>CM046880.1:295112488-296468931 GCA_025667525.1 Glebionis coronaria | reverse complement strand
TTTGATTATGACAAACTATAAACTCATTTACGTAGAAACACAAAATATCGAAATTTTAACAAGTTTATCACTATCATTTCTCCCCCTTTGTCGTAGCAAAAAGGTTAACACAAGTCTTTGAAGAAAACCGGACTTTGCTAGTAGCTCCCCCTTGGTGGTTGCTCCCCCTTACTTGGGGCACCAAGTGTATGAGCTAAGGTGACATGCTACACAAAGGTTAGTAGAAAGAAAAGAGACACCAATGTATATATGATCACTGCCTACTAATTAAATTGAGAGGGAGAAGGAGAAGAAATCTCAAATTAGAAGCAAGTATTGCTAAGTATGTCCAAAGAGGTAAATGACAAAATCAAAGTTCAATTGGTGGAATGGAGGTAGAAAAGAAACATCCAACCAATGAAGATGATGAATTTGTCAAGGGGTTAAAGTTTAGAATTGATGGAATCACCCATAATCAATTGTAAAGATTAACCACGATCAACTCAAAAGAAAAAAGAGAATGATCAAAGAAAGAAAACAAACACAACACAAAGGTTTCATATTACAAAAATATGAAAGAAACAAACAAGGTAGATAGTCATACACACAATATGAGAATCTAAAGCAAAAGATGTGGAAAATAAACCACAAAGCATAAGCTATTCTAATAGTGATAATTTTCTAATATTGCTTAAAATGTTATTGACTCCAAAACAACTAAAGTATTATTGACTCCAAGAGTGCTTAGTCCTTTAGTTGGAAAAATAAGACGACGAAGCATCATTCAAAGTTTTGTCCACGGGAACGAAAACTTTGAGAGGAGGTCGAGTGAGGAGGAATTCAAGAAAATTTAACTTCTCATACACATGAGAAAGTTCAATTTGTTGAAATCGACAACAAGCACACGAGGATCCATGATGCAAAACAAAATCGGTTGATGGGGGAAGGTCATCAAACCTAGGGTTTGGTGGTGGTGAGGAGAGTGGGTAGGAAATGTTTTCACAATGCCTTGTGAGGTTTGGGAAGGTTGAAAGGTCATTAAGTTGAGGGGTGTCGAAAGGGTTTTGTGGTGGGGGAACATTTTCCTTTTCTCCGGTGATGGGGTTAATGGAGTAGGTCTCATTCCAATACTTGATTAGAGAGAAGGTAGGGTTCTTGGGTGGTTTGGAAGAAGAGGGTTCATTTTTCTTGATCCAAATAGGTCGAACCGAGATCTTCGGTTTCTTGGAAAGCTTGGATGAGGAAGCTTTGGGTGAGGAGGTTTGTGACAATGAAATGTCAAGGTTATAAAAGGAGGAGTTAGGCATTGTTGAGGCGTGATAATGAAATCTCAAGGTGGGGGTATAAGAAGAAGGTAGACAAGGCAAATATTTGAAAATAAAATGTGAAGTGTCAAGGAATGTTTAGCCAAACTGAGTAAACATGGAATCTTGACAGGGGATAAGGTGATGAAGAAAGACAAAAAATGAGCCTAAAATTGGCTATCTGTCCGCGGTTTCTTATAGGGACCGACGGTTCCTTATCACTTAAGGTACCGCGTGACTTAATGAGCCGCGTACAGTGGACGTGAAACCATGATTTTCTAGGGTTTTGAGAAAAACTAAGACTTTTTCAAAAAATTGCAAATCTTGGAATTTTACCTATAGTAGCACTAAATTATGCTAGGGTTTCATAAAAAGCAACACATTCACAAAGAATGTCTTGACAAAGGGTGACAAAATATTTAGATAACATTTTGAACCAATTTTAGTCAAGTTTTAGAGGTTGTGATAGATTTAGGTTCAATTTTAATTTAAAATTAAAGTTGATTAATGTGCACATAAAGATAGAAACACATAAAGCTAAATCCATAAATCATCCTCATGAAAAACTCATGGAGGGAAGGAAATACAATAAGGAAATGAAAAACAACTAACTAAAACAAAGTTAGCTTAAAACTAGTTCTTGATGAGTAGTCTTCCTTGGCTTTGTTTTTCTTGAAAAATACTTATTAAGGAAAATCATCATTTATCTCCTAGGAGGATGATTGGCAAAGAGATTCAACAAAAAGCTTTGCAACTCTATGTGAGCCCCAATCATCTCCAATATAAGGATATCAATGAGATAGTAGTTATTGAGGCAACAAGGGAAATTAGTGCCATTGTGCATGAAATACTCATAAAAGCAAGGATCACCCAAGTTTGTAGTGTTTGAGGGAGGTGGAGGTGGATGAGGTATGTTCTCCAAGGGTGATGTGGGTGAGTGTGGAGGTATGTTCTCCAAGGGTGATGTGGGTGAGTTTGGAGGGGTAAAAGGTGAAGTCACCAAGGTATCAACAAAGTCATTCACAATGGGAATGATTTGGATAGGTTAAGGTTGGGTAGTCACATCCAAGAGAGTACTTAGAGTGAAGGGTGAGGTTAGCTTATTCATTCTAGATTGGAATGAAGAGAAGGTAGAACCATGAGAATGGTTGGTAAGATGGGTTCAGGTAGTCTTGCATGGAGCAAGAGGTGGTGAGGGTGATGAAGAGATGAGAATTGGAACAATCTCATTCTTGGGTGTGTGAAAGGGTGAAGAGTTAGGTTTGGGCAACTTAATCTTAATCTTAAGATTTTTCTTTGAAGTGGAGGTTTTGGATGAGTTTGAGGTTCTTGTAGAAACCATGGTTGTAATGAGTGGTTTAGGGGTTAAGGATGAATGGTTTGATGTGTGAAGAACATGGCTAACAAGGTGGGTTTAAAAGGGTGAGGGGATGATCCAAACTAGTAATGGGTTAAAAACATTTTATGTGAATAATGAATTTAGGTAACCTAGTTTAGGAAATGTGCAGGTTTTTGCAAAGAATCAAGAAAGGTTTACACAGATTAAGGAAAATAGTGTAAAGCAAAGATTCTTTCGTACACAGTAGCCGGCGGTTCCCTATCTAGGATGGGCGGTTCCTTATTGATAAGGAACCGCTGGTCGATATGGAACCGCGACCAGAGGTGTTCAAAAAGGCACTTCCTCAAACTTTGGTTAGCCCAGATTTTTACCAAAGGATTATCAAGCCAAAGTTAACTACTGACCAAAATCTAGGAAGCTAACTAACACATAGGATACACAAAGCTATGAAAATCGTAAACACGATGGCATAGACAACATTAGGATTAAAGTAACAAGTAATCCAAACAAGTAGTATTAGTTAATACACAACTAAAATAAAGTAAAAAGAAGCAAATGTTCAACATCACATTACATGTTTAGCAACATGTATACTTCTAAACAATTCAAAGTCTTCATCTTCTTTTCTTGCCCAATCCCTTGATCATGTTTCCCAAGTACTTGAATCCCTTCCTTGACTCAACTCGATGATTATGTAACTCACCTCGGGTTCGAAGAATTTAACGGTAAAGTTCCTCCATATTGAGATTATCCGAAACTTCACTAGTGGAATGATGAGGAGGGGAAACAATGTCATCTAAACTGTCCACGAATGAGTTTGTGGAGTGGTGAGAAGTAGTCGAAGAGCCAATGGGAGCACTTGTGCCAATGCCATCACCATCACTTATTGGCATGTCAATGTCCTCATCATTGGACTCTTGTTGGTCGGATTTTCTAGATCTACAATCACATCTTGTCTTTCTCTCATATACCTCTTGAATAGGTAGCATAACCCGTTTGACCGGTTGAAAATGAGAAAGATCAAGATTGGGAAAATCACGCCCAACCCTTTTAAAAAGGCGAATGAGAAGCATTGCGTAAGGGAGGTTTGTTTTAGGCTTGTGAATAGCATAATTGATCCGTTGAGCGATAAAATATGCCAAATTGTAATTGGTGTTGGTAAAGATGCAAAATAACATATGCACTAAACACGCCGGAACATGATCCCGGTTTCCACCAAGACAAAACACATTTTCCCTAAGGATATTGGTCCATTGGACCATATTATCATTAAGGTCACTTAAGAGAACCTCATGACGTTTCACCGAACGTACCTTAGTATGAAGGCTTCTTTTAGTGGGCCGATTACGCTTTTTGGAGACAATGTCAACAATGTAGTCAAGATCAATTTCCGCATGATCATTTGGAGGACAATTGTTGGATTCAAGGAGAGCACTAAGCTTCCATTTATCCGTGAAGCGACAAGTGCCTACAAATGGGACATTAAGAATTTGACCGAAGAATTCGAGAGAGTATTGTATGAGTTGACCATTCAAGATGAACCTAACAAATATTCCATCATTGTTTTCAATGACAGAATATGTGCTAAAGAACTCCAATAGGAATCAGGGATAGATGTCTTCCTTAATGTGCAACAAACAATCAAACCCAATGTTTTCAAACATAAATTTGATGTAGACATAATACCTAATATCCTTTTGGACAACTCTACCCTCATGAAAACAACAGGATTGAAGGGAGGAATAAGTATGGGCGAGATGTGTTGAGTGACAAAAATCGGAAAGGTTAGGCATATATTGTTTAGTGAGTTGATGATCCTTTTGGTATTGTGAAGGCATGAGTACCTAAATAAACACGAGAAAATATATTTCCAATCACTCATATGAAAAATAAAATCAAAAATCAAAATATGAGAATGTGTTATATCAATTTCTTGACAAACAAAGGATTGAATCCATATCATTCTCATGTTCATAATGTATCTATTCCATTATTAACAAAGAACATATGAACTATGTTGGATCAACAATGGACTAGAACATTGGTTTTTCAAAACAAGGTTTTTAGGTAAGCATTAACAATGCAATTACCTATTTGTTCATGGGTTCATCTCAATTCCATCTTTTAACCAAAATCATTTAGCCAAAATTCGGATTTGTTCTACAAGTGGGTCTTAGTGAAATCTCAATGAATATGAACCTAAGGAATCATAGTAAAATACCCATGTCAACCCATATTCCTATTAAGGTTCTAATTCAATTTCAATTTTAAAAATCCCCAATTATGAAAGGATGAACCCTAGAACAAAATAGATGAAACTGAAAGAAAATACTTACAATTAATTGATGTTTGATGAAGGATGAGTGAAACCCACAACTTGGAATCAATTAATTTGAGTGATTAAGGTTTTTGAAGCTTCAACAATGGTGGAAAAAGTGGAACCCGAAGGCTGTGCGTTTTTGGAAGAGAGAGGGTTTAGTTTGAAAAAGATTAAATTAATAAAACTGGCGCTCTGACAAGTTTTACTGCCCGCGGTTCCATATCGATAGACAACCGCGGGTTTGAACCGCTAGAGATAAAGAACCGCCTACAGAGGCAGGTTTTTATCAATGAAATACGCCAAATTTTTGAAAACCATGTTTTCTAAAATACTTAAAAATATATCTTAAACCTTTTAGAATATCATTAGATCATCATAACACTAAGTAATATGCCTAAATGAAGGATTACGAGTTGAATCGAGATCGAAAAGAACCGAAACGGACAAACGACTACTCGTAGCAAAAAAGCAAAGTGAAGAGAAGTCAAGGGAAGTGAATCAAGACTAAGACCAATGATCAAGAGATTAATGACAATCTTCAAATCGTGGAGACGAAGAGCTTGTGTCATATATAGTGGTTTAAGTCGTGCCTTTCCGGCGAAGTGTTAAACGGCTTTGGTAATGAATAAACACAAAGCAAATATTGATGCATAGACTAAGATCACTTTCAATAATAGTCTTAGTCTAAACCAAAATATGAGCAAGGTATTAATTCACTTTCTCTCCTACAAAGGGCCTACTAACCGTATGGGTGCAAACCATAGATATCATGCTTGATAATTTAAGCTACTACTAACTCACTATGCATCACCATAGTGAGTCAAGTATCCAAGCAATGAAGGTTTGAGAGGATAAAAGAAAAGAATCACAAACCACAAATAAATGTCAAGGCAAGGATGCCAAGAACAAGCACATAGTCAAGTATTGATCAAAAGAATGATCAAAGGGCGTGTGGAAGAACGAAAGCCTACCTTGGCCACAAAGAGCATTCCAATCCATCAAGGAATCAATGCAAAGCCCAACAATGACTATGATGAGTACTAAGTCTTCAAGGACTAGTATCATTCCCAATCATCTTGATATCATCATTCAAAGATGTTGAAGATCAATGAAGATGAGTCTTCTACAAGTGCAAGTAACTTAATCCATAACCAATTAAATGATTGATCTTCATGAGTACCTACACAAAGCAAGATACAAACTAGTAGATACATTTCAAGAGTAGATCTAAAATGCATAAAATCTACCAATCTAAGAGGGATGCAATATTACCAATTAAAAGACCTATTTTCCAAAAAAAATAGTTTTCACCAAAGAGAAACTTTAGTACAACTTGACCTTCTAATTTGAAGAGACAATGGATCGATCCAAGTTTTAAAGTACAATATACTTCAAAGATCGTGAGTGACTATCGCTCTTATACCAATTGTAGAAACTAGAAGGGGGGGGGGGGGGTTGAATAGTTTCTCTTCGATTAGTCACCTAATTAAAATTACTTTCAAATAGGTTTGTATCAAAACTATCTTTTACTTGAAGCTAAGTTGCATAATGATTAGGTTCAATTTAAATGCATTAGTAATGGTAATAGGTAAGTGCAATGATAATGAAATAAGTAAAGAGTAAGGAAAAAGACAACCTAATGAGAAGACACCAAGATTTATAGTGGTTCGACAACGAGGCTCTATCCTCGTTTCTACTCCACTCCTCGAGTACACCTACTCGAGATTTTCACTATATCTACAAGCTCCCTTCTTGGCGGAGAAAACCTTACATCGTCGCTTACATTATTTTCTGACACTAAGCTAAATGTCGAGACCTAATCTTTAGCTAGGACCAATCTACACAACGTTGCCTACTTCACAATTTAACGACACAAGGCTAGATGTCGAGTTCTAATCTCAAGGTAGAACCAATCTTCATGACTCTTCACTTTGAAGCTAAGTGAGAACTTCACACAACATAACTACTAATCACTTTCAAGTTTAGTGAGAACTCACAAGACACAACCACATCACTTTATAGTTTAGTGAGAACTACTACACAATCTATTATAACTCAACTAGAAATATCCAAGTACACACATGTAGCTTGGATCTACACAACATAAATCCAAGCAAACACATATGCAATGGATGTACACAAAAAATCCAAGTATTCACAAATAGCTTGGATAAACACAACTAGTCTAAGTATTCATAAATACAACGGATTAACATGAAACAAGAAGGCTAACATGATGAACATGACTAATTCATGGATTCATCTTTATCACAACACTAGTGAGTGAGTGATCTTCTCTTTGGACAAGGTAAAGGAGGGGATCAAGAGGATAATCATATGTAAACATACTTAACACATTAAGTGATCATTTACTAATGATTATGCTATAGAAAAGAGAAAGGGGGCTGAGAAAAACGTCCAAAAAGGGTTGTTGGAAAATGAGATTTGATCCACTATTTATAGGAGACAAAGTGCAACGGCTAGCTGGGCGCGGTTCCTTATCTAGCTTGGCAGTTCTTTATCGCTAGAGAACCGCCTAGCTATTTAAGGTACCACCCAGTAGACTACGCTCCGATTTTGTCTTTTAGTAGGGTAGGAATATCTGAGGTTTATAAACCTGCAAAGGATATTCTTATGGCATATGGAATATGCCATTTTCAAATTTACATTTTCCATTTTAATAAAACATTTTCTTAAAAAGAAAGTTTATTAAAAAATCTTTTGTCATATTAACAAAAGTGAGCTTTAAGGATAATCACTTTGATGATCTCTAAGTATGATTAAGAAAAGTTAGTGATATGATTATTACCTTGATGATAGTGTTAGTTAAATAATTCGTTTTGTGTTTTACACTAAATGTGTTGTATAGTTTATTGTGATCAAAACTAAGAAAGATTAGTTAACACTAATAATGTTTTTAGGCATCACTTGCATTAACAGTTTTTATTCTACCGAGCTAGTCATCAAGAAGAGCTATGGTATTATCATTCCATATATTCATTGATTACCATGAACTGAATAAATTGACGATCAAAATTGATATCCATTACCCAAGATGAAAGATTTGTTCGATTATTTACCAGGCTCTAGCGTATATTCAAAAATTTGATCTACGGCATGGTTATCATCAAATTCGCGTCCGCAAAGAAGATTATCTATTCCAATCACTACATCCAGAACTCGTAATGAACATTATGAGTTTCATGTGATGTCATTTGGATTGACCAACGCACCGGTCGCATTCATGAATTTGATGAATCACGTGTGTAAGCTGTATTTTGATAAATTCATGCTTGTGATCATTAAAGACCATCTGATTATTTCCAAGAATAAGAAGGAGCTTAGTAATCATTTGTAGACTACCTTGATCTAGCTGAGATGTGAAACATTCTGTGTTAAATATTTAAAGTGGAATGTTAGGCTTGATCCCTTACATTCTTTGACCGTGTGATTAATAGAAGTGGAATCTATGTTGACTCTTCAAAGATCGGAGCCATGAAGGCTTTGGGTTATACCAAAAAGGAAGTGAGAAGATGTTTGGGTTTGACAGATATTTATCGAAGGATTATTAAGGAATTATTCCCTCATATCCAGATCATTTAACTAAACTCCCTTAGGAGTAGATGTTGTGTATACCTCAAGACAACCTATGAGAAATTGAGGAAACCATATAACCCATGACTTGGAATCTTGAGCGGTAGTTTTTGCTCATCAACTATGGAAACATTATTTGTGTGGCATTAAGTGTACGGTATTCACCAAACGCAATGCCTACAAAATATTTTGGATCAGGGAGAGCTAAACATGAAGCCTTGTAAATAGTTTTAGTTTTTGAGTGATTACGGTCATGATATTTATTTCATCAGGGAAGGTGAATGTAGTTGCTGACGCGTTATGTAGAAAGGATAAAGAACCAATTAGGATGTGTTCCTTAGTAATGACCGTGCAGAATAATTTGCCCGAGCAATTTAGAAATAGCCGATGCTTGTAAGAAGGATAATATAGATGATGAAGGGTTTCACGGCTAATGAGAACCACTAGAGATGGGAGCTGATGGCGTTTAGTGTTTAAAAGGTCGTTTGTGGTTGCCTAAATGTGGAGGATTTCGAGATTTAGTCATGATGGAATCTCATAAGTCTAAGTATTCTAATCATTCTGTTTCTGATACAATGTATTTTGATCTGGAAGAGTTGTAATGATGGCCAAATATGAAAGCAGACATCGCAACATACGTTTGTAAATGTCTAACTTTTGCGAAGGTCAAGGCTGAACACCAAAATCCATCAGCATTGCTTCTATAACTTATTATTCCTGTTTGGAAGTGGGATAGAATCACCATGGATTTTATCACAAATCTTCCAAGGTCATCATCTGGATTTGATTCGGTTTGGGTCATCGTTAACAAACTGACCAAATCTGCTCATTTCATTCCCGTTAATGATAGGTTCTCGATGGAGAAGTTGGCTCATTTGTATTTAAAGGAGTTGTGTAAGCATGGTGTGCCTGTATCAATTATCTCTATCAAGATCCTCGCTTCGCATAGAATTTCTGGAGATCCCTTCAGAAGTCATTGGGAACGAATCTTGATGAGAGTACTGCTTACCACCCACAATCGGATGGACAAGGTAAAATAACGATACAAACAGTAGAAGTCTTGTTTTGTGCTTGTATGATTGACCTTTGGTAGTGTCTAGGATGAGCATTTACCTTTGGATGGATTATCATTGATAATTATCACATTAGCATTGAGATCGAATCTTGAGAGGATCTATATAAAGAGCACTTGTAGGTGGGAGTTGGGATGAAGATACCTAACCCACAAGACCTGAAATGATTATGGAAGTTAAGATCTGATTATTGACTGCCGGTAGTGGGCAGGAGGTTATGTGAATGTGAGATGTAGATCTTGAAGTACGGGATGGGTAGAAAAGTTATGCCGAGATATTTCATCATGGAAAGGTGAATTGATGATCTGAAAGATCGTGGGAAGCTAAGTCCCCGTTGTATGGGACCATTGAGATAATGTAAAGAGTTGGTCCGAGAGGCATATAAGCTAGACTACCCTAGGACTTCAAGGGCTGCATGAAATATGTTCCGTATATCGAACTTGATAAAATGTCTATCAAGTGAAAATCTGATTATTTCTTAATGAAGTTTGGGTTGGCGAAAAGTTGCATTTATCGAAAACCCGTGGACATCATGGAAAGAGAAAGTAAGTCAACTTAAGCATGATCGTATTCCCATAGTTATGTTTGATGAAACTCGTGTATTATAATGAATTACGCTTGAGAAAAGACCGAATGTGGAGGAAATGCCCACATGTCTTTGACTCTATAAGAAGCGAGTAGTAAGATGAATTGATATTTTAGGACAAAGATCCTCTTTAGGGGGAAATGCCGTGACAATCCGTCACTATGAACGGGAGCTAGCAATCCGGACCGTATTGAAAAGGTTCCTGAGACACAGCATGGAAAAGTAACAATATTCAGAAACGAGGTCCAAGAATGAAGAAGGGGTAGAATTACTGAATGAATACGAGCTGTAGCTAATACCCGAGGCATAAAAGAAGCATTTTCCACGGGATCCCGAAACCACCAGCCACCCCGACCTAATTCATGATGAGCCCACCAACTTCCTGGCAAAATGCCTACGGTTAAAAACCACCGACATGTCAAGATCAAAATTCGAATTGGTTCCTGGTCCTGGTCAGAGACCACTGTGTTCGCGCCGGCGATCCAACAAAAAAGCGAAGTAGTGGTCTCTTTCTTTCCATTACGAACGACACGCTTCGCCTGCTACCTCCGCGTGTCCACTAGCCGGTCGTTATTTTATTCTCAAGTATTATTTATAATCATTATTTTATTGTTAGTTTATGAACTCACTCACTTTTAGGAAGAAATTAGGGTTTACGTCTTAAATTAGCATCGTCTACGTCTAAACCGGAGAGCTCTACGTTACGTATTTACGTTTACATTCTCCGTTTTCCATGAAACAAATTAGAACAACCCGAAAAGTTTGACCAACGTTTAAATTAAGATTTTTCGAACATTTACGAAACTTGTTATTTATTTTCGATAATTTAACGAAGATCGTGTTACCTAAAATTCAAATTTATTTTTGAATATTTTCTTTTAGTTGATGAACTGAGAAATTAAAAATTCTTACGTTTACGTTTCATAAATTAAATAATTATTATTTAATTATTTGTAGTATCTTTCGACGTTTTAAAGTCGGACTGAGCAAAAATAATAAAAATAATAGTTGAAACGAGTCAAAACTAAAACTTTGAAAATATGAAGAAATAGTATTTTTCATTATATTCTAAAACGTTGCTAATAACGTGAGTATTAGATTTTACGTTTTATTTTTACGGTGAAATCTAACCGAAATAGCTAGAAATTATTAAACGAGCATTTACATAAATAATAGCAAATGTTTTCGAAACTCGACGAAGTAAGGACTCATATTTATTGGAAAAATGATTTCAAAAACGATGGCGCAAGTCTCGTGACTTGAATCGTCCGTTAAGTCGTCCAAACGAGCCTCGAACGCTTATTTAACAAAAGTAAATAAAAAATTTATAGAATTTACCCTAAAGTTTATAAACTTGCCACTTTGATTTTATACTTCATAGTATAAAAGGAAAATTTATACTTTCCCTTTCATTTTTCACCTAAACAAAACACACACATCTTCACCAAGCTCTCAAGCTTTCATCAATGGCTTCCACCGGAAAACCTTTCCGGTGGTGTTTTTCTGGCAACCTCCATTTTTTTCCAGCGAGACCAAAAATGCTCCAAAACCCCTAATTCACCCGAATCTCATGCCCACTCTCTCTAAAAACCTCGAACGACCATGGTTGTGGTGGGTTGCCGCCGCCGCCACCTTGTGGTGGTGTGTTGGTGGTGGATCTATGTTTATAACACGTGGGTTCACCCTAAAAACCCTCAAAAACCCCAGATTTAGCCCTGATCTACACATGCATGATGGTTATTATCAAGATTTGACAAAATAGTTTACCTAGTTTTTATTTATTTTTATTTATGATGGTTTTTGGCCGCAATTTAATAAGAAAAAGGTGGTTGACGCCGCCAAACGACCACTGTGGTGGCGGTCGGACGGCGTTACAACCACAACCGCACCATGGTGGTGTTGGGTTTGTGGTAGTGATGTTCTTGGAATTGTTTTTATTATTTATTTTTATTTTTGGGTATAATAGATCTAGATGTATAATGATAATTGTATATTTTTATTTTTTTATACAATGATATAATAAATAAAGTGTAATGAATAAAAGGTTAAATAAAATTATGATCAATTTATCTTTATTATTATTATTATGTAAAAATGTGATGTATAAAAAGATAAAATAAATAAATAGAGGATATAATAAGATTAAAAAGGATGGACTATAATAAATAGATGTAATTATTTTTGGTTATGTAATGAGAAGATTTGGACTATAGTAAATAAAGGATACAGAGTATACATATTTTGAGGATACAATAATTAATAATATTATTATTAATAATTACTATATAAAAATATAAAATCATTTGAGGATATATGAAAAGTAATTAAAATATTAATGGTGCAAATATATGTAATTAATATATTAATTAGGGTATTGATTGAAATATGAAAGGTAATTAAAATATTAATGGTGGGAATATATAATTAATATATTAATTATATTGATTAAAGATACCTTATATAGAATATTGATTGAGGAAAGTATTAGTTGGATATTGATTGAGAAAAATAGAAAATTTTGTATTTTATATACATGGAAACGTTATAAAAAGGGCAAGGCCATGCCGAAATTTTCTAAAAACGTATACGTTAATAAAAGAAATATTTAACAAATAACTACGTTATATAATAAATTTCAAAAAGTATTAGTTAATATGACATTTAACGTGTATAGATGGTAAATAAAACTTTAAATGAGTTATATAATGATTTTCGAACGAGTGTCGAATTATATAAAAATAACTTTGTGTACACTATTATTTCCGAAGAATTATGTATATAATTTAAGAAATACATTTTTGAATGTTTGTCTAAATAATAACTTATGACATGAATTATGTGCTTCATTTTCATATATAAAATATATATACTAGATATATTATATGATTTGTTTTATTACTTTATTATATTTGGCCAACCACCAAAGTTTTATGAGTTAAATTTTATTAATTTATTTTGTGTCGAGTTGATGTAACCATCCATCAGGAAAACACCAAAACATAAACCTCACAAAACGATTGGAGCATAGCCGTTGGAATTAACTACAACCGCGAAAGGATATTGTTGACGCTACATGGTTATTAGCTATTTATGGTGTATTACAACTATTGGAATCAAGCCGTATAGATTATGATGTTGTGTTGATAGTTATGTGAAGCAGTATTGGGTTATGATATGCCGTGTGGTGTTGCTACTTATATTCTGCTGATTGTCTGCATCTAAGATGAGTTCATAGCCTCACACTCTTTTAAATGTTTTATGAAATGTTTTATAAACCCGCGGGAGATAACATGCTAGTTTTAATAAAAATAGAACACAAGTGGTCCCGATTGTATGTTGATTGATATGGACCCGATTGATTGGATGACCCAATGAATGATTGAAATGGATTATTATTAGTTAGGTTATGTCACTATAAGTCCCATTAGCATGAATTATGAACTACCGGGAGTTGGTAGACGCTTATGCATACAATAGTACTATTTCAGGAAGATCACCCTAGTTCGCGTCTTGACGGCTGATCCCCGTTGTGTCACATTGATTGGCAAGCGAATTTATGTATGAGAGGGATATATTTAGCGTGATTTTTGTGACGACACGCTGTTTTAAATGGGTAAATGAATTCCGGGCTAGCTACCCGATATATATTATAGAAAGGTAACAATGTCATGCTGCTTATAATAATCCGATAATAATATCGATAATGGTAATACTGAGGTTGCGGTCTCAAGAGTAGTGTATGATATATGATTTGAATTATAATATATTGCCTGACTAGCAATATGGGCCTTATTTATTATTATACATGTGTTCTGGTTTTACATAACTCTTTTATATAACGGTTTTTATTATACTATAAACAACATTATAAAGCGTATCATATGATGCTGTTACGACAATGGTTCGTATAATGGTTTTGACGGTAAAGGCCTATGTTATGGTCTACGACAAAGAATTGTACAAAATGTTTTTCGGTAATGATTATATACCGGTTTTATGTTAATGGTTTTTATTAAAATCTATGGACTCGCTCAACGTTTCGCTGAATTTTAGCATGTTTTATCTCAGGTACTTGAAGGTAATTCTCGGGAAGACGACAAAAGTTTTTGGCCGGCTTTTTAATAAAAAATTCCATTCGTATGTTTTGTAAATTTATAAGACATACTTTGATCTATGGACCTATGTAATTTGATATTTATGAATGGAAAATGTTTTGTTATTAAACGACGCGATTTTTAAGCGTTGTTTATGATTTGAGTAATGTGCTATCCCGTAACACCAACGAATCTTCCGCTGATTCGAAACGTGAATATTTGGGGGTGTTACAAATACAGTAAATTTAAAACTTTCCATTTATAATATAATTCACGTATCACGGTATTTAATAACATGTAGTTACGTATATATTATAAATGTGTTAGGTACACGACGTATAAAAATCACGACATTAAAACATGAACGATCACGTAAATAGTTGAACTCGGGAAAAGCTACGGGTTTCCCCGTAGGCTTCCTTTAGGCCGGGGCTAACACAAGGAAAAAAGAGAAGACGGGCTTTGGCCCATGACCCAAGTTAAACCCATAAGAAAAGAAAACACATGAAACTTAAAACATAATTTAGGTTTTATAGAAAAGTTTTCTTCTTGCCTCCTTTTTGTCTCTTGCCGCCGGCCACCTAAACCACATGAGCAAACCGCACGATTTTCTTTGTTGATTTATTTAGTCTACGTGATCGTGATCCTTTTCTTTCCATGTGTTCGGTAAATCAAACACCTTTTCTTTTCTTTTAATTCTTATTGAATTCATGTTTTTATTTACTTAATCTTAAAAGCAAGTAACTAGAAACATGTAGATTAATTAAATCTTGAAATTAAGGGTGTTTGGAACGGTTTTAGGTTAGCCGAGACACAACCGAGACCACCCAAGGTCTCGACTTGTTTGATCTGACACCACCGAGACCCACAAGGGGCTCGGTTTGGTTTTTTGTTCTGACGCAACAAGGGGAAAACCCCCGACCGTAGGTCGGGGTGTGGTTTTGGTTTGGACCGAGAGCCAACCGAGACCCATAGGGTCTCGGTGGGGTTCTTTTTGGCTAACAGTGGGAACCGAGCAAACCTAAGCAGGGGAACCGGTCACAACCAGTGGAAACCGGTGTGAACCAGTATGAACCGGGCTCGGTGGGCAACCGTGGCTCGGTAGTGGGTACCGAGAGCCACCAGTGGTTAATTTTTAAAACACGGGTTTGGGTCTCGGGTTAATTATTAAAATCAGAAAACATGTTAATTAAATAAATTAATAGACTTTTTAATTTAACTAATTTCATGACTTAGGTTAAATATTAAAATTAATATGACATGTATAACCTAAAGTATTTAACTTAGCTTAATTTAATTAAGACATGTATTTTTAATTAAATTCCATATAACGTATAGTTTAGTTATTTAACCAGTTATTTAATTACTAACCTATAACAATGACTTCTATTATACTATTTAAACTTTACTTATTATTTATGATCCAGCTTATTACTATTTATGGAAACCTGCTATTTTTAGAAAGTTACTTAGTATTATAATACAAGTATTATAATACACTAATACATAAATAATACACAACAGAACTTGAGAATAACTACAATTAACACAATAAACAGTAAAACATGACAGAACGTATAACAAGCTAATAACACACGGAACCAGTAAAACACACGTAATTCAGAAAACTCATACACGTCAATATTTCTTATGTAGTATTATCCGTCAAGGCGGAGTAGTCTTCATCGTTTTCATTAGCTTCTACTAGACATAAGGTACGGATTTCCCGTCCTTCAGTAAGGACAATCTCTTCCTTCATTAGGATTTCCCATATGCAGCCAACTGTTTTCCCAGTAGTTATAGATTAAATGCTTATGTTTTATTAGTTACCTTAGCCATATACATGCATGACCAGTTTCACCTAGTTATAGAGGTACCATAATCATAACACTAGAGGCACTAGTGTTATGACTTCACCACGGCGGAGTGATAGCTCGTGGCGTCTATTTCAGTTATTTGGCCATTATATTTATAATGTTATCATGTGGGGCGTATGGGTGCATCCTAGTTACATGTTTCAGTCAGGATTTCATGGTGAATGTGGTGTGTGCCTTGCATCCTTCCCAAGGAGCTGATCCCTCCTACCCATTACCAATTAATTAGAGGCATCCCCTCTAATTTGCATGACGAGGTCACCCCTCCAAGTATTCATGCATGTTGTTGACCTCATGACCTATATTGGCTTTTGGTATATTAACTAATACAGATTTTCATAAGTAACATAAGCTATGTTTTCAGAACTAAAACCAGTAAACATGACAGACAACTAGGTTTTCCAGGACTTCTTCATTTCCGCTGCTATTCATGCTTTATGCTCTTTATATGCTTTCATATTCTATGTCTTCCATGCTTTATTGTATATCCGTGCAATGAGCGTTATGCTCAGTCGTCTACTTTTCCATGTTCCCAAACGGCAGGTACCCAAGGTCGCAAGTAGGAACTCCAGAGTATGTGCATTCGGATTGGAAGCTATCTGACCTCTTTTACCTTATGCATCTATTCCTACTTTTCGTACTTTACTTCTTTTGGACATTGTTTAGTCCTTTCATTTACAGTACTTAATATTGCTTGTGTGTGAGTTACTAGACTACCGATGTTTGATTTTGGTATTTCTATTTATGGTTATGAATTTTTAGACATTTACCTTGCATGCTTTGATGACACGCTATAATTTACTGTAGCATTCCATCTTAACAAATTGGGTGTTACACCTTCTTCACTGGTTTAGGCACAACCAATGCCTTCTTAATCTTTAGCATCTCCTCTATTTCTTCCTATATTTCCATAGAAATCATTCTATATGTGTTTACTTCACAGACATAGTCCCAAATAGGATAAGCAAAGTACTCCAACTGGTCAAATGTAAGCCTCTTCAATTTTTCATAAGTCCATACTGTTTGATGACACCTAAGAAGCATGTAGTAAATCTCTCTCCTTGCTGTTTTGCTCTTGGACAATACCTTCTTTGCACTATATTTCAAAATGAATTTGCAATCACTTTGAACTCTCAACAAAGTCTCCAAACCCCATATCTGTTCTGTCACAGTCACATCTGGATTTGCTATGCAAGCCTCTCCCCATTTGAAATACATAGTATACACATGACGCATATCAAAATCAACCTGCATCTTTAGTTCTTTGAGCTTTTCCCTTTCTAGCTCATCCTCCCCATACTCTATCTTCTCCAAATCTACCATACTGCTCATATCACCAGTTAAGCTGTGTGAATTTCCATCATCATCAGATCCATCAATCTCATCACCTTCAGATTCAGATGAGAGAATCTGAGCTTCAATACTCCCTTTCCCAAGCCCTTTCTTTTCTTGCTCTTGTAACTGATGAGCAAGCATAGCATCAACCTGTTGCTGGGCTGCATCCTTGGGAATATCCTCTTCTACCAAAACAGCTTTACCCTTATCCAATTGATCAATAATAGGCAAAGTAGTAGGGATGCGGCTCACGCCATTCGAGGTGGCCCAGCCCAGCATTCATTCTAAAATCCTGTAGTGAAATGAAATTGAGACTGCTCGACTTCGGAAGCAAATTCGCGTGTAGGCAGCGCTGTCTGTCGTACCGTTGACTCTATCTATTCATTGAATTTGCTTGATTCCATTTTTTATATAGGCTCGCTCCCTCTTTTTCCAAGAATTCATGCACTTACCTTTACTCCATATGGCCTTCTTTAATAGGTTCATAGTCCTAAGTGGAAGGCT
Organism: Glebionis coronaria; assembly: GCA_025667525.1. Lineage (NCBI taxonomy): Eukaryota > Viridiplantae > Streptophyta > Magnoliopsida > Asterales > Asteraceae > Glebionis > Glebionis coronaria. The sequence goes on along the minus strand of CM046880.1, from coordinate 296,450,929 downwards.
CCTTGATCATGAAAGGTGGTTGGGATACACCAGTCAAACCAGGAATCCTGTCAGCGGCTGAAATAGGTGTCAGCGTTCAAATTACCTTTGTCAGCGGCTGAAAGTACACTTGCTTGCAACATCATCTCTGTGAAAGACTGCTTCATAGGGGTAACCAAAAGATTAGTAGTCTGTCCCTTCAACCCTGTAAGTGCCTCAACTACTTCTTTTGTCCCACACGAACCTTCATAGGACCCCTTATCACTCACATTAAATGGTTCAGTAGGTTCATCCTCCCCTTTGTAAGAATCATCTTCAGAGGACAACATCATAGCTTTCCTTTTCTTTGAACCAACATTCTCCAAAATTACTATCCTCTCCCTCAATTAATTGAGTTCAAGGCCTTGCTCTGTAACTTTCTGTACAAGTTCTACATTAGACTTTTGCAAGACAATGCAGATAGCCGTCAATTCCAAATTGGTAAGTGGTTGTAGACTGCCCTCCTCCATGATTGGGATTTGACTCCTCAATATGGATTCATCAGGCAAAGTTCTCTCAACGTCATGGCTAGGAACACTAGAGGAGAACACTTTAGTAGTCCTTTGTCTTTTCTACAGTCTAAAATCAAACGGTTCAGAAGATGGGGTGGATTGGTGAGCATGTGTTTGGGGTGGTGAGGTGACAACGGGTGAAATGGTTGTGTCAGCGGCTGAAATAGGAGTGTTAGCGGCTGATGGCTAGGGGTCAATATGCATTTGTTCAACATGGTGAGGTGAAGGTGGTGGTTGTTCTTGTTCAGGTTCAGGGTGTGGCTGAGGGTTTTGGGTTGCTTCAATGACAACCAACATAGGAGGGGTCAAAGGTAAAGGTCTGAAAGGTTGAATGTTCATGGACAGAAAAATCTTTGCTTTTTGAGTATGGATCTTATAAAAGTTGTCATGATCTCTACTACAATACCCTTGTTGCTCAAAAACCATTTGTAAAAACCTAGGGTACGCAAGAGTCATCTTGCTACCCTTGTTGTGCAACATGCCCTAAAAAATCATGTGAGAAAAATTATATTCTTTCCCAGTGGCCATACAAACAAGAATACAATCGAATGAACGATTGATTTCATTGAAATTTTTACACTTGGGATTAAGACATTGAAGGAGGACATGTATCAAGAAATTCCAGGCTGGGGTAAACTGTTGTTTTGAATACTTGTTAATTTTCCCTTCAGGAGGCAAATCATACCCCAAGCCTCGAAGTCCTTCCTCTAGCTGATCAACAGGAAGGGTAGTCACACCATCAGCATCATCAAGCTGTAAGGCTTGACGAATAAGTGCTTCAGTGACCACCCATTTTGTTCTATGAACAGTCCCAGATAATGTAATCACTCCATCAACTATTTCAGAACTTACAGTGTTCCAAAACTGTTTGATGTGTGTGATAGGAGTGAGTGGAGCATGAGTCAAAACATACCTTAGGTTGGAAGCTAAGAGATACTCAATTATTCGAGTATAATGGGGATGATGATCCGGATCAGCCTCAATATAAGCAACTAAGTTGTGTTGATCCATGAATCCCAAAGTAGCACCAGCAGGTTTAAACAATAGATCCATGAAAACTGTTTGTGAAATGTTAGGATGAATGAAAATGAAAGATTATGACGATGGAGAAAATATGAGACAAATATGCAACTTACCCTATGAGAAAAATAATGAACCGTTTTTATAGGATGAAGACTCGTCTACTATTGGTTGAAAAAGAAGTAAGTTATTTAAAAAATAATTATGAAAATCTTTGAAAAACAATAACTTATCTCTTTGGTTTTAAAGAAATTACCAAATCCCATAAAATTACGGCCCAAAATATAGCAAAAGTAACAGCTAGGTGGGACCCAGTGTTCTTCAACGGTCAAAATATGAGTGTCAGCGGGTAACGACTATATTTGTCAACGTGTAAATTTTGCCATGTCAGCGTTTGAAAATGTGCTTGTCAGCGTCTAAACCACTTATGTATCAACGGCCAAAAATAAAAAGTAAGAAAAATAAAAAGACCTTAACAAAGAAGTTTACCCTAATGAAGATAAATTTTCCTCTAACACAGACTGAAATTAGCATTCTTTGTCCAATTATACACACTTGCATAAGCAAGATAGACATAACTGTCCTCAAGTGAACCTTGCTAAAGTAAGTCCTTTGGAGTGAAGTTATCTCATATAAACTCTTAGTAACTCCTAGGTAAGCCCATTTTTATTTACACCAAGTCTCCCAACCGACCAATTCCAATTCTAGGTCAAATAGTCTTGGCAGCATGCATAGTATATCAACTTTGCATGCTACAGTGCCTCAAGGTTTGGAAATTCCAACAATTCCTAAAAAGAAAAGTATTCATTATGTCCAATCCTCACTCACCAGTGGACACAATCTAGAATTGTAATAAGAGCACTCTAAAAGTACCCAAATACCTAAAGGTTTCCTAAACCTCTCCTTAAACTTACATAGGTTGCAAAATAAATATATGACAAAATTTTTATTTCAAGATAGGAATGTAAACATTCAACCATCATAAATAATTACTTTTTTATATCGTTTTATTCCATAAGCAACTCTGTATCCAATTGCACAATGCTCAACCTGCCTGCACAATTAGATGAAATACCACAAAAACTAACATAGGCAGTCACCGGCTTCTTGTCAGCGGATAGAATGCCTTTGTTAGTAGTTAGAAAATATAATGGAAAATTTAATACTTTACAAATAAGAATAACAGTGCACATCCTGTACATACTATACATTAAATTCAACAACACATATTTTTTGGATTGATCATTCTAATACTTGTTACCAAGTACTAGAATCTCCCAACATCAAAAGGTTTAGTTAAAGATCAGCAACATTATCTTCTGTGTCTATTCTATCTGGATGTATAATAGTTGTAAAATTAGAACTCTTTAGGAAAAGAGTACCAAAATATAGGGTAAGCACGACGATTTAGGAAAACCGTGTGTAAATGACCCTAAAGTGAGTTCGTTTTCGAGGAGGCTAGAGCGTTGTGTAATGAATTGATTTTGATTTGTGATTATATTTTTGAGAGAAAAGAAAATAGAAAGGGAATGAGAAAAGAATGTCGGTTACGAAGACGGATTAAGATAAGACGAAAAAGTCGTTCACGTAAAACCGTAAAAAACTACAAATTAAGAATTTTAAACCTAAAAATTAATTAAAAGTTAAAAGTGAGTCTAAAATAACATAAATAAGAATAAAAATCCAATAAAAATATTTTAAAACCTTTTATTAATTAAATATTCAATTTTAAATGCTAATTAAAGCCCTAAAATTAAATATAATTAATCAAAATGTCCAAAATATTATTTTATTGAACTAATAAGTTACTTATATTATTTAAAGACTAAAAAGTATTTTTCCTAAATTTTAAAAACTATTTTTCTATTTTTTAAAGGCTAAAAACTATTTTTAAACTAAAATAATTATAAAAAATAATAAAATAATGCTAAAAATAATTTGACACTTTTAAAAATCCTAAATTATACTAAGGAACAGTAGAAAAATGAAAAAGTTTGAAAAATATAAAATTTTTCACTAAAGGACAAAACAGATTAATATTAAAACCCTAATTAAACCAAATTAATTCTAAAAATTAAATAAAAAGTGAACAGTAAAAACTTTTTGAACTAAAAATCTTAAATTATTTTTCTAAGTCTAAGAAAAATCTTAAAACTGAAAAATAATAATTTTTGTCACTAAAAGACAAAAACAGAAATTAAAAAGTAATTTAAAATAGCAATTTAATCTAAAAATATATTAAATGAAGAGTAACAAAAAATCTAATTAAACAGAAAAATTGAAAATAAAATAAGAAAAATATTAAAACTGGTTTCAAGTCCTAATTCTTAAATTAACCCACAAAAGACAAAAAATCAAAAACCTGATAGTGACATGTGCTAGGGTTTTGTCTGTTTGTATAGCAGTGGTAACCAAAACAATAGCAGGGGGAACTTTTTTCCCACTGTTAGTACAAATAATTTGGTCAGTTGACCAATAAGTTTAGGAAAGCTTATTTGAAGCTTTTTCTTGGGCAATAAGGCACCCCCACAACCAGTGGGGTTGTAGGGAGTCAATAATAGCACAAAAAACCACAAATCACTCACAAAATTAAGCACAAAATGGCAAAGAATGTGACTGTTCAAGCTTTGAGGTTTCTGATGAACAGTAACCCTTGTTTACATGCACAAAAATGAATTTCACTTGGCCATATCTTGCATATAAGCTAACCAATTCACACACAATGTTGATAAAACCCTAGATGATACCAATCTTTATCAATCTTAACAACTTGATGAACCAAATCACACAAAAACAGTCCACAAAGGACTTACTGATTTTTGACCATAAATCCCATTTTTTCACATGCAATCTGTTTTAAAAACCTTCCAAACCTAGAAGCAAGCTAACATATGACCTATAACTATCCTAAGGAGTTTGTTACACCAGTTTATAACCAAAGAATTTTCACCAAACTCAGTTAAAAACCAAATCCAAACACCCCTTTAATTTTCTGAAAATGATTTTAACACAACAAAACTTAACAAAACTCAACCAAATCAGTCCTAAACTATCTAATCATGCAAGAACAACCTTTTTAGGCACAATCAAACACAAAACTTCATCAAATGAACACAATTAAACAGATTCATGTAGCACACATATAAAACTTGAAAAAAAAGGATTCAAGATAGTTACCTTGTGGGACCCACATCCAGGTCCCACAATGGCTGAAAAGCCACCTCCAAACAAGCCCGTGCTTGTGCTGAACCTTGGAAGAACAGTCAAAATCTCCAAGTGGTTTCCTGCTAAGAACAATGCAGAAACAATATAACCAATAATCTGATTTTAATTTTTCTCTTTTTAAATCTTTTTCAAATAATTTTCTCAAATACTTTTCTTAAAAAACACTTAAAAGAACCAACTTACACACCTTGAAAACACATTTTGGAACAAGATTTAATCAAAACATCAACTTTTTCAAAAACCTTGAAAATAAGAATGTGTTGGGAATCTAAACTTATTAGATTCCCTGATCATTGATTTAAACATAATTAGGCTGATAGATAGTCCCTTGCCTGTGCCTAGGAGGCAGGCAATTTTCGCAAGACTCACAGAGATCCAAGTCTCTGTGAGCAACCTCAGAGGAGTCCATGTTAGAGACATTGTCAGGGAAGTCGAAGAATTACCTGAAGACATACTCATTGGCTGTGATGGATAACAACCAAGATGTATCAGGGACTCTGAGGGGTTGAGAGTTAACAGGGGTGGCAATACCCTGATAACTCTCAGCACACTTTGGACATGCCATTTGTGTGTTCGAGACTATGAAGAATAAGGAAACTGTTTTTGACAACTGTTCCTTAAAGCATAATGGAAGACTACCAAGAATAGAAGGACATCATGTGACTGATGTGGGAACTTGTAAAAGCTTGTGTAGTCGACATCAAGTACTGTTTAAGTCAAACTTGTAACACTATAAATAGGATGTGTATCCATGCATTAATGTTTAACACTTTGAGATATTAAGAACATTAGTGCATATAACTTAGTGAATCAAACAGCTACGACTATATTCATAAGTTAGGGTTTATCGTTGTTCAAAGTGTGCACAACACATTGTCATCAAACTGTGTTATCCATAACACTTGTAATTCTTTATTATACAATAATAAGATTACGTTTGAAAAGTAATACCTTGTGTTGATTAAGTTAAGATTAGGGTTTCTTGCATTGATTAGGGACTTTCAATTGGTATCAGAGCGGTGTTTGATATTAAAACCTTCAAGAAACATCGTTCTCAGTTTTATAATCAAGATCCACCATGCCGGAAACTTCTAGCCCACAATCACCTTCCACAAACCCATCTTCACCAAGACTTAACCCTCCAGCCAATGACGATGATCTACCCCAACTTCTTGACTCAAGAGGTGGATCACACGTAACCAGTGTACCAGTCTTTGATGAAGAAGACTTTGCCAGTTGGAAGAGTCAATTTCTTGTATACCTTGATGGACTTGAACCTTTTCTCTTAGAAATTTTAGAAAATGGTCCATATATTCCCATGGCGCTTACATCCATTGAAGAAAACCCTCTTCCCAAACCTCTCAAACAATGGACTCCAGCTGATAGGAAATTAGCAAACCAAGATAAACGTCTCAAAAGCATCATAATTTCCTGTCTTCCCAAGCATATCATGAAGTCTGTCATTCAGTGCCCCACAGCTAAACAAATGTGGACAGACCTCATTCTTGGCCATGAAGGACCCTCTGGAACAAGAGAGACAAAGATTCAGGCACTCAGACTTCAGTTTAATGCCTTTAAGTCACTTGAAGGTGAAAAGGTTCAACAAACCTATACTAGGCTGAAGATTCTTCTAAATGACCTGGCTATGAATGATGTCACTATTGGTCAAGCTGAGATCAATGCTACTTTTGTCAACAGCCTTCCAAGAAAGTGGCTGAGCATGAATCAGACTCAGAGAGCTAACAACTCAATAAAAAATGATACCCTTGCTCAGCTCTATGGTAAGTACAATTATGAAGAAGGGCTGATCGATACTATCTACAAATCAGAGACTGAAAGATTTGTAGTCCAAGGAGCATCTTCCAAAGCTTTGATCTCTGCAACACATCCTCATGACAACGATTATGATATTGAAGAAGATACCCGTAGCAGCCAAGAGTTCTTGTCAGACCTCAATGCAGAATTCCATGAAAGAGCGTTGCTAGCCAACCAAAGAAGATACTACAAAAGATCTGGAAGAGTATGATCAGCTAGTAAACCAACTGACAGGTCAAAAGAAACATGTTTTGCCCGTGGAAAGCTTGGACATTATCAAAAAGATTGTCCTTCTACCAAGACATCCTCACCCTCTTATCCATCATCTTCATCCAAACCCTACAAGTTCAAACAACATAACAACTCATCTCAATCCAATTCTTCAGACACTGAGAAGAAAGATTACAAAAATAAGTACAAGGCACTTAAAGCTGAGTTAGAACAAATGAACTTGAAGATTGAAGCTCTGTCCAAAAAGAAAGGTGGTGAGAAAAAGACAGAGAAAGGGTTGGTTGCTGAAACTTATGATTGGAATGATGAACCACTGACTTCAGATGAAGAAGACACCACAAGAGTCAGGGCTTTTATGGCAATAGCTGAGGATGAACCAGCTGTTGGAAAAGGTGATGCTAGATCAGGACAATGGGTTGACATCACAATGAAAAAGGTACACAGGCTTTTATCTATGTCTAATAGTGATGAACGTAAGCATGTCCTTGATTACACCATTGTTGATTTGCACTTTGTTGAGGAACAAAGAAAGAACCTACTTGATAAGTTTCACTCTATTAAATCTGAAATGATAAATGCTAAGGCTGAATGTGAAACTCTCAGGCGGGTTAATTTAGAGAAAATATCCCTGCAAAATGAAGTAGCTAGATTAACTTTGAAAAACATAGCTTTAAATGATCAAGTCTCTGAATTGAACAAGATTATTGAAAAATGGCTGTGTGCTAGGTTTACTATTGATGAATTGCTTAGGGATGAAGTGCCTGCTGACTTAAACAGGGATATAACTGCTAAGAATAAAAAGCTGAGGATTCTCACCAAACCCAAAGACATTGTCTTTAAATCTACATAGACTATTCATATGTCAGATACCTCTTTGACTAATGACCCTGTCTCTGAAGATGTCGCTGAGCTACCACCCTTGCCCAAACTCTATGGAGTTGAACCTAGCAGTTCTTCTAGATCTGCTAAGGACGAACTTAGGACAGATATTGAGAATCCTCCAGCCAAAGTTTTTCGTGTGCCTGCTAAACAAACTGGTAAACAAGTAGCTTTTAAGCCTAAGGTTGACCCTACCACAGAAGATCGCCTGTTGTCTCTTATGAAAGAAGTAGAACTCTTGAAACAACACATTAAGCCTTCCGCTGAATGCTCTACTTCTCATGAACCTAAGTCAGTCCTAGGTGAACCCAAAGGGGAAAGGTTAATCAAACCTTATTGCAATATATGTAAAAATTCTCACCATTCGACCTTAGATCATGACAGACACATGGCAGCTAAAAGAGCTCAGACACCCTCTAGGGACAGACCACAGAGTTCCAAAAGGCAACAGGGAAATTACAAACCTTATCCTCCCTGTAAATTCTGTGGGTTCACAGACCATCACTCAGACGAGTGTGGTGACTTCCCTGGGTGTGATATCTGTGGGAGCTATAACCATGAAACAATGAACTGTCCATCCCAACGCCAAAAGTTTTTCAGGAACACAAGAGTTGCTAACAAGCAATTCAGGGAACCCACTGGAAAGTGGGTTCACCATAGGAACTAATCTGTTTCTATGTATCTGTGCAGAAATATCTCAAGGAATCGGTATGGTATCTAGATAGTGGCTGTTCTAGACACATGACAGGGATTCAACAATACCTGCACAGATACTCAAAGGAGCCAGGTCCTAAAGTGGTGTTTGGAGATAACTCTTCAGGTGACACAGAAGGATATGGCTCAGTGAACTGCAATGGGATCACATTTACCAAGGTTGCATATGTGAATGGTCTTAAACACAATCTTATTAGCATCAGCCAATTATGTGATGCTGACTATAAGGTTTTGTTTACTAAGACTCAGGGAACCATATTCAACAAAAACAATGATGTTGTGCTGATTGCACCTAGAAGGAGAGATATTTATGTCATCAACATGGCTGTGTGCTCTGAAGACAGTTCAAATTGTTTTCTTGCCAAAGCCTCTGAAAGTGTCAACTGGCTGTGGCACAAAAGACTGTCTCATCTCAACTTCAAGAACATCAATAAGATAGCCACTCAAAACTTGGTTGCTGGTCTACCTTCAGTAATGTTTTCCAAAGACAAAACGTGTTCTGCCTGTGTCAAAGGAAAACATCACAGGTCTTCATTCAAGACTAGGCAATCATTCTCTATTTACAAGTGCTTACATCTCCTTCACATGGACTTGTTTGGGCCTGTCAAACCTCAAACCATTAATCACAACAAATACACCTTGGTCATAGTTGATGAATTTTCAAGATATACATGGGTGTTCTTCCTCAGAAGGAAAAGTGATGCAGCTGAAACCATCATGTCCTTCATCAGACAGGTTGAAAATATGAATGAGGTTAGAGTCAAAGCTCTAAGAAGTGATAATGGTACAGAATTCAAGAATCATCAACTTGAATCATTTTGTGATGAAAAAGGGATTTCTCAGAACTTCTCTTCAGCTGGAACTCCTGAACAAAATGGTGTGGCTGAAAGAAGAAACAGGACTTTGATTGAAGCAGCAAGAACTATGTTAAATGGTGCAGCCTTACCAAAGCAATTTTGGGGAGAAGCTGTTCACACTGCCTGCTACACTCAAAACAGATCAATCATTGTCAAAAGACATGGTAAAACCTCCTATGAAGTTTTCAGAAAAAGATCTCCAGACGTCAGCTATTTTCATGTGTTTGGATGCCCTGTGTTTATTTATAACTACAGGGATAAACTTGGAAAGTTTGATGAAAAAGCTGATGATGGTTTCTTTTTGGGATACTCTCCAACAGCCAAAGCCTTCAGAGTATTCAACATCAGAAGACAAGAAGTAGAAGAAACATTCCATGTCAGATTCAATGAAGATGATGAAGTCATACAGAGAACAGGAACAGAGGGTGATGAAATAGATTTTAATGAAAACATTTCTTTCCCAAGTGATGAGTTCACAGAACCCAGACCTACCAGTCATCATCACTCCAACACTCTCACGCCTTATGTCCCTGCTTTTGATCCTCTGTCTACTCACAACATAGAAGTTCCTACCTCTTAGGAACTTGATGAAGAAGAACCTCAAATCTCTGATGGTCCTTCTCATGATATTGATGACTCACCAATTCTTCAAATCCCTAAAGATTCTTCTGCTGATAATGAAATAGCTTCCCTTGAAATGGCTGAAGAAGACTCTGACACTGAAATAGTCTTTGAAGAAAGCCCTCCTAGTCAGCAGGATGAGACTCAACTTGCATCAGCTGTGCCCTCAAGTACCCCTGTCCTTGAATCCCCAGCTCCTCAAAATAAGTGGTCAAGAGATCAACACATACTTCTTTTCAATATTATTGGGGAACCAAATGCAGGGGTCACAACAAGACAGCGAATCCAAGACTCAGAGTCGGCCTCAGCCAATGAATGTCTCTTTGCTGAATTTCTCTCACAAATTGAACCTAAAATAGTTGCTGAGGCACTATTAGAAGAAGGATGGGTAGCTTCTATGCAAGAAGAAATCAATCAGTTCAAAAGGAACAAAGTATGGACACTAGTGCCAGCTCCACCTGGAAAGAATATCACAGGCACTAGATGGATCTATAGAAATAAGATGGATGAAATTGGGAACATCATCAGGAACAAGGCAAGACTGGTAGCACAGGGGTTCTCTCAGACTGAAGGAATTGATTATGATGAAACATTTGCACCTATTGCTAGACTTGAGGCCATCAGAATCTTCCTTGCTTATGCTGCCTATATGAACATCACTGTGTATCAGATGGATGTTAAGAGTGCATTCCTCAATGGTGATTTGGCTGAGGAAGTGTATGTTGCACAACCTGAAGGATTTGAGAACAGCGAGTTTCCCAACCATGTGTACAGACTTCACAAGGCAATGTATGGTCTGAAACAAGCTCCAAGAGCATGGTATGAAACTCTTTCAAATTTCTTAACTGAAAATAAATTTATCAGGGGTTCTATTGATAAAACACTCTTTACCTTCAAGGACAAGAGTGATTTCATCATTGTGCAGATTTATGTGGATGATATCATCTTTGGGTCAACAAATGTCAATCTTAGTAAACGTTTTGCTAAATTAATGACCAAGAAATATGAGATGAGTATGATGGGTGAATTAACTTACTTTTTGGGCTTTCAAATTAAACAATGTCCTAAGGGAATTTCTATTTGTCAAGAAAAGTATGTTAAGGATTTACTTAAAAAATATGACTTAGCTGATTGTGCATCAGTGAAATGCCCCATGCTTCCACCCAACAACTTGGGCCCTGATGAGTCAGGGGTCTCTGTCAATGAGACTTTATATAGAGGCATGATTGGGTCACTGATGTATCTAACAGCCAGTCGTCCAAATATCCAATTCTCCACATGTCTCTGTGCAAGGTACCAAGCAAACCCAAAAGAATCCCATCTAGTGGCTGTTAAGAGAATTTTCAGGTATCTCAAAGGAACACCATCCCTAGGTCTATGGTATCCAAAGGAATCAGGCTTTGATCTCAAGGCCTATTCAGATTCAGATTATGCTGGATGCTGTATTGATAGGAAAAGCACTTCAGGCAGCTGTCAAATCCTAGGAGGAAAAATGGTTGGATGGAGTGCTAAGAAGCAAAACTCTGTGGCTATGTCTTCAGCTGAAGCAGAATATGTCGCTGCAGCCAGCTGTTGTGCTCAGGTGCTCTGGATGAAAAGTCAATTGGCTGACTATGAAATCTTGTATGACAAAGTACCAATCTTTTGTGACAACACCAGCGCCATTGCCATATCCAACAACCCTGTTCTTCACTCTCGTACCAAACACATTGATATCAGGTATCATTTTATCAGGGATCATATAATGAAGGGAGATATTGAGCTGCATTTTGTTCCCACAGAGCTGCAACTAGCTGATATCTTTACAAAGCCTTTGGCTGAACCTTCGTTCAACAGGCTAGTTGCTGAGCTAGGGATGCTCAATATCTCAAAGCCTGTGGCTTGATATTAAATGTGTTCATTAAATGATTGATTATATATTAAATGTTTTTCACATGAAACTAGATAGTTACTTTCCAAGTAAATGCAAAAAACATTCTCAAATATTTAATCATTTATTTTTCGGATAACGAGGAGACAAACTTTTTGAAAGGTCAAGGGGACCCACTTGAGCAGTCATTTTCGCACCTTGCATTTAATACGGTTGAATAATTGTTCACTTAAGTTTGAATATATATTGTCCTCTTTCTCTTCTCACCCACCACCATTCTAAAATCTACTTCTCTCTCTAAGTTCTTATCTCTCTCAACCATCCGCCATTTTCATTCACCTTCAACCTCAAATACATGGCGTTTTCCGTTCCAAAAGCCTCCAATGTTAACTTCGAGATCAACGAGAGCATCCTCGCCTCCAACAACGCCATTGGATGGATTAAGGCACCAAACAGCACCTATTCAGATCTGGTAAATTTCATGCAGAATTGTGACCTAAATGAAGCCTTCACCAAATCTCCATCCACCTTTTACCAAGAATACCTTAGGGAATTCTGGTATTCTGCTGAAGTAGTAGAAGACACCATTACATTTAGCCTTTCATGCAATGAACATCCATTTGCCTTCTCCCTTAAAGACTTTTCTAGTGTGGCCGGACTAAAACATGGAGATGAATGCCTGAAGGCAGTTGACAAAAAGGCTGTCAAGGAAGCCCTGGCCACACTCAACCCTTGCCATGACGTTAACCCTGCCCTTACACCAGCTGAGGTCCTCGCCAAATCCCCTCTGAAGATTAAGTATTTCACTCCTATGTGGCGTGTCCTCTTCACCCACATTGTGAAGTCCCTGGGAGGAATGCAGGGATCACAGGATCAGATGTCGTTCAATCATCAGGCTATTGCGTATGGATTAATCTGGGGAGCTGATGTTGACGTTGGAAGCATCCTATTCTCAAACCTGGTAGAATAACTGAAGGGAAGGAATCAGGTCAGGGAAAAGAACATCTGTTATGTGCGCTTCCTGTCCCTGATCTTTGAAAGTTTGCTGGGAGATAACTACCACAACAAGGCCTTGACTGCTCTTAAGCCCTATCGCATCACAGGCGCCATCTACAAGGAAATAGGAGCTGAGGATATCCCTGTCACCGCCCATATGCTGAACGTGGCCAACCAGGTACCAAACGCTGAGAAGCCCTTGCTCCCTTCCTCTAAGAAGGTGAATACTTCTAGTGTTGCTGGCAAGTCTATGTCTTTGACCTCTGGGCAACACACTACTAAGTCCAAGGCTTCATCTGGCCAACAGCCAAAGAAGAAGAAAATCCCCTCTTCTTCCCACTCCAAAGCTGTTATTAAGGCCAAGGGAAAGAAGACTGACACCGCCTCTGGTCCAGATACTCTTGTGGATTCAGACTCTTTGGCTGACAAACAACAGGCGTCTAGTGTCTCTAAGTCAGCTGAGACAACAGGAAACCAGCCAAATCAAGCTGATATCTCACAGGTAATCAGTGTACATTTTTAGAGGTTCACAAGCAGCCACTCTCATTTGTCTGTAGGAGAGAGTGGTGAAGATAGGGTAATCCTCGACCCATAGAAGTCTGTCATTACACTTAGAATACTTTAAGACTTCTGTACACCCTGTCTTTGCACTAGGGAATGATTCATTTGTGTTTATAAAGCACCCCGATGACCCTGAACCCTCTAGACAGTATTCAGGCTAACAACAACCTGAATATACTAATGTCTCAACCTTGATCAGCTGTACTTCACACAGCCTCTTGGTTCCCTCCTTAAAAGAGTCCCAAAGGATTTATCCTTTCAGGGGGAGCTGAATCATCACCCTCAGCTTTCCTAGGGGCAGCGTAACAGGCGACCTACAACAAATATGTTTCACTCTTAAAAGAGTCCCAAAGGTTTTAACCTTTTGGGGGGGCTGAATAATCACACTCAGCTTTCCTAGGGGCAGCGACTGGCGATCCATAAACAACATATGTTTCACAATCAAAAGAGTCCCAAAGGTTTTTTACCTTTTTGGGGGGGCTGAATAATCACACTCAGCTTTCCTAGGGGCAGCGAATGGCGATCATTAACCATACTTTATTCACATTTAAAAGAATCCCAAGGATTTATCCTTTGGAGTGGCTGAGTAATCACCCTCAGCCTCTCTGGGACAGCGAAATGGCGACCATTCCCCTTATATTTTTCCCTGTTACTAATTACAACAAATTTGCAGGCTGAAATTGTACAGCCAGTCATCGAATCTCAGGTACAACAAGAAAAGGAGGCTGAAACTATGACTCAGGACAAACCAACTGATGAAGAGCCTGTGTTTAATGCTGATGAAGAAATGCTCTCATTAGAAGATTATGTCTCTGATATTGAGCCAATGCCTGAGGATGAATTCCCTGAGGGAATGTTCGATGAAGAGGATGAAGAAGATGAGGAAGACCAGCTGTCTGTCTCTCCTCCTAAAGAAATAGTTGTGTCTACACCAGCTGGTAACAAGACTTCTCCTCTCAAGGAAGCTGTTGATACTCCAAATTCTGCTACCTCAGCAACAACAGTCTTCCAAAGACCAATTTATGATCCAACAGCAGAATTTCTCATGTTTGATCATCCTGCCCAGACCAACTTTGACTTAATACCAAGGGGGGATGACTATGCTCAGCAAAGCCTCAATATCAAGAATCTTCAGCCAGTCCATCATCAATCTAATATTGAACGCTTATCAAGGAAGCTGGATGTGATCAAGTCAGAGATGCATAACTTCACTGTGACATTTCCAGGCATCATCAAAAAGGCTGTGACTGAAGCTGTCACTGAGCCAATTCAGGAGGGTGCAAGAAAAGGTGTAGCCCAGGGACTCAGTCATCTTTCAACACGAATCAAGGATGCTATTGACTCAGCTGTCCCTGCTATGTTCCATGAACATGAACTCACCCTACAAAGGCAATTTAATGCTGTTCGCAACAGGCAATACAACCATGCTAACTTTATTGTCAGGCGTGTTCAGGCAAATACTAATGCAAATGCCAACCTCCTGCTGAAGATTGCCAGGGCTTCACGAAAAAGACAACGTGCTATGGCTGCCTCTGTGGAACAGATTGCAAGGCGTTTTCAAGCACGTTCATCCAAACATCTGCAAAGTAAGGATAAACGTGAGGGGGAGAAGATTACAACACTCAGCCTTACATCTGCTGAACAAGGCTCATCATCAGCTAACCCCACCACTACACCTGTTCCTCTCCAAGTCATCACACCAGTTATAATACCTGATGATGAGGATGATACTCAGGGGGAGCAACAAACTGAAGATGGAGCTGACTCATCAAAATCTCTGATCTTAGTTAACATCAGCAAGCCTGAGGATGATGATGAGCCAGCGGCCAAGAAATTAAAATTCACTGTTAGCTCTCTTCCCAAAGCTATTCAAACTCAGGCTCAGACAGCGTTTCTCAAAAGAGCTGATGTTTTGAAAAACATAAGTGTGGAGTCCTCTGTCTCGAAGAAAGGAAAGGAGATAGTTTTGGTTGACACATATACCAAACTTAAGAAGATAGCTGCGATGCTAGAGACAGGAGGATCCACCACAGACCTTTCACAGTTCTCAACCTTTACACCTTCCGATGAGATTCCTTTGACCCCTGAAGAAATTGAGAAACAGGCTGAAGAATTCAAAAGATTAAGTGAACTCAAGACAGCCAAAGAATTAAATGAAGCGACTCTGAGGAAGATGACACCACCTGAAAGAGAAAAACAAAAACAAAGGTTGAGGGAAATGGA
This sequence comes from Glebionis coronaria, assembly GCA_025667525.1. Classification (NCBI taxonomy): domain Eukaryota; kingdom Viridiplantae; phylum Streptophyta; class Magnoliopsida; order Asterales; family Asteraceae; genus Glebionis; species Glebionis coronaria. Next base: position 296,435,387 of record CM046880.1, on the reverse strand, counting down.
AGTAAAACGCGCTGAGGCCTTAAAGAAAGTCAAAGCTGACTATGATGCCTGCGTGAACAACAGATATGCTGCTGGCAAGATAACCAAGTTCAAATACACCATTCATAAATCCACAAACACCCCACAAATGATCTTATAGAGGGAAAACCAACAGAGAAATATGGATGTATTTGACAACTTCAGGTTAAAGACACTTGGGTTATCAAAATGGTTTGAACTCGAAGCCTTAGCTGCCAAAAAGTCTGGACAGGCAAATTTCCTTCTGCTTAAAACTCTTAAGGCCAAGTTTAACTGGATCAAGGAAACAGCAGCCAAACTCAAGATTGATCCCCCACCACAGCTTTTTGAACAAGAACCCCCAAAGACAGGCAACAAAAGGAGAAGAATTTCACAAATTGTTAATGAAACTTTTGTTACTGAAGATGTTCATGTGGATGGTATGCACAGGGATTTGATCCTTCCAAATGGTATTGTTGGCCCTGTTGATGGTCAGACATACACAGAGCCTGAAAGAGGAATGGCATTCATGAACAAGGCTTGCCAGTATGCTTTTCAGAGGGAAGATGAGCTGTGCTTGGCTTCAACCATTCAGCTACTCTGTCACAAGAAGTGTCTCAAGATCAACACAGAGTATTCCAAGAAGTTTGCAAAGACTTTGCAGGATGAAATTGATAACAGATTAGACGTGGCCGAAGCTGAAGAAAGAATAAAAAATGATGACTATTGAAGATGGTCTCAGCCCTTTTTACCTTCATCTTTTATTTTACTTATGTAATGAACTTGTAATTTTCTTTAAGTCTTAATAAAATCATTAGGTATGTTTGTTTAGATCTGTTATGTGTAAGAAGAACCTGTTAAACTCACTTACCTTAACTTAGTTAGATCTAGCATTATTTATGTTTAAATAGGGGGAGATTGTTGGGAATCTAAACTTATTAGATTCCCTGATCATTGATTTAAACATAATTAGGCTGATAGATAGTCCCTTGCCTGTGCCTAGGAGGCAGGCAAGTTTCGCAAGACTCACAGAGATCCAAGTCTCTGTGAGCAACCTCAGAGGAGTCCATGTCAGAGACATTGTCAGGGAAGTCGAAGAATTACCTGAAGACATACTCATTGGCTGTGATGGATAACAGCCAAGATGTATCAGGGACTCTGAGGAGTTAAGAGTTAACAGGGGTGGCAATACCCTGATAACTCTCAGCACACTTTGGACATGCCATTTGTGTGTTCGAGACTATGAAGAATAAGGAAACTGTTTTTGACAACTGTTCCTTAAAGCATAATGGAAGACTACCAAGAATAGAAGGACATCATGTGACTGATGTGGGAACTTGTAAAAGCTTGTGTAGTCGACATCAAGTACTGTTTAAGTCAAACTTGTAACACTATAAATAGGATGTGTATCCATGCATTAATGTTTAACACTTTGAGATATTAAGAACATTAGTGCATATAACTTAGTGAATCAAACAGCTACGACTGTATTCATAAGTTAGGGTTTATCGTTGTTCAAAGTGTGCACAACACATTGTCATCAAACTGTGTTATCCATAACACTTGTAATTCTTTATTATACAATAATAAGATTACGTTTGAAAAGTAATACCTTGTGTTGATTAAGTTAAGATTAGGGTTTCTTGCATTGATTAGGGACTTTCAGAATGACTTTTGAAAATTCTTGAACTAATGTTAAAATTATGGAACTCAGATTGCTAGACTCACAATTACCAACTTTTAACAAAGAAAAGGAATTACATTTGCATAAAAATACCAACTTTCATTATATTAAAAAGGAATTACAAAAGGACTTAGCAAAATCTGGAACAAAGGGTATGCACAGGTTGCATCCTCTTTAAATACTACTCTAGGGAACATTCTAGTTACTCAAACCCTAGTAAATGAAAGTCCTAAACTGCCCTTGGTCTTGTTGACTGATTTCTAGTCAAATTGGTTCCATGTGATGGAAAGTGATGGCCAGCTGTATCTTGATGATCTTAGCCGTTTATATGAGCATTGGGGACCAAGAAATGGATATAGGACGTTGAGCACTGGCAAGATACCAAGTTTGCCACTTTTGGGTGAGCAGGGGAACATGGGGGACCCACTTATGGTCACGGGGTAAAGATTCTGGGTTGTGGGTTTGGTTTAGGGAGTGCTTAATCATGTTTCTGGAAGGAATCATCAAAAACCCCTTTGATTTATGATAATTGGGATTTAGGGTTCGTTGAATTAGGAAAGTAGTAGGCATGGTTTTAATCAGTAAAGGGGGTGTTTATTTTTAAATTATGTGTTTACCTCCCTAATTGTCGCTTAATAAACTATATTTAAAAAGCTGGGTGGGAATCTGACGTGGAGGGTGAGGTGTAAGGTGAGGGTGAGGTGGCGGGATGTAAGTGGTGGGGAGAGTTGTGTTGTCTGGCCAGAAAGGCCCCTTGACTCTCATGTTTTGTTCAAATAAAGAATGGCAGCTTAAATTTCCAAATCCCTTTGTAAACATCTTTGGGCAGTTTGTCATTTTTGGCACAAGGGTTTTATAAACTTTGAATAAGGACTAAAAGTGCAATAAATGCAATCTTCAAGGGCTTTTCTTGTATACTCTTAGAAATTTAGGGACCCCAATGTAATTTATGAGTTTTACAAGGGTATAAATTGCCAAGTCTTCCAAAGTTGAGGGACCACTCTTGCCAATCTTCAATTCTTCAAGGACCATTTTGGAAATTCAGGATTCGGGTCCGGTTCATTGTGCGGCTTCGTTTCCCGTGTTCGTTTTTGATTGATTCTTGTGATCTTTTTGTCATTTCCTCAATATCCGTACCTAAAATACACAAGCAACAAACACGAGCATATATTTGGCAGTTTTAATGATATTTTAAGCGTTTTAAGCCCATTTTGGACGATGAGACTATGTATAAAAGCAGTCTCATCACTCCCCCATACTAAACCATTGCCGTTCCCTCACGCAATGCTAGAATAAAGTATCGTAGCATCTCCAAAATTCATTTTATTCACTTTATTGAACGACAAACTAGTTATACTACTACTTACGTTTTAGACATAATGTATGATTTTCATCGCAAAATCGGACGTTTAGGTTCATAGAATAAGAACACGTGAATGCTTCGTTAGAAATAATTTCATCGTACTCGATTTTCACCCCAATTCCATGCCAAGCGTGCAACGAGATCATTGTCATTATAAGTTAGTAATGCTAACACTACTCATATGCCCTAATCACGTACTTATCCTCCCATTATTCCTAAGTTGTATCTCTTATATTTTATTTTGTCTTGAATGTTTCACGAGGATACATTGTTTGACTTATGCGATAATAGAGATTTAGGTCTAAAAATAGAGTCCTAACGGTGTAACCAAGACCATCAAATCAATAACCCCTCCCAATAGACAACGATGTCAAAAAATTAAGTTGACAAGAAGAATCGATAAACACGGTTTTATAACGGTTTTGAACATGAGACTTATTACCAAGACTTTTATACGCCCCCTAACGGAAGGGCCTTATTATCTTTGGTTTACCTCCATCTTTTATTCAACTTCGCCATGAAGCTTTTATTATGACTTCGGTCTTTCCTTGACTTTTATTATCCGCCTCATCGGTGGTTTTATTAGCAAAAGACGTATATCCTCACGCAAAGGCGAATTTTGGATCTTTAAAGCTTCGAAGATTAAGGCTTGATTCACTTTCAATTTTGCATAGATTTTTCGGCCTTGTGGGGCTTCAAATTGTTTGCTTGTTTTAGGTGAGCACTTGAAATCTTATTATTGGGTGAAGCTTTCGATTATTCGGGTGCCAATACTTCAAAACCGTGACGCTGGCAATACCTTAATGTCTTCCCAATTTAATTACACGGAAGCTACTAGAAAAGACTAGAAACCCAACAATCCCAACTAAACCGCTAAGTCAATATTTATTAAGCAAAAAATATTTACATTCGAAGGGAGAATAAGCAAACAACGAGAACACATGAGTTTTTGAAAGAATACGAGTACTCTACATTTAGCATAGTAACTTATAATTAACCATATCATTTCTCGTCCTCATTTAAGAGACTTAGCCTAATGTGAAGTTAAGGAATCAAAGCTAAGTGCTCAACACGCACGGTCGAGTCAAAAATTACTCTTATTCTCGCCATCGGAAAATCTACATTCGTGTCTTCAAACACTTATAAAACATGAGAAAATTTTTAAAATTTGGCCATTTTTAGCCTTATTTTGCAACAAAAACGATAAACAAAACATAAACTTTGGAAAGCGTGAAGGTTTGTCAAGGCAAGTATCTATTCACCCCCCCATACTAAAGTTAAACATTGTCCTCAATGTTTCGAGTCTAGGGGTAGAATACCCCCATACTAGAGACGTAGTCGAATGCTTAATCTAGCATGGAAAGGGTGTAACCAATAAATTAATAGCCGTTTATGAAGTGTGCTAATAACCTAAGGTTAGAACATCAAAAGGATATATCATTTGGATATTGAGAAAGTCTTCAAAGCAAACGATCGAGTGCTCCCATAAAACGAACACGAGAGGCTCTAATCGTGAAGATCATGATCATCTAAAAACCACAATTCACAAACAACCACGGAACAAAGGTTGGAAGGGCACAAATCCCCTCACATTAAACTAATTAGAAAGCAATAATATGTACATGGATAAGCATGGGTCTCCCCCACGAGGCACCTTGTTTTTGATAACCGAGTCAAAAGCTAGACTCGAATCCCCATAAATGTGATCATTTAGGGATAATCATGGTGTGGTCAATTTTAGTGGGGCTTACATGATAAACAAGGCCCAAAAACAACCAGTATTAAGGACTAAGTCCTTTGATGATGCAAAATACCGGGGTCGAAGATGGCGTTCTCGTTTTCATTGGAAAAACAAATCAATGCCACTTCATCATGTGTCAACACAAACCCAAAGGGTTTCAAGAAAATAGATGAGAAGAAATAGAAGGGTGGGACAATGGGTAAGTCATAAAAATCATGAGCTACTCGAGGTAGACTCGCACCAATCAAATAGAAAGATTTTCCATTTATTGCATCGGTGGAAGACCGAGATTTCCCTTTATAAGCAATTCCGGGATCAAATATCTCGTCCTCGGTGGAGAAAGGGGAGGGAACATAAGGGGCTTCCCCCACACTAGGTCCACACAAAGCATCGTCAAAAGGAGAAGACGAGCTTGTAGCACTCAAAACACGAGGTGATGACGGAGTTAGCATTGTAGAAAAATCTTTTAAATCCAATTTAAAATCTTTCCCTTTTTCATCTTTTAAACTCTCCTTATGAAAACCCGACTTAATTATGTCAAAAATATTTGGTGTTTCTAAAGCAATGTTAGTCACACTAAAAATTCTCACATTTGAAAACCGTTTTGGTTTAGGTGGTGGTAAGTTCTCAAAACGTTTGTCAACAAAGAAAACTTCCCCATCGGGATCAACATATTCATCATCCAAAGAATCATTCATGATTAGAATCGTAGGCTTAACACTCTTAACCTCCACCGGCGGAGGGGACGGAAAATCGTTTTTATCATCAACTCCTAAAACTCTTTTTGAAATCTTTTTGCAAATTTTTTTGATGGGATTAACATTGTACAAAGACGTGATAGAATACACATGAGAAAGTGTGGAGTTTTGAGTTGCATTTATGACGAGTTCTTCCTCATTGAAACGAAGAGTGATTTTCCTAGCATGCACATCAATAAGTGCTCTCGAGGTATCCAAAAATGATCGACCTAAAATTAGAGGAACTTTAGGATCGATGGGAATGTCAACAACAATAAAGTCTACGGGATAGTAGAACTTTCCAACTTTCACGAAGACGTCCTCGGCTACTCCACAAGCTAGAATCGTAGAATGATCGGCCATCTCGATTGACATTCTTGAAGGAGTGAGATTAAGAAGATTGAGCGATTTAAAAATCTCAAGAGGCATCAAATTAATACTAGCACCAAGATCGGCCAAGGCGTAGCATTCTTCCATATCTTGTATAGCACATGGGATTAAAAACTTGCCGGGATCACCGACTTTTTGAGGTATGCGGCTAAGAAAAACCGATGAACAACTAGACGATTTTTGCAATTTCTCTTTGTTATTCAACATACTTTTGAAGTTCGCGGAAAATCGAGGCATCATGACCAAGGCGTCTGCAAAACTTATATTAAAATGCAAGTCACGAAACATTTTCAGAAAAAGTTCAAATTGATAATTATTTCGTTCTTGTGCCTTTCCTTGTTTCGTCTTGAAGGGTAGGGTAAGGGTGGTGTGCGTTGGGGCATAGGCAAAGGCCTTGGAATCTCGGGTTCCACTATTGGTATTGGTTCAACCGTAGGTGTGGTTTGAGCGGTACTTCGTGGGCTTGGAATTTGCTCCTTTTCGACCACCACCTCGGGTTCTTTCTCTTTTTCCTTCTCCGTAGAAGTACTTGGACGATAAATGGGTTCTTTGAAAGTTTTACCACTACGAGTAGTAATAACCTTCAATTCTCCTTTCGGGTTCACGATGGTATCACTAGGAAGACTATCCGAAGAAGAGGGTTTACACATGATAGCTTCAAACATTTTTCCCATTCGATCTTCAAACTTAGATTGCCTAGCATCCGCTTTTAACAACTCTTGCTTAATCTCATGTTGACCTTGCTCCATTTTTTGTTGATTTTGTTAGAGTCGTTGAACATTTCCTTCCATTTTATTAGCATGAGTCTTAAGTTCATTAGCAAGTTCATTTTTAAGCTCGTTTTTCAACTCGGATCTTAAGCTAACCATTTCACGTTGCATATTGTCAAACTTAGCATCGTTTGCCTTAGCATAATTCAAAAATTCTCCTTGAAGATTTTTGGTATGATCATTTTGAAAACCTTGTGTGGTAGTTTGAAAATCACGGTTTTGGTTTTGGTTTGAAAATTGCCCATTTCCACTTTGATAATTACCCTTGTTGTAGTTACGTTGATTGCCTTGATAATTACCACCTTGATTGTTGTTTCGATAGTTATTAGCATTTTGATTTGGTGGAGCTTGATTTTGGCGGGAACCTTGACCGTTTTGGTTGTAAGTTCCCATTGCTATATAAGCACTCGAAGTGTTACCATCCGCGGTAATGCACTCGGAAAGATCATGAGCTCCACCACAAGACAAACAACTCTTAGCAACCGTTTTAACCGAAGCGGAATTCGAAGCTTCTTGAGCTTTCCAATGGGACATAAGAGTCGAAAATCTATCGAAAAACCGATTCTCCTAATTTGCTTCATCTTGTAAGGCATTAATGTTACGAGACGATGGTGACGATGACGAACCCAATTTGGCAACACTCGGTGTGTTACGAGGGCTATAAACCTTAGACCTATTCTCAGTTATCACCAAAGCTTCCTCAACCGTTTTACAGAAAAAATTACCACCCGCGGCGGCATTTAAATAATCCCTTTCATGATCATTAAGTCCATTGTAAAACGTGTCAATTTGATGCAAGTCGGAAAAACCGTGATGAGGACATTCATGTAACATCTCCTTAAACCTATTCCAAGCCGTTGAATAACTTTCATTAAATTCTTGTGAAAATTTTGAAATCTCGTTTTTCAAATGCGTAGTCTTAGAGGGCGGAAAAAATTGGTTCACGAATTTTGAAACGAGATCCTTCCACGTCAATATAGAATTGGGTGGCTCTTTCTCTAACCAAATTTTAGCGGGCCCCGCTAAGGAATACGGAAAAAGCATCATCTTAATCGAGTCATTCGAGACATCCTTAAATTTGCAAGTGGCAGTAAGACGATTGAATTGGCGGATATGGTTGTGTGGATTGTGCTTCTCATCACCACGGAATTTGTTGTTTTAGATCATCGACAACAAACCCGTTTTCACCTCAAAATTCTCCGCAAGGATAGCGGGAATCATAATAGATTCTCCATAACCCTCGGTGGGTGCTTGAAGTAACTCCATCATAGTTCGATTCGCCATGGTTGGTGCTTCTCTTACAATGGGTTCGTCAATAGGAGACTCCTCACTAGAATGATTTGGAGTGGGAGTTTTGTTCTTTCGTTTACTGCACGTCTTGCTTGATTACGAGTTAGCATAAACGTCACGTACAACGAGGGGACGAGCAAAGAAGATTCTTTTTGGTGTTTTGTATTTTTCAATTTTTTTGTGGTTTTTGATTGTATTAACCTTTTTGGATTTTGTGAATGTATTAAGTAGACACAAATCTACAAATCTCCTCCTTAATCAAATCTCTCGATTAAAGAAGCCTCAAAGAATGAAAACGATCACGTGAAGTGAACGCCTTCGATGACTTTAGAACGTTGGTGGAACACCAAAACGTTCAAGAGGGTTTAATCAAATGAAACCAAGAAAATATATATGATACTTAATAATACTTTGGGCGGCAAAACCCTCGATTAGCTTTCAATCTCAAAATACGCACAAGCAAGCGGAGGAAACGAGGCGGCGCGAAGCACTTAAGAGCCTTTTTCCTTTAGGTCGTGAAATACAACCGCCTTATACCCACCTTATAGTTTGTATTTTTCAAAATCGAGCTTCACGAAAGTATTTATCTATTTTTGCCTTTTTCTTTGGTTTGAGATTCGAATACAATGATTGGGTAATGACCTCCCAAGTCAAGGTTGTGATTTCTCACGTATTTGGAGTACTTGTGAATTTATTGTTCTACGTATACAATATAGTAATAGTATTCACACAAAAAACGAAAACCGATAATACGTATTAGTAGAGTGCTACTAATACAAATACTAATTATGGTTAGTATATAAAAATAACAATTCCAATCAAAACACAACACGCCTCCCCGGCAGCGGCGCCAAAATGATAGTTGTAAAATTAGCACTCTTTAGGTAAAGAGTACCAAAATATAGGGTAAGCACGACGATTTAGGAAAACCGTGTGTAAATGACCCTAAAGTGAGTTCGTTCTCGAGGAGGCTAGTGCGTTGTGTAATGAATTGATTTTGATTTGTGATTATATTTTTGAGAGAAAAGAAAATAGAAAGGGAATGAGAAAAGAATGTCGGTTACGAAGACGGATTAAGATAAGACGAAAAAGTCGTTCACGTAAAACCGTAAAAAACAACAAATTAAAAATTTTAAACCTAAAAATTAATTAAAAGTTAAAAGTGAGTCTAAAATAATATAAATAAGAATAAAAATACAATAAAAATATTTTAAAACCTTTTATTAATTAAATATTCAATTTTAAATGCTAATTAAAGCCCTAAAATTAAATATAATTAATCAAAATGTCCAAAATATTATTTTATTGAACTAATAAGTTACTTATATTATTTAAAGACTAAAAAGTATTTTTCCTAAATTTTAAAAACTATTTTTCTATTTTTTAAAGGGTAAAAACTATTTTTAAACTAAAATAATTATAAAAAATAATAAAATAATGCTAAAAATAATTTGTCACTTTTAAAAATCCTAAATTATACTAAGGAATAGTAGAAAAATGAAAAAGTTTGAAAAATATAAAATTTTGCACTAAAGGACAAAACAGATTAATATTAAAACCCTAATTAAACCAAATTAATTCTCAAAATTAAATAAAAAGTGAACAGTAAAAACTTTTTGAACTAAAAATCTTAAATTATTTTTCTAAGTCTAAGAAAAATCTTAAAACTGAAAAATAATGATTTTTGTCACTAAAAGACAAAAATAGAAATTAAAAAGTAATTTAAAATAACAATTTAATCTAAAAAATATTAAATGAACAGTAACAAAAAATCTAATTAAACAGAAAAATTGAAAATAAAATAAGAAAAATATTAAAACTGGTTTCAAGTCCTTATTCTTAAATTAACCCACAAAAGACAAAAAATCAAAAACCTGATAGTGACATGTGCTAGGGTTTTGTCTGTTTGTATAGCAGTGGTAACCAAAGCAATAACAGGGGGAACTTTTTTCCCACTGTTAGTACAAATAATTTGGTTAGTTGACCAATAAGCTTAGGAAAGCTTATTTGAAGCTTTTTCTTGGGCAATAAGGCACCCCCACAACCAGTGGGGTTGTGGGGAGTCAATAATAGCACAAAAAACCACAAATCACTCACAAAATTAAGCACAAAATGGCAAAGAATGTGACTGTTCAAGCTTTGAGGTTTCTGATGAACAGTAACCCTTGTTTACATGCACAAAAATGAATTTCACTTGGCCATATCTTGCATATAAGCTAACCAATTCACACACAATGTTGATAAAACCCTAGATGATACCAATCTTTATCAATCTTAACAACTTGATGAACCAAATCACACAAAAATAGTCCACAAAGGACTTACTGATTTTTGACCATAAATCCCATTTTTTCACATGTAATCTGTTTTAAAAACCTTCCAAACCTAGAAGCAAGCTAACATATGACCTATAACTATCCTAAGGAGTTTGTTACACCAGTTTATAACCAAAGAATTTTCACCAAACTCAGTTAAAAACCAAATCCAAACACCCCTTTAATTTTCTGAAAATTATTTTAACACAACAAAACTTAACAAAACTCAACCAAATCAGTCCTAAACTATCTAATCATGCAAGAACAACCTTTTTAGGCACAATCAAACACAAAACTTCATCAAATGAACACAATCAAACAGATTCATGTAGCACACATATAAAACTTGAAAAAAAAGGATTCAAGATAGTTACCTTGTGGGACCCACATCCAGGTCCCACAATAGCTGAAAAGCCACCTCCAAACAAGCCCGTGCTTGTGCTGAACTTTGGAAGAACAGTCAAAATCTCCAAGTGGTTTCCTGCTAAGAACAATGCAGAAACAATATAACCAATAATCTGATTTTAATTTTTCTCTTTTTAAATCTTTTTCAAATAATTTTCTCAAATACTTTTCTTAAAAAACACTTAAAAGAACCAACTTACACACCTTGAAAACACATTTTGGAACAAGATTTAATCAAAACATCAACTTTTTCAGAAACCTTGAAAATAAGAATGACTTTTGAAAATTCTTAAATTAATGTTAAAATTATGGAACTCAGATTGCTAGACTCACAATTACCAACTTTTAACAAAGAAAAGGAATTACATTTGCATAAAAATACCAACTTTCATTATATTAAAAAGGAATTACAAAAGGACTTAGCAAAATCTGGAACAAAGGGTATGCACAGGTTGCATCCTCTTTAAATACTACTCTAGGGAACATTCTAGTTACTCAAACCCTAGTAAATGAAAGTCCTAAACTACCCTAGGTCTTGTTGACTGATTTCTAGTCAAATTGGTTCCATGTGATGGAAAGTGATGGCCAGCTGTATCTTGATGATCTTAGCCGTTTATATGAGCATTGGGGACCAAGAAATGGATATAGGACGTTGATGCACTGGCAAGATACCAAGTTTGCCTCTTTTGGGTGAGCAGGGGAACATGGGGGACCCACTTATGGTCACGGGGTAAAGATTCTGGGTTGTGGGTTTGGTTTAGGGAGTGCTTAATCATGTTTTTGGAAGGAATCATCAAAAACCCCTTTGATTTGTGATAATTGGGATTTAGGGTTCGTTGGATTAGGAAAGTAGCAGGCATGGTTTTAATCAGTAAAGGGGGTGTTTATTTTTAAATTATGTGTTTACCTCCCTAATTGTGGCTTAATAAACTTTATTTAAAAAGCTGGGTGGGAATCTGACGTGGAGGGTGAGGTGTAAGGTGAGGGTGAGGTGGCGGGATGTAAGTGGAGGGAGAGTTGTGTTGTCTGGCCAGAAAGGCCCCTTGACTCTCATGTTTTGTTCAAATAAAGAATGGCAGCTTAAATTTCCAAATCCCTTTGTAAACATCTTTGGGCAGTTTGTCATTTTTGGCACAAGGGTTTTATAAACTTTGAATAAGGACTAAAAGTGCAATAAATGTAATCTTCAAGGGCTTTTCTTGTATACTCTTAGAAATTTAGGGACCCCAATGTAATTTATGAGTTTTACAAGGGTATAAATTGCCAAGTCTTCCAAAGTTGAGGGACCACTCTTGCCAATCTTCAATTCTTCAAGGACCATTTTGGAAATTCAGGATTCGGGTCCGGTTCATTGTGCGGCTTCGTTTCCCGTGTTCGTTTTTGATTGATTCTTGTGATCTTTTTGTCATTTCCTCAATATCCGTACCTAAAATACACAAGCAACAAACACGAGCATATATTTGGCAGTTTTAATGATATTTTAAGCGTTTTAAGCCCATTTTGGACGATGAGACTATGTATAAAAGCAGTCTCATCAATGTATTAAACCTTTTTCAAAACAATCCCTTATAAAATGATGCCTTATCTCTATGTGTTTAGTTTTAGAATGATGTACAAGATTTTTAATAATGCAAAGTGTACTATTATTATCTACAAAAAACTTGGTATGCATAAAATTGTACCCATAATCCAAAAGCTGATTTTGAATCCAAAGCACTTGCCCACAACATGCAGTATTCACAACCTCAACCCAAAAATCAATGGGTAACTTGGCATCTACTAACATGGTTCTAGCTGCTTTAATAAGAGTTCTATTTCTCCTCTCATGTACACCATTTTGCTGTGGAGTTCTAGCTATGCTAAACTCTCTAGTAATTCCCTTATTAATATATAAGGCATCCAATAAGTCATTTCTAAACTCACCACCATTATCACTTCTAAGAATGTTAACTGAAAGATCTGTTTACTTTTCCATTTGGTTAATGAAACTAATCAAAGTCTTTGCATTATCACTCTTCAAGGCTAAAAAGAAAGTCCAATTAAACCTAGAATAATCATCAGTAATGACAAAACAATAAAATTTACCATTTAAACTCTCTATATTAGTGGGTCCAAATAAGTCCATGTGAAGCAAGTGTAGGGGTTTAGATCTAGAATGAACACTCTTAGAATTAAATGAGGCCTTGTGATGTTTGCCCTTAAGAAATGCAACACAATTATGATCATTGTGGAATGCTTTTGAAGGAATCCTCTAACAAGATCATGTCTCACAAGTCTATTCATGTTCTTAAAGTTAATGTTCCTTAACCTTTTGTGCCATAAGTTACTCTCATCTGCTGAAGCTTTAGCATATAGACATGAAAAGTTATTTCTCATTTTAATCCCTTGTAGATTGACATTGTAAATGTCCTTATTTCTAGGTGTTCTAAACTCAATAAACTTATCAGCAGGTAACACATAGTTACTCAAAACTAAGCATTCAGTATCAGTAAAAAGAACTTTAGTTTTGTTGTCACAAACTTGTGACACACTAAACAAGTTATAGTCGAGTTCTTTTACTAGAAAAACTTCATCAAATCTCAAGTTGTTAGTGATAAGAGTGCCTTTTCCTAATATTGTTCTGAATCCTCCTCCAAAGTACACTTTATCACCATCTGGAATAGGAGTAAAGTTTGTCAAATAATCTTCCTTTCCAGTCGTGTGCCTTGAGCATCCACTATCCCAATATCCATGGTCATTAACCTGCTTTGGAATGCCCTGCACATAAAGAAAACAAATTAGTTTTCTTTGGGAACCCAAGCGTTAGTAGACTTGGATCCATTAGGTTGTTCAACAAGAATGGACTTGTTTCTTGTATCCCTTTTAACATTAAACACCTAGTTTGTTCCAACATACTTTTCAAGATATTTAAACCTACTACAAGTCATGAAGACACCATTAAAAGTTGATGACTGTTCTTGTTTTGGTCTCCATGTTAAGTTGGATGAAGCCTTAGATCCCTTTTCCTTAGGTTGTAAATAGTTGTTATTACTGGGTCTGACAGCTGCTAATTGTGGCATTTTCATACCAAACCTAATTCTGTCAGCGGCTGGTTTTGCCCTGTCAGCGGATGAATTATTCCTATCAGCGTGTAAATTAGGGTTTGCTACAGGAACCCACTGTTTGTTAGACCAAGTATTGGTCTTTTGGAAAGATCTTTGGCCTTGGTTATTAGCTTCCTTAGAGAAGTAAGGAGCTGGTCTAGTGGCCTGAGGTTTAGTATGAATATAAGGCTTTGGGTTGACCATAGTTGACTTATTGTTAGCGTTGATTTATATCCACTGACACACCTATAAGCCAAATGTGAGAAGCTCCCACATGAGCAACAAGCCTTTCTAGACATAACCTTAGGTCTAGGTTCATAAAATCTAGTCCCATTTACACTAGCTTGACTCTTTGGTGATCTAGGTTTTCTATACATTGAAGCATACTTAACACTAGATTTTTTTTTAAATTGTGAGCCAAGGTCAATAGGTTTACCAGTAGCAGGGTTAGTGATGACTATGGTTTTAGGGTCAGTTTCGTCATCACTAAGAATCCCTCCCTTAACAAAGATTGTGGGGTTGGCTTTCTTCCACTGGTCCAGGTCAGTCATCTTTTGCTTGTATTCCTCAATGTGAGTACATGTGGTGGAGGAATACATTCCTCCACTTGGAACTCAAGAAGACCAGTCCATGACAAGTCTTTCTTAGAAACACCATAGAAGTCACCTGCTGGGGGTGGAACAACGGTAAACTCCTTAGAATGCATCCCAGTCCCAGACATGTCTTTAGGGTTTCTCTGTTCATTTATAACCTTCTCTAGAGTTTGACTAGCTTTTTCAAAACTTTCAATTTTAAGCCCTACATTCTCTCTAGCTTTAATAGCCTCGTCTAGCTTAAGTGTCAAGTCATTATTAGCTTCAATATAAGAAGATTTTGCCTCAAGACTAAGTGCTAGATCTCTTTTTAGAACAGTTATTTGATCCTTTAGATTAAATTCCATGCCCTTATACTTTTGTACCATCCCATCAGATTGTGCAAGCCCCCTTTTGTAGTTTGAAATAGCGATATTTAAACCAAGAATGTCAGATTATAGCTTTAAAATTTCTTTGTTAAGCTTATCAGTGTTAAGTATACAACCTTTAATAAAAAAAGCATCATCATATACCTCATTGTTTGATGAAGAAGAGGATCTGGCCATGAGAGCATATTGAACATGCTCTTCATTCTTTTCAGCAACCAAAGCTTGATTCTCCACTTCATTCTTGTCCAGAAAGCTCCAATCAAATCCAACACCATCAATTCCTTGCATGGAAACCATGTCTTTAGGTTCAGCATCTTCAACCTTGATGATTTGTCTAGGATTATGTCCTCTATCATTCCTCTTGGGAGATCTACATTCTCTAGCAAAGTGTCCCATTCTATGACAATTGAAACACTCAACTTTGGATTTATCAAATCCAGCAGTCTCTTTGCTATTGAAAGTCACGTTCCTTCCAAATCTCTTGTTCCACCTACTGGCTCTTATACTACTAAGAGCCATGTTCCACTTGATATCCATCTCCTCAAGATCAATATCACTAATTTGCTGAAGATCTTCAAAAGAAATTGAAGATCCATTAGGCAAAGAAGCAATATAAGCACATACAGTATCCAAATCAATGCCTACAGGTTTAAGACTTAGTGAAGCAGAGTTGTATGTGTCAGCGTCTAAAGAGCCGCTGTCATGAGAAGTTTGTCTACTAACAAAGCAAGAGTTGTCAGTGTCTGAGGAGTCATGGTGGGAGATAAAAGCCATGCTTCCAGAAGGTGTTTTACTTCCTTGTTTAAGTAGAACTTCAGGTTCCATGACCTTCAATTGATTGTAGATATCATCAAAAGTCATAGTCTTGTAAGCTTATGTGGCCAATATTAAATTGACATGAATTTCCCAACCGTATCTAAGAGCTCCAAGAAAAGCAGCATTAATGTCATCATCGTCAAATTCAGTCTCCATGAATGCCAGCTTACTAGTAATGTCTTGAAGACGACTTCTCACCTCGCTTAACTTTTCATTAGGTCGAGCTTTAAAGACTTTAAACTCTATTACGAGCTTCTTCTTTCTCTGTTTGAAAGTGTCCTTATTACGACCATAGGTGATCTCAAGGGCTTCCCAAAGCTCTCTAGCAGATTTATACTTTCTAAATTTGTGTTGGTTCTTGCTTCCAAGGGCCAGTTTAAGAATGCTTAAAGCCTTAATGTCAAGCCTTCTATTAACTACCTCTGCAGCTGAGGTGGCTCTTCCATCTTCAGGTCTAGGAAGCAGATCTCCAACTTTAGCATTGGGTGTTCTCCTTTTTCTTAATGGAATCCAAGATCTTTTGAGCCTGGTTGAACTTGTTTCAAGCTCAACAACTTCCTAAAGAACATAGTTGTCCACTTAGAGGTATTGCTCAAAATTAAACTTCCATATTTCAAAGTTATCAGGGCCAATCATGGGGATTTTGAGGTTATGATTTGAGGATCCTGAACTTTGGGTTTTTGAGGTTGAGGTCGACATGATGATTTTAGGCTTTTGAAAAATTAGGGTTTTGTACGATTAGGGTTTTGATGTTCTTCTGATCAAAGTTCCTCAACAAGCTTTGATACCATTTGTTGATCTCAAACTTAGATCGAGTTAGTTTTGTGTTATCGAGATTGGATTAAGTATAACACTTAGAGAAACTTTGTGTTTGTGACAATCTAAGGGTTATGCGGAATTAACACTTAGAACAAAGCAAAACACAATGTATACCAAACTTTCACTTATACTGATAATCGATGAAGTACAATGAAAGTAATAAGAACGTCACTCAATAACAAAACCTAACACCTCCTTTTATAACTTAAGGAGTCTTGTACAATAATCTAGTTATCAACTATTTTAGGAAAAGATAAATATAGAGAATACAATGTAGAACATATCTTTCCTAAACATACAAAACGTGTTGACTAAGTACATGACAAATAACTGGGATTTCCTTTGTCAGCGCCTTGATAATTCTTGTCAGCGTCTAATCTGTCAGCGCTTCATTTACTCTTGTCAGCGTCCAAAATTCTTTTGTCAGCGGCATAGTGACTTAGCTATTTTTATTCCCAACATATGTGACGAGAAATCCGTTCATATTCCTATTAACGGAGAAGTTTTGATTGTCCATGGTTAGCAAACTAAGACTAGACTAAATCTTATATCGTGCCTTATGATAAATAAGTACGTATCCCGAGGTAGTCAAGTTTTCTTAGTTCAAGTAGTGGAAACAGAGAAAGAAGAGAAACGATTAGAAGATATCCCGATAGTTAGAGAAGTTCCGGAAGTATTTCTCGAGGAAATACCAGGTTTGCCGCCTGAGCGTCAAGTTGAATTCCAAATCGATTTGATACCAGGAGAAACACCGGTTGCTAAAGCGCCTTATCGATTAGCACCTTCGGAAATGCAAGAATTGTTAAGTCAAATACAAGAACTAACGGATCGAGGGTTTATTAGACTAAGTATATCGTTGTCGAGAGCTCCAGTATTATTTGTGAAAAAGAAAGATGGATCTTTTAGGTTGTGTATCAATTAACGTGAGTTGAACAAACTTACTATAAAGAGTCGTTATCCATTACCCAGACTCGACGATTTATTTGATCAACTCCAAGGATCGAGCGTATATTCGAAGACTGATTTACATTCATGTTATCATCAATTGAGAGTTAAGGAAGAGGATATTCCTAAAACTGCTTTCAGGACGCGATTTAAACATTATGATTTTGAAGTGATGCGTTTTGGTTTAACCAATTCACCAACTGTTTTCATGGGCCTCATGAACAGAGTGTGTAAGCCTTACTTGGATAAATTTGTAATCGTGTTTATCGATGATATTCTTATCTACTCTCGTAATAGAGAAGAACATGCCAAGAATCTTGGTATAATTCTCGAATTACTTAAGAAGGAGGAGTTATATGCTAAGTTCTCAAAGTGAAAAATTTGGATCAATGTTGTTCAATTCCTAGGACATGTCATTGATAGCCAAGGTATTCGTGTGGATCCTGCAAAGATTGAAGCGGTAAAGAATTGGAGTAAGCCTAGCACGCATACAGAAATAAGACAATTTTTAGGACTTGTTAGGTATTATCGAATATTTATCGAAAGTTTTTCAAAAATTGCTAAAGCTTTGACTAAATTGACTCAGAAGAACAAACCCTTTGTATGGGGAGATAGTCAAGAGATGGCTTTTTAATTATTGAAGCGAAAGTTGTGTGGGGCACCTTTCCTAACATTACCAGAAGGTAACGATCACTTTATCATTTACTGTGATGCATCTATTCAAGAATGAGAGCAACACTTATGCAAAGAAATAAAGTTACTGCTTATGCATCAAGCCAACTTAAACCTAATGAGAAGAATTATTCTACTCATGATCTAGAATTAGGAGTGGTGATATTTGATCTTAAAATCTAGAGACATTACCTCTATGGTACGAAGAGTGTAGTATTTACCGATCATAAAAGTCTTCAATATATTCTTCATCTGAAAGAATTGAATATGAGACAACGACGTTGGTTAGAATTACTTCCTGATTACGATTGTGAAATTCGTTATCACCCAAGTAAAGCCAATGTAGTAGATGATGCTTTAAGTCAGAAGGAGCGTGTTAAGCCGTTACGAGTTAGATCATTAATGATAACTCTTTTACCGAAGTTACCTACCCAAATTTTCGAAGCGCAATAGCACTTAAGGTAGAAAATATAGGAGCTGAGAAATTGAGAGGAATGGATAAAGAATTTGAAGTTCGTCAAAATGGAATTCGTAGTATTAAAAATCGTAGCTGGTTACCTGCCCATGGTAATTTACGAGATTTGATTATGAACGAGTCTCATAAATCGAAGTATTCTATACATCCTGGTTCGGACACGATGTATCAAGATATGAAGAAACTCTATTGGTGGCCTAACATGAAGGAAATCATAGCAGAATACGTTAGTAAGTGTTTAACGTGTGCAAGAGTTAAAGCAGAGTATCAGAAACCATCCGGTCTGTTGATACAACCAGAGATTCCAATATGGAAGTGGGAAATAATTACGATGGATTTTGTGACTAAATTACCTAAGACATCAAATGGACATGACACCATCTGGGTTATTGTCGATCGTCTTACAAAATCTACGCGATTTCTTCCTATTAAAGAGACTGATAGTATGGAAACTCTTACGAGATTGTGCATTAAAGAAATAATCTCTCAACACGGAGTGCTTCTATCTATTATCTCAGATCGTGATAGTCGTTTTACATCTGTATTTTGGGGATCAATGCAAAATGCTTTAGTTACTCAATTGGACATGAGTATGACATATCATCCACAAACAGATGGACAAAGTGAAAGGACTATTCAAACTCTTAAAGATATGCTTAGAGCTTGTGTAATAGATTTTTAAAAAGGATGGGAGAAACATCTACCTTTAGTAGAATTCTCTTATAAAAATAGTTATCATGCTAGTATTAAAGCAGCGCCTTTCGAAATACTTTATGGAAGAAAGTGCTGATCGCCTGTTTGTTGGGCCGAAGTTGGAGATGTTCAACTAACTGGACCAGAAATAATACATGAGACTACTGAAAAGATTGTTCAAATCCGACAGCGATTACAAAGCTGCACAAGATAGACAAAGGAGTTACGCTAATACTAGACGTAAACCTTTGGAATTTGCAGTAGGAGATCGTGTTATGTTGAATGTTTCGCCTCGTCAAGGAGTTATTCGATTCGGAAAGAAAAAGAAACTGAATCCAAGGTATATAGGACCATTCAAAATAACCAAAAGAATTGGCCCTGTGGCATATAAACTAGAGCTACCTGAAGAGCTTAGTAATATTCACAATACTTTTCATGTTTCGAATCTGAATAAATGCTTATTTGATGAATCTCTCATCATACCGATGAGAGAACTTCAACTCGATGATAAGTTAAATTTTGTAGAAGAGCCTATGGAAATTATGGATAGAGAAGTGAAACGCTTGAAACAGAACCGTATCCCAATAGTTAAGGTATGATGGAACTCGAAAAGAGGACCTGATTATACTTGGGAACGTGAAGATCAAATTCGAGCTAAATATCCGCATCTATTTTCTTCTGTTAACCCTAGTTCTAACTAAATCTCGGGACGAGATATTAGGGGAATAGAGTATAACATCTAATAGTTTTGACTAATATAATATCCATGTTTATAAATAAAGAGGTCATTTTACTAAGAAATTTTTTCATTTTATTATGATATGTGACTGAATTATTGAATATATAGATACTCACTATCTCAATTATCACTTCCACATATGCCTATATGTTACATGCACTATGTATATATCAAGCCCGAGTTCTAAAAGTAACTATATGTATAAACAATGAATAAGAACAACTCAAATACAACAAGGATACCCTAAATAGCCATATAAACCCTAGAAATATCTTATAAACTAATGTTCCAAGAAATATAACTACATAAAATCTATATACTATTATCGAATACATTATCCTAATTCTAATCTACCATATAAAGGAAAGATAAATAATCACAAAACACTAATATTCACTAATCACAAGCTAATTACGAGAAAATAACCTAAAACCAAGATTAGTGTATAAAATCCAATCTATAATGAAATAGAGTCTAATCTTTTGCAACGAATTATAAACTCAACTAAGTATCATAATAAGTTAATACATTTATCTTAAACCTAGTTACAAATTATTAAAGCATAAAGTACAAGTTTTTAAAGCATATGACCTTAAACTTACTTGATTGACCCTAGAATATGATCAACCTATATATAACCTTAAACTAAGAATGTAGAACCCATAGAAGTCATAAGCATATCATATAAGACTTAGAGTAAGTGTTCATGAAGATATAAACCCTAATTACCCAAAATAGAAAGTCATTAGGCTTAATGATATAGAAACCCTTATATTAAGAAATCTACATAGAATCATTACCTAGTCTTTTTAGACAATTCTAAAAATAATCATAGGACTTCATTTAGGTTATAAGATTGTGTTTAGATAATGTACAAGTGCCTTAATGCACAACATACAAGATTTCAATGCATGACTTGTAAATTAGGTCAAAATAGGTATTTTCACTCTTTAGACATGTTTACCTAAACTAAACCATTAAATTAAGTGTAAGAACCCCTTGGACACTTAAGACACAAGTCTAGGACCTATATTAAGTTTACATCAGTAGCTAAGAGGGGGATAATCACTTTTACTAAGATTAAACCCTAGATCATTAGAAAACCCTAATCTACAAAAGTACACTTCCTATTTTCACATCAAACCTTTGTTAAAGTTCAACCCAAGGACCCAAATCTCTTAAATAGAATGTCTAAACCCTAATAAGCCTTAATATGTCACTACTCACGACTCCTAAGTCCCTAATCACCAAAAACACAACAAACCATAAGTTACAAGCCATAGATTTAGGACCTGATTTTGTAATTTCCCTCCAAACCCCATTTCAAACACTTTCCCCCTTATTATAAAGTTTTAAATCATATATTTATATGTTCTAAGATATTTTAGGAGTTGTGACAAGTAGGTGAATCACCTACTAAGGTGCTACACATCACCATTCTTATCCTTAATGTGTCGTGACCTATTCTAAGCCACAAGTGAAGATTGGACTAGGGGCTATAAATACGTATATATCTTCACTAGCTATCCTTAGTCATTGATTTATCTATATTACATGTTTGGTGACTTAACTTGGAGCTTAAGTGTCACTAGTAGTATAAATAGGGCCGAATAGCAAACATAAATACTTGCACCCTATTTTCCTTAAACCTCCTTCCCATTTTCTATTTACACCTATATATATGTCTTAGGAAATTTCCAAAGACCATAAAACAGGTCTAGAAGGAAGCCATTTAAGCTTTTGAAGCTTTGATAGCAAGTTGTGTTCACTAGAAGCCATAAGGAGCCATTTTGGAGCTACCTAGGTAATTTCTATGTTAAACAAGCTTTGATCTTGTTATAAGGAATTCTAAAACGTTTTATAATGCCAAAATTATGTTATAAAGATAATACAAAAAGAGCTAAGTCATTTCATCAATCTAAATGAAAGTTATAAGCTAAAGATGTCTTAAAACCATAGTTTTGTATTTTACATATAATAATGACTTGATATCCATTTCAAGAGCTATAATTCTGTTGAAATGTTTTTATTATGATTATAAATGTGCTTTGAAACTTTGTTTTAAAATCCTAGATATAAAAATTAATGTTGAAAATTTTGAGACCCTAAGGTTATATATTGAAGGATTAAATTGCAATATAATGAAACTATATACTTAACGGGTTAAAAGTGTAATTATGCCAAAATATAACTACAAGGGATATTTTTGCCAATATTGAAACTAAAGAACTTAAAATGTAATAAAATGTAATGTGTCATGTTAGTAAGGAACTTTGTACAAAGATGTTCCATCTTGATATTACGTTCTGACTGAGTGGTTAGGTTTACGATTTAAAGTGCCCTCGCTCCTCAAACGTTTATAAAATGGCTTTGAGTATAATGGCACGAATAATGATACTATAATAACAAAATATATGAATCAAAGAATAAATACATAAAATAATAAAAGATTGAACTCAGAGATTATGACCTGATATATCTATATATTGTATATTAACTCAAATATTGTGAGAAGGTTGTGATTGGGTATAGCTGAATAATTCAAGACTGTTTAGGCTAAGGTGAGTTCATAGACTCACTTTTAAAGTTTAATAAATGATTTGAAAACCCGTGAGGGGGATATATGCTAAAACTAAAATACAAGTGTTTTTGTATGCTGCCTATATAATTATTGACACTACGTTTACTTGTTGTCGTTAAGTCCCTTTTTAATCATGGACCGCTAATCATTTAATGATCCCTAATGTTGTGAATAGTACTATTAGATACTGACATCTCCTATCTGGGTAAGTCGCACTTGCTAGCAGCTAATGGTTCTTACCTAAGCTAAACAAATACGCTTTATTTTACTGTTTAGGATAGTCCGGCAAACTTCCTACTTAAGGGAAAATTTGTTGGGTTTTTCCTGATAATGTCTAGTCGTGGGGTCATGAGCTAGTGCAATAAGAATCGATGAATTTAGAAAGTTAGAAATTTTCTAAAAACATTATAAAAACGGCAAGGTCATGCCGAAATTTTCTAAAAACGTATACGTTAATAAAAGAAATATTTAACGAATAACTACGTTATATAATAATTTTCGAAAAGTATTATTCTAGTTAATATGACATTTAACATGTATAGATAGTAAATAAATTTTTAAATGAGTTATATAATGATTTTCGAACGAATGTCGAATTATATAAAAATAACTTTGTGTACACTATTATTTCCGAAGAATTATGTATATAATTTAAGAAATACATATTTGAATGTTTGTCTAAATAATAACTTATGACATGAATTATGTGCGCCATTTTCATATATAAAATATATATACTAGATATATTTTATGATTTGTTTTTATACTTTATTATATTTGGCCAACCACCAAAGTTTTATGAGTTAAATTTTATTAATTTATTTTGTGTCGAGTTGATGTAACCATCCATCGGGAAAACAACAAAACATAAACCTCACAAAACGATTGGAGCATAGCCGTTGAAATTAATTACAACCGCGAAAGGATATTGTTGACGCTACATGGTTATTAGCTATTTATGGTGTGTTACGACTATTGGAATCAAGCCGTATAGGTTATGATGTTGTGTTGATAATTATGTGAAGCAGTATTGGGTTATGATATGTCGTGTGGTGTTGCTACTTATATTCTGCTGATTGTCTGCATCCAAGGTGAGTTCATAGCCTCGCACTCTTTTAAATGTTCTATGAAATGTTTTATAAACCCGCGAGGGAGATAACATGCTAGTTTTAATAAAAATAGAACACAAGTGGTCCCGATTGTATGTTTATTGATATGGACCCGATTGATTGGATGACCCAATGAATGATTGAAATGGATTATTATTAGTTAGGTTATGTCACTATAAGTCCCATTAGCATAAATTGTGAACTACCGGGAGTTGGTAGAAGCTTATGCATATAATAGTACTACTTGGGGAAGATCACCCTAATTCGCGTCTTGACGACTGATCCCCGTTGTGTCACATTGATTGGCAAGCGAATTTATGTATGAGAGGGATATATTTAGCATGATTTTTGTGACGACACGCTGTTTTAAATGGGCAAATGAGTTCCGGGCTAGCTACCTGATATATATTATAGAAAGGTAACAATGTCATGCGGCTTATAATAATCCGATAATAATACCGATAATGGTAATACCGAGGCTACGGTCTAAGGAATAGTGTATGATATATGATTTGAATTTTAATATATTGCTTGACTAGCAATATGGGGTCTTATTTATTATTATACATGTGTTCTGGTTTTACATAACTGTTTTATATAACGATTTTTATTATACTATAAACAACGTTATAAAGCGTATCGTATGATGTTGTTACGACAATGGTTCGTATAATGGTTTTGACGGCAAAGGCCTATGTTATGGTCTTCGACAAAGAATTGTACAAAATGTTTTTCGGTAATGATTATATACCGGTTTTATGTTAATGGTTTTTACTAAACTCTATGGACTCGCTCAGCGTTTCGCTGACTTTTAGCATGTTTTATCTCAGGTACTTGAAGGTAATTCTCGAGAAGACGGCAAGAGTTTATGGCCTGCTTTTTAATAAAAATTTCCATTCGAATGTTTTGTAAATTTATAAGACATACTTTGAACCGTGGACCTATGTAATTTGATATTTATGAATGGAAAATGTTTTGTTATTAAACGACGCGATTTTTAAGCTTGTCTATGATTTGAGTAATGTGTTATCCCGTAACACCAACGACTCTTCCGCTGATTCAAAAAATGAATATTTGGGGGTGTTACAGTTTGGTATCAGAGCTCACGTTATAGAGAACAAACGTTTTTTAAAGGAAAATTTTGATAAAACGTTTTGAAAAATCCTTTGACTATAACGGTGCCGAAGAATTCCCGAATTACCGACAAGGCCAGATTGAGAAGTGTTATTTTAATATATATAACTTGGATTATATATATATATATATATATATATATATATATATATAGTTGGGGTAAAATAAAACAAATTTTAAAATAAAATAAATGAGGTGGAACCACATGCTGCCATGTGTCCCCCCCTTTTTTTAAAAAAAAATGGTGTCTTTTTATAATTTATAAAACTTCAGGGGCGGTTTTGTAATTTTAATAGGTCAGTATATATATAATTTTTTTCTCTGTAAAATATTCATCATCTCAATCTCTTTTTCACATAGCGATCGTCACCTCCATAACCACCCGCGATCGTCACCTCCATAACCACCCGCGATCGTCACCTCCATAACCACCCTCACATCCATAACCACCCGCGATCGTCACCTCCATAACCACCGGCGATCGTCAGATCCATAACCACCCGCGATCGTCACATCCATAACCACCCGCGATCGTCACCTCCATAACCACCGGCGATCGTCAGATCCATAACCACCGGCGATCACCATCCGCGATCGTCACCTCCATAACAACCGTAACACCATAACCGCCGTCACCTCCATAACTCTCCCGCCACATCACCACCTAGGGATCGCTGCATTATGTTTACGGAATCATCATCCTCGATGCGTAGTGGTGCGTCCTCGTCATCATCATCACATCTGGTGTTTTTTGTAAGTATATATCATCTTTTTTTATCTCATGATTTTTTAAGATTTAGTGCATTATGCTTGTGATGTATTCTAGGTGAACTAGGATTAATACTCTGTATATCAGCTTTATCTCATGATTTTGAAGTTTTTATGTTTAAGAAAGTTGCATACAAGGTGTTTGCTAAAATGTCTCAACTAGACTTTACAAATGTGTTTTGGTAAAATTATAACTGTAATGTAGTATGATTTTGTCTGATGTACTAGAAAGTGATCAGAGATGCAGTAGGATTGTGTGTGGTAGAGTGGAACATGTACTAAGATGCATTATAGTTATTTCTACTGCATTACAGTTCAAATTTTAATGCACTGTAATGCAGTAGGTAACTTGCATTGTTCTTTCTACTACATTACAGTTTAATTTTAATGCACTGTAATGCAGTAGGTTACTTGCATTGTTCTTTCTACTGCATTACAGTTTAAATTTTAATGCACTGTATGCAGTAGGTTACTTGCATTGTTCTTTCTACTGCATTACAGTTTAATTTTAATACATTGTAATGCGGTAGGTTACTTCCATTGTTCATATGCATGATTTACTGCATTATAACTTTATTCTACTACATTAAAGTTTAAATTTTAATGCATCGTAATGCAGTATGTTACATGGGTTGTTCATATGCATGATTTAATACATTACAGTCTTGTTTCTACTGCATCATAGTTTAAATTTTAATGCATTGTAGTGCAGTAGGTTAATTGCAATGTTCTTTCTACTGCATTACAATTTAATTTTAAGGCATTATAATGGAGTAGGTTACTTACATTCTTCATATGCATGATTTACTGCATTAAAAATTTATTTCTACTACATTAAGGTTTAAATTCGAAACACAGTAGGTTACTCGTGATGTAGTAAAATAACATAGTGATGTAGTAAAATAATGTATTGATGGAGTAGAATCACATATATACAGTAATGGAGTAGATCATAACTACAATGCGGTAGAAACATACATGTGACGCAGTAGGATATAAAGTAATGTAGTAGAACGTAACAGTAATGCAGTAAAAGCTATTTGTACTAATGTAGTAGAACGTAACAGTAATGCAGTAAAAGCTATTTGTAGTGTTTTTATAGTTTTTACTGAAACTTTATTTCTACTACATTATATTTATACTCCGGTGCATATGCTTGAGTATGATAAAGTTGTATTTGAGCTTTTGTAGAAATTAAGTATTTGTATGTAATATAGAACTGATTTAGTAAAATATAACTGTGACGGAGTAGGATTAACACTATGATTGAGTAGAATTCATATTATGATGGAGTAAACTAATACTATGCATGTGATTTGGTAAAATTAGAACTGTAATGGAGTATGATTATTTTTAATGTGAATATGCTTGAGTAGGTTAAAGTTGTGATTGAGGTTTTGTCGAAATTAAGTAATTGTATGTAATATAGAAGTTATTTGGTAAAATTATAACTGTGATCGAGTAGGATTAACTCTATGATTGAGTAGAATTCATATTATGATGGAGTAAACTAATACTATGCATGTGATTTGTTAAATTATAACTGTGATGGAGTAGGATTAACACTATGATTGAGTAGAATTCATATTATGATGGAGTAAACTAATACTATACATGTGATTTGGTAAAATTAGAACTGTAATGGAGTATGATTATTTTTAATGTGAATATGCTTGAGTAGGTTAAAGTTGTGATTGAGGTTTTGTCGAAATTAAGTAATTGTATGTAATATAGAAGTGATTTGGTAAAATTATAACTGTGATGGAGTAGGATTAACACTATGATTGAGTAGAATTCATATTATGATGGAGTAAAACTAATACTATGCATGTGATTTGGTAAATTATAAGTGTAATGGAGTAGAATTAAGACGTTGGAGCACAACTAAATTATAGTTTATGTTCTACTAATTTATAGTTTATGTTCTACCGAACTGGAGTTTACCTTCTACTGAATTACAATTTATGTTCTACTAAATTAATTTTTTTGTTCTACCAAATTATATTTTATCTTCTACTGAATTAAAGTTTATCTGCTACTGAATTCTAGTTTATCTTCTACTGAATTATATCTTATGTTCTACTGAGTTATAGTTTTATATAATCTCTTTTCATCTTGTTTCCTTTTAAACTATAATTCAGTAGAAAATAAATTATAGTGTTATTTCTGCTACATTATAGTGTTATTTCTACCACATTAGAATATTTTTACACTTCATTACACTGTTATTTTTACTGCATTACAGCGTTATTACTACTAAATGTTCTAAATACTTTTCAAGGTTTAGACCCAGAGCTGAAGGACTATCGAAGAGAATGGCTTGTTCATATGTGGAGAGAAAGGATGTCACAATTCTAAGACTTTACCAAATTATTACCAACATCAAAGAAATCCAAGAAAAGAAAAAAGATTTGCCAAAGAGAGCTCGTTTAAAAGAATCTACAACACCGAAAATGATGTCTTTTCTACTTTTTTCTTTTATTTTTTACTGTTATTCATTCGGGTAATAGAATTTTAAGTGAGATGTACTAGTTTTAAGATACATTTTAATACATTAACTTTTTAAAACTGAGATGTACTAACTTTATAACTTTAGCGCATTAACAAAATATATTGTGATGCTTAATGTATGATTGCAATGCAGTAGAATATTTGTGTAGTGCAACATAATATAACTATAATGCAGTAGAATGAAAGATATAAATGCAGTGGAATTAAAGACAAAAAATATAGTAGAATATAAAATATGAGTACGAACAAACACTGTCATCATCAAAATGTACAATATTGTGTAGACATTAAGTATTCCAAAGTGTTACATCTAATAAAATTTAAACATTGTTTTCAAATGATCCACGAGTATCCTCCAATAATCTTTGTTACGCGTTCAATGTATCTTTGTACCGCACCGTTTTTGAATTGGAGTGTATCATTTGGTATTAGAGGATGCAATCTAGTATTTGTGGCTTGTTAAATGCACCTTGCTTTGTCACCTGCATTTTTCCCTATGTAACAACAGTTCAAATATTTATTCATGAGAATACCAAAATATATTATGTGATAAATTAGAATCTAAACTATCATGCAGTATAAGATGGTAAATATTAATTTGTAATGCATTAAAAACAATAAATATAAAACCTACTGTGTTTCAGTTCTAATACATCACACACAATCCTACTACATTCAGTTCACATTTTAGTACATCACACACAATCCTACTGCATTTCAGTTCAAGTTCTAGTTCATTACTCAATGTAGTAGTTTTTGTCCTGTTTGTAGTAGTTTCAATGCATTAATTCATGCATATGAAGAATGTACGTAACCTACTTCATTACAATGCATTAAAATTAAACTGTAATGTAGTAGAAATAAAGCTGCAATATAGTAAATCATGCATATGAACAACACGAGTAACCTACTGCATTAAATGCATTAGAACTTAAACCTTAATGTAGTAGAAATAAATTTTTAATGCATTAACTCATGCATATGAAGAATGTACGTAACCTACTTCATTACAATGCATTAAAATTAAACTGTAATGTAGTAGAAATTAAGCTTCAATGTAGTAAATCATGCATATGAACAACACGAGTAACCTACTGCATTAAATGCATTAGAATTTAAACCTTAATGTAGTAGAAATAAGTTTTTAATACAGTAAATCATGCATATGAAGAATGTACGTAAACCTACTTCATTACAATGCATTAAAATTAAATTGTAATGTAGTAGAAATAAAGCTGCAATGTAGTAAATCATGCATATGAACAACACGAGTAACCTACTCATTAAATGCATTAGAATTTAAACCTTAATGTAGTAGAAATAAAGTTTTAATACATTAAATCATGCATATGAAGAATGTACGTAACCTACTTCATTACAATGCATTAAAATTAAACTGTAATGTAGTAGAAATAAAGCTGCAATGTAGTAAATCAATTATATGAACAACACGAGTAACCTACTGCATTAAATGCATTAGAATTTGAACCTTAATGTAGTAGAAATAAAGTTTTAATGCATTAAATCATGCATATGAAGAATGTATGTAACCTACTTCATTACAATGCATTAAAATTAAACTGTAATGTAGTAGAAACAAAGCTGCAATGTAGTAAATCATGCATATGAACAACACGAGTAACCTACTGCATTAAATGCATTAGAATTTAAACCTCAATGTATTAGAAATAAAGTTTTAATGCATATGAAGAATGTACGTAACCTACTTCATTACAATGCAACTAATTAAACTGTAATGTAGTAGAAAGAAAAATGCAAGTATCATAATATATTACAGTGCATTAAAATTAAACAGTAATGTAGTAGAAAGAACAATGCAAGTGACCTACTGCATTACAGTGCATTAAAATTTAACTATAATGCAGTAGAATAAAATTTGCTTATTATTATTAAAATTTTACCAAATCACATGCATAGTATTAGTTTTACTCCATCATAGTATTAATTCTACTCAATCATAGTGTAAATCCTACTCCATCACAGTTATAATTTTACCAAATAACTTCTATATTACATACAAATACTTAATTTCGACAAAACCTCAAAATACAACTTTATCCTACTCAAGCATATGCACCAGAGTATAAATATAATGTAGTAGAAATAAAGTTGTGATTCAGTAAAAACTCTAAAAACACTACAAATAGCTTTTACTACATTACTGTTACGTTCTACTACATTACTTTATATCCTACTGCGTCACATGTATGATTCTACCAAATTGCAGTTACGATCTACTCCATTACTGTATATCTTACTGCATCACATTGTGAATTAAGTTTATCACAGTTATAAAGTCTAGTTTAGACATTTTATCAAACACTTTGTATACAACTTTCACATTTTCTATATTTGTTTACAGATCTAAGAACATGTATGTATTAAAAAAAACAAGATATAATGTGCGAACCAGTAGGAGAAAGTGGCGGTGATAGTCCTATAAATGTGCGAACCATCTCGATGCGAGATGATTCAGTAGGTTTGATTTGATGGATTCGAGAGGATTTGGTGTACTGTGTGTTTTGATCGGTTTTTAGTCTGTGAAGTGTGTGTTTTTTGATCGGGCCTGTTTTAATTTTCATAATTTTCAACAATTACCCTTAAAGTTTGAGAATTTACAAAAAAGACACCATTTTTTTTTATCAAATTAGGTGATTTTGATCCAAGGGTTGAAATTTCACCTCATTTATTTTATTATAAGTTTTGTTTTAGAATAACCCCACTCTATATATATATATATATATATATATATATATATATATATATATATATATATATATATATATATATATATATATATATATATATATATATATATATATATATATATATATATATATATGTTGTAATTTGATTACACGGATTGTTTGATCATTATTCTAATACTTATATGCGATATTTATACGACGTAGATTGTCACAAGGAACCCCAACTCTTCTAGCAAATCAATCGAAGCTATTTCTGTAGGAATTCTAGCTATTCCAGATCTAAACCAAGTTGTGGATGTTTATGATCCCAACGAAATGGTTGATATTCCAAGAAATGTTGATATTAGTTCATTGTGATATTGAAGATGAATTGTCGAGATTAAATCTGATATCGATGTCATGACGATCTTTCCTTATAGAGTGGAGTTTAACAAAACCTCACCACCTAGAAATGTGTCATCTGATTCGGTGTCATCCAACCCTTAATTTGAATGTCGAGAATGTCAATGTTGCACTTGAGGCTGCCGTTGGAACCCTTACCCACAAGCCTCATGCTACTTGCACCTTTTCGATAAGTCTATTTGATATGGATGATTCATTTCCTACTCGTGACTCATATGATAAATGATGATGTAGGAGCTAGATAGTTGAAGGTTAGGTGATGATTATGGAAAGTTGATGTTGCCCTCTTATGGTATAAGAATAAGGGTGAAAGTATTGGAAAATAAGGAAAATACCACATTGAATGGAAGTTGGTTGAATCTCAAGTGAAGTTAGAATTGACTTGTATGGAATACAAGATTGTCAAGAGAAGGTCGTTGAGTCCCGTAGTTGGATCATAAGGTCTTAGATGATTGTCGATTGTATTAAGGGTTGTTCCTAAGCCATTTTCCGATGACGAGGATATCGAGTGCCCAAGAAATAAATCGAAGAAATCTTCTTCTGAATTGGGACCGATGGATCTTCCGGGAGACGTGGAACACCTAATGACTCGTGTAGATTAGTATTCATTGTAGTATCTTTTAAAATCACTAACTTAACTGAGATATCAGTTGGTAGGACGAGTCCTTGGAATTGTATAACATTAGATGATGACATGTAATGTGTGACGATACAACTTTTGACTTGTTTGTGATTAATGAAAAGACTATATTCGATTGATAAACTCTACATGTATCGATGTTATCTATCTTTTATTGCTTCTTCCTAATGTTCGCATTAGTGATGCAACTATTGAACGAGTACTCATCTTGATTTAAGTTGCGTTGTGAATTATTCTTTCGGATTCCTGAGTGCCATCGATGTCATGAACCTCATGATTATTTGGCTAAGCTCATTTCCTATCATACCGTAATTAGTTCTTGGTGAACAACTCTTCATCACTCCTTTGTATATCACTCATTGTTTTTATAAGACAAAACAGTATCACCTAAGAAAAATGAGTTTTCATCACCATATGGATTATTCAAATTGAGACTTATAAATAATCGTTATCGAAATAAAGTTGTTTATGAAACACCTTGAAAATTTAATTGCTTTCATAATGAAGAACATCTCTGTAAATTCATTTTGATTTTTATTCCATAATTAAGCATGGATATATTTTTTATTAAACATGATGACAAAATTTTGACGGACTGAGGATTGCATCGTTAATCCTAAGTTGTACAAAGAAGCGCGCCTACATACAATTTGGAAGGGACCATGCAAGGCTGATTAGTAGTCACCATGAAATTGTTAATAAACACTACATTTTTCTTTGTATTTGTGAAAGATTAAATTTATATGAGATCTGCAAGAAGTGAAAAATAGGGACATATTGTTAGGGACACCTACATATGTGCCCGTACCATTTTTCTGAATCGAATTTACTCATCTGTGGATATTGTCTTATTTTACAATTGACATCCCCTTCTTGTTGAATTCTCTCATGGTAAGATTCTTTGGAAAATTTTCTAATTATCGAGTGTTGATACCCGACTGGGTGTATCGACGTTCCTATCATTTCTTTTGATTAGATTCCATTTGAATGATATGTGTAATGATCCAAAGTGCTTTCGGATGCATACCCAAATCATGAAAACATGGAATATATCCATATTCGTTAATATTTTCGTCTTTATCTGATTTGACATTCTCCCGTGATAAACATGCGTTGACCTCACTCTTTTAATGTTAGCTATGTCTCTAGATATCCTTGAATTGTGAAAGATTATTCTTAGCTTTTGGTTAATGGAGAAGTAGTGAGCACCAATAAGATTCAAAAGGATGCATACTTAGCCTCCTAAGTAGTTCTTGTCTTATCAACGGTAATAAAACTGGAAAGATGGTAGTGTCATTAGGATGGAATCATTGTTATGACGTGATGTCATTGTCTTAATTGATGGGAGCACGGGTAGAATTCCCCTAAAAGATAAGATCTTGATTATCAAAGGTGATCTAAATAATTCCTGATGGGTGATCGTATCCTGCATTCAGGCTTGAAATTTTACCATGAATGATTGTGACTAGTCATAGATCTAGCGATCTAGAAAGAACCTAAGGTGAATTAAATAAGAAAATGTTCATGTTATCTGAGACTTTCTGAGGTATTTGCTGATGAATTACCTAGACTTCCGCTATTAAGGCAAGTTAAATTTGGTATTGATTATATTCCCGGTGTTGCACCTGTGGCATGTGCACCATACGTCAGCACCATCTGAATCAAAAGAGTTACCGTGCAACTGAGAGAGTTGTTGGAGAAAGCTTTTATTCTACCGAGCTAGTCATCATGAAGAGCTATGGTATTATCATTCCATATATTCATTGATTACCATGAACTGAATAAATTGACGATCAAAATTGATATCCATTACCCAAGATGAAAGATTTGTTCGATCATTTACCAGGCTCTAGCGTATATTCAAAAATTTGATCTACGACATGGTTATCATCAAATTCGCGTCCGCAAAGAAGATTATCTATTCCAATCACTACATCCAGAACTCGTAATGAACATTATGAGTTTCATGTGATGTCATTTGGATTGACCAACGCACCGGTCGTATTCATGAATTTGATGAATCACGTGTGTAAGCTGTATTTTGATAAATTCATGCTTGTGATCATTAAGGACCATCTGATTATTTCCAAGAATAAGAAGGAGCTTAGTAATCATTTGTAGACTACCTTGATCTAGATGAGATGTGAAACATTGTGCTTTAAATATTTAAAGTGGGATGTTAGGCTTGATCCCTTACATTCTTTGACCTGTGATTAATAGTAGTGGAATCTATGTTGACTCTTCAAAGATTGGAGCCATTAAGGCTTTGGGTTATACCAAAATGGAAGTGAGAAGATGTTTGGGTTTGATAGATATTTATCGAAGGATTATTAAGGAATTATTCCCTCATACCCAGATCATTTAACTAAACTCCCTTAGGAGTAGATGTTATGTATACCTCAAGACAACCTAGGAGGAATTGAGGAACCCATATAACCATGACTTGGAATTCGGAGCGGTAGTTTTTGCTCTTCAACTATGGAAACATTATTTGTGTGGCATTAAGTGTACGGTATTCGCCAAACACAAATGCCTACAAAATATTTTGGATCAGGAAGAGCTAAACATGAAGCCGTGTAAATAGTTTGAGTTTCTGAGTGATTACGGTCATGATATTTATTTCATCAGGGAAGGTGAATGTAGTTGCTGACGCGTTATGTAGAAAGGATAAAGAACCAATTAGGATGTGTTCCTTAGTAATGACCGTGCAAAATAATTTGCCCGAGCAATTTAGAAATAGCCGATGCTTGTAAGAAGGATAATATAGATGATGAAGGGTTTCGCAGCTAATGAGAACCATTAGAGATGGGAGCCGATGGCGTTAAGTGTTTAAAAGGTCGTTTGTGGTTGCCTAAATGTGGAGGATTTCGAGATTTAGTCATGATGGAATTTCATAAGTCTAAGTATTCTAATCATTCTGTTTTTAATACAATGTATTTTGATCTGGAAGAGTTGTACTGATGGCCAAATATGAAAGCAGACATCGTAACATACGTTTGTAAATGTCTAACTTTTGCGAAGGTCAAGGCTGAACACCAAAATCCATCAGGTTTGCTTCTACAACTTATTATTCCTGTTTGGAAGTGGGATAGAATCACCATGGATTTTATCACAAATCTTCCAAGGTCATCATCTGGATTTGATTTGGCTTGGGTCATCGTCAACAGACTGACCAAATCTGCTCATTTCATTCCCGTTAATGATAGGTTCTCGATGGAGAAGTTGGCTCATTTATAATTAAAGGAGTTGTGTAAGCATGGTGTGCCTATATCAATCATCTCTATCAAGATCCTCACTTCGCATCGAATTTCTGGAGATCCCTTCAGAAGTCATTGGGAACGAATCTTGATGAGAGTACTCCTTACCACCCACTATCGGATGGACAAGGTAAAATAACAATACAAACACTAGAAGTCTTGTTTTGTGCTTGTATGATTGACCTTTGGTAGTGTCTAGGATGAGAATTTACCTTTGGATGGATTATCATTGATAATTATCGCATTAGGATTAAGATCGAATCTTGAGAGGATCTATATAAAGAGCACTTGTAGGTGGGAGTTGGGATGAAGATACCCGACCCACGAGACCTGAAATGATTATGGAAGTTAAGATCTGATTATTGACGGTCGGTAGTGGGAAGGAGGTTATGTGAATGTGAGATGTAGATCTTGAAGTGTAGGATGGGTAGAAAAGTTATGCCGAGAATTTTCATCATGGATAGGTGAATTGATGATCTGAAAGATTGTGGGAAGCTAAGTCCCTGTTGTATGGGACCATTGAGATAACGTAAAGAGTTGGTCCAAGAGGCATATAAGCTAGACTACCCTAGGACTTCAAGGGTTGCATGAAATATGTTCCGTATATCGAACTTGATAAAATGTCTATTAAATGAAAATCTGATAATTTCTTTATGAAGTTTGTGTCGGCGAAAAGTTGCATTCATCGAAAACCCGTAGACATCATGGAAAGAGAAAGTAAGTCAACTTAAGCATGATCGTATTCCCATAGTTATGTTTGATGAAACTCGCGTATTATAATGAATTGCGCTTGAGAAAAGATCGAATGTGGAGGAAATGCCCACATGTCTTTGACTCTATAAGAAGCGAGTAGTAAGATGAATTGATCTTTGAGGACAAAGATCCTCTTTAGGGGGAAATGTTGTGGCAATCCGTCATTTTGAGGTCTTTATTTTATTCTCAAGTATTATTTATAATCATTATTTTATTGTTAGTTTATGAACTCACTCACTTTTAGGAAGAAATTAGGGTTTACGTCTTAACTTAGCATCGTCTACGTCTAAACCGGAGAGCTCTACGTTACGTATTTACGTTTACATAATCCGTTTTCCATGAAACAAATAATAACAACCCGAAAATTTTGCCCAACGTTTAAATTAAGATTTTTCGAACATTTACGAAACTTGTTATTTATTTTCGATAATTTAACGAAGATCGTGTTAGCTAAAATTCAAATTTATTTTTGAATATTTTCTTTTAGTTGATGAACTGAGAGATTTAAAATTCTTACATTTACGTTTCATAAATTAAATAATTATTATTTAATTATTTGTAATATCTTTCGACGTTTCAAAGTCGGACTGAGCAAAAATAATAAAAATAATAGTTGAAACGAGTCAAAAATAAAACTTTGAAAATATGAAGAAATAGTATTTTTCATTATATTCTAAAACGTTGCTAATAACGTGAGTATTAGAGTTTACGTTTTATTTTTACGGTGAAATCTAACCGAAATAGCTAGAAATTACTAAACGAGCATTTAAATAAATAATAGCAAATATTTTTGAAACCCGGCGAAGTAAGGACTCATATTTGTTGGAAAAATGATTTAAAAAACGATGGCGCAAGTCTCGTGACTTGATTCTTCCGTTAAGTCGTCCAAACGAGCCTCGAACTCTTATTGAACAAAAGTAAATAAAAATTTTACAGAATTTCCCCTAAAGTTTATAAAGTTGCCACTTTAATTTTATACTACATAGTATAAAAGGAAAAATTTATACTTTCCCTTTCATTTTTCACCTCAAACAAAACACGCACATCTTCATCAAGTTCTCAAGCTTTCATCAATGGCTTCCACCGGAAAACTTTTCCGGTGGTGTTTTTCCGGCGACCTACATTTTTTTCCAGCGAGACCAAAAATGCTCCAAAACCCCTAATTCACCCGAATCTCATGCCCACTCTCTCTAAAAACCTCGAACCACCATGTTTGTGGTGGGTTGCCGCCGCCGCCACCTTGTGGTGGTGTGTGGGTGGTGGATCTATGTTTATAACACGTGGGTTTACCCTAAAAACCCTCAAAAACCCCAGATTTAGTCCCGATCTACACATGCATGATGGTTATTATCAAGATTTGACAAAATAGTTTACCAGTTTTTATTTATTTTTATTTATGCTGGTTTTTGGCCGAAATTTAATAAGAAAAAGGTGGTTGTCGTCGCCAAACCACCACTGTGGTGGCGGCCGGACGGCGGTACAACCACAGCCGCACCATGGTGGTGTTGGGCTTGTGGTGGTGATGTTCTTGGAATTGTTTTTATTATTTATTTTTATTTTTGGGTATAATAGATCTAGATGTATATTGATAATTGTATATTTTTATTTTTTTATACAATGATATAATAAATAAAGTGTAATGAATAAAATGTTAAATAAAATTATAATCAATTTATCTTTATTATTATTATTATGTAAAAAGGTGATGTATAAAAAGATAAAATAAATAAATGGAGGATATAATAAGATTAAAAAGGATGGACTATAATAAATAGATGTAATTATTTTTGGTTATATAATTACTATTGAGAAGATATGGACTATAATAAATAAAGGATACAAAGTATACATATTTTGAGGATACAATAATTAATAATATTATTATTAATAATTAGTATATTAAAATATAAAATCATTTGAGGATATATGAAAAGTAATTAAAATATTAATGGTGGAAATATATGTAATTAATATATTAATTAGGGTATTGATTGAAATATGGAAGGTAATTAAAATATTAATGGTGGGAATATATAATTAATATAATAATTATATTGATTAAAGATACCTTAATTAGAATATTGATTAAGGAAAGTATTAGTTGGATATTGATTGAGAAAAGTGTAAAATTTGGTATTTTATATACATGGAAACGTTATAAAAACGGTAAGGTCATGTCGAAATTTTCTAAAAACGTGTACGTTAATAAAAGAAATATTTAACGAATAACAACGCTATATAATAATTTTCGAAAAGTATTATTCTAGTTAATATGACATTTAACGTGTATAGATGCTAAATAAAGTTTTAAATGAGTTATATAATGATTTTCGAACGAGTGTCGAATTATATAAAAATAACTTTGTGTACACTATTATTTCTAAAGAATTATGTATATAATTTAAGAAATACATTTTTGAATGTTTGTCTAAATAATAACTTATGACATGAACTATGTGCTTCATTTTCATATATAAAATATATATACTAGATATATTTTATGATTTGTTTTATTACTTTATTATATTTGGCCAACCACCAAAGTTTTATGAGTTAAATTTTATTAATTTATTTTGTGTCGAGTTGATGTAACCATCCATCGGGAAAACACCAAATCATAAACCTCGCAAAACGATTGGAGCATAGCCGTTGGAATTAATTACAACCGCGAAAGGATACTGTTGACGCTAAATGGTTATTAGCTATTTATGGTGTATTACGACTATTGTAATCAAGCCGTATAGATTATGATGTTGTGTTGATAATTATGTGAAGCAGTATTGGGTTATGATATGCCGTGTGGTGTTGCTACTTATATTCTGCTGATTGTCTGCATCTAAGGTGAGTTCATAGCCTCGCACTCTTTTAATATTTTATGAAATGTTTTATAAACCCGCGAGGGAGATAACATGCTAGTTTTAATAAAAATAGAACACAAGTGGTCCCGATTGTATGTTTATTGATATGGACCCGATTGATTGGATGACCCAATGAATGATTAAAATGGATTATTATAAGTTAGGTTATGCCACTATAAGTCCCATTAGCATGAATTGTGAACTATCGGGAGTTGGTAGACGCTTATGCATACAATAGTACTATTTCGGGAAGATCACCCTAGTTCGCTTCTTGACGGCTGATCCCCGTTGTGTCACATTGATTGGCAAGCGAATTTATGTATGAGAGGGATATATTTAGCGTGATTTTTGTAATGACACGATGTTTTAAATGGGCAAATGAATTTCGGGCTAGCTAACCGATATATATTATAGAAAGGTAACAATGTCATGCTGTTTATAATAATCCGATAATAATATCGATACTGGTAATACTGAGGCTGCGGTCTTAGGAGTAGTGTATGATATATGATTTGAATTATAATATATTGTCTGACTAGCAATATGGGGTCTTATTTATTATTATACATGTGTTCTGGTTCTACATAACTGTTTTATATAACGGTTTTTATTATACTATAAACAATGTTATAAAGCGTATCATATGATGCTGTTACGACAATGGTTCGTATAATGGTTTTGACGGCAAAGGCCTATGTTATGGTCTACGACAAAGAATTGTACAAAATGTTTTTCGGTAATGATTATATACCGGTTTTATGTTAATGGTTTTTATTAAAATCTATGGACTCGCTCAGCGTTTTGCTGACTTTTAGCATGTTTTATCTCAGGTACTTGAAGGTAATTCTCGGGAAGACGACAAGAGTTTATGGCCCGCTTTTTAATAAATAATTCCATTCGAATGTTTTGTAAATTTATAAGACATACTTTGATCTGTGGACCTATGTAATTTGATATTTATGAATGGAAAATGTTTTGTTATTAAACGACGTGATTTTTAAGCGTTGACTATGATTTGAGTAATGTGCTATCCCGTAACACCAACGACTCTTCCGCTGATTCCAAACGTGAATATTTGGGGGTGTTACAAATACAGTAAAATTAAAACTTTCCATTTATAATATAATTCACGTATCACGGTATTTAATAACATGTAGTTACGTATATATTATAAATGTGTTAGGTACACGACGTATAAAAATCACGACATTAAAACATGAACGATCACGTAAATAGTTGAACTCGGGAAAAGCTACGGGTTTCCCCGTGGGCTTCCTTTAGGCCGCGGCTAACACATGGAAAAAGGAGAAGACGGGCTTCGACCCATGACCCAACTTAAACCCATATGAAAAGAAAACACAGGAAACTTAAAACATAATTTAGGTTTTATAGAAAAGTTTTCTTCTTGCCTCCTTTTTGTCTTGGCCACCTCAACCACAAGAGCAAACCCGGACGATTTTCTTTGTTGATTTATTTAGTGTACGTGATCGTGATCCTTTTCTTTCCACGTGTTCGGTAAATCAACACCTTTTCTTTTCTTTTAATTCTTATTGAATTCATGTTTTTATTTAATTAATCTTAAAAGCAAGTAATTAGAAACATGTAGGTTAATTAAATCTTGGAATTAAGGGTGTTTGGTTCGGTTTTAGGTTAGCCGAGACACAACCGAGACCCCCCAAGGTCTCGGCTTGTTTGATCCGACACCACCAAGACCCACAAGGGGCTCAGTTTTGTTTGTTGTTCGGACGCAACAAGGGGAAAACCCCCGACCGCAGGTCGGGGTGTGGTTTTGGTTTGGACCGAGAGCTAACCGAGACCCATAGGGTCTCGGTGGGGTTCTTTTTGGCTAACAGTGGGAACCGAGCAAACCTAAGCAGGGGGAACCGGTCACAACCGGTGGGAACCGGTGTGAACCGGGCTCGGTGGGCAACCGTGGCTCGGCAGTGGGTACCGAGAGCCACCAGTGGTTAATTTTTAAAATATGGGTTTGGGTCTCGGGTTAATTATTAAAATCAGAAAACATGTTAATTAAATTAATTAATAGACTTTTAAATTTAATTAGTTTCATGACTTAGGTTAAATATTAAAATTAATATGACATGTATAACCTAAAGTATTTAACTTAGCTCAATTTAATTAAGACATGTATTTTTAATTAAATTCCATATAACGTATAGTTTAATTAATTAACTAGTTATTTAATTAATAAGCTATAACCATGACTTGTATTATACTATTTAAACTTTACTTATTATTCATGATCCAACTTATTACTATTTATGGAAACCTGCTATTTTTAGAAAGTTACTTAGTATTACAATACAAGTATTATAATACACTAATACATAAATAATACACAACAGAACATGAAAATAACTACAGTTAACACAGTAAACAGTAAAACATGACAGAACGTATAACAAGCTAATAACACACGGAACCAGTAAAACACACGTAATTCAGACAACTCATCGTTTTCATTAGCTTCTACTGGACATAAGGTACGGATTTCCCGTCCTTCAGTAAGGACAATCTCTTCCTTCATTAGGATTTCCTGTATGCAGCCAACTGTTTTCCCAGTAGTTATAGATTAAATGCTTATGTTTTATTAGTTACCTTAGCCATATACATGCATGACCAGTTTCACCTAGTTATGGAGGTACCATAACCATAACACTAGAGGCACTAGTGTTATGACTTCACCACGGCAGAGTGATAGCTCGTGGCGTCCCTTTCAGTTATTTGGCCATTGAATTTATTATGTTATCATGTGGGGCGTATGGGTGCATCATAGTTACATGTTTCAGTCAGGATTTCATGGTGGATTTGGTGTATGCCTTGCATCCTTCACAAGGAGCTGATCCCTCCTACCCATTACCAATTAATTAGAGGCATCCCCTCTAATTTGCATGACGAGGTCATCCCTCCAAGTATTCATGCACGTTGTTAACCTCATGACCTATATTGGCATTTGGTATATTAACTAATACATATTTTCATAAGTAACATAAGCTATGTTTTCAGAACTAAAACCAGTAAACATGACAGACAACTAGGTTTTCCAGGACTTATTCATTTCCGGTGCTATTCATGCTTTATGCTCTTTATATGCTTTCATATTCTATGTCTTCCATGCTTTATTGTATATCCGTGCACTGAGCGTTATGCTCAGTCGTCTACTTTTCCATGTCCCAAACGGCAGGTACCCAAGGTCGCAAGTAGGAACTCCAGAGTATGTGCATTCGGATTGGAAGCTATCCGGCCTCTTTTAACTTATGCATCTATTCCTACTTTTCATACTTTACTTCTTTTGGACATTATTTAGTCCTTTCATTTACAGTACTTAATATTGCTTGTGTGTGAGTTATTAGACTACCAATGTTTGATTTCGGTATTTCTATTTATGGTCATGAATGTTTATACATTTACCTTGTATGCTTTGATGATACGCCATAATTTATTGTAGCATTCCATCTTAACAAATGGGGTGTTACACCTTCGTCACTGGTTTAGGCACAACCAATGCCTTCTTAATCTTTAGCATCTCCTCAATTTCTTCCTGTCTTTTCATAGAAAGCATTCTATATGTGTTTACTTCACAGACATAGTCCCAAATAGGATAAGCAAAGTACTCCAACTGGTCAAAAGTAAGCCTCTTCAATTTTGCATAAATCCATACTGTTTGATGACACCTAAGAAGCATGTAGTAAATCTCTCTCCTTGCTGTTTTGCTCTTGGACAGTACCTTCTTTGCACTATATTTCAAAATGAATTTGCAATCACTTTGAACTCTCAACAAAATTTCCAAACCCCATATCTGTTCTGTCACAGTCACATCTGGATTTGCAATGCAAGCCTCTCCCTATTTGAAATACATAGTAGACATATGGCGCATATCAAAATCAACCTGCATCTTTAGTTCTCTGAGCTTTTCCCTTTCTAGCTCATCCTCCCCATACTCTATCTTCTCCAAATCCACCATACTGCTCATATCACTAGTTGAGCTGTGTGAATTTCCATCATCATCAGATCCATCAATCTCATCACCTTCAGATTCAGATGAGAGAATCTGAGCTTCAATACTCCCTTTCCCAAGCCCTTTCTTTTCTTGCTCTTATAACTGATGAACAATCATAGCATCAACTTATTGCTGGGCTGCATCCTTGGGAATATCCTCTTCTACCAAAACAGCTTTACCCTTATCCAATCTATCAATAATGGGCAAAGTAGTAGGGATTACCTAAGTGGAAGGCTCCTTGATCATGAAAGGTGGTTAGGATACACTAGTTAAACCAGGAATCCTGTTAGCGGCTGAAATAGGTGTGTAAGCATTCAAATTACCTTTGTCAGCGGCTGAAAGTCCACTTGCTTGCAACATCATCTCTGTTAAAGACTGCTTCATAGGGGTAACCAAAAGATTAGTAGCTTGTCCCTTCAACCCTGTAAGTGCCTCATCTACCTCTTTTATCCCATACGAACCTTCATGGGACCCTTTATCACTCCTATTAAATGGTTTAGTAGGTTCATCCTCCCCTTTGTAAGAATCATCTTCAGAGGACAAC
The DNA here is from genome assembly GCA_025667525.1 of Glebionis coronaria. NCBI lineage: Eukaryota > Viridiplantae > Streptophyta > Magnoliopsida > Asterales > Asteraceae > Glebionis > Glebionis coronaria. The sequence continues at coordinate 296,392,188 of CM046880.1, read as the reverse complement.
ACCATATCTTTCCTTTTCCTTGAACCAGCATTCTCCAAAATTACTATCCTCTCCTCAATTAATTGAGTTCAAGGCCTTGCTCTGTGACTTTTTGTACAAGTTCCACATTAGACTTTTGCAAGCCAATGCAGATAGCCATCAATTCCAAATTGGTAAGTGGTTGCAGACTGCCCTCCTCCATGATTGGGATTTGACTCCTCAATATGGATTCATCAGGAAAAGTTCTCTCAGCTTCATGGCTAGGACCACTAGAGGAGAATACTCTAGTAGTCCTTTGTCTTTTCTGCAGTCTAAAATCAAAGGGTTCAGAAGATGAGGTGGATTGGTGAGCATGTGTTTGGGGTGGTGAGGTGACAACGGGTGAAATGGTTGTGTCAGCGGCTGAACAGGAGTGTTAGCGGCTGACGGCTGGGGGTCAATATGCATTTGTTCAACATGGTGAGGTGAAGGTGGTGGTTGTTCTTTTTCAGGTTCAGGGTGTAGCTGAGGGTTTTGGGTTGCTTCAATGACAACCAACATATGAGGGGTCAAAGGTAAAGGTCTGAAAGGTTGAGTGTTCATGGACAGAAAAATCTTTGCTTTTTGAGTAGGGATCTTATAAAAGTTGTCATGATCTCTACTACAATACCCTTGTTGCTCACAAACCATTTGAAAAAACCAAGGGTATGCAAGAGTCATCTTGCTACCCTTGTTGTGCAACATGCCCTAAAAAATCATGTGAGAAAAATTATATTCTTTCCCATTGGCCATACAAACAAGAATACAATAGAATGAACGATTGATTTCATTGAAAGATTTATACTTGGGACTAAGACATTGAAGAAGGACATGTATCAAGAACTTCCAGGCTGGGGTAAATTGTTGTTTTGAATACTTGTTAATTTTCCCTTCAGGAGGCAAATCATACCCCAAGCCTCGAAGTCCTTCCTGTAACTGATCAACAGGAAGGGTAGTCACACCATCAGCATCATCAAGCTGTAAGGCTTGACAAATAAGTGCTTCAGTGACCACCCATTTTGTTCCTTGAACAATCCCAGATAATGTAATCACTCCATCAACTGTTTCAGAACTTGTAGTGTTCCAAATCTGTTTGATATGTGTGATAGGAATGAGTGGAGCATGAGTCAAAGCATAACTTAGGTTGGAAGCCAAGAGACACTCAATTATTAGAGTATATTGGGGATGATGATCAGGATCAGCCTCAATATAAGCAACCAAGTTGTGTTGATCCCTGAATCCCAAAGTAGCACCAGCAGGTTTAAATAATAGATCCATGAAAACTGTTTGTGAAAGGTTAGGATGAATGAAAATGAAATATTATGATGATGGAGAAAATATGAGACAAATATGCAAGTCACCCTATGAGAAAATTAATGAACCGTTTTTATAGGATGAAGACTTGGCTACTATTGGTTGAAAAAGAGGTAAGTTATTCAAAAAATAATTATAAAAATCTTTGAAAAACAATAACTTATCTCTTTGGTTTTAAAGAAAGGACCAAATCCCATAAAATTACGGCCCAAAATATCGCAAAAGTAACAGCTAGGTGGGACCCAGTGTTCTTCAACGGTCAAAATAAGAGTGTCAGCGGGTAACGGCTATATTTGTCAACGTGTAAATTTTGCCATGTCAGCGTTTGAAAATGTGCTTGTCAACGTCTAAACCACTTATGTGTCAACGACCAAAAATAAAAAGTAAGAGAAATAAAAAGACCTTAACAAAGAAGTTTACCCTAATGAAGATAACTTTTCCTCTGACACAGACTGAAATTAGCATTCTTTGTCCAATTATACACACTTGCATAAGCAAGATAGACATAACTGTCCTCAAGTGAACCTTGCTAAAGTAAGTCCTTTGGAGTGAAGTTATCTCATATAAACTCTTTGTAACTCCTAGGTAAGCCCATTTTTATTTACACCAAGTCTCCCAACCGACCAATTCCAACTCTAGGTCAAATAGTCTTGGCAGCATGCATAGTATATCAACTTTGCATGCTATAGTGCCTCAAGGTTTGGAAATTCCAACAATTCCTAAAAAGAAAAGTCTTCATTATGTCCAATCCTCACTCACTAGTGGACACAATCTAGAATTATGATAAGAGCACTCTAAAAGTACCCAAATACCTAAAGGTTTCCTAAACCTCCCCTTAAACTTACATAGGTTGCAAAATAAGTATATGACAAAATTTTTATTTCAAGATAGGAATGTAAACATTTCAACCATCATAAATAATTACTTTGTCATATCTTTTTAGTCCATAAGCAACTCTGTATCCAATTGCACAATGCTCAACCTGCCTGCATGATTAGATGAAATACCATAAAAACTAACATAGGCAGTCAGCGGCTTCTTTCCACTTGTCAGCAAATAGAATGCCTTTGTCAGTAGTTAGAAACTATAGTGGAAAATCTAATACTTTACAAATAAGAATAACAGTGCACATCATGTACACACTATACATTAAATTCAACAACACATATTTTTTGGATTGATCATTCCAATACTTGTTACCAAGTACTGGAATCTCCCAACATCAAAAGGTTTAGTTAAAAGATCAACGACATTATCTTCTGTGTCTATTCTATCTGGATGTATTAAACCTCTTTCAAAACAATCCCTTATAAAATGACGCCTTATCTCTATGTGTTTAGTTTTAGAATGATGTACAAGATTTTTTATAATGCAAAGTGTACTATTATTATCTACAAAAATCTTGGTATGCATAAAATTGTACCCATAATCCAAAAGCTGATTTTGAATCCAAAGCACTTGCCCACAACATGCAGTATTCACAATCTCAGCCCAAAAATCAATGGGTAACTTGGCATCTGCTAACATGGTTCTAGCTGCTTTAATAAGAGTTCTATTTCTCCTCTCAGGTACACCATTTTGCTGTGGAGTTATAGCTATGCTAAACTCCCTAGTAATTCCCTTATTAATACAGAAGGCATCCAATAAGTCATTTCTAAACTCACCACCATTATCACTTCTAAGAATGTTAACTGAAAGATCTGTTTTCTTTTCCATTTGGTTTATGAAATTAATCAAAGTCTTTGCAGTATCACTCTTCAAGGCTAAAAAGAAATTCCAAGTAAACCTAGAATAATCATTAGTAATGACAAAACAATAAAATTTACCATTTAAACTCTCTATATTAGTGGGTCCAAATAAGTCCATGTGAAGTAAGTGTAGGGGTTTAGAACTAGAATGAACACTCTTAGAATTAAATGAGGCCTTGTGATGTTTGCCCTTAAGAAATGCAACACAATTATGATCATTGTGGAATGCTTTTGAAGGAAATCCTCTAACAAGATCATGTCTCACAAGTCTATTCATGTTCTTAAAGTTAATGTTCCTTAACCTTTTGTGCCATAAGTTACTCTCATCTACTGAAGCTTTAGCAAATAGACATGAAAAGTTATTTCTCATTTTAATCCCTTGTAGATTGTCATTGTAAATGTCCTTATGTCTAGGTGTTCTAAACTCAATAAACTTATCAGCAGGTAACACATAGTCTTTACTCAAAACTAAGCATTCAGTATCAGTAAAAAGAACTTTATTTTTGTTGTCACAAACTTGTGACACACTAAACAAGTTATAGTCGAGTTCTTTTACTATAAAAACTTCATCAAATCTCAAGTTGTTAGTGATAAGAGTGCCTTTTCCTAATATTTTTCTGAATCCTCCTCCAAAGTACACTTTATCACCATCTGGAATAGGAGTAAAGTTTGTCAAATAATCTTCCTTTCCATTCGTGTGCCTTGAGCATCCACTATCCCAATATCCATGGTCATTAACCTGCTTTGGAATGCCCTGTACATAAAGAAAGCAAATTATTTTTCTTTGGGAACCCAAGAGTTGGTAGACTTGGATCCATTAGGTTGTTCAACAAGAATGGACTTGTTTCTTGTATCCCTTTTAACATTAAACACCTAGTTTGTTCCAACATACTTTTTAAGATATTTAAACCTACTATAAGTCATGAGGACACCATTAAAAGTTGATGACTGTTCTTGTTTTGGTCTCCATGTTAAGTTGGATGAAGCCTTAGATCCCTTTTCCTTAGGTTGCAAATACTTGTTATTACTGGGTCTGACAACTACTAATTGTGGCATTTTCATACCAAACCTAATTCTGTCAGCGACTGGTTTTTCCTTGTCAGCGGATGAATTATTCCTATCAGCATGTGAGTTAGGGTTAGCTACAGGAACCCACTATTTGTTGGACCAAGTATTGGACTTTTGGAAAGATCTTTGGCCTTGGTTATTAGCTTCCTTAGAGAAGTAAGGAGTCGGTCTAGTGGCCTGAGGTCTAGTATGAATATAAGGCTTTGGGGTGACCATAGTTGACTTATTGTCAGCGTTGATTTATATCCGTTGACACACCTATAAGCCAAATGTAAGAAGCTCCCACATGAGCAACAAGCCTTTCTAGACATAACCTTAGGTCCAGGTTCATAAAATCCAGTCCCATTTACACTAGCTTGATTCTTTGTTGATCTAGGTTTTTATACATTGAAGCATACTTAACACTAGATTTGCTTTTAAATTGTGAGCCAAGGTCAATAGGTTTACCAGTAGCAGGGTTAATGATGACTATGGTTTTAGGGTCAGTTTGGTCATCACTAAGAAGCCATCCCTTAACAAAGAGAGTGGGGTTGGCTTTCTTCCACTGGTCCAGGTCAATCATCTTTTGCTTGTATTCCTCAACTGGTGTGAGTACATGTGGTGGAGGAATACATTCATCCACTTGGAACTCAGGAAGACCAGTCCAGGACAAGTCTTTCTTAGAAACACCATAGAAGTCACCTGATGGGGGTGGAACAACGGCAAACTCCTTAGAATGCATCCCAATCCCAGACATGTCTTTAGGGTTTCTCAGTTCATTGATAACCTTCTCTAGGGTTTGACTGACTTTTTCAAAACTTTCAATTTTAAGCCCTACATTCTCTATAGCTTTAATAGCCTCATCTAGCTTAAGTGTCAAATCATTATTAGCTTCAATATAAGAAGCTTTTGCCTCAAGACTAAGTGCTAGATCTCTTTTTAGAATAGTTATTTGATCATTTAGATTAAATTTCATGTCCTTATAATTTTGTACCATCCCATCAGATTGTGCAAGCCCCCTTTTGTAGTTTGAAATAGTCATATTTAAACCAAGAATGTAAGATTGTAGCTTTAAAATTTCTTTGTTAAGCTTATCTATGTTAAGTATACAACCTTTACTACAAAAAGCATCATCATATACCTCATTGTTTGATGAAGAAGAGGATCTGGCCATGAGAGCATATTAAACATGCTCTTCATTCTTTTCAACAACCAAAGCTTGATTCTCCACTTCATTCTTGTCTAGAAAGCTCCAATCAAATCCAACACCATCAATTCCTTGCATGGAAACCATAGCTTTAGGTTTAGCATCTTCAACCTTGATGATCTGTCTAGGATTATGTCCTCCATCATTCCTCTTGGGAGATCTACATTCTCTAGTAAAGTGTCCCATTCTATGACAATTCAAACACTCAACTTTGGATTTATCAAATCCAGCAGTCTCTTTGCTATTGAAAGTCATCTTCCTTCCAGATCTCTTATTCTACCTACTGGCTCTTATACTACTAAGAGCCATGTTTCACTTGATATCCATCTCCTCAAGATCAATATCACTAATTTGCTGAAGATCTTAAAAAGAAATTGAAGATCCATTAGGCAAAGAAGCAATATAAGCACATACAGTATCTAAATCAATGTCTACAGGTTTAAGACTTAGTAAAGCAAAGTTGTATGTGTCAGCGTCTAAAAGGCCGCTGTCATGAGAAGTTTGTCTGCTAACAAAGCAAGAGTTGTCAGCGTCTGAGGAGTCATGGTGGGAGATAAAAGCCATGCTTCCAAAAGGTGTTTTACTTCTTTGTTTAAGTAGAACTTCAGGTTCCATGACCTTCAATTGATTGTAGATATGATCAAAAGTCATAGTCTTGTAAGCTTGTGTGGCCAATATTGAATTGATAAGAATTTCCCAACCGTCTCCAAGAGCTCTAAGGAAATTCAGTCTCCATGAATGCCAACTTGCTAGTAATGCCTTGAAGACGACTTCTCACCTCGCTTAACTTTTCATTAGGTCAAGCTTTAAAGACTTTAAACTCTATTACCAGCTTCTTCTTTCTTTGTTTGAAAGTGTCCTCATTACCACCATAGGTGATCTCAAGGGCTTCCCAAAGCTCTCTACCAGATTCATACTTTCTAAATTTGTGTTGGTTCTTGCTTCCAAGGGCTAGTTTCAGAATGCTTAAAGCCTTCATGTCAAGCCTTCTATCAGCTACCTCTGTAGCTGAGGTGGCTCTTCCATCTTCAGGTCTAGGAAGCAGATCTCCAGGTTTAGCATTGGGTGTTCTCCTTTTTCTCAATGGAATCCAAGATCTTTTGAGCCTGGCTGAACTTGTTTCAAGCTCAAGAACTTCCCAAAGAACATAGTTGTCTACTTGGAGGTAATGCTCAAAATTAAACTTCCATATTTCAAAGTTATCTGGGCCAAGCATTGGGATTTTGAGGTTATGATTTGAGGATCCTTAACTTTGGGTTTCTGAGGTTGAGGGCGACATGATGATTTTAGGGTTTTGAAAAATTAGGGTTTTGTACGATTAGGGTTTTGATGTTCTTTTGATCGAAGTTCCTCAACAAGCTCTGATACCATTTTTTGATTCCATACTTAGATCGAGTTAGCTTTGTTTTATTGAGATTGAATCAAGTATAACACTTATAGTAACTTTGTGTTTGTGACAATCTAAGAGTTATGCAGAATTAACACTTAGAACAAAGAACAAAGCAAAACACAATGTATACCAAACTTTCACTTGTACTGATAATCGATGAAGTACAATGAAAGTAATAAGAACGTCACTCAATAATAAAACCTAACACCTCCTTTTATAACTTAAGGAGTCTTGTACAATAATCTACTTATCAACTATTTTAGGAAAAGATAAATATAGAGAATACAATGTAGAACGTATCTTTCCTAAACATACAAAACGTGTTGACTAAGTAGCTGACAATAACTGGGATTTCCTTTGTCAGCGCATTGATAATTCTTTTCAATTTCCAATCTGTCAGCGCTTCATTTACTCTTGTCAGCGTCCAAAATCCTTTTGTCAACAGCATAGTGACTTAGCTATTTTTATTCCCAACATATGTGACGAGAAATCCGTGCATATTCCTATTAACGGAGAAGTTTTGATTGTCCATGGTTAGCAAACTAAGACTAGATTAAATCTCATATCGTGCCTTATGATAAATAAGTACGTATCCCGAGGTAGTCAAGTTTTCTTAGTTCAAGTAGTGGAAACAGAGAAGAAGAGAAACGATTAGAAGATATCCCGCTAGTTAGAGAATTTCCCGAAGTATTTCTCGAGGAATTACCAGGTTTGCCGCCTGAGCGTCAAGTTAATTTCCAAATCGATTTGATAGAAGGAGAAACACCGGTTGCTAAAGTGCCTTATTGATTAGCACCTTTGGAAATGCAAGAATTGTTAAGTCAAATCCAAGAACTAACAGGTCGAGGGTTTATTAGACCAAGTATATCGCTGTGGAGAGCTCCAGTCTTATTTGTGAAAAAGAAAGATGGATCTTTTAGGTTGTGTATCGATTAACATGAGTTGAACAAACTTACTATAAAGAATCATTATCCATTACCCAGAATCGACGATTTATTTGATCAACTCCAAGGATCGAGCGTATATTCGAAGACTGATTTACGTTCAGGTTATCATCAATTGAGAGTTAAGGAAGAGGATATTCCTAAAACTGCTTTCAGAACGTGATTTGGACAATATGATTTTGAAGTGATGCCTTTTGGTTTAACCAATACACCAACTGTTTTCATGAGCCTCATGAACAGAGTGTGTAAGCCTTACTGGATAAATTTGTAATCGTGTTTATCGATGATATTCTTATCTACTCTCGTAATAGAGAATAACATGCCAAGAATCTTGGTATAATTCTCGAATTACTTAAGAAGGAGGAGTTATATGCTAAGTTCTCAAAGTGAAAATTTTGGATCAATATTGTTCAATTCCTAGGACATGTCATTGATAGCCAAGGTATGCGTGTGGATCCTGCAAAGATTTAAGCGATAAAGAATTGGAGTAAGCCTAGTACGCATACATAAATAAGATAATTTTTAGGACTTGTTAGGTATTACCAAAGATTTATCGAAGGTTTTTCAAAAATTGCTAAAGCTTTGACTGAATTGACTTAGAAGAACAAACCGTTTGTCTGGGGAGACAGTCAAGAGATAGCTTTTCAATTATTGAAGCGAAAGTTGTGTGAGGCACCTATCCTAACATTACCAGAAGGTAACGATGACTTTATCATTTACTGTGATGCATCTATTCAAGAATGAGAGCAGTTCTTATGCAAAGAAATAAAGTTATTGCTTATGCATCAAGCCAACTTAAACCTAATGAGAAGAATTATACTACTCATGATCTAGAATTAGGAGCGGTGATATTTTCTCTTAAAATCTAGACACATTACCTCTATGGTACGAAGTGTGTAGTATTTACCGATCATAAAAGTCTTCAATATATTATTCATCTGAAAGAATTGAATATGAGATAGCGACGTTGGTTAGAATTACTTCCTGATTACGATTGTGAAATTCGTGATCACCCAAGTAAAGCCAATGTAGTAGCTGATGCTTTAAGTTAGAAGGAGCGTGTTAAGCCTTTACGAGTTAGATCATTAATGATAACTCTTTTACCGAAGTTACCTACCCAAATTCTTGAAGCGCAAGAAGAAGCACTTAAGGTAGAAAATATAGGAGCTGAGAAATTGAGAGGAATGGATAAAGAATTTGAAGTTCGTCAAAATGGAATCCGTAGTATTAAAAATCGTAGTTGGTTACCTGCCCATGGCAATTTACGAGATTTGATTATGAACGAGTCTCATAAATCAAAGTATTCTATACATCCTGGTTTGGACAAGATGTATCAAGATCTGAAGAAACTCTATTGGTGGCCTAACATGAAGGCAATCATAGCAGAATACGTTAGTAAGTGTTTAACGTGTGCAAGAGTTAAAGCAGAGTATTAGAAACCATCCGGTCTGTTGATACAACCAGAGATTCCAATATGGAAGTGGGAAATAATTACGATGGATTTTGTGACTAAATTACCTAAGACATCAAATGGACATGACACCATCTGGGTTATTGTCGATCGTCTTACAAAATCTACGCGATTTCTTCCTATTAAAGAGACTGATAGTATGGAAACTCTTAAGAGATTGTACATTAAAGAAATAATCTCTCAACACGGAGTGCCTGTATCTATTATCTCAGATCGTGATAGTCGTTTTACATCTGTATTTTGGGGATCAATGCAAAATACTTTAGGTACTCAATTGGACATGAGTACGACATATCATCCACAAACAGATGGACAAAGTGAAAGGACTATTCAAACTCTTGAAGATATGCTTAGAGCTTGTGTAATAGATTTTGAAATAGGATTGGAGAAAGATCTACCTTTAGTAGAATTCTATTATAAAAATAGTCATCATGCTAGTATTAAAGCAGCGCCTTTCGAAGTACTTTATGGAAGAAAGTGTCGATCGCCTGTTTGCTGGGCCGAAGTTGGAGATGTTTAACTAACTGGACTAGAGATAATACATGAGACTACTGAAAAGATTGTTCAAATCCGACAGCGATTTCAAGATGCACAAGATAGACAAAGGAGTTACGCTAATACTAGACGTAAACCTTTGGAATTTGCAGTAGGAGATCGTGTTATGTTGAAAGTTTCGCCTCGTCAAGGAGTTATTAGATTCGGAAAGAAAAAGAAATTGAACCCAAGGTATACAGGATCATTCAAAATAACCAAAAGAATTGGCCATGTGGCATATAAACTAGAGCTACCTGAAGAGCTTAGTAATATTCACAATACTTTTCATGTTTCGAATCTGAATAAATGCTTATTTGATGAATCTCTCATCATATCGATGAAAGAACTTCAACTCGATGATAAGTTAAATTTTGTAGAAGAGCCTGTGGAAATTATGGATAGAGAAGTGAAACGCTTGAAACAGAACCGTATCCCAATAGTTAAGGTATGATGGAACTCGAAAGGAGGACCTGAGTATACTTGGGAACGTGAAGATCAAATTCGAGCTAAATATTCGCATCTATTTTCTTCTGTTAACCCTAGTTCTAACTGACGAGATTTAAATTAGGGGAAGAGACTATAACATCCAATAGTTTTGACTAATTTAATATCCATGTTTATAAATAAAGAGGTCATTTTACTAAGAAATTTTTGCTTTTTATTATGATATGTGACTGAATTATTGAATATATAGATACTCACTATCTCAATTATCACTTCCACATATGCCTATATGTTACATACACTCTGTATATATCAAGCCTGAGTTCTAAAAGTAACTATATGTATTAACAATGAATAAGAACAACTCAAATACAACAAGGATACCCTAAATAACCATATAAACCCTAGAAATCTCTTATAAACTAATGTTCCAAGAAATATAACTACATAAAATCTATATAATATTATCAAATACATTATACTAATTCTAATCTACCATATAAAGGAAAGATAAATAATCACAAAACACTAATATTCACTAATCACAAGCTAATTACGAGAAAATAACCTAAAACTAAGATTAGTATATAAAATCCAATCTATAATGAATTAGAGTCTAATCTTTTGTAACAAATTATAAAACTCAACTAATTATCATAATAAGTTAATACATTTATCTTACACCAAGTTACAAAATATTAAAGCATAAAGTACAAGTTTTCAAAGCATACGACCTTAAGCTTACTTGATTGACCCTAGAATATTATCAACCTATATAAAACCTTAAACTAAGAATGTAGAACCCATAGAAGTCATAAACATATCATACAAGACTTAGAATAAGTGTTCATGAAGATATAAACCCTAATTACCCAAAATAGAAAGTCATTAGGCTTAATGATATAGAAACCCGTATATTAAGAAATCTACATCGAATCATTACCTAGTCTTTTAGGACAATTCTAAAAATAATCATAGGACTTCATTAAGGTTATAAGATTGTGTTAAGTTAATGTACAAGTGCCCTAATGCACAAGGTACAAGATTTCAATGCATGACTTGTAAATTAGGTCAAAATAGGTATTTTCACTCTTTAGACATGTTTACCTAAACTAAACCATTAAATTAAGTGTAAGAACCCTTTGGATACTTAAGACACAAGTATAGGACCTATATTAAGTTTACATCAGTAGCTAAGAGGAGGATAATCACTTTTACTAAGATTAAACCCTAGATCATTAGAAAACACTAATCTACAAAAGTACACTTCCTATTTTCACATCAAACCTTTGTTAAAGTTCAAACCAAGGACCCAAATCTCTTAAATAGAATGTATAAACCCTAATAAGCCTTAATCATTCACTAATCACGACTCCTAAGTCCCTAATCACCAAAAACACAACAAACCATAAGTTACAAGCCATAGATTTAGGACCCGGTTTTGTAATTTCCCTCCAAAACCCATTTCAAACACTTTCCCCCTCATTATAAAGTATGAAATCATATATTTATATGTTCTAAGATATTTTAGGATTGGTGACAAGTAGGTGCGTCACCTACTAAGGTGCTACACATCATTCTCATCCTTAATGTGTCGTGACCTATTCTAAGCCACAATTGAAGATTGGATTGAAGCTAGGGGCTATAAATACGTATATATCTTCACTAGCTATCCTTAGTCATTGATTTATCTAGATTACATGTTTGGTGACTTAACTTGGAGTTTAAGTGTCGCTAGTAGTATAAATAGGACGGAATAGCAAACATAAAGACTTGCACCCCGTTTTCCTTAAACCTCCAACCCATTTTCTATTTAAACCTCTATATACGTCTTAGGAAATTTCCAAAGACCATAAAACAGGTCTAGAAGGAAGCCATTAAAGCTTTTGAAGCTTTGATAGCAAGTTGTGTTCATAGGAAGCCATAAGGAGCCATTTTGGAGCTATCTAGGTAAATTCTATGTTAAACACGCTTTGATCTTGTTATAAGGAATTCTAAGACTTTTTATAATGCCAAAATTATGTTAGAAAGATAATCCAAAAAGAACTAAGTCATTTCATCAATCTAAATGAAAGTTATAAGCTAAAGATGTCTTAAAACCATAGTTTTGTATTTTACATGAAATAATGACTTGAAATCCACTTCAAGAGCTATAATTCTGATGAAATGTTGTTATTATGATTATAAATGTGTTTTGAAACTTTGTTATAAAATCCCAGATCATTTGGTATATTTTTGAAGAAGTTATATGATTTTTACAAGTATGGGGACCAAAACTTTCATTTTTGAAACTATTTAATAATTTGGGCCAAAAGTTTCATTTTATGAAAGTTAAAGATATAAGAATTAATGTTGAAAAGTTTGAGACCCTAAGGTTATATATTGAAGTATTAAATTGCAATATAATAAAGCTATATACTTAACGGGTTAAAAGTGTAATTATGCCAAAATATAACTACAAGGGCTATTTTTGCCAATATTGAAACTAAAGAACTTAAAATGTAATAAAATGTAATGTGTCATGTTAGTAAGGAACTTTGTACAAAGATGTTCCATCTCGATATTACGTTCTGACTGAGTGGTTGGGTTTATGATTTAAAGTGCCCTCGCTCCTCAAACGTTTATAAAATGGCTTCTGAGTATAAGGCCCGGACAATGATACTATAATAACAAAATATATGAATCAAAGAATAAATACATAAAATAATAAAAGATTGAACTCAGAGATCATGACTTGATATATCTATATATTGTATATTAACTCAAATATTATGAGAAGGTTGTGATTGGGTATAGCTGAATAATTCAAGACTGTTTAGGCTAAGGTGAGTTCATAGACTCACTTTTAAAGTTTAATAAATGATTTAAATACCCGTGAGGGGGATATATGCTAAAACTAGAATACAAGTGTTTTTGTATGCTGCCTATATAATTATTGACACTACGTTTACTTGTTGTCGTTAAGTCCCTTTTTAATCGTGGACCGCTAATCTTTTAATGAGCCCTAATATTATGAATTTGGAGGCTGACATCTCCTATCTTGGAAAATCGCACTTGCTAGCAGCTAATGGTTCTTACCTAGGCTAAACAGATATGCTTTATTTTACTGTTTAGGATAGTCCGACGAACTTCCTACTTAAGGGAAAATTTGTTGGGTTTTTCCTGATAATCTCTAGTCGCGGGGTCATGAGCTAGTGCAATAAGAATCGATGAATTTAGAAAGTTGGGTGTATAATAATGTAGCCCCGGAGTCATACTTGTATTCAAATATTGTTTAAAATCTGTGAACCCACTCAACCATTGTGTCGACTTTAAGGCATATATATCAGGTGAATGAGGACTGGCGGACTACGGATGGTGGTGTCATGAATAAAGTTATCATTCTAGAAAATAAAACTAGATCTTTGGGAAAACCTGTGTTTGTACATTATTGTATAGTTGTTTTTATTTAACTCTAAATAAATGAATGATAACGTAAATATTTATAAAATGTTTCTAAGCATTTTCTATTATTATGACTATAGTACTTTGATAGTAATACCCCAAAATTAGCTTCCGCTGCTATAAGGTAAAATGGGTGTGTTACACCATCTCAGTAGCATCGTGGTTCCAATTTCTCGGGGCCAAATTTTCTTTTTCTTCCATTCTGTTCACAGTAATCCGCGGAACCCGTTGGACCCCAACACACAGGGGTACGACACCCCATCAAAGGGGCCGTGGGTTACTGTTCACGTTTTATCATTTAATTTTCTACTTTTTATCCAATTTAGTTCATCATTTAACTAGTGTTTCACATGCTTTGGGCTGTAATTTTCTTTGGGGCAAGTTTAATGAACCGTACATGTATGATAATGTGTTTGAATGTTGTGATCATGCTATTATCTCGACTATCATTTTCTAGAAGCTAACTTTCTTTTGCAGGAAATATGCTCACTTTCACTTGATCATTTGGGTATGGATTAAGGGGAGTACCATGTAACTCACACCATTTGTTAATTCATTTTCATTATGAATTTTTTCCTCCTATCTACTTATAAAAATGTGTAATTCATAAGACCATATGTTGGGTCTTCTCATGTACATGTATCTCTATGACTATCTTTCTAACTCTTTCTTGCAGGATTTTCATAATCCATGTCTCTCGGTTCTTCAAATTAGGGGGAGTATGCACCGAGGGGGAGACAATGAAAACATCTTTTGCTATCTATATTTCTCTCTTACGCTAGCTAAATATCTCTCTCAAAACCTTTTTCTATTTATCCTTCCCTTTTATTTCAACAAAAAGGGAGAGAAGAGAAATAAGTTCATATTGACATGAGATGATCTCGTTTCCAAATTTGTTAATCATTTTTCCCTCTTTCTAAGACCATGTTTTTCAAAAAGGAAATCACACGGTTCACCCAAAAACCTAATGAATCTTTTAGAGAGGCGTGGGATCATTTTAAGAAATTGCTTATGCAATGTCCTCATCATAAATTTGCCGAGTTGAACCAAATCGATACATTTTATAACGGTCTCAATCCTCACGAGCAAGATTCGTTAAATTCCGCCGCGGGTAGAAATTTTTTGTGTAAAACTCCTAGGGATGCGTTAATGATTATCGAGAATAATTCAAAGATTTCCAACTTCATAGCACACCCGAGTGTTGCAAATGTCGCCAATGTTAGCTACGCTAATCACGACATTGAGAAAGTTTACGCCAATGTCGATAAATTAACCCATGTTTTTATGAGCTTGCTAAGCGAATTTAAGAAGAAGGACGCTCCCGCTACGGTTAAAGCAGTTGAGAAATCATGTACGTTTTGCGGTGGACCACATCCTTATTACGAGTGTGCGGCTACGGATGGCCAAATGTCGAGCGTTAATGCGGTTTATGGAAATTATAATCAAAATCAAAATAACGCGGGTCCACCACAAGGAATTTTAATCAAGGAAACAATTTTCAAAATCGTCAAAACAATTTTCAAGGAAATATTAATCAAGGAGGATATTACCAAGGGCAAAATTTAAGATTCCAAAATCAAGGTTTTAACAACAACAATCTAAACTGAAATTTTAATCAAGGTCATAGTTCAAGCGGTAATTTTCAAAACAACAATTAAGGGAACTTTAATGGGAATCAAAACCATGGGAATTTTAATAAAATCAAAATGAGTCAAATAATTTTCAAAACTATCTGAAATCAAATAAAGCAAACATGAAGAGATTAGAAACCCAAATTGATACTTTGAAAAACAAGTTTTCCAACACTTTGAAGGGTAAAAATAATAAAATTGAACAAAATCAAAGTAATGTCGAGAGTATGTTATCAACTATAATGAACAAACCGTCGAGTTGGAGTTCGGGTACGTTACCTAGTAACACCGTCCCTAATCCGAAGGAACATGTTAAAACCACTACGTCTCATGGAAATCATCGTGTGATTATCCATACCCTTGATGTGACACCCCCAAATAGGTCAAATGCAGTGGAAATAATAATTGTGTGTCACGTAGGTGGATCAACAATAGATAGTATGTAGAGCAACGGATAAAAGATTATCAGTCAAATATTACATGAACGTATTGCGAATTGTAATAAAATTGTCTTTAACATTATTCAACAGTTTATTTATTCCCCTGTTTATAAAACCCCAGATGAGCTCTATAAATGCTGCCTATCATGAGCTTTGACTCCATGCACACATCAAGTACCTTCTTTAGTTTCTTGAGAAAACATGCTTTGAGAGTTAACATAAAGTTGGTGAATTCACAGTTTTAATAAATTAAGTTTGGATAGTAAAACATTCACTGAAGTAATAATGCACATAGCATCAACACTTAAAGGTAATTAAATTTTCTGTTGCCTGAAACTGACGCTTAGACTGGTTAAGCCCTCAACAAATGAGGACCCTTCGCATAACAATAAATATAATGCACCCATAACAATGTTCTGACATGATACACATTTGTTGTCCTGGCCTAGGCACAGTGAGCGCTACTCACCCAGATGGGGATGGTCAGTCCTAAATATATCTATTTATAACATTCAGGCTATAAAATTAACAGTTTTAGTTCACGGTTCATGAGGCTTTCTACAATAGGCAAATTTAATCAAAGTTTATCACAGATCATTTTACGTCCATAAAATATGTTGCATGTTTTATCCCCCATAAAAGATTTAAAAGTTTGTCAATATATATAGTGTGGGGTCATGAACTCACCTCAGTAGTAGTGTCAGGTAGATATCACTAAAGATCCAACAAAGAGTCCACGCTACAGTCAACTACCTAAGTAGTTTTCTAGTCTCAGTATATGCATAAAATAATGCATGGAAGTTTCTGAATAATATATGTGCATGCTTATACTGGTTTTAAGCAGTTTATTACAATCATTGTATTTTAAGTAACCGTCATACAAGTATTTATAGTACTCAATATTAATTACGTGGTTAATAATATAGTTTAGGTAAAATAGTAGTTTACTTACTATAAAAGATAATCTAATGATAAAAAGCAAATAACAAGCTCATTTTTAGTATGACCCAATAACCCGGATCTCCTGACTCGATATAACCCGACACACATACCACCTAAACCCGATAACTTAAATTTTTATCGGCTCAGATTTCAAGTCAGTTAAAAAAAATCGACTTCACCGAACCCCACAAGACCCGGTAACACCCCTAACCATCATCACCACCTACATATACTAACCAAGTATAATACTTTCATCGGCAAGCATTGTATGTGAGTATTGTGTGAAGATTGTGGGTTTAACCATTTTTTTTCTCAAGTCCTCAACTTATTTTATATGGTTTTAACAGTTTTGACTTTTTGCTTGATCATCCAATATAAATTTAGAGTTTGTAAAAATAACGCGTACAACTTGATCATCTAATATAAACTTAGAGTTTGTGAAACTAACGGGTACCATAGAAAAATACGCTTTTAGATTACTATAAAATAAAACCGAAATTTATATCTAAAAGTTAAACTCTTTTTATGGCATTAACATTTCAAGTCTTTTTGGGGAAGAACTGACAAAACAAGTTCTATTAAAATGAACATACATATATAATTATCAAATACTCATATAAGATGAACATCATTTATTTAGTTGTTTATACATTTAATAAATACTTTCGTATGTTTATTATTAATTTTTTATTACGTAATTTATCGTGACAGAGATGAAAAGTACACAAAATCAACAACAAACACTGTGTAGGAAGAACTTTATTTTGATTTTGAACTTGCAACATATTTTTTCTAAACGTTCAATTTAATCCTTTTTCCTTGATCATATTTGACGAACTTTTTTTTGTTGCTTATGCATTGAATAATTATTTATATATTATTATAATTAGTTAACCTCTTCCTATTTTTGAAATCCAAATTAACTAAAATACCCTCACATCGGTAAAATAATAAAAAACAGTCAAAAGTGATAGCCGTCATTCAGTTACTACAAAAACTATTTATCAAATAAAAAAAGTTAAACGAGAATCGTAGTTATACCCGTCCATCAGATGAATTTTGCCACTAGTATAATATATATATATATATATATATATATATATATATATATATATATATATATATATATATATATATATATATATATATATATATATATATATATATATATATATATATATATATATATATATATATATATATATATATATATATATATATATATATATATATATATATATATATATATATATATATATATATATATATATATATATATATATATATATACTTAGTGGTGAAACCCGCCTGATGGACGGGTATGACTTCTTATTGTCGTTTAGCTTTGTATTTTGATAAATATTTGTTAGTAAATATGTTTTTTTGTAAGTATAATATGAATTAGTATGAATTTCATACTGACTTATGATTGTCGTTTTTTTTATGACTGTCGTTTTTCTTTTATTATGATAAATATTTTTTTGCGACTTTATATAAGTATAGCATAGTTTAGTATGAATTTCATACTGGCTAAGATAATAAACTTTTCTAAACCAATAATGAAGTTATAAAGTTTGTAGCTGGTGTTATTATTTTTAATCGTATCTTTTTTTTAGTGTTTATATTTTATAAAGGTTATGTAGCTAATTATGTATGTGGTTGACAAAGAACAATATGTTAATTAGCGTTTTGTTGATAGTTATTTGTTTGTTGTTAATTAGTATATAGTTGATAGTCATTTGTTTGTATTGTGTAGTATGATCGTTACGTTTATTTTGTCTGGTTTCGTGCAAAAATTCGGCGTTATAAGAAAATGTAAATTACATTTTTTAAAGTCTTTGCTCATCTTTGAGATTGTTAATTTTCGGGGACATTTTAATGTCCAACGTTTAAAAAATGACAATACATGATGTTACATAAATAGTACAAAATGATGCACATAAGTAAAAAAAGATGTTCAGTGTTCGAAGGTGGGAAGATATGATAGACTTCAATAAATCAATCCAACTATTAAAAAGTTATAAATTGAGAATAGCACTTTAAAAAACCAACATAATTTCATAAAAGATGTAAAATATCTTAAACATACATAGTTTTCATACTAATGACATGTTTATTTGATGTTTTTCATCCTGTAAGATTATTTCTACTTAGGTCGCAAATAATTTACATGAACAAATAGAACATGCATTGTAAGGTTCAACAAAGCCAATAGACAAGACTTTACCGCGTAGCTAATACATCACCTTAGGCTAGGGGGAGTGGTAGAAAAACAATCCACCACCACGTCAGCTCCACCTCAGCTTTCTCTTTCCTCTCACTAACCCACTCAAAACTCACCTTTCAAGGTTCTTAAGGAAAAAAAACCCACCACCACCTCACCTCCACCTCATCTTCCCACTATCATTTTTACTTTTTATTTATACATTTAATTAAAAATGATACACGCGGGTATATATAAATGATACACCGATTAATTGAAAACAAAAACTTTTATTAAAAACTTTTTAAAATGATACATGGGTAAATAAAAAAATTACAAGGATACTAAAAACAACACATAAATAAGTAAAAACGATACACGGATAATTTAAGAAGGAGGAAAAAAACGTGGAGAAGTTTTCACAACCTCCCAACAATGAAGAAACTAAAACCGGCACCTATACTCAACTTCAAATTCACGGAGGACGTTATTCATCACATCCTCATCAGTAGATCCGGGTACCCGCACGCGTTGCGTTGTTGTAACATCCAACAAACTTACGCATGGCATACGTTAGGCCCTTCCATTTCCATATTAGCCTATTGTGTGTTCATTTTCTTGGATCATCTATATCACCCTCAATCATTTGCAAAACCGCAACCCAAAAAGTACGATAATTTGGCCGGTTACTTGTCACGCTGTTTTTAGCAACCCAACACCAAGCGCGACACAAAGCTACTTCTTACGCGGGTGTCCATAGTACAGGCGCCATTTAATTTGAGAAGTGAAAGAAGATGTTGAATTATGTGTTTGAGAGGAAGAAGATGAATGAATATGAATTGTGAGAAAAAAAGAAGTAAAAAGGGAGATTATATAGAGATAAATGTGGATAAGAATTAAATTTATGGGTAAAGGTGAATGGTGAGAAACTCACCGTTAGTGGGTTTTTTATTACATGGGTAACATAACCCACGCGTGGTTTTTAGTGGTGGGTTTGTGAGGTTACTAGCAAGCCGCGCGTGGCTTTTTGCCACATGTAACCCACCCGTAGATTTTTTTACCACTTCCTCAGCCTTACACCATCAGTAGATTTATAACATGCTTCAATACATAATTTATTTAAAAATTAGAATCACAAAACTCAAAATTATATGAAAGATAAGCATTTTGAACTTACATATTTAATTGCAAGTTTATAATAGCACGTCACTAAAATGTCATACTATAAATTAAAAAAGAAATCAACTTTAATTCACATAACATGTACTCCATTAGTTAACAAAATAAATAAACTACGAAGACGTATCTTATTTACTTATATTACACGGAGTAAAGTATTTGAGACTTTCGTACTAAATTTTTGGAAGACTGAACATTTAGATTTTTTTACTTACTATGTAAAACAATTTGTTAAATATCTTCTTCACATTATATACCATGACTTTTTGTAAGAATTTAATACAACAAACTTTTGTAACAACTTAATAAAATTTTATTTTTAAATTAAAATATCTTTCTATCTATTTATTATTTTCATAATCTAATTCACCATATTTTTTAAAATTTTGTGATTTTTAATTCAATATCCATTTCGATAAATTTTATTAGCTTTTTGTTCCTTTCATTTTAAATGTATTTAACGCTTTTAACACTTTAGCATTAATGTAAATATAAACTTGATAGGTAAAATAGTAACATTTTTTTGGTTCAAAAATCATCATCAAATACTCGTCGCGATATTACGCGGGCTTTTATAAATGGATGTATTAGTTAACAAAATAAATAAACCACACAAATATGTATTTGATAAATGGCATAATAACAAACAGATACATTGTCACCCTCTATTTTAATGAAAGCCATACATAACTCTAAACACTATATTATATATCCCAATCATGTAATGCTTGAAGATTGTAACCGATAGTGAAATATTAAATAATTAGAAACCAATGAATTTGCACTATTTTACTTAATATCCTCTCCAACCATTAAACTCCAAAAAAGCTTCATGTAGCAGCGCTTTGTTGGGCTGCTGTACTTACCAACACCAAACCCTTTATGGCGTATTACTTTTTTTTGAACAAAGTATGTCGTATTACTGAACTTTAAACAAATCACCATCTCACAAACTAATTAGCAAGAAACAGTTAAACGATTAGACAATGACATTGTCTAAAACAAACCACTAACACACAAAGTGATTACCAAGAGAGATTTGGAAATTCTGAAAGTAACGAAATCTATCACAACGATGCAAAATAATAGACCGGGTGAACTTTATACGCAAAATAATAGACCGAGTGAACTTTATACGCAAAATAATAGACCAAGTGAACTTTATACGCAAAATAGTAGACCGAGTGAACTTTATACTCATTCATATATAAAATGTACTTATATAGTTGTATGTTTCAGTTTGTACATTTGAGCTGGAAGATCCTACCATGTTGACACGAAACTATTTCTGGGCCATCCTTGTCTTGGATGGAAATATCTATCCTCGATCAAGCAGCCGCAGGTTTTGAGGGCTTCTCAACCAAAAACGGTATCCATTGAAGACTTAGGACCTCATTTTACATTCTCTTCTTGCACGATCACTTTAGTTGATTATGCAATAAAAACTAACTCCTGCTAGGCTAAACAAAATACCTAAAAAATCGATTAGTTACTAAAAGCTTCAAAGAGTCTATATAATAAGCAGCGTGAATGTTAAAATTTTAATGTCTTTAAGTTCAGTTATGTGAATGAAAAGAACGAAGTGAGAATTACAAAAAAAGATCAGATACCAATAACAACTTCCAAGTTTCCTTGCAATAATCGGATTAAAATTGCATCAGCTGGTGCGTCCAATATATCTAGTTACGACTTTTAGAATGCAGAAGCAAAGATAACATTGTGACCTTTATTTCAATGACGAATACATAATTACGAATAATGCATTTCATCATGTTTTGATCAGTCAAGGACCTGCAATGCAAAATTATTTTCAAAAGTGTAGCATACAAACTTTTGTTGAATTGCAAAGTTCGTACTTAAAGGGTGTTTGGAGGACAACTTCTTCCACAACTTGGGTTAAATTCTCACAGTAGACACCAACATGATTCCGTCTAGAATCTGAATAAAGTTATATAAGGAATTTTAAACCTATAACTAAGGGCAGAATATAACACATGAATATAATTAAAGCATGTAACTGAATGATCGATAACCTACGATAATCCATTGTGAGCGATGCCAAATTCTAGATGAGTTCAAGAGATATCGATATCAGTGGTGAGCTTTTCCTTCTTAAATACCACGTATGATTTATATAAGACAGCGCATCTGTCAATCCCTATAAAGAATTTTAAAATTAAAAAATAAATTGATAGAAAGAATATTTCATATTTCTTGATACCTGATTGAATGTTGAGCATCATGAACAACATGACCATTTGTATACAGATCTTCATCAGAAGGATCAGGTTTATCTAAGAATTAGTTTACATAATAAGTTTGAGATATTCATGTATACGATCCACTACAAAGGTTATCCCGAATCATACTTCTAACGCTATCAAAGTGAGTGTGTTAGATCTGACCCGTACCATGTGAGTCCCTAACTACTTAAACTGCAAAATATTGTTCGGGTCTGATATGAGTGTAATTACTCATATCATTTGTATCTTAAAACGAGCTTAAAATGCATGAAATGTATTAAAAAGACCTTGTATATTCATGTTTTGTTTGTTTCGTGTGTGTAGGTACCAAGTTCAAGAAAACCAGCAAAAACAACACGAGATTGATGTAAAGATCAACAAAGCCGATAACAAGTCGTTTTATTCACGGATTTATCAAGTTTGACGACAAGTGGGTCCCACATTTTGGAAAATGGGCTCAAAAGCCCATTTGAAGTTCATAAAGGTTTACTATTTGGAAAAACCCATCAATGGCCCATATTACAAGTTATATAAACGATTAACTACATTGGATCAAAGGCCCATTTTATTGTGACGGATGGGTGATTGGATCAAAGGCCCAAGAAAAATTATAAGACAGTCGATATTTATTCATTTCTTTAAGTGGTCAAACTTACCAAACGCACTCACACACACCACAAACACCTTCGATACCCCCTATGTGTCATCTCTTACCTCACCCCAAACAAATAACCAGTTACATATTTTTTACCCAAATTCCCTAACCCTAGACACAAATAAATTGGGGGTTTTGCAAATTAAAGACTCGTGTGAATTCACACGCTTAGGGAATTAAATCCCCAAGTTTTTCGGATGTTGGAGATGGATGCTTTATGTGACGTGGCATCATATAACTGGCCGTGACAGCAAAAATTCTCCCCTCCACCAATAAGAAAGAGCCAAATCAGCCTCAAAGAAGCACAAGTAGCACAACGGATTGCCACGTTGGCAATCCGTGTGACTATATACTCATATCCACCGTTGGATGAATAACTAACAAGAAAGAGAAAGAGAAAAGAAGATCCAAGGGCTACAATCGTTTCTTCATCAACAACCTTCACCTCTACCTCAGCTATAAATACCCCCTTAATTTATTCAGTAATCTATCCTTTTCTTTCTGTTAAAGTTATTATGTCAATTTAGTTATAGGATTAGTGTAACTTTAATTTCTCAAGTATTGTAATGATTTAAATGATTTAATAAAAGTTTTAATTTTCTGTTTAAATCTCTATGAATCTCGTGATCTATATTTCTGTTTAAATTTTATACTAATCTCTTCGATAATAAATTGATATTAACTGTGGTTGTTTAATTAAGCTCATTCAATAGCTTGATTTAATAATTAAAGTGAGATTGTGATTAATAAGTCTAACCCCACTGGTTAGACTAAATGTTACTTTTGGTTCGAATTATATCAATGATTCGAGATGAAGTTATGGTTCGAGAGGTCTGATTTTGGTTCGTGATTCATAAGTTTTGTTGGTGGTGAATTATGGTGTTGTTGATTAGGTCAAAAGACTGCTCAGCGCAGATCTTCTACCCAACAGAAATCTTCAATAGGTTTTAATACTTCTTTAGTTTTATGTTATGCTTTAGATTTAATCTAAATTTGTGATTTGGTCTGCTTTGTGGTTTAATTTAATTTGTGAATCATATGGTTTCGTAAATCTAATAAGTAGATTTGTTAATGTTTGATGATTGAATTTGCTTTCACTGCTTTTGAATAAGTAAAACTATTAGCTGACTAGTTCTGATGTGATGTTTACCGAAAGGTCTGATTAGCTGCGTTTCACCCTATTGATTTTGTATTAACTTGTTAAGGGTTGCTGTTCTTAACTTGACTTTCTGTTGTCAACGAGGGAGCATTCATAGTTCTTTGTGATGTTTTGTTCATTAGCTGTGAATTCGAGATTGCTGATATAATTAACTGATCTGCTGTTGACGATTGTTTAATGATGGATTTGCTGATTATGTATTCGTTATCTGAAGGCCTATGCATTTGATTCTGATTGTTAGTTTGAGGTTGTTTATAGTTGAAATTGTTCTAGCTGTCATTTTGATTGTCTGTTTTTGTAGCTTAGATTAAATGATATAGGATTGTATTGAATATTTGCGTTTTAGTTTATTTAGTCTGCCGTGATGAATATTCAGGATAGTGTGTTTAGATGTATGGATCTTTTTTGCTTCAAGATTGGAGATTTACATGTTTGTGTCTGCTGATTATACTAGGTAGTTGATTTTAGTAGTAATGCTGCGATCTTCATAGTCTGTTGTTTTTATTTGATTTATTTATGCTGAATGTTGAGTTTATTCATCCATATTTGTTTGTTATTTAGATGTTTAAGCATGCTGAAACTTATCAGTTTACCAAACCTATTGTTTGGTAATTGATACTTTCTAATCTGTCATAATATAGTATTCATTTTAGTCACTCCTGTGGCTACTCTCACTGGACTGCTTTTTCATCAGTAATTTTAGTCTATTACATTTGTTAATTTGCATAAAAATAAATATAATAACCAAAAATGTCCCTCACGGGACTTGAACCCATAAACTCATGGTTTAACACCCAACAAGTTAACCAGCTGATCTAGCTGCTTTTTTATGTTTACTTTCAGCTTTACTCATTATTATAGTCTCATTAATTTCCTCTGTCAGCTTTAAATAGTTTTTCATTCTAAGTTTTCTTTTAAGTAAATTCTAAATATTAGTTTATAAAATTATTTTTATAAAGATTAAATTTTAATTAAATTAGTTTTAAATAAAACTAGTTTTATAAATAGAAGTTTACTTTTTAATAGATTTAATTAAATTTTTTAGATTAAAAATAATTTTTAAGTTAGTCTAAATAGATTTTAAAAATAGTGGAAAAGTAATTTTAATTAAATAGATAAGTTTTTAATAGGTTTTTAATTAGTTTAAATTTTAAATAATTGTCAATTAAATTAAATAATTTCGGGTTTACGATTCATGCACTTTAGGAGTTTAATTTATAGGATTAATTTTAGTTTAAAAACCAAAACCAATTCGAATCATGTAACACCAGTGAAAGTGCCGTATGATGCTAAGTTATTGTCTCAAGAGCTGTTCAGTATGAGCATCTCTCTTAAGTTGTGGCTCACTTGTGGATGTGATATCCCGAGCCCAACATTATTTATTTAATCCTATTTTACGTATATTTTTGAAATTTTTAAGAATTTTTATCGTGGAATTATTTGACGGGTTAAGTTGAAACCGACGTTTACGGTCGTAATTTAACGATTGACGATTTAAGAAGAACCGATAACGACTACGATACCGAGGGATGCCCAAATTTCTATAATTATTGACGATTTATCGATAATGTAATTTTTCGAGAATTTTATTTACGGTTCGTGTTAAGTTGAGTCGGGTGAGTTTTATAGCCTTCCGAGTACATTTAAAGTATCCCAAAAATATTTTGGAGTGTTCGGGATGATTTCCGACTCCCGTAAAATTTTCTAAATTGACTAGTGAGTCAATCCCGCAAAGTTTTGATGACGTTTTATACTTAAGGCCAAAAGAAACCCTTATTTGCACTTTGGTCCCTCCCAATACCACAAAAAGCCACAAACACAAACACATACAAACATTTACCAAAAACAAAATCAAAACTCTCTCTCTCTTGTCCTTAGGCCGACGGCCAAACCACCAAGAACCACCATCCCATCAATTTTTCTTGAGTTTTCACAAAAACTAACCTTAGACCACCTCTTAGAATCCATTGGTGAGTGTTAATCCATGGTTTAATTAAACATGCATTAACAAAAATTTTCCAAAAATTTTCAAGAACATTCAAATTCGTTTTTGAGGTCAATTGTGTGGATGCATGTTAAATTCATGTACAATGGAAGTATAATCAGCAATAAAACCCACCAAAATTAATTTGGTTGTGGTGATTTGGTCACCCAAACCCCACGGCATAAGGGGGTGTTTGGGGAGCCATGGGTGGTTGATGAATTTTGAGCATTATCTTGTGTTTGGTATTGTGTTTAGTGATGTTTTAGATGGGTATTAGTGGTTGCATGTTTGTTTTCTTTGATTTTAGATTATGAGGTTGGTTGATCAATAGGGGTAGGACTGAAAATTTGTGTTTGGTTGTGATTAGGGAAGCTTAGGATGATGCCTAGTAGTGATTAGTAGGTTTGGAATCGAGTTTAAGCATGATTTTGGTGTAGTAAAATTTAGGCAGAAAGTTTGAGGTCATTTCATAAAAACTATTTTTCCTACAGGTCTTGAAAACTAAATGTAGTTACAGAGGGTCTTTTTATCTTTAATTTGGTATAAGGTAGAGCCCGTGACTCAAAACGAGCTAAAAGTTATGAGGTTTTAAAGATCGAGTACCGGGAGACGAGAACTTTCATAATCCGAATTTATGTATAGTTTTAGTCAAATCCCGAGGACCACAAGTATGAATTGGTAAATGGGCAAGGGTCAAATTTTGGTCACAAACCTGTGTAAATGAGTCTATAAGTTGACTTAGGAGTCAAGGAAGTCAAAGGTACATTTCATATAGGTCAAAGAAGTCCAAGTTGGTCGAAGTACAATTTCAGCCCGGAAAATGTAGTTTTGGAAAAGCGTCGAGTAACGGGTCGTAGAAGTAAAAACTTTTATTGGGATTAAAAATGTGTTATCTACAGGTCTTATAGGATTTTCGAGAATTTTGTCAAATTTTATAAGAATGGTTAAGTCGAGCAAAACAGCCCGTACTTTCGGTAAGTACCGGCGAAAATGGATAAAAATGGATAGCGTAAATAATAAGAACGAATGGTGTAAAAATGAGTGATGCTTGTTGTTTTGTTTTGGCGTGAGTTATAATTGTCCTAAGTGACTAGTGTCTATGTATTTTATACAGTACCGTAAGGTATTTAAAATGAGATTACTCATTACGCGTTATTTGTTGATAGGTGTTGATTTATCCGGGCATCCGTATCGTCGTCAGTGATCATCTCTCGAACTACCGACTACTTAATATATAAGGTGTGAATTTATAGCCTCACTTATATTTATTTCAAACTGTTTTACCCGCGAGGGAAATGCATGCTAGTTTTTAAAAGGAACGTATATCATGAATGATTGTTAGACCCGAATGTTGCCTCAGAAATTGTGTTGAGTACCAAGTTGCAAAAGACCCTAAATTCATGAACTATTAACTATTGTCCTGCCCTCGAGTAGGGGGAAATAGCCGCTTATACAATTTGTAGTACTACGGGGCTAACGACCCAATGCTAGCCGAGAAGCTGTACGTTGAGTAAGTTCTGCGGTAGATTATCTTGTATGAGAGATAAGGTATAATTGCAACTGATGCCTTTAGAAGGGGCACTGGTTTCATCTGAATCACGCCGGTATTTATTACGCGGGTGATCGAGTTAACGGATTAGTGTCATGAGCTTAAACACAATTGTCAGTATCCTGAATATAGATTGTTTGATCGACAAGTCTATAAATGATCACGAATGGTTTTTATTTTATATACGTTCAAATGAATTGTAAAACCTATGAATTCCACTCAACGTTTTCGTTGACCAAAATTTTGGCATGTGTTTCAGGTAACCGCTGAAGTGTAGAATGGAGCGTGCATGGGATGGATGTTGTGTGTATGGCTTGGAGTCTGCTTGTTTTTCCTCCCTTTTCTACTTAAACATTTTTAAGTTTAATGTTATGTTGTTGTAAAACTGAAATTCTTGGGTTGAGATTCATGGGGACCGAAAACGCTAAACTCTGTTGTACCAATTGGGGTTGGAAAAACCGTGGACATGTATCATCTAACAATTTTAAATTCAAGTTTTAAGTTGACGTCTTTTTAGCGTCGTTTGATATATCTTGTGTGCAATGAATACTGTGTAGCACCCAATGTTGTAGTTCCGCTGCGCATAGCATTTGTGGGGGTGTTACAGATTGGTATCAGAGCCATGAGTTATAGAGAACTAGGTCGTTTTTGAAAATCCTAAACTATAACTTTTGGTGTCGTAAGAAATGGTCCAAGCACACACAACTATCCTACACGGCTCCGGTAAGAATTTTTTAGCATTGCTTTATATTTTAGATGTATCCCTCGAAATTGATATGAATTCCCTAAGTATTTAGTAAGTAAATACTTTGAGATATATATTGAGATATATTGTTTTGTACGTTGAGTACTTATCATCGTAATTTGCAAATTCTTGTAAGATTATCTTATATGTTGCATGTAATTAGCATAACGGGCTACATTGCATTACATGACAACACCGCGTTGTAATCCTACGTGTATGTAGGAATGGTTGTATGTATAAGTATGTATATACTATGGTATTTAAAGGCATTGCACGTGGAGCAATGGTCCTTGAGTAATTATCGTACATTAAAATGCGGTTTTGTTGAGAGTTCGGCCTTACCGCTAATTATCAATCTTGATAATTAATTTATTGTTCGAAAAACCTAATATGAACCTCGTTTGATATCCTAGATACGTAAATGATGCTTCGTAACATATTTTATATCGACTAGGTCGATCTCGATTGTCGTTATCGCACCGTGATGTGTCATTTTGGACATTTTCTTTTGAAACGTAATTTACTTACGTATTACTTTATTTCCTTTATTCCTAATGGGTTTGATATGTTAGTTCACGTAACTATAACATAGACGAAGTATAATCGACGATGCGTACATTGGGGCGGCGAATCATGTGTGTATATTATAAAACGTGGTTGAGGCGTGTTGCCATTTAATCGTTGTTTACTATTCTATTTGAATTTTAAAGATGTGTTTTAAAATAGACTGGCGTTGTGATCAAGCGCGATAACTTGGAATTTGGTTGGTTTTTGTGTTAATTTTGTGGAGTACGATTTCGAGACTCATCCGAGGCCGATAACAACATTTAGTTGACATACGTATTCTCGCTTCGTTTATTTCATTTTGTTTTGTTGTTTCATTATTTTGAAGTAAATATTTTACATAACGAGGTCCGGCATTTGTGCAAGTTAAGTAAACATCGAACTTTGTTGATTGAATGATTTAAACATAAAGTGTTTTATATATTTAATATTTGGTGAATGAAACTTTTGGATAAAAATGACGTATGATGTGTTTGTAACAAGTAAAATTCGTGTAGAGAATAAACGGACATTGTGAAATTATTTTTCCTTCAACCTTGGTCGGTAAATCGTAATAAGTAATTATTATTACTCGTAAAATCCTTGTTTTCATATATTAAAATTTGATACTAAAAGATTGTGATGGACTTGTTAAGAATTTGTTTAAATTAGTTCGAGAAAGGAGTTTTATAATAAAATTTGCGATATGACTGTCGAGTATATATAACTTGGATTTAGTATGAATTAATTTTCGGGTCAACGTAGTAGACTTTTGACGTATCTTGTAATATAAAACATGAGTAGAAGAATTGGTCACGTATTTTGGAGATAAAAACTTTGTAAAATTGGTTTATTTTAAACATAAGGTTATGTTTACGTATGCATTGGTGTAAACTAGAACTCGTCGCTCGTTGTAGTAAATAAACTGGGTTAAAATCGGAATATACACTTTAAGTATGAAATTATAATGCTTGAAATAAAATTTTAAACATTGATGGAACGTCATTGGAAATCATTTGTTTGTTTAATTGTCGTTATAGAGAATCAATATGTGTAATTTGATGATGCTTGTTTAAAATCGTTTGAAAAATCTTTTGTTTTATTCCGCGACGAGATGTGTTAATTTTAAAATCATTTGATAATGGGCTAAGGATTAAAAGTTGAATTTTATATATTTTAAAATTATTGAGATAAGCATTTTGATTGTTTGTTATATTATTATTATTGAGATTTAAGTCTCGACTAAAATCAGTAAGTATCCGAGATAATACCACGTGAAACCTCTTTGTCATTTGAGTCGAATTACGCGAATGCGATTTAACAAAACAGTTTTGGGGAAAACATGTGTGTAATAAAAGTCAAAGGTTGATTTTAAGAGTTAATTGGGCTAGTTCGAGTCATGTTGGATACGTGTATATTTGTGATAATATAAGTCGTAATAATAAAAACGTAAAACTTGGAAAATTCTTACTACGTATGTTTTTGGTACTTAAGATATGAACATTAATGAGGTTTTGACACAAGTATGGAGATTTTGAAACCTAATGATTTGTCAATTATGATAACCGAGTCACCGCATCTACTAATGTTAATAATTTCCGAGAGATTGAAATTTTTCCAGAAATGAAAGCGTTGTAAAGATTGGAAAATGAAAGGTATAAATTCTTTAATGGTGTAACACGAATTGAAAATGTGTAAATGTTCGATTTTACAATGTACAAGGTAACACTAATTATTATACGCAACTGGATTATACAACACACGCCTACTTGTATATTAATTAATAAAGATGTATATATAAT
Source organism: Glebionis coronaria (assembly GCA_025667525.1). Taxonomy (NCBI): domain Eukaryota; kingdom Viridiplantae; phylum Streptophyta; class Magnoliopsida; order Asterales; family Asteraceae; genus Glebionis; species Glebionis coronaria. The sequence goes on along the minus strand of CM046880.1, from coordinate 296,361,573 downwards.
GTTTTGAGTCACGATGGTTCGATCGTCCGACATCCCTTCTTTGATTTTGTGAGTCTGTATCTAAACATGAGTCGTCATGTGATTGTTCATTTTAATATTGTCTATGGTATGAAACCATTATTGTTATATTTATTTTAAAACTACTATTTCGCTAGTACTTGAAAATGAGGGTATGTCACCGGTGTATTTTGTCATGTTCATGGACGCCGTAATTTTTTTTTTCTTTCGGTTAATGGAACCTAAAATTCTGTATTTACTTGTATGATGCTATAAATCTTCGTTAGAGTAGTTGTTTATTTATATTTAACAAAAGCGAGGAGGCGAAGCCGCTTTACCAAATTGTAGAGGTGAAAGAACTCGATCTTCCTGGTGAAAAATTGTTTATAGTTAACCAAGTGGTTATTCTTCTCTCCCCGTATACCCTTGGTGGAATGGGTGTGCAACTCGAGACGATGGGAAGTGTGATTGTTGTTTTATTTTTGACGCTTGTGTTGATATTCAACTTTTACTCCATGTATTCGTAGGTTGCTGTTGTTATCATGAGACTTTTGTCATATATTTGAAGTATTTTCACTTCTAATGTAGTTAATTTCTGTTGGCAATTATATTGCTCGTTTACCTCGTTCGATCTCATTGATCTTAATTTTATCACTTGTTGTGCTTGCAATGATCTTTAATCATGAACCACCTTACCGTCATTTTGTGAATAGTCTATTGTGAAAATAGGTATGAGTGTGCCAAATGTTTTGGTGAACCAAATGCAAATGGTGTCGATTCCTTTATTTAATTATTTATTTATTTGCCTCACAAAAAGACAAAGTAAAAGTATGTTTCCAAAGTGGACGAAAAATGTTTGATGTGTTTCTTAAAACGACGGTAGCAATATTTTCCCATTTCAAATTTCATTTCAAATGATTTAATTATTTTGAAGGCTAGGTCGAAAACTTCCATAGTCGTGTTTGGTGTGTAATAATAATGTTTGTGTTGTCACTCGATCCTCAATTATGCACAGCTTAGCTAACTATGCATAATTCAGGAAGAGTCATGTTTTGTTGGTTGTTGTTGCTTGATCCTCAAGTATGCATGATCTAGCTAATTATGCATAGTTTAGGAAGGGCACTATCGTGTCAAACAAATTGGTCATCTTGAAACTTGTAGTGTTTTGATAAATGTTTGGATGAGAACGTTTTTAAAAATGGTGGATCCTTATGCAAGTAATCGTATTTTCTTTGATTCCTAAAGACAATTTTTGAATTTTTCTTGTATTCCTTGAAATCTTTTCTTTCGCTTGGCGTTGACTTAGTAAGTCACTGTGACCGAGTAATTTTGGAAAATGTTTTTATGTGTCGTGTGTAATGTGTGAAGATTATCGGAATCACGAGGGTGTTGATGAAATACCAAAGGGGCGCGAATCGACACTGAGAAGAGTTTTTAACAAAAATAGAAGACTTCCGAAGTAGAGGAAAACCGAGTTTGAATAACTCTTAGGGAAAGGACGAAGACTTCTCTTACGTCGAATGTATCGTACTTTATTTATTATTCTTTTCTTGTTCTTTTGATATGACAACGACACATGATAAACTGTTGAAGTTTACCAACTGTGCATCAGTAATTGGAAGACAATTCCATTGTCGTTTTCGTTTATTTAAGTGAGGAATCCTCTTTGCTTGACTCAACCATCCTTGATATTCGATGGTTAAACGATAGATATCCCTAGTTGATGATTTTGTGGTAAACCCTTGCCTTTTATGTATTTGTGTGGTAAGTAATCTGGTCGAGTGATCGTAAGTTGTGAGAACTTGAGACGACATTGTCCAATGAAGTCCGATCATGGAGAACACGTGCCATGTGATGTATTTTTTTAACTGTGAACGATGATATTTATTAAGATTTTGACCACGTTTGGGACGGAAGTAAGATGGTGTTCTTGTAGTATCTTTTGGGTATGGATCCATGTGTGAGCACCCCACGATGACACATGTAAGTATTTTATTTCTTTTTGGATATGCATCCATAGCTAGCAAGCTCTTGAACCTTCTTTAACTTGCAATTTTCTTTTGACTGGACTCATCCGAGAATTATGTAAATATTCTTGTTTTATCTTGGCTTGGCTGATTAGCAAGCGTGGGTTAACTTGATTGAGCGGATTGACTTGGCATGGTTTGGCTATGTTGCAAACATTTCGTAATGTGATTGTATGTGTTCATAATGGCTTTTGTGTTTGTTTGGATTGTGATGTCTTCGAGAGAGTTATGTACACGCCGAATGATTTCCGTATCGATGAAATCGTTTTTGACGACTAGGTTTGTATGTACATAATATTGCGAATAAGGCGATTTCATACGACTAGTAATAATTACTTCGTCTTTTATATTTTGAACGTTTTCCGATGGGGTTATGTGCGACCCGTGTGATTTTCTTTATGATTAATTGTTTTTATGAGGCGATGAACCAAGTGAAAGGACGATTCAAAAGTTGGAAGACGTGCTCCGAGCGCATGTGTTTGATTTTGGTGGAAGTTGAGATCGTGGAAGGGCGTGATTAGTTTTGAAGAATAAGAAAGGTGGGTCCAAAGGTATGCTGGACCAGTTGCCTACTAGTTGGAACTGCTGGATGAACTCCGTGGAAATGACAATACTCTTCATGTGTCGAATTTGAAGGATTATGGGATGAAAAGGTAGATCACCAGTTGGATAGAATGAAGCAGGAAAAAGACAGTTGAATGGACTTGAAATGATTCGAGAGGCTACGGAAGAGATGGTGTAGATTAAGAATCACTTGCTAACCGCGAGAAGCTGTGAGAAGAGACATGTCAATAACCGAAGGAAGGGTTTGAGAAATTGAAGTGGAGATCAAGGATCGAGATGTTAAGAGATTGAAGCAAGGTATAATACTCATGGTGAAGGTGTGATGGAACACCAGACGTGAACCGAAGTCCAGAACAGAACATGGAGACCTCTTTAGGAAGAAGTACCTTTATCTTACTAGTAGTACATAATGCGAGCATAAGAAGAGACGAGCGCCGGGACGTCGCTCCCTTAAGGGGGGAAGGATGTAACACCAGTGAAAGTGCCGTATGATGCTAAGTTATTGTCTCAAGAGCTGTTCAGTATGAGCATCTCTCTTAAGTTGTGGCTCACTTGTGGATGTGATATCCCGAGCCCAACATTATTTATTTAATCCTATTTTACGTATATTTTTGAAATTTTTAAGAATTTTTATCGTGGAATTATTTGACGGGTTAAGTTGAAACCGACGTTTACGGTCGTAATTTAACGATTGACGATTTAAGAAGAACCGATAACGACTACGATACCGAGGGATGCCCAAATTTCTATAATTATTGACGATTTATCGATAATGTAATTGATAGGTGTAGAAAATACGTGTTTAGGAAAACAACGTATAAGTGCGGCAAGTATTAATCGACACGATTTAATGAAAAACCGTGAAGACGAATAAATTCCAAGTTCTTTCTCGAAGGAGGTGTATATTGTGTATGCCAATTAATAAAATAACAATGTTTGGATTAGTGACGTTTTTGGTTTTGAGAGAGAAAAATAAAAGACGAGCTACGACTACGTTTAAACTACGACGAATGACGTAAAACGCGAACGTAATTACGTAAAACGTGACGAAATTGAAAATTAAACCTAAAAATTAATTAAATGATTAAACTAAGTCTTAAATAATATAAATAAGAATAAAAATCCAACAAATATATTTTAAAACCTTTTATTAATTAAATATTCAATTTTTAATGCTAGTTAAAGCCCAAAAATTAAATATAATTAACAAAATGCTCAAAATATTAATTTATTGAACTAATAACTAACTTATATTATTTAATGACTAAAAACTATTTTTCCAAAATTTTAAAAGCTATTTTTCTATTTTTAAATGACTTAAAACTATTTTTAAACTAATTAAAACTAAAATAATTATAAAAAATAATAAAATAATGCCAAAATTAATTGACCAATTTTAAAAATCCTAAAATACTCTAATGAACAGTAGAAAATTAACAAAGTTTGAAAAATATAAAATTTTTCACTAAAAGACAAAACAGTTAATTAATTAAAACCTAATTAACTTAATTTAATTATATAAAAAATAATTAAAAAGTGAACAGTAACTATTTTTAAAACCAAAAATCTTAAACTAATTTTCTAAACCTAAGAAAAATATTAAATCTGAAAAATATATTTTTCCTACACTAAATGCCAAAAAAACAGTCTAAATAAAAGTAATTAAAATAGCTATTAATTCTAAAAATTACCAAATGAACAGTAGAATAAAAATAAATTATACTGAAAAATTGAGAATTAAAAATGAAAAATATTGGAAAAAGAATCAAATCCTAAAACCTATTTTAGGCCACAAAAGACAAAAATATAAGAAACTGATAGTGACACTTAGCTTAATTCTGTCTTTTAGTATAGCAGTGGGAAAAACAACCTTATCAGTGGGAAAGGAGTTCCCACTGTTAATGAAAATTCAATGTCTGTGGATTCAATTGCTTGTAATTAGCTTGTTACTTGGATTCAATGGACAAAAATGGCACCCCTACACTCAGTGGAGTGTAGGGAGTCAGATTAAGCTAGAAAAATAGCAAGCACAACACAAAAATCACTCACAAAAGCACTACAAAGTTACTGTAAATGGCTATAAGCTTATCTGTGAACAGTTGCTGATGCTAGGTGCACAAAAGTGATTTTCAAATGCTCCTATCTAGCATACAAGCTACCCTAATCACATACACATGACCTAAATCCCTAGAATGCCCTAATATCTAACATATAACAAGAGAGGTGGGCAAATTTAAGCTAAAAGTGAGCAGTTTAGAGCACTTTTCTGATTTCTAAGCTATGTTTAACAAGTGAGCATGCAATCCTTTAAAACTTAACCAAACTATAAGCAAATACTGAAATACCCTAAACCTATAACAAAGCAATGTATATAGACTGATTATAAGCTAAAAGAGAGTCACCAACCCTAGCTATAATGCAAATCCAAACACCCCCTTAAATGCAGAAACTTAAAAATTATCAAAGGAACTTGTTCAAAACTACACAAGTCTGATTTCTATCTATCTAAACTTGCATACATATACTCATTGAACATAAATAAGCAGATCCTAACACTTCAATTAAGCAATCTCTCAAAAATCATGAAAATCACATAAAACTCAAAAATTCAAAGTCAATAGGGTTCAAGCCCGTACCCCAAGCTGATGCCTTCTAGAGACTGGTTTGAGAGCTTTTTGCAAGCTTATGAACAAGTAGAGATGGCTTGTTGTTGGAATCAAAAGTGACCCAAAGCCCTAAAAATTTCTTCAACAATGAAATGGATTTGATTGATGCTTCCTTGATACCTGCACAAGAAAACAAAAGAAACAAGGAAAGTGACCTGTGGAGAAGAGCTTATAAGCTCTTAAGCAAGCTTATGGATTAAGCTGCTTAAGCTTATAAGCTTATGCTAAGAATATAAAAACTGATTTTTTTTTTTATTCTTTTCTTGAAATTGTTGGAACCCAATAACTTTAAACTTCACAAAACTTAAACAAAAGCTGGTGAAATCACTTAGCAAGGACCTCCACTTTCACTTCAATCCCTTATAAATGATTTCAATTTAAAAATTTTTCCAAGAACTTAAAAAACGATTTTCTGAAAGCTTGAATAAAATGATAACCTTTTTAATCATTAACCACTATGTTGCATAAAATAAAGTTTTAACTAAAAAAACAGTAACATGGAACACAATAGTTGCTCAAAAGTTTGAAGTTTCATTTTCATTAATAATTCAAAATTTTGTACAAAATACTGGAACAAGAAATACAAGTAACATGCTACTTGTATTTATACTAGGTCTATGACTATTCTAGAATTCTGAATAAAATATTACAATTGCTAAACCCTAATCCACGAATTTCCAGCTTTGCCCTTGTTGGTTTGAATCTTTTTGTGGTCTTCTAAAATCTGCCAAAGCCATGTGATTGATGAGGACATGTAGAATGCATCATGGACGTCCAAAAGTGAGTAGCCTCCAAGGAATTAACACAAGCCGTTGATGATTTTGTTTGCTTGTGTTTTTGGGAGCAGGGGACCACTGGGTGGCATGTGAGGTGAGAGTGACATGTATTTGGGGATGGGAATTGGATTAGGGGAAGGTTAATTATAGTTCTGGAAAAGATCATAACCAATTATCAGTTGATTTGTCTTGGAGAAATTAGGGTTCTTATGATGTGTTTTGGGGAAGATTAAGCTACAGGGTTTGTTTCCCACGTTTTTAGGGGATTTGACCATTTTGACTTAATAAAAAACTGGTTTAAGTCTTTAAAGTGGGGTGACGTGGGATGGTCGGGTTATGGGTTGATGGGTTGGGTTTGTGGATTTGGGTGGTACCCGGATGACGTGGCAAGATATGGGTGGCTAGTGGGGTTTGGTTAAATGGCAGTTTTCCCCCACATGTTTCATATTCCTTTCACTTCACTTTAAATAGCAACAAACTCTATTTCCTTTGTTAAATGTTTGGCAGGTTGGCAAAACCAGTCCTTGTGTTTAGTTAAACCATGAATAAGGACTAAAATGGCAATTCTTGAGATTTCCAAGGGCTTATCATGTATAGTCTTCAAACTTCAAGGGTGTATCTTGCACAAATGAATAGTGGAGGGTCATTTGTGACAAGTCTTCAATAGTTGAGGGACCAAACTTGTAAATCTTCAATTCTTCAAGGATTTAAATGGAAAATCATGATTTGGGTCCGGTTCTTTGTGCGGCTTCGTTTCCCGTGTTCGTTTTTGCTTGATTCTTGTGATCTTTTATCATTTTCTCAATATCCGTACCTAAATTACACAAGCAACAAACACAAGCATATATTTGGGTATTTTGATGATATTTAATGCATTTTAAGTCCAAAAAGAACGATGAGACCATGTATAAAAGCCGTCTCATCACTCCCCCATACTAAACCATTGCCGTGCCCTCACGCAATGCTAGAATAAAGTATCGTAGCATCTCCAAAATTCATTTTATTCACTTTATTGAAATGATAAACTAGCCATACTACTACTATTACTACTACTTGTGTTATAGACATAATGTATGATTTTCATCGCAAAATGGGACGTTTAGGTTCATAGAATAAGAACACGTGAATGCTTCGTTAGAAATAATTTCATCGTCCTCGATTTTCACTTCAATTCCATGCTAAGCGTGCAACGAGATCATTGTTATTATAAGTTAGTAATGCTAACACTACTCATATGCCCTAATCACGTACTTATTCTCCCATTATTCCTAAGTTGTATCTCTTATATTTTATGATGTCTTGAATGTTTCACGAGGATACATTGTTTGACTTATGCGATAATAGAGATTTAGGTCTAAAAATAGAGTCCTAACGGTGTAACTAAGACCTTCAAATCAATAACCCCTCCTAATAGACAACGATGTTAAAAAATTAAGTTGACAAGAAGAATCGATAAACACGGTTTTATAACGGTTTTGAACATGAGACTTATTACCAAGACTTTTATACGCCCCCTAACGGAAGGGCCTTATTATCTTTGGTTTACCTCCATCTTTTATTCAACTTCGCCATGAAGCTTTTATTATGACTTCGGTCTTGCCTTGCCTTTTATTATCCGCCTCATCGGTGGTTTTATTAGCCAAAGACGTATATCCTCACGCAAAAGCGAATTTTGGATCTTTAAAGCTTCGAAGATTAAGGCTTGATTCACTTTCAATTTTGCATAGATTTTAGGCCTTGTGGGGCTTCAAATTGTTTGCTTGATTTAGGTGAGCACTTGAAATCTTATTATTGGGTGAAGCTTTCGATTATTAGGGTGCCAATACTTCAAAACCGTGACGCTGGCGATACCTTAATGTCTTCCCAATTTAATTACACGGAAGCTACTAGAAAAGACTAGAAACCCAACAATCCTAACTAAACCGCTAAGTCAATATTTATTAAGCAAAAAATATTTACATGCGAAGGGAGAATAAGCAAACAACGAGAACACATGAGTTTTTGAAAGAATACGAGTACTCTACGTTTAGCATAGTAACTTATAATTAACTCTATCATTTCTCGTCCTCATTTAAGAGACTTAGCCTAATGTGTAGTTAAGGAATCAAAGCTAAGTGCTCAACACGCACGGTCGAGTCAAAAATTACTCTTATTCTCGCCATCGGAAAATCTACATTCGTGTCTTCAAACACTTATAAAACATGAGAAAAATTTTAAAATTTGGCCATTTTTAGCCTTATTTTGCAACAAAACGATAAACAAAATGATAAACTTTGGAAAGCGTGAAGGTTTGGCAAGGCAAGTATCTATTCACCCCCCCATACTAAAGTTAAACATTGTCCTCAATGTTTCGAGTCTAGGGGTGCAAACACCCCCATACTAGAGACGTAGTCGAATGCCTAATCTAGCATGGAAAGGGTGTAACCATTAAATTTGAAGCCGTTTATGAAGTGTGCTAAAAACCTAAGGTTAGAACAATAAAGGATATATCATGGATATTGAGAAATGTCTCCAAAGCAAACGATCGAGTGCTCCCATAAAACGAACACGAGAGGCTCCAATCGTGAAGATCATGATCTAAAAGCCACATATCACAAACAACCACGAAACAAAGGTAGGAAGGGCACGAATCCCCACACATAAGCTACATTAGACTAAGAAAGCGATAATATGTACATAGGATAAGCATGGGACTCCCCCACGAGGCACCTCGTTTTTGATTACCGAGTCATGAGCTCGACTCGATCCCCTCAATACTAATTATCATTGGGGAAGGTGACTTGGTCGAGGTAGTTCAAGGATGGAACTTCCCCACCAAAGTAGTGCTTCAACCTATGTCCATTCACCTTGAAGTTAGGACCATCATCTTGAGCTAGCTCGATGGTCCCATAAGGAAACACTTGAGTCACGGTGAATGGACCGGACCAACGGGATTTCAATTTACCGGAAAATATTTTTAATCTTGAATTAAAAAGTAAAACTTGATCCCCAATGTTAAAAACCCGGTTTTTAATTTTTGAATCATGCAACTTTTTAGTTTTCTCTTTGTAAATCAATGAATTTTCATAAGCAATATCCCTTAATTCATCCAATTCATTTAGTTGCATTTTCCGGTGTTTTCCCGCGGTCTCCATGTCATCATTACAATGCTTTAGGGCCCAATAAGCCTTGTGTTCTAACTCGATAGGCAAATGACAATTTTTTCCATACACAAGCTTATAGGGAGTGCACCCAATGGGTGTCTTATGAGCGGTCCTAAAGGCCCATAAAGCATCGTCTAACTTATCCGACCAAGATTGTCGGTTTTCTCCCACGGATCTCTCCAAGATCCTCTTCAATGCTCGGTTTGAAACCTCGACTTGCCCACTCGTTTGTGGGTGATAAGCCGTAGAAAGTCGATGTGTAACCCCATATTTCCTTAGAACCCTTTCAAATTGGTCATTACAAAAATGGGTTCCACGATCGCTTATAATAGCACGAGGGGTTCCAAACCTAGCAAACAAACTTTTCAAAAACTTGACTACTACACGAGCATCATTAGTGGGCAAGGCCTTAGCCTCCACCCACTTAGAAAGGTAGTCAACCGCAACAAGAATATACTTATTACTACGAGATGATGGGAACGGCCCCATAAAGTCTATGCCCCAAACGTCAAAGATCTCACATACTTGAATGATATTTTGTGGCATTTCATCTTTTTGTGAGGCTTTTCCTTGTCGTTGGCATGCATCACACGACTTCACAAGAATTTGTGCATCTCGGTAAATAGTGGGCCAAAAGAAGCCGGCATCAAACACCTTTTTAGCCGTGAGATTAGCACCGTGGTGACCACCCGTGGGTCCCTCATGGCAAGCTCTAAGGATGTTAGAAGCTTCGGTGCCAAATACACAACGGCGGATGATTTGATCCGCACAAGTTCGAAACAAGTAAGGGTCGTTCCAAAAATAGAACTTGACATCACGAAAGAATTTTCGTTTTTCTTGAGTTGTCATACCCTTAATGATGAAGTTACCCGCATGGTAATTTGCAAAATCCGCAAACCATGGGGTAGAAGAATCAAGCTTAGAATTCACTACACCAAGTGTCTCGAGCGGAAATGTTTCGGTGATTTCCTTAGGCTCGTAAACACTTTGGTGAGGATCTTCCAAACGAGAGAGATGATCGGCCGCTAGATTCTCGGCTCCTTTTTTGTCAACGATTTTGTGATCAAATTCTTGAAGGAGGAGAATCCAACGAAGTAATCTCGGCTTTGCATCTTGTTTAGCCATGAGATACTTGATAGCCGAATGGTCCGTATACACTATGCATTTTGTCAAGACGAGGTAAGGTCGGAATTTCTCAAATGCATACACCACGGCAAGGAACTCCTTTTCCGTTGTAGTGTATTTAAGTTGAGCCTCGGTCATCGTTTTGCTAGCATAGTGTATAGGCAAGAAATGCTTATCATGACGTTGCCCCAAAACGGCCCCAATAGCGTAATCACTTGCATCACACATAAGTTCAAAGGGGAGGTTCCAATTTGGGGCAATAAGAATGGGAGCTTCGGTTAGTTTCCTCTTAAGGATCTCAAAGGCTCGTACACAATCTTCGTCAAAAACGAAACGTGCCTCTTTTTCAAGAAGATGTGTAATGGGTCGAGAAATCTTCGAGAAATCCTTGATGAATCGTCGATAAAAGCCCGCGTGGCCTAGGAAACTCCTAACTCCCTTAACGGTTTTGGGATGAGGTAATTTGGCGATGACGTCTACCTTAGCTTGATCTACCTCAATCCCCGCTTTCGAGACCTTGTGCCCTAAGACGATTCCACTCTTAACCATAAAATGACACTTTTCCCAATTGAGCACAAGGTTGGTTTCCTCACAACGTTTCAACATTCTCTCAAGGTTCGACAAACATGAAGTAAAGGAATCACCAAACACGGAAAAGTCATCCATGAAGACTTCCATCGTCTTCTCGATCATATCATGAAAAATAGCCATCATGCATCGTTGAAAAGTTCCCGGTGCATTACAAAGTCCGAATGGCATTCTACGATAGGCAAACGTTCCATATGGACACGTAAACGTAGTTTTTTCTTGATCACGAGGATCGATGGGAATTTGGAAGTAACCGGAAAAACCATCTAAAAAGCAATAGAAATCGTTTCCCGCAAGACGCTCCAACATTTGGTCCATGAAGGGCAAGGGAAAATGGTCTTTTCGAGTGGCTTCATTCAACTTACGATAGTCAATGCACACTCTCCATCCGGTCACGAGTCTTGTGGGAATCAACTCGTTGGCATCGTTTGGCACAACGGTCATCCCTCCCTTTTTAGGGACACAATGAATAGGACTCACCCAAGGGCTATCGGAAATAGGGTAAATCATTCCCGCGTCAAGGAGTTTAAGTACCTCCTTTTTGATGACATCGTGAATTTTGGGGTTTACCCTCCTTTGACTTTGGATTGTTGGCTTGAAATCTTCCTCCATTAATATTTTGTGTGTACAAAATTTGGGATCGATTCCCTTAATGTCGGATAACTTCCACGCAATCGCCCCTTTGTGATCCTTAAGAACATCGACAAGTGCGGTTTTTTCATCATTCGAAAGTTCCTTCGCAATAATAACCGGCAACTTGTCGTCCTCCTCCAAATAGACATACTCGAGGTGAGGAGGTAAATCTTTCAACTCGAGGATGGGTGGTTCCTCAAGTGAAGATTTGGGTTCGATACTCATAACCTCCTCGGGTGGAGGAAATGGGAAATCGTTGAGAAAATCCTTGATAATCGAGAAGTCCTCATAGTTGTCGAGGTCTTCGTCACAAGTACGTGGAACATCGAATTCTTCCAACGTAAAACCACCACCTTCGAAAGGAGTGAAGGTTGGTGTCGAATTATCAAGAATTGGATCTAACATAGTGGGATTGCCACTAGTTTCTTCATCACCAAACCCTAAAACTTCTTGTGAAAATTCCTCGCAAACCACGTCGATCATATCAACGAGGTTTATGGTAGCAACGGAATAAACATGAGAAAGTTGAGAATTTTGAGTTGCGTTTATAACAAGTTCCTCGTCGTTGAAACGTAAGGTGATCTTTCTAGCATGCACATCAATCAAAGCCATAGACGTATCTAAAAACGAACGACCTAAAATAAGAGGAACTTGAGGATCCGTGGGGATGTCAACAACAATAAAGTCTACGGGATAGTAGAACTTCCCCACTTTCACAAAAACGTCTTCCGCCAAACCACATGCAAGAATCGTGGAATGGTCGGCCAACTCAATAGACATTCGTGAAGGAGTAAGATTAGGAAGATTGAGCGACTTGTAGATTGCAAGTGGCATCAAGTTAATGCTAGCACCAAGATCGGCCAAGGCATAGCATTCTTCCATATCTTGGATTGCACAAGGGATCAAAAATTTACCGGGATCACCGACTTTTTGAGGTATGCGATTAAGATAAACCGACGAACAACTAGACTTTTGGTTTAATTTTTCCTTGTTGTTCAACATACTCTTAAAGTTAGCGGCAAATCGAGGCATCATGACCAAGGCATCGGCGAAACTCACATTAAAGTGCAAATCACGAAACATTTTCAAAAAGAGCTCAAATTGATAGTTGTCGCGCTCTTGTCGTTTCTCCTTCCTAAGTCTCGATGGGTAAGGCAAGGGTGGTGTGGGTTGGGGCATAGGCATAGCCTTTGGAATCTCGGGTTCCAAAATGGGTGATGGGTCAACCGTAGGTGTGGCATGAGCGGTACTTTGTGGGCTTGAAATATGCTCCTCTTCGACCACCACCTCGGGTTCTTCCTCAATTTCCTCCACCGTTGGAGTAATTGGTTGAGGAGTCGGTTCTTTAAGTGCCTTACCACTACGTGTGGTAATCACTTTCATCTCTCCCTTCGGGTTTGAAACGGTGTTACTAGGCAAACCACCCGAAGTAGAGGCTTTGTTCACCATTACACATTCTAAAATTGTATTAAGCTTAGCATCAAAATTATTAAACTTCACATCTTGGCTAGCGGCTTTTTGGTCAATTCTTTGTTCAAGCCTAGCATGACTTTGCTCTATCTTGTTGTTTTGACCTCGAATTTGGTTAGCAAAATCATTTTTCAATTCATTCCTCATGGCTAGATTTTCCTTAATGAAAGTAGCTAACTCCTTTGCATTCTTAGCCGTTTCCTTAGCTTGATTAGCCATTTGCTCTTGAATGTTTTCCATAATCTTATCATTTGAAGTAGTGTAATTCAAAAATTCCAATGGAAGTTCTTTGTTATTTTGAAGAGCTTGACTTGCATTTTGCAAATTACGGTTTTGATTTTGATTTTGCAATTGGCTATTACTACTATTCCCTTGATTCCCATAGTTGTTGTTACCCTTATAATTGTTCCTTTGATTGCTTTGGTAACCAACTTGATTGTTTCGATAATTGTTAGCATTTTGATTTGGTGAAAAACCCGGTGGAGTCAATTGATTAGTGCGAGGAACTTGACCGTTTTGGTTATAAGTTCCCGCGGCCGCGAAGGCACTCGAAGTGTTACCACCGTTGGTAATGCACTCGGAATAATCGTGAGCTCCACCACAATACATACAAGAAACCTCAACCGCTTTAATCGTAGCGGGAGCGGGTTGTTCACCAACTTTAAACTCAACTAACAAGCCTTTCACTATATCAAAAATTTTGTTCTCCAAATTAGCCTCGACTTGGCAAGCATCAACGGTGTGTGACAAACTAGGTGAAGATGAAGACGAAGCCTTACGAACACTCGACGTGCTACGAGGATTATACACCTTAGACCTATTCTCAATAATTACCAATGCTTCCTCGACCGTCTTACACAAGAAATTACCACCCGCGGCGGCATTAAGATAATCACGCTCATGATCGTTCAAGCCATTGTAAAACGTGTCTATTTGATGCAAGTCGGAAAAACCATGATGAGGACATTCGTGCAACATTTCCTTAAACCTATTCCAAGCCGTTGAAAAACTCTCATTAAACTCTTGCGAAAACTTTGAAATCTCGTTTTTCAAGTGCGTAGTCTTAGAGGGCGGAAAAAATTGGTTCACGAATTTTGAAACGAGATCCTTCCACGTCAATATAGAATTGGGTGGCTCTTTCTCTAACCAAATTTTTGCGGGCCCCGCTAAGGAATACGGAAAAAGCATCATCTTAATCGAGTCGTTTGAAACATCCTTAAACTTGCACGTGGCGGTGAGACGATTAAATTGGCGAATGTGGTTATGCGGGTTGTCCTTTTCGTCCCCTCGAAACTTGTTGTTTTGAATCATGGACAACAAACCCGTCTTAACCTCAAAATTCTCCGCAAGGATAGCGGGAATCACAATCGCTTCTCCATAACCCTCGGTGGGTGCTTGAAGCAACTCCATCATAGTTCGATTAGCCATGGGTGCTTCTTTCACTACAATGGGTTCGTCAATAGGAGAGTCCTCACTAGTGGGAGTGAGTGATTTGTTTCTTCGTTTACGAGCACGTCTTGCTTTAGAGCGAGTTTGCATAAACGTCACGTACAACGAGAAGGCGAGCAAAGAAGATTTTTTTTTTTGGTATTTTTACTTTTTCAATTTTTTTTTTTTTTGGTTTTTGATTGTTTTTAACTTTTTTTGGATTTTTTTGGAATGTATTAAGTAGACCAAAATCTACAAATCTCCTCACTAATCAAATCTCTTGATTAACGAAGCCTCAAGGAATGAAAACGAACACGTGAAGTGAACGTCTTCGATGACTTTAGAACGATGGTGGAACACCAAATCGTTCAAGAGGGTTTAATCAATGAAACCAAGAAAATATATATGATACGTAGTAATACTTTGGGCGGCAAAACCCTCGATTCACTCTCAAAATCAAATACGTACAAGCAAGCGGAGGAAACGAGGCGGCGCGAAGCACTTAAGAGCCTTTTTCCTTTAGGTCGTGAAATACAACCGCCTTATACCCACCTTATAGTTTGTATTATCAAAATCAAGCTTCACGAAAGTATTTATCTATTTTTGCCTTTTTTCTTTGGTTTGAGATTCGAATACAATGATTGGGTAATGACCTCCCAAGTCAAGGTTGTGATTTCTCACGTATTTGGAGTACTTGTAAATTTATTGTTCTACGTATACAATATAGTAATAATATTCACAAAAAACGAAAAACCGATAATACGTATTAATAGAGTGCTATTAATACAAATAGATATTATGGCTAATAAGAAAAACAACAATTGTCAATCAAAACACAACACGCCTCCCCGGCAGCGGCGCCAAAATGATTGTAGTCTTTTTGTACCCTTTAGGAAAAGGATGACAAAATAGTGGTAAGCGTTAAGTGTCGGTTTAGGAAAACCGAGCACCAATGACCAAGCAAGTTCGTTTCCCAAGGAGGCAAGTGCGTTGTGTTAAGAGTTGATTTATGATGTTTGTGATTATGATAATTGAAAAAGAAATGAGAAAGGAAAGAATTGACGGTTACGAAAACTAATTAAACTATGACGAAAAAGGCGTAAACGTAAAACCGTAAAACGACGAAAATTAAAATTAAACCTAAAAATTAATTAAATGATTAAACTAAGTCTTAAATAATATAAATAAGAATAAAAATCCAACAAATATATTTTAAAACCTTTTATTAATTAAATATTCAATTTTTAATGCTAGTTAAAGCCCAAAAATTAAATATAATTAACAAAATGCTCAAAATATTAATTTATTGAACTAATAACTAACTTATATTATTTAATGACTAAAAACTATTTTTCCAAAATTTTAAAAGCTATTTTTCTATTTTTAAATGACTTAAAACTATTTTTAAACTAATTAAAACTAAAATAATTATAAAAAATAATAAAATAATGCCAAAATTAATTGACCAATTTTAAAAATCCTAAAATACTCTAATGAACAGTAGAAAATTAACAAAGTTTGAAAAATATAAAATTTTTCACTAAAAGACAAAACAGTTAATTAATTAAAACCTAATTAACTTAATTTAATTATATAAAAAATAATTAAAAAGTGAACAGTAACTATTTTTAAAACCAAAAATCTTAAACTAATTTTCTAAACCTAAGAAAAATATTAAATCTGAAAAATATATTTTTCCTACACTAAATGCCAAAAAAACAGTCTAAATAAAAGTAATTAAAATAGCTATTAATTCTAAAAATTACCAAATGAACAGTAGAATAAAAATAAATTATACTGAAAAATTGAGAATTAAAAATGAAAAATATTGGAAAAAGAATCAAATCCTAAAACCTATTTTAGGCCACAAAAGACAAAAATATAAGAAACTGATAGTGACACTTAGCTTAATTCTGTCTTTTAGTATAGCAGTGGGAAAAACAACCTTATCAGTGGGAAAGGAGTTCCCACTGTTAATGAAAATTCAATGTCTGTGGATTCAATTGCTTGTAATTAGCTTGTTACTTGGATTCAATGGACAAAAATGGCACCCCTACACTCAGTGGAGTGTAGGGAGTCAGATTAAGCTAGAAAAATAGCAAGCACAACACAAAAATCACTCACAAAAGCACTACAAAGTTACTGTAAATGGCTATAAGCTTATCTGTGAACAGTTGCTGATGCTAGGTGCACAAAAGTGATTTTCAAATGCTCCTATCTAGCATACAAGCTACCCTAATCACATACACATGACCTAAATCCCTAGAATGCCCTAATATCTAACATATAACAAGAGAGGTGGGCAAATTTAAGCTAAAAGTGAGCAGTTTAGAGCACTTTTCTGATTTCTAAGCTATGTTTAACAAGTGAGCATGCAATCCTTTAAAACTTAACCAAACTATAAGCAAATACTGAAATACCCTAAACCTATAACAAAGCAATGTATATAGACTGATTATAAGCTAAAAGAGAGTCACCAACCCTAGCTATAATGCAAATCCAAACACCCCCTTAAATGCAGAAACTTAAAAATTATCAAAGGAACTTGTTCAAAACTACACAAGTCTGATTTCTATCTATCTAAACTTGCATACATATACTCATTGAACATAAATAAGCAGATCCTAACACTTCAATTAAGCAATCTCTCAAAAATCATGAAAATCACATAAAACTCAAAAATTCAAAGTCAATAGGGTTCAAGCCCGTACCCCAAGCTGATGCCTTCTAGAGACTGGTTTGAGAGCTTTTTGCAAGCTTATGAACAAGTAGAGATGGCTTGTTGTTGGAATCAAAAGTGACCCAAAGCCCTAAAAATTTCTTCAACAATGAAATGGATTTGATTGATGCTTCCTTGATACCTGCACAAGAAAACAAAAGAAACAAGGAAAGTGACCTGTGGAGAAGAGCTTATAAGCTCTTAAGCAAGCTTATGGATTAAGCTGCTTAAGCTTATAAGCTTATGCTAAGAATATAAAAACTGATTTTTTTTTTATTCTTTTCTTGAAATTGTTGGAACCCAATAACTTTAAACTTCACAAAACTTAAACAAAAGCTGGTGAAATCACTTAGCAAGGACCTCCACTTTCACTTCAATCCCTTATAAATGATTTCAATTTAAAAATTTTTCCAAGAACTTAAAAAACGATTTTCTGAAAGCTTGAATAAAATGATAACCTTTTTAATCATTAACCACTATGTTGCATAAAATAAAGTTTTAACTAAAAAAACAGTAACATGGAACACAATAGTTGCTCAAAAGTTTGAAGTTTCATTTTCATTAATAATTCAAAATTTTGTACAAAATACTGGAACAAGAAATACAAGTAACATGCTACTTGTATTTATACTAGGTCTATGACTATTCTAGAATTCTGAATAAAATATTACAATTGCTAAACCCTAATCCACGAATTTCCAGCTTTGCCCTTGTTGGTTTGAATCTTTTTGTGGTCTTCTAAAATCTGCCAAAGCCATGTGATTGATGAGGACATGTAGAATGCATCATGGACGTCCAAAAGTGAGTAGCCTCCAAGGAATTAACACAAGCCGTTGATGATTTTGTTTGCTTGTGTTTTTGGGAGCAGGGGACCACTGGGTGGCATGTGAGGTGAGAGTGACATGTATTTGGGGATGGGAATTGGATTAGGGGAAGGTTAATTATAGTTCTGGAAAAGATCATAACCAATTATCAGTTGATTTGTCTTGGAGAAATTAGGGTTCTTATGATGTGTTTTGGGGAAGATTAAGCTACAGGGTTTGTTTCCCACGTTTTTAGGGGATTTGACCATTTTGACTTAATAAAAAAACTGGTTTAAGTCTTTAAAGTGGGGTGACGTGGGATGGTCGGGTTATGGGTTGATGGGTTGGGTTTGTGGATTTGGGTGGTACCCGGATGACGTGGCAAGATATGGGTGGCTAGTGGGGTTTGGTTAAATGGCAGTTTTCCCCCACATGTTTCATATTCCTTTCACTTCACTTTAAATAGCAACAAACTCTATTTCCTTTGTTAAATGTTTGGCAGGTTGGCAAAACCAGTCCTTGTGTTTAGTTAAACCATGAATAAGGACTAAAATGGCAATTCTTGAGATTTCCAAGGGCTTATCATGTATAGTCTTCAAACTTCAAGGGTGTATCTTGCACAAATGAATAGTGGAGGGTCATTTGTGACAAGTCTTCAATAGTTGAGGGACCAAACTTGTAAATCTTCAATTCTTCAAGGATTTAAATGGAAAATCATGATTTGGGTCCGGTTCTTTGTGCGGCTTCGTTTCCCGTGTTCGTTTTTGCTTGATTCTTGTGATCTTTTATCATTTTCTCAATATCCGTACCTAAATTACACAAGCAACAAACACAAGCATATATTTGGGTATTTTGATGATATTTAATGCATTTTAAGTCCAAAAAGAACGATGAGACCATGTATAAAAGCCGTCTCATCAGTAATTTTTCGAGAATTTTATTTACGGTTCGTGTTAAGTTGAGTCGGGTGAGTTTTATAGCCTTCCGAGTACATTTAAAGTATCCCAAAAATATTTTGGAGTGTTCGGGATGATTTCCGACTCCCGTAAAATTTTCTAAATTGACTAGTGAGTCAATCCCGCAAAGTTTTGATGACGTTTTATACTTAAGGCCAAAAGAAACCCTTATTTGCACTTTGGTCCCTCCCAATACCACAAAAAGCCACAAACACAAACACATACAAACATTTACCAAAAACAAAATCAAAACTCTCTCTCTCTTGTCCTTAGGCCGACGGCCAAACCACCAAGAACCACCATCCCATCAATTTTTCTTGAGTTTTCACAAAAACTAACCTTAGACCACCTCTTAGAATCCATTGGTGAGTGTTAATCCATGGTTTAATTAAACATGCATTAACAAAAATTTTCCAAAAATTTTCAAGAACATTCAAATTCGTTTTTGAGGTCAATTGTGTGGATGCATGTTAAATTCATGTACAATGGAAGTATAATCACCAATAAAACCCACCAAAATTAATTTGGTTGTGGTGATTTGGTCACCCAAACCCCACGGCATAAGGGGGTGTTTGGGGAGCCATGGTGGTTGATGAATTTTGAGCATTATCTTGTGTTTGGTATTGTGTTTAGTGATGTTTTAGATGGGTATTAGTGGTTGCATGTTTGTTTTCTTTGATTTTAGATTATGAGGTTGGTTGATCAATAGGGGTAGGACTGAAAATTTGTGTTTGGTTGTGATTAGGGAAGCTTAGGATGATGCCTAGTAGTGATTAGTAGGTTTGGAATCGAGTTTAAGCATGATTTTGGTGTAGTAAAATTTAGGCAGAAAGTTTGAGGTCATTTCATAAAAATTATTTTTCCTACAGGTCTTGAAAACTAAATTTAGTTATAGAGGGTCTTTTTATCTTTAATTTGGTATAAGGTAGAGCCCGTGACTCAAAACGAGCTAAAAGTTATGAGGTTTTAAAGATCGAGTACCGGGAGACGAGAACTTTCATAATCCGAATTTATGTATAGTTTTAGTCAAATCCCGAGGACCACAAGTATGAATTGGTAAATGGGCAAGGGTCAAATTTTGGTCACAAACCTGTGTAAATGAGTCTATAAGTTGACTTAGGAGTCAAGGAAGTCAAAGGTACATTTCATATAGGTCAAAGAAGTCCAAGTTGGTCGAAGTACAATTTCAGCCCGGAAAATGTAGTTTTGGAAAAGCGTCGAGTAACGGGTCGTAGAAGTAAAAACTTTTATTGGGATTAAAAATTTGTTATCTACAGGTCTTATAGGATTTTTGAGAATTTTGTCAAATTTTATAAGAATGGTTAAGTAGAGCAAAACAGCCCGTACTTTCGGTAAGTACCGGCGAAAATGGATAAAAATGGATAGCGTAAATAATAAGAACGAATGGTGTAAAAATGAGTGATGCTTGTTGTTTTGTTTTGGCGTGAGTTATAATTGTCCTAAGTGACTAGTGTCTATGTATTTTATACAGTACCGTAAGGTATTTAAAATGAGATTACTCATTACGCGTTATTTGTTGATAGGTGTTGATTTATCCGGGCATCCGTATCGTCGTCAGTGATCATCTCTCGAACTACCGACTACTTAATATATAAGGTGTGAATTTATAGCCTCGCTTATATTTATTTCAAACTGTTTTACCCGCGAGGGAAATGCATGCTAGTTTTTAAAAGGAACGTATATCATGAATGATTGTTAGACCCGAATGTTGCCTTAGAAATTGTGTTGAGTACCAAGTTGCAAAAGACCCTAAATTCATGAACTATTAACTATTGTCATGCCCTCGAGTAGGGGGAAATAGCCGCTTATACAATTTGTAGTACTACGGGGCTAACGACCCAATGCTAGCCGAGAAGCTGTACGTTGAGTAAGTTCTGCGGTAGATTATCTTGTATGAGAGATAAGGTATAATTGCAACTGATGCATTTAGAAGGGGCACTGGTTTCATCTGAATCACGCCGGTATTTATTACGCGGGTGATCGAGTTAACGGATTAGTGTCATGAGCTTAAACACAATTGTCAGTATCCTGAATATAGATTATTTGATCGACAAGTCTATAAATGATCACGAATGGTTTTTATTTTATATACGTTCAAATGAATTGTAAAACCTATGAATTCCACTCAACGTTTTCGTTGACCAAAATTTTGGCATGTGTTTCAGGTAACCGCTGAAGTGTAGAATGGAGCGTGCATGGGATGGATGTTGTGTGTATGGCTTGGAGTCTGCTTGTTTTTCCTCCCTTTTCTACTTAAACATTTTTAAGTTTAATGTTATGTTGTTGTAAAACTGAAATTCTTGGGTTGAGATTCATGGGGACCGAAAACGCTAAACTCTGTTGTACCAATTGGGGTTGGAAAAACCGTGGACATGTATCATCTAACAATTTTAAATTCAAGTTTTAAGTTGACATCTTTTTAGCGTCGTTTGATATATCTTGTGTGCAATGAATACTGTGTAGCACCCAATGTTGTAGTTCCGCTGCGCATAGCATTTGTGGGGGTGTTACAAATCAATTGTCCAAATCAAAACAAAATGTCTCAAATTCATAAGATCTTCGTGTACAACGAACTTGGTTCACCAACGTGTTTAATTGAATCCGTCTTTGGTAATCTTAGTCTATTACTTTTTCCTAAAGGTAATTTTCTAATTTACCTTATAACGTATCTTAATTATCACATATACTATCCACGATACATCAACATCAGGGTCAAACCTCAAGAAACAGACTGCAAGTTATCATTAAAATGTATATTAAGTGAAAGAAAATTAAATTATTGACAGGATACGTGCCAGTTGGAAACCGATCCCAAACATGAGATTCATTAGTTCTTGACTACAGAAAACTCAACGGACGTAAATTAATCTTTAAAATATAATATGTGGTCGTACATTTTAAAGGTGGTGGTATCATACATTTTAAAAATGTATGATCAGTTTATAAATAATGAAAAAGAACTCAAATAATCAATTGTTGGCATTATGTCAAAATACACAACGTACTTTCTCAGATTATCCATTATGTCCAGTGAACTTTTTAATGTACGAAATATACCCATTTGAATATTTGACTTTATTTTTTTTGTTTTAACTGAATATAAAAATTAATTGGGCCTCATCTTCTATATTTAATCAATTAATACCCCACTTTATTTTATATACCATTGTGGACCCACCACTCACCTTCTTTAGCACTGTCATCAGTTGTAGCTTCATCCTTCCATCAACCTCAACGACACCATTCACTATATCATATCTCTGCAGTTTCAGGAAAATATAAGATCGTTACATAATAAAACTGAAACTTCTTGAATTCAGAGTGATTAAGATGATTACAAAATAGGTCTCATGTATTATGATGGACACATGCTATACCTCAAAGCTCTCATAATATGCATGCAACACATGCCAGACGGATGGCAAAACAAGTATACAAGCATTCAAAGTTTCAAACAACAAGTGAGAAGTTCAGATTGTTATGCCTGACCTAGCCACATGAAATGAAGTAAATGCGTTTTTTGTCAAACAAGGGTACAAAACACTTTTCTTATCTAATCTTTCATTCTCTGGATGACAATATCATTCACATGACAGTTAACATGTTTCTGTTTGTACAGTTCAAAGTAATTACTATTTCATCTTATTGTTTCCCGATTTCCTTCCTATTGCAACTTTGCAAGATGTGGACGTGCCTTGGTAACTGGTAAGGGTCAATCATGAGAGACTTTCAAATAGTTCACTTAGGTACCTTTGAATATAGTGGCTCATACAGTTTCTGGATTTCTACAAGTGTACAATGAAGATGAAGATGCTAAGTGGTGGGGCCCACATTGATATATAAAAGAAAGTGGGGTATTAATTGATTAAATATAGAAGGTGGGGCCCAATCAGTTTTTATATTCAGTTAAAATAAATTTTTTTTTAAAGTCAAAGTCAAATATTCAAATGGGTATTTCGTACATTAAAAAGTTCACTGGACATAATGGATAATCTGAGAAAGTACGTTGTGTATTTTTGACATTTACCCCACTAGTTATTTGACTATTACGACTCAGATAAATTGCTGGTAGGTACAACTTAAGCAGCTCAACCTTCTGTTCGGTAGGATTCATACTGAGGAACACCGGTGTTCTATTTGAGACACCCATCTGAAATTCCTTGATTAACTCGACTTTCACACCGGTGTATTCTGATACAATGAGAGCCTTCATTGTAGTTTTAGTTGTGCCGCCTTCATGTATAATCTGCATAAGAGATAATCATTACAATTTCAGTAAGTATACATATCCTAGGATTAAAAACCTATGTTTCATGAAAAGGAGACAAGGAACTTATTCTTATTTTTACTGTTTTGCTATACATATCCTTATATGGTAACTCGGATAAAAATATCAACAGATATGTTGTAATAGCATCAGGTTATGTACTAATCATGATAATTGATAATATTACTAACATATTTCCCATAGATATATTCAAATAAATTCATCTCAAAGGCAGTCAAATGTTAAATTTAGCCATATAGGAGAAAAGATTATGTTTTAGATATGTTGTAATAGCATCAGGTTATGTACTAATCATGATAATTGATAATATTACTAACATATTTCCCATAGATATATTCAAATAAATTCATCTCAAAGGAAGTCAAATGTTAAATTTAGCCATATAGGAGAAAAGATTATGTTTTAGATAATGACATGTGTTATCACTGTATTGTAGTCACAATAAAATGAAGGTAAATTTAAACTTTTTGTGATCAAAATATTTGTGAGCCTTAGTTACTGGTGTTGACGACATGTGTGATGAGATTTTACAAATTAGTAAGCAACATTTACCAAATAAGACATTGGCAGGAGAAAAGCGATAGGAACGACATTTTCGCTACTTAAATTGATTGGTAATAACCTGCTAAACGCAATGTTACCTTTTTGTGTATTGTCAACATTACCCCCATTTTGTCCTCTTGCACCAGCTGAGAACCCGTTCTGCAAATTGTCAGAATTTTCATTCTGTTCACTTTTTGGGGCGCGGGTACAACATTGTTGTGGTCTTTAATACTATTGATTGGCGACCAGGTTGTACATTGGCAGCTGACCATGGCTTAGAAATGGTGGAGCCAATGGTTGTAGACCACCAACACCATACAGAAGGAAACATGAATTATTACCAAACATGTTAGCAAATAGATAGCGGTTTGGATGCGGTAGTGGCATCAGTCCATTAGTTGGGACAGTGGTCCATGGAACCAAGCCTTGATGATAATAACCCATAGGAGCTTGAAACACTAGAAAATGTATACCTTGAGTTGAATTAAATTATTCTATTGAGGCTGAGATCTATTGGTGCTAGTCTATCCTTAAATTACATCTATTGTTGCTTGTCTTTCCTATGTCAAAGTATGCAAAAAACAGAATAAATCAATTAAAAAGTTATATCTAATAATCACGTTTTCACCTGAAACTTCTCCAATACCATCAGATCTTGAAGCAGCAGCTGAGTCACCACCAGATAATTTTTTCGCATTAGCTTTCTCCGCTTCCTTATAGCTGGCTCTCTCCGCTCTTGCTGATGTAGACAAAACCGTTGTTGGTAGTTTCACAGCTGATGTGAATATTTAAAGCACCAGTTAACTGCGCCACGGAGTCCCCAACATCTGCAAAATGATCAATAGTTGCTCCCGAACCTTCCATCACCAATGCTATTGTAACCCACCTCATGTTGGAATTTATATAAACCTTTAACCATATAAACACATTAATAGTCACGAATACGCAACGGAATATAAAGATCACATATAGACAAGTAATTAACATAAACGATAAAGAATCACGTACCTTTTAGCAATGGATTAAATCACCTTTATCGAACAACGCGGAACCTTTACAAGTTACCAAAGTAGATAACCTTTATGATTGTACACACTACGCGTCATCTGAATACGATAGTATGCTAGTGCTTGCTTCACGAATAAAACAACAAAACATATTGTTCTTGATTTAAGATCTTATCGTCACACGATCGAATCCAATGTTTTGTTTTTGGTTCATGACTTCGCTTGATCGACTCTAGTTTACCAATCACAGAAAACACAAATTGTGATTTACATGCATACGCATGATTATCACTTTTCACATGAAAACTTGTATACATGTATGCTTATGGAATTCATGCCCGCATGTAACTTTAATCTTTATGTTTTCTTTTTAGTCGTATGACTACAAAGGGTTTGGGATAATATATATATTTATATCGTCGGTCTATCTCAAAGAACAATTAAGAAGTGAATTTATATAGTAACTAAACTTGTCAATCATGTAACACCCCCAAATATACACAATTCAATACAGCGGAAGACTCGTTGGTGTTACGGGATAGCACATTACTCACATCATAGAAAACTCTTAAAAATCGCGTAGTTTAATAATAAAGCATTTCCATTCATAAATATCAAATTTACATAGGTCCCAAGTCATTGTATTTCATACAGGTTTTACAAAACATTTGAATGGAAATTATTGTTTAAGTGCGGGCCATGAATTCTTGTTGTCTTCCCGAGAATTACCTTCAAGTACCTGAGATAAAACATGTTAAAAGAAAAGGTCAGCGGTAACGCCGAGTGAATTCATAGAGTTTTAATTAAATCCATCAATATAACATCGGTATAAAATTATTACCGAAAATCATTTTGTACAAATCTTTGTAATAGGCCATGAAATAGCCAAAGTCATTTTATACAAATCCTTATCAAAAATCATAATATAGGCCTTTGCCTTCAAAATCATTATACGAACCAATGTCGTAAAAACATCACACAATACGTTTTATAACGTTGTATAAAGTTAAATAAAAACCATTATATGAATATGGTTATGTAAAACCAAAACACGAACATAAAATCAATAATAAGACCCTGTATTGCTAGTCAGGCAATTCATTGTAATTCAGTGCGTACAGCAGTATTTCGTTATTTGGCTTATTATAAGCCGCATGACATTGTTACCTTACTACAACAAACAACAGGTAGCTAGCCCGAAACTCAATTTACCCATCTAAATTAGCGTGTCGTCACAATAATCACGCTTGTGTAAATCTTCTCATACATAAATTCGCTTACCAATCAATGTGGCACGACGGGGATCAACCGTCAAGGCGCGAACTGGGGTGATCGTTCCCAAATAGTACTATTATATGCATAAGCGTCTACCAAATCCCGGTAGTTCACAATTCATGCTAATGGGACTTTTAGTGACATAACCTAACTTTAATAATCCATTTCATTTCATCTATCGGGTCATTCAATCATTCATCGAGTCATACAATCATTCGGGTCCAAATCAATAAACAGACAATCGAGACAACTGGTGTCTTTTTTTATTAAAACTAACATGTTATCTCCCTCGCGGTTTATCAAACATTTCATAAAAACATTTAAAATAGTGCGAGGCTATGAACTCACGTTGATGTGGGAAAGCGGGTTATCGGCAATTCGGATGTACAGTACGTGCTTCAATCACGGAAACCTAGACAAATAATACCCGTCTTAGACTTTTGTCCAATGACTTTATCAAAATAACAATTATGTATACATATGATGATTTTATAAATATGATGATGATCAAGTGGTTTTATACATCTTTACTCATTCATTATAGTGTTTATGTGTTGGTAACATTTTTATACTAGTTATACTAGTTCAATTTAATTACATTTTGAGGCCCAATGGGCCTATTACAAGCCCAATATATTATATTAGCCCAATTATACTTTCATTATCAGTATTATATTTTACATGTTGGGCCCAAGTGGGTTAAGCCTAATGAGTAAGTTTATAAGTGTTTAGCCCATTTTGTTGTATTATTAGTCCAATAACGCTAACTTAGCCCGTTAATGTTCGTATGTTATATAGTTCGGGTTTTATCGGTTTTTACTTGTATTAAGTACTTATATATCAGTATATGACTTTTAAAAGTTTACATTAGACGGGTCCGATCGTCTAAGTTTTAATTGACGAAAACGTTAATTTTACGGTATTAGCCGAAAAGACGTAAAACTTAGGATATAGTTTTATAACTTGGAAAAACATTTATACTTGTAATTTATATAACATGTCACATTTTAATATCAATATTTATATAACTCTTTTATTATAATTATTATCCACTATTGGGTTTTATATATTTATATATTTTATATAAATTTTGAGTGTTTATATTATATATTTTTTATACAAAATCAGTCCTAAAAATCTAGTTTACTAAAATGGTCATATCTAGAGTTCTACATGGAGATAGAATCCTGAATTTTTATCACAGAAACTACATGATATGTGCTTCATTTTATTCCTTTATAGCTACTGATGAATCAACCTCTAAATATTTTAATAAATTCGTCCAAAACAGTGTAGGCAGATTGGCACTCTAAACTTGTTTAGATCATATCTCACTCATTTTTATGATTCTATTGCATGGCCAACTCTCACATGTGTATGACATCTATTACTTACTGTAAATTGATTCCACCATGCCATTTTATCAGTTTAACATTTGGTTACTTACTGTTTTTATACAGCCATCATTTTAAACATTATTTTAACCTTGTTACCTATGGTTTTTCATCTCTTTAATCATATTTATCAACACTTGATCCCCACACAACATTTTTATCATCATATATTCATCATATAAATATACAATAAGAAAGAAAATACATGATTACATAATCAAAATAACAAGAGGATGGGAAGAACAATCTTTATACCACCAAGATTGTGTAGGTATTCATCAAGGCTTGGATTTTTGATGGAAGAACTTGTGATAGATCAACACCAATCTTCATGGCCACCAATACTTGTAAACTTCATGTATAAATCAGCCCTTGAACATCACCAAATCTTCTCCTTGGATGATAAAATCACCACCAATCAATAGAGCTTGAAGAGGTTTCCATCATATGTGTGAATAACATAAGATTTTGTGGTTAAATTTGATCAAATGGGGGGGTTTAGTTGTGAGAGTGGACGGCAAGGAGAAGGTGAGATGAGAGAGTTGTGTGTTTTTGCATGGATGGAAAATGAAGCTAATGGTTTAGCTTTGGTTGTTTTGAGGTGAAGATGGTTTGTAAGTAAACTAAGACAAGTGTCTTAGCTTAATATCTAAGCTTGACACCTCATGGTGTGTTGTGGAGACTTGTTAACCGTCCCATGTGTGGGGGTGGGAGAAGTTTATCTTGTCTCATCCCCATTTAATTACGGGTACTCCTCGATTCTAGTTTTCTCGATTTGCGTGCCCTCGGGTTGTTTTACGAAAAACATTTTTATAAATTATGAATCAACGGCACAAAACAAATCTAATAAAAATTGTCTCATCAAAAATGGAGTTCAAAAACATAAATACGTAATCTTAAGGTTTCCGGTTTAGTCGTAAAGGACGTTAAATTATTCACGTAAGTCCTAATTTCTTCTCGTAAATTTGTGAGTTTATGAACCAACACAAATTTGAAATCTCAAAATAATATTCACGGACAAATTTATTTCTGAAATGTCGAACTGTCACCAAAGATGGTGTATGTAAACGTAAGCACGTAATGTAGAATCCTCCGGTTTAGACGTAGTCGATGCTACTTCAAGACATAAATCCAAATTTCTTCCCAAAAATAAGTGAGTTCATAATATAACATTAAAATAATGTTTTTATATAACACTTGAGAATAAAATATCAACCATAAATTGACGGATTGTCACAGCATTTACCCCTAAACAGGATCTTTGTCCTCAAAGATCATCTTATCTTACTACTCGCTTCTTATAGAGTTAAATCCATGTGGGTATTTCCTCCACATTCGGTCTTTTCTCACAAGTGTAATTCATTACAATACGCGAGTTTCATCAAACATAACTACGGGAACAAGATCAGGCTTAATGTTGACTTACTTTCTCTATCCATGATGTTCACGGGTTTCTGATGAATGTAACTTTTCGCCGATCTAAACTTTACTAAGAAACAATCAGATTTTCACTTGATAGACATTTTATCAAGTTCGATATACGAAACATAATTCACGCAGTTCTTGAAGTCCTCGGGTAGATCCAGCTTATATGCCTTTCAAACGAATCTTTTACATCATCTCAGTGGTCCCATGCAACGGGGACTTATATCCCATGATCTTTCAGATCATCCATTCATCTTTCCTTGGTGAAATTTTTTGGCATAACTTCGCTACCCATCCGACACTTCAAGATCTACACTTCATATTCACATAAACTCCTGCCCACTACCGGCAATCAATAATCAGATCCTAATTTCAACAATCATTTCAGGTCTCGCGGGTCGAGTATTTTGTAAGATTAGGTTCGCCATCATAGGAAACCTTAAACCTAAAAGACATGTCCAGCTCACAATAGGTGTATGTCGGGTGTCTTCATCCCAACTCCTGCTTACAGATGCTCTAATATATCCTTACAAGATTCGATCTTGATCCTAATGCGATAATTATCAATGATAATATCTCCAAAGGAAAGCGATTATACGGTTTATTACCAAAGGTCAATCATTCAAACATAAAACAGCACTTATAGTATTTTGTATCGTTACTTTACCTCGTCCCTTCGATTGGGGTGGTACACAGTACTCTCATCAAGATTCGTTCTCAATGACTTCTGAGCAATCTCTAGAAATTTGATGCGGAGCGAGGATCTTGATAGAGATGATCGATACAGGCACACCATGCTTACAAAACTCCTTTATATACAAAGAGTCAATTTCTTCATCAAGAATCTATCATTAACAGGAATGATATTAGCATATTTGGTCAGTCTGTCGATGATGACCTAAATCGAATCAAATTCAGATGATGACCTTTGCAATAGCTAGACGTTTACTAACGTATGAGGCAATGTCTGCCTTTATAATTTGCAATTAGTAAAGCTTCTTCAGATAAAGATACTTTCAGTCAGAAATGACATAAATAGAATACTTATACTTACGGGATTCCAGCATGACTATATCTCACAAACCTCCATATTTAGGCAACCACAAGTTGCCTTTTATACATTTAACGCCACCGGATTCTTAATTCTAATGGTTCACATTAGCCGCGAACCCCTTTTTACAAACATCGTTTATTATTATATTGTTCGGCAATTTATTTTGCACAGTCATTATTAAGAAACACATCCTAATTGATTCTTTATCCTTTCTATATAATGTGTCAGTAATTACGTTCACTTTCCTAGATGGAATAATTATCATGACCGTATTCATTCAAAATTTCTTTCTTCATATTTCTATGTTTTAGTTTCGTCTCAACTATTATTTTTATCAGTTTTGCTCAATCCGACGTTTAAGGCGTCGATAAATATTACAAGTAATTAAATAATAAATATTAAATTTTTATGAAACGTAAACGTTAAAAATTTTAAATTTCTTAGTTCGACCAATTATATTAAAATGTTCAAAACAAATTTGAATTTAATTAACATGATCTTTGTTGATTTATTTAAAATACTTAATAAGATCCGTAAATGTTCGGAAATCTTTGTTTCTACTTTGGTCAAAATTTTCTTAGTTAAAAAGCAAAAATTGTCGTTTCAAATTCCAAGTCATGGTTTAAATGGTTTCCTCAATCCCTCTTAGGTTGTCTTGAGGTATACACAAACATTTACCCCTAAACAGGAGTTTAGTTAAATGTTTTAGGTATAAGGGAATAATCCCTTAAAAATCCTTTGTTAAAACATTTGTCAAAACATATTTGCACCTCCTTTTTGGTAAAACTCAAAGTCTTAAAAGGGCTCTTAATGTAAAACCCGCATGCTTTTACCATGAATAGTACCCATTAGATCGTACGTACTAGATTAAAACTTTCCTTTTATAGCATGTTTACGTTCGCGAATAAGAATTTTAAGTATTAAGTACGTGTTAGAACACGATAAGTATTTATTACGTATGAACACACGATAATTATTCAAATAATAATTATAATCACGAACATGCGATCATAAAATCATGAACATAATTTAATCACGAGCTAATATTAATTACGTATATATATTTATTACGAACACGAATAAATATATTAAGTCACGATCGATAATTAAGTAAAACACGTAAAACACGAACACGAGAACACACTATAATATTTAGACTCGGGAAATGTATGGGTTACCCCATGTGGGCCCCATACCACGAAATTAGGGAGGGAAGATGGGCTTAGCCCATCAATTTTTACTAAAGAAGGGGGTTAAGGGAAAAACACTACTCATTTTCATTTAACAGAGGATTTTCACAAAAATCTAAAAGTTCTCCTCCTCCTTCTTTTTCTTTTGGCCGCCACCTTCAAACACACCAAAGGAGGTGTTTATTGATCTTTGATCTTGGATTTATTGCTAGTGTTCGTGTTTGTTCATCATTGTTTAGATCCACGCATTCGGTAATTCTTTTAACCCTTTTCTTTTGATTTAATCTTTTAAATAATTAAGAACATGATATGTTTTTCTTAAAAACCTAATTAAATCATAGATCTAACATGAAATTGGTTTTGGTATAAATCAAAAGGGATGTTTAAGAGGTGTTTGTTCTAGGCCGTCGCATAAACCGAACCCGAGAGGGTCTCGGTTTGGCTATTTGACCACCACCGAGACCATATGGTCCCGGTTGGTTGGTGTGGGTCCCACGGCAGCAACAAGACAAGGGTAAACCCGAATCGGTTCGGGGTATGGTGTCGATTTCATGTCCGGTTCATGGTTCTTAGTCAAGATCCGGTTCACGGTGTATGTTAAGATTATTTTTCTTTTATAATCTTATGTTAAAATTAAATTAGTGAACATGACATGATTAATTTAATAACATGACTTAGGTTATATTAATTATTAAAATCATGAAATTATTAACCTAAGTATTTTATATTTCTAAGACTTATAACTAATTAATTATTTAAAAACAATGGTTATAATTAATTAATTTACATGACTTAGGTTATATTATTAATAAATAATAATACATGTTTTAACCTAAGTAGTTAACTTTATTTAATTAAAAACATGTTATACTTTAATTAAATATTTTAACCTATAGTTTATTTTAATTACATGAAATAATTAATAAACTATACATTATATCATATGACTTAGAAAATAATCATGAAAACACTTAGGCTTATATACTTAGCTTATTTAACCAGCTTATATTCTAATATGGAAACTTTCTATTTTTAGAAACTTATTTAAATAAGGCAGCTAATCTATTTATGGAAACTTTCTATTTTTAGAAACTTATTTATTTCAGGCAACTAATCTATTTATGGAAACTTATTTAATTAAGGCAGCTGATCTGTTTATGGAAACTTTCTATTTTTAGAAACTTATCTATTTTAAGCAGTAATTCTATTTTTGGAAACTTTCTATTTTTGGAAACTTTCTATTTTTGGAAACTTTCTATTTTTGGAAACTTTCTATTTTGGTAACTTTCTAAACTTTATATTTTTGGAAACTGTCTATTTTAGGAAACCTGCTATTTTTGGAAAGTTACTTATTATTACACAGTAAGTATAATAATACATGAAATACCAGAAATACTTAATCAGAATAGACAGAATATAAGATAAACACAGTTTAAGGCTTTAAACAGTAAAACATGATATGAACATATAAAATAAGCTAAGACATGACATAAAACCAGTTACGTATTTAGTAAGCAGATACTTATTCATGTATGTATTTATGTAGCATTAGTGATACCGAAGTAGTATTCCTCTCAGTTCATCTTCTTCGTTCACTGGACATAAGGTACGGATTCCCGTCCTTTCAGTATGGACATTCTTTCCTTATTAGGATTCCCCGTATGCAGCCAACTGTTTTCCCAGTATATGTTTTATATGTTTTTGAATTGCTTATGTTTAATTAGAATATCTAAAGCCATATACATGCATGACCAGTTTCACCTAGTTATGGAGGTACCATAACCATATCATTGGAGGCACCAATGTTATGACTTCACCACGGCGGAGTGATTGCTCGTGGCGTCCCTTTCAGCTTTTGGCCATATTATTATATTTATCATGTGGGGCGTATGGGTGCATCCTAGTTACATGTTTTCAGTCAGGATTTCATGGTGAATGTGGTGTGTGCCTTGCATCTTTCACAAGGAGCTGATCCCTCCTACACAAAACCAGTATATTAAATTAGAGGCAGCCCCTCTAATTTGCATGATGAGGTCACCCCTCCAAGTATTCATGCACGGTGGATTTTCATGACCTATATTGGCTAATGGTAAAATATGTTAAACAGTTTTCATAAGATAATCATAAGGCTTTTCAAACTATAAAACCAGTTTTATGAACATGTTCCAGGTTTTCCAGGACTTATACATTTCCGCTGCTATTTAGTCTTTATTATGTTTTAGTCATTTATGCTATGTCTATATCCGTGCACTGAGCGTTTTTCTCAGCCGTTACTTTCCTTTCCATTTCCCAAAACGGCAGGTACCCTAGGAAAGACTCGAGCATTTGGAGGACGTGCATAGGATGGAAGCTGCCAGAGACTTCTTTTCCTTTTTGCCTTCATATACTCATGCTTGTTTAGTCTTTCATTCATTTCCTTTGCTTTATTATGTTTTGGGCTTATCTTTGGGAACCGGTGTTTGATTCCGGTTTACCCTATGGTCATGTAATGTTTTAGACATTTATCCTTGTATGCTTTGATGACACGCCATAATTACGCGTGACATTCCATTATCAAAATGGGGTGTTACAATTATGGTATCAGAGCCAAGGCTTCGACCTGTAGGCTCTAAAAACTCGACCTGTAACTAGTGGGTAGTCACCAGGAGCTTCCTAAGCCAACGTTTGTTATTCTATGTATTGATGTTTTCAGCGCATTGTTGCTTTAACCATGATGTTTTCAGCACCTTGAGGTTTTAACCTTGATGTTTTCATCGATATTGTTTTACTAATATGGATGGACAACCGTCATTCATATTTAGTTATGTGTCATTGTTTCATGCATAATGTTCCTCGTGAACTGTGCCTATATGGACTGAACCCCAGTAGTTCATAATTAGTCACATAAAAAATTTTCTGATAAGTTTTGACAGATGAGTTTCATTTATTTATGTTTCATGTATCATTGTTGCAGGGATTATGACTAAGTAATGGTTGGTACATGACTGGCCCTATTTAGTCGCATGTGCTTTTATCGAAACTTTTAACTTTGGGACCGACCCATAGGCATCCCATCGCCATGTCTTTTATTTTGGGACCGACCCATAGGCGTCCCCTCGCACATATAAAGGTTTTTATAAACTACATTACGCATTCATGCACTATTTTTCATGCATAAAATTTTTCTCATGATTTAAATTGGCATAAAAAAAATTTCATGTCCCCTCATAAGTTACTACTCCCTCCATCCCACTTTAATTGTCCTCATTTGACTTTTTGAAGTCTTATTTTTTCAACTTTGATCTTAAATATTTTTATTTTTATTATATAATACTTGATGTAAAATATATGAATGAATTGATTTTTAAATGTATTTTCATTAATATCATTATCATCAAGTATTATATAACACAAAAGAATTTATTAAAGATCAAAGTTGAAGAAATAAGACTTGAAAAAGTCAAATGAGGACAATAATAGTGGGACGGAGGTAGTATGTTTTTATGTCAAGTATGTTTTCATACTGTCATGGTTAACTTCAGTTTCATGCTGATTATGTTATACACTTCTTCATGATAGATGGTTTCATGTTTTTTCATGATAATTCCGTCATGTGGATTACGTCTTACGCCTCTTTTGTTATTATGCCTTCATGCAAGACATTGTTGGATTTCATTGAATTCTGCTTTCATGACAGTCATGGTTGGTTTTCATCGATCATGCTGTCAGCCAAATCATCGTTGAATTTTGTGTAACCACACTTTAACGTTTCTTGATATAACCAAAATGATGTCTATGCTAATACTGCCAGGTTATCATGATGGTTTTCCTAACCGTTTAACCGATATACTTTCCTTAAATCATGATAAATGATCGACCCCATACCGATCATTTCATGTGCATTCCACGTGTACTCCACGTACCGTATTTCATGTGTATTACATGTACCTTAATCCATGTGTATTCCACTTGCAATACTTCACGAGTATTTGCTAGTCGATTCTGAATCATCTCAGGCGTATTTTCAATTGCTGATATTCTACAAGATTGCCGATGCCGCTCATAACTTGGAGATGTTACTAAAGTTTGACGTTGCTGACGTTCGGAGACGCTACGAGATGCGGATGTTGTTCACAACCTGGAGATCCTACAAGACGAAGACAAAGGTTTTAGAGCAAAGCAATTGGACGAGAAGATGCTTCACCATCAGATGATTTCCATCAATCATTGTCCCTAATTCTTAGTTACATGTCACACATCATCGTCTGTCATTTCAGCCATATGAGTGCAAACCGGTACCGGCCGGCCACTCAGCTGAATAGTTACATGAATTACGGTCATGAGAATGACCGTCATGAAACTGACAGACAGGACGATAGTAACCACTACTATGACAGAAACTATCCTAGAAATTGCAACCGAGGCTCCGGCCGCGGACGTGACCAGACATACAAATGATCAGTAGTCCAACCGATCCGCCAATTCTGGCATAATAACCTAATATTTGTAGTTCTATTTGTTTCACATCTCGAGACACATGTCAAGACATCAGTCAAGACACATGTCTCACGTATACTTTCTGAAGACACATGTCAAGACACCAGTCAAGACATATGTCATGCTTATATTTCTAAGACACGAGTCAAGACACATGACTCACGTCCAATTATGGAACATTTCTAAGAAATTCAGGGTACCCTCCAAGGGTATATCCATTTTGTTGTGCCATGTACTAATCAGGCCACAAGAATTTCAATACCATTACCGACGCATCAGTGAGAACTGTCACGTTGCCGATGTAACTTTCATTTCTTTCACCATATTTCATATATTCATGACCATGAAGGACGCCTTTCGTATTCCCACGTATACAAAGGTTTTCCTTCAGCTTAATGATGAGATCCAAGCTGCTAACACATTTCCTCGGACAGACACGAGATGAATTTTATCCTAATTATGGACTATGAACAACACACCATGCTACGATTCATAATTATGTATAGTAATGTTCAGGCTCCTGAATACATTCAGCTTGATTTTCCATCAGGAAAATCTGTACGAATTATCTATGCTTACAAGCATGTGCATTGTTAGCCAGGGTCGCCAAAAATTTTCTAGCTGTCAGTAAGACACGACCACTTAAGTCTTTTACGCATAGCCAGTTGATTATTCCAAAATATTCCTATACATTCCAGAAGAACCTACAAGGAGAAGGATGGTACCATGAGATTATGTGTTGACTACCGTCGATTTAAACAAATCACCATTCATGACCGTTATTCTCCTCCACGTATTGACAACATGTCCAATCGACCTTATAGTGTTAATCACATTTCCAAGATCGAACTCGTGATCCTGATGCCAACAGTGACGAGTGAAAGAGCAGGACATGTCCATGACTGCTATTCGTACACGACTTGGTCATGCTAAATTCATGATTCTGTATTAATCTCATAAATTCTCCAACAGCATTACGGACATAATGAATTGAGTTTCCATGAACTCATAGTAAATTCATCAGTGTTTTCATTAAGGATAACCTGATTTCCTTTAAGCCTAGAGAAGAACAGGAAGACCATATCTGCACTATGTTGCGAATTCTATGACAAGAGAAATTCCACCCTGAAAATTTCCTATATCAGTTCTGGTTGATTACAGTGACACGCTGGATCACATGGAATTGCATGGTTAATCTTACCATGACTCAACTTATGCGTAAAGGAGGGAACCCTACATTACATTAGGTGTTCTAGAAAATCCTACGCTAAGAGAATTTTGGATTCATAGACTCAGAGTTTCGTAAACTCCTATGTAGCAAGTTCGATGAAGCAAGATACAGTTACGTTCATATCTAAGTACCTGACATACCAACAAGTTAAGATAGGACACCAACAAACTGGGATGTTTTCATCATCTGAAATTGTGAATTGAAATGGGACAAGATCTCCACGGATTTTGGTTGCCAGTTTAACGCAAACTCAGAAGAAGCATGATGCTATCTGGTTTATTGCAAACAGTTTGATCAAGTCTGCAAAATCCTTACATCCGCAAGGATTTCAGAACCGACAGATTGATCGGACATGTTCCAGCCAAGGCTCATCCGATCACTTGGCAATTCCTCAGTTATCGAGTCAGACAAATATTCATAATTATGCTCCTTATTTACTTCAAGTCCTTGTTCTAATTTCACGACTTGCCTTCGCGCTCGCGTTCATGACATTATTCACGTTCATGATGGCATTTCGGCTTATGATTTTATGTTCACTTTTCTCATTCTGGGAAGTTTTGCAAGAACTTGAGAAACCAGACCCAAGTTTAGTATAATTCCCTATCCTCATATAGACGTTTATCGTCATATTCTATGTCTCACCTTGTAGTGTTTGGCGTTACCGCCATTATATTCTATGTTCACGATATGTTTCACATGTCATGTTCATTCCACGTTCCTCATATCATGATCAAGATATGTTACACGTATCATGGATCACGATATGTTTACTCATACTACACTCGCCATATCTCCACGTAGCACGTTCAAAATTTTTCACGTATCACGTTCAAAAATTTTCACGTACTACGTTTCTTTATGTCTCGCGCATCGTTGCTAATTATCAGTTAAGTTGGAGTGTTTTACAAGATAACGTTTTAGTTGCCCATGCACGTTAATTAGTTTTCCCTCGATCAAATTTAGGGGATCTACCTTTCGTTGATAACCAAGAATTTCTTAGTATTCCAAGTCAGGGTCATGAGGACCAAGATTTATCATTAGTGTCAAGATCTCCTGAAGGAACCGTTCCAAGAGGGAGGCCACTTGGAAACGGACAAGTTCATCCGAACTTTTATCCGTTTTTCTCTTATCAACTAGATATGTCCTTTCAGTCACGTCACGTTCCATGTCCTTTCAAGACATGTCACGTTCCGTGTTCCTTCTGCCAGGAAACCCACACGTTCATCTATCTTACATACCCTCTCAGTTTGATTCGGGTATGTTTCTCTTCCAGTTATGTTATCTATAATTCGGGGACGAATTATTCTTTTTAGGGGGGAAGAGTTGTAAAACTCGCATGCTTTTACCATGAATAGTACCCATTAGATCGTACGTACTAGATTAAACTTTCCTTTTATAGCATGTTTAAGTTCGCGAATAAGAATTTTAAGTATTACGTATGTGTTAGAACACGATAAGTATTTATTACGTATGAACACACGATAACTACTTAAATAATAATTATAATCACGAACATGCGATCATGAAATCATGAACATAATTTAATCACGAGCTAATATTAATTACGTATATATATTTATTACGAACACGAATAAATATATTAAGTCACGATCGATAATAAAGTAACACACGTAAAACACGAACACGAGAACACACGGGAACACACTATAATATTTAGACTCGGGAAATGTATGGGTTACCCCATGTGGGCCCCATACCACGAAATTAGGGAGGGAAGATGGGTTTAGCCCATCAATTTTTACTAAAGAAGGGGGTTAAGGGAAAAACACTACTCATTTTCACTTGACAGAGGATTTTCACAAAAACCTAAAAGTTCTCCTCCTCCTTCTTTTTCTTTTGGCCGCCACCTTCAAACACACCAAAGGAGGTGTTTATTGATCTTTGATCTTGGATTTATTGCTAGTGTTCGTGTTTGTTCATCATTGTTTAGATCCACGCATTCGGTAATTCTTTTAACCCTTTTGTTTTGATTTAATCTTTTAAATAATTAAGAACATGATATGTTTTTCTTAAAAACCTAATTAAATCATAGATCTAACATGAAATTGGTTTTGGTATAAATCAAAAGGGATGTTTAAGGGGTGTTTGTTCTTGGCCGCCGCATAAACCGAACCCGAGAGGGTCTCGGTTTGGCTATTTGACCACCACCGAGACCATATGGTCCCGGTTGGTTGGTGTGGGTCCCACGGCAGCAACAAGACAAGGGTAACCCCGAATCAGTTCGGGGTATGGTGTCGATTTCATGTCCGATTCATGGTTCTTAGTCAAGATCCGGTTCACGGTGTATGTTAAGATTATTTTTCTTTTATAATCTTATGTTCAAATTAAATTAATGAACATGACATGATTAATTTAATAACATGAATTAGGTTATATTAATTATTAAAATCATGAAATTATTAACCTAAGTATTTTATATTTTTAAGACTTTTAATTAATTAATTATTTAAAAACCATGGTTATAATTAATTAATTTACATGACTTAGGTTATATTATTAATAAATAATAATACTTGTTTTAACCTAAGTATTTACCTTAATTTAATTAAAAACATGTTATACTTTAATTAAATATTTTAACCTATAGTTTATTTTAATTACATGAAATAATTAATAAACTATACATTATATCATATGACTTAGAAAATAATCATGAAAACACTTA
Organism: Glebionis coronaria; assembly: GCA_025667525.1. Lineage (NCBI taxonomy): Eukaryota > Viridiplantae > Streptophyta > Magnoliopsida > Asterales > Asteraceae > Glebionis > Glebionis coronaria. Next base: position 296,322,088 of record CM046880.1, on the reverse strand, counting down.
GGCTTATATACTTAGCTTATTTAACCAGCTTATATTCTAATTATGGAAACTTCCTATTTTTAGAAACTTATTTAAATAAGGCAGCTAATCTATTTATGGAAACTTTCTATTTTTAGAAACTTATTTATTTCAGGCAGCTAATCTATTTATAGAAACTTATTTAATTAAGGCAGCTGATCTATTTATAGATACTTTCTATTTTTAGAAACTTATCTATTTTAAGCAGTAATTCTCTTTTTGGAAACTTTCTATTTTTGGAAACTTTCTATTTTTGAAAACTTTCTATTTTTGGAAACTTTCTGTTTTTGGAAACTTTCTATTTTTGGTAACTTTCTATTTTTGGAAACTTTCTATTTTTGGAAACTGTCTATTTTAGAAAACCTGCTATTTTCGAAAGTTACTTATTATTACACAGTAAGTATAATAATACATGAAATACCAGAAATACTTAATCAGAATAGACATAATATAAGATAAACACAGTTTAAGGCTTTAAACAGTAAAACATGATATGAACATATAAAATAAGCTAAGACATGACATAAAACCAGTTACGTATTTAGTAAGCAGATACTTATTCATGTATGTATTTATGTAGCATTAGTGATACCGAAGTAGGATTCCTCTCAGTTCATCTTCTTCATTCACTGGACATAAGGTACGGATTCCCGTCCTTTCAGTATGGACATTCTTTCCTTATTAGGATTCCCCGTATGCAGCCAACTGTTTTCCCAGTATATGTTTTATATGTTTTTGAATTGCTTATGTTTAATTAGAATATCTAAAGCCATATACATGCATGACTAGTTTCACCTAGTTATGGAGGTACCATAACCATATCATTGGAGGCACCAATGTTATGACTTCACCACGGCGGAGTGATTGCTCGTGGCGTCCCTTTCAGCTTTTGGCCATATTATTATATTTATCATGTGGGGCGTATGGGTGCATCCTAGTTACATGTTTTCAGTCAGGATTTCATGGTGAATGTGGTGTGTGCCTTGCATCCTTCACAAGGAGCTGATCCCTCCTACCCAAAACTAGTATATTAAATTAGAGGCAGCCCCTCTAATTTGCATGATGAGGTAACCCCTCCAAGTATTCATGCACGGTGGATTTTCATGACCTATATTGGCTAATGCTAAAATATGTTAAACAGTTTTCATAAGATAAACATAAGGCTTTTCAAACTATAAAACCAGTTTTATGAACATGTTCCAGGTTTTCCAGGACTTATACATTTCCGCTGCTATTAAGTCTTTATTATGTTTTAGTCATTTATGCTATGTCTATATCCGTGCACTGAGCGTTTTGCTCAGCCGTTACTTTCCTTTCCATGTCCCAAAATGGCAGGTACCCTAGGAAAGACTCGAGCATTTGGAGGACGTGCATAGGATGGAAGCTGCCAGAGACTTCTTTTCCTTTTTGCCTTCATATACTCATGCTTGTTTAGTCTTTCATTCATTTCCTTTGCTTTATTATGTTTTGGGCTTATGTTTAGGAACCGATGTTTGATTCCGGTTTACCCTATGGTCATGTAATGTTTTAGACATTTATCCTTGTATGCTTTGATGACACGCCATAATTACGCGTGACATTTCATTTTCAAAATGGGGTGTTACACTTAATTTTGAAGAGTCAATATAGATTCCATTATCTTTTAGTCACACGGTCAAATAATGTAAAAGATTAAGTCTTAAATCACATGTTAATTATTCAAGGTACATGTTTTATTTGTTCGGCCAATTCAGGGCAATTTACAAATAATTATTAACTCATTCTCATTCTTAGAAACAAACCAATAGTCCTTAATGATCACAAGCATGAATTTATCAAATTACATTCTACACACATGATTCACCAAATTTTATGGATGTTACATGTGCATTAGTCAATCCAAACGACATCACGTGAAACTTATAATGTTTATTACAAGTTCTGGATGTAATGATTGGAATAGATAATCTTCTTCGCGGACGCGAAGTTAATGATAACCATGTCGAGGATCAAATCTTTAAAACATATGCTAGAACCTTGTATATGATCGAACAAATCTATCATCTTGGGTAGTGGATATAGATTTTTAATCGTCAATTTACCTAGTTCACGGTAATCATTAAATATAAGAAATAATAACACCATAGCTCTTCATGATGACGAGCTTGATAGAATAAAATCTTTCCCCAACAACTCTCTCAGTTGTACGATAATTCTTTTAATTCAGATGGTGCTGACGTACAGTGCACAAGCCACAGGTGCAGCACTGGGAATATAATCAATACCAATTTCAATTTTCCTTAATGGCGAAAGTCTAGGTAATTCACCAACAAATACCTCCTTAAGTTTCAGATAACATAAACATCTTTTAATAAATTCATATTAGGTTCTTTCTAGATTACAAGATCTATGACTAATTATAACCATTCACGGTATAATTTCAAGTCTAAATGCAGGATATGGTCATCCATCAAGAATTATTTAGATCACTTTTGATAATCAGCATCTTATCATTTAGGGGAATTCTACTAGAGTTCCCATTAATTAAGACAATGTCGTCATGTCATAATCAATCAATCCATTCTACTGGCACTATTAACTTTCCAGTTTCATTATCGTTGATAAGATGTGAACTTCTCAAAAGACTAATAATAACTCATAATCCTTCACAATTTAAGGATATCTGGAGACATAACTAACCTTAAAAGAGTAAGGTCAACGCATAATCTACGCGAGAGAATTTCAATTCAGATACAGACGAAAACATTTAACGAATATGAATATATCCCATGTTTTCATAATTTGAGTACGCATTCGAAAGCTCCTCGAATCGTTACCCAGGTCATTCAAATGAAATCTAATCAAAAGAAATGATAGGAACGTCGATACATCCAGTCGGGTATCAACACTCGGTAATCATATACTTTTTCAAAGAATCCCACTACGAGAGAATTGGACAAGAAAGAATTGTCAATTGTCAAATAAGACAATTTCCACGGATGACTAAATTCGACTCAGAAGAATAGATGCTACAGGCACATATGTAGGTGTCCCTAACACTATGTCCCTATTTTTCACTTCTTGCAGATCTCACAAAATTTCAATCTTTCATAACTTCAAAGAAAATGTAGCGTTTATTAACAATTTTATGGTGACTACTAATCAGTCTTGCATGGTCCCTTCCAAATTATATGTAGGCACGCAACTATATACAATTTTAAGATTAACGATGCAATACTCAGTTCGTCAAATTTTTATCATCATGTTTATAATAAAAACATTTTCATGCTTAATTCTTAAATAAGAATCAAGAATAAATTTACAAAGATTTTCTTTGTTATGAAAATAATTAAGTTTTCCAAGATGTTTCATAAACAACTTCATTTCGATAACGATTATTTATAAATCTCACTTTAAATAATCCTTATGGTGATGAAAATTCAATTTTTCTCAAGGAATATTGTTTTATCTTATAAAAACAATGAGTGATCTGCAAAAGAGTGATGAAAAGTTGTTCACCAAGAACTAACTACAATATAATAGGAAATGAGCTTAGCCAAATAATCATGAGGTTCATGACCTTGCTGGCGCTCAAAAAGAATAATCCACAACGTAACTCAAATCAAGATGAGTACTTGTTCAATGGTTGCATCACTAATGCGAACATTAGGATGAAGCAATAGAAGATAGATAATCTCGATACATGTAGGATTTAGCAATCAAAGGTAGTCTTTTCATTAATCATAAACAAGTCAAATTGTACCGTAACACATTACGTGTCACTATGTCATACAATTCCAAGAACTCATCCTACCAACTGATGTCTTAGTTAAGTTAGGGATTTTTAAAAGATACCACAATGAATACTAATCTACAAGAGTCACTAGGTGTTCCACATGTCCCAGAAGATCCATCGGTCTCAATTCAAAAGAAGATTTCTTCAATTTATTTCTTGGACACTGGGCATCCTCGTTAGTGGACAATGGCCTAGGAACAACCCTTAACACGAATCAACAATCAATTAAAACCTTATAATTCAATCATAGAACTTAACGACTTCCTCTTAACAATTTCTTATTACATACAAGTTAAATTTTACTTTATTCAAGTTTTCAATCAACTTATACTCAATTCGATATCCTACCTCATTCTCCAATACTTTCAACCTTATTCTTAGACCTTCAAAGTGCAATAAAATCTCGATATGAACAACACTTAATTTCCAATCCTATAGCTCTTACAACAATAGTTATCAAACGAGTCACTAGTATGAAATGACTCACACATTCAATCAGACTTCTCGGAAAGGTATTAGTGGCATGAGGCTTTTGGGTAATGGTTCCAATGACAGCCTCAAGTGCAACATTCGCCCTTTCGATTTCAATTTAAGAATTGGATGACAATGAATCAGATGACATCTTTCTAGGTGGTAACGTTTTGTCAAACTCCACTCTATAAGGAAAGATCGTCATGACATCGATATCAGTTTTAATCTCGCCAATTCTTCTTCAGTTTCACAATAAACTAATATCTACATTTCTACGAATATCAACCATTTTGTTGGGATCATAAATATCCACAACTTGGTTTAGATCTGGAATAGCTAAAATTCCTACGGGAATAGCTTCGATTGATTTGCTAGGGGAGTTAGGGTTCTTTGTGACAATCTACGTCGTATAAATACCTCGTATAAATATCAAAATAATCATCAAACAATCATGTAATAAAATTACATCATATATATATATATATATATATATATATATATATATATATATATATATATATATATATATATATATATATATATATATATATATATATATATATATATATATATATATATATATATATATATATATATATATATATATATATATATATATATATATATATATATATATATATATATATATATATATATATATATATATATATATATATATATATATTAAAATAACACTTCTCAGTCTGGCCTTGTCGGTAACTCGGGAATTCTTCGGCACCGTTATAGTCAAAAGGTTTTTACACATTTTTAGAAAAATGTTTATAGTTAAAAGATTTTGAAATGTTTTATTCAAAACCTTGGTTTTAAAAATCTTTCGTTCTCTATAACCAGAGCTCTGGTACCAAACTGTAACACCCCCAAATATACACAATTCAATACAGCGGAAGACTCGTTGGTGTTACGGGATAGCACATTACTCACATCATAGACAACGCTTAAAAATCGCGTCGTTTAATAATAAAGCATTTCCATTCATAAATATCAAATTTACATAGGTCCCAAGTCATTGTATTTCATACAGGTTTTACAAAGCATTTGAATGGAAATTATTGTTTGAGTGCGGGCCATGAATTCTTGTTGTCTTCCGAGAATTACCTTCAAGTACCTGAGATAAAACATGTTAAAAGAAAAGGTCAGCGATAACGCCGAGTGAATTCATAGAGTTTTAATTAAATCCATCAATATAACATCGGTATAAAATTATTACCGAAAATCATTTTGTACAAATCTTTGTAATAGGCCATAAAATAGCCAAATTCATTTTATACAAATCCTTATCAAAAATCATAATATAGGCCTTTGCCTTCAAAATCATTATACGAACCAATGTCGTAAAAACATCACACAATGCGTTTTATAACGTTGTATAAAGTTAAATAAAAACCGTTATATGAATATGGTTATGCAAAACCAAAACACGAACATAAAATCAATAATAAGACCCTGCATTGCTAGTCAGGCAATTCATTGTAATTCAGTGCGTACAGCAGTATTTTGTTATTTGGATTATTATAAGCCGCATGAAATTGTTACCTTACTACAACAAACAACGGGTAGCTAGCCCGAAACTCAATTTTCCCATCTAAATTAGCGTGTCGTCACAATAATCACGCTTGTGTAAATCTTCTCATACATAAATTCGCTTACTAATCAATGTGGCACGACGGGGATCAACCGTCAAGGCGCGAACTGGGGTGATCGTCCCCAAATAGTACTATTATATGCATAAGCGTCTACCAAATCCCGGTAGTTCACAATTCATGCTAATGGGACTTTTAGTGACATAACCTCACTTTAATAATCCATTTCATTTCATCTATCGGGTCATTCAATCATTCATCGGGTCATACAATCATTCGGGTCCAAATCAATAAAAAGACAATCGGGACAACTGGTGTCTTTTTTTTTTATTAAAACTAACATGTTATCTCCCTCGCGGGTTTATCAAACATTTCATAAAAACATTTAAAAGAGTGTGAGGCTATGAACTCAAGTTGATGTGGGAAAGCGGGTTATCGGCAATTCGGATGTACGGTACGTGCTTCAATCACGGAAACCTAGACAAATAATACTCGTCTTAGACTTTTGTCCAATGACTTTATCAAAATAAAAATTATGTATACATATGATGATTTTATAAATATGATGATGATCAAGTGGTTTTATACATCTTTACTCATTCATTATAGTGTTTATGTGTTGGTAACATTTTTATACTAGTTATACTAGTTCAATTTAATTACATTTTGAGGCCCGATGGGCCCATTACAAGCCCAATATATCATATTAGCACAATTATACTTTTATTATCAGTATTATATTTTACATGTTTGGCCCAAGTAGGTTAAGCCCAATGAGTAAGTTTATAAGTGTTTAGCCCATTTTGTTGTATGTCCAATAACGCTAACTTAGCCCGTTAATGTTTGTATGCTATATAGTTCGGGTTTTATCGGTTTTTACTTGTATTAAGTACTTATATATCAGTATATGACTTTTAAAAAGTTTACATTAGACGGGTCCGATCGTCTAAGTTATAATTGACGAAAACGTTAATTTTACGGTATTAGCCGAAAAGACGTAAAACTTAGGATATAGTTTTATAACTTGGAAAAACATTTATATTTGTAATTTATATAACATGTCCCATTTTAATATCAATATTTATATAACTCTTTTATTATAATTATTATCCACTAGTGGGTTTTATATATTTATATATTTTATATAAATTTTGAGTGCTTATATTATATATTATTTATACAAAATTAGTCCTAAAAATCTAGTTTACTAAAATGGTCATATCTAGAGTTCTACATGGAGATAGAACCCCAAATTGTTATCACAGAAACTACATGATATGTGCTTAATTTTATTCCTTATAGCTACTGATGAATCAACCTCTAAATATTTTAATAAATTCGTCCAAAACAGTGTAGGCAGATTTGCACTCTAAACTTGTTTTGATCATATCTCACTCATTTTTATGATTCCATTGCATGGCCAACTCTCACATGTGTATAAAATCTATTACTTACTGTAAATTGATTCCACCATGCAATTTTATCAGTTTAACATTTGGTTACTTACTGTTTTTATACAGCCATCATTTTAAGCATGATTTTAACCTTGTTACCTATGGTTTTTCATCTCTTTAATCATATTTATCAACACTTGATCCCCACACAACATTTTTATCATCATATATTCATCATATACATATACAATAAGAAAGAAAATACATGATTACATAATCAAAATAACAAGAGGATGGGAAGAACAATCTTTATACCACCAAGATTGTGTAGGTATTCATCAAGGCTTGGATTTCTGATGGAAGAACTTGTGATATATCAACACCAATCTTCATGGCCACCAATACTTGTAAACTTTATGTAGAAATCAGCCCTTGAACATCACCAAATCTTCTCCTTGGATGTTAAAATCACCACCAATCAATAGAGCTTGAAGAGGTTTCTATCATATGTGTGAATAACATAAGATTTTGTGGTTAAATTTGATCAAATGGGGGGGTTTAGTTGTGAGAGTGGACGGCAAGGAGAGGGTGAGATGAGAGAGTTGTGTGTTTTTGCATGGATGGAAAATGAAGCTAATGGTTTAGCTTTGGTTGTTTTGAGGTGAAGATGGTTTGTAAGTAAACTAAGACAAGTGTCTTAGCTTAATATCTAAGCTTAACACCTCATGGTGTGTTGTGGAGACTGGTTAACCGTCCCATGTGTGGGGGTGGGAAAAGTTTATCTTGTCTCATCTCCATTTAATTACGGGTACTCCTCAATTATAGTTTCCTCGATTTGCGTGCCCTCGGGTCGTTTTACGAAAAACGTTTTTATAAATTATGAATCAACGGCACAAAAGGAATCTAATAAAAATTGTCTCATCAAAAACGGAGTTCAAAAACGTAAATACGTAATCCTAAGGTTTCCGGTTTAGTCGTAAAGGACGTTAAATTATTCACGTAAGTCCTAATTTCTTCTCGTAAATTTGTGAGTTTATGAACCAACACAAATTTGAAATCTCAAAATAATATTCACGGACAAATTTATTTTCTGAAATGTCGGACTTTCACCAAAGACGGTGTATGTAAACGTAAGCACGTAACGTAGAATCCTCCGGTTTAGACGTAGTCGATGCTACTTCAAGACGTAAATCCAAATTTCTTCCCAAAAATAAGTGAGTTCATAATATAACATTAAAATAATGTTTTTAAATAACACTTGAGAATAAAATATCAACCATAAATTGACAGATTGTCACAAATCAAGTTTAGTTTATCACCTCCTTATCTTTTGTAAAGCGACACATTCCTCCCTTCATCTTTCTTCATTCAATAGGTCTATTAATTAGTTATAATGTCTAACATTAATTAACGACCGTTTTAAATATTTCGTGAAACATATTAATATAATTAATATACGATAAATATATTAATTACATTAATAAACGTATCCTCTATATATACGTGTGTGCGCCCATAGGCTCGATATGAATTCCAAACATTAATTGTTTACGTGTACATATTCCTTCAGCTCCCACTTGGACATGTACAATAATATAATATAATAACATTAGTTAGCGTCTAGCAACACGCCAATGCTCCCGGAAGTTACCGAGTGTAGTTTTTCATAAAGTACATTTAAATGACTTAAACATTTACAATCCCTTTGTTTCGCAAAGGCCATGTTAATAATGGATATGGATCAAAGTCATTCCAATTTAACTATTCAGTTTCTCGCATTACATAATTAATATAGATTACCAATCTAATCGAGACAAATCTAGATTACCATCGGGTATGGCCATACAAACATCTAATTAATTAACGAGGGGGCCTAGTAGCATTTTTCTTCATTCCTAGTTGAATGAACAAATTCTATCTTGACTACACGTGTCTCTTACATGCTTCAAGATACAAATGATTATAGTCTTTGTTACTACCTTATTCAGGATAGCGTTAGAACTATAGCAAAAAGTACCATCCACATATATAAGACCTGCTTGCATCTCAAGTCAAAGGATTTAGTAATGTAAATCATTTACAAGTTTCACTTAAAGACGCCGATCCATAAAGTGATTGACTTGTTAGTAGGAGATTTCTGATATACAACTTTTGGATATCGTATGAGTGGGTGAACTTTTCTTACATATTCTATGAATATTACCATCTCTCATATATGTCTTAATTCAATTATATTCCCATATAATCAATTGACATAGACAATTTAGAATAACATTTTATTCAAGGATTTAAACATGCAAAAATAGACCCAATAAATATAAATAAAAGTCGAAGATATTAAATACTTCAACTTATAAATAAGTATTGCTTAACATTATCCTTTATCCAAATACTAAAAGATCAATGCATGATAACCAGAGTTGAAAAATCATGCCTCAAGATATGACGATCATACTTGTTGTTAAGGCATATTTCATGAAACTCAACTAGGTTTGATCTTTGGAATTTTGAGAATACGTATCTCAAATTCACAATTGTGAAAATTTCTGAACATATATAATGATTGTTATTATGTATGTTTCTACATATGAACACACAACAAAATGGGAGTATTGTTGTTGTACGTCATATAACATGTGTGAATCCAACAAAACACCTTACTGAAAGTAATCTTCTTTAATAGCTTCTTAAACTATAAAGTATTCTTTATTCTTTTAATATGTATTGCAACATTATGCTCAATTGAACATAATTAGTCCACATGGTCATCATCAAGGATGAAATCGTACCATGATTAGTATTGAGTGTTATCTCAATCAAGCTATAATCCATGTCTAGAAACATCACTATGATATATTATAATCCATAAACTATAGACTATTACTATGATAATATTTGGTATCTTTCTAAACTCTAAGTTTGTTGACAATGATAATTACATCTTATTATCATATAGAATATTCATTACTTGGAACAATGCAAGTTAGTAATAATCACTATATCCGGAAAAATCTTATCATAACATTTATACTAATCATCTAAATGATTTTATCTTTAAGCAATCGTTGTTGTCAAATCTTCTTGTACTTATACAAGTTTCACAACTATCCATACAGACAATATGATTTACATGATGAATCCCTTAAGTTTTCATCTTATGTCAGTTCTCATCAAATGAGATATATTCATTGAGACTTTCTAAATGATATTTCATGTTGTGTTGGATTTCATTAACCACAAATGTTTATTACAATAAACATACATATCAAGGTCATACGTTTAATTTCTAAACCCTTTCATATGAAACCTTATTCCAAGCTAAGGTTTAACATCTTGCTTACATGGAATATTGCTTTTCATATGTTATACATCATATGTGATTTAATAAAAAAACATATTACTCCCACTAGCTTTTAGATGCACTCACATGTTATCTTAGATCTAATTAAAAATCAAAACATGGATTTAATAATTAGACTTGAGATATATTCCTTAGATGCATATATTAATCCATACATGGACTCTTGCATTATTTACACTACATAAAGATTATTGTGATTTATAAACACTTTGATCAAAACCGTACTCGCTAGTGTAATCATACAAAAGTGTTTAAATATTACATTGTCATATTTATCATTATAAAACTATCATGACAATAAATCATCTTTATTAAATTAATGCATGTAGAACTTTTCTATCACATATTATGCATTAATCATGTGTACAATATTGTCCATATGATTCTTTCACTAAAGAAACTTATATTCATCTCACGGTCTAACCGATTAGTTAAAGATTAATCAAGTTTCCAAAAATGATTATCTTCTATGGACTTGCATCTACTCATTCATAGTTTTATTCAATAATGACATTCAAGATTCAATAATACATCTATCTGGTTAGTAGGGTCACCATGATCCTCTAAAATACATTCTTTAGTATTGACATATCAATATATCATTCAAGTACTAAAGACATCCTTGTGGATCTATGAATGTGAGTTCTATCATCACGATGTTCAACACTTAATGTTCACCATCATTATGACATTCACTAGTATATTTAGAAGGTTGCGTATTTTGCTATTTATCTCTTAAATATCTACGAGTCCTCCCACTTTCTTTTAGTAATCATAGACTATTCTTCAAATACTGAGCATGTAAGGCAACAACAAATTGTTATCTTTTGGGACACGTCACAAAATACCTTGATAGTTCTTGACAAATTTAGAACTTCAATTTAAAAGACTCAATGTCATTGATCACATTCCATAGCTTGATGGTGTCTTAGTTTCCTTCTAAGTCGGAGTAATATTTAAGTATATACTTTGTATACTCAATTTCCAAACCTTGACAACTTTTGGAGGTAAAGTATTTCAAGTTATCAACATCAAATAATTATAAAGAATTTGATTTATCACTCAAAACATTCTATGAGTATTTGAAATTTTAATATTATATGACAATCCCTAAATAACTTAATTCTCTTTAGGTTAAATACTTATCAATTGTGTCAACACAAGATTGAAAATATATTGCATTTAAAAACCTAGTGCATGTTCTAATGTATACATCTTTAAATAGTTCAATAATTATATACACATTGTTTATCTTTTGAATAATTCAAACACTTCATGTTCATTAACAAGAAGACATAACAAGTAAACTATTTAGTTTATGTTATAAGTCTTTTAACAATTAAAGACTATATGCTTATGCTTTACAAGAGACATAAACATTCATAAAGTAACTATGAACAACTTCAATAGTTATTTCAAGTTAATTGCATACTTCATTTATATTATTGTTCATTCCAAGAAACATTCCAATAAATATAAGCAAATTAGTTGAAGTAAGTATTCATATCTTGACATCTTCTAAACAAGAAAACATACATTGACACTTAAATGTATAAGCCTTAATAGAATATTAGATTCTTATCTCGTAATATTAGATTCTTATCTCGCGGTCAAGAAACCATTTGCCATATTGTTATGTGTTGTACCTTGCACACAATAAAGATTTCTCCAACTTGTGCATGGTACAACATCATGTATGCAAATAAACAATTACAAAACGCATTTGTTTATGTGAACAATATGATAGTGTCATATATATTTGAATAACTAGTAGAATGTCAACCATATAGATTTATAAGGAATCGTGCATAATTATTATATGGAGTATACTACAAAAGTGATTATCATATAAAATAGGATGCATTTATCCTTAAAACTATGGTTCTTCATATTCTGAAAGTAAGTTATTATTTCAAGTCAAACTAGAAATAATATAGATTACAACGAAGGTAAACAAGCTTGTAGCTCCCACTGAATTAGACAACATTACAAATGTTACTTCACTAGTGAAAACTAAATAGCGATTTATTTACTTTCCTACTCGCTTTAAATGCCCATAAGTAACAATTACTTATGTATTATAGAGATTGTATGAATTTCTACCATGTAAATGAGAGACTATCTATCATGCTGTCATTAACTTGAAAACTGGCATGCAATTTCCTCCATATTAGGCCTACCATTCAATAAAGGTATTTAGTGCCTACATTAGGTTAAAACATAATAACTAGGATAAATAAAGCTAGTTATTGTAATCACAATAAGCAAATAAAGCACTTGTTTTGTTCTATCGATTATAGCCTTAAGGGGATCGACGTGTAAAGAGCAAATGAAGTATTGTTTGCCTAGAGATTGCTAAGAGACTTATTAGTTTGAAAGATGCTTAAAACTCAAAAAGATTAATGAGATCTACTTGAAACAATAAGTTGTGCAAATCTACTTGACCATTTAAGTTCACTTAAAGATTGATAATTATAATAATCCAATCACACCTATTAATAACTTTTCCTTGCACCAAAAAAGGACAGGTATATGTCTCTTTTTTTCTTACAAGAAAACGAGACTTTGTTTGTCAAACAAGCATTAGTTTATGGAAATTTGTTGCAATAATACGCTTAAAAGAATCACAAAATTCAATTTTAGTATTTTCGATAATATTATCTTTGTAGAAAATTAAATACCCATATTTATAAATAAACAATTAATTTTCTAAAAGCTAGAATCCACCAAGACATACCGCCACCGCATCAGTTGATCTGCTAGTGATGATGATATCAAAGGGAAATTGACGTTCAATAATTGCATCCAATACAACTTCTAGAATTATGTGACTCAACTTTATATACATCACTTGTGACAATTCAAAAGTGAAAAAGCGAACATGTATATCCCATCTATTGCCACGAGTTAAGGTCTCACCTATCTTAACTTGCTTAAGTCGTCCAACCAAAAACCGTGATTATATAGCACCGACGTCTCACAATCAAGTGTATTATATCACCTTGGGTTACAAAATCACCACAGTCTCACGTATGGTGAAAGAGTAAGTGCAAGTGCTTTTACACGTTGGATGGAAAATAAACTTATTTCAAAGGGTATAAATTTTGACAATTTTAAAAACATGTACAAAGAAGCATGCAACATCTTTATATCATGATAATTTAACAAATTTACTCAATTCGTTAATCATACACATCACTTATTAACTCACAATTCACTTGTATAAATAGTGATATCATAAAAATTGACGATTCAAAATGTATTATATAAAGAAGTTTAATTTTATCACAGGAGAAGATTAAAGAATGATTAAAATCATTCAAACCCTAGACCATTCGCGGCTTCCTAAATAGTATGCAAGATAAGGAGACCACAAGTAGTCAGGTATTATAGGGCAATGGTATCTACAAGACCGAAGTCTTGATGAGTCTTCCCGAACCTTAGCCTTAGAACTAGATAGTAATTTTGCAAATTATGTAGTTAAAAAATTTTACAACTTTAAAGTAGAAAACAAATTATAAACTTGATTCTTGCTAATCACGGTGTGAGTTAGATTTAAAACCATGTATGGGCGACTCATTTGTTTCCACATATGATCGTGCAAGAACAAGATTATAATAAATCAAATTTCATATATTTTTAGTCCGGTTTATTTTTATTTTTCAAAAAACCTTTGCTTGAACCATGATATATAACAATTATAACCAAAAGCAAAACAGATAAACATTAACCTAAAATATATACCCATTTAACAATTTAATCACATACTTCATGCATACCACATCTATCATGACTTCAATTAAATCAATTAATTAAGAACACATGATCCATGGTAAACTTGCATGATTCCCATGGATCGAACCATAATTTTAACAATTAACAACGTGATAAATAACGACTAATTAACAAGTAACAACATATTTATCAACAAAAAATTGCATACAACTTAGGGTTTGTCTAATTAATTTTATTAACCCTAATTAGGGTTTATGAAAACCTAATCATCAAATAAAATAATTCAAACGCCATCATAGTAAGTTTACATAATTTTATCTCTTTCGTTATGTAATTAAAAGCTATACGAACGGCTCTGATACCACTGTTGGAATTTATATAAACCTTTTACCATATTAACACATTAATAGTCACGAGTACGCAAGGGAATATAAAGATCACGTATAGACAAGTAATTAACATAAACAATAAAGAATCACGTACCTTTTAGAAATGGATTAAATCACCTTTATCAAACAACGCGAAACCTTTACAAGTTACCAAAGTAGATAACCTCTATGATTGCACACACTATGCGTCATCGGAATACGATAGTATGCTAGTGCTTGCTTCACGAATAAAAACAAAAAAACATATTGTTCTTGATTAAAGATCTTATCGTCTCACGATCGAATCCCAATGTTTTGTTTTTGGTTCTTGACGTCGCTTGATCGACTCTAGTTTACCAATCACAGAAAACACAAACTGTGATTTACATGCATACGCATGATTATCACTTTTCACATATAAACTTGTATACATGCATGCTTATGGAATACATGCACGCATGTAACTTTAATCTTTGTGTTTTCTTTTTAGTCGTATGACTACAAAGGGTTAGGGATAATATATTTCGTTATATCTTCGGTCTATCTCAAAGAAAAATTAAGGAGTGAATTTATATAGGAACTAAACTTGTCAATCAAGTTTAGTTTATCACCTCCTTATCTTTTGTAAAGCAACACATTCCTCCCTTCATCTTTCTTATTTCAATAGGTCTATTAATTAGTTATAATGTCTAACATTAATTAACGACCGTTTTAAATATTTCGTGAAACATATTAATATAATTAATATACGGTAAATATTTTAGTTACATTAATAAATGTATCCTCTATATATACGTGTGTGCCCCCATAGGCTCGAGATGAATTCCGGACATATATTATTTACGTGTACATATTCCTTCACCTGATATATATGAAAATCTAAAATATGTCATAATCATATTTGACTGAATTTGGTTTCACTAAACTTCTTAAAAATCAATATAACAATTTCCATTAACATGCATTTATTAGAGGGTTAATAATGGAAAAGAAGTATATTACTAACCAAAAGCTTTGAGCCATATGGAATGGGTCAAATGGTGAAAATGTCAGATGAATTGAAAGTTAATAAACGATTATTATAGCTTTTTGGATTGTATCAATTCGTTTATAAGTTGAGCTGGAAGTGTTTACTGGTCAAGCTGAAGACACAATCATTTTGTACTAAAACAATAAATAACCACTGTTAAAACAATATATGACCACTGTTAAAACAATATATGACCATTGTTTTGTAGAAAGGACTAAAGTGCTGCAACTTTACAGTTAGTGGATTACCTTTTCGATAAGATTTAGACCATCCTTACTGAAATGGTCTAAAGATACGTACGGGATGATTATCTATTCAGATCACAGGCTGATATGCTTAAGAAATGGCTTTACATGGATGAGTCGATTTTAAGAAATCAAATCATAGAATTAAGGTTTTGAACCATGGTTGAATGCTGCAACCATTTGGTCGCCTATGAGGATCATCAGTTCCAGCAACTTGGGTATATACTCTCGTTTTTATTGAAAGGATCATTTGATTCGGTGTTGGCTACTGGAGTTTGCTTAACAAAGGATAAAAGTTATTGGGCCAGTACAGTTGCATCAATTAGAGATTCTAAATCAAGGCAGAAATAAGTGAATATATGTAGCTGAAGTGACTATTTAGAGAAGATCTAGTTTTGATTCCTGATTAACAAAAAGAATGACAATCTTGTTTCAGATTTAACTGAATGAGTAAAACTTGATGATATGACCAGTAAATAGATTGACTACCAAAAAAAATCTAACCTGATTATCGCATAACACAGTTCAAAAAAACCCCTTTGTAACGTTTATGTAATACCACCTTATAAGTCTCTGGTGCCTCTTTTTCAGTCTATCGAATTACCGTTGCAGCAGTAGTCACTTCACCTTCTCGCTTCTTTATGACAACTAATTTCCTCTTCGTTGATGCTGAAGTTCATTTCATATTAAAGTTTCAATCCATATACTAATTAATGTGATAAATAATGTGATGATTCTGTATTAAATACATCGCACTAAAGCCTACTCCAAGCATCCAGTCGTCTATAGAAAAGGCGTTTATCAAAACCCAGAAACAACCTGGAGACCGAATATATATATTTACTCTCACACATCGATCCCCTTATAAATTGGGGTCGGGAAAGATTGATCCTTGTTAATAATTGAAGTGCCGCTTAAAAGCCAGTACTGATGAATAAGTCCATACGGGACATGTTATATCTGTGAGGGGTCAGATGAGTTAATAGTATTCATAGCATAAACTTTCCAAAATAAACTTGTCATGTCTCCATTTACTTTTATCAGCGACACTATTTCCTACATCTCGACTTATTAAAGCTTGATCCAACTCTCTACAAAATCACATCATCTTTGCATACAAAAGTAAAAAAATATTAGAAGAAAACACGTTTACGTCTGAGATGACAATTAAAGAGTTCCACTTTAGTCCTCTCAAGATTACTGTTTGCACTCTGTGAAAACATCCACAACTATGCCAGGCCTTCTCTTTAGCTAAAAATCTTACGACATCACACCAAAACACAGTATACTGCTACTTAAGCCTGAATTACATTTGTTTGTTTTTGGGTAAAGGGGATTACCCCGGTAAAATATATAAATCACAGAAAGTTTAAGAATAATGGGGGTGTTCTATAGATTGCAGACATTGAAAGTACTTTCATGACATTGCTTTTGTACTTGCATCAACAATTAGGAAATAAGACACCAATAATTTAAAAAAATGAGGTTGTAATATATTTCTGTTTGTAGTAGCAGATGCAATAGGGAGTAAAAAAACAGATAATGGGTTCAATCACATACTAAACGGTT
This sequence comes from Glebionis coronaria, assembly GCA_025667525.1. Classification (NCBI taxonomy): domain Eukaryota; kingdom Viridiplantae; phylum Streptophyta; class Magnoliopsida; order Asterales; family Asteraceae; genus Glebionis; species Glebionis coronaria. Next base: position 296,304,521 of record CM046880.1, on the reverse strand, counting down.
TAGGATTGGTAAGACCAAAATTGCATAGTATCTGCTAGCGACTTTTTGAATTGGAGTTCTTCTGATTTTATAAAAACATAGGGTTGATCCAAGTTTTCCAACCATGTGACTTCTTTAAATTCTTGACATCTTTTGATATATGTACTATTCTAGTCTCAACCCTCTGAAGTGCAACATAAATTCAATCACCTCAGCTCTATCTCTTACCAACTTGACCTTGTTACCATCAAGTTTCTGTCACTTTTTGAGCTTGGTACCCTCCTGCAGCCAGCCAAACTCCTTCCAAGATTGTTTATATAATCAATTACAAAGAACTTATATCAGTGTTTGTCAAACTCAGCCAGAGTTTCAGTTAAATACCTTTAACGCCTCTCTGTGTGAGCTCAATCAAAACTCAGGTCTACAAATATAGAGGCAAGCAGCAAATAGAGATTAGTTTTAGATTTAAACGTTGTAAGGGTGTCAAATGAAATGAGTATACAAACCCTTAACTACCTGAAGAAAAAACATGTTGTTGGGAATTATTTGTTAAGTGTCAAGTACCGTTGGTATATTCCAAGTACTGTTAGTGTTATGTAAGTACCGTTAGAGTTAACGCGGTACATAGTAAGTACTGCTACTTATAAAGTAAGTACTGCTATAATGATTAGGACAAATATATCTTTGTATAAGATATGTCATAGTTATAGTTAGAGTATATCTTATGTGATATACCTAAATAGTTAGAATATTGATAATATATCGTCTGTGATATAGTTATCTTCATAGAATATTCTAAGGTTTATATGGTTCCTTACTCTATAAAAGGAACATAGGTAAAATGTCTTTCATGTACCTCATTCAAGTCGATTAATAAGAGAATCGAATAGTTAAAAGTAATTATGTTCTTCTGTGCTTTATAAGTTAGATTCCGCATAACTTATTTAGTGTTAGTAAGAGTGCTCAAGTGTTTTTGTTTGATTACAAACTATTATACTAATTCTTAACATAATATAGATCCAAGCAAAGGGATTAACAAGTGGTATCAGAGCTTATTGAGAAACTCTAAAAAAGAAGAACACGACCCCAAACACTCCACACATACCAAATCTCAATGTCTCAACCAGATGGTGATAATGCTTACGTGGATGATGTTCAGAACCCTGATCCTGTTCTGCCACAGGGACAACCACAAGTTGTGCATCCTACACCAGCATAAGGTGCTCAAGCCGTGAATGCTGTAGCTACCTCTACACCAACACCTTCTCATACTCTGTTTGCTGTTAAACTCCCAGTTCTCAAAGGTGACAATTATGAGACATGGGCTATGCAGATGGAACATTACTTGAATCACACAGATCACACTGTGTGGCAAGTTATCAAGAATGGGAATATACCAAAGAAGCTACACTGGTTGCTAGACAATACATGTTATGTTCTACCTGTTGTGACTGCTGAGGAGGTACAAGCAGAGATCAGAGAAAGAAAATCCAGAACTACTTTGGCTATGGCTCTTTCTGAAGACATTCTACCAAGCTTTCATCATTATAAAGATGCCAAAGCTATGTGGGATGCTATAAAACTTAGATTTGGAGGCAATGACAAATCTAATAAAATTAAGAAGATTGTTCTTAAGTAAGAATATGATAACTTCTCAATTACCAGTATAGAGGGGATACATGATGGATATGGAAGGTTCAGCAAGTTGCTTATTCAGTTAGCAGTTTATGGACAAGTAATTCCTAATGAAGAAGCAAATCTAAAATTCTTAAGAAGTGTTCCACCATAGTGGAAATCAATGGCTATGCACTTCATCACAAGAGATGATTTGGAAACAATTCCGTTTGATCATCTCTACAACAATCTTAGAGCATATGAGATGGATGTGAAAGGCACTAAAGTAAAGACAACAACTACTTCAAAGTCTAACTTGGCTTTTGTTTCAGATGGGAACACCGGTACTTACTTTCAAAATACCGCTAGTAGATCTAGCAGCGGTACATACTTCACAAATACCGCTGGAGGACTTACAAGCAGTACTTACCCACAAAGTATTGAAAGCAGTCCAATAGTCTCTCAAAATCTACATGGAAGGTCTTAACCATTGTTTAGTGACAATGATGCCTTCTCATTATTTGTTGGACAAGACAACAGGCCAAGATTAACTCTCAGTGACTTGTTCCAAATGGATGATGCTGATGTTGAAGAGATGGATCTTAAATGGCAAGTTGCTATGGTGTCAGTAAGATCTAATAGGTTCTTCAAGAAGACTAGAAGAAAAATGACTGTTGATCCTAATGAGCCATTAGGATATGACATGTCTAAATTCGAATGCTATAACTGTGGAAGGAATGGACACTTTGCAAGAGAATGCTCTAGAGATAAAGCTGAGACTAGCAATCAGAAGTCCAAGAACAGCTATAGAACTAGTCCTAGAATAACAGAAAGCTTTCCAAAAGGAAACAGCAGGAGTCCTAAAGGAACTAAAGCATTGGTTACTATAGATGGAGTGGTGAATTGGGCAGAAGAAGAAGAAGAAGAGCTTGGATTAATGGCTCTCTCACATGAAGATACTGAGGTACACCCTTGTTCTAAAATTGTATTCTTAAATTTAATAGCCTAAAAGTGGAACTAGAGGAACAATATCAAAAGGTTAACACATGCACTGTAGAAGTAAAAGCTTTCAAACAGGGTGTTGTTAAATTAGAAGAAAATATAGTTTTGTACAAAAAGACTCAACAAAACTATGAAGAGAAAATAAGGACTTTGACTCTTCAAATGAGGGAAAAAGATGTGGAAATAAAAGCTTTTTAAAGACAACTTTTAAAATTAAATTCAGAAAATGAAGCTTTAAAAACCAGTCTTTGTAATGAAAGGGAAGTGATTAGTCATTGGCAACAATCCTCTAAGGGATTGGGAAAATTAATTAATTCATAAATGGGGTATTATGATAAAACAGGCTTAGGATATATTGAGGATCAACCTGGGATATCCTTAACTAAGAAAGACTTATCAAAAGGGATTTTTGATAGTTCTAGTAAGGTAGATTACACCTGAAAATGATAAATATGCTGAAGGAATGAAGGCAGTTCCTCCACCATTATCAGGAATTTTCATGCCCTCTTGTAATGATACTAGTATAGAGTTAGAAGAACCTAAGATTAATAATGTCTTTAACTCTAGTACTCTGTCCCAAGAAAATACTGCTGTGACCAAGAATATTGTTTATCCACCTTTAATGAACAACTTTGTTTCTGAGGAATCTAAGACTAGTTCTGCTTCCAAGCAGGTAAAAACTCCTAGTAAGATATTGGAAAACAATGTACAACATACTAAATTCAAAAGGGGTGGGCTAGGTTTTGAAAAAGTAAAGTCAAAACAACCTTTTGGGTCTTCTTTAAGAAGAAAGGGATGTTATGTTTGTGGTAGTCTAAGTTATTTTATCAAAGATTGTACATTACATGAAGATAAAATGGTGAAACAAAAGGCTAAACAAAGGGTCATGAAAAACAGTAATGGGAAAAATGCACAGGTTTATAGGAATCAGAAAACTAAAGATGACAAACCTAAGTTTGATCACACAAAGGTAGTTAAACAGGTTAAAAATAATCCTACCAAAAGTTTTGTTCCTAGGGCAGTACTTATGAAGTAAGGGCTTGTATCTTTAAAGTCTGGTAAACCAAGTACCGGCAAGTCTAGGTCTGCAAGTACTGCTAGACCAAACTCAAGTACTGTTGGTTTAAAGTCTGTAAAACCAATGTCCTCCAAGACTTCTAAGAAAGTTTTTGAAAAAGTTAAAACACCTAGAAGTAAGAAAACTAAAGATGACAAACCTAAGTTTGATCACACAAAGGTAGTTAAATAGGTTAAAAATAATCCTACCAAAAGTTTTGTTCCTAGGGCAGTACTTATGAAGCAAGGGCTAGTATCTTTAAAGTCTGGTAAACCAAGTACCAGCAAGTCTAGGTCTACAAATACTACTAGACCAAACTCAAGTACTGTTGGTTTAAAGTCTGTAAAACCAATGTTCTCCAAGACTTCTAAGAAAGTTTTTGAAAAAGTTAAAACACCTAGAAGTAAGGACAAGAACAAAGCAGTGCAAATGTGGGTTCCTAAAAGAGATATACCATGTGTTAAAGCAAGTACCGCTAAAGCAGTACTTAAGTCAAAGAAGTCAGAGCATATAGAGTCACCCTATGACTTTGACTACATTGAAACCATGAAGTATAAGAGTAAAAGTAGCATTACTAGGAATGCTTCAGTACAAACTCTTAAATGTGTAGGTCCCACAAGATCCGAGTCAAATGTGGCTTGGGTCCCTGTTAAAAACTAATGACTTTTAGTTGTGTGCAGGGGCATCTCATTGATGAATTAAAAGATAAAGGAATTGTAGATAGTGGATGCTCAAGACACATGATAGGAAACAAAGATTTTTTTGTTGAATTTGAAGAATTCAGAGGAGGTCCAGTAGCCTTTGGAGGTAGCAAAGGTAGAATCACTGGCAAAGGGAAAATCAACACAGGAAAGTTGGAATTTGAAGATGTTTTCTTTGTAAAAGAATTGAATGAGTTCAATCTATTTTCTGTATCACAAATGTGTTATAAGAAGAACAAGGTATTATTCACAGACAAAGACTGCTTGGTGTTGTCCAAAGACTTTGAGATGCCTAAGGAATCTCAAATACTGCTTAAAGTACCCAGGCAAGAAAATATGTACACCTTTAATCTTCATACTATTACTCCAACAGGTGGTATTACATGTTTGCTAGCTAAGGCTTCTTTAGATGAGTCAAACTTATGGCATAGAAGGTTAGGTCATGTGAATTTCAAGAATCTTAATAGATTGGTAAAAAGGAATTTGGTTAGAGGTCTACCTAAAAAATCTTTTCAAAATGATTTCACATGTGCTGCTTGTCAAAGAGGTAAAAAACATAGAGCCTCTTGTAAGAGCAAGACTGTAAACACTGTGACAAAACCTTTGCAACTTTTACATATGGATTTATTTGGTCCATTTTCTATCAGAAGCATTAGTCATAAGACCTTTTGTCTAGTCATAACTGATGATTATAGTAGATTCAGTTGGGTTTTCTTTTTAGCCGTTAAAAGTGAAACAAGTGAATTACTAAAGGATTTTATCATTTTAATTGAAAAGCAGTTCACTAAACATGTATTAATCATTAGGACTGATAATGGAACATAATTTAAGAATGTTGATTTTGATGAATTCTGTAGGTCTAAAGGAATTAAGAGACAATTTAGTAATCCTAGAACTCCACAACAGAATGGAGTAGCTGAAAGGAAGAATAGGACATTAATTGAGGCTGCTAGAACTATGGTGGCTGATTCACTTTTGCCAAAAACCTTTTGGGCAGAAGCAATCAATACTGTACGTTATGTGTTAAATAGAGTCCTAGTAACTAAGTCTCAAAACAAAACACCTTATGAACTCTTGACTAATGTAAAGCCAAAAATAAGTCATTTAAAACCTTTTGGGTGTCATGTGTCTATGCTAAATACTCTTGATTGTTTGGGAAAGTTTGATGGAAAGTCTGATCCAGGATATCTTGTAGGATATCCATTGCAAAGTAAAGCATACAGGGTTTACAATTTGGCAACTAAGAAAGTTGAAGAAAATGCTCATGTCAATTTCTTAGAAAATAAACCCAATGTTCCAGGAATAGGTTATGCTTGGATGTTTGATTTAGATTATCTAACTAACTCCATGGATTACTACTCTTTGCAAAAGGATTGTCAAACTAACAATGTAGGTGAGGAGTCAAGTGCAACTAATGCAGGTACTCAAGAAGATGTTTCTTCATTAGATGATGATGTTCATATCTATGTGCCCAACATGCCTACTGTTACTCCCATGTCTGCAACTCCCAAGAAGCAAACCATGCCATCAAATGATGATCAAGCCTCCCAGGAGCTTCAGAGGCTTCAAGATCGAGAAATGAATGCTACATCTGCTAATAAGCATCCAGGAGAAGAGTCTTTTGAGTCACAACACTCAGCAGTACATACTATACCTAGCGGTACTTCATCTGCAAGTACTGCTAAGTCAAAATCTGCCAAATCTGTTGACTCACTAGAAGAGATTTTGCAAGCATTGGACGATGAAGACTTATATGCCAGTCCAGCTGAAGGAATCATCTCCAAAGCTTCCTATGATGAGCAGGGTGCAGTAACTGATTTCAACAATTTGGAAACAGAAATTCCAGTCAGTTCTATTCCCACTTGTAAAGTTAACAACAACCATCCTACTACACATATTATTGGTGATCCAAAATCTGTTGTACAAACCAGAAGACAACTACAAACCAATATTGAAACTCATGCACTAGTAAGTTATGTCAAACAACAGCAGAGAACAAATCATAAAGATACTCAGCATTGTTTGTTTGCCTGTTTCTTATCTCAAGTAGAGCCCAAAAACATCTCTCAGGCTCTTGATGAAGAAAGTTGGGTATATGCCATGCAAGAAGAATTAACAAAATTTGAGCTACAAAAGGTTTGGATTCTTGTGGATCTTCCCTCAGGTAAAAGAGTAATTGGTACTAGATGGGTCTTCAGGAACAAGAAGGATGAAAGAGGGGTTGTTGTGAGGAACAAGGCAAGACTTGTTGCTCAAGGCTATAGACAGGAAGAAGGGATAGACTATGATGAGGTTTTTGCACCAGTGGCAAGGATAGAAGCCATTAGGTTATTTTTGGCCTTTGCATCATATATGGGATTTATAGTCTATCAAATGGATGTGAAAAGTGCCTTTCTATATGGTACTATTTCTGAGGAGGTATATGTCTCACAACCTCCAGGTTTTGTAGATCCTAAATTCCCCAATAGAGTCTGCAAAGTTATCAAAGCACTTTATGGTCTGCATCAAGCTCCAAGAGCCTGGTATGCAACTTTATCCAACTTTCTACTAGAACATGGATATAGGAGAGGAACCATTGACAAAACTCTATTCATCAAGAAAAATGCCAAAGACATCATTCTAGTTCAAGTCTTTGTTGATGACATCATTTTTGGTTCTACCAAGAAAACATGGTGTGAAGAGTTTGAAGCTTTGATGAAAGGAAGATTTCAAATGAGTTCTATGGGAGAACTAACTTTCTTTTTGGGACTGCAAGTCAAACAAAGGAAAGATGGAATACTTATCAGTCAAGATAAATATGTTGCCGAAATCTTAAAGAAATTTTCATGTATGGATACAAGGAGTACAAGCACACCTTTTGAAGCCAAGAAATCTTTGTCAAAAGATGAACATGGAGAAGATGTTGACATTCATCTCTATAGGTTAATGATTGGTTCATTGATCTATCTTACTGTTTCAAGACCAGATATAATGTTTGCTGTGTGTGCCTGTTCAAGGTTCCAAGTTCATCCAAAGGTGTCACATCTACATGATGTGAAGAAGATTTTTAAATATCTTAAAAGTCAACCCAATTTAGGATTATGGTATCCTAGAGATTCCACCTTTGAATTGGAAGCTTACTTAGATAGTGATTATGCTGGAGCAAATCATGATAGGAAATCCACAACAGGAGGTTGTCAATTTCTAGACAGAAGACTCATATCATGGCAGTGTAAGAAGCAAACCATTGTTGCTACTTCTACAACTGAAGCTGAATATGTAGCTGCTGCTCATTGATGTGGACAAGTACTTTGGATTCAGAATCAATTGTTGGACTATGGGTTTAACCTCATGAACACCAAGATTTACATTGATAATGAAAGTACTATATGCATTGATAAGAATCTAGTATTTCACTCCAAGACTAAGCATATTGAAATAAGACATCACTTTATAAGAGATTCTTATGACAAAAATCTTATTCGAGTCTTGAAGATTCATACAGACAACAATGTAGCTGATTGTTGACCAAGGCATTTGATGCAAAGAGATTCAAATTCTTGGTAACACACATTGGTATGCTCAACCAATAACATGCTGCATATGTTGAGGGGAGGTAATAGCTGTACAAATTTTTATAGTTTTTATTGTATAGTCTATGTTTTGTGTTTTTGATGTTATTACAGGTTTATAGAAAAAGATAAAAGAGGTTACATGTCTAGTGGAAAGCATGAACTGGTCAAATTTGTGAGGTACCGTTGTCACTCCAAGTACCGCTAGCACAAAACCAAGTACCGCTTATGTTCCATGTACCGCTACATGTCCGTTGTACCGTTAAGGGTCTCTTTTGTAAATTTGGCGGTTTCTTCGCGCTTGGGTTTGTTATTTACTTGAATACTTACCCCAATTACACAATTGATTCACCTAATCTTTTATTTTTATCTCTTGATTCTATAACCTTCTTTCTAATCTTTAGATCATTAAAAATACTAATGGCTGCGTTACAAGTAATCTCTAAGCATAATTTGGTTGCGAATCTTGCTACGAATGATGACTCTCTTGGTTTCCATGAGATGCTTGGTTTCCTATCTCGAAGTCATGTTCGCTTTGCACTCACTGTAAGTCCAGTTGTCTCTATACCCATTGTTGAACAGTTTTGAGATACTGCTGTATTAGGTACTCGTTTTGGTCAACCTTGCATTAAGGCTAGGATGAATCATAGAAATATATATGTCACTGAGGTACTCCTACGAGCAAGTTTGAGATTAAATGACGAAAATGGACTTAGTATGCTTAATAATACAGAGATTCATGATGGCCTTGCAGCCATGGGCTATGGAGGTGGTAGGGAAAGTCTTACTTTCTTCAAAGCTTTATTTTCACCTCAATAGAAATTGCTTTTTCATGCTATTATTCACTGTTTAAGTTCAAAAAGTACATCTTTTGATCAAATACCTGTTGCATTGGCATCTGTTTGTATTTGTCTAGCAAATAACAGGGTTTTTAATTTTTCAAAATTAATTTTTGAAGGCATGACTAGGAATTTGGAAGGGACTAAGATTTTTTTATGTAGATTCATTCAGACTTTAGTTGGTGACCAAATACCTAACCTACCAGAATTAACTGATACATGGGATGTTCCTTCATTCACAAAGAGAACTTTCTCTTTCTTGGTCAAACAAGGCAATGCCTTTTCAAGAACAGTAACACCATTGTTTGCTCATATGTTAGCCCAACCTGCCAATCAAGAAGGTGAGGAACCTAGCAATGCTAGTGTTTCTCAGCAAACTCCTTCTCACCAGAGTTCCCATTCCCTAGAAGATTCACAATCTTCTTCTCACAATATTGGTGTTCCACCAAACACTGATGAGATGATCCATACACCTGCTGCTTCTATTGCTGCTAGTGGTTCACCACAAGCACAAGCACCAGAGGTGGTAGATGTTGCAAATTTAACTGCTTTGTGTACAAGTTTGTCCCAGCAGGTACATGTACTGCAGATTGAAAAGCTTGTTCAAGACAAGAGAATTGTTGAATTGGAGGCTAGCCTACTCAAGTTAAGGAACAAAGTGTCACCTTGGATGAGGCAATATAGATCTGTTCAGAAATCTGCAATCAAAGAGCAAAGATTCAGGAACCACAAGAAAAGGCAATTGAATGAACCAAACAGGGGAGGAATAATGAAGAACAACCACCTTCTTCTGATAATCAGACAAGGATCTCTGGAAATGACATCAATTTTGAATTGATTGAAGATGTCATAGGGACGTATAAAGATGGAACTGGTTTAGAGACTGGTGTGGATGGACCTTCAGATATGGATATTCCACAGCAAGAACCACAACCTACTCCAGAGGAACCACAAGTTCAAGAAATGTTAGTAACTCAGCCAGAGGAACTACAAGTTCAAGAAAAGTTGGTAAATCAACCAGAGGAGCCACAAGTTGCAGAAACATTGGCAACTCAGCCAGAACCATCAACTCAATCACCACTTCAAGCTAATTGGAGTGCTTTCTATGAGAAGTTGGAGGAATTTACCATTCAGTTTCCTGTATATTCAACTCCATCACCACAAGGACAAGTATGGTTTCAAAGGAAATAGTGTTTGCAAGTACTGTCTAGATCAAGAATGAGCAATGAATCTGGCAAGACTGAAGAGGTACAAGTTGATATGATGGCTTCTATAGAAGAAAGAGTATCTGGGGATACACAAGTGATTGAAGAAACAAGTGTGTCTAATACTGGTGAAGTCAACATTATTGAAGATCCAAGTACTGCTAAGCCAACTAAGCCGACTGCAAGTACTGCTGACATTGTTCAAGACCCAAGTACTGCTAAACCGACTAAGCCGATTGCAAGTACCGTTGGTGATCATCCTTCACTAGAAAGTCAAACTTCTTTTGGAGAAAATGAGAATTTAGCCCAATTACTGCTTGATTTAAAGAAGAATTTAGTTGAGAAGACTAAACAAGCAGAAGTAGAGAAAAAGACACAACAAGAAGTTCTTGCCAAAAAAGATCAAATTCAAGGTAAGAAATTTCAAGCTTCACATCCTACTAAAGGTATAGTCATTCAACAGCAAGCTGATGAAGAAATAGCTACTAAGCTGAAGAAGAAGCTACCTAAGATTAATCCAAAGGATAAGGGGAAGAAGCAATTATTATCAGAATCTGAATATGAAAGTGATTCAGATGATGATATAAACAAAGTCATGTACATAATTAATCAAATAGACCATGATGAGGAATTTGCTTATAGAATGCAAGCACAAATTCGTGAAAATGAATTGCAGGAAGAACTTGCAGCAAAGCAAGTTTTGCTAGAAGCTAAAAGAATACAACAAGAATGGAACATACAAGAGTATGACAGGATTCAAGCTGAGATACATGCAAGTGAGATTCTTGCAGACTCATTGATAGCTGAAGAGAGAGATGCATATGATGAAGAAGAGAAATCAAAATTGATTGATGATCTGGTAAGGGAGCAACAAAGATTCTTTGCTGAAAAGAGAAGGAAAGAAAAGACTAAGCCTCCAACTACTATGCAGATTAGAAATCAGATGATGAACTCTTTAAGAAAGTTAAAGGATTTACTCATATTCAGTTGGTCAAGAAGAATTTTGAAGAAATCAAGACTTTGTATGAGCAAAGTAAGAGGACTGAAGTGAATTTTGTTGAGACTGGATCTGAAGCAGATAAGAAAGCTGTTGAAGAATTCAAGAAACATCTGCAACAACAAAGACAATTTGGTAGTACTCCTAGAATTGAGCCAAGTATTGCTGAACCTACAAATACATCTCCACCTATCAAGACCACTTATGTGAGGAAGAATAGAAAGGAGAAAGTAAGTTCAAGGGAGGAAGAGACTGCTTAAAGAATGAATACAGGAGTTGAAACTCAAGGTATTGCTCAGACTAAAAATGTACAAGCAGTACACACACAGTCAACAATACATACAATAGTACATACTGAGGAGACGGTACATACAAACTTAGAAGAGGGTTCAACAGAACTTGAGGGAATTTCTAAGAGTGTTAAAAGGAAAAGGTCAACAAAGCTAAAGAAGAAAGCTAAGAAAGCTAAAACAACAGCAGAGGATAGTGATGATGATGAGAGCTTAAAGAAGTACTTGAAGATTGTGAAATTTGAAGATCAATGTATTGATACAGAGATTTTTGGAAAAAGAGCATCCATTGCTAAGTGGATTTACTCTATAGATCAAGGACTTGAAGCTCATGGAATTCAGAGAACTAATGGCACAACAAGAGTATTCAGACTTTTGGAGGATATTCTTCACATTCTTGACAGACAAGATATTCAAGATCTTTCAAGGTTAGTTAAAGAAGGGAGTGCAGGTAAAACTGAAGTATCACTATTATACTGGGAATTTCTCTTTATGTATGAGCCACACAATTATGATCAAGAAATGTTGAAGGAATTAGAGAATCAGGTTCCTAGTTACTAGAGATATTACAGGTCATGTGGATTGCATATTTTGGATGTAGATGATGTTACATACTATATGCTGCAAGAGAAAACTTACCCTTTCAAAAGAAAATTCTTGGAAAGGATGTTAGAACAACAATTAGAAGTTACAGAAGAGTCTGCTGATGCTTTAGAGTTGATCAGAATGGTTAAACAACAAATCAAGGATTTGAAAGATGAGGAAGAAGCTGAGAAAGAATCCTAAGTGTTTGACTTTCAGTCACACTTCACAAATGGTTCTCAGTTCACCATGTCTAACATACATAAGAACTGGCTAGTCCATAAGCAAACGGTTTGTGGTAAAGACTTATCAAATCCGTTGAAAGGTGATAGTTTGCTAAAAACTATATGGTTCTAACTCACCTTGTTTCGAGACAAAGAGTTGGCTAGTCCTAGACAAATGGTACTAGGTAAAGACTTCATCAAATCCGTTGATGGTTGACAATTTACCAAAAGATTTAAGGTTTTCATTACACATTATTCTTTGTGAATAAAGTATTGGCTATTCCAGAGTGTACGGCTAACTGGTAAAGAATTTATCAAATCCGTTGATAGCTGCTGATTTGCTAAAAATCATGAAGCCAATACAGATTGGTGTTTGTTGTTAACTGATTTATTTCAGGTATGAAGTTTGCAGGAAAAGAAGTATTTATGAATAATACTTAGAAGGTTTTTTTATCATCAAATCAAGACAAAGATTTATGATCAAGAGTTCAAGGACTAAACTCAAGAAAACAATAACTCATGCTGCAAAGATGAATGAATGTGTTGATCCCAAACTTAGATCGATTAGCTTTGTGTATACGAGATTAGATCAAGTATAACACGTAGAGAAACCTTTGTTATATGCTTTGTGAAGTGTTATGCGGAATTTAACACTTAAACAAGAACACAAGATGTAAACAAAACTTTCACTTTGATTATGAATGTCGAACTTGCTTACAATGAAAGATGTTTACGAATGAAAACTTATATAAAACTTGATACTAAACATTAACCTAAAGACCTTCTTTTATAGACTAAGAAGCCTTGTCCAATAAGCTACGTATCAACTATTCTAGGTAAAGATAAACATAGATAATACATTGTCGTTTATATCCTTACTAGAAGTATTCTAGAATATAATAAACGTGTAGCTTATATCTTCCATCAGTGCTTGTCTTCAATCTGTCAACGCTTGACTTTAACTTGTCAACGCTTGAGCTGTCAGCGCTTGCTTTGTTCCTGTCAACGCTTGATTTGTTCTTGTCAGCGCTCAAGTGATCTGGCCTTAATTTATTCCCAACAATCCTCCCCTAAACTTGATATCCACTCTTATGATCAAGTTTCTGAATAAGCATTAAGAACTTGGAGGAGTCTAACAAACCTTCTCATATTGGTAATGAATAAATCTGATCAAATTCTTTGCCACGTCACTTGAATAATCTATCTCCAGCTGAGTGTCCTTCATCTTTTCCAAAACAGCCTTGGATATGAAATATTGAGCATCCACAAGTAGATACTCAGCAAACTTTGTAGAACTCAAATGGTATACACCAGCAGCTGAATATAACCTCCATTGAAGACCACTGAGGTCATCTTCAAGATCCTTCCATATTTTAGGATCTTCCTCATTTGTCCCACACATTCTTTTGAATGTGGTCCAAAGTTTTATTCCATTAGCTGAAGTTGGTGCTTCAGCCTCATACTTGGTCTCTAGTAACCTCCAAAGGTCCACCAAGTCTTCTCTATCACAACTTGCAAATAAAGATATGAGAGTGGTAAAAGTGTGTACCTCCTTGCCAAATCTTCCAATCTTCCAGAATCCACATTCATCTTCATCATAACTCACAATTGGATTCCTGGAATCTAATGGTAACACTTGCACCATATCTGAAGCTTCTAATGGGGAGAGCTTGAGGCTCTTTCTAATAACTGCTTCACTTGGATATAGTGGATTCATATCTTTTGGAAACTCAAGTTTAAATCCCTTCTTCACTGGCCTAGGAATCATCATAGCTTTCTTGATTTCCATCTCTTCTGCAAGTTGCTCCTTTCTTTCATCTAAAAGAAGTCTGAGAGTGTTTTCCTCCTGCACTCTCACCCAAATAGGATAAGCCCTATGTTCCAACTCATCAAATGTCAAAGCCTTCAACTTCTGATGTGTCCATCCAACTCCATGACATCTGAGCAACATAAAGTAGAGCTCTCTTCTATCCCTTTTCAATTCTGAGAGAATATTGCTTGCCTTGTGCTTCAAAATCACCTTACAATCCTTCTGAACTCTAAGAAGAAGCTCCAAACCCCATATTTGATCTGAAATGGTCAAGTCTGGATTATCCATGCAGCTTTCTTCCCAAGAATTGTACATCTGAACCACCTCTGGCATGTCAAAGTCAACCTGCAATTTTAAGTCTCTCAACTTTTCCCTAGCAAGCTCATCACCATACTCAAGCCTTTCCGGTTCTATAATCATCACACTTGAGTCTGAGCTAGCTCCATCACTTTCTTCTTCAGAAGTCACAACAAATGGTGACTTTTCCTTTTCACCTTGTTCCATCATTTGTTCAGCCAATCTTCTATCAAATTCAACTTGGGCTGCATCTTTTGGAACAATTTCTTCTACCAATTTACCCTTACCCTTATCTGATGGTGCAATGGTTGGTAAGGTAGATGGTAATACCTGAGTGGAAACTTCTTTGATGATAGATGATGACTGGAATACATCACCTTCATGTACAGGTCTGTCAACGCCCAAATTTCCTCTATCAGCGCCCAAAATACTTCTATCAGCGTCCAAATTTATCTTGTCAACGCTCAAATATTTTCCCTCAGCGCCTTGTGTAACCTCTCTCAACATAGCTGTAAATGATAAATTTAGATTGGTTGGAGAGATTAAGGACGTATCAAAACCTGATTGTTCCTTCAAAGTTGTAAGGGCTTCAGCAACATCCATTGATTGACCATCTTGGCTGCCCTTATCACTCAGATTTCTTTGATCTTCCTCCCCTTTGGAAGACTCCTCCATACCCCTCCTAGCATGATCACTCTCCAAAACAACAATCTTCTCCCTCAATTGCTTGAGTTCAAGGCCTTGTGAGCTGACAATATGTACTAAGTCTGCATTTTGCTTTTGCAAGCTAATGCAGACTACCGTCAATTCCAAAAGAGTCATTGGTTCCAGTCTGCCCTCTTCTGAAATGGGGATTTGACCTCCCAAGTCAGATTCATTGGGCAAGGATGAGGACTTAATTATGGTGGGACTGCCTTGGCCAGCATCTAAGCCAGAACCAATAGTCCCAGCCTCATCTAGGTCACCAGCCACACTTGTGGTGGTGGTTCTCTCTGCTTCATGGCTAGGACCACCAGAGGAGAACACTCCAGTAGTCCTTTGGTGTTTTATAAACCTATATTCAAGTGGTGTGGAAGATGGTGTGGAAGAATGGGTAGATGTGGGTTGGTTAAGGGGTGTTTGGGATTGTGATGGTTGTGTGTCAGCGTTGGAAATAGGCACATCAACGCCAACATTTGATGTGTCAGCGTCAAAGGGTTCTTGGTCAATTTGCATTTGTTCAGGTGAGGGTAAAGGTTCAGGAATGGGTTCAAGTTATGGTTGAGGGTCAATTTGAGGTTGGGGGTCTGGTTGGGGTTGTGCTGCTGCAATAACAGCAAGCATGGCTGGGGTTAAAGCTAAGTCTCTAAGAGGTGGTGAATTCATCTTTACAAAAATAGCTTTCTTTTGTTCAGGGATCTTATAAAAATCATTGTGATCCCTTGAACAATAACCTTGAGCATCAAAAATCATTTGCAGAAAACGGGGATAAGCTAGAGTCATTTTTGTCCCCTTGTTTTTACACATCCCTTCAAAAATCATTTTAGAATAGTTATATTTTTGCCCTGTTGTAATGCACACAATAGCACTCGCAATGGATCTATTGATCTCATTGTGTGCAGTACATTTGGGACTCAAACATTGAAGGAGGATGTGGATGAGGTACTTCCAGGCTGGGGAAAATCCTGCTTATGATACTTGTTAAGAGTACCTTCATCAGGAAAAGGATACCCCAAAGCCCTAAGCCCTTGTTCTATTTCATTTATGGGAAGGATGGCTACACCATCAGCATCATCAAGATGCAAGGCCTGGCGTACCAAGGCCTCAGTAACCACCCAAGACCTCCCATGAACAATAGAAGTTAATGTGGTCACTCCATTAACTGTTGAGGAACTGACAGTGTTCCAAAACTGCTTAATGTGTGTGACTGGAATGAGTGGTGCATGAGAAAGAGCATACCTTAATGGGGATGCGTTCAAATACGCCACCATTTGTGTGTATTGAGGAAACAAATCATTATCAGCAACAAGATAAGCAATCATGTTGTGTTGAGACTTGAACCCCAAATCCAATTCTGTTGTGTTAAACTTTGGTGCCATTGATGAAAGCTGTTAATTTGAAGTGTAGAAGATGAAGGTTGATAAGAGAAAAGTGTTAGACAAGAATTATAGATACCCTGTTTAAAATAGGAGCCAAATTTATAGGAGATAAAAAATGCATGTGATTGGCCCAAAAATAGGCAAAGATTTTCAAAAACTAATCATGAAAATATTGAAAAAGTTATAAGTTATCTCATGCATTTAATGAAAGTAACAACTCCTAAAATTACGGCTTGAAAATATGTCAAAAAGTAACAACTGGGCAGGTCCCATTGAGTGTCAACGGTCAAAAATAACCTATCAACGCCCAACGGCTATAATCTTGTCAACGTTCGCCTAAAGCCATGTCAGCGTCCAATTTGGTCACAACAACGCTTGGAAAAATCTTGTCAGGGTCCAAAAATAAAATTGTTTTAAAAAGTGAAAAATGACCTTAACAAGTAATTTATCCTAGAGAAGATAACCAAAAGCTGATAAGTATTATAGGGCGGCAAGCACTGTCCAGTTATGCACACTTGCATAAGCAAGATAGACATAACAGTCCTCTAGTGTCCCTTGCTAACCAAAACTCTTAACAACAAAGTTACCTTATAAAATCCTTGTTACTCCCAGGTAAATCCCATATCAAAATCATTCCCAAGACTCCCAACAGACCACAACCAATTCTAGGCCAAAAATGTCTTGGCAGCATGCAAAGTTGATATACTATGCATGCTACAGTGCCTCATGGTTTAGTAAAACTAACCCATACTCACCTGTGGACACAATCTAGAATTGTGATAAGAGTATCATATGGATACCCAAAAATCCTAAAGGTTCCTAAAACCTCCCCTTAAACTATGATACAAAAAGTTTGCTAAAATCATGCATGAACATAAAAAATTTATGTCAAGATAGGAATGAAACATTCCAACCATCATCCATAAATAAAAACTTGTCCAAATGCTTCTCCTTTGATCCATAAGCAACTCTGTATCCAATGGTATACTGCTAACACCATCTGCACATTTAGATTGAAAACCACAAAACTAACATTGTTGCTGACAACGCCCCGATAACACATAACAGCGTTGAAGGAAGCTTTGTCAGCGTTAGACAATTATATTGCTGACAACGTTGCAAAAACACTTATCAGTGTTTAAGCAACCTTTGTCAGTGTTAGAAAAATATAGTGGAAAATCTAAATCATCAATAAGACCAATAATAATAATGCATCATCCAGTACATACTTTTACAAAAAGAATCCAAAACACATATTAAGTGAGATTAACCATTCCAATACTTGTTACCAAGTATTGAAATCTTCCAGTATCAAAAGGTTTAGTTAATAAATCTGACACATTTTCCTCAGTGTCAACCCTATCTGGTTGTATTAAACCTTTCTCAAAGCAATCTCTTATAAAATGGTGTCTAATTTCTATGTGTTTAGTTTTAGAATGATGTACAAGATTCTTAATGATGCATAAAGTACTATTATTGTCAACAAATATCTTAGTATGCATAAAATTATACCCATAATCCAACAGCTGGTTCTGAATCCACAACACTTGACCACAACATGCTGCTGCAGCCACATACTTTGCTTCAGTTGTAGAATTAGCCACCACTGTTTGTTTCTTGCATTGCCAAGATATTAATCTGCTCCCAAGAAACTGACATCCACCAGTTGTGGATTTCCTATCAAACGTATCACCTCCATAATCACTATCTGAATATGCAATCAGCTCTAATGGTGAATCCTTTGGGTACCACAAACCCAGACTAGGGAAACATCTTAGGTACCTAAAGATCCTCTTCACAGCATAAAGGTGACATTCTTTGGGAGTCACTTGATGACGTGCACAAGCACACACAGCAAACATGATATCAGGTCTGGAAGCAGTAAGATACATCAAGGATCCAATCATGGATCTATAATGCCTGACATCAACATCTTTCCCATCTCCAATCTTTCCCCAAGGGTGTTCTCTATCCATAGGAGTAGTAGCCCTCTTTTCATGTGGAGAAAAGCCAAACTTCTTCAAGATTTCAGCAACATATTTGTCCTGGGAGATGAAGATACCATCTTCTTTATGCTGAACTTGTAAACCAAGAAAGAAGTTCATCTCCCCCATAGCACTCATCTTGAATTTGTCTGTCATAAGCTTGGAGAAATCCTCACTCATCTTTGGATCAGTAGACCCAAAAATGATATCATCAACATAGACCTGCACAAGCAACACATCTTTGCCTTTCTTCTTTGTAAATAGTGTCTGATCTATGGTGCCCCTCTTGAATCCATTGTCCACCAAATAGGTAGACAAAGTACCATACCATGCTCTAGGGGCTTGATGAAGGCCATACATAGCCTTTTTGACTCTATACACTTTATCTGGATGCTCTGGATCCTCAAAACTAGGAGGCTGCATGACATATACTTCCTCAACAATGGTGCCATACAAGAAAGCACTCTTGACATCCATTTGATAGACTGTGAAGCCCATGCATGAAGCATAGGCTAGAAAAATTCTAATAGCTTCAATCCTTGCAACTGGTGCAAAGACCTCCTCATAGTCTATCCCCTCCTCTTGTGTATAACCTTGAGCCACTAACCTTGCCTTGTTTCTGACCACAATACCTCTTTCATCTCTTTTGTTCCTGAGAACCCATCTTGTCCCTATAGGTCTGACATATCTAGGACAATCAACCAGCTCCTAAACATCCTGAATTGCAAATTGGTGAAGCTCATCCTGCATTGCTTCTACCCAACTTGGTTCTTTAAGAGCATCAAATATCTTCTTGGGTTCTTCTTGTGACAGAAAACATGCAAACAAACATGCTTGCACAAGAGGGGTATCAACCTTCTTGTGTATATTGGCAATAAACCCACCAAGTCCTTGACGAGATCTTCTTGTCTGAACTGGAGTCATAATATCACCAATGATCTGAGATGTTGGGTGATTCTTCATTGTGGAAGTGAGAACTCCTCCTTCAAAAAGTCTGGTGTCCTCAACTTCACGCTCCATGTTGCCAATATCTTCTTCATCAGACTCTCTTTGATCAACAGGAATCTCTTCATAAACATTTGAAGGTCCTCCTTGTTCAAAAGTGGAAGAGAAAAGATGTGCAAAGGTGTTGTCAACGTCTGAACCGTGTGTGTCAACGCTTGGGCTAACAACGCTTGAACTGTTGTTGTCAACGTCTGAGCCATCAACGTCTGAATTGGTCTTGTCAGCGCTAGATTTGCCTTTGTCAGCGCCTGAAGAACCATGCATGTTTGTATCTGGTGGTATTTGGAGACCACCATTATCTTGTCCAGCAGCAGCAGCAGCAAAAGCATCTGTCCAAATAGGAATTGTGACATATTCAAATGTAGGAGATGCCTTTTCTGCTTGTGATCCAACCCTCTCATTAACCTGTGTACCTGAAACATCAACAACTTGTTCCTCCACAACATTTGAAGTTACCTTCACAATGTCTGGATTAGTGACAGGCATATAATTTAAAGTTCTAGACAAGGGTTCCAAATCAAACAACCAATTAGGACCACTTTCAGGATCACTAGGTTTATTCTCTAAGAACCTAACATGTACTCTCTCAACAATACGTTTGTCCTCTTTAAGATAAACCCTATAACCCTTGCTCTGCACTGAATACCCCATGAAGTAACCTTCATCACCTTTTGCACTAAATTTCCCTAAGGCATCACTAGTGTCCAAAACTACTACATGACAACCAAAAGGTCTAAGAAAACCAATATTAGGTTTTCTACCCCAAAGTAACTCATAAGGTGTTTTGTTCTGAATTTTGTTAACCAATGCTCTATTCTGCACATAGCATGCTGTATTAACAGCCTCAGCCCAAAAGGCTATAGGAAAGTGAGCATCAACCAACATTGTTCTGGCTGCTTCAATTAGGGTTCTATTTTTCCTTTCAGCAACCCCATTTTGTTGTGGGGTTCTAGCAATACTGAATTTCCTAGTAATTCCTTTCCTGGCACAAAAATCATCTAGCTTCTTGTTCCTAAATTCTCCACCATTATCACTCCTAAGCATCTTAACCTCATTGCCAGACCTTTTCTCAATTTGAGTGATAAATTCAATAAGAACATCAGTTGTGTCACTCTTCATAGCTAGAAAGAATGTCCAAGTAAACCTAGAAAAGTCATCAGTGACAACAAAACAGTATGACTTGCCATTCAAACTCTCTATATTTGTTGGACCAAAGAGGTCCATGTGTAGCATATGAAGAGGTCTGGAACTAGTATGCACCTGTTTGAACTTGAATGAGACCTTGTGCTGCTTGCCTTTAAGACATGCAACACAAGAGTGGTCATTGTGGAAGGCCTTCTCAGGCAAACCATCAACTAAACCAAGCCTCACAAGTCTATTTATATTTTTAAAATTTATGTGCCCTAGTCTCCTGTGCCACAAATTACTTTCATCTACTGAGGCCTTAGCATAAAAACAAGACATATTTGTATTCACTTTAATCCCATTTAAATTCACATTATATATGTCCTTATGCCTAGGTGTTCTATACTCAATATACTTCTCATCAGGGATCTTAAAATCCTTGCTTAACACCAAACACTCAGTATCAGTGAAAAGAACCTTATTTTTGTTATCACAAACTTTTGATACACTAAACAAATTATAATCCAGTTCTTTTACCAGGAAGACGTTCTCAAAACATAGATTATTGGTGAGAAGGGTTCCTTTGCCTGTAATGGTGCCGTAGCCACCTCCAAAGTATACCTTATCACCATCTTTAATAGGAGTGAAGTTCGTCAGATAGTCTTCCTTCCCTGTCATGTGCCTTGAGCATCCACTATCCCAATATCCATAGTCATTGATCTGTCTTTGAATGCCCTGCACATAAAGAAAACAAATTAGTTTTCTTTGGGAACCCAAGTCTCAGAAGACTTGGATTCATCTGGTTGTTCAATAAGAACAGACTTAGTTCTCACAACAACCCCATTCTCATCCTTTTTAGGATGAAATACCCAGTTAACCCCAATTGGTTTTGTAATGACCTTTGAAATGTAATTAAATCTATTGCAAGTCATTGAAATTCCATTATTATTAGGGTTTTGATCTTTCTTGGGTCTCCATGTTAAGCTTGAAGAAGCTTTAGACCCCTTACCTTGTGGCTGCAAATATTTAGGTCTGGTCACGTTTCTGTCAGCGTTGGATTTTGTCCTGTCAACGCTGAAATTACCCTTGTCAGCGTTGAACCTAGGGTTTGCTACAGGAACCCATTGCTTATTTGACCAGGTGTTTGTCTTTTGAAAAGGTCTTTGTCCATGAGTGTTAGACCTTCTAGAGAAGAATGGGGCAGGTCTAATCACTTGTGGACTTTGCTGCACACAATGTTTGGGTCTGACAAAGTTTGACTTCCTAACAACGTTGACTTTCTTCCTATCAGCGCTGAAATTGTTCCTATCAGCGCTGGCTTTGGGAGCGTTGACACACTTGTATGCCAAATGTGAAAAGCTACCACAAGTATAACAGGCTTTCTTAGACACACTCTTAGGTCTAGAAGAGAAGAAACCTGTTCCATGATTGTTAACTTGGCTCTTGGGTGACCTATTATTCCTATACATCTCTGCATATTTAATGGTAGGTCTTCTAACAGTGTTTGAGCATAGGTCAACAGCTTTACCAGTGACTGGGTGAGTAACCTTAATGGGTGGTGATTCATTGGGACTTTCACATAGCAAACCTCCCTTAACAAATAAAGTAGGGTTAGATTTCTTCCACTCATTTAGGTCAGTCAGTTTTTGTTGATACTCTTCCACTGGAGTGACAAATCTTGGTGGAGGAATGAATTCCTCTTCTTGGCATTCTGGTATACAGTCCAAGATAAATCCTTTCTAAGGACACCATAGAAGTCACCAGCTGGTGGTGGAACCAGAGAGTAATCATTCATCCCAATCCCAGTCATGTCCTTAGGATCCCTTTGTTTAGCTACACAGTCTCCTAGGGTTTGGGTGGCTCTATCAAATCTTTGAATCTTGAGGTCAACATTATCTTTATTCTTAATGGCCTCATCTAACTTAGCCTGTAGGATATTTATCTTATCTTTTAAATCAAATTCCATTTTCTTGTATTCAAAAACGGTTTTCTCAGTTTCAGTAAGAGCTAGTTGGTAATTGGATAATTTACACCTTTCAGTGCTCATATCATCTTTTAGTTTTAACACCTCTTTGTTAAGTCTATCAGTGTTTAACCTACAACCTTTGCTACAAAAAGCATCATCATATACCTCATTATCAGATGAAGAGGAGGAGTGTGCCATGAGAGCATATTAAACATGCTCTTCTTCTTCAATATCAGCAACCAAAGCTTTGTCCTCTTCAGCATTCTTAGCCAGATAACTCCAATCCCATCTAGTACCATCAATTCCTTGAACTGCAACCATGGCTTTGGAATCTTGAGCTTTAACAATCTGACTTGAGGGTTTACCAGCATCAGATCTTCTAGGAGATCTGCATTCCCTCATGAAGTGTCCAATACGATGACAGTTGTAGCATTCAACATTGGATTTATCAAATCCAGCAGTGTCTTTAGCATTGAAGGTCATTTTCTTCTTGAACCTTCTATTCCACCTATTTGCTCTTATACTTGCAAGAGCCATGTTCCACTTGATGTCCATCTCTTCCAAGTTCTCATCACTTATCTGCTCAAGGTCCTCATATGTAATCACTGAACCATTGGGCAAAGAAGCAATGTAAGCACACACAGTATCCAAATCCAAACCAGCAGGTTTAACTCTTGGAGAGTCATTCTTGAATGTGTCAGCGTCTGAAAAAGAGACGTTGACAGGACTTGTTCCAGCGCTGACATATGATGATCCAGTAACTGGATGCATATAAGAGTCCTTCTGATTGAATTGACCTTCACTATGAGAGAAGAAGTCCATGTTGCTGGTGCTAGATTTGCTTCCATGATCTGAAAGAGTTTCATCCTCCAACAGTCTTAGTTTGTTGTAGATGTCATCAAACGAGGAGCTCTTGTAAGTATTATTGGCAAGAATAGATCTTGCCTCAATCTTACATGCTTCACCAAGACTTTTAAGAAAGGTAGCATTGGTGTCAACATCACCAACTTGTGTCCCCATGAAGGACAACTTGCTTGTGATGTCAAGCAATCTGCTTCTCACACTACTCAGTTTCTCATTGGGTTGAGCTTTGAAGACAGCATAATCATGCAGAAGTTGCTTTTTCTTTTCTTCCTTAGTGTCTGCATTGCCACCATATGCAACTTCAAGTGCTTCCCAAAGATTCTTAGCAGATTCATAGGCTCTATATTTGTGCTGGTTTTCTTGTCCCAAAGAGACTTTTAGAATATTTAGGGCTTTCATGTCAACCCTTTTCTTTGCAATATCTTCAGCACCTACAGCTCTACCATCTCCAGGTTTTTCTTTCTTATCCTCTTCAGGGCATCCTTCAACAGCTGTTCTTTGACTAATGGCATCAAGAATCTTTTGAGCTTTATTGAATGAGTTTCCATATTCAATAATCTCCCAGAGTGTGTAGTCATAGATCCCCAGATATTGTTCAAAGTTGAACTTCCATAAGTCAAAGTGGGTTGCATCAAGCATGGGAATCTTGATGTTTGGTAAAGCTGAGGAGGAGGATGTTATTGCTTCAAACATGATGTTGTTAGGGTTTTTGTGTTTTTAGGGTTTCTGAGAAAATTAGGGTTTTGGTGTTCGTGTATGATTCTGGTGTTCTTCAAAGATCAAAAGTTCCTCAACAAGCTCTGATACCACTTGTTGATCCCAAACTTAGATCGATTAGCTTTGTGTATACGAGATTAGATCAAGTATAACACGTAGAGAAACCTTTGTTATATGCTTTGTGAATCTAAGTGTTATGCGGAATTTAACACTTAAACAAGAACACAAGATGTAAACAGAACTTTCACTTTGATTATGAATGTCGAACTTGCTTACAATGAAAGATGTTTACGAATGAAAACTTATATAAAACTTGATACTAAACATTAACCTAAAGACCTTCTTTTATAGACTAAGAAGCCTTGTACAATAAGCTACGTATCAACTATTCTAGGTAAAGATAAACATAGAAAATACATTGTCGTTTCTATCCTTACTAGAAGTATTCTAGAATATAATAAACGTGTAGCTTATATCTTCCATCAGTGCTTGTCTTCAATCTGTCAACGCTTGACTTTAACTTGTCAACGCTTGAGCTGTCAGCGCTTGCTTTGTTCCTGTCAACGCTTGATTTGTTCTTGTCAGCGCTCAAGTGATCTGGCCTTAATTTATTCCCAACAGAATGTTTAGAAGACACAAGAAGATCATAGTTTGAAGACAAAGATGATACTCATAATATTTAAAGATTGTCTTATCAGAAGAAGATCTACCTTTGAAGTGTTTGGCTACATTTAGTTGGATACAAATACAAATTACCAAGTTCAGTCCAAGTATGAAGGAAAGACTGAAGACATGTATTTTTAATACATCCATTACAAGAGAAACAAGAAGACAACAAGTTATCATTTCTTATTTATGGGAGGATTGTTGGGATTTATTTGTTAAGTGTCAAGTACCGTTAGTATATTTCTAGTACTGTTAGTGCTATGTAAGTACCGTTAGTGTTAACGCGGTACATAGTAAGTACTACTACTTATAAAGTAAGTACTGCTATGATGATTAGGACGAATATATCTTTGTATAAGATATGTCATAGTTATAGTTAGAGTATCTCTTATGTGATATACCTAAATAGTTAGAATATTGATAATATATCGTCTGTGATATAGTTATCTTTATAGAATATTCTAAGGTTTCTAGGGTTCCTTACTCTATAAAAGGAACATAGGTACAATGTATTTCATGTACCTCATTCAAGTCGATTAATAAGAGAATCGAATAGTTAAAAGTAATTATGTTCTTCTGTGCTTTATAAGTTAGATTCCGCATAACTTATTTAGTGTTAGTAAGAGTGCTCAAAGTGTTTTAGTTTGATTACAAACTATTATACTAATTCTTAATATAATATAGATCGAACCAAAGGGATCAACACATGTCATTTTGGATCCAATCCTTACATATATAACACTTATAACAAAATAGTATAGTGATGTTCTATAGACATAAATACGAGTAGGAATAACATTGATTTAGTATTACATATCTACCACGAAATTTGTAATCGAACAACTGAGGTTTTGGATCATAATATACATGTTGATATTGATTTTCCAATATACTGATTTGATCACTGAAATCCAATTCAGTGTCATTGCCATTCTGCTTAAAATTGTCAAGATACTTAATTCTTTAACTATGAGGATATAAGAAAAATTAAGATCCGTTCAAATCTATGAACATTATAGTTAATTAAGATCAAAACTGTTAGATAAACATATAAGTACAGTAACCTGAAATTCACCCGTTTGACTTGGAAATAATCATATCCTATTTTTTCAATCTTTTCTTTTGTGATCCAACATGTAATTATATACAGTTATGTAGTATACCCCCACACGCGATGCAATCCATGTAAATGGAACATGGACCAGGAGGACTGCAACTACAATGTAGGCACTCCGATTCAGAATGCTTTGAGCTTGAAGGAATTTCCAGATGGGAAAGTTGGCAGCATATGCAAAGATCTGTGAGATGAGGCCAAAGATGAAGAGCGAAGCTGTAGTGGCGACCTGTGTTGATTGGCCAATCCAGATTAACAATGATTTGGAGAAAATGTAGAGAAACATAGGAGGAACAGTCAAAATTTTAATTTGCTACCACGTATCTCACTTGGATTCTTTATTAAACCTACACAACAATAACAAAAAACACTCATGAATCTGCGATTAAGTAACTCGCTTACTTGTAGACAATCCTTGGTGTGCCCATAAGTACAACCTATATTGATCTACAAAAGGACACCATGTGAGAAAAATATACTAAATGTGAAACAAAACATCAAAAGGTACGTATAAAAAAATATTGTACGAATTATAATCACGACACCTTCGAGCCATATCTATATTTCCATAAATACGTATTGGTTGCAACGATTTCAGACTATGAAATTCTGTACATAACAAAACAGATGAGCAGATTAGTATCAACAATTAATGATATGACCACATGCATCATTTTGATCATGATGGTCGTCCTTGGAAACTTCATCATCTTCGATCACCGATGCATCGTCAGCTTTGCCAGTCAATATCTCTATGTCCTCCTCCTACAATGCACAAAAAAGAAGACTAATTAAGCAAATAAATTTCAAAAACAAAAATATAATTGTGGTTAGGAATAACGACTAAACTTACAAAAAATAAACATCAATCTGTCCTGAAATATCGGTTAGCAAAATTGTTCATAAGGGCAAGCATGCTCATATTCATTCTGACATTCATCAATGCATACCGAATTCATGAATCATCCTAGCATTATTATTTGATAGGTAGCAAAGCTTCAGTTCTACAAAAACTTTTTACATCAGGTGAAAATCATAGCTCTGCAATTCCACTGTGAGATTTTATACTTTTATTATCATATTAGTTAATATCAAAACCTTAATCATCTTAGGAACCATTGATCAAGTTGCAAGCTGTCAGTTAATTGGTTTAAACTCAAACTCTATATTTGAATGCATAGTTTCTGCTAATTAATTTAGTTTTGTTAAGAACATAAACATATTAACATGTATAGGATAAAGAATAGTATGAAGAAAAGATGTTACCTTCAACGTCCTTGAAAAATCGGTTATGCATGTTGTATAGAGCCACTAACAATAGCCCATGTCCTGTTTGGGAGAACATCGAAAGACCACAATTGAACTCAACTGAGTATAGTTGTGATCTTCAAACTTGGATCTGAGTCCTTGCTATTGTCAAAACATAAACACCAAATATCTTTTTTGGATTTCGAATGGAGAATTTTTGTAACCAGATTTTAGGGTTTTATGTTGATCGGAGGTACTTGTGATTTTGTACAAAAAATAAATATCGAACCAAATATTTTATGGAGAATTTTTGTTACCAGGTTTAAGGTTTTGTGTTGATCGAGATATTTGTGATTTTATACACAAAATAAATATCGAATATTTTCTACAAAAATATAACTACCGAATATTTGTTTACAAAAATTAAAGAAAGAAAGTGATGACGTGGATTAATGAGATGCTTATGTGGCATATCCCTCCTCTTATATATAATGTAAAGATATATATATATATATATATATATATATATATAGTGTAGTGCTATATGCAGAACCACTTTTTTGGTACAGAACTTACATAACTAATATAAAGCATTGTAAGCCAATAGATGAGATTGATGAAAGGTTATGATTAAAAGTGCTAAAACTGTCATTAAATCAAACATGAAGGCTTTTGTGTAATATGTAAAAATAAATAAGATTTTTACTTATAAATCTGAAAGGGCAATTAAGGTATTTTACATAAGCCCTAAAATAATGCTAGAAAGTAGAAACCGTCTATTACCTAGTAACTGACCCACTAAAATCATTTACAGCCACTCTTTTCTAGATCTATTTTTCCTAATAAAACAAAATTTAATTTCTTATCAAGTAAAACTATGTAAGGTAAATCCTGAACTAAATAACCACGCATCTATGTTTTGCGTTTCAAAGGTGACGAAAATGGCGCGCGCTTGGATTAGGATGGCGAAGGGGGCGGTGGATTAGGAAGACGAAGGCGGCAGTGGATTAGGAAAACGAAGGCGGCGGTTGCTTAGGATGACAATGGTGGTTGTTGCATCCGGATGACGGCGACTCTCGGATTAGGACGACAACAACGAATGCATTTAACACTGGGATTTTGTTTCCACTATATGGGGTATGACTATTTGTTTTCTTGTTTCCATGGTTTTCTTTGAGATGGATAATGAATTCTCATTTTCTTTTTTTATTGCTATTGGTTGCTCTTGTTGGCATTTTAAATGATAATTATAAATTATGGACATCTCATTTGTGGTTGGTCATAGATACATGTTAATTGGTTATATTTTAAAAAATACTAACAGATCAATGGTTTTGGTAAATGTATTGGATTAAATTGTGGACTATTTGTTACTTAAAGTGATGGTAGTTGATTTTTCACTGATGTTATACGAGTCGTTCTATAATTTTAGTGTCTTGTTTGGCAAAGCAAACGAGACCCTTAAACATGAATAATCGAAATAATTGTATACTAATGAAAGTGTACTCGCTCTTCAAAAGAAGATATGAAAAAATAACAACTAATTTTTTCACAAAGAAAAAAATACGTAGTACAAACTATCACTAGACTTTAAACTTAAAGTCCTTACGCATGAAAATAAATTAATAAACAAATTGGTCTAGGGCCTCAAAATGTATAGTCAATGTCTCAATCTATAAGCCACACATCACACTGATAAAACAATTGATCGAAGAACATATATGATACATGTATTGCTTTTGATAAAAAGAAGTAAGAGAAAGATTGAAAGTGGGCTATCTAAGTTTTACCTAGTGAATAAAAAGGTAGGCTATACACGTTAAAAACATACTTGTATTACACTAGGATAAAGCTTAGTCTTGAGCCTACACCTGTTATCTATATCATAAGATTTTGGTGTCTTTATTGTTTAATGGGCCATGTGTAAGCGAGCATGTGTATCTAAGTTTTTCTTGAGCCTAAATCTATTTTTCATTTAACCACATGTGTATTTATGTTTTTGAACATAATGTATGTGTCATTATTTAAAGTCTACTAATTTGTACCTTTGTTTAATCATGTAGTTATTCAATAGTAAATGTGACTAGTTAGCTATAACAATGTATGTTTTTATGCAGTTAAGATAGAGACCGGTGCCCATGAAAAGTGAAGTGCGCATGTGTGCTAATTAATTTGTCGAAGAAGCTCAGCGTGCGCATATATTTTTGGAAGGATACTCCTTATGTTTTTGGAATAACACTTATACGCTCATGAGAACATAAAGCATGCATGTATGTTTTTTAAAATTACATGTATGTTTTTTAATAAGTGTGTAAAAACACTTATCTTTTTACCACTTAAAACAAGGAAAAACCAAACCAAAACGTGTATTTATAAACGTAAATGTTGAAATTACACGTGGTTTTGTTTGTTTGTGTAAAATAGGTACAAAATATCATAAATGAAGAAAACACGAGATTTCACGGGCTTTTATTGAAGAAAAAGACAAAAGACATGCTCAAGGGACCAAAAGTATTAAGAGGCACGGATATCGAGAAATCACCAAGGAAAAAGGTCAAGAAAACAGAAGAACAAGCACGAGAATGGAAAGCGCACAAAATTACGAAGCCAACGGTTCCGACCTTGCCGCGTAACTCGTCTCGGTTTCCATTTCGCATATTCTACTATTTTATTTCTAATTTTAACATTTTATTAGTTTTAGTAAAAATTAAATAAATAAAAGTTTTTTTTAATAATAGTTAGTTTAGTATTGAAATAATTAATTTTGATTTTTAAATATTTTTAGTTTTATTAGTTTTATTTTTATTTATTTTTATCTATTTTTAAACTAACACAATAATATTAAAAAGAAAAAATAGCATGTGTGTTTTTTTGTGAGTAATTAGGTGTATGCTTCTAGAAGATTAATGATAGTAGAGTTGGTTAAATAAGATTAATCAAGAGCCCTCAGATAAAATAATAATAAAAGGTGAAGATGGTGATCCATGTGAAGTGCTCCCATTGGTCTATCTAAAAGTATCTTTCATCCTATTGGTGAAAACATATAATCACCTACCAAATGACCAAGATGCCCTCAAGTTAAAGAAAAGAAGATGATTAAAAGCCTAAAAAGACTAATCTACCCCAAGTACCTTGACTTCAACTATAAATAGCACCTCATTTTGTATGTATATTTTAGGTAGCTAAATAATGTCAATTTTATTTTTTGTTTTTTAAACGTATTTCCTTTCAACTTTGTATTAGCTTATCAATAAGCACTTTCATATTAATGAAAGTTTATGTTTTAGCTTATTCTCTTTTAGCTTATTCTCATTCTACCTTTCTTAATCTTTTCTTAAAATCTAGCTTATTATTTTGGGATTAGTTTTTTTATAACTTTTTCCAAATAAGTTAAGATTTATATATAAGTTTGAAATAAGTTATCTTATTTCAAGCTTATTGTGGGATTATTTTTCTAGATCTACCTTATTGTGGGTGATTTGTTCATTTAGCTTTCAAGCTTTTCGAATCACATAAGTTTTAAGCTTAGGCTTACAACTTATTAATAAGCTAGCTTTTTAATTATTTACTTTTAGTTTAGATCTATTAGTTTTTTTATACAAAATAGTTTAGATCTATTAGTTTTAAGTTTAAAAATTAAAGTATTTTCATAAAACCTAAAAAATAGTCTAGATCTATTAGTTTTATTTTAATCTCTTTAATTAATATTAATAGTTGCTTATTATTCTAACCTCTTGTGTTATTGTGATCTTGGCGAATCGATTCACGTTTGGTAAAGAGCTTATGGTTTTTATAGATTTGGTTCGAGATTGATTTGAGAGGCCGTGTACTTTACAGGTCGGGTTACGCTTTAGATTAGTTTGATTTGGTTGGTCGTGTACTTTACGGGCCGTGTTTTGTTGATTATGTTGATGTTTTTTTAGAGCGTTTTTCCGGACCACGGGTACTAAGTTCTCTCCTTTTTTATTATCTAGCTTAATCGTTTTAACTTAAATAATTAGATTACTTTAGTTTAAATTGTTTTCAAAAAATATTCTATTAATAAAATCGGTTTAATTAGTTTTAAATATTATTGTTGATTTAAAAATAGATTTAAAGGTTTAAAAATTAGTTTTCATTTAGATAAGCTTATTATTAGTATAAAGTTTACACCTTTTTGTGATTATTAAGTTTATTAGTATATAAAGCTTCTAGCTTTATCATCTAAAAGATTAATAAGCTAAAAAGGTTAAAGCTTTACGCTTTATTTTTAAGTTTTTCTTTGTGATTTCATTTTTTATCACTTTTACTTGTTATTACGTGCTTGCATTTAGATTAATTTTTCATTTAGATTTATTAATATTGTTAATTGTAGTTTAGATTTTTTGCATCTAGATTTTAAATTTTACATTTTAGATTAATTTTATGTGAATTAATTGCGCTTTTATTTTTATATATTCCCTAGCCTAAATAATTTTTCCCATTTTAGTTTAATTTGACAATAGATACCAAGCAAGCTTTATTAACCAAAAACAATTAAGCTCTACGATAAAATTGGAAATCAATTCGAGTCGAGTCGAGGAAAAACGACTATACTAAAAAACGGATATTAAAATGGCGCCGCTGCCGCTTCGATCTCTTACGATTGACGATTTTTCGTGAGAAGATTTGGATTTTGGGATCCGTTCACTTTTGAACGTTATTTTTCTTGTTAAAAAATCAAAAACATAAAAAATCAAAAACAAAAAATATCAAAAATATAAACATACAAAAAAATACAAAAATCATCAAAAGCATATTCTTTCCTAAGATTTGCACCAAAAAAATTAAAAAATCCAAAAGTATACTATTCCTAAAGTATTACACCAAAAATATTAAGTACTATTTTTATTTTTCTTATTTCGATTTCTTTCGTTTTTATTGTGAATATATATTTTTCTTAAAAAAAATACAAAAATATTTTTCTTTTACTATAAGATATTACGTATAAGAACCTTAATAAACAATATTTCCATAAGTATTGCTTGCAATACCCCGTATTTGGAGGCATTCCGGTTCCATATACGTGTATCGATCTAACAAAATAAACGGCAAAATAGATAAATACTTTCGATAAGCAATAATTCGAAAAAATACGAACTATACGGTGAATAGATAGGCGACGTGCTATAAAAGGCCGTCTAAGGGAAGCTAGGTACTTAAGTGCTTCGCGCCACCTCATTCCTCCCGTTCACTTGTGAGTATTTTGAGAAGGAAGGCTAATCGAGGGTTTTGCCACCCAAGTAGTATTACGTATATATTTTTTTGTAGCTTTTTAATATTGAACCTCGAGAGGGATAAACTATTCCCTTTCCAAGTCGACCGAGGTCTCCTACCTCATTCCTCGTGTTTAGTTGCATGCGCACTCGGTCGCGTGCACAAATACTGATTGTTGTATCTCGTCCTTAAAAGAAGGCGAAAAAAACGTTTCTCAAGCCGATCACGAGAATCAAGCTTTCGACACTATCATGGATAATCGTCCGATTTGGGAAATATTGCAAGAAGAGCGTTATAAGATTATGTTCGAGGAGTGTACGTCTTGTGATGGACCTCATGCTTATTTTAATTGTGACAAAACTTATGAGGAAGTTTATACTAATGAGGAAAGTATGTTCTATGCTACTAATACTTATTTTGGCTCCCCTAGTTTTCCTACAACTAGTAACCCACCACATTATGATCAAGGGTTTTATGAGGAATTTCAAAATCAAAGGTTTTCAAATCATGAAGGTTTTCAAA
This sequence comes from Glebionis coronaria, assembly GCA_025667525.1. Lineage (NCBI taxonomy): Eukaryota > Viridiplantae > Streptophyta > Magnoliopsida > Asterales > Asteraceae > Glebionis > Glebionis coronaria. The sequence goes on along the minus strand of CM046880.1, from coordinate 296,271,848 downwards.
ATGAAGGCAATTTTCAAAACTATAATCAAGGGAATATTTCACAACCTCAAATGGACTTAATTCTTCAAAAGCTTGAGGAACATGATAGATTACTAATACGAGGTTTTTACCCAGTATGAAAATTTTATCGTCCGATCTTTTCGAATTGAGAAAGGGAAGAATGTGCGACTCAGTCGTCTTTTGGTGGAAAACAATAGTTTGGTCGTTGTAGTAAATGAAAAGTGCAAAAACTTTAAAGTAAATGGCAATAAATTAAATCTAAACTTAATTAAAAATAAATGACGGGAAATAAAAACATGACGAGAAATTAAAAGGCAAACTAAAACTTTCCTAAAGGCAAGCTTAAAATAAATCTAAGGCAAGTTAACTAAAAGTGCGACTAAGTAAAAAGGCGGGAAAATTAAAGTTTAAAACTTAAAAACGTAAACTTAAAATAATCTAAAAATACTCATTCGGAATATACCTTCATCTGGAATAATACGTTCATTCGGAATAAATGTTCACCCAGAATAAACGGTTCATTCGGAATATACATTCATCCAGAATAACAGGCTGATTCGGAAAAAGATGCTCATGCGGAATAAGGGGTTCATCCGGAATAAAGCTTCATCCGGAATACTCACTTGATTCGGAATATGCCCTTCATCCGGAATAATACCTTTATTCGGAATAATTGGTTTATCCGAAATATTTGCTTTATCCGGAATATTTGGCTTCGTCCGGAATATACACTTATTCGGAATAATCACAACAAATCCTTCATCCGGAATATTACTTCATCCGGAATAATAAGCTGATCCGGAATAAATCCTTCATTCGGAATATATCACTGATCCGGAATAAACTGGGCAAACGAATTCGCGAAGAACAAGGAGAATAAAGGCTACGAATTTTAATCAAAAACTACCAAATTAAATCCAAAGATTAAACCAAATTAACCACATATGATCAACTAATGATAATCTATCAATCCAAATCAATAAAACTAACAATAATAAGCAAAATAATCAAAACCCACTTAATCAAATCAATAAAAACTAAAGAACTTAAACATAAACATAAACATGAAGATTAATATCAAAACAAGAAAGGTAGATGAGAGATTAACAAGAAAAGTAAAGATTCAATAAACATAAAAAGTAAACTTACTTGATAATTAAAATGCAAGACAAGGTAATTAAATGGCAATGAAATAAATGTGCAAGTAATTAAAATGGAGAGATTAATTTTGTCAAAATTAGCTAAAAAGAATAAAAATGAACTAATGAGGTCTATTTATAGGGGAGGAGATGATGAGTGGAAGCTTCTTCTCTCCTTCTTTCTTTCTTTCTTGTTTAATCCTTAGTCTTCCAAATTCTTCGACTTTTTCGACTTTTGTCTCGGGATTACTTTAAACTCGTCTTGTGATTTCTTCACAAATTAAACTTGAGTTCTTCGGCTTTATTAAACTTCCGTCTTTGGACTTTTTCTTCGATAAATCTTCAGAATAGGCCTTGGACTTCCGTTCTTTTTGCACTCTTGATTTCTTGACTTCGTCTTTTGTCTTTTTCTTCGATAAAAGCCCGTGAAAGCCCGTGTTTTCTTCCCTTTTTACATTTTGATCCTAAAATCATAACAAAAACACAAACCACGCATAATTCCGACATTTACGACATTAAATACACGTTATGGTCTCGTTTTCATTATAATTAAGTGGTAAAAGGATGGGTGTGTACACACCTATCAAATCCCCTACACTTGACCATTGCAATGTCCTCATGCAATGCATTAATTACAAAGCAAGATTACACTTTTCATCACAATCAATCCGTATTGGCCTTTATTAAAGAGATAGAAAATAACAAAACAAGTAAAGAAATCAAAGACTAACCTTAGGGTTTTGGAATGTCATGAATGATTATCATCCTCAAGTTTCACGTTCCCCATACCAAGCTTAAAAACGAGATCATTGTTATTATAAGTTAGCAAACTAACATGAACTCATGTGCGCCAATTATTTACTTAGACTCCCTTATTCCTAGGTGTATCTCTTATATTTTATTATTGTCTTGAATGATCACGAGGATGCATTGTTGACTTATTTCGATAGTTATTAAGGCTGAAAATAAAGTGGGATGATTTAATCAATAGTTAGCTAAAGGACAAAATCTTTTAAAACTGCTTCTCGGGACCTCATAAAGTTCATATCTTGGCATAACTCGCTTCACGATTTGAGACCTTTCTTGGACCGATATTTGGCAGTGAATTCATACTTCAAATCTTGAGAGACGTTCATGAAATAATGGTCTTCTCTTCATAATAGAAATTTCTTCAGTTGAAGTTTTGAGAGATTCTTCATATTTGGACCATGACTTCTTCATTTTTCTCCAATCTTTATTTTGGATTTTGATATACAACGATCCGCCTCCTTTTAGGACTTGGATCTATTTATCCTCATACCTTGTTAGGGCCTTTTTGGATAGATTTCTCCATGATCTTTTGGGGAGTTTTTGCTTTTCGTCTTGTGTCTCGATCCTTCATATTGATTTTTGATAAATGATTCTTCACATCACTTTTGGATCTTTAGCAACAAAATGTAGCCCTCATGCCTTGTTAGGACCTTTTTGGACTCGCCAATCTTCGCATCACGCTTCAATAAGTTATGCCTTGGCTATGAACTCTAATTAATACCGAGCAACTTTTAAACGATCTTGGGCTAGAAGCTAAGTAACTTTTCAAATCGTACGACCTTATTTATTGCAGATAAATTTATTAACAAGCGATGGGAGAATAGGCTTATAATCAACTCACATAAATTCACGAAAGAATACCAAACTTATAATTGACTCTATCATCTCTCGTCCTCCACAATTTAAAATCTCAAGGAATGAGACTCGTGGATGCTTAGCCAATTAAATCAAAGTTTTGGGTTTTCGAGTCATCTATAGGATCTTGCAACTTCTTAGACTTTTTCAAGTTTAGAAATCGCATTTTAAAGTCCCCTTGATAAACGACTCTCTAGGATCAATTATAGGAACTTGCGAAAAGTTCTTGTTCTTAACCCGTGAGAGTTAAGACTTTCGCGTTTTAAAGCTCCCTATATAAAAGCCTAGCAAAACTTGACTTAAACACATTAAGGATACTAGCTAGAGTAAACTTAGATAAGTAGACTCGGGTTGAGTCAAAAGATTCACAACGTTGAAAATTAAAACCACTTTATTAAAATTTATTCTAGCAAAGAAAGTAAATAACGCTAACAAAGGAAAAACTACTAGGCCAAAATAGATCAAAAATTTTGAAAAATATCAAAAAATTGATTTTCCGGTTAAAATGAGGACAAATACATGGAAAAGGCCACTTAACTTCGATAGAAGTCCCCCTACACTTGATATAAACATTGTCCTCAATGTTTAAGCATGTGGTAGTAAACTCCCCTACACATAGGACATTGTGCACGTTGTTTAAATCTTGCTAAGAAAGAGACAACTAAAGAGATTCCTATTTTAATATTGAGAAATATAAAATAGTGAATCGAAAAGAGTTTAGGATAGAACCGGGAAGACGGAAACATGGAATCACGGGACGTCAAAAATCATCAAGAGTGGATCATTGAACGCTCGAATCTCTGAGTATGAGAAGAGAGAAAATAGCAAACACCAACGGGTCTCCCCTACACTTAGGATAGAAATAGCTAAAAGATAGATACTTGGGTTGCCTCCCAAGAAGTGCTTGATTTTTGATCACCGAGTCGTGAGCCTGACTCGACCTTGATTAGCATAGGAAGAAGCTTGAAAAACATCCACCGGGGTCAAATACATGGTTTTCGTAGCACTAGCTTAAGGCGAATAAAGCAAGCCAAAGAAAAGTAGGCAAGGTTCCCTTAAGCAAGTGGTGAGCACGGTGGTAGAAAGGATGATGGGGTGCAAGCATATCTACAGTAGTTCCATAAATCTTTCCTTTTATTTCATCAGACGGATACTGAGATGGCTTAAAAAGTGCAATACCGGGATCGAACACCTTGTCCTTTAGGGGAAAATAACACTCAGGCTCATCAGATCTTGAAGAAGATCCGATCATAAATCTCGCAATCTCATCCTCAGAAGGAGGATAGAGAGGAGTTAAGACATAAGTGTTGCTGATATCGGTGTCGACCGGCTTCTTCTCCTTTGAAGCAGATTTCTTCATATCTAAAGTAGGATAAAGACCATAATCATCAAAGTCTAAAGTAGGGGCATCACTCTCATGAGGGAAGTATGTATTGAGAAAAGTAGAAAAGTCTTCCTCAAATGAGTATTCATCCAAAGTAGGATTAAGCATGGTTGGCGGAGGATCTTCATCATGAGAAGAATCACTCGAAAGAGTATCGGCCTCATCAAAATCATCATAAGTGGGCATGTCTGGATACTCAGAAGTAAAATCATCATAATCATCCCCATCGGAGCTAGAATCATCATCATAAGCATCATAGATCGGTGGAGAATCATATATGGGTGAAGGTTCCAAATTGGAGAGAGAATCATCCACATCATCTTGAAAAAGTGGATTATCATGTAGAGGCTCGAAGAGAGGATTGTTGTAGACAACAAAATCATCAAGCACATTAATCATATGCGCCGATTCTCTTCCATTATATTTGCTTGTAAGCTTCCCCATTTCAAAAACTTGTACATCATCCCCGACTCTTAAGATGAGTTCACCTTTATCCACATCTACTAAAGCTTTACCGGTTCTCAAAAATGGGCGTCCAATTATTAACGGAATACGAGGGTCCATTTCATAATCAACAACGACGAATTCGACCGGAAAAGTGAATGTGCCAACTTTAATGAACACATCTTCGGCAATACCAAGAGGGTAAGCGAGAGTGAGGTTTGCAAGCTCAAGAATCATCTTCGTTGGTGTGAGGTCGGGCAATGATAACTTTTTCCAAACGCTGAAAGGCATCAAATTTATACTTGCCCCGAGATCGGCTAAGGCAGTAAATTCGTCGGTTTGGTTAAAAGTACAAGGTAGCACAAAACGACCGGGATCTCCAAGTTTTTCCGGAAGTTCTTTAAGGAGGACGGCAGAACAATTTTCATTCAATCGAGTATTAACAAACTCGGCCATCTTCTCCTTCTTATTAAGCAATTCCTTAAACATCTTGACAAATTATGGCATTTGGGCTAGGGCTTCAACAAGGGTAAAGGTGACGGTCATGCCGGCAATCTTGTCCAAAAAATTAGAGACTTGAACGTCATTCTAGTCAAAATTCTAGCCTTGTTGAGTCGAGAAGGGTAAGGAATGTTGGGGTTAGGTGGTGTAGGTGTAGAAGGTGAAGGTTGAGATGTTGAAGGTTTAAAGGTGGGAGGTGGGGTTGGTGAAGGGTTCTTCTTGGGTACTTCTTCATGACGAGGCGGAGACGATAATGGAGAACTAATACTAGGCGTGGGAGTAGGAGGGATAAATGGTGGTGGAGGAGATGTAGATGGTGTAACTGGGGGTGGGATAGAGGGTGCTACTAAAGTTGCTCCACTACGGGTAGTAATAGCACTCACATTCGCTCTCGGGTTGGTGACGGTGTTTGAAGGTAGAGAGCCCAAAGTAGAGGGTTGAGTGGTTGGTAAGAAACTAGCCAGCATATTCTTCAAATCATTCGTTTGATTGCTGAAGGAGGATTGTATATCATTTCAAATCTCAGATCTAATGTCATTCCCTTGCTTAGTGATATCCCCTTTCATGTTGATAATTTGGCTTTGTAGATTCTTGATTTGCTCTCCTTGGGTTCTCATTAAAGCTTCAACATCTTGATTAATGGGTGGGGATTGTTGAGCGGGTGGGTGATAAGGATTAGAAGCTCGAGGTGGGATTTGGTTCCTTCTATTGTAATTGTTGTTGGAGTTGTGGTTTTGAGGAGAAAAACCGGGTGAAAGGTAGTTGTTAGAACGGTAACTTAGCAAATTTCGATCCCCTTGAGGTCGGGCTTGGTAATTTTCCGGTGAATAATTACCATAAGCCGCATACACATTTTCCGGATTGCCTTGAGTAGAAGGACAATCAGTGTATGAGTGAGGACCACCGCATGTCTCACAAGAATTGGCTATCGCTTTAACTTGTTGTTGTTGGTTTGTAGCGATGAGCAAGATATTTTTGTTCATTTCGGCCATCATGCGGGTGAATTCGGTCATATCGGGGTTTGTTGAAGTAGAAGAAACATTGACTCTCGGGTTGTTCCTTGAAGAAGCGAAGGAATCCCAATTTTTGTAATGAGTAGTCATGTTCTCAATAAGCTCTCTACACTCCTCGGGTCTTCTTTTCATAAATGTGCCACCGGCGGCTGCATTAATCGTATCACGATCACGAAAAGTCAAACCATTGTAGAAAGTATCAATTAAGGTAACGGGGAGAATGTTGTGGTTTGGACATCGATCGATCAAAACATTATATCTTTCCCAAGCATCAAAGAGAGATTCATCGGGTTCTTGCATGAAACCACTGATTTGATTTCGAAGGCTCGTGACCATGGATGGTGGAAAGTAGCGCGACAAAAAGCGTTGAGTCATGTCATCCCAAGTATGAATGGAATTCTTCGGGAGATGATCAAACCATTTTTCGGCGTGGTGTGATAAAGTATGTGGAAAGAGTTGAAGGCGAAGGACATCCATAGTAACACCGGGCAACTTCATTCTTTGAATAATAGTAGTGAATTTGTCGAGGTGCTTGTTGGCATCATCATCCGGTATTCCGCGGAATGGATTAGTTTGCACTTGTTGGATCATGTGATGCTTCAACGGAAACTCCGGAGCCGTGATTTGCATCGGCGCAATCGGTCCTCCTCGTCCAAACATTGTGGGTTGACAAAGCTCCTCCATTGTCCGAAGATCGGGTTGTGGAAGAACATTGTTGTTGTTATTATTAAGGTGCGGTGGATTATTGTTGTTGTTCACACCTGCCATAGCTAAATCTTCACGAGTCTCGGGCTCTGGATAAGTTGAAGATCTAGAACACATACACCTGCAAAAGCAAAAGAAAAAGATACCAAGGCAATAGACAATATATATACACTATTGGTATAAAAATAAAATCTTTTTGGATTTTTGAAATTTTTAATTTTTATAGATTTTTGGAAATTTTTAATTTTTATGGATTTTTTGAAAATTTTTGAGCAAGAAAAATAACGCTCACGAATGAACGGATCCAAAAAAGCAACGCGTCTCTCACAGAAAACCGTTAATCTTAATGAAAAGAGCCGGCAACGGCGCCATTTAATACGAGGCTTTTGGCCTAGTAAAAAAAATTTATCGTCCGATCTTTTCGAATTGAGAAAGGGAAGAATGTGCGACTCAGTCGTCTTTTGGTGGAAAACAATAGTTTGGTCGTTGTAGTAAATGAAAAGTGCAAAAACTTTTAAGTAAATGGCAATAAATTAAATCTAAACTTAATTAAAAATAAATGACAGGAAATAAAAACACGACGAGAAATTAAAAGGCAAACTAAAACTTTCCTAAAGGCAAGCTTAAAATAAATCTAAGGCAAGTTAACTAAAAGTGAGACTAAGTAAAAAGGCGGGAAAATTAAAGTTTAAAACCTAAAAACATAAACTTAAAATAATCTAAAAATACTCATTCGGAATATACCTTCATCCGGAATAATATGTTCATTGGGAATAAATGTTCACCTGGAATAAACGGTTCATTCGGAATATACATTCATCCGGAATAACAGGCTGATTCGGAAAAAGATGCTCATGCGGAATAAGGGGTTCATCCGGAATAAAGCTTCATCCGGAATACTCACTTGATTCGGAATATGCCCTTCATCCGGAATAATACCTTTATTCGGAATAATTGGTTTATCCGGAATATTTGCTTTATCCGGAATATTTGGCTTCGTCCGGAATATACACTTATTCGGAATAATCACAACAAATCCTTCATCCGGAATATTACTTCATCCGGAATAATAAGCTGATCCGGAGTAGATCCTTGATCCGGAATAAATCCTTCGTTCGGAATATATCACTGATCCGGAATAAACTGGGCAAACGAATTCGCGAAGAACAAGGAGAATAAAGGCTACGAATTTTAATCAAAAACTACCAAATTAAACCCAAAGATTAAACCAAATTAACCATAAATGATCAACTAATGATAATCTATCAATCCAAATCAATAAAACTAACAATAATAACCAAAATAATCAAAACCCACTTAATCAAATCAATAAAAACTAAAGAACTTAAACATAAACATAAACATGAAGATTAATATCAAAACAAGAAAGGTAGATGAGAGATTAACAAGAAAAGTAAAGATTCAATAAACATAAAAAGTAAACTTACTTGATAATTAAAGTGCAAGACAAGGTAATTAAATGGCAATGAAATAAATGTGCAAGTAATTAAAATGGAGAGACTAATTTTGTCAAAATTAGCTAAAAAGAATAAAAATGAACTAATGAGGTCTATTTATAGGGGAGGAGATGATGAGTGGAAGCTTCTTCTCTCCTTCTTCTTTCTTTCTTTCTTGTTTAATCCTTAGTCTTCCAAATTCTTCGACTTTTTCGACTTTTGTCTCGGGATTACTTTAAACTCGTTTTGTGATTTCTTCATAAATTAGACTTGAGTTCTTCGGCTTTATTAAACTTCCGTCTTTGGACTTTTTCTTCGATAAATCTTCAGAATAGGCCTTGGACTTCCGTTCTTTTTGCACTCTTGATTTCTTGACTTCGTCTTTTGTCTTTTTCTTCGATAAAAGCCCGTGAAAGCCCGTGTTTTCTTCCCTTTTTACATTTTGATCCTAAAATCACAACAAAAACACAAACCACGCATAATTCTGACATTTACGACATTAAATACACGTTATGGTCTCGTTTTCATTATAATTAAGTGGTAAAAGGATGGGTGTTTACACACCTATCAATTACTAAGCGAATGTCAAGAGGAAACCGATAGAAAATTCATGCTCATTTTAGAAACCTATCAAGCTAAAGATAATATTGAGCCGTCTTTGAGAGTTAATGTTGAGGCTAACACCACTACTAGTAGTGATGTTCCCACTGTGGATCCTTCCATCATCTCCGCCAATAAAGGAGAGACAAGGCCCGGAGATTATCATGAGTTTTACTCCCCCTCTAGTGTTGACACCCACATATACGTTTAGCTCTCCTCCTTCCTCACCTTTTGAGGAAATTCCCGAGATTATACCTGAGCCTACATCACCCATTGATGATTCCATTTCTTTTATTACTCTTTCACCTACTTCTTCAAATGACTTTATGGTTTCTTCAAATTCTCTTAGTGAGACATGTTTTGATAAACCAATTTTTGAGGAGTGTGAAGAACTTTATAATGAGTCCACTGAAGAAGAACCCTTAATTGGTCCTACACCTAAGGAGTTTGTAGATAGGGATGAGTTATCTTGTGATTTCGACTATACTTTTAATTATTCCTCGGGATCGAATGAGGATGACTCTCCTATTTTACCAAAACTGACTTTTGAAAAACATGATAAGGATACTAATGATTTATCAGATTCTTTACTCCTTAGTGATGATTTTTATACCCCGAGTATTGAGAGATTCCATCACGAGGATGTTTTCTGTGCTCCCGCGTTATTGGTTTTCTTGGATGAGCTTAATTGTGATCATGGTATTGATGAGAGGGCAAATGGAGATTTAAAACTTGATACTGATATTCATTTTGAAAACTCGGATTTTGACAAGTTCACATTTGCCTCTTCACCAATTACTTTTTATTCTACCATCGATTCTCTTCCACATATCACTTTTAGTGATGATGATGGTTTTCTCATTCCCGAGATCGATGAGTTTCTTTATATTGATACACCCATGGAGTACATATCCAAGTATTTTGATACGGAGGGAGATATACTTTTCCTAGAGGATTTATTACACGATGATACATTACCTTCTCCCCTTTCCGACCCACCCATTTATAATGATAAAGAGAACAAAGACCCGAGGGTTCCGACTATTAGTGTTTTAACACCTACTTTTTCACCCCCGATGTCTACCTTTAATTGTGAAAAAGTTTTGATTAAAGGAAACCCATCTTTCTTATATTTTTTTGCTATTTCCACCTTGGGGTCTATATCCTTTCGTGATGGAAATTATGTGTTTGACCCGGGTGGACTTTATTGGGGTATTCCTTATATGACTATGTTTCACCCTTTATCATGGAGATATTTTCATCCCTTGAAAGTATCGGCTTGTCCATGATTTCACCCATTTCCACCTTTTCCATAATAAGTGTAGGGGGAGCCATGTAGGTTGTTTGTGATGTGTTGTTTTGTAGGAATGTGTGCTATCAAGTTCCATTTTTGGTGCCTTTTGAAGAACCGTGATCCCGTGTTCCCGTGTACCCGGCTACCTCCACTTTGTGTTTTGCTATAGTGATTCAATTTTGTATATAGATAAAACATGAAAAATTTATCAATTTAGTTAAGTGAGCTTTTTCATGAATATGTCCTCATTTTAACCGGAAAATTAATTTTTTTCGACGTTTTTCAAAACTTTTGATCTATTTTGGCCTAGTAGTAGTTTTCATTTATTTTCTTTTATCTTCTTTCCTTTTGTCAGCAGCATCATATGTATATATTCCATTTCATGAATAAAGTCAAAAAGAAAATGAATAAATAAAATGGTTTTAACGAATTTAGATGTCTTTGATATATCGTGAATATTTTGACTCAACCCGAGTTTACTTATTTGAGTTTACTCTAGCTAGTATCCTTAACCATATGGACCTTAATTGGTTTATTAGTCTAAGCATCCACGAGTCTCATTCTTTGAGATTTTAAATTGTGGAGAACGAGAAATGATAGAGTCAATTAAAAGTTACGTATTCTTTCATGAAATTATTGAGTTAATTATAAGCTTTTTCTCCCAACACTTGTCAATAAATAAATGCAATAAATAAGGTCATACGATTTGAAAAATTACTTTTCTTCTAGCCTAAAATCGTTTAAAAGTTTCTTGGGATTAATTAGACTTCATAGCCAAGGCATAACTTATTGAAGCGGGACGCGAAGATTGGTGTATCCAAAAAGGCCCTAACAAGGCATGAGGATATCCAAGTCCAAAAAGGCCCTCACAAGGCATGAGGATTCACTTTCTTGCTAAAGATCCAAAGATGATGTGAAGATCATTAATCCAAATCAATATGAAGGATCAAGACACACGACGAGAAGCAATTACTCCCATAAAGATCATGGAGAAGTCTATCCAAAAAGACCCTAACAAGGTATGAGGATAAATAGATCCATGTCTAAAAAGGAGGCGGATCTTTGTTTATCAAAATCCTAAATAAAGACAAGGATAAATGAAGAAGTCGTGGTCAACGTTTGAAGCATCTCCCACTACAAATGAAGATGTATACCAAAATGAAGAGAAGAGCATAATTTCAAGATCGTCTCTATAGATTTGAAGTTTGAGTACATGCCAAATATCGTTCTAAGAAAGGTCTCAAATCGTGAAACGAGTTATGCCAAGATATGAACTTTATGAGATTTCGAGAAGCCGTTTTAAAAGATTTTTTCCTTTAGCTAACTATTGATTAAATCGTCCTACTTTATTTTCGGCCTTAATAAATTGTCGAAATAAGTCAAAAATGCATCATCGTGATCATTCAAGACAAAAATAAAATACAAGAGATACATCGTAGGAATAAGGGGGTCTAAGTAAATAGTTAAACCACATGAGTAAGTGTTAGCTTTACTAACTTGTAATAACAATGATCTCGTTTTTACGCTTGGTATGGGGAACGTGAAACTTGAGGGTGATAAATATTCATGACACCAAAAGCCGTAATTTAAGTCTTAGATTTCTTTACAATTTTCTTCCATCAAACAATTTCAAAGTTAATAAATTGAATGAAATTGTTATATCTTTTAAAAAGTTTTGATCTTTTTATCGTTGTTAAGTTTATTTTATTGTATAAGTAGTAGTATATCGTAATAAAGGCCGAGATGGGTTAATTATGATGAAAAATGTAAATTTGTGCTCTAAAATCATGCATTGCATGGGGACATTGCAATGGTCAAGTGTAGGGGATTTAATAAGTGTGTAAACACTTATCCTTTTACCACTTAAAACAAGGAAAAACCAAACCAAAACGTGTATTTATAGACGTAAATGTCGGAATTACGCATGGTTTTGTTTATTTATGTAAAATAGGTACAAAAGCTCATAAATGAAGAAAACACGAGATTTCATGGGCTTTTATTGAAGAAAAAGACAAAATACATGCTCAAGGGACCAAAAGTATTAAGAGGCACAGATATCGAGAAATCACCAAGGAAAAAGGTCAAGAAAACTGAAGAACAAGCACGAGAATGGAAAGAGAACAAAATTACGAAGCCAACGGTTCCGGCCTTGCCGTGTAACTCGTCTCGGTTTGCATTTCACATATTCTACTATTTTCTTTCTAATTTTAACATTTTATTAATCTTAGTAAAAATTAAATAAATAAAAGTTTTTTATTTTATAATAGTTAGTATAGAATTGAATTATTTAATTTTGATTTTTAAATATTTTTAGTTTTAGTAGTTTTATTTTTATTTATTTTTATCTATTTTTAAACTAATACAAAAATATTAAAAAGAAAAAATAGCATGTGTGTTTCTTTTGTGAGTAATTAGGTGCATGCTTCTAGAAGATTAATGATGGTGGGGTTGGTTAAAGAAGATTAATCAAGAGCCCTTGGATAAAAGAATAATGAAAGGTGAAGATGGTGATCCTGTGAAGTGCTCTCATTGGTCTATCTAAAAGTATCTTTCATCCTATTGCTGGAAACACATCATCACCTACCAAATGACCAAGATGTCATCAAGTTAAAGAAAAGAAGGTGATTAAAATCCAAAAAAGACTAATCTACCCCAAGCACCTTGACTTCAACTATAAATAGCAACTCATTTTTCTTCATTTTGTATGTGGATTTTAGGTAGCTAAATAATGTCAATTTTATTTCTTGTTTTTTAAATGTATTTCCTTTCAAATTTGTATTAGCTTATCAATAAGCACTTTCATATTAATAAAAGTTTATGTTTTAGCTTATTCTCTTTTAGCTTATTCTCATTCTAACTTTCTTAATCTTTTCTTATAATCTAGCTTATTATTTTGGCATTAGTTTTTTATAACTTTTTCCAAATAAGTTAAGATATATATATAAGTTTGAAATAAGTTATCTTATTTCAAGCTTATTGTGAGCTTATTTTTCTAGATCTAGCTTATTATGGGTGATTTGTTAATTTAGCTTTCAAGCTTTTTGAATCACATAAGTTTTAAGCTTAGGCTTACAACTTATTAATAAGCTAGCTTTTTAATTATTTACTTTTAGTTAAGATCTATTAGCTTTTTTATACAAAATAGTTTAGATCTATTAGTTTTAAGTTTAAAAATTAAAGTATTTTCATAAAACCTAAAAAATAGTCTAGATATATTAGTTTTGTTTTAATCTCTTTAATTAATATTAATAGTTGCTTATTATTCTAACCTCTTGTGTTATTTTGATCTTGGCGAATCGATTCACGGTTGGTAAAGAGCTTATGGTTTTTATCAATCTGGTTCGAGATTGATTTGAGAGGCGTTTAGATTAGTTTGATTTGGTTGGCCGTGTACTTTACGGGCCGTGTATTGTTGATTATGTTGATGTTTTTTAGAGCGTTTTCTTCAGACCACGGGTACTAAGTTCTCTTTTTTTTATTATCTAGCTTAATCGTTTTAACTTAAATAATTAGATTACTTTAGTTTGAATTGTTTTCAAAAAATATCTCTTTTATTAAAATCGGTTTAATTACTTTTAAATATTATTATTGATTTAAAAATAGATTTAAAGGTTTAAAAATTAGTTTTCATTTAGATAAGCTTATTATTAGTATAAAGTTTACACCTTTTTGTGATATTAAGTTTATTAGTATGTAAAGCTTCTAGCTTTATCATCTAAAAGATCAATAAGCTAAAAAGGTTAAAGCTTTACGCTTTATTTTTAAGTTTATCTTTGTGATTTTATTTCTTTGTCACTTTTACTTGTTATTACGTGCTTGCATTTAGATTAATTTTGCATTTAGGATTATTAATATTTTTAACTATAGTTTAGATTTGTTGCATCTAGATTTTAAATTCTACATTTTAGAGTAATTTTATGTGAATTAATTACGCTTTTATTTTTATATATTCCCTAGCCTAAATAATTTTCCCCATTTTAGTTTAATTAGACAATAGATACCAAGCAAGCTTTATTAACCAAAAAACAATTAAGCTCTACGATAAAATTGGAAATCAATTCGAGTCGAGTCAAGGAAAAACGACTATACTAAAAAATGGATATTATTTTTGAAAAATTACATGTATGTTTTTAAAAAAGTACATGTGTGTTATTGAAAAAGTACATGTATGTTCTTGGAAAAGTGCAGTTATGTTTTTAGCAATTGTATTTGAATTGTATTTCATTTCATACGAAATTCAGTATTGTATTTTATGTTTTGCTTTGTTATAAATTTTGAGATTACATGTATGTGCTTATGTTTTTTTGTATATAATGTATACTAAAAAGATATGTACAATTGTAAAAAAAAGTTTCATGGATAAATAATTGTATATAAAAAATGTATATACATTAATAACAAATAAGAAAAACATATATGCACCTTAGATTTTTTTAAACATGTATTTAAAAAAAAATTTAAAAAACGTTTTTTTAATAATAAAAATTCAAAAAAAGTCAAAAATGAGTTTTTCCCGTTATACCCTTTTGATTTAAAAAAATATATTTAATAGATATAAAACCTCAAGGTATTGTATTATTGTAATTGATTATTATACAAAGATTGTAGATGTATATATACAAATACATTAACTTGGGGACTAAGTAACTAACATATAACCTAACGGGTACGACCCATATATATCTTTGGTCTAACACGCCCCCGCAAGCTAAGGACGGGCAACAACCTGTAGCTTGGATCTTAGAAAGAGAAATTGAGGAGTTGGCAATGGCTTTGTAAATATATCTGCAATTTGATCATGTGTAGATATATTTTGAACTCGAATACCTCCTTGGGCAACCTTTTCTCGAACAAAGTGATAGTCTATTCCACGTGTTTTGTACATGCATGAAAGATAGGGTTAGCTGACAAGTATGTTGCACCAAGATTGTCACACCATAGTATAGGCGTTGAAGATGACCGGATACCAAGCTCATGAAGAAGAGCTTGAAGCCATGTGAGCGCATCAACGGTGTCAGCAAGAGATTTGTATTCTACTTCTGTAGAGGAACGTGAAACTGTACGTTGTTTACGAGCGGTCCAAGATATAAGGTTTAAACCAAGATATATAGCAAATCCTCCCGTGGACCGACGATCATCTGAATCTCCAGCCCAGTCAGCATTTAAGAAAGCTTCAAGAGAAGTATCAGGACCTCCTTTCCATAGTGCATCGGTAAAAGTTGAAGATTAGAACCAGAAGAACGACGTATGAGCATGCCATGTTCAACCATACCATGAAGATAATGTAAAATTCGTTTTACTGTAGACCAATGATTCTCGGTTGGAGCATGCATATATTGACATACCTTGTTAACAACAAAATCTATGTCACACCGAGACAAGGTAACATATTGTAAAGCACCCACTACTTGTCGATATTTCACTGGATTAGAAAAAGCGGTACTATCATATAAGGTGAGTGGGATCGAGGTAACCATGGGAGAATACACAGCACTGCAGTTAGAAAGACCAGCCCTTTGTAATAGCTCCAAAATATAGTTCTTTTGAGACAAGAGAATACTCGACACATGAGGAACAACTTCAATACCCAAGAAGTAGTTAAGGGGCCTGAGATCTTTTAATGCAAAAGCTGATCCAAGTTGACAAACTATATTGTCGATAGTGCCCGTGTTATTACCTGTAACGATGATATCATCCACATATACCAGAATGTACAAAAATGTGTTTCCACGCGCATAATTAAACAAAGATGGATCCGTTTTAGAGCCTTTGAAACCGAGATCATAGAGAGTCATGGAAAGGCGCTCAAACCAAGCGCGTGGGGCTTGCTTTAAGCCATAAAGAGACTTATGAAGCAAACATACATGATGTGGTCGTTCTGGATCAATAAAGCCTGGAGGTTGGTTCATATAAACCTGCTCCTTAAGACATCCATGAAGAAATGCATTTTGAACATCTAATTGCCGTAGTGGCCAGCTGTGAGTAACGACAAGTGATAAAACAGCTCGGATAGTTGTTGACATGACATCTGGGCTAAATGTCTCATGAAAATCAATACCTGTTTTTTGCCAAAAACCTTTGGCAACAAATCCCGCTTTATATCGAGTGATAGCACCATTCTTGTCATGTTTTATCATGTATACCCACTTACCATCAACAACATTGGTGTTAGAGGCACGAGGTACTAAAGACCACGTTCCATTCTTGACGAGAGCATCATACTCTTCTTTCATAGCTTGACGCCACTCTGGAGAGTTGTTGGCAATAGTAAACGAGGTTGGTTCAATGATTTTAGGGGGGAGGACGGTAACATGATTTGCGGAAGGATCGTAAGGACCCCTTGTTTGGGATTTGGACGAAGATTTGCGGGATGTTGGAGAAGTATAGGATGTGGTGATAGTGTGGGTGGTGTTGGTATGGATGTATTCGATACAAAAGATTGTTGGCCATTAGAAGACACGAGAGAAGTTTGAGAAGTTGGACTCAACTGTGGTGAAACGGATGATGGAGAGGAGATAGGTGAGCCTGGTGATGGTGGTGGGATTGGATGGTATGTGGTAGGAATTATATAAGGTGATTCCGAAGAGTAATATGGAGATGTTTGTGAAGAGGGTGATGAAGTAGTTTTAGGGATATCGAAGGGGGAATTGTGTTTCGTTAAAACGAACATGACGAGCAATATAAAGACACTCTGTCGAAATATCAAGACAACAGTATCCATGATGGGAGGGGCTGTAGCCAAGAAAGACACACGAGTTGAACGAAAATCCATTTTGTGACGATTGTATGGACGAAGATGGGAAAACATAGGCACCCAAAGACACGAAGAAAAGTATAGTCGGGTTGACGTTTGAATACATGTTCAAAAGGTGACTTGTTTGTTGATGTGCGAGAGGGCATGCGATTGATTAGGTAAATAGCAGTATCAAAGGCATAATGCGAAAATCGTTGAGGAACACATGATTGAGCAAGAAGAGTAAGACAAGTCTCTACAACGTGGCAATTGCGGCATTCAACAAAGCCATTTTGCTCACTTGTATGAGGACAAGATCGCCGGTGAATAATTCCTAGCGAAGAGAAAAACGAAGCTAAATTGCGAAACTCACCACCCCAATCGGTTTGAACATTCTTTAGTTTTGTGGTGAATTGACGTTCGACCATTTGCACGAATGATTTAAAAGTTGAATACACATCAGATTTTTGA
This sequence comes from Glebionis coronaria, assembly GCA_025667525.1. NCBI lineage: Eukaryota > Viridiplantae > Streptophyta > Magnoliopsida > Asterales > Asteraceae > Glebionis > Glebionis coronaria. The sequence goes on along the minus strand of CM046880.1, from coordinate 296,254,442 downwards.
GCTAAATGATATATCCACATGTACCGAGAATGATGATCAACACACAACATAAAAAACCTATGACCTTCAAAAGATAACAAAGGTGCGTGACCCCAAACATCACAATAAACCAAGTCTAAAACATTATTACTTCGAAAATTAGAAACAAATAAAGGGAGTTTTGAAGATTTTCCCAATTGACAAGAATTACATAGACTTGACAAACTATTATTTGCAATAGGAAGAGAAAAATTAGAAAGCATAGAACGTAAAAGACGTTGATGAGGATGTTCGAGCCGCCTATGACAGATGGTTGGGGAAGCTCGTACAACCAAAAAAGACACTTTGTTGATCGACTTCAGTTGAGGAAGAGTGATGGTGTAGAGACCGTGTTTACTGGGGCCGGTGAGAAGAGTGGTGTGTGTAGACTCGTCCTTTATAACAAAATAAGAAGAGTGAAATTCAAAAAAGACACCATTATCATGACAACATTTTTGAACAGAAAGGAGATTATGGGAGATTTCTGGTACATGAAGAATGTTTTTGAGAGAAAATGTTTTTTGTGGCGAGTAAACTTTAGATGAACCAATATGAAGAATAGGAAGACCCTTACCGTTGTCAACATGAAGTGCGTCGTCACCATAATATGCTTCTGAATTGTCCATTGCTTCCAAATCAGGTGTCACATGACTGTTTGCTCTGGTGTCTGAATGCCAATTTGCAGACGCAGTAGAGGATTGACCGCGAGTATTTGCAAAGTTAGCCGATGGTCGAGTACGAATGGTCAAAGGGTCATGATTCGGGCATTGTGATGGAATGTGACCAATACCACATCTATTGCAAGTGCCATACACTGTGTTCTGGGTGGATGCCCAATCAAATTAACGACCATTGCCACGACCTCGGTTGTTGTTGTTACCACGAGAGTTGTTTCGATTTCCACGGTTGTTATTGTTACTCCTGTTGTTGTTGCATGAACGAGCACCGTAAAAAGCTTGTGGACCATATGATGCAATGGGTGACAATTGAAATCCAGGTGCACTCAATTGAGCAGCCAACTCTGAAAGTTGAGCCTTGCAAGGTTCTTGTATGCTTGGTGAGCCCACTGCGTAGTTTGCAGCAAAAGATGGAGTAACTGTTGGAGCAGGTGCACGTGTTTTTCCAAGCATATAATCATGATCACTAAGGAGTGCACGAAGCTCACCAAATGTAGTTGGACTTTGACGAGCAATGATTGTGGTTTTAAGGCCGTTATATTCTTCACGGAGACCCGAGACATCAAGCACAACGAGATCTTTATCTTTTACAGGTTCACCAATAGCGGCGAGTGCATCAGCATATTCTTGAGCACGATTTAGATAAGCATCAGGAGTTTCATCACCATGCATCTCTATTCTCAGAAGTTGTGTCTTGAGAGTCTATTCCCTAGATGTGGAATGAGGTACATACACCTTTTCAAGAGACAACCAAAGATCTCGAGAGGTTGTACCTTGAACATGGCGAAAATAAGGTTATGAGATTGTAGAGATAATTAACATACGTACGTGGGCATCATTGGAGACCCAAATTGAATAATTTGGGTTCTCCTGTGGAACAATTTCACCTTCGGCAACAGCGGGTACCGTTTTTGATGGACAGGGTATTGAACTATCCACATCACCCATCAAATTGTTTGTGATGAGGAATGGTTCAATCATATTTTTCCAGTAACCATAGTTTGTAGGTGAAAGGGTAAAAGCGAACTTACGCGAGTTGTGAGCCGTTTTATCGGTTGTGGTGAAAGCTAACATCTTAGCCATATTCCTGTTTATTTAAGGTTGACAACAGCGGCGATAACAGCATCGGCGGTGGCAGTGGCGGTGGCGGCAGCCACGACGGGAACTGATCGCAAATCCAAAATTGATTGATGGGTTTTGTTAGGAATTATATGAGAATCACAATGATGTTGTTGGTTTTTCGTGAATCAATGTGATCTGACCAGAAAAAGCAAAAACGTGGTCGGATGTGGCGGCGGCGACCGATCAGAAAATCAAAATTGATTAGTGGGGTTTGTTTGGAGTTAGATGAGGATCACAGTGGTGTTTTTGTTTTTCGAGTCAATGTATTTTGGTTGGAAAAAGCAAAAACGTGGCCGGAATTTATAAATTATGGCGAACATTGTGAAGGGTGCCGGATTTGTGTCGAAAAAAGGATTCTTTAGAGTTTTGGATGTGATACCATATAAAACCTCAAGGTATTGTATTATTGTAATTGATTATTATACAAAGATTGTATATGTATATATACTAATACATTAACTTGGGGACTAAGTAACTAACATATAACCTAACAGGTACGGCCCATCTATATCTTTGGTCTAACAATAGAACTAAATTCCTATTAGTTTAAAATGGTTATGTAAGTTCTGTACCAAAAAACGGGTTCTGCAAATAGCGTTCCCCTATATATATATATATATATATATATATATATATATATATATATATATATATATATATATATATATATATATATATATATATATATATATATATATATATATATATTAGTGAACTTCCGAATCACACAAATATTTGTTCAAGTTAACTCGAAGGACAAAAGGTTTAAAAGATAAAAGAAGACAACTCAATATGCAATTAAATGAAAGAAAGTCATACAACATTCTGGACGCACGATTGTGCGGCGCACCGATTGAATTGTGCGCCGTAGATTATGGCTCTTCAAAGTGAGGTGCACTTTTGGATCCGTGCGACACACTTCTGACCTCAGGCAACACTATAAAAGGAGACACTACCTCTCATTTTACACACACTTGTCCAAATCAATTCTAAGCAAATTCTCTAGTCTTCTTAAGAGTTTTTGGGTATATCTCCATACTTGGAAATCATTTGTAATAAGAGTATTATACTCTTGGGTTCTAGAACGATTTTGCTTCGTGACACTTGCGTAAACTTCGATCCAATATAATCTAAGTATGGTTTCTATTAACTCTTTTCCATTTGATTTATATACTTGTTTACTATGTTAGGCTAACTTACTTGTGACTACATGGGTTTGTAAATATAACTTGTGATGATCCTATGACATGCTTTTACTCAAACGATTTCATATTTATGTTGAAGAACCATGAAGCTATCTAAGTTCTATCCACATGCTTTATTAACTTAGATTGGTTACGATAATTTGGTATAGGTTGAAAAGGCCAAATTGTTATACCTAGTTTTTAAAGAACATGTCTCTGATTTTTGAGTCTTTAGTTGAATTAATTTGTTTAGATAAATTGATAAAAAAAATTGAACTTGTAGAATCTTGTTTAAGCCTAGGAGAAATTATTTACTTATGAGACATAAGTCTTTAATCAACTAAGTAAGTTGTGAAACACTTTTTTGACGAAAACGGTTTATTACACTTTACATACTTAATCATATCAAGATCATTATTATCATCATTACAAACTTACATGAACTATCCCATTTGTAGTCATACTTGTCATAATATTGTTTCAAATCATTTTAAAATGTTTGTTTACTTTCTTCAATTAAATCATTGATTATATAACGAAATTAATTCCTTGTTAACTATCTGATCTTAGAACTAAAAGCTATACTATATACGGGAGTTATACGTTACCCTTGTGTTTCGTTTCTTATAGGTAATACTTAGTAATTTAAATTTAAAACTTTCTGAGCACATCAAACGTAAAGGACAAGAAAATAATAGAAATTATAAACGATCAAACCACAACACCAACATTTATAGTGGTTCGGCTACGATGCTCCTCTCCTCCCTACTCCACTTCCAAAATATTCGACTTAAGATTTCACTATGTCAACAAGCTCCCTTTAGGCGGAGAAAATAGTATACAAGTAGGTTACATAAATTTTCTTTATTAAGCCTGTAGAAACTAGAAGGGGGGGTTGAATAGTTTCTTATATTTACTTATTAAAATGTGGTTTCCAAAAATCATTTTTCAAAAACTTAGGCTTGAGGAAATATGTGAAATCTTCTTATGCACAATATGAACAATGATAGTGTAACTAAACTAATACTAACATAAATATATCCACAAAGAATAAAGAATGATAGTGTACCTAATCTAGTACTAACACATGTATATGCATAAAGAATAAAGAATGTAAAGAGTTAAGGGTAAAGAAAGATCAAACCGAACACCAAGGATTTATAGTGGTTCGACAACGAAGCTCACTCCTCGTTCCTACTCCACTCCTCGAGTACTCCTTACTCGAGAGTTCACTACACAACAAGCTCCTTATGGTGGAGAAAACCGTACACGTCGCTTAACCAATTTCCGACTCTAAGCTAAAAGTCGAGCCCTAATCGTAGCTAGGACCAATCTACACAACTATACTTAGTACATACACAACTTCCAAATATACACAACTACTTGGATCTTCATAACTATGACACAACTACAAGTGTATAAAATTAGATCTTCAATGGATCTTTGGTGGTGGACTCAACACTTCACTAGGATAGTGTTCTTCTCTTTGCACTTGGAGAGAAAGGGATGAAAGAACAAGATTCACTTCTTAAACAAGTAATAACCAAACAAATGATCAAAGATTTGAGTGATTAAAGAAGGGGTTTGAATCTGGAAATAAATGTGCAAAAGAGGTGAGGTGAAAAGCTGAGAATGGTCCACTATTTATAGGACAAAGGAGCCAACGGCTATATCTGCCCGCGGTACCTTATCTTAGCCCGCGGTACCTTATCAATAAGGTACCGCCTAGGCGCTAAGGTACCGCCGGACTAGACTCCGCTCCTTTTTGTCCTTTAGTGGTGGAGGTCTTATCTGGATATAAAAAATATCCTGAAAGGATATTCTTAACCAAATAAGAATATGCCATTTTCAATTTTCAAATAATTAATTTAATAAAACATTTTCTTAAAAAGAAAGTTTAATAAAAACTTGTCACACTTAATAAAAAGTGAGTTTTAGGAAAAGAATAAATCACTTGTGTAACACCCCCAAATTTATACAACTCAGTACAGCGGAAGACTCGTTGGTGTTACGGGATAGCACATTACTCACATCATAGACAACGCATAAAAATCGCGCCATTTAATTAATAAATCATTTCCATTCATAAATATCAAAGTTACATCGGTCCCAAGTCATTATATTTCATACAAAGTTTTACAAAGCATTTTGAATGGAAACTATTGTTTAGGTGCGGGCCATGAATTCTTGTTGTCTTCCCGAGAATTACCTTCAAGTACCTGAGATAAAACATGTTAAAAGAAAAGGTCAGCGATAACGCCGAGTGAATTCATAGAGTTTAATAAATTCCATCAATATAACTTTGGTATAAAATTAGTACCAAAAATCAATTCGTACAAATCATTGTAATAGGCCGTAAAATAGCCAAAATCATTTTATGCAAATCTTTGTAATAGGCCATAAAATAGCCAAAGTCATTTTATACAAATCCTTATCGAAAATCATAATATAGGCATTTGCCTTAAAAATTATTATACGAGCCAATGTCGTAAAAACATCATACAATACGTCTTATGAAGTTGTATAAAATCAAATAAATACCGTTATATGAATATGGTTATGACAACCAAAATACAAACATAATATCAATAGTATGACCCTGTATTGCTAGTCAGGCAATACATCGTAATTCGGAGCGTCTATTAGTATTTCGTTAATTCGGATTATTATAAGCCGCATGACATTGTTACCTTACTAAACCAACAACGGGTAGCTAACCCGATACCAATTTTTCCCATCTAAAGTAGCGTGTCGTCACAAAGTTCACGCTATGGAAATCTTCTCATACATTAATTCGCTTACCAATCAATGTGGCACGACGGGGATCAACCGTCAAGGCGCGAACTGGGGTGATCGTCCCCAAATAGTACTATTAAATGCATAAGCGTCTACCAACTCCCGGTAGTTCACAATTCATGCTAATGGGACTTTTAGTGACATAACCTAACTTTAATAATCCATTTAATTTCATCTATCGGGTCCTTTAATCATTTATCGGGTCATACAATCGGGTCATTCAATCATTCGGGTCCAAATCAATAAACAAACAATCGGGACAAATGGTGTCCAAACTTTTATAAAAACTAACATGTTATCTCCCTCGCGGGTTTATAAAGCATTTATAAAACATTTAAAAGAGTGCGAGGCTATGAACTCACGTTGATGTGGGAAGGCGGGTTATCGGCGATTCGGACGTACAGTGCGTGCTTCAATCACGGAAACCTAGACAAATAATACTCGGTCTTAGACTCATGTCCAATGACTTTATAAAAATAACAATTATGTATACATATGATGATTATATATATATGATGATCAAGTGGGTTTACATATTCTCGTTTACTCATTTTTAGTGTTATATGTCGATAACTTTTATACTAGCTTACTAGTTTTACCCATTTACGTGTTTTAAGTCCAATAAACTTATTATAAGTTCTTTAACTTGTTTTAATCCATGTTATACTCATATTATCAGTATCTATGCTTTACAAGTTGGGCCTAAATGGGTTAAGGCCAATAATAAGTTCATAAGTATTTTAGTCCATTTTTGTTGTATTATTAGTCCAATAACGTTAATTTAGTCCGTTAACGTCCGTATGTCCTATAGTTCGGGTTTTATCGGTTTTTACTTGCTATACATGTCTATATATCAGTATATAAGTTTTATAAAGTTTTCATTAGACGGGTCCAACCATCTAAGTTTTATTTAACAAAAACGTTAATTTTACGGCAATAGCCGAAAAAGTCGTAAAAATCAAGTTTATAGTTTTTACTACTTATAAATATTATTTTACCACCATTTATATAAGTTATTCATTCATTTACCCTTTTACATATTTATATAAATAAGTTTTATAAGTTAGTGGATTTTTATTTTACATTTTATATATTAAAATGTGAGTGCTTATATAATAGTATTATTCTTTAATTTCCAAAAATCTGATTTTTAACTTCATCTTCACCAAAACTGCCATATCTTGGGTTCTGCATGGAGATAGAAGCTCAAATTTTTATCACATAAACTAAATGATATGTGCTACATTTAACTCTTCTATAGCTACTGTTGAATCATCCTTTACGTATTTTCTAAAAATCGTCCAAAACAGTAACTTCAGATTTATACCCTAAACTTGTTTTGATCATATCTCACTCATTATTTTGATTCCATTGCATGGCCAACTCTCACATGTGTACAAGAACCATAGCTTACTGTAAATCTATTCCACTTCATCATTTTATCAGTTTATGACTTACTTCTTTACTGTTTTATACAGCCATCAAATTTAACCAAGATTTTAACCTTGTTTCTTATGGTTTTTCACCTTTTTATCCATGATTATCAACAACAAATCCCTACATAACATTTTTATCATCATATAATCATCATAAATATATACAATAGGAAATAAAATACATGTTTACATAATCAAAATAACAAGAAGTTGAGGAGGACAATCTTTATACCACCATGATGATGTAGGTTGTGATCAAAACATGGATTTTGATGGTGAAACTTGTGATTAGCCAACACCATCTTCAAGACCTCCAATCTTCATCAACTCCTTGTGGAAAATCAGCCTTGATACTCCATGGAAACTCCTCCTTGGATGTTATAATCACCACCAATCAATAGGGTTTCAAAAGAGCTTCATCTTATATGTAAATAACATAAGATTCCATGGTAAATTTTTGATCAAAATGGTGTTTTATGGTGAGATATGGACGGCATGAACAAGAAGGGAGGAGAGAGTTGTAGCTAGTTTTGCATGTTGCAAATGAGAGCTAATGGTATGGTGAGTGGTTTTGTGTTTGAAGTGGCTTAACTTGTAAGCCTAAGTGACATGTGTAAGCTACAAGGCTTAAAACTTGACACCAACTTGTGGATGTGTAGTGTTGTGGCCGGTTTGAGTGGGGGTGGGACAAGTGTCCCACTTGTCTCATCCCCATTTATTTACGGGTACTCCTCGATTCTAGTTTCCTCGATTTGCGTGCCCTCGGGTCGTTTTACGAAAAACGTTTTTATAAATTATGAATCAACGTCACAAAACGAATCCAATAAAAATTGTCTCATCAAAAACGGAGTTCAAAAACGTAAATACGTAATCCTAGGGTTTCCGGTTTAGTCGTAAAGGACGTTAAAATAAAATCGTAAGCCCTAATCTCTTCTCGTAAATTTGTGAGTTTATGAACCAACACAAATTTAAAACTCCAAAATAATATTCACGGACAAATTTATTTTCTGAAATGTCGGTCTGTCACCAAGGACGGTGTATGTAAACATAAGCACGTAACGTTGAATCCTCCGGTTTAGACGTAGTCGATGCTACTTCAAGACGTAAATCCAAATTTCTTCCCAAAAATAAGTGAGTTCATATTGTAACATTAAAATAATGTTTTCAAACAAATATTGAGAATAAAATATCGACCATAAATTGACGGATTGTCACAGCATTTACCCCTAAACAGGATCTTTGTCCTCAAAGATCATCTTACCTTACTACTCGCTTCTTATAGAGTTAAAGCCATGTGGTTATTTCCTCCACATCCGGTCTTTTCTCACAAGTGTAATTCATTACAATACGCGAGTTTCATCAAACATAACTACGGGAATAGGATCAGGCTAACTGTTGACTTACCTTCTCTATCCATGATGTTCACGGGTTTTTGATGAATGCAACTTTTCGCCGATCTAAGCTTTACTAAGAACAATCAGATTTTCACTTGATAGATATTCCATCAAGTTCGATATACGAAACATAATTCACGCAGTCTTCGAAGTCCTAGGGTAGATCCAGCTTATATGCCTTTCAAACCAATCTTTCACATCATCTCAATGGTCCCAAACAACGGGGACTTATATCCCATGATTTGTCAGATCATGAATTCATTTTTCCAAGGTTAAAAATTGTGGCATAACTTCGCTACCCATTTGGCACTTCAAGGTCTACATTTCACATTCACCTAACCTCTTGCCCACTACCGGCAGTCAATAATCAAATCCTAATTTCAACAATCATTTCAGATTTCGCGGGTCGGGTGTTTTGTAAGGATAGGTTCGCCATCATAGGAAACCTTAAACCTAAAAGACATGTCCAACTCACAGTGGGTGTATGTCGGGTGTCTTCATCTCAACTCCTGCTTACAGATGCTCTAATATTTAGATCCTGACAATATTCGATCTCGATCCTAATACGATGATTATCAATGATAATCTCTCCAAAGGAAAACGATTATACGGTCTATTACCAAAGGTCAATCATTCAACATAAAACAACACTTATATTACTTTGTATCGTTACTTTTACCTCGTCCCTTCGATTTGGGATGGTACATAGTACTCTCATCAAGGTTCGTTCTCAACGACTTCTGAGCAAATCTCTAGAAATTCGTTGCGAAGCGAGGATCTTGATTTAGATGTTCGATACAGGCACACTATGTTTACATAACTCTTTTGCATTTATCATTAACGGGAATGATATTAGCAAATTTGGTCAGTCTGTCGACGATGACCCAAATCGAATTAAATTTAGATGATGACCTTTGCAATAGCTAGACGTTTACTAATGTATGAGGCGATGTCTGTCTTCATAATTGCCATTAGTACAACTTCTTCAGACAAAGATACTTCTAGTCAAAAATGACATACACATAATACTTATACTTACAAGTTTTCCAATTTAACTACATCTCATAATCTCCATATTTAGACAACCATAAGTGGTCTTTAAAATATTTAACGTCATCGGCTTCTCAATTTTTAATGGTTCACATTAGCCGCGAATCCCTTTTATAATCTATATTATCCTTTTTACAAACATCGTTTATTTTTATATTGTTCGGCAATTTATTTTGCACGTTCATTATTAGGAAATATATCCTATTTGGTTCTTTATCCTTTTTATATAATACGTCACTATCTATATTCACTTCTCATGATGATATAATTATCTTGTCCACAATTTACTCAGATATTCTTTCTATATTATGCGTCAGTAGTTACGTTCACTTTCCTGATGAAATAAATATCATAACCGTATTTATTCAAAATTTCTTTCTTCATATATTCTATGTTTTAGTTTCGTCTTTACTATCATTTTTATCAGTTTTTCTCAATCCGGCGTTTTTAAATCGTCGATAATTATTACAACCAATTAAATATTAAATATTCAATTTTTATGAAATGTAAACGTAAAGGTTTTAAATTTCTTAGTTCGACCAATTATATAAAATGTTTAAAGATAAATTTGAATTTTATTAACACGATTTTTGTTGATTTATCGAAAATATTTAATAACATTCGTAAATGTTCGAAAAACCTTTGTTTATACTTTGGTCAAAGTTTTCTTAGTTTGAAAAGCAAAAATTGTCGTTTTAAGTTTTCAGGTTATGGTATAAATTGTTTTACTCAATCCTTCTTAAGTTATCTTGAGGTATACACGAACATTTACCCCTAAACAGAAGTTTAGTTAAATGGTTTGTGTATAAGGGAGTAATCCCTTTAAACATCCTTTGTTAATGCATTTGTCAAAACATATTTCCATTTTCTTTTTAGCAATACTCAAAGTCTTAAAAGGGCTCTTAATTTGTAAAGAGTCAATATATTCCATCATCTATTAATCACATGGTTAAATCATGTAAAATATTAAGTCTTAAGTCATATGTTAAATATTTAAGATACAGGTTTTCATTGTTCGGCCAATTCAGGGCAATCTATAATTAATTATTAACCCATTCTTATTCTTATAAACAAATAAATGGTCCTTAATGATCACGAGCATGAATTTATCAAATTACAAACTACACACGTGATTCACCAAATTTATGAATGCTACATGTGTATTAGTCAATCCAAACGTCATCTCATGAAACTTATAATGTTCATTACAAGTTCTAGATGTAGTGATTGGAATACATAATCTTCTTCGCAGATGCGAAGTTGATGATAACCATGCCGTGGATCAAATCTTTAAAACATACAGTAGAACCTTGTAAATGATCGAACAAATCTTCCATTTCGAGTTATGGATATCGTTTTCGATTGTCAATTTACTCAGTCACAGTAATCTATACATGTAAGGAAAGATAACACCATAGCTCTTCAGGATGACAGGCTTGGTATAATAAAATATTTCTCCGACAACTTTCTCAGTTGTACGGTAATTCCTTAAATTCAGATGGTGCTGATGTACAGTGCACAAGTCACAAGTGCAGCACCGGAAATATAACCAATACCAAATTCAACTTGCCTTAGTGGTGAAAGTCTAGGTAGTTCACCAACAAATACCTCCTAAAGTTTCAGATAAGATAAACATCTTTTAATAAATACATACTAGGTTCTTTCTAGATTACAATATCTATAACTAGTTCACAACCAATCACAATAAAATCTCAAGTCTAAATACAGGATATGATCATCCGTCAAGAATTATTTAGTTCACTTTTGATAATCAACATCTTATCTTTTTAGGGGAATTCTACTCGAGTTCCCATCAATTAAGACAATGTCGTCATGTCATAATCAATCAATTCCATTCTACTGGAATTATCAACTTTCCAGTTTCATTGTTGTCGATAAGATGTGAGCTTCTCAAAAGACTAATAATAATTCATAATCCTTCACAAATTCAAGGATATCTGGAGACACAACTACTATCAAAAGAGTAAGGTCAACGCATAATCTACGCGAGAGAATTTCAAATTAGATACAGACGAAAACACTTAACGAATATGAGTATATTCCATGTTTTCATAATTTGAGTACGCATTCGAAAGCTCCTCGGATCGTTACCCAAGTCATTCAAATGAAATCAAATCATAAGAAATGATAAGAACGTCAATACATCCAGTCGGGTATCAACACTCGGTAATCATATACTTTTCCTAAGAATCTCACTACGGGAGAATTGGACAAGAAAGAATTGTCAATTGTCAAATAAGACAATTTCCACAGATGAGTAAATTCCACTCAGAAGAATAGATAGTACGGGCACATATGTAGGTGTCTCTATCAATATGTCCCTATTTTTCACTTCTTGCAGATCTCATTAAAATTTAATCTTTCACAATCCTCAAAGAAAAAGTAGTGTTTATTCATTAGTTTTATGGTGACTACTAATCAGTCTTGCATAGTCCATTCCAAATTGTATGTAGGTGCGCAACTATATACAATTTCAAGATCAACGATGCAATACTCAGTTCGTCAAAATTTTATCATCATGTTTATAATAAAAACATTTTCATGCTTAATTCTTAAATAAGAATTCAAAATAAATTTACAAAAATTTTCTTTGTTATGGAAATAATTAAGTTTCCAAAGCGTCTCATAAAAAACTTTATTTTGGTATCAATTACTTATAAATCTCACTTCAAATAATCCTTATTGTGATGAAAATTAGATTTTCTCAAAGGATATTGTTTTAACTTTATAAAAAGAATGTGTGATCTGCAAAAGAGTGATGAAAGCTTGTTCACCAAGAACTAACTACAATACGATAGGAAATGAGCTTTTAGCCAAATAATCATGAGGTTCATGACCTTGATGGCACTCACGAAGAATGATTCACAACGTAACTCAATTCGAGATGAGTACTCGTTCAATGGTTACATCACTAATGCGATCATTAGGATGAAGCAATAAAAGATAGATAACATTGATACATGTAGAATTTAGCAATCAAAGGTAGTCTTTTCATTAATCACAAACAAGTCAAATTGTACCGTAACACATTACGTGTCACTATGTCATACAATTTACAAAACTCATCCTACCAACTGATATCTCAGTCAAGTTAGATATTTTTAAAAGATACCACAATGAATACTAATCTACAAGAGTCATTAGGTGTCCTGCCTGTCCTGGAAGATCCATTGGTCCCAATTCAGAAGAAGATTTCTTCAAATTTTTTTTTTTGGACACTGGGCATCCTCGTTAGTGGACAATGGCTTAGGAACAACCCTTAACACAAACTAACAATCATTTAAAACCTTATAATTCAATCACAGAATTTAACGACTTCTATTAACATTCTTATATTTCATATGGGTTAAATTTTACTTCATTCAAGTTTCAACAAATTTTATACTCAATTCGATATCCTACCTCATTCTCCAATACTTTCAATCTTTATTCTTCGGCCTTGTAAAGGCAATACAATCTCAATATGAATCAATACTTAATTTCCAATCCTATTAGCTCTTACAACAACAATTATCAAATAAGTCACTAGTATGAAATGACTTGATCATTCAACTAGACTTCTCGGAAAGGTATTAGTGGCATGAGGCTTTTGGGTACTGGTTCCAATGACAGCCTCAAGTGCAACATTCACCCTTTCGATTTTAATTTAAGAATTGGATGACAACGAATCATATGACATCTTTCTAGGTGGTAATGTTTTGTCAAACTCCACTCTATAAGAAAAGATCGTCATGACATCGATATCAGTTTTAATCTTGCCAATTCTTCTTCAATATCACAATCAACTAATATCTACATTTCTATGAATATCAACCATTTGTTGGGATCATAAATATCCACAACTTGGTTTAGATCTAGGATAGCTAGAATTCCTACGAGAATAGCTTCGATTAATTTACTAGGGGATTTAGGGTTACTTGTGACAATCTACGTCGTATAAATACCTCGTATAAATATCAAAATAATCATCAAATAATCATGTAATCAAATTACATCATATGTATATATATATATATAATCCAAGTTATATATATATTAAAATAACACTTCTCAGTCTGGCCTTGTCGGTAACTCGGGAATTCTTCGGCACCGTTATAGTCAAAAGACTTTTAGACATTTTTAGAAAAATGTTTATAGTTAAAAGATTTTGAAATATTTTATTCAAAACCTTGGTTTTAAAAATCTTTCGTTCTCTATAACGAGAGCTCTGGTACCAAACTGTAACACCCCCAAATTTATACAACTCAGTACAGCGGAAGACTCGTTGGTGTTACGGGATAGCACATTACTCACATCATAGACAACGCATAAAAATCGCGTCATTTAATTAATAAATCATTTCCATTCATAAATATCAAAGTTACATCGGTCCCAAGTCATTATATTTCATACAAAGTTTTACAAAGCATTTTGAATGGAAACTATTGTTTAGGTGCGGGCCATGAATTCTTGTTGTCTTCCCGAGAATTACCTTCAAGTACCTGAGATAAAACATGTTAAAAGAAAAGGTTAGCGATAACGCCGAGTGAATTCATAGAGTTTAATAAATTCCATCAATATAACTTTGGTATAAAATTAGTACCAAAAATCAATTCGTACAAATCATTGTAATAGGCCGTAAAATAGCCAAAATCATTTTATGCAAATCTTTGTAATAGGCCATAAAATAGCCAAAGTCATTTTATACAAATCCTTATCGAAAATCATAATATAGGCATTTGCCTTAAAAATTATTATACGAGCCAATGTCGTAAAAACATCATACAATACGTCTTATGACGTTGTATAAAATCAAATAAATACCGTTATATGAATATGGTTATGAAAACCAAAATACAAACATAATATCAATAGTATGACCCTGTATTGCTAGTCAGGCAATACATCGTAATTCGGAGCGTCTATTAGTATTTCGTTAATTCGGATTATTATAAGCCGCATGACATTGTTACCTTACTAAACCAACAACGGGTAGCTAACCCGATACCAATTTTGCCCATCTAAAGTAGCGTGTCGTCACAAAGGTCACGCTATGGAAATCTTCTCATACATTAATTCGCTTACCAATCAATGTGGCACGACGGGGATCAACCGTCAAGGCGCGAACTGGGGTGATTGTCCCCAAATAGTACTATTAAATGCATAAGCGTCTACCAACTCCCGGTAGTTCACAATTCATGCTAATGGGACTTTTAGTGACATAACCTAACTTTAATAATCCATTTAATTTCATCTATCGGGTCCTTTAATCATTTATCGGGTCATACAATCGGGTCATTCAATCATTCGGGTCCAAATCAATAAACAAACAATCGGGACAAATGGTGTCCAAACTTTTATAAAAACTAACATGTTATCTCCCTCGCGGGTTTATAAAGCATTTATAAAACATTTAAAAGAGTGTGAGGCTATGAACTCACGTTGATGTGGGAAGGCGGGTTATCGGCGATTCGGACGTACAGTGCGTGCTTCAATCACGGAAACCTAGACAAATAATACTCGGTCTTAGACTCATGTCCAATGACTTTATAAAAATAACAATTATGTATACATATGATGATTATATATATATGATGATCAAGTGGGTTTACATATTCTCGTTTACTCATTTTTAGTGTTATATGTCGATAACTTTTATACTAGCTTACTAGTTTTACCCATTTACGTGTTTTAAGTCCAATAAACTTATTATAAGTTCTTTAACTTGTTTTAATCCATGTTATACTCATATTATCATTATCTATGCTTTACAAGTTGGGCCTAAATGGGTTAAGGCCAATAATAAGTTCATAAGTATTTTAGTCCATTTTTGTTGTATTATTAGTCCAATAACGTTAATTTAGTCCGTTAACGTCCGTATGTCCTATAGTTCGGATTTTATCGGTTTTTACTTGCTATACATGTCTATATATCAGTATATAAGTTTTATAAAGTTTTCATTAGACGGGTCCAACCATCTAAGTTTTATTTAACAAAAACGTTAATTTTACGGCAATAGCCGAAAAAGTCGTAAAAATCAAGTTTATAGTTTTTACTACTTATAAATATTATTTTACCACCATTTATATAAGTTATTCATTCATTTACCCTTTTACATATTTATATAAATAAGTTTTATAAGTTAGTGGGTTTTTATTTTACATTTTATATATTAAAATGTGAGTGCTTATATAATAGTATTATTCTTTAATTTCCAAAAATCTGATTTTTAACTTCATCTTCACCAAAACTGTCATATCTTGAGTTCTGCATGGAGATAGAAGCTCAAATTTTTATCACATAAACTAAATGATATGTGCTACATTTAACTCTTCTATAGCTACTGTTGAATCATCTTTAAGTATTTTATAAAAATCGCCCAAAACAGTAACTTCAGATTTATACCCTAAACTTGTTTTGATCATATCTCACTCATTATTTTGATTCCATTGCATGGCCAACTCTCACATGTGTACAAGACCCATAGCTTACTGTAAATCTATTCCACTTCATCATTTTATCAGTTTATGACTTACTTCTTTACTGTTTTATACAGCCATCAAATTTAACCAAGATTTTAACCTTGTTTCTTATGGTTTTTCACCTTTTTATTCATGATTATCAACAACAAATCCCCACATAACATTTTTATCATCATATAATCATCATAAATATATACAATAGGAAATAAAATACATGTTTACATAATCAAAATAACAAGAAGTTGAGGAGGACAATCTTTATACCACCATGATGATGTAGGTTGTGATCAAAACATGGATTTTGATGGTGAAACTTGTGATTAGCCAACACCATCTTCAAGACCTCCAATCTTCATCAACTCCTTGTGGAAAATCAGCCTTGATACTCTATGGAAACTCCTCCTTGGATGTTGTAATCACCACCAATCAATAGGGTTTCAAAAGAGCTTCATCTTATATGTAAATAACATAAGATTCCATGGTAAATTTTTGATCAAAATGGTGTTTTATGGTGAGATATGGACGGCATGAACAAGAAGGGAGGAGAGAGTTGTAGCTAGTTTTGCATGTTGCAAATGAGAGCTAATGGTATGGTGAGTGGTTTTGTGTTTGAAGTGGCTTAACTTGCAAGCCTAAGTGACATGTGTAAGCTACAAGGCTTAAAACTTGACACCAACTTGTGGATGTGTAGTGTTGTGGCCGGTTTGAGTGGGGGTGGGACAAGTGTCCCACTTGTCTCATCCCCATTTATTTACGGGTACTCCTCGATTCTAGTTTCCTCGATTTGCGTGCCCTCGGGTCGTTTTACGAAAAACGTTTTTATAAATTATGAATCAACGTCACAAAACGAATCCAATAAAAATTGTCTCATCAAAAACGGAGTTCAAAAACGTAAATACGTAATCCTAGGGTTTCCGGTTTAGTCGTAAAGGACGTTAAAATAAAATCGTAAGCCCTAATCTCTTCTCGTAAATTTGTGAGTTTATGAACCAACACAAATTTAAAACTCCAAAATAATATTCACGGACAAATTTATTTTCTGAAATGACGGTCTGTCACCAAGGACGGTGTATGTAAACGTAAGCACGTAACGTTGAATCCTCCGGTTTAGACGTAGTCGATGCTACTTCAAGACGTAAATCCAAATTTCTTCCCAAAAATAAGTGAGTTCATATTGTAACATTAAAAAAATGTTTTCAAACAAATATTGAGAATAAAATATCGACCATAAATTGACGGATTGTCACAACTTGATCACTTGATTAAGGTTATTACTTGTTTATCCATACCTTAAGTAAAACTGGGTAAAATGAAAAATACTTGAACTCAAGAATTCGTTTTTCGTTGTTTTCGTAAATGCTTGTTTTTACATATTGTCGTAATCAAAACTAAGCGAGACCGAAAAATGCAAGTAACGTTTTTAGTTATTATTGCATTAACAATATCCCCCTTTTTGATTCCGACAATACATAAACTCAATCACACAAAAACATGATTTTCGAAGACGAGTTTATTCATTTCTCCCCCTTTGTCGAAGCAAAAAGGTTGCGTAAGCCGGTGTTGAAGAAACGGACTTTGCAAAGACTCCCCCTTGGTGCTTACTCCCCCTAGCTTGGGGCACCGAGGAATCAAGATATGGTGACAAGCTACATAGAAGGGTTAGTTGAACAAAAGAAACAACCAACAATATATAGCAATAGGTCACAAAAAAAATTAAAAGAGAAGAAAACACAAAGACATAGATCCAAGATAGGTTACTAAAAGAACATCATACAAAGAAGTATGGAAAAAGAAAAAAGCCAAAAGCATAAATCTAATCCTAGTTATTCTAGAATTCTAAGATTTGCTTGAATTTGGTGTGTTATGGATAAGCAACCAATGCTTATATGAAAGACAAGGTAATAGCGGAGGGTGGTGGTGGTGGCTTGTTGGAGATCTCATAATCAAAGTGAAGAGGAGGCTTGATTAAGAGACTCTTGATGTAGCTCAACTCCTCATAGATGTGTGCCATAGCAAGATGTTGATATTGACAACAATGACAATATGTTCCATGGTGAATGACTTTATCATGAGAAAGAGGAAGAACACTAAAGGGTGGTGGTTGAAGAAAAGATGTTCCACAATCAACATTCTTGGTAGGAGATATGTGATTAAGAGTGTTCTTGGGTGGGTTTGGATTGAAAGCAATTGGAGAAAATGGAGGAGATTCAAGGCTTTCATTGGGAGAATAAGACATTTTGGATGTGAAGTAATGCAAAATGCTTATGGTTTAAATAGGGAAGGCTTAGGGTATTTTTGTGGTGGTCAAAGGGTTTGAAACAAAGATTCTCAAAAATGTTGGAGCAAATCTGGAGTTTCAGACAAAAACCCGAAAAAGGAAGGCCACTGTAGGCGGTTCCTTATCTAGGGTGGCGGTACCTTATCAATTAGGTACCGCGGTTCACATATGGAACCGCCTGCAGAAGCAGGGTTTGGTGTTTGGAGGAAGATTTTTCAGCAAATCTTATTTTTCTAGTCTAACTTATGATAGGGATATGCTTAAGAGCAAAGATAGACAAAGAAAACATATACAAACTTACCAAATAGAGATTTGACCAAAATACATGGATTAAAAAATCGATGTAGGAGGTGTGTAAGACAAGACCTTAAGTCATGACACAATGATCCTCCATGATTCTATCTTGTTCTTGCTATGTTTGAGAGAATCATACATATGAATTATGTAAGATCTAGATTAATAGCGAGAATCTATGAAAAATCGTTTTTAGATTGAATTAACAATGTCAAACGAATTTCTCAACCATTTTCGAAAGAGACTTTGAGAATTTTGAAAAGGAGAGGAGAAGATTTTTCAAAAGGAGTTTAAAAGACTCAAGGACTTAAAGTGGTAAAAGAAAACACACAAGAAGAAAAGAATTTAAGGAAGATGTTCCATTAATCCTAGACCTAGACGCAAGTAATTAAAAGGTTCCCTCTTAAGTGGCTTAGTGAAGATATCGGCTAAGTTGTCCTTGGAGGGCACCTTTTCAATAGTAATGTTCCCCTTTTGAACATTATCCCTAAGGAAATGGTGTCTAATTTCTATGTGTTTGGTTCGCGAATGTTGCACGGGATTCTTGCTTAGGTCTATAGCGCCTTTATTATCGCACATGATGGGAACATCATCAAGAGAAATCCCGTAATCAACAAGCGCTTGCTTCATCCATAAAGCTTGTTGGCATGCTTTTCCGGCACTCACATACTCGGCTTCCGTGGTGGATATCGCAAGAGCGGTTTGTTTCTTGGAGAACCAAGAAGTTAAACAACAACCCATGAAGGTACAAACTCCACTAGTGCTTTTCCGGTCTACATAGTCTCCCGCATGATCCGAGTCCGCGTAGACAATGGTTTCTACGCCGGTCCCTTTAGGATACCATAATCCTAAATGTATAGTGCCTTTAATGTATCGGAAGATACGCTTAACCGCTTCAAGGTGAGAGGTTTTGGGAGCCTCTTGGAAGCGAGCACAAAGGCAAACACTAAACATGATATCCGGTTGACTTGCCGTTAGGTATAACAAACTACCAATCATACCTCTATATTTGGTGTTGTCTACCGACTCACAATCATCATCTACGGTGAGTTTAGTATCCGAGGCCATAGGGGTCTTCATTGGTCTAGATTCTTCTAATCCAAATTTCTTTAGCATTTCTTTAGCGTACTTAGATTGACTAAAGAAAATATCATCGTCCATTTGTTTAATTGGGAGTCCTAAAAAGAAGTTAAGTTCTCCCATCATACTCATTTCAAACTCATCATGCATGATTTTGGCAAAGTCATCACACAATTCTTGACAAGTTGAGCCAAATATAATGTCATCAACATATATTTGTACGATTATGAGGTGAGGACCTTTCTTCTTTGTAAAGAGTGTATTGTCTACCATTCTCATGGTATACTCATGTTTAACAAGAAACGCTTTAAGTCTATCATACCAAGCTTTGGGTGCTTGTTTGAGTCCATAAAGTGCTTTCTTAAGCTTGTAAACATGGTCCGGTTTCTCAAAATCAATGAAGCCGGGAGGTTGAGCCACATATACCTCCTCATTGATCAAACCGTTAAGAAATGCACTCTTTACATTTATTTGTTGAAGCTTAATATCTAAGGCACAAGCGTAGGCTAAAAGGATTCTAATTGATTATAATCTAGCTACCGGTGCATATGTCTCGTCATAATCAATCCCTTCTTGTTGATTATAGCCTTGAGCTACAAGTCTAGCCTTGTTACGAGACACAACACCATTCTCATCTAGCTTATTCCTAAATACCCATTTGGTTCCTATAATGGTAGAACTTCTAGGTGGAGGAACAAGTTCCCAAACATCATTGGCAACGAATTGATTCAATTCTTCTTGCATCGCAATGACCCAACTCTCATCCGTCAAAGCTTCTTTAACATTCTTTGGTTCAATCAAGGAGACAAAACAAAAAAAGTTGCTTTGGTTTTGGACTTGAGATCTTAGGGTCCTTTGATTTAAGTCACCAGTGACATTATTGAGAGTATGATCCCTAGACTCCTTAATGTTTACTTCCTTTTCAACACTAAGGTCTTCAACTCCTATTTTTCTAACCTCTTTGGCTTTAACTACTTCTAATTCATCCAAGTCATCATCAACCAATGGTTGTGTCTTGGGTGAAGGAGGGGTTTCATCAAAGGTTACGTTGAGTGATTCTTCAATAACCCCTGAGGTTCTATTTAGGACTATGTAGGCTTTACTAGTTTGGGAATAACCTAAAAGGATACCTTCGTAAGACTTTGGGTCAAACTTGGTAAGGTAGTCTTTGGTGTTGAAAAGACCCTAAAGTATTCTAATGAGGGTTTCTTACCTTTAAGAATCTCATAGGGGGTCTTTCCTAGGAAAGGTCAAATAAGAATTCGGTTGAGAATATAAGTCGATGTGTCCACGGCATTGCACCAAAACTTTTGAGGCAAAGATTGCTCGTTTAACATCGTCCTACTCATCTCTTGGAGAGTCCTATTTTTCCTTTCAACTACCCCATTTGATTGTGGAGTGCGAAGAGCCGAGAAGTTATGGGTAATACCATGAGCTTCACAAAAGGCACCAAATTGCACTTCATTATCAAATTCCCTACCATGATCCGTCCTAATAGAAACAATTGAACATCCTAGTTGATTTTGAATTCTTCGACTAAAGATTTCGAAGTGATCGAAAGCTTCATTCTTAGATGCCAAAAATCTAGTCCAAGTGAATCTAGAATAGTCATCAACTATAACTAGGGTATAAAGGTTACCTCCATAACTCCGTATGGCGGAAGGTCCAAAGAGATCCATATGTAGGAGCTCTAAGCACCGAGAGGTCGAAACCAAATTCTTGGCTTTGTGACTTGAGTGAACTTGCTTTCCAACTTTGCAAGCATCACAAAAGTGACTATCAAACTTAATCTTGGGGAGGTGTCTTACCAACTCCTTAGAGACTAAAGATTGAATTAAACGCATATTAGCGTGACCTAATCTCCTATGCCAAAGAGTAGAACTATCATCTATAGTCGCAAGACATATGTTGTCTTTTGACTTCTTATTAACCTTCATGACATAAAGCCCATGCTTTCTAACACCTTTTCCAATGACTTTTCCATCTTTTACGATTTCACTGTCATGTTCCGAAAAGATGACCTTACACTTATTATCACAAATTTGACCTATACTTAAAAGGTTAAAACCTAAGTTATCTACGTGCTCAACATTTTCAATGGTCAGTGAGTCAAGAGAAACTGTACCTTTGCCAATGATATTACCACGTAGACTACTAGCGAATGTGATGTTACCTCCATCATATGCTTTGTAATGCGAGAACAAACTTCGATTACCCATCATGTGTTTAGAACATCCACTATCCTTAATCCACTCATTGGGCTCTAAATCAATTCCCAAGCATATCTAGGTAACAACACACAAGATCAAACATTTGGTCCCCAATATCTCATGGATCCAAAATTGTTAGTTCCAAACATCCCTTGAATTTGGTTGGGATGCATGAATGAGGAGGGGATTCCCCATGGAGAACAAAATGGAGGAGGGTAGTAATTCATGTAACCATTTTGTTGTTCATTATTTCTCCTAGGTGTGTTTGATCTAGGTTTAGAGTTATTATTATTCCTTCTAGGTGTTGGAGTTTTACTTCTAGGTCGTGAGTTGTTTTGATTATCTCTTCTAGGCGTTGTCGTTCTACTTCTAGGCTTAGACTCATTCCGTACTCTAGGTGGAGTAGAGGATAGTCTAGATAAACTTCTATTTCCCATGAGAGGTTTACTTAATGGCTTGTAGAACTTACCAATAGCATTTTCGTCAAGTATGGCTAATTGTACCTTATTAACAGTAAGATGCTTTAGTTTTTCATCTATCTTAGACTTTTCAGAAAGTTCAGGATTTTCATAAAATTCATCTTCTGGTCGCGGTACCTTATCTATGGTGGCGGTTCCATGGTGATAAGGAACCGCGCCATACAATTTGGAACCACGTCCAGTGGCGTTTTTTGTGAAAACCTGACTTGTTTTGGTTCACTAGTTGAGGCTTCATTTGAGTTAAAACCTAGACCAAGTCTTTCCTTAGAATGAACTTGTTTGTTTAACATATCATCAAGAGCACTAGTACATTTCATGAAAGGTGCTCTTGAGATCTTCATTCTCTAATCTAAGTTTCTCACAACTTAAGCAACCTAAATCAACCTCTTTGTTTTTCTCAAGTTTAGCCAATTTCTCCCTAAGTTCATTGATCTCATTTTCAAGCTTAGTTTTGGTTGATTTTAAGGTTTTATTCTTTTCTATGAATTTAAGACTAAGTTTGTGTAAGCTATCATATTTGCCTTCAAATTCAATATCATCTAAAGTGGAACTATCATTGCTATAATATTCGGTTTCGGAATGTACCTCTTTAGAAGTGTGAGCCATAAGACATTTCTCCTCTTTGGGGTTGTCATCATCATCTTCACCGCTATCGCTCCAAGCGCCACTAACGAATGCCGTGTGGTTCTTATCACGAGCGGGCTTTAGACAATCACCAATGAAGTAATTTGGATCACCACATCTAAAGCAATTCCTATCACCTTTTTCGTTCTTGACAAACCGATTCTTTGAAAATGGTTTCTTGTCATAGTTGGGTTGCCTAACGTGTTGGCCTCGTCTCTTGAAGAACTTCTTGAGATCTCTCACCGCCAATGCATACTCCTCGTCATCACTTTCTGAGGAACTATCATGGTCACTTTGTGCCTTCTTGGCTTTAAGTGCAAGAGATTTCCTTTCACTCTTGGTTTTCACTAATTCCGATTCCTTCAAAATTATCATCTCATGAACCTTCAAGTTTCCTATGAGTTCATCAAGTGATAAAGTTGAGAGATCTTTCGACTCTTCAATCGCCGTGACTTTTGCTCTCCACTTTGGATGTAAGGCCCTTAGAAACTTCCTAACATTGTTCTTGCTAGAAAAACCTTCATCAAGTGCTTTTAGACTAGTAATAATGGTGTTAAACCTAGCAAATGCACTATCAATAGTTTCATCTTCTAAGATGACAAATTGTTCATATTGTTGGACAAGAAGATCGATTTAGCTTTCTTTGACTTGGCTATTACCTTGGTGGGTTACTAAAAGAGTGTTCCAAATATCTTTAGCGGTTTCACACATAAAAATTCTTTCATACTCTTTCTTAGGCAAAGCATTATAAATCACCATTTTAGCCTCATTATTTTTTGAAAGTTTCTTTTTAGTATCATCATTAGCTTTGTCAAAAGTGACCAATTCTTTTGTTTTAGAAACTTCATTAAATTGAAAGGGTAAAAAATCACCATTGGTAATAACATGCCAAAGATCTAAATCTTTTGATTTCACATAAGTTTCAAATCTATTTTTCCAATAAATAAAACTATCAGTTTCAAAAAGTGGTGGTCTTTGCATAGATTGCCCTTCTAGGTACTTGTTGGAATCCATAGATCGATTCAAGTTTTAAAATACAATATACTTTAAAAATTCTTGAGCAACCCGCTCTAATACCAATTGTAGAAACTAGAAGGGGGTTGAATAGTTTCTTATATATACTTGTTAAAATGTGGTTTCCAAAAATCCTTTTTCAAAAACTTAGACTTGAGGAAATATGTGAAATCTTCTTATGCACAATATGAACAATGATAGTGTAACTAAACTAATACTAACAAAAATATATCCACAAAGAATAAAGAATGATAGTGTACCTAATCTAGTACTAACACATGTATATGCATAAAGAATAAAGAATGTAAAGAGTTAAGGGTAAAGAAATATCAAACCGAACACCAAGGATTTATAGTGGTTCGGCAAAGAAGCTCACTCCTCGTTCCTACTCCACTCCTCGAGTACTCCTTACTCGAGAGTTCACTACACAACAAGCTCCTTATGGTGGAGAAAACCATACACGTCGCTTAACCAATTTCCACTTTAAGCTAAAAGTCGAGCCCTAATCATAGCTAGGACCAATCTACACAACTATACTTAGTACATACACAACTTCCAAATAGACACAACTACTTGGATCTTCATAACTATGACACAACTACAAGTGTATAAAATTAGATCTTCAATGGATCTTTGGTGGTGGACTCAACACTTCACTAGGATAGTGTTCTTCTCTTTGCACTTGGAGAGGAAGGGATGAAAGAACAAGATTCACTTCTTAAACAAGTAATAATCAAACAAATGATCAAAGATTTGAGTGATTAAAGAAGGGGTTTGAATCTGGAAATAAATGTGCAAAAGAGGTGAGGTGAAAAGCTGAGAATGGTCCACTATTTATAGGACAAAGGAGCCAACGGCTATATCTGCCCGCGGTACCTTATCTTAGCCCGCGGTACCTTATCGATAAGGTACCGCCTAGGCGCTAAGGTACCGCCGGACTAGACTCCGCTCCTTTTTGTCCTTTAGTGGTGGAGGTCTTATCTGGATATAAAAAATATCATGAAAGGATATTCTTAACCAAATAAGAATATGCCATTTTCAAATTTCAAATAATTAATTTAATAAAACATTTTCTTAAAAAAAAAGTTTAATAAAAACTTGTCACACTTAATAAAAAGTGAGTTTTAAGAAAAGATTAAATCACTTGATCACTTGATTAAGGTTAGTACTTGTTTATCCATACCTTAAGTGAAAATGGGTAAAATGAAAAATACTTGAACTCAAGAATTCGTTTTTCGTTGTTTTCGTAAATGCTTGTTTTTACATATTGTCGTAATCAAAATTAAGCGAGACCGAAAAATACAAGTAACGTTTTTAGTTATTATTGCATTAACAAAGCCAATGTCAAGTCCTAATCTTAACTAGAACCGATATACAACTCTCACTCGTATTTTGAGGATTAAAATACTAACGGGTAACTAACGTATTTCCTCAGCTAAATAATATCACAATCTACCAAGTTAAACTATTACACAAGATTATACAAGACTTTGATGATGAATGAATTGCAACAAGACCGTAACTTCGTTACGGACTCACAAACTAATCCATAATACTTCATGTATGAATGAATACGAGTATTCTTCTCTTGTGCTCAGAGAGGAAAGATTAGATCACTTGTGACCCAATTTATACAAGTTATATGATCAAAAGAAAGAAATACATAGGTTCTGATCATAACATAAGGTTTTTATATGTGCAAAAGGATAGATAAAAATGAGAAAATAATGCAATTTTTATATCCAGCGGACTGGACAAAAAAGGGTTGCCAGCCCCTTTATTTGAATAGCAGGTCCCCTTCATAATTAAGGGATCGACATGTCTATAAGGAGGCCGAAAGGGATAGCTCATTTCCCTTTTTGTCATTTTCAGTGGAGGTGTTTCCCGGGTCAGTTTTATCTAAACTTTAGGGTGAAATTTTGAATTAGAAAATCTATTTATTAATAAAACATTTTTTTAATTACTAGAATGTTTTTGCTAGTTTTAATTTGTGTAAGAATATTATTACATTTAATGAAATGTAAGTTCTAAGGAATTAAGGTATCAGTTTAATCATATAACAAGTTAACCATTTCTTTGTATATACCTTAAGTGATTTACGTCGAAATGAGAATTTACAACTAGTAACTTGGTTACGTCTAATTTACATAGTATGTTAAATCATGATACACATATGATTACACTAGGAACTTTAGACTCTAGGATGATCAATCCTTTATCTAGGATTATCAAATGTTCTTATGTATTATAAACACATAACGGAATTGAACAATGGATATAAACAACAAGATGTTTCTTCTCCAACTTTTCTTTTCATTAATCATAAACCACAAGACCTAATCCTACCTTAAACAATGGTAGGACGATTACATAAACTATAATAGGGATCATAAGATCCTTGAGGCTAAACTACCAATTCTAGACGTGAACTACCTTACGTCTAGAATCCCATACAAACCCGAGGTCTACATTTAGTAGGACCATATATTGTGCATACCAAAACCTATGGCTGATGTCTCTTTATATACTAGAGACATAGCTTACAAAGATACCAAAGTAAACAAGGATAAACAATAAAATCTTTTAAATGTTTAAACATGTTTAAGAATATCTCTTAAACACTTAGAGATATCTTCTACCAAGTTCTTTCACCTACTTGTAGAATCTCATCTTGTATGTTTTACTCCCTGTCTTCTACCAGCACTAACAATATTAATACTGGTATATCAGTATTAAGAATATTAATACTGGTGGTATACCAACATTAAGAACATTAATACTGATGGTATACTAACATTAAGAAAATTAATATTGGTGCTATACCAGCATTAAGAACATTAATACTGGTATCATACTAGTTTTTTATTTTGTCAAATTCAACTCAAAATATAATTCCCAACATAGTACATGTCAGGTCAATTCAGTGCCTAATGATCTCACTGATGGAATTGAATAACAATCAGCCTAAGTGAAGTATTAACCTTGAACATAATGAAGTCATTGAGTGAACAGTCACTCAGTGAGTTACCTTCGAGTTCCTAGACTGAGTCTATAAGAAAGACTCGAGCATTCAGAGAGGCGAAGTTCAATGAATGACTTCTAAGACGAAGAAGAAGGTAATGGGTTCAGTGAGTTGTGGCAATAGACTCACTGAACCCCATACGATCTCCCTGAAGAAACAAGCATCCTCATAGACTGAATTAAAGGCGGGATAAGTTGAATTTGTGATAAGATGTAGTACATCACACGATTAGCGTGACTTACTCCTTTGGGATAGATAGGGTACTGACAGTGTAAAAGGACTTATGTCCTAATACTTAGAATAGGCTAAGACAAGATTGTACACTGTAACAATAAGACAAGGATTCCACATGGGCAATTCTTGTCTCGTATCTACCCTTCGCTTCTATAAATAGGAAAGTTGTAAAAGGAGAAAAATAAGTTTATGCAAAAAATGCTTTTGACATTCACAAACAAAGTTCTTTCCTCCAAATATGATCAAACACTTAAGTTCCAAACTTTTGTTGATAGAATCGTCAAGCTTAGCAATCGTTAGGATTGGACTAGCTTGTTAGCGAGGAAATCACCAAACACACATTGTCTATTCAATCCCTATTGTAGCTTCACATACAATAGGGTATAATTCTTTAATAAAGCTAAGAGTTAAACGTTGAAACCATTTGTGTTATTTACTTTAATTTGTCTTGTGTTTATTACATTACTTTACCATGAGTTAGGTCTATACTCAGTATTCTTAAATATATCACTAATTACATGGGACAAAAAAGTGGTATCAGAGCGGTAGGATTATAAAACTTTTTAACTATCGTCTCAAAGTTTTTAAAACCTTGATCCATTATGGCTGAAAGTAATGTACCTCAACTTGTCAACAAAAAGGGAGCAAGTTACTCTATTAACGCTCCTAAGTTGGAAGTTGAAAGATTTAATAAATGGAAGAAAAGAATGCTATGTTATTTGATGGGAATGGAACCTTATTACATTACTTGTATTGAGAAGGGTCCATTCAAACCAAAAACAGCAGCAGGTGATGACAAACCTGAAAACCAATGGTCTGACGATGAAAGGAGAGTGGTTAACCAGGACCAACGTCTCAAAAGCATCATAATATCTTGTCTTCTTGACGATATTATGGAGACTGTCATCGAGTGTGAGACGGCCAAAGAGACTTGGACAGATCTTGTTCATAGTTTCGAAGGACCATCCGACACTAAGGAAAATCGGATTATGGACCTGAAGTTTGAATATAACACTTTCAGGGCCAAACCATCTGAAACACTTCCTCAGACTTATACCAGATATAAGGCCTTGCTCAATGAGATATCAAATGACGGGGTGAAACTGTCTAAGCATGAAATCAATGTTGGTTTTGTGAACAGTCTCCCTGAAAAATGGCTTGGTTTTTCTCAAGGACTGAGAAATGCTAATCACATATAGACTCAGGATATTGCAGACATTTATGGAAGATTTATCTATGAAGATAATCTAATAAATGGAAGATATCATGAGTCTAAGAATGCCTTAATAACATACACCTCAGCCAAACCAACCCTAGTTGATCATGAACCCATTACAACTGCCTTTTACTCTAATGCAATTGTTCAAGATTTTCAAGAGACCTTAGACGATGAGGTTGATGAAAGATCTAGTACTTAATACATAAGGGATATAAACATGGAATATCATGAAAGGGTCATGTTGGCAAACACCAAACGTTATATCAAAAGAACTAGGTTTGCTGGAAATCAATCCACCGAGGGAGTGGATTGTTACCGATGTGGTAAAATTGGGAATTTTTCAAAATATTGTCTTTCAAAAACTCCATTGGCCTCATATAAAAATCAAAACTCATCGTCAGGCAATGACAATTTTCAACCTAAGTTTACACCAAAACTAATTCAGGCTTCTCCAATTAACCAAAGCTTTCAGAATAATAAGAAAATTAAGAAGGAATATAGGTCTGAGTACAAAAAGGTTAAGGAAAAGCTTGCACTCTTAGAAGCTGGACCTTCAAATACTCAGACTCAAAAAACTTCTCAGAACAAAGCCAAAGGACTAGTAGCTAAAACTTTTGATTGGGATGATGAAGACTTATCGTTAGAAGATGAGGAAGTCAGATATCTAGTTTTGATGGCTCCAGCTGATGATGAACTATCTCTTGGAAAGAGTCATGCTCGAAATGGAGAATGGGTTGACATCACCATGAGAAAGGTAAACATGCTCCTCTCTATGGATGAAGAGTTTGATTGGCAAAGGTTCCTTAAGTATATAAACATTGATCTATCGTTTGTTGAAGAGCAGAGATTAAACCTTCTTTCAAAATATAATAAACTTGTTTTTGAATTAAACAAATGTAGAGAAGATTTATTGATTTTGAAACAAGCCAAACTTGAAGCGGTAAGCTGTCAACTTCTGAACACTGAACTTACTAAAATTAATCATGCTCTTCAAGAACAAATTAAGGAAGAAAAAGGCATCAATGAGAAATGGACTAATAGTTCTACCTTAGCTTCTCAGTGTATAAACAGTCAAATTCCTGCCCAAAAGAAGAAAATTATTGGGCCACGTCAGCTCACTAAAAAGCCATTTACTAAGGAAATGAGTGAAAAATCATTTCTCCCAGCCTTAGTAGGGTTTGATCAAGAAATGATTCCAAAGTCAAAAGACTGGGTTGAAAGATCAAATCCTGAGAGTGTGTTGCCTAACTTTGATACTGGAAAAATATTAATACCAGAATCTCAGGCTGTTAATGAAAAACTTGGTCTTAATGAGGAGAGTGATGTTCCCAATAAATCCAGTAACACTAAACCACTTAGTGTTGCTGTGGACATTTAGACTCCTCTTCCCCCTTTGAAAAATCTTCAAGGGGCAAGTCCATGTTCTGAACTAATTCCATTATCTTATCAAGAACACTCACCTAGAGGAAGAGTTGGGTTAGGTTGTTCTGAACAACCAAAGCCTGATTCAAAAGTGACATCAAATCACACTGAGTCAGGAACTGTCACTGAGAAAACAACCAAACCTATCTCTCCCTCAAGGACTCCTGCAAACTCAGTCAACTCTATTCCTGTTGTAATTCAAGAGGAGTTAAGTAGATTGTTCCAACTTTTCATGGAAGAAAAGCTGAACTCAGCTTCTAAAACTTAGGGTGAAACATCTGTGTCCTCAGAGCCTGAATCATCAACAAGTAACAAAACTGAACTTGAGTCTTCCAATAAAGTTAAAACAAAGAAACCTTCCTACGAATTATGTCACTACACAAATTATACCACTGATAATTGCTTTAGAATTCTCTATTGCATGAAGTGTAAAAGTGAAGATCACAGGACAACAGATCATGAGGTACACAAGGCTTCTATTAGAAATGCTAATAGATATAATGCTAAGCCTTACAACTATGGGCCCGCCTCTAAACAAATCAGAAAATCTAAGGCTAAGCCTTTCCCACCATGTACACATTGTGGCATCTCTGATCATAGGCCTGATGATTGTGTATACTACCCTGAGTGTTATATTTTTGGAAGCAATGATCATACTACATCAGGACACAATAGGATAATTATGGTCAGAAGAGGCATGCTAGCTGAGTCATCTCAAAATACTAAATCCTCAATAGAACTAAGTTGCAACACATGTGGAAGCAATGTTCATTCTACCTCAGACCATGCTGAGTTTGAGTACTTCAAACGAGGTGAAAGACGTCAAGCTCCTAGAGCCAAAGAGCCTACTAAAAAGTGGGCTCACAAGAGAAACTAATCCACCTTGTTATTTGTGTAGAAACACTTAAAGGAGCTTGTCTGGTACTTAGACAGTGGGTGTTCAAGAAGTATGACAGGGGTCAAAAGTTATTTGCACAAACAAGTGGAGCAACCAGGTCCTAAGGTAGTATTTAGTGATAACTCATCTTGTGTTACTGAGGGATATGGTTCAATAAAATGTGGTGGAATAGTTTTCTCAAAAGTGGCGTTTGTAAACGGTCTAAAGTATAATCTCATCAGTATCAGTCAACTGTGTGATGCTAAGTACATCGTTCAGTTTGATGATAAGCAAGGAACAATCTTTAATGCTAACAAAGAAATTGTGCTGACTGCTCCAAGAAGAAATGATGTATATGTCTTAGACATGTCATCTCTAACTCACTCAGGAGCATGTTTCTTTGCTAAAGCCTCAGACTCTGTCAATTGGATTTGGCACAAGAGACTGTCACATCTCAATTTCAAAGACATGAACAAACTCTTAAAACAAAACAAATTTCTTAGCTTACCATCTCTTGTGTACTCAAAAGACAAACCTTGTTCAGCCTGTAAAAAAGGTAAACACAAGAGAGCTTCTTTCAAGCCAAAACAATTTTTTTTCTATCAGGAAGTGTCTCCATCTTCTTCATATGGACTTATTTGGGTCTGTCAGTCCCATGTCTATAAATCATGAGAAATATACCCTTGTGATTGTTGATGAATACTCTAGATACACATGGGTATACTTACTTAAAAGGAAAAGTCAGGCTCCTGAATTCATAATGTCTTTTATCAGGCAAGTAGAAAATCAAAATGACACCAAAGTCAAACAAATATGGACTGATAATGGAACAGAATTCAGGAACCAAGAGCACGAGAGTTTTTGTGATAAGAAAGGAATTTCTCAGAACTTCTCTTCTCCTTACACACCTGAACAAAATGGTGTGGCTGAAAGGAAGAATAGAAATCTTATTGAAGCCGCAAGAACCATGCTCAGTGGATCCAATCTTTCAAAACACTTCTGGACTGAGGCTGTGAAAATAGCTTGCTATACTCAGAACAAATGTGTTATTGTCAAAAGACATGATAAGACTCCTTTTGAAATATTCAGGGAAAGGATTCTAGATATTAGCTACTTCCATGTGTTTGGATGTCCTGTGTTCATTCACAATCAAAAGGACCATCTTGGAAAATTTGATGCAAAGGCTAATGATGGATACTTTCTTGGATACTCTTTTGTCTCCAAAGCCTTTCGGGTCTTTAATACAAGGAGACAACAAGTTGAGGAATCATTTCATGTCACCTTTGATGAAAGTATGGATGTCATTAACTTCACACATCAATCAATGGAAGAGATTGGGATCAATGACTTATCAAGATATCCTCCTGATGAGTATGAACATAGTCCCTCAAAGCAGTATCAAACTGGTGCTGATATATCTTTCCATGTATCACCTCACAATAGGTCAATAAATAACTAATCACAAATCAACATGTCCCTGAAGTTATCTCTACACAGGCTGAAGAATCAATTGATTATCTCATCCATGCAGACATTGAGGGGACAATTGATAAGAATGTTGACCTACTTGTCACTGAAAATCCTTCATTGAGAAGTGATGACCCAATACTATGTACTAAACCACCAGTCACTGATACTCATCAATTATCCACAAGCTCTAATCCAAGTCCCCAAGATAGATGGTCTAGACAACAACACATAGAGCTTGTAAATATAATTGGTGATGTGTCTGAGGGGATGCTCACACGCAGTCAGGCTGCTAAACTTTCTGGTGCCTCAGCCCATGAATGTCTGTTTGTAGACTTTCTCTCTAAAATTGAACCCAAAAAGGTTTTAGAGGCCCTAACACATCCATGGTGGGTTGAGGCTATGCAAGAAGAGCTTAATCAATTCCACAGGAACAAGGTTTGGAAACTTGTTCCTCTCCTTAAAGGGAAATCAGCTCTTGGCACAAAATGGGTGTTCAAAAACAAGACTGATGAAGATGGAATTATTATCAAAAACAAAGCCAGGCTTGTCGTTCAGGGGTGTGGTCAGCTTGAAGGCATTGACTATGAAGAGACCTTTGCCCCTGTCGCAAGAATGGAAGCCATCAGGATCTTCCTTGCCTATGCTACATACATGAACTTCAAAGTTTTCCAAATGGATGTAAAAAGTGCCTTCCTGAATGGCAAGATCACCGAGGAAGTTTATGTGGCTCAGCCTCCTGGTTTTGAGAGTTCTGAGTTCCCAAACCATGTATGTAAACTTGACAAAGCCTTATATAGACTTAAATAAGCACCAAGGGCATGGTATGAAACTCTCTCTACCTTCCTGATAATGAACAAATTTGTCAGGGGGAAGATAGACAATACCTTGTTTATCTTCAGAACCAAGGAGGATGTTCTGCTAGTTCAGATATATGTTGATGACATCATATTCAGATCTACTAACTATGACCATTGTACAAAGTTTGAAAAGCTTATGACAAAGAAATTTGAAATGATTATGATGGGTGAATTAACATATTTTCTTGGACTACAAATCAAACAGGGGGACAAAGGAATCTTAGTCTGTCAAGAAAAATACACCAGAGAAATATTTAAAAATATGACTTCTCTGAGTGTGCTTTAGTGAAAACTCCCATGGTTCCCCCTAGAAATTTAGGTCCTAATCTCACTGGTAAACCAGTCAATCAAACCTTATTCAGGGGAATGATTGGATCATTAATGTACCTAACAACAACCATGCATGATATTCTGTTCTCAATAATTCTATGTGCAAGATATCAGGCCGATTCTAAAGAATCAAATCTTACTGCTATTAAACGAATCTTCATGTACCTGAAGGGTACTCCTTCACTGGGTCTATGGTATCCTCGTTGCTCAGGCTTCGATCTTAAAGGATACTCAGAATCAGACTATGTTGGCTGCAATATGTATAGAAAAAGTACTTCAGGTGCATGTCAATTCCTAGGTAGAAAGCTAGTATGTTGGAGTGCAAAGAAACAGCAGTCAGTCGCAATGTCCTCTGTTGAGGCTGAGTATGTGGCAGCTGCTGGTTGTTGTGCAAACATCCTTTGGATGAAAAGTCAACTCAGGGACAATGTGGAATACAAATTAGTCCCCATCTTTTGTGACAACACCAGTGCAATCGCTATTTCCAATAATCCAATCCTACACTCAAGGACTAAACACATAGACATACGATATCACTTCCTCAGGGACCACATCTTAAAAGTAGATACTGAATTACATTTCATCCCCACTGAGTATCAGCTAGCTGATATTTTTACTAAACCTTTGGATGAACCAACGTTCAATAGATTGAAAGCAGAACTTGGTATGTTGAATATTGATTAATCAGGCTCCCTGATGACAACTCTTTCAGTATAATGTATATTCTTAATCCTCTCCCTGAGTAAATATATCTTATTGTCTCTCCCCTTGACATTGAGGTACATTAAATGATGTAACTAAATGCTCTAAGGATTTAGTTACTTAATGTCCTAGGTTGGTGAGTCACAATATTAAATAAGTAACATATATTCCTTCAATAAATTGTCATAAACCAGTCAAGGGGTCACCAATGTCAAGTATCCCACTAAGCATTAAATGCTTACCCTTTTCTAGCAAAATCTGTTGCAAAAACGTCCTTTCAACTGCACGTGACCCCACGTCATCTCTACAAAAGCGTTATCTCTACAGACATGGAACAGTTGCCAAGAAAATAGGGGGGCCACTTGTACATTTTCATTAAATGCGAATGTGAAAATAAATAATAAATATTAAACTCTCTTTCGCATCCGATCCTATAAATACCCTAAAATCAAAACAATCACACACACAAAGACTTTAGCAATCTTACTCTGCCAAAATCTTCTCTCAAAGAAAAGTGTGTGTGTTCAAACATTGTTTCTAGAAAAAGGGTTTTACATTAAAAGGTAATCACATCAACCACTTGTTTTATTGTTATATAGTACAAGCGATCAAAGTTACTTGTTGTTTCTAACTTTTGATCTTATATCACCAGGCAAAAGTTTGCATTAAGTCACCTGGTGAACCATTGTTGCATTATAACCAGAAACAAGTCTTGGTTTGATTCCCACAAAGTGCCATGGTCCTTTTTTACAAAGTTTCAAAATAATAACTTAAATGGCACTATACAAGGCTATAACATATGCCCCTCAGGCTGAGCATCTCATCAATGAGGGTGTCCATTTTGCTGGAAACAACTATGAGGGAAATTTCAGTTACCCTAGTAGTGTATCAACCTACAAACCAATTTTCAAATTTCTGAAAAACTGTGATTGGGCTAATGCTTTTTACCAAAACCCCCTCAGTCTTCTACCATGAATATCTTAGGGAATTCTGGTATACGGTTGCGGTTGTAACCCCAACTATCCAAGGGCCTGAAGGTTCTCAGGGGTCTGAGACCAAGTCACATAAGAATTGTGTCATTTCGTTCATTGTGAAAAATGGGAATACGTCATTGATTTTAGACATCAAAACTTTTTGTCAAACCAGTGGACTCGATTATAACAATGGAAAGTATGTTGCACATCCTGGCATAGAGTCAGTTAAAAAGGGATTAAAAGAAATCGGGGTCCCTGAGTTAGTTGTGTCTAAAACCCCATTAATCAAAACTGGTTTCCCCATGGCTTAGAGGATCCTGATCACATTTGTGATTCAGGTGATTGGTGGGAATACTCATCTACTGAAAAAGTTAATTCTACTCAGCAAATGCTAATCTACAGTCTTATTAATGGACTGAAGATTGGCATAGGATAGATCATTTATAATGATCTCGTAACCAGGCTCCTGAAGGAGTCCAGACAAAAGTATGTATCTTACCCAAGATTCATATCTTGCGCCTTAGATCGGTTACTGGGTTCCCTTTACACTCAGGAAAAATTCAATGTTTTTTCTACACCAATCATGAGTTCCAAAAACTTTTCAAAGAACCCATCTGAAGTCCACCCCATTGAATTGATGGCTCACATGACTGAGGTGATCAGTCGTGAATCATCCGTGTCTCCCATTCCTTTCTTACCAGAGAAGGGGAACATGAGGACTCAAACTGTGCCAAAGACAAACCCAAAGGCACAGGGCCCTGAGGCCTCTAAGACACGTCCAAAAAAGACCAAGGCTAAAAAGACTACCCTTGTTCAGACCATGCTTCAAATACCCCAAGGGAAAGAGCTTACGGGAGGCCCTGATACATCACAGTCAAGGTCGACGGGCCAACATACTGGTCCTCATGATGGAGAAGGAAAAATACAACCTTCTCCTACGGGACGGCCTTCCACTCAGTCCGATGAAGGAACTTGTAAATCACAACCTTTGCTTGAGGACAAAACCAAGGCTAAAGACTTAGGGAGACGCCTACGGGTAACACACCTCGCTGATAGGCCTATCACTTCCACCAAATCCATTGAAGGCACACTAACTCACAAGTCTTTGCCTGAGGACACAAAACTTGATTCCTTAGACTCAGAGTGTAAAACCCGCATGCTTTTACCATGAACAGTACACTTAGTAAACTTACTTACATATTAAAACTTTCCTTTTATAGCACGAACACGTGTTAAGATTATTAATTACAGAAGTTATGTACGTGTTATTACATGATAATTATTAAGTACGTGATAATACACGATAATTATTAACAATAGTAATTATAATCACGAACATGAAATCATGAACGTAAAAATCACGAACACGTAATTACGTACTTATTTAGTATAATACGATTAATATCGTTACGTACAAGTATTTATCTATAACACGAACATTTAATTATAATATAACACAGAAACACGAACATACAAACACGTAAAATATTAGACACTGGAAAAACTTCGGGTTTCCCCTTGTGGGCCCCATATGCCGCGGACAAAAACAGACAAGAGGGCCAAACCCATTTTGGTTTTGACTAAAATAAACAAAAAGGGTTCACCCTTTTCATTTAAAAGAGTTTTCTTAAAAATCAAAAACTCTATCTCCCTTTTTCTCTCTATTGCCGTCGGCCTAAGGAACACCAAAAGAGGGTGTTTGTTGACTTTGGTTGATTAAATTCAAGTGATTGTGTTCGTGTTATTGTCCTCCGTTTGTTTCACGCATTCAGTAATCCGTAATCCTTTTCTTTTAATTGTTTTATTTAATTAAGAACATGAAACATGGGATTAAATAAAAAAAGTAAATATGTCAATTAATCATGGGGGAATAATAAAGGGATGTTTTGGGTTGGTTTGGTTCTACCGACGCAAGGAACCGAGAGCCGAAGCTCTTGGTGGTCTTCGAATCAACACCAACCAGGACCCTATGGTCTCGGTGGGGCTGTGGTGGTCTCGGCAGCAGGGAACCTAGGGACCCCGACTTGAGTCGGGGTACCGTTTGGTTTTTTAGGGTCTCGGCAGCCGCAACATCACCACCGGCTAACTGTCGATGGTTGTTTTGGTCGCAGCAGGGGGAACGCAGGCAGCAGTAGGGGAACCACCGGCTCACAGCCGGTGGGAACCTTGTTGGGTCAGCGGCTAGCAACCAGGGGGAACCACCGGCTTAAGCCGGTGGTGTTTTTACAAGAATAGTGGCAACCGGCTGAGCCGGTTAGCCACTGTTAAGGGGGTGTTTGTTTTGGTCCGGTTCATGGAGAATTCGGTCCGGTTCACAATGTGTCTAAATTAAAATCACGGGTCCGGTTCATGACTAACTTTTACAAGTATTAATTTTTACAAGTTACATTATTTAACAAGAAATTAAATTAATTAACAACATGACTAATAATTTATTTAATTAATCGTGGACTTAGGTTAATATTATTTATGAAATAATACATGTTTTAGCCTAAGTATTTTATTTACTTAATTTAGACTATAGTATTAATTAATTATTTAAAACATGGAATATAATTAATTAATAAACAGGATTTAAATTATAATTAATATAATATTAATACATGTTTAACCTAAGTAATTTATACACCTTAATTTAGTTAAATCATGCTTATATTTAATTAAATCATATAGTCTAAAGTTTAGTTAATTAAAATGATATTATTAATAAACTATACTAATAATCACATGACTTATGATATTTAACTAGTAAACTTATGCTTATATTATTAGCTTATTAATTCAGCTTAATTCTAAATATGGAAACTTTCTATTTCAGGAAACTTACTATTTTTGGAAACTTTCTATTTTTAGTAACTGACCTATTTTTAAAAGTTAATCTATTTTTGGAAACTTTCTTTTTTTGAAAACTTTCTATTTTTGGAAACCTGTTATTTTTAGAACGTTACTTATTATTACACAAAAAGTATAATAATACAAGAATACAAGTAATACTTAATCAGAATACATAGAATACATGATAAACACAAAATAACCTTAAAATCAGTAAAACAAGACAAGAACATATAAAACAAGCTAAGACATGATATAATTCGTTACGTACTCAGTAAATAGAATACTTATACACGTCCCCTATTTTATGTAGCTTTAGTGAGATCGAAGTAGGACTTTCATTCTCTCATCTTCTTCGTTCATTGGACATAAGGTACAGATTTCTCGTCCCTTCAGTATGGACATTCTTTCCTTATTAGGATTCCCCGTTTGCAACCAACTGTTTTCCCAGTATTGTTTTATATGTTTAATTAATTATGTTAGTCTAAGAGCCTAAGTCATATACATGCATGACTAGTGTCACCTAGTTATGGAGGTGCCATAACCATAACACTGGAGGCACTAGTGTTATGACTTCCCCATGGCGAAGTGATTGCTCGTGGCATCCCTTTACATTTTTTTCCATTATATTATATTATCATGTGGGGCGTATGGGTGCATCCTAGTTACATATTTACTAGTAATACAAGAGTGAATGCGATGTGTGCCTTTCATCCTTCACTAGGAGTTGTTCCCTCCTACCCAGACTATTTAATTAGAGGCAAGCCCTCTAATTGCATGACGAGGTCTCCCCTCCAAGTGTTCATGCACGGTGGAACCTCATGACCGATATGGGCTATTGGCTAATTAATACTGATTTTACATTAAAATATAAGTATTTTCAAACTATAAAACCAATTTTATGAACATGTTCCAGGTTACTTAGGACTTATTCATTTCCACTGCTATTAGTCTTTATGCTTATGTTATTCCATGCTATACTTGTATATCCATGCACTGAGCGTTATGCTCAGTCGTTTTCCTTTCATGTTCCCAAACGACAGGTACTCAAGGGCGCTTGTAGACTTTAAGCGTACGTGCATATGGATTGGAAGCTATCTAGCCTTCTCTACTTTATGCATTTCAACATATATTTTGCTACTTATTTCTTTAGACCTTGTTTAGTCCTTTTCCTTTACAGTACATATGTTTTATGTGATGAGCTTATACTTGGACTACCGATGTTTGTTTTCGGTATTTCCATTCATGGTCATTTAATGTTTTTAAGACATTTACCTTGTATGCTTTGATGACAAGCCATAATCACGCGTGACATTCCATTTACCAAAATGGGGTGTTACAATTATGGTATCAGAGCCAGGCTTCGACCTGTAGGCTCTCAAAACATGACCTATGATTAGTGGGTAGTCACTATGGTCTTCCTAGAACTGACAGTCGGTTTTCATGCATTCATTGATTTTCATTGTTATTACATGCATTCATATCATTGTCGCAGATTTATGACTAAGTAATTGTTGGTACAGGACTGGTCATATTTAGTCGCATGTGCTTCTATCAAAACTTTTAACTTTGGGACTGACCCATAGGCGTCCCCTCGATATGTCTTTTGTTTTGGGTGAACTGACCATAGGCGTTTACCCTTGTGCATATAAAAGTTTTTATAAACTGCATCATGCATTCATACACTGTTTTCATGCATAAAATTTTTCTCATGATTTATTGGCATAAATTTTTTCCATGTATATATATTATGTTTTATTAGTTTAATCATGCATTTTGTTTTATACTGTCAGAAGGTTCTCACACGCGAGCAGGAACAACTCAATGCAGCAGTTCAAGCTGCAATGCAGGCCAGAGGAACGAAATCAGGGCCGAGGTGCAAGCTGCCAACAATCAGCACCAGCACCAGCATCCTAATCCTCCCCCCTCCTCCAACAACACTGATCACATGGCTGGAGCGATTCAACAAGCAACGTCCCTGATCCTCCGAGAAGACTGACAACCCCAATGAGGCTGAGAGCTGGCTAGCTCATATCGAGAAGATATTTGATGTAATGGGCTGCGACCTTGTCTTCAAGGCAAGGTTGGCCTGTTACATGTTTGAAGGCGACGTGCTTGGATGGTGGAAGTCAGTGAAGTAGTCTGTGGGAGGTGACAATTGGGTGGATGGCTTGACTTGGGCTCAGTTCAGGGAGTTAGTGATGGGACATTTCTTCCCCAAGGCTGAGCAGGAGAAGCTGAACAGGGAGTACCACGGGATCAGGCAGAGAGCTAGGGAGAACAGCAACCAGTTCATGCAGCACTTTCTTCGTTTGGATGGTTTTCTTGGTGCAGCAGTATGTACTATCGAAGAGCAAGCATACCACTTTCGTTGGGCTCTTCGTACATCGGTCGCCAATAACTTGGTGTGTGCTACTTTCAACACGGTGGAACAAGTAGCCGATGCAACACGTAAGATGGAGATGCTGTAGGAGAGAGATGAATTCGGCCAGGCAGAGAGACCTGAGAATAGGTATTTGTTCGTCACTCAGCGGTGATCATTTAAATTCATTCAGTACTATCCAAATATTTATCTTTCTTTATCAACTGCATCTTTCAAGCAGAAGACTGGGGACCGGTCTCAACCGGCTACTCAACAACAGCCTACTCAGCACAAGGGTAACGGTAAGACCCAAGACCGTTCTGCTACGGATAGGCGTGGCGGTAATGATAATTACCGTAATAACGCTGGCAACTCCAACAATAGCAGGTCCCTAAACTTACTCATTTTCCTTATGTTACATGTTTATAATTCATAATACTGACACTTCAGCATCTTCTACCATGAATCATGGTAACGAAAGGGAGCAGGACCGCAGAGGTTCACAGCCTAACCGTACAACTATCACTGGTATTATGTCTTACGATTTTCAACATTGTCCTATTTGTACCCATAAACCATGTCTCATGTGTACTTTCTGAACAGGCTCCCAGCCAGCAAGGGCACCCGTTGGAGGGTATACTCACCCTCTCTGCACTACCTGCAACCGTAGGCACCCAGGGCCATGTCGTCGCGACAGCGATGCTTACTTCAAGTGTGGCCTTACTGGTCATCGCATGAAGGACTGCCGCAAGGGTAAGATAGAGGGCACATCTGGACATGCCGACTCCAAGCCACCTCCTACTACTGGGCGGGTGTACACGACCTCGCGTGATCAGGCCAACAAGTCTACAGGTACCATCACTGGAATCATGTATATGTATGGTCAAGCTGCATGTGTTTTATTTGACACGGGTGCTACTCATTCAGTCATTTCTACTGATTATGCCAACAATGTTAGGATATCCCCTATGCCATTAGAAAATGTATTAAACATTTCCATGCCGTT
Organism: Glebionis coronaria; assembly: GCA_025667525.1. NCBI lineage: Eukaryota > Viridiplantae > Streptophyta > Magnoliopsida > Asterales > Asteraceae > Glebionis > Glebionis coronaria. The sequence continues at coordinate 296,212,997 of CM046880.1, read as the reverse complement.
AAGAGACTCTGTACGCATAACCCATGGGCACAAGAGCCTTCGCCTAGAGTTTGACGACAAGATTCGTCCAGTTGACGTACTTCCATTAGATATGTACGATTTTGACATGATATTGGGCATGGACTGGCTATCCAAACATCACGCCACCATTGACTGCCATTCATATCGGTTCATCTTCGGTGATGTAAATGCACCAGAGTACATTCAAAACGGTTTCGTACCCATAAGGTCTGTATAAATAAATTCAACCTTACAAGCATGTGCACTACTGTCACATGGTTGTGAGGGCTATCTTGCTACTGTTCATGATCTGGAGGCTAAATCTCCATCTATCCAGAATCAGCCAATCGTGTCAGAATTCCCAGATGTGTTTCCAGAAGAACTTATGGGCATACCACCTGCTCGTGAAATGGAGTTTAATATTGAGCTCATCCCAGGAGCTGAGCCAATTTCTAAGGCTCCTTATTGCATGGCTCCCATAGAGCTGAAGAAGTTAAAGGAACAACTGTAGGAACTGTTGGAACGCGGTTTCATCCGGCCTAGTGCTTCTCCATGGGGCGCACCTGTTCTATTCGTAAAGAAGAAGAACGGTAGTATGCGTCTCTGCATAGATTATCGTAAGCTTAACAAGATCACCATCAGGAATAGATATCCGTTTCCACGCATTGACGACTTGTTTGGCCAACTCCAAGGGGCCAAACATTTCTCCAAGATTGATCTGAGGTCGGGCTATCATAAGTTGCGGGTTAAAGAGCAGGACATCGCCAAGACTGCTTTCCGTACACGTTATGGGCACTACGAATTTGTAGTCATGCCATTTGGCCTTACCAATGCTCCAGCTGTCTTCATGGATTTGATGAACCGTATTTTCCATGAGTTCCTGGAAAAGTTCGTCATTGTCTTCATTGACGACGTTCTGATTTTCTCTAAGTCAAAGGAGGAACACGAAGACCATCTTCGTACTGTACTACAAATACTTCACCAGAAGCAGTTGTATGCTAAATTCTCCAAGTGTGAGTTCTGGTTAGACAAGGTGGCATTCCTAGGCCACATTGTATCAGCAGAAGGAATAACCATGGACCCAGTAAAGGTTGAGGCTATTACCAAGTGTCCAAGACCGACATCAGCGACTGAAGTTCGCAGTTTCCTAGGCTTAGCTGGTAACTACTGTAGGTTGGTAGAGAACTTTTCCCGTTTAGCACTGCTTTTGACCAAACTGATGCGGAAAGGGGAGAAATTTGTCTAGACTGAAGAAAGAGAGAAGAGCTTTGAAGACCTAAAGCAGAGGCTAGTATCTGCACCAATTCTTACTCTCCCATCTGGTACAGGTGGATTTAAAATCTACAGTGATGCTTCAGGGAAGGGACTTGGCTGTGTTCTCATGCAACATGGGAAGGTTATCGCGTACGCTTCATGGCAGCTTAAGCCTTATGAGGAGAACTACCCTACGCATAACTCGGAACTTGCAGCAGTCGTGTTTGCATTGAAGATATGGAGGCACTACTTGTATGGAGAATTATGTGATATCTTCACAGATCACAAGAGCCTGAAATACATCTTCACTCAACGTGAACTGAACATGAGACAGAGAAGATGGTTAGAGCTGTTGAAGGATTATGACATTAATCTACAGTATCATCCCGGCAAGGCGAATGTAGTGGTAGATGCTTTGAGTAGAAAGTCGGGTATGATCAACGGCATCAAGATAGAGGAAGAGATAATAAGAGACTTGGAGCGACTAGACATTGAGATCATAGTACGTGGGCAGCATGGTTACTGGGCTAATCTTAGAGTGGAACCTAAATTACTCTCTAGGATCAAGGAAGCTCAGAAGGATGATGGTGAAATTTGGGCGATCATTCAGAACTTGGATCAGCAGATGGAGTTTCGGTTGGATGACGACGGTATCTTATGGCAAGGCACCAAACTTGTGTTCCTGATGATCTTACACTCAGGGAAGCGTTATTGGCTGAAGCTCATAGCTCCACATTCTCCATTCATCCTGGTTTGACCAAGATGTACCATGACATCAAACAGTACTTTTGGTGGAGTGGTATGAAACAGGATGTTGCTACTTATGTCTCCAAATGTCTTACCTGCCAACAGGTTAAGATCGAGCATCAGCGGTCTAGTGGTCTACTACAATCGTTAGACATTCTAGAGTGGAAGTGGGACAAGATCATCATGGATTTGGTTACCGGTCTTCCGCAGACAAAGAGGAGGCATGATGCGATTTGGGTTATCGCTGATCGACTTACTAAGTCAGCTCATTTCTTACCGGTCCGCAAGGAAAATCCGGTCAGCAAACTCGCTGATACTTACAAGAAGGACATCATGAGACTTCATGGTTCTCCATCCAGTATCATCTTGGATAGAGATCCTCGGTTCACTTCACGATTTTGGAGAAGTCTGCAGAAAGCTTGGGGTACAAAACTTAAGCTTAGCACAACTTTTCATCCTAAAACAGACGGACAGTCGGAGTGAACTATTTAGACATTAAAAGACATGCTTCGAGCATGTGCATTGGAGTGGATATGATATTGAGATGATTATATCTGCTTGGTAGAGTTTGCATACAACAATAGTTGGCACGCTAGCATTAAGTGTGCATCGTTCGAGATGTTTTATGGCAGAAAGTGTCGCGCCCCAATCTGCTGGGATCAGGTTGGTGAGCGAACACTTGAAGGAGAAAAGATGATAGAGTTGACCAACGAGAAGGTCGCTGTAGCTAAGCAGAAATTATAGGATGCTCGCGCACGTCAGAAGAGTTATGCCGATAAGCATCATAGGGACTTACATTTCAACGTAGGAGATCAGGTCTTTCTTAACGTATCACCAGCACGTGGTGTTAGACGTTTTGGAATAAAATGGAAACTCAGTCCTCGATTCATCAGACCGTTTGATATCATCGAGCGAGTCGGTGAAGTATCTTATCGCTTAGCGTTACCTCCGCAGCTTTCTCACGTCCATGATGTTTTCCATGTGTCCTTACTTAGAGGGTACAATTATCATCCCCTTCACACGGTTCAGTATCTACTGGAACATATTCGTGAAGATCTTACCTTCATAGAGGAACCCGAGCGAGTTCTTGACAGACAAGAACGAGTCATGAGGAAGAAGACGATTCCTTTCTTCAAAATCCTTTGGGGAATCATACCGAGCAGGAAGCCACTTGGGAAACAGAGGAGTCTATCCGGGCTTCTTACCCTCATTTAAAGTTTTGAAAATGGGTATGTTCCTTTCTCAGTTTATTTCATCTATAATTCGGGCGCGAATTATTCTTTTTAGGGGGGAAGAGTTGTAAAACCCGCATGCTTTTACCATGAACAATACACTTAGTAAACGTACGTACATATTAAAAATTTCCTTTTATATCACGAACACGTGTCACGGTTATTAATTACAGAAGTTATGTACGTGTTATTACACGTAAAGTATTAAGTACGTGATAGTACACGATAATTATTAACAATAATAATTATAATCACGAACATGAAATCATGAACAGAAAAATCACGAACACGTAATTACGTACTTATTTAATATAATACGATTAATATCATTACGTACAAGTATTTATCTATAACGCGAACATTTAATTATAATATAACATGGAAACACGAACATACGAACACGTAAAATATTAGACACGGGAAAAACTGTGGGTTTCCGCTTGTGGGCCCCATATGCCGCGGACACAAAATGGACAGGAGGGCCAAGCCCATTTTGGTTTTGACAAAAATAAACAAAAAGGGTTTTACCCTTTTCTTTAACAGAGTTTTCTTAAAAATCAAAAACCCTAGCCTCCCTTTTTCTCTCTTTTGTCGTCGGCCTAAGGAACACCACAAGAGGGTGTTTGTTGATTTTGGTTGATTAAATTCAAGTGATTGTGTTCGTGTTATTTTCCTCCATTTGTTTCACGTATTCGGTAATCCATAATCCTTTTCTTTTGATTGTTTTATTTAATTAAGAACATGAAACATGGGATTAAATAAAACAAGTAAATTAAACATGTCAATTAATCATGGGGGAAAATAAAAGGATGTTTTGGGTTGGTTTTGTTCGGCTGACGCAAGGAACCGATAGCTGAAGCTCTCGATGGTCTTCGAATCACCACCAACCGAGACCCCATGGTCTCGGTGGGGTTGTGGTGGTCTCGGCAGCAGGGAACCAAGGGACCCCGACTTGAGTCGGGGTACCGTTTGGTTGTTTGGGGTCTCGGAAGCAGCAACAACACCACCGGCTAACTACCGGTGGCTGTTTTGGTCACAGCAGGGGGAACGCAGGCAGCAGCAGGGGGAGCCACCAGCTCACATCCGGTGGGAACCTTGTTGGGTCAGCGGTTAGCCGAGGCTAACCAGGGGGAACCACCGGCTTAAGCCGGTGGCGATTTTAGAAGAACAGTGGCAACCGGCTGAGCCGGTTAGCCACTGTTAAGGGGGTGTTTGTTTTGGTCCGGTTCATGGAGAATTCGGTCTGGTTCATAATGTGTCTAAATTAAAATCATGGGTCTGGTTCATGACTAACTTTTACAAGTATTAATTTTTACAAGTTATATTATTTGACAAGAAATTAAATTAATTAATAACATGAGTAATAATTAATTTAATTAATCATGGACTTAGGTTAATATTATTTATGAAATAATACATGTTTTAGCCTAAGTATTTTATTTAGTTTATTTAGACTATATTATTAATTAATTATTTAAAACATGGAATATAATTAATTAATAAACAGGAATTAGTTTATAGTTAATATAATATTAATACATGTTTAACCTAAGTATTTTATACACCTTAATTTAATTAAATCATGCTTATATTTACTTAAATCATATAGTCTATAGTTTATTTAATTAACATGATATTATTAATAAACTATACTAATAATCACATGACTTATGATATTTAACCAGTAAACTTATGCTTATATTATTAGCTTATTGATTCAGCTTAATTCTAAATATGGAAACTTTCTATTTCAGGAAACTTACTATTTTTGGAAACTTTCTATTTTTAGAAACTGATCTATTTTTAGAAGTTAATCTAATTTTGGAAACTTTCTATTTTTTAAAACTTTTTATTTTAGGAAACCTGCTATTTTTAGAAACTTACTTATTATTACACAACAAGTATAATAATACAAGAATACAAGTAATACTTAATCAGAATACATAGAATACATGATAAACACAGCATAACCTTAAAATCAGTAAAACAAGACAATAACATATAAAACAAGCTAAGACATGATATAATGCGTTATGTACTCAGTAAACTGAATACTTATACACGTCCCCTATTTTATGTGGTATTAGTGAGATCGAAGTAGGACTTTCATTCTCTCGTCTTCTTCGTTCACTAGACATAAGGTACGGATTTCCCGTCCCTTCAGTATGGACATTCTTTCCTTATTAGGATTCCCCGTTTGCAGCCAACTATTTTCCCAGTATTGTTTTATATGTTTGATTACTTATGTTAGTCTAAGATCCTAAGCCATATACATGCATGACCAGTGTCGCCTACTTATGGAGGTACCATAACCATAACACTAGACGCACCAGTGTTATGACTTCCCCATGGCGAAGTGATTGCTTGTGGCGTCCCTTTATAGTTTTGGCCATTATATTATATAATCATGTGGGGCGTATGGGTGCATCCTAGTTACATGTTTACCAGTAATACTAGAGTGAATGCGATGTGTACCTTGCATCCTTCACTAGGAGTTGATCCCTTCTACCCAGACAATTTACTTAGAGGCAACACCTCTAATTGCATGACGAGGTCTCCCCTCCAAGTATTCATGCATGGTGGAACCTCATGACCTATATGGGCTATTGGCCAATTAATACAGATTTTACATTAAAACATAAGTCTTTTCAAACTATAAAACTAGTTTTATGAACATGTTCCAGGTTACTTAGGAGTTATTCATTTCCGCTGCTAGTAGTCTTTATGCTTATTTTATTCCATGCTATACTTGTATATCCGTGCACTGAGCATTATGCTCAGCCGTTTTCCTTTCATGTTCCCAGACGGCAGGTACTCAAGGGCGCTCATAGGCTTTAAACGTACGTGCATATGGATTGGAAGCTATCTAGCCTTCGCTACTTTATGGATTTTATCATACATTTTGCTACTTATTTCTTTGGACATTGTTTAGTCCTTTTCCTTTACAGTACTTATGTTTGTGTGTGATGAGCTTATACTTGGACTACGGATGTTTGTTTCCGGTATTTCCATTCATAGTCATTTAATGTTTTTAAGACATTTACCTTGTATGCTTTGATGACACGCCATAATCATGCGTGACATTCCATTTACCAAAATGGGGTGTTACACTGAGGGACGCCCGCGGGTAAAACACCCCGCTGATAGGAATCTCACCTCCACAACACCCGATGAAGGCACACAAAAACAAAAGTCTTTGCCTGAGGAAACCACTATTGATCCCAAAGACTTAGAGGGACGCCCACGTGTAAAACACCGCGACGATAGGGATCTCACCTCCACCCCTGATCAATCGCAAACTGCCCCTGAGCATCTGTTGGCTAATACCCAAGCCTGAGGATTTGAGGCAGGGAGTGACAAAAACCAAGGCAAACCTTCTTTTGGAAGGGAGCTGGACAAACCAAGGGGTTCATTGAACTTTGGAGACTTTGTTAATTCACTAGGGGAGCCTGAAGAGCTACTCCAAGGTTTCCGTGACGACGATGAAATGATTGATGCTGGGGATGAACCCGAAACTCATGTCCCTCTTCAATCAGACCAGAAGCCACAGTCCCCACCCTTGTTCGAGGACATACAACCCTCCCCTGAGGCTCAATAAAAGCCCTCCCCCTGAGGCATCCAAACAAAAAGATCCCTCCCCTAAGGTAACTAAAAATCCCTCCAATGAGGCAAAACTTGACACCTCTTCGTTGGGGACTCAGATTGTGGTTCTGGATTCCACTTTTGATAACACCAAGCCTGTCACTAAGAAGGTTTTGTATGAAGCCCTCAAAGGTGTCTTAAACCATGCTTCTACCACCCTGAAATCCGAGGTTACTCAGAACCACGAAGACCTATCCTCAAAGGCTGTTGAACTCCTTGATGAATTCAGGACGTATGGTGATCGTTTTGATATGGCTGAGGAGAAGATGAGAGTTCAGGTTGATAACCAAATGGAATTCATCAGCTCTGTTAACCTTAGTCATGATAATCAAGAGAAAAAGCTCATCAACTTCCTGAATCATGCTCTTCCAACAGTTGAAGCCAATGTGTCATTAAAAACAACTTTGGATGGACTAATCACTAGTACTACTGAGTCCACTTCTAAGGTTGGTCAACTTATGAAATTGCTGAAAGAAGATAGACTCTCTGAGGTCTTCACTAGGTTAGACTCTCTCAAGTCTGATTTAGATGAGGTAAAGGTTAAGTGTAATGCCATCTATGAAGATGTCCATATGGATTCTGAGGCCGAATTTAGATTGTGCAAGGCTGCACAAGGATATATGACTAATGCTTCAAATCTTTCTGAGATCTCCAAGTCACTGAAGGATGCGGATATTCCTCGACTCAGGACCAGAATCACCACAATGGAATACACTTAGTCCCTCATACAATTGGATGTTAAGACCATCAAGGCTGATACTCAGTCTATGAAGGAAATGGTGACTGAGATGTTTCAGGCTTTCAAAGGGTCATCCACCACCACTTCAGGACCATCACCAAGAGCAAAAGTTAGGATTAGTCAGGCTGATCCTTCAACTTTTGAGGGGGAGAATGTGCCACCAATGATGCTTACTTGGACTGAACCTCCCTCTCACACTGAGGGGAAGCAGGAAGAAATGGTACAACATCAACCTCAGGTGCCTGTGATCCCTACACCAACCCCCTTAAACTCAATTCCACCCAACCCTGAGCCTTAGTATCAAAATTAGATAAGAGCAAAGGCGTTGCTGATGAGACCCTAACCCAACCACCAAAGAAGCTTGTAAAAGCCTCAAGGGAAAGAAGGTCTGACCCTGATGCTATTGTCTTGGTACCATATGAGATCAATGAAAAATGTACAAAATGACTCCTGATCAAATCCAAGAATACTTAGACAGGATGGAAAGGGCCAAGACTAGTGAAGCTACAAGAGCTGAGATCCTCAAGGTATCTACTGAGTTTGTGAAAGAAGTGGGTGGAAATCCTGATGAGCTGTTAAGTGCAAAGGGTGGACAAGAGTTCATTCAGAAGCAAGAGGAGGAACTCAAGGCCATTCAGGATGAAATGGTCAAGAAGCAGCAACAAAGAACCTCCCAACTAAAAAAGCTATTTGATCAATACACTCAGGTCATCACTCAAAGACGAAATCCTGAACCAATCATAAACCTTCAGATCATTCCTCACACCACACCAGTCTTAGTAGCTGTGTATAGAAACAATGATGAAAGGAATTTTGAAGTGATTAAGAAATTTTCTTTTGGTGATTTCGGTCTCAGTGAGTAGGATGAGATGGGCAGAATCTTCAGGACCACGACAAACAAATGTTTCCCTTGGATTCTCAACTCTTTTAGTAAGAGATATAAGAGGTTAAATCAGATAAAGGAACAATTAGGGATCACTGAGGAACTTCCCTTAGCTGAACAGGATCCTTCAAAGACTCAGGGACGAAAAAGGAAAAGAGTTGAGCTTGAAGCTGAGACTAAGATCCCTGGGTTAGAATGAAATCGTACTCCCCTGAACATGTTCCCTTTGTAAAAAATATGGTCATCGAAGAACCTGAGTAGGGTGTCTTCTTCATTGATGTTTTTGCGGACCAAGCTTTTCAAGGGATGAGTGACATTGAAAAATGTCCCACTGAAAGTCTCCTCATCTTTCTTGTGATGGCTGCACAAGTTCAGACTGATAAGAACAAGAGATTTACTGAGAAACTCAGGGAGATAATTACAAGAAGGCCTGATAAAGAAAAAATGTTGAAGTCCTCAAGAGTTAAGAGGGAAGCAATGGAAGGCTGAATAATTGTAATCGTTTGTTTTATTTATGTTTTTCTTGTATCAGACTATTCAGCCTTTGTAATGATGAATAAAATAAAGTACTTTGTTAAAACAAGTCTTTTAATCAGTAGAATAGTTTATGTAAGAAGAAGCCTCTTTGCTCACTTATAACAATTTCACTTTGGCATATATTATATCCAAATAGGGGGAGATTGTTAGGTCAATTTAGTGCCTAATGATCTCACTCATGGATTTGAATAACAATTAGCCTAAGTGAAGTATTGACCTTGAACATAATGAAGTCACTGAGTGAACAATCACTCAGTGAGTTACCTTCGAGTTCCTAGACTGAGTCTAAAAGAAAGACTCGAGCATTCAGAGAGGCGAAGTTCAATGAATGACTTCTAAGACGAAGAAGAAGGTAATTGGTTCAGTGATTTGTGGCAATAGACTCACTGAACCCCATATGATCTCCCTGAAGAAACAAGCATCCTCATAGACTGAAGTAAAGGGGGGATAAGTTGAATTTGTGATAAGATGTAGTACATCACACAATTAGCGTGACTTAATCCTTTGGGATAGATAGAGTACTGACAGTGTAAAAGGACTTATTTCCTAATACTTAGAATAGGCTAAGACACGATTGTACACTGTAACAATAAGCCAAGGATTGCACATGGGCAATTCTTGTCTCGTATCTACCCTTTGCTTCTACAAATAGGATGGCTGTAAAAGGAGAGAAATAAATTTGTGCACTAAATGCTTTATACATTCACAAACAAAGTTCTCTCCTCCAAATACGATCAAACACTTGAGTTCCAAACTCTTGTTGATAGAATCGTCAAGCTGAGCAATCCTTAGGATTGGACTAGCTTGTTAGAGAGGAGATCACCAAACACACATTGTCTATTCAATCCCTATTGTAGATTCGCATACAATAGGGTATAAGTCTTTAATAAAGCTAAGAGTTAAACGTTGAAACCATTTGTTTCATTTACTTAATATTGTCTTGTGTTTATTACATTACTTTACCATGATTTAGGTCTATACTTAGTATTCTTAAGTATAGCACTAATTACAAGGGACCAACAGTACATTTTACAGTTTGTGACAATCAAAATGAAGAGAAGTCGAAAATAGATTATGTTTTCAGACATTATTTATATTAACAATATTGTCATATTGGAGCTCGTGAAAATTATTCAAATGAACCCAACTTTGTGTAGACCACGCTTGACTGAAAGTACTCATTTGTCTTTGAATAATGTACAACATTCCTTTTACATGTTGGTAGTTTGTGGTGGTTAAGATTGGTGGTTGGTGGGTGATGGTAGGTAGCGTTGTTGAATTATGAAGGTAATGGGTGGGGTTGGTGGTGGAGGCGGTGCTTGGTATTGATGGTGGTGGGGAGACTTGGTGGTGGCGACGACGATCATTAGTGGTGGTAGTGACTGGTGGACTTGAAATGTAAAGATTAACGTATTATCGTTAAATATTGAACGAAAATACCTAAAATGGCCAAAAAGATAAGTTGAGTGCCTTTTATGCAATACAAAAAGTGTCATACTTTGATTGAAAATGACCCTTATCCTAAGTACATTTTTGTGTCATTTGCTCTTTGTGATGGTAAGTTAAGTCTAAATGTATGACATATGAAAAATTTATGATAATCGGTTCCAATTTTCCTATGGCATAAGATCATCTTTTACTACTTCAAATGTAAATATATCATCTTTTAATGACTAGTTTTGATTTTAAATAAAATTTAATGTCTTTTTTAGCTATTTGTGATTATAAGCAGTGTTGTAAAAAGCGGACTAGGCGGACGCCTAGGCGCTAGGTGGTTATACTCCGCCTTGATTTATGGATAGGTGGCTAAGCTAGACGGAAAATTCAAAAGGCAGTCAAAATCCGTCTAGCCGGAGCTAGGCGGCCAAAAAGTCAACGAAAGTCAACAAAAAGTCAATATTTTATACAAAAAATTAAGATTTTGTTTTCTAATATACAGTGTCCATATTTATTTTAACATAACATATTAAAATAAAAGACAAATCAATAATTGTAAACATAAGGTAATTAGTTTTTCGTATGAATTTGGAACCAATTGAATTATATGTTTACGTTTGAAGTTTCAATTACTTAAATTGTTATGTTTATTTGTCTATTTGCAACTTCAAACTATGTGAACTTTTAGTAATCTGAAATTACAAGTATTTTGTTATGTTATACATATTATTTATCTCTATATTATATATAGGTATAATTATGACTTGATACCACACCTCTAATCCCAGTCATATGTGACATGGTACCTCTAAACCAATATCATTTGTTTTTTGCCTAAAAAATCTCAAAAAACCCGAAAATCATTACTTCAAAACGCAGTTTTAAAAAAAAGGCGTGTTCCAATCGCAGGTATATATTATACTTTTAAGCTCACTTTTTTTCATTCTTCTAGCCACAGACCGGAAAAAAACACACACAAAACCCTAAAAACCTTAAGCAGGCGTCACATCTCAAAAAAATCTTCCCAATCTTAATCATAATCATAATCATATCTCTATATTATATATACTCCTTTGTAATCATAATCTCCTTTTTCATATCATAATCCTATGCACAACCATGAAAGAACCCTTATCTCCTTCTTTATAATCATAATCACTGGGATTGATTGCTCAAGCGGTGAGTTTGAATTCAAAGAGTGTTGCCTATTCTTAATATTCAAATTTTTGTATATGATTTTATGTTGTATGCAGCTTTTGTGATATTGTGTTAATGTATTTATGAGATCTTATTTTTTAAAATATTCCAAAATCTGTTCGAGTGTGATTTTTTCTTCCTCAAAGAGATCATAGAGAAGGATTAGCAATAAGATTCGTTTAAGAGAGTTCGGATTCATCCTAAAAACCCTTTAGTTTGTTCTTTTATTACAGGATTTCAGTTAAGACGAAACTGACCACAATCTTCTCCTTTTGCAGGCTGGTCTCCTTCCAATCCAGAAACTTTTAGTGCGGTTTGTTAGATTAGTATGATAGGATTTTAGCTTTTGTGGTTAGTAGTTTGTTTAGATTAGTAAAATAGATAGTGATGGCGCTACTAGGAGGTAGATCAGAAAACCAGTTTGTATTTGCACTATTTGTCTATGTTTTGATTGGTTTTGTGACTTGATTGTTTTGATTAAATGGATTTATAAATTTCGAGTTTAAAACATTATGTGGCCATTGTTGGTGCTGTTATTCTAACTTTCTGCAAATGGTTTTGTAGGTGGTTTATCTCAACCAGGTCAAATGGGTACATTTTTATGCTGAAAATGGGAACAAATAAAAGGAAATAAAAATCTCCTAAAGTCTATCTTCAATGAATGCCTCTGATTTATTGCGTTTCCAAGTCTGAATATGTGATATATATCTTTTTTGTAGGATGGAGAGGCTTATGCTTACCTTTTAAATGTTCTTGCTTGGCAAAGCAATTTCTCTAGCTAATCCTAATGTATGCAATACCCAGGCTCCTACCTGTATATATCTGCTTTGAATATACTTTGTTAGGTACAAATGTACAAGATAATTACATTTTATTGAATGAGTTAACTTTAAAAAGATTATGAACTGTTGTTTTTTGCTTACAGCGGAGTTGCATCATGTGAAAGAATGTGTTACTGAGATGGCTATGTGGCCTTTGTTATAGCCTGATATATTCAAAGGTTGCAGTTCTGCGAAAGACAACTTCTTTTATTTGGTACCCCGGTGATGAACCCGTTTCAAAGAAAAGAAAGATTTTTTTCCAGAATGGTATGTGTTTCTTTCTATGGTCTTGTTGCCTATTGGTATTATCTGTAGTTCTGTAATATAAGAATTGACAATCTTCTTTAATTTTTCCTTGATATTGATTAAAAAAATATTTTCGTTCTTCCCATATGTAGAAATTATACTTTACAAAAAAGAAACTATACTTTACAAGTTCTTAAATGTGGAAATGTCGCTTAACTACACTAGAGATTTATAAAGCTCAGCGTACATTGTATGAATTTAAAATTGTTTAATCGTACTTTCAACTATATGTGAATGGTATGCAACAAGCAAGTAATGGATTCATCATCGCAAGGACAGTTAATGACACTGGATGGAGTCTAAAGTATTGTCATCTTTCTGTATAACGAGTGTCCATATTTGTAATTTTTGTTTTTCAACATATATTTACTCAATCATCACTGGATGGGGGTCTTGTGGGAATGCATGCCAAGAATGATGATGACGAGTAGTGTCACACCCCACCATGGCGGAATATGGGGCACGACGTATGGATATCATCACAACAATAGCGTGTCTATAGAGATAACTAAATGATATAAGAAATGTCATAAAATGGTGACACAAATGTCATGACAATATCTCAACAATGCAGGAGTCTAGGTAAGTAGGTAACAGTCTTACCTCTTACCCAAGACAAACAAATAACACAAACAAACAAACATATAGGTGCCAACAGTATCACTAGATAAATGAACAAACAAAGCTAAGAAGGAACAGGGATCTCCTTCTATATGCAATCCTAAGGCATCCAAGTCTAGCCACTTCTATCCTCAAGCTTAACCACATTCTCACCTGAAAGAGACACTAAAACACGTCAACATAAAGTTGGTGAGAGTCATAGGTTTAGACTCTAACGCTAAATCAGTTATAAGCTGTGAATAACAACCATCAACACAATAACATATGGACAATGTGCTACAAATATGCATTAACAACTATCAATCAAGATTAATCATACCAAACCAATCCACGGCTCCTACCTTGCCAAACAACATCATGGTACCATAGATGATCACACTATGTACCTATCCCAAGGCCACTACCTTGTCAAACCACAAGGCCACTACCTTGTCAAACTACAAGGCCACTACCTTGTCAAACCACAATAACTGAGACGGTACGTGTCCCCTGATCCAAATCAAAAACACAATCAAGAATCACATAGCAGTTAATCACATAATGTACACACAAGTCCATCTCAAATCACAAACACATTCACAGCATCAATTTAGAAAATAACTCAACACAGTGTCTCTTCCATCCCATCTGGAAGTCAAAATCAATATTAAACATGAGACTATGAAACTCACCTGATAGCTTCTTCACAAGTCCTCGCACTAGCAACAAGCTAACAACCAAAAACACGAAATCAATACACGAACCAATCACTGAGATGGCTCATCAACCTATGATGGACATCTAGTCTATTCCCGTATAATTACCTCATTGTTAAGCTCTAATCACCCCATTACCCTTCCTTAACAAGTCCTTAACTTGGTTAAGTTTAATAACTATCCCGTTCATATTTTACCCAAAACAGTCCCAGTTTTTAGGTCTCAAAACTTTAAGTCAAACGTCCACTTAAACATACCCATGATTTCTGTAAAAGGAATATTCATACCCTTACGTATGTTGGCTAACACCTCCCACTTGACCTAACCTTAAAGCTACTGCTAAGGCCCCGATATACATATATCTACTTTTGTCATTCCAGATTTCCTGATTTTAAACGTACTAAAGGTTTGTTACCATTAAGGGGTCTTACCCTAAACCACAACATTAGCCCAAGTGCAGATACTTACTAAAATATATAAACCATCTCTCATGTTTGTGAGAAGATCCCAATGCAACCCTAAGCACCCCAAACAACCCAAAACTTAAAAAGAAAACAAGTTGAATTCAAAACTGTTTTGACCTCCGACTGTTGTAACCTGTTTTTGACCCACTTACCTACCTCCAATTTAGTTCTAGTTTCTTGCATTGGAAATCCACTTCAAATACTTTACAGGGGTACTTGGATCGTAAAATAAGAGTTTATAGAACTCCCTATATGATCAAAACAATGACCCAAAATTCTGCCCAGTTTTTAAAAACGGGTTTAACAAAATCAACCTCATTAATTAACCCTAATCCCTCTAATTACAAGCCCTAATTTATGTAATCATCATGTTATGATTAATATAACATTAATTTACTGTTTTTATAATAAACCCTAACCTAAATCCATCATAAGATGATTAAAGAAACATAAAAACAATTTAATTAAAAAGGGTTATAAAGATTTACCTTTGATTTATG
Organism: Glebionis coronaria; assembly: GCA_025667525.1. Taxonomy (NCBI): domain Eukaryota; kingdom Viridiplantae; phylum Streptophyta; class Magnoliopsida; order Asterales; family Asteraceae; genus Glebionis; species Glebionis coronaria. Next base: position 296,197,922 of record CM046880.1, on the reverse strand, counting down.
AAAAACCAAGATTTTTATGAAAACCCTAATTCCTCCCTTGTATATTTCTACTCCTTATTGATCTCCAGGGATTTTATGAAGTGTTTTGATAAATAAAAACCTTATATAGTTGATCCTAACCAGTCCTAGCCCAAATACAAAAGCCCGGTTCCCCTTTTCCCTTTTTTCCCCTTTTCTTTTCTTTTTTTCACATAACTGACCTATACCCATTTAATTTGTTTTTTTTTCCTTTTTATTATTAATATTTGTATTAATAATATTACCTTAATTTTCCTTAATTTATTTCAGCTCCTAAAGCCTCCAAAACCTCAAAACCGTAAAACTAGTCAAATTTACGCGTTTTACCGTAAAAGACGTAAAATATACACTTTTTAAAAAAATCTCAAATTTTGAAATAAACTTTATAACTAAGTCCTAAATGACTTAAAACCATCCCGAAAAATATTCATATGACTAATTACCTCATCTGAGACCTCCAAAAGCTAAACCGTAAATCCTAAAAAAAATATACTATTACTATAATACTTATACGTATACGTAAACACCAAAATATCACCATTTCATTTCATAGTCACTAAATGTGAGCTCATGAACATGAAATAACCGTTCCTCGATTTACTTATGAGTACTCTATACTCATAAACGATAACCACACCAACCTCGTTCACACAAAATAAACACGTAAACACACAAATCAAGTAATCACACATAAAATAACCTAAAAATAAGACCAAGTGACGAACCTCAAAACCACGGTTGTCACATCACTCCCTCCTAATAGAAATCTCGTCCCGAGATTTACTCCTTAGGATCAAACACACAAACAACAAATCACACGAGGATACTTGTTCTAAACGAACTCCTCTCATTCCATGTGAACTTTAGTTCAAGTCTCAAATTACCACATATACTAACCAACAATATTTAAATTTATTGCCAAACTCTTGACCTCACAGTCAATAAATCTCACAAATGACTCTTTGATAAAACAAAGACTCTTATTAACACAAGTCCCGAATAACCGTACAGGCAAAATGCATTCTCAAACAACCTTTACCAATCTCAATACATGAAATGTATCATGTATACAACTCACTCTCCCCAGGTAATTCTATACTCATAAGCTAATGGTCCGATCTTTCCAAGGATCATAAATGGACCTACAAAACTCTACATCAACTCTTCCATTTTACCAAAACATACCAGCCGTTACTATGGGTGAAACTTCATACACAACTTTGTCACTAACTCTAGTGGTTTCCTCCATCTCTACATAGCATCCCTTGCTGCTCTCATCCCGTCCACAAACACCATTACCACATTAGTAGCATGCTTTGTGCTTTATTCTACTCATTAGGCTCTACCAAAGTTCTACCTTCGATTCCTATCTCGACCTATTTCATTTATGCTTCGCTTCTATACACACTTCCTTCTTCCTCCTTAACTCATGCCATACATCACGATGTGATGCTTCCCATCGTTTCTTCCCTTTCCATAATCCCTCATAAGGCATTCCATACATATCGAGCTAACTTTTACGTAAAACCCTCTATTCCATCACATCCTTACGCAATCCTTCCAACTTCTCAACTACGTGACTTCTCATTCCTCTTGAAATGTGAGATGAATTAGTCTGTCTATCGACTATCACCCAACTCTCGTCGTACTTATTCCTCCATCGCATTATGTATCCCTTCCACCAACTTCGTCCTTACATCGCCCTTTCTAAGCTACTCCTAACTATGTAGGAAGTATAGTCTACGTCCCTTTTCTTCATATGATTGTCCAAGCCACGCAACATACATGTTGACGCTTTCTCTGCTTTAGACAACTCAACTCGTGCAACCTATATCCTTTATCCAAACCGCCCTAATACGTCATCCCTATAGTTCAAGTTCGTCTTAGTTTCGCCTCATCCTTCTTATTCCATGTCTCATCGACCATGCTTGCCTTTCCCAGATGGTACTTGGCCATGCAATTTTCTTTCGTCACTTAACTCCACCCACCACCTTTGCCAAATGTTCAATCAAGGTGATTGAATATGTGTTGGAGACGTTCATGATCCGTATAGATCATTCTCTACGTCTCGTACCCCAAATGCCTCTAGCATTCTAGGCAGATATAACAATCCAGCTCCACTAACTAAGTCTATACAGTTATTCCAAATCTTCAGTTCCTGCAACGTATAAGCAATCGCCTTTCTTTGTCGTCCTCGTACGCATCCAAATCCTTGCTCCATGTATCGTCATGCTCGCGAATTCATCCAGTCCTTCCGATAATGCCAAAATCCGCTCATTATCCAATCCACCTCTTCATCCTCCAAAATGCTTCCTCATCCTTCTTCACTTCGCCCCTTGCTAGTTCCATGATATGCCATCATCTCTAACTACTCATCATGGTAGACTTAATACTAAAACTCACACTTTGAAAATCTCACGTATACTTCCACTCCAAAACCAACACCTACTTCGCCTCACTCTCCTTCTTAGACTTTGAGTAGATCAAGATGTCGTCGATACTCCCGATGACAACTCATTTATATACGTTCATGCACACTCGCTTCATTGTCTCCATGAAATCCGCTAGTGCTTGGCGAAGCCAAATGCATAACCGTAAACCCAAAGCGTTCATACAACATCTTTAGCAGTTTCAACTATGTCCTCCTTGCACCCTCTCTTAGCGGTAATACGAATAAATTCCTACCTCGTTCTACTTGCAAAATTCTACACGCATTTTAAAAGACCAATGCTTCCTCTCATCAGACCACTCAACCACTTTCCACATCCAATCTACTACTAAGCAACTCAACTTTTATCCGGCATTCCCTGCAATTTCTAACAGCTCTTGTTTTTAAATCACTCCATCAACGATTTGCCTTGGAAAGGCACTAACTACAACTCCTCTCACCTCCCCTACTTGCTCTATTTATGGTTCTACCTCACCGTAATAGGCAAACCTACTAAATTTCAGGAAATTTTTGGAAAACTTACATACCCTACGAACAATCATAAATACCTTTGAGGTATTGTATCCCCTTCCAACACCCTCTATGGCGCGTTACTTGTGCTAGAATCCCACAAATCTCTATTTATCTCCTTGGTACTCCTAAGAGACCTCATGACCACCTTAGTTCGTCTACGAACTCCTTTCCTCCCCACTAAGGGCATTCCGACCATTCTCTCATGGTCACCTACTTAAGCGTGTAGGCGCGACCAAGTCTTTCATATGACTACCTCAACGCTCCCGAACAATACGAAACCAAAACTACATCCTGAATCCATCAGATACGATCAACAAATCAAACCAACGGATAACTAATGACATTTCACGTGCACCAGTTAAAACAAGTCAAAACCATGAGACTCGAAAGTAAACTCAAACCCAAAACGTGTATCAATTCAAAATGACCCATGACAACGAAAAATAATCCAAGAAACACCCAATGGCAACCAAACAGATTACGCCCCGCGACATATTATTTAAACCGTGCAAAAGATCGACTTTTCCAAAAGAATATATATCTTTTTTTTATTATTACCTCCCACATCCATGTGACTCAAACAATATACCAACAACCTTATAGGCGATCTCAAAACTCAACCCAAAGACTAGGTATCCCGTGCACCCCAAATAAAAATAAACTACTATTCAAAACTCAAACTTGAACCCGACACTTGTACAACAATTCCGACCAGTCCATTGACCTCCCATGACTATACTTTCTGAATATTTGAAAAGTACGTTCCGAGTACATAATTTTTGGCTCTTGAATCACTCAAAAAACTCTAAAAACTAACAAGTTATGACCAAAACAGTTTTATACTAGTTGTTTTAAAAAAAACTAAAGAATAAACTTAGTGATTAATGTAATCCTTTTAAATGACAGATATAATTGTACGTGAAATCTTCATAAACTCAATTTAACCTTGTATAATAATTATAAATGACATAAATCGGTCGAACTCAATTATATAAACTATGTAGGTAGAAAGAAATTTTTATTTCGCTTTATTTCAAAGAAAGTCTTTTAGAATTTGAAATATATAAGTGTTGATTAAAATGAAATCTTATGTTACATCTTGTTTGAAACATGACTTCAACACCTTACCCTTATTTTACCAAATACAACCAACTATCTAACCCTATAATAGATTTCCAAGTCCCCCTTTTTCTCAACATATACCGACCAAAAGAAATCCAAAACCCAACACAAAAGATTTCATTATCTCAAAAGGAATCCCAAGTTATTTCAATAGACTTAAAACCAAGAACACCATTTTAAAACGTACACGTGAAATACAAAACTCAAAGAATACGCTACCAGACACACTTCAAAAGATTCAAAATGTCGTTGGAACTCTATTAAACTCCAGCACCATAAAACACGAGCAAACACAAGGTACGTTCAAGTTATAATAACTAGTGAACGACCATATACCATAACTTAACACATAGTAGTATATATACATCCGCATATATATACCTATTAAATCACCCAAAACATACTCGTTACTATACATATCAGATCAACCCAATCGCGTCATACACTCGTTTTTCCATACGAGTAATCCCCATCTCACCATCTCACCATGCCACAACAAGGCACAAAACCCATTACCAAAACCAACCCATATCGTGTGACCTCATAATCACATAACACGACTATAACTCAAAACATATAACACCCTAAAAAAAAGCCATATCGTAGGTAGCCGTTACATATACCCATATATTATAAATATACCCAAAATCCACATCTCATCATATACAAGCATGTACTAACCCTCTTTCATGCAATCATACTTGAGAACCCATTGAAGTTGTGGTACTTGTATAACTATGTTGGTCACCATACTTATACAATTACCCTTTCCCCAATGCACTCCCTCCTATGATGACACTTATAAGAATCAATACAACATATAACACATAAATCCATCTACTCACATAAGCTCATCACCACATAAACAATAAAGTCCAAAACTCCATCTATTAAAATAACATAGTAATACTCTTGAAATACGTAAATCCATAGTCTAGCTAAAACAGCATAGACTAAGTCCAAAACGAAAACATAATCAGTTATAAGTCATGTCGCCCGTAAGAGTGGAAACAGCTTAAAATCCTTCCTATCCACCTACTCCTAGTAACTCGAACCACCACACGATTCTTAGAGAACATGACTTAAACATCAAAAGAAAATAACATACCTCAGGTATGTAAAATAACTCGATAAAAGATAGAATCTACCTTGTACTAAATTATGTACTATAATGTACAATTTAAGCAAAATACTACAGTGACTAGCGTGGACGATTATGGTTCAACCCGCACTAGTCACAAACCCGAAAAGAAAATAACATGTGACTAAGTATGAACATACTACGGTTCAATTCATACTAGTCAAAACATCGCAATAAATAACATCCAAACACATCAATTAATATAAAATGCACACATACTCCTATGACGCCTATATGCAGGGACCCTTAAGCTATAGATTAGGCTACGCGACTAGGCAACCTAATTCTCTATAACCATTGGCTCTGATACCATTCTGTCACACCCCACCATGGCGGAATATGTGGCACGACGTATGGATATCATCACAACAATAGCGTGTCTATAGAGATAACTAAATGATATAAGAAATGTCATAAAATAGTGACACAAATGTCATGACAATATCTCAACAATGCAGGAGTCTAGGTAAGTAGGTAATAGTCCTACCTCTTACCCAAGACAAACAAATAACACAAACAAACAAACATATAGGTGCCAACAGTATCACTAGATAAATGAACAAACAAAGCTAAGAAGGAACAGGGATCTCCTTCTATATGCAATCCTAAGGCATCCAAGTCTAGCCACTTCTATCCTCAAGCTTAACCACATTCTCACCTGAAAGAGACACTAAAACACGTCAACATAAAGTTGGTGAGAGTCATAGGTTTAGACTCTAACGCTAAATCAGTTATAAGCTATGAATAACAACCATCAACACAATAACATATGGATAATGTGCTACAAATATGCATTAACAACTATCAATCAAGATTAATCATACCAAACCAATCCAAGGCTCCTACCTTGCCAAACAACATCATGGTACCATAGATGATCACACTATGTACCTATCCCAAGGCCACTACCTTGTCAAACCACAAGGCCACTACCTTGACAAACCACAAGGCCACTACCTTGTCAAACCACAATAACTGAGACGGTACGTGTCCCCCAATCCAAATCAAAAACACAATCAAGAATCACATAGCAGTTAATCACATATTGTACACACAAGTCCATCTCAAATCACAAACACATTCACAGCATCAATTTAGAAAATAACTCAACACAGTGTCTCTTCCATCCCATCTGGAAGTCAAAATCAATATTAAACATGAGACTATGAAACTCACCTGATAGCTTCTTCACAAGTCCTCGCACTAGCAACAAGCTAACAACCAAAAACACGAAATCAATACACGAACCAATCACTGGGATGGCTCATCAACCTATGATGGACATCTAGTCTATTCCCGTATAATTACCTCATTGTTAAGCTCTAATCACCCCATTACCCTTCCTTAACAAGTCTTTAACTTGGTTAAGTTTAATAACTATCCCGTTCATATTTTACCCAAAACAGTCCCAGTTTTTAGGTCTCAAAACTTTAAGTCAAACGTCCACTTAAACATACCCATGGTTTCTGTAAAAGGAATATTCATACCCTTATGTATGTTTGCTAACACCTCCCACTTGACCTAACCTTAAAGCTACTGTTAAGGCCCCGATATACATATATCTACTTTTGTCATTCCAGATTTCCTGATTTTAAATGTACTAAAAGTTTGTTACCATTAAGGGGTCTTACCCTAAACCACAACCTTAGCCCAAGTGCAGATACTTACTACAGTATATAAACCATCTCTCATGTTCGTGAGAAGATCCCAATGCAACCCTAAGCACCCCAAACAACCCAAAACTTAAAAAGAAAACAAGCTGAATTCAAAACTGTTTTGACCTCCGACTGTTGTAACCTGTTTTTGACCCACTTCCCTACCTCCAATTTAGTTCTAGTTTCTTGCATTGGAAAGCCACTTCAAATACCTTTCCAGGGGTACTTGGATCGTAAAATAAGAGTTTATAGAACTCCCTATATGATCAAAACAATGACCCAAATTTCTGCCCAGTTTTTAAAAACGGGTTTAACAAAATCAACCTTATTAATTAACCCTAATCCCTCTAATTACAAGCCCTAATTTATGTAATCATCATGTTATGATTAATATAACGTTAATTTACTGTTTTTATAATAAACCCTAACCTAAATCCATCATAAGATGATTAAAGAAACATAAAAACAATTTAATTAAAAAGGGTTATAAAGATTTACCTTTGATTTATGAAAAACCAAGATTTTTATGAAAACCCTAATTCCTCCCTTGTATATTTCGACTCCTTATTGATCTCCAGGGATTTTATGAAGTGTTTTGATAAATAAAAACTTTATATAATTGATCCTAACCAGCCCTAGCCCAAATACAAAAGCCCGGTTCCCTTTTTCCCTTTTTCCCCTTTTCTTTTCTTTTTTTCAATAACTGACCTATACCCATTTAATTTCGTTTTTTTTCCTCTTTATTATTAATATTTGTATTAATAATATTACCTTAATTTTCCTTAATTTATTTCAGCTCCTAAAGCCTCCAAAACCTCAAAACCGTAAAACTAGTCAAATTTACGCGTTTTACCGTAAAAGACGTAAAATATACACTTTTAAAAAAAATCTCAAATTTTGAAATAAACTTTATAACTAAGTCCTAAATGACTTAAAACCATCCTGAAAAATATTCATATGACTAATTACCTCATCTGAGACCTCCAAAAGCTAAACCGTAAATCCTAAAAAAAATATACTATTACTATAATACTTATACGTATACGTAAACACCAAAATATCACCATTTCATTTCATAGTCACTAAATGTGAGCTCATGAACATGAAATAACCGTTCCTCGATTTACTTATGAGTACTCTATACTCATAAACGATAACCACACCAACCTCGTTCACACAAAATAAACACCTAAACACACAAATCAAGTAATCACACATAAAATAACCTAAAAATAAGACCAAGTGACGAACCTCAAAACCACGGTTGTCACAAGTAGGTATGGCTTATATCACTAATTAGTTTATGATTATAAATTACTACATGTTCGAAATTTTCCAAAAATACGTGGGTGTCGAAATAGGTGGTATTGGCTTATGTATCCGGACTATCGTTTATTTTGTTTTAGGCTTATGTTTCATAAGCTCACATGATGTTTAAAAGCTGTAGGATTGACCCACAAAAAAACAGTTACCAGCAAACAAATCACCAAAATGTGCTTGGCTCTCCTTAAGCCTCTTTAGAACCTTCCTTAACGACGCCATAATAACCAACCTGTTACCAAAAACGCTCACCCCACTCATTTGTTAAAACATTTATCTTTCTCATTTGTTATGTACGTTCGACCATTATCAGCATTTTATTTTTTTCAGGTTGTCGTACTTAGCACAGATTCATTCGTAAAAATGGAATGTCATTTTCTCCAAGAGCATTTAGACAGGATAAAGCTGCACTCACTATCACTGTTTCACCAAAAGACTTCCAAGCTCTTGGTTTTCACTGTGCTCTAACTGTTTCATGCTCTACTTTTCTTCCTTTAAACAAAAGGAACTTAAAACCATGAATAAATATCTATATTATTATAACGTTAGAAAATACATATTTAATTTCGGAACACCTAAAACTTTTACTGAAATTGTGACACTAGATTCGGATGAGGGTACTCCAGGCCTCTCAGGTTAGGTTCCTTGTGTTTTCAGATTGTACATGGCTTTGTCCAGCACTTTCTTATGTATGTTTAGGTTAATAGGTTAGGTTCCTTATGTATCTTTTAGACGCAGAGGAATTTGCTTACATCTGAATATGTTTTTTTGCTTCTTCAGGTATAAATGATAAGTATGTTTGATATGATTGTTTGCTAAGCGCAAGATGTGACAGTGTGCTTGCAGAATGTGTCGAATAGTAGTTGCTTAGATACTTAAAACTAACGCAACCCATGTTTGATTAGATGCTTAACGCTAATAAATTCAGTTTTGTATAATTTGCAATTGTCAATCTCTACTCCGGATGTGCTATTCGTAGCTGCTGTAAAAGATGTAAATGCGTCTTACATTTCATCTATATTTCTGAACTATTCAATTGATAATTTGAAAACAGAGAACCTTGAAGATTTGTATTTGTCTCACGTGTCATTGATTTTACAGAGACCGATCACCGATAGAGAAGCCCCACTTTCTCTTCTGATTTTCTGAAATCTACAATTTGGCATAATAATGAAATCTGATTGATTTACTCCTAATGTTATAGGTTTTCGATCTTCTTGCACCATACCAAAGAGGAGGAAAAATTGGTCTGTATTGTGGTGCTGGTGTCAGTAAAACTATTTGTGCTTTATTTGATTATCTAGAGTTTATGATCAGTTCGTTAATGTGTTTTGTTGTCTGCATAGACTATCATCGGTGCGTTAATGTTCTTTGTTGACAATTGTTATTTAGTGTTGATTTCATTTATTTCTCACTATAATGGTTGTCGACTTCAAACTTATTACATTCTTTGTGTTTACAGTTGCGTAATGTGATGGATCCAGAGAGACATTACAAGAAATGTGAATCTCGGTGGGTAGATCACTATTCAATCAGATTTTTCCTGCTTTTTGTTTGAACCTTGCGATTGATCAATGACATATCTCAAATTATCAGATTGGGACCCCTTATCACAACCGTTGTTAGCAGACAAGTAGCCGTCGTTCGTCTACTGTTACAGGTATATCCTTATATACCAATTCTAATTATAACATAACACAGACCCTTAACACGCTAAACAAAATTACCTTCTATATAAATCACTAGGCAAACAGAATAGAAGGTTACTCTAATATCAGACCTTTCTTAGGAGGCTTGGGGCGGGATCGGTAGCTATTCAATTATATCTAAACAAGATGCTCAAGCCGTTGATACTTGATTTTTGGGACAACTTCTTAGGTACGAAGTCTACTGGTATACATCCACTTGGCAATGCATCATTGGATGGAATTGATTATGGCAATGAATCTGGTGGAAGTCAGCACTGGGATGATCTGACAAGGTACAAGTACACACGATAAAAAGGTTTACTTGACTACAACCCTACAGTATCCATATCCTGATGCAATGTTAGGGGATGTCCTTTAAATGGGTCTATTTGACTTTTGATTTTTTTTTCTCAGGTTTTGATACGATCCTGGAGTTTAGTATTAAGATTGATTATTATTATTAGTTTATTTACTTGCCTTTATTGTATTATCTTAGGGAACAAGTTAAGTCTAGGATCTTTTATTATATATAGGGCATAGGTTGTAACAGAGATTATGTTGAATATGAATTAAAGTATTGATTTGGTTATCAATCTGGGGGGTCGGTTTATCTCATTAATATAAGCCATCGGGGGGTCGGGTTATCCCATTGTTATAGCCTATCTATCCTTTTATCTCTATAATCGATCTGGTTCTTATCAATTGGTATCAGAGCTAGCCCTACCTTACGAGGTTCCAACACTCGGAGTGGTGGCCTATGGAGGGGTGGCTTGGACCCAAAAGGGGTGCCAACCGTGACCAACATAGCCGTGACCAACGAGCTCGGAGTGGTGGCCAATGGAGTGGTGGCTTGGACCCAAAGGGGGTGCCAACCGTGACCAACATAGCCATGACCAACGAGGACGTTGGTTCTTCAAAGGGTGGGGTAATGTTATGATCCTACATCGGCCATGTATGGGAATGGTTGATGGTTTATAATGTCCAGGTGTCCCCTCCTCAAACAAGCTAGCTTTTTGAGCGAGTTCTACACTTAGGACTTATGAACCGATTACGAGCCTAGTATGGGATAGGTTCGTATCAGGTTCTTAGGGTCAAAAGACTGTCAGTGAGAATCAATCTTAGACGGGTGGGTACATTTAGTTTTCCTTTACAGCTTTAGGTTCCAGGTCTGCATCGCAAACATAACTATGGTGAGGGGTTCAACTCCATAAAGTGTTGTGCAGGCTGGCAGCTCTTCAGCCATATACATGATAATTCTCCAAGTTTTCATATCACTTTAAGCCCATTCCAAATCTCTTTGGTGAAACCACAACTAAAGAAAAGGCGAGAATTTGAATATGTTCTACTGGAACAAACTTGGTGTTTCAAAACATCAACCTTATCACAATTTAAAATAATGATTAAATGTATTTTAGATCTTAATATATATAGTAGTGCTGCTCCTGCAACCCCCTACCACCCAGAGAAGTAAAAACCATGAATACAAAAAAATAAAATCACAGCCACCAGCTCATTAGAGTCTTTACTATAGAGACCAATGATAACAGAAGAAGACATATTAAATCGTATGTCTGGTTAAAGTAGGTATGTTATCAGTAATCTTCGTTTCATATTTGAATATTATATGAATTTTGTTTTTTAATTGTTACAGTATAATTGACAAAAGACATTTGTGCCTGACATGATATGTGCTCTAGGTAGTAAATGGATAGGATGACAAGTACTGGTATAATGTGTCAAAATAGTGTCGCTTGAGTATTACCTGCTAATTTATATGTTTTATGCTTTGTCCCAAACTGATATGTGGCTACTTTTTTTTATCATCAGGAGTCCAAGAACGTTTCTATAAACAAGTTCATGAGTGTTGTCCCTAACGTAAGAAGCTTGAAACATCTAGAGAGGTGCTGGAAGATGAAGCACAAGCTGGGGTATGTGGCACTAGTCGTTCTACATGCTAGCACACTCGTGTATGAAACGAAAGAGCAGGTGAATCTACATGACAATTTCAAGAAAGCCATTCAAAAGTCTTTCCCTGGGACTATTAAAGACTTGGTGGTGAAAGTCGAGAAGAAAAAATCCGAATAAGAGAAATTGACTTTCTTGGATACTATAAAAGACGCTAATTCCAGTGGTTTTAATACATCCCGGATTTACCTATAGTGGTTGATAAGTCTTTTCATTTACCATCATGCGTAGGTAGGTCGTGTGATGACATTCTTACTGGCTGAAATGGGCACAAACAGTTTCCTGGATGGTTATCAAAGAGCTCTGACTATAGGAAGTCATATTTATATAATACTTATAATGAGGAAATACTAGTCTCTTGCAGCCAAAAATCATTGACGTGAGTGTATAAAGTGCAACCCCGTACATCAGGTATGCTAATGTTTTTTCCAAATCTTTATCTGATTTTGTAGCTTATTTCAAAACTGCCTAAAAAGAGTCCTTTTTGAGGTCTAACCAACAAGCAACTACAAAATTCGTAATTTAGACTGATCGTAAAACACTGTGTTTTGTCCTAATTTAAGTAGTGATTTTTCCATTCGAATGTATGGTACCTTATACTATATTATCATTTGCGTATCAATCGATTTATAACAAAGTTTTTATTGCAAAAGTTAATTTGTTGTGAATCTCAGAGTTAGCAATTCAAGTAGTTAATTTTCGTTGAACATGTTTTTTATACTGCACTTATGTAGTTCGTTTCACTATGTTACCCTATTCTTAAACCTGCGCACATGAAACCTGATGCGGAGATGACTCACGATTTAAAGCTGATTTCGATGGTGAAGTTGGATCCAAACGTTTTTGGATCTTCAACCTGGAAAATAAAACCCATTCAGTTGTAGAAAGTGCATTAGACACGTAACGTGATAACAAAGGTACGCATTATCAACAGTTTGTTTTCGGTGTTTTATATGTTCCACTGTCTAGATCGTTTAATAGGACCGTAGTAAGGATATAATGTGTCAACCATATGGTGGTTTTTTTCTTCAATATTCACTCAAACAATACTCACACAAAGAAAAGGGGTGAAGGTGGTTGTTGCAGGTTCAATTTCAAAGTATGTGGTCTGGAGATATTTGTGTCGACAGTTGTGTGTACATTTCGTGCATCAGACTCGTGGTGCACTTGGGAGCTTTTCTTGTATTCTTGTGGTGACCTTCCTCGATTCCGACAACTTGGTGAGGACCCATGAGTTTCAGTAGCTGTTTCTCAAGATAAATTTTAGGTACTTCTAAAAACCATTGTTATTACTTATTAATGACAACATAGCTAGGTAGAGAACTCTAATAAGTTGAAGACTGGTGAGACTGCTTTTATACATAGTCTCATCGTCCAAATCGGGCTTAAAATGCATTAAATATCATGAAAACTGCCAAATATATGCTTGTGTTTGTTACTTGTGTATTTTTAGGTACGGATATTGAGGAAAAGGCAAAAGATCACAAGAATCATTCAAAAACGAACACGGGAAACGAAGCCGCACAATGAACCGGGCCCAAGTTTTGAATTTCCAAAAATACCCTTGAAGAATTGAAGATTGGCAAGAATGGTCCCTCAACTTTAGAAGACTTGTCATTTTATACCCCTGTAAATCCTCAAAATTACTTGTGGGTCCCTAAAATATCAAGATTGTGCAAAAACAGCCCTTGAAGAATGAAGAAATTTGCATTTGAAGTCCTTGTTCAAGTTTGAAAAGTATTTGTGCCATTTTTGACAAGTGAGCAAAAGTTGTTAAGTGTTAAAAAGGCGTTGACAAAGTTTATTTACAAAGTGAACAAAAATGAAGACTTGAGGGGCCAAAATAAGGAGACAGCCAAACATTCACCCACCAATACCATCACTCCACGTCACCCACTTTAAAACCTCCACCAATCACGTATCATCTTTCCCCCACGTCATTCCCCACTATCCATTTTAATTTAACTGATTTTTAAATCAGTTTATTTTTGGTGGCAAACAAGAATTTGAAAACTTAATTACCCATTAAGCAGATTAAACACCCACCTGCTTACACCCAAAACCCATAAACCCTAAATTCCTAAAATCCTTAATTCAAAGGGGTTTTCCCTAATCTACTCCAGATTCATGATTAAGCTTACCCTCACCCCATCCCACACCAAAACCATGACCCAAGACAACCCCATGTGACTGTAGGGACCTCCCTTGCACGTCACTTTCTTCCCCAAACCCAATACCCGACCAAACCAACGTCTCACATGCATTCCTTGGCCCCCAATGCCAAATGAACGCCCAAGATCAACAAGGATAGCTGTCAACAGTACAAGAGTCACAAGATGCCATTTTGACTGAATTTGAAGACAAAGACCAAGGGCATTTTAGGGCTTTCAGCTTCTAGGGTTTAGCATTTGTTCAGGATTCTAGATAGTTCTTTGTACGCCTATATAAGGCACCTTAGCTTTTCATTTAGCTTTGTTCCAGTTTTTCTAGCAAAACTTTGTAATCCCTTTTTATTTAATAGAGTTGGTAATCTTTAAAGAAAAAGTGTAATTCCTTTTGTTTTATAAAAGTTGGTAATTGTTTTTAAGCTAGAATACTGAGTTCCATTTGAATTGGTTCAAACACTTTGTGTTTGAAAATTTCAGAAACAAGGTTTCTGAATTTGGGAAATTTGTGGTGAAAACCTTGTTGCAAGGTTTTGTTTTTCAGGTTTGAAAGTTAATCTGTGTAAGTGTTTTAAAGGGGAAAACATTTGGGAAAGTATTGAAAGGTTTTAAAAAGGTTTTCAAAAAATCAGAAGTTGGATTATTTTGCTTGTTTTTTTTTATTTTCTCTTAGCAGGGTTGTGTGAAGTTGCTGTCCAAGGATCTGCATAGGCCCCAGCCTATTTGGAGGTGGTTAAGCAACCACTAAGGGACCTGGATGTAGGTCCCTTAAGGTAGTTCCTTCTTTCCCTTTTCAGTTTTCAGTTTGGTGCTTATGTGATTTGCATGAAAGTTGTGCTAGATTTTTAAAAGTATGTTTATTGGCTTGTTTATGCATGATTGAGATTATTATGCATGTTGAGCTTGGTTGGAATCAGATTGGTTGAGTTTTGTAGTCATTTGCTTTGGAAAAATTTCAAGTTCAGTATTTTAAAGGGTGTTTGGATCAAGGTTTTATATGGTTTAGATTGTTTAGATCTTGCTGATAAACTTGTTAAATACACTCCTTAGGGTAGTAGTAGGTGATAGTAGTAGTTAGTTTGCTGTTTGGTCAAGTATTAAACACATGTGCATGCTTAAAAATTGGTATAAGGGTCAAAAATCAGATAAGTGCCTTTTGTGACTGATTTTGGTGAAATTTGTGCTTGATTCTTGATAGTCTGCTAAATCTTAGGTCATTTAAGGGTTGAGTATAGCTTATATGTTATTTGAGTAGCTTGGTTGCAAGTTTTAAGCCTTTGAAAATCATCTTTGTGCATGTAAATTGGCCAACCATTCATCAGAAACATTGCATAGCTTTATCAGGAACTTTAATTGGCTTTGTGTTGATTTTTGTTAGATTACTTGCTTGTTTAGTGTTTGTATTGACTCCCTATACTCAACTGAGTATAGGGGTGCCCTCATTATCCAACAAAACATCCACGAAACCAAGATCAAGTCCTCTTGATCCTTATTTGCACATGTGAAGAAATATCACTTGTGTTCATCAGAAACATAGCATAACTGGGCACGTTTTGATTTCTAAAAGCTTGATTATAGCTTGTTTTGATTAAAAAGTGTGTTTTTTTAGAGTAAGTTAGAGTTACTGGTTTTGTGTTTTTAAAATTTAAAAAAAAGATCAAAAAGGACTGGCCAGGACTCGAACCTGCGCCATCCTCCTCACAACACACTCAACTTACCATTGCGCCCTTGGGTCTTTTACTGACCAAGGTTGGTTTCAAATTCTATTTAAGGAGTTGTTGTTTGGGCTTATTTAATTTAAGCTGTAGCTTAATAAGCTTATTCAAGCTTATTGGTTATGCCTTTTTGCTAGTTTTCATTTTTCTTAGACTTGTCATTTAGTTAGGGATTTTTTTGTGCTAAGTTTCATTTTTTCTCTTTCTTTATTTATTTTTTATTATTTTTTATTTAGCCGTATTTAGATAATTAGTTTAAAAATAGCTAAAGTAGTTTTAAAAATCCAAAAAATAGTTTTTAGGTTTTTATTTATATTCTTGAGGTTTACATCACAAAAAGTTTTCAAAAAGTCTTATTTTTGATTTTTTAGGATTTTAGGGTTTTTATCCAACTTTAAAATTTAATATAAAATTATTAAAAGGGTTTTAGGAACTTTTAATTTCATTTTTTTCTTAGTTATAATATTCTAGATTTTTGGTAATTTTTTAGATTTATTTTATAAACTTTGAATTTTTTTGATTATTTTAATATTATTTTATTATTAAAAATTAAAAGTTTGTTTTTTCTACTTTTTTCATTTTTCCTAGATTGTAGACACTAAATTAGGAATTTTGTAACTTTCCAAATATTTTTAGGACTTTTCAATTATTTTCTAGATTTAATTTAAGTTTTAAGTGATTTTAATAGTTTTTAAGTGTTTAAAAATAGTTTAATTTGGTTTTAAAATTTAAAAAAAAATACTTTTTAGCTTAATTAGGTCAATTTTGAGGTTTACAAACTTTAAAATCTTGTTTAGGGCTTTTTAATAATTAATTGTGATTTTTAGGGCTTTAATTAGCATTAAAAAGTCATTATCTAATTAATTAAAAGGTTTTAGCAAGTTTGGATTTTTTGTAAACTCTTAGAATATTATTGTGGATTTTTAGGAATTTTTAGTTTAAAATTTTAATTTTTGTAGATTTTACGGTTTTGCGTGAACGCGTTTTCGTCTTAGTTTAATTCGTCTTCGTAACCGTCTTTCTTTTCTTTCCTATTTCTCTTTTCTTTTCTTCTTAATAAAATCATCAATCAATCAACTCATCACACAACACACTAGCCTCCTCGAGAACGAACTCACTTCATTGGGTCATAACTTGTGGTTTTCCTAAATCACTCGTTAATACTTACCCTAATTACCTTCCTTTTCCTAAAGGGTTAAAAATACAACTATCAAAGACTATATCTTGTATAAAGGAAGATCCTATTGGTTTGGGTCCCACATCATGAATAGACACTTAATATTCCTCATGGCATTGAATTCGTAATTTTTTTAAGATCATAAGGCATTATATGCAGTTGTAGTACTTATTACCTTCTAAGTCTAAAAGGTCCTCTTGTTGATCCCAAACTTAGATCGATTAAGCTTTGTGTATACGAGATTAGATCAAGTAATACACGTAGAGAAACTTTTGATGTATTCAACAATCTAAGTATTATGCGGAAACTAATACTCAGAACAAAGAACAACCAGAATATATGAATACCAAACTTTCACTTTGATTAATAATAACAATGAAAGATTACAATGAAAGTGTTATGAGATATGTGGAAAAGATGTATGTGAGATGTGTCTTATGTCTAACCCTAAGGCCTCCTTTTATAGGTTTAAGGAGCCTTGTACAAAAAGCTAAGATCAACTATTTTAGGAAGAGACACAAGATAAACATACATAAATAACATATTGACTAAATCTTTTTAAACATTAAGAATATATTCTGAATTCTTATCTTCATACTTTGTCCACCATCTTGAAGAATTCATCATTGGCAGATTTAGTCCTTGTCTTTGTCTTTAAGATTCTTCTTGTCAACGCCTTGATAATTCGTATCAGCGTCTCATCTGTCAGCGTCTCGTTTACTCTTGTCAGCGTCCAATTTCCTCTTGTCAGCGTTCAAGTGACTTAGCTAATTTTATTCCCAACAATCCTCCCCTAAACTTGATATCTACTCTAGTAATCAAGTTTCTGAATAAAATAAAACATATAGAGAGGATTCTTACAAATATACTTATCCCTGAATTTGAGTAATAATAAATCTCGAAAAGTCAATCACTCAAATCACTTGTATAGTCAGCCTTCCCTTGGTCTTAGTTATTTTCAACACCTGTAGAGTCTTTGGAGCTTTCTTTATTACTTTTGTCACTCAAATTCGATTGCTCCTCCCCTTTTTAAGACTCCTCTCCAAGATCAATATACAAGGACGGAACCAAGAACATCCTCCTTGCATCAGCTTCCAAAACAACAAGTCTATCAGTTCAAAACTGTGATCCTTGACAATTTGTACCATTTCTGTATTATGCTTTTACAAGCTAATACAGATTTTCGTCAATTCTATTAATGTCAAAGGTTTCATACTGTCCTCATCCACATTCGGGAAATGAATCCTCAATGTTGATTCATAGGACATGGGGATGGACTTACTGATGATAAGACTGACTTGACCTGCATTAAAGCTAGTGCCAATAGTCTTAGCCATCTCCATAACACTATACACCCTTGTGACAGTGATCTCTGCTGCTACTAGATGTCAATCACTAGAAAAAACATCTCAATGATCATTAGGCTTCCAGATATCCAAAAATTTGAAAAATGAAAGGGTGATGAAACGTTTTGGGTCTATAAATCAGTTTAAAAATGACATCAGCTAAGATGGCATAGCATAAAATGTACTTGAGAATGCATAAAACCTTAGTTAAAACACAAACAAAGGTAATAATCCTAAGGAAATTAACTAGTCTCTAATAAGCAAGAGTGACAAACACTGTTCATGCATACACTCATGCAAAAGCATGATAGACACACATGAACTCTAGAGTCCTTTGTTCACAAATGCCCCAAAGAGAAAGTTAACTCATATAAAACCTTTGCAACTCCCCAAGTAACCCAAAAATATATCTACCCCAAGTCACCCATACGACCACACCCAATTCTAGGTCAAAAGTCTTGGCAGCATGCATGCAAAATAAATTACGTGCATGCTACAGTGCCTCGAGGTTTAGAAATTCCAACAATTTCATAATGAAAGAGCCTTCACTATTTCTAACCCCCACTCACCAGTGGACACAATCTAGAGTCGTGCAAGAGTGCTCTAAGAGTACCCAAAAACCTAGAGGTTTACCTCCCCTTAACAGAAGCATACAAATCATTATGTGTGAAGAAACAAAATTTTATCTCAAGATAGGAATGTAAACACTCCAACCATCATAAATAAAAGTTTGCAATTCTGTATCCATCCATATGTAGCTCCACTTTCCTGCATAGTTAGACAAAAACCACAAAAACACACACCAACAGAGGCTACCCTTTCCCACAATAATGGGTAGAGATAACATGTCAATGGATAAAAATAATATCAGTGGAAAGACCAACAATGCATGTTCCTTGAGCATCCACTATCCCGATATCCTTGATCATTAACCTGCTTTTGGATAGGCTGCTTAAAAAGAAAACAAATTAGTTTTCTTTGGAGATCCAAGCCTTGTAGGACTTGGATCTGTCTAGTTGTTCAACTAGAGTGGTATTATTCTTTACCATAAATGCCTGTTCATCCCTTTGTGACCCAAGCACCCAATTTGTTCCAATGAGACTAGTAATGACCTTCTCAAGATATTTGAATCTATTACAAGTCATTGAAATACCATTAAAATTAGAGTTTTGCGCTTGTTTAGGTTTCCATGTTAAGTGGGATGATGCTTCAGACCATTGACCCTTATTAACCAAGTATCTTTGTTTATATGGTCTAAAATAAGGTCTCATACAACACTTGGAGCTGTCAGCGTTGCATTTGTTCCTGTCAGCGTTGAACTTGTTCCTGTCAGCGCTGAATTTTTTCTTGTCAGTGCTGAATTTGTTCCTATCAGCGCCCAAATTAGGGTTTGCTACAGGAACATACTGTCTGTTTGACCAAGTGTTGGTCTTTTGAAAGGGTCTCTGGCCATGTGTGTTAGACCCTCTAGTAAAGAATGGAGCTGGTCTAACAACTTATGAATTTTGGTTCACAAAGGTTTTGGGTCTGACAGCGTTTGACCTATGTTGACTTTTATCAGCGCTGAAGTTGTTCTTGTCAGCGTTGACATTGGAAGCGTTGACACATTTGTATGCCAAATGTGAAAAGCTACCACAAGTGTAACATGCTTTTCTAGACATAGTCTTAGGTCTAGAAGCAAAGAAACCTGTTCCATGGTTACTAACTTGGCTTTTTGGGGACCTAGTATTCCTATACATCTCTGCATACTTAACACTAGGTTTCTTAACAGTGTGTGAGCCAAAGTCAACAGTCTTGCCAGTGGATGGGTGTGTGATCTTGATGAGGACAGACTCTTGTGTGATGATAGGGGTAGGGTCATTTGGACTTTCACACAATAAACCTCCCTTAACAAACAAAGTGTGGTTGGCTTTCTTCCACTCATCTAGGTCAGTTAGCTTTTGTTTATACTCTTCAATTGGGGAAATGACTCTTGGTGGAGGAACAAGTTCCTTCTCTTGGAGCTCTGGTAAACCAGTCCAAGATAAGTCCTTTGTTTGGACACCATAGAAGTCCCCAGCTGGTGGTGGAACACCAGTATAATCTTTCATCCCAATCCCACTCATGTCCTTAGAGTCTCTTTGTTTACTAACACACTCTCCTAGGGATTGTGTGGCCTTATCAAATCTCTGGATTTTAAGACTCACATTATCTTTATTTTTGTTAGCCTCATCTAACTTAGCTATCAAATCAAGATTAACCCTGTTTGTGATATCTTGAATATCTTTACTTTGATGTAACTCATGATTTAAGATATTTATTTTATCCTTTAAATCAAACTCCATTTTCTTATACTCAGCTACTGTCCTTTCTGTTTGGGTGAGAGCAATTTGATAATTAGATACTTTGCATCTTTCAGAACTTGCCTCATCTAATAATTTTACTATCTCCTTATTTAGTTTCTCAGTATTTAAACGACAAGAAGAGTTATCACATACCTCATTATCAGAACATGAAGAAGAATTGGAACTTGAAGTAGACGTGGCCTTAACTGAAAACATCATCAGATTCTTCTTCACCTTCTTCCTTAGCTTGGTTCACCTCACAATATTGGATCTCGTTCTTCAAATCAAAGTTCCTCAACAAGCTCTGATACCACTTGTTGATCCCAAACTTAGATCGATTAAGCTTTGTGTATACGAGATTAGATCAAGTAATACACGTAGAGAAACTTTTGATGTATTCAACAATCTAAGTATTATGCGGAAAATAATACTCAGAACAAAGAACAACCAGAATATATGAATACCAAACTTTCACTTTGATTAATAATAACAATGAAAGATTACAATGAAAGTGTTATGAGATATGTGGAAAAGATGTATGTGAGATGTGTCTTATGTCTAACCCTAAGGCCTCCTTTTATAGGTTTAAGGAGCCTTGTACAAAAAGCTAAGATCAACTATTTTAGGAAGAGACACAAGATAAACATACATAAATAACATATTGACTAAATCTTTTTAAACATTAAGAATATATTCTGAATTCTTATCTTCATACTTTGTCCACCATCTTGAAGAATTCATCATTGGCAGATTTAGTCCTTGTCTTTGTCTTTAAGATTCTTCTTGTCAACGCCTTGATAATTCGTATCAGCGTCTCATCTGTCAGCGTCTCGTTTACTCTTGTCAGCGTCCAATTTCCTCTTGTCAGCGTTCAAGTGACTTAGCTAATTTTATTCCCAACACCTCTATCGATTATGGCAAGAGAACAAGTTTCCATGTCCTTTTGCTGTCTGTTGTTTTCTCATGTGGATGATTGGCATGGATTACCACCCTAAAGGGAACTGTGTTTGAGAGTACTGAAGTGGTTGTACCTTCTAATAATAGCATTAAGTTGCTTGTGAGCTTATTTAGATAATCAGAGAACAATACTCAATATTAGTATAAAATACCTGGGAAAGTTTCTTGCTTCTCACTGTAAAAGGATGGGGATGCTGAAGAATACCCGAATTTCCCCAAACATATCCATTGGACCTTATTTTATTAGGGATTGAAACACAGAAAGGGACCTTGCTTAATAAAGTAGCATCAGATACAAATAGAAGACCCAATATATTTATATTCATTTAAAATTTTGAGCATATTATGCTCAAATCATTTCTCCCTGTCGGAAATTACTGTTTTTTTTTTGTATGTCTATGAAAAGATCTAAGCTGTTTGATGTCGTTATACATCACAGACATCACTATAGAATATTGCAGATACATTGCATGTATTCAGCCTTTTAATAGAATTACACATATAATATCTCTGTGTCCATCTCAGAGATTTTATTCAGAAGTTGATTATCATAATGTTTTGATATCCAGGATATTGCAGACAAAGCCTGGTCATTCTTGCCAAGTTTCCATAAAGATAGAACATATATATGTAAACCTTCCCACTCAAAAATACCCGAAGTGTATTTAGAATTGGGTGAAAATCATCAAATAATAACCAAGTTTGAGTTTTGTTCCACTTTGCTACCTTAAACTTTAAAGTAATCATTTAAACCATCAAAGTTTCAAAATTGTTTTATTCTTATGTAATTATTATGTTATAGTGACTTGAATGGAACACTTCTTAAACTTGGTTACTATTTTGTGTTATTGCTTATGTTTGGTCGTGCATTAACGGGTTGTACATAAAGTTGGTTTTTATTAGTGAAATTCAGGGGGGGTGGGTTTTTAAAATTAATGTACAACATGTTAATGCATGTTTGAATACCTTAAACATAAAAGTTAGAAAAATTACACAATAATGAAACAGTTTTAAAACTTTGATGGTTTTAATGATTAGTTTAGAGTTTGAGGTATTAAATTGGAACACTTGTGAAACTTGATTACTATTGAGTAACATATTCCCTTAGCGGAAAGTCACTTTCTAACGTTGATTATACGGCAAAAAAGTAAAAACTAATTAAAAATTCAGTAAAGTTAAATCGCTTTTTATGAAGTCCATGCAGTTATTTTATAATAACTAGCATGGACCCGCGCAATGCGGCGGCGAGTACTCGTAATCATTTTTTAGGCTAACAAATAATAATCTCTTATTCTTTTGTATTGTTAAAGTTGTAAAAAATCGAAAAAAAACTCTAAATTAAAAAAATAGTTAATAAAAATATAGCAAAATGGATATTTAATTAAAGAATATAAAATTTTAGAATATATGGTGAAATTAGATTACAAAAATAATTAATAAATAAAAAGATTTTTTAATTTAAAAGAAAAAATGTTATTTAAATAGGTTGTTATAAAAGGTTGTTAGAAAGGGTTATAGTATATAATGTTGATGAAGATATCAACAATTTCCTTAGTAGGAAAAAAAGTCTGAATTTTCAGCCTTGCTATTTATAGAAGGTCCCAAATGCTTTATAAAGTAGTATAGATAGCATAACTTGGTCATCTAAACCAAGTTAGTCAAATATATATTGCGACATAATCAAATAATATTAAGGATAAAGTTCAATTTCCATGATACAAAATTTGCAGCCATGAGAGTTCGAGAATATCCCCTTTAGTGTCTCGGCAGAATTCCATCAAGTCTTTCATGCTATTGACAACGTTAGATATATAACACAAATTGGGAAAGCAAATTGTTGGGAATTATTTGTTAAGTGTCAAGTACCGTTAGTGTATCTTAAGTACTGTTAGTGTTATGTAAGTACCGTTAGTATTAACGCGGTACATAGTAAGTATTGCTACTTATAAAGTAAGTACTGCTATGATGATTAAGAAGAATATATCTTTGTATAAGGTATGTCATAGTTATAGTTAGAGTATATCTTATGTGATATACCTAAATAGTTAGAATATTGATAATATATCGTTTGTGATATAGTTGTCTTTATAGAATATTCTAAGGTTTCTAGGGTTCCTTACTCTATAAAAGGAACATATGTACAATGTCTTTTATGTACCTCATTCAAGTCGATTAATAAGAGAATCGAATAGTTAAAAGTAATTCTGTTCTTCTGTGCTTTATAAGTTAGATTCTGCATAACTTATTTAGTGTTAGTAAGAGTGCTCAAAGTGTTTTAGTTTGATTACAAACTACTATACTAATTCTTAACAGAATATAGATCCAACCAAAGGGATCAACAAGTGGTATCAGAGCTTGTTGAGAAACTCTGAAAAAGAAGAACACAACCCCAAACACTCCACACATCCCAAAACTCAATGTCTCAACCAGAAGGTGATGATGCTCACTTGAATGATGTTCAGAACCATGATCCTATACCACAGGGACAACCACAAGTTGTGCATCCTGCACCAGTACAAGGTGTTCAAGCCGTGAATGTTGTAGCTACCTCTACACCAACACCTTCTCATACTCTGTCTGCTGTTAAACTCCCAGTTCTCAAAGGTGACAATTATGAGACATGGGCTATGCATATGGAACATTACTTGAATCACACAGATCACACTATGTGGCAAGTTATCAAGAATGGGAATACACCAAAGAAGCTACACTGGTCGCCAGACAATACATGCTATGTTCTACCTGCTGTGACTACTGAGGAGGTACAAGCAGAGATCAGAGAGAGAAAAGCAAGAACTGCTTTGGCTATGGCTCTTTCTGAAGACATTCTACCATGCTTTCATCATTATAAGGATGCTAAAGCTATGTGGGATGCTATAAAACTTATATTTGGGGGCAATGACAAATCTAAGAAGATTAAGAAGATTGTTCTTAAGCAAGAATTTGATAACTTCTCAATTACCAGTATAGAGGGGATACATGGTGGATATGGAAGGTTCAGTAAATTGCTTATTCAGTTGGCAGTTTATGGACAAGTAATTCCTAATGAAGAAGCTAATTTAAAATTCTTAAGAAGTGTTCCACCAGAGTGGAAAGCAATGGCTATGCACTTTATCACAAGAGATGATTTGGAAACAATTCCTTTTGATCATCTCTACAACAATCTTAGAGCATATGAGATGGATGTGAAAGGCACTGAAGTAAAGACAGCGACTACTTAAAAGTCTAACTTGGCTTTTGTATCAGATGGGAACAGCGGTACTTACTTTCATAATACCGCTAGTGGATCTAGCAGCAGTACATACTTCACAAATACCGCTGGAGGACTTACAAGCAGTACTTACCCACAAAGTATTGAAAGCAACCCAATAGTCTCTCAAAATCCACATAGAAGGTCTTCACCATTGTTTAGTGACAATGATGCCTTCTCATTCTTCGCTGGACAAGACAACAGGCCAAGATTAACTCTCAATGACTTGTTCCAAATGGATGATGTTGATGTTGAAGAGATGGATCTTAAATGGCAAGCTGCTATGGTGTCAGTAAGATCTAATAGGTTCTTCAAGAAGACTGGAAGAAAAATGACTGTTGATCCTAATGAGCCATTAGGATATGACAAGTCCAAAGTTTAATGCTATAACTGTGGAAGGAATGGACACTTTGCAAGAGAATACTCTAGAGATAAAGCTGAGGATAGCAATCAGAAGTCCAAGCACAGCTATAGAACCAGTCCAAGAATAACTGAAAGCTTTCCAAAAGGAAACAGCAGGAGTCTTAAAGGAACCAAAGCATTGGTTACTGTAGATGGAGTGGTGAACTGGGCAGAAGAAGAAGAGCTTGGTTTAATGGCTCTCTCACATGGAGATACTGAGGTACATCCTTGTTCTAAAGACTGTGTTCTTAAATTTAATAGCCTAAAAGTAGAACTAGAGGAACAGTATCAAAAAGTTAACACATGCACTGTAGAATTAACTACTTTTAAACAGGGTGTTGTTAAATTAGAAAAAAATATAGTTTTGTACAAAAAGGCTCAACAAAACTATGAAGAGAAAATAAGGATTTTGACTCTTCAAATGAGGGAAAACGATGTGGAAATAAAAGCTTTTGAAAGACAACTGTTAAAAATATCAACAGAAAATGAAGCTTTAAAAGCCCGTTCTTTATAATGAAAGGGAAGTGATTAGTCATTGGCAAAAATCCTCTAAAGGATTGGGATAATTGATTAATTCACAAACGGGGTATTTGTAAAACCCGTAAAAATAAGGTCATAATTTAATTCTATTTTCAATTATTTTGAAATATTTTATAACGTTAAATATTATTATGTTTAACGGTTTAAGTTGAAACCGATATTAAATATTATATTTTAATATTTTGACGAACAACGAGGACTACTAGTGATCGCGATACCGACGGATGCCAAAAATTTTATATTTTGTTATCAATAGTTTCGATATTTAATACTTTCGACGATATCGTTTCAACTACGTATCGAGTCGTTATATTATTATTTTTCGTGTGCGTTTAAACTTTTAAAAAGTACAATCTAACATTTTCAGGTAGTGAAATATTTTCTCGTATAATATTTTGAAACTTATTTTTGTGTTGGTTGACGAACTCACAATTTACGGATTTAAATTTGGGCTTACGTGCATAATTTAGCGTCCCTTACGACTAAACCGGAAACCTTAGGATTACGTAATTACGTTTTTGAACTCCGTTTTTGATGAAACAATTTTTATTGGATTCGTTTTGTGACGTTAATTCATAATTTATAAAAACGTTTTTCGTAAAACGACCCGAGGGCACGCAAATCGAGAAAACTAGAATCGAGGAATACCCGTAAACTAGTGAGATGGGACAAAATACATTGTCCCACCCCACTAGCTAGCTTGGATGGCACCAACATGACACCACAACCATATGTGGCATCATGTTAGCTAAACACTTACTAGTGTAAGCAAAGCTTACACCTTAAGCTACAACTTTCCACTTCCACTAGCCAAAACCACTAGCAACTTTCATTCCACCATTTACTTACATGCAAAACCAACACAAATCCTCTCAAAACCACCACCCCTTGCCATCCACTTTGATGAACAAAACACCCCTTCTTGATCTTTCTAGCCATAAAATACTTGTTAACTAGCTCTATCATAGAG
The DNA here is from genome assembly GCA_025667525.1 of Glebionis coronaria. NCBI lineage: Eukaryota > Viridiplantae > Streptophyta > Magnoliopsida > Asterales > Asteraceae > Glebionis > Glebionis coronaria. The sequence goes on along the minus strand of CM046880.1, from coordinate 296,171,205 downwards.
TTATCTTGAAGCCTTGATCATTTGGTGGCCATATTAACAACATTGGAGGTGATTTGCTTGTGTCCTAGGGCTTATTTCTCAACTATTGTTCTTGGTGTTTGATGATCTTGGAGTTACTTGTGGTGTTCATCAAGTTCTTGTCTTCCAAAAATAAGAAATACACTTGTTTGGTAAAGAAGATCATCCTCTCCATTTCTCTTATTATTTTTGTAAAGAAAAAATGTATTTTATTTATTATTGTATATGTATATGATGTATATATGATGATAAAAATGTTGTGTGGGGATCAAGTGTTGATAAATATGCTTAAAAAGGTTAATAACTATAAGAAATGAGGCTAAAATCATGCTTATTTAGTTGGCTGTATAAAAACAGTATATAACTAGAACTTGAACTGATAAAATTGCATGGTATGATCCATTTACATTAAGTACAAGATGTTATACACATGTTAGAGTTGGCCATGCAATGGAATCATTATAATGAGTGAGATATGATCAAAACAAGATGAGAGTGCTAATCTGAATAAGCTGTTTTGTAGGGACAGTTAAGGCTAGATAAACTTAAAATGAGCAGTAGCTATAACTGAGTTAAATGTAGCACATAATATGAAGAACATGTCATCCAAAAATGAGCTTCTAATTCATTATAGAACTCTAGATATGATAAAAATTGTGAACATGAAAATAAAAATCAGATTTTGAGAATTAATGTTTATTATTATTATATAAGCACTCAAATTTTATTGTATAAAATGTAAAATAAAAACCCACTAACTTATGAAACTTATTTATGTAAATATGTAAAAGGTTAATTAAATGGATGAATTATATAAATGGTTGTGGAATAATACTTATAAGTAAAAAAAACTATAAACTTGATTTTTATGACTTTTTCGGCTATTACCGTAAAATTAACATTTTTCGCCAATTAAAACTTAGACGATCAAACCCGTCTAATGTAAAGTTTTTAATAGTCATATACTGATATATAAGTAACTAATACAAGTAAAAACCGATAAAACCCGAACTATAGGACATACGGACATTAACGAGCTAACTAAGCATATTGGACAAATAATTGGACTAAATAAGTTAAACACTTATAAAAAGAACTTATTGGGCTTAACCCATTTGGGCCCAACATGGAAAGTATAGATACTGATAATATAGGTATAAAATGGATTAAAACAAGTTAAAGAACTTATACTAAGCTTATTGGACTTAAAATAGGTAAGTAGGTAAAACTAGTAAACTAGTAAAAAGTTACCAAAACATAAACACTAAAATAAGTAAACAAGGATATATAAACCCACTTGATCATCATCATATGTACAAAACCATCATATGTATATTGTTATTTTGATAAAAGTCATTGGACAAGAGTCTAAGACCGATTATTATTTATATAGGTTTCCGTGACCGAAGCACGCCCGTAGCCGATAATCCGCCTTTCATTATCAACGTGAGTCTATAGCCTCGCTTTATACTAGTTATTAAATGATTTTAAACCCGCGAGGGGGAATACATGTTTTTATAAACTTAGAACACAAGATTTTTATGGTATGCTTTGTCCCTCTATGAATGGACCCGTGGTTGCCTTTAAATTGCATTAAGTGATTGCCTTAGTTAAAGCCTCAATTATGGACCGTTAATTAACCTATGATGGGTTAACCGCTAGTACAATTAATAGATCTATGGGGGAAGCCGCCCCGGTTCAGTTTTTGTGGACTTGTCATACAAGCTTAGGCCCGACCTCCACACTGTTTGAGCATATTGTATTGAGAAGTCAGGTATACGGCAATGTACCAATAATCTGGAGGTAACCAACAATTAATAAATCTCTCGTCTTATTAGACTGATATGGGAGTGTCTAAGGGCTCGGTTCCATGAGCTTATTGCAATTTATGCTATATACAATTATTATTGTTGATGCGAATTATTATTTGATGCTTATAAGCATGCCACAAACTTATAATCTTTGCTTGTGTTCAAACTGATTTCATAAACCTATAGATTCACACGGCATTTTTGCTGATTGTTTTACTCACATGTATTTCAGGTAATCAAGAAGTGGAAGCTTGGAGGTCACGGGGAATGAAGTTGTGCACTGCTTTTGTTGTTCAAACTCTTTGATTTATTTATCGTTCTATTTTCAAAACAAACCAATATGTTGTTTTAACTTATCTTTTGGTAACGGTTACTTGGGACTACGCTACTCTGACAAATGTTTTAGGAACGATAAATCTAAAACGTCTCTTTTTTAGTCGTTCTTTATAAATTATGTGTTGTAGTATCATTGTTTAGCACCCAAAGATGTATTCCGCTGCGTGTAAATTTGGGGGTGTTAAAGATTGGTACCAGAGCCATGAGTTATAGAGAACTAGGTCTTTTTCTAAAAACCTAAACTATAACTGTCGGTTTTATTTTTCAAAGAGTCGGTGCACATGATTTCGCGTGACTTCAGGTTCAAGCTACTTCTGGGATTACAACTTTAGTATACATTATTATGTATGCCTTATTGCTAAGTATTTCTAAATAAATACTATAATCCTTTATCGATATATATTTATGTCGTTAAACTTTTCGATAAAAGTCTATCATTTATTAATGATTAACTTAAATAAATACAATGAATTTTCAAGATCTTTCTGTATATATTTTTGAAGTATTTAAATTGCTTTTATTGCAAAAATTTTATATTATGACCTTACATACCTTCATCTGCGCGCGTTACTTTCATTATTTAACCCTTTGTGATATCTATATAGATATTCAAATCGTCTTCCGGCTATTTGTGCTTGGACTTCTTTTAACGTAATCTCCAGACCATTGTGTAACTCAATGTGTCCTTGGAATAGACTAACCGCTATCGTGTGAGTCATACATTTTGAAACATTTCTTAAAATAGTGTTGAATAATACCATGGTTTTTCATAATATTTTGTTGATTTTTATTATCGTTTTACACGACATGCGAAGATTTAATTCGTTGACATTTATATGTATCGACTCCGAAGTGTATTGTTCACTTATATCTCGGTAACGTCATCGTCATTTTATAAATCATCGTCTAGATTATGGCGCTAGAATTGGAATACGATTTTACTTATATAAAATTGTATCATTTGTTTTTTCATTAACCTTCTCTCTTCCGGAGTGTAGCATGTTAATGTTCCATTCTTTTCTTGTTATGTTTTGTGTTTTTGGACAATCGTGGCAACAAGGAGATTTGCCTACATTGCCCCTTGAAACTTAAATTACGAACGTCTTTCACCGTTTTGCTTCCTAAATTTCGTGTTGAAGACCTTGAAGCATTTATAGTCATTCATCATGCTATATTTTATTTGATGCTCATTACGAGATTTATTTTTCGTTGTTATAAAATCCACAAGACATGTGTGTATATATGTATATATTTTGAGCCGTTAAGAAGTGTCGAAAAATGCACTTTATGCAGAATCTGTAGGGGCAGTATAAACAGGTCAAAACTTAAAAGTAAAACCTGCGTTTTTTAAAATAAAATAGTCAAACCTGCACAGAACTTGCAGAGGTATTTTGGTCATTTTACATTGGTTTTCAGGTCTCGGGTAAAACTAGAAAGTCGTCAGAAACATCGTTTTGCATCAAAATGCTTTAGACTCTGAGTCTTGGAGATGTCGTTTATCGGGTCAATTAATCGGCTCATATTTAAAAGTTAAATCTGATAGAAAATTCAGAACATGAGTTTTAAATGTTTCTAAGCTGTTTTGATTTCATTTGAGATCGTAAAATTTTAACAAATATTATTTTACAAATAACTAATACTAGTTTCATGTGAAAATGTTTAAAAATAGAAACATTACAGGATTAGCTATTACCAGATTAATGGTGTAATTTGAAAATGAATAATATATTTTCTTAAAAGTATGTTGTGTCGAGTATCTTACATAGAATACACATATGGATTGATTTATTCTTTTTATATATATGACTCATTTGTCATTCGATGTTATTTTATTTTTATTTTCTTCTAACCATCCACTAATTTGGGTTGAGTTTCGAAGTTTTGTCTTCACATTCTTCGTCGATATTTTTTTATCACGTGTCTCATGGCGTTTTCGTCTAAACCCTATAACCTTTTCAAACCTTAACAACTTGTAACCATTTCATTGGTTGTTTTATGAGCTACTATTTGCCACTTTTTGCAAAACTTTGACTACTTTATCCATTGTCATAATGTCACATTATAAATAAATCTGATATTGTTTTACGATTATTTTCACCAATTGTTTTTACTTTGATCTTATAAAATACTTTCCATAACATTAAAAGTTGCTTATTGAGTATCTCACAAATTACTTGTATCCTATAAATTTATAAACTATTTTTAAATTCCATTTTACAAATGGCATGGTTTATATAAACATAAGAAACGTAATACTTTTCGACGGAATGAAGCACTGCGTTGCTAGCCCTAAATTATACATGGCCTGATCACCTATGTCTAATTTAGAAGGAGCCATGCTAGGTTGAATAGTAGTCACCTTAAAAATTTTGATAATAATCAACTTTTTACTTGTATTTATGATAAAGATAAATAAAATAAAATAAAGTGAAAAGAAGTTTTGAAAACCTTTATATCTTATGCAAGTAGCGCAATTTCTATGCATCCGCATACGTTTTCTTACCTTTTCTTGAACGAATTACACGCTTACGAATACGTTTTTACTCGACAATCGTTTTTCCACTTTTTACTCCATTTTGTCTTATAACTGATTTCTTTTGACCGTTCGTTTAATTACTGACTGTTGATCAATGACTTGAAAGTCTCGATGTTTTATCCTTCCTTCTCGTCCAATTTTCTTTATGCGACTGGGTAGATCTTTGGAATGTCTCTGCACGTGAATAATGAATTATCACTAGAGTGATTTCCGTATATCCGGGATGACGTCCGTCACTCTCGTTTGTCTCGAAATCCACTCTTGTGAACCGTGCTTTGACTTCTCTCTTTAAACACTAACATCGTTCATTTGATTTGTTTTTATTACAAGTGATTATTAGGAATTTTATTTATTAAAATTTTTGTATGGATCTTCTTTCCGATCATGTATCGACCACCGCTAAGTTAACGAGCTGATAATGGTGAACCATCAACCGCACTAACAAAATTGACAACTTGTTTAATCTATCATTTCCTATCGTCTTACCATCAACGCCTTTATTTTATTATTCTCTTTAAGAATTCATACGACATTGCTTCGTTCTCTTTTGTACCATTGATTTCGTATTAATTGTTGACTATTATTTTCATTCGTATTCGTTTGTTATCTTGTCACATTTCGAAACCCGAATATATCCCATGTTATTTTGAAATAATAAACACCTTTATGTATTTCTACAAAGTATTATAAAAAAAATTATGGAACTTTTATACATTTTCCAATGATTTTCAATTATCGAAATAACCATTACAAGTAAAAGGTCAAATTTATACATCATATTTTGTATAACTAAAACTAATGTCTAACATGAAATTATACTATATCTTTTGAACTAAGTGATTTATCATACTTTACTTTTAATGTAATGAAATTACCAGTTTAATTTATATTCCTAATAATGATTTAATTTAGAAATTATATTTTCTAATTGTAACCATCAATATGAGTTTAAATAAAAAAAATTCATGTCATTCTTTCAAAATTTCTTAAGACAACCAAAATAAATTATGAAGCTATTTAAATTCTATTTTTAATATATCATCTTTATCAAGAAGGTACCTCAACTAAGTTTTAAGGTAATACCAAATCCGGGACGGATAATTGTGACAAATGTTATTTTAATGATAATGTATAATTTATTCTTCGCTCTCATTTTTCTAGTATTGTGATTTATTATGTTTTACGGTTACGTGAGTTGAGATCCCTCGTCAATCGTCAACCTTAAATCATTTTACCACATCTTGTTCGTTTATGCGTTTATTGAAGTCATTTTTATCTCGTTCTGTTCCTCGTAATGAAGATTACTATTTTATTCTGAGTTTAAAATGAATCTCGGGAAGCAGTGTATAAGAAGAAACGATAAGTGTCACCAGGATTTATGTGTGTACTCGTGGAATGATTGAGGACCGAATCTCTTAATGAACGGAGTTAATAAATTCGTTACGACCTCGAGGAGTATGTTGAAGCCGACACCGCAAGTGGAAAGACTCTGGAGATCAAGTAGTTATTATCAAGGGTTCGTTCAACGGTTTCTCGATGATTAACGGTGGAGATCTATATTCAATGTTTATGTTCGACCTTTTATTCTTTATACTTATATGGTGTGTGATCTAGTCAAATGATCGTAAGTTGTGAGAACTTGAGGCGACATCACCAGATGACGTCCGATCATGTAGAACACATATTATGTAATATCTTTTTGACTTTCAACGACGATGTTTATTGAGACTTTAATGCGCGTTGGCGAAAGTGAGATGGATATCCTTTAAATTGCAACATTCTTTTTAACTGGACTTACCCGAAAATCCTATCATCTATTCTTGTCGTCGAATGAGCTTCGTGTGATTCATAAAATTTTCATGTGTCGAACTTGACGGGTGACTGGTGGATAAGGATTTATTTATTCCTTTTGGTGAGATACAACCTGACGACAAGTTGCGTTTGGTTAAATAACCAGTGGAGATCGTGGATCGAGATTCACGTAGGAACGTGAAGACTTCTTTATAAGGAATGTCGTCATCCTTCCGGGTAGTGAACAACTCGTGTATGAGGCGAGTTGAGCGCCGGGACGTCGCTCCCTTAAGGTGGTGAGGATGTAAAACCCGTAAAAATAAGGTCATAATTTAATTCTATTTTCAATTATTTTGAAGTAATTTATAACGTTAAATATTATTATGTTTAAGGGTTTAAGTTGAAACCGATATTAAATAATATATTTTAATATTTTGACGAACAACGAGGACTACTAGTGATCGCGATACCGACGGATGCCAAAAATTTTATATTTTATTATCAATAGTTTCGATATTTAATACTTTCGACGATATCGTTTCAACTACGTATCGAGTCGTTATATTATTATTTTTCGTGTGCGTTTAAACTTTTAAAAAGTACAATCTAACATTTTCAGGTAGTGAAATATTTTCTCGTATAATATTTTGAAACTTATTTTTGTGTTGGTTGACGAACTCACAATTTACGGATTTAAATTTGGGCTTACGTGCATAATTTAGCGTCCCTTACGACTAAACCGGAAACCTTAGGATTACGTATTTACGTTTTTGAACTCCGTTTTTGATGAAACAATTTTTATTGGATTCGTTTTGTGACGTTAATTCATAATTTATAAAAACGTTTTTCGTAAAACGACCCGAGGGCACGCAAATCTAGAAAACTAGAATCGAGGAATACCCGTAAACTAGTGAGATGGGACAAAATACATTGTCCCACCCCACTAGCTAGCTTGGATGGCACCAACATGACACCACAACCATATGTGGCATCATGTTAGCTAAACACTTACAAGTGTAAGCAAAGCTTACACCTTAAGCTACAACTTTCCACTTCCACTAGCCAAAACCACTAGCAACTTTCATTCCACCATTTACTTACATGCAAAACCAACACAAATCCTCTCAAAACCACCACCCCTTGCCATCCACTTTGATGAACAAAACACCCCTTCTTGATCTTTCTAACCACAAAATACTTGTTAACTAGCTCTATCATAGAGTTATCTTGAAGCCTTGATCATTTGGTGGCCATATTAACAACATTGGAGGTGATTTGCTTGTGTCCTAGGGCTGATTTCTCAACTATTGTTCTTGGTGTTTGATGATCTTGGAGTTACTTGTGGTGTTCATCAAGTTCTTGTCTTCCAAAAATAAGAAATACACTTGTTTGGTAAAGAAGATCATCCTCTCCATTTTCTCTTGTTATTTTTGTAAAGAAAAAATGTATTTTCTTTATTATTGTATATGTATATGATGTATATATGATGATAAAAATGTTGTGTGGGGATCAAGTGTTGATAAATATGCTTAAAAAGGTTAATAACTATAAGAAATGAGGCTAAAATCATGCTTATTTAGTTGGATGTATAAAAACATAATATAACTAAAATTTGAACTGATAAAATTTCATGGTATGATCCATTTACAGTAAGTACAAGATGTTATACACATGTGAGAGTTGGCCATGCAATGGAATCATTATAATGAGCGAGATATGATCAAAACAAGATGAGAGTGCTAATCTGAATAAGCTGTTTTGTAGGGACTGTTAAGGCTAGATAAACTTAAAATGAGCAGTAGCTATAACTGAGTTAAATGTAGCACATAATATGAAGAACATGTCATCTAAAAATGAGCTTCTAATTCATTATAGAACTCTAGATATGATAAAAATGGTGAACATGAAGATAAAAATCAGATTTTGAGAATTAATGTTTATTATTATTATATAAGCACTCAAATTTTATTGTATAAAATGTAAAATAAAAACCCACTGACTTATGAAACTTATTTATGTAAATATGTAAAAGGTTAATTAAATGGATGAATTATATAAATGGTTGTGGAAATACTTATAAGTAAAAAAAACTATAAACTTGATTTTTACGACTTTTTCGGCTATTACCGTAAAATTAACATTTTTCGCCAATTAAAACTTAGACGATCAAACCCGTCTAATGTAAAGTTTTTAATAGTCATATACTGATATATAAGTAACTAATACAAGTAAAAACCGATAAAACCCGAACTATAGGACATACAGACATTAACGAGCTAACTAAGCATATATGGACTAATAATTGGACTAAATAAGTTAAACACTTATAAAAAGAACTTATTGCGCTTAACCCATTTGGGCCCAACATAGAAAGTATAGATACTGATAATATAGGTATAAAATGGATTAAAACAAGTTAAAGAACTTATACTAAGCTTATTGGACTTAAAATAGGTAAGTAGGTAAAACTAGTAAACTAGTAAAAAGTTACCAAAACATAAACACTAAAATGAGTAAACAAGGATATATAACCCCACTTGATCATCATCATATGTACAAAATCATCATATGTATATTGTTATTTTGATAAAAGTCTTTGGACAAGAGTCTAAGACCGATTATTATTTATATAGGTTTCTGTGACCGAAGCACGCCCGTAGCCGATAATCCGCCTTTCATTATCAACCTGAGTCTATAGCCTCGCTTTATACTAGTTATTAAATGATTTTAAACCCGCGAGGGGGAATACATGTTTTTATAAACTTAGAACACAAGATTTTTATGGTATGCTTTGTCCCTCTATGAATGGACCCGTGGTTGCCTTTAAATTGCATTAAGTGATTGCCTTAGTTAAAGCCTCAATTATGGACCGTTAATTAACCTATGATGGGTTAACCGCTAGTACAATTAATAGATCTATGGGGGAAGCCACCCCGGTTCAGTTTTTGTGGACTTGTCATAGAAGCTTAGGCCCGACCTCCACACTGTTTGAGCATATTGTATTGAGAAGTCAGGTATACGGCAATGTACCAATAATCTAGAGGTAACCAACAAGTAATAAATCTCTCGTCTTATTAGACTGATATGGGAGTGTCTAAGGGCTCGGTTCCATGAGCTTATTGCAATTTATGCTATATACAATTATTATTGTTGATGCGAATTATTATTTGATGCTTATAAGCATGCCACAAACTTATAATCTTTGCTTGTGTTCAAATTGATTTCATAAACCTATAGATTCACTCGGCATTTTTGCTGATTGTTTTACTCACATGTATTTCAGGTAGGGGTGGCAATTATCGACACGACACGATTAATGACACGAATCCGACACGAAGTTAAATAGGTTTGGGTTAATGATAAACAGGTTTGGGTCAAAAACAGGTCAACCCGTATAACCCGTTTAATAAATGGGTCGTGTTTGGGTTGAGTTAGTATTAAACAGGTCGACACGTGAACCCGTTTAAGTATATATAAGCCTCTAAAAATAAATATATAACTTTAGTTTTATGTTAGATTTTGATTAAATATATTTTATTATATAGTTAATAAGAGTAATTGACATTATAATTCACATATCATCTTTCTTTACATATTTATATCCTTTTTTCATATAAATTAGTCTGATTGACAAACATCAACCTTATTTACCGCTTGACATATTTACTTAAACAGGTTAAACGGGTCAAAAACGGGTAACACGTGTTATGCAGGTGCGGGTTAGGGTTGAGTTTCTTGACACGATTAATAAATGGGTCGTGTTTGGGTTTAGGTTATAATAACACGTCAACCCGCGAACCCGAACAGGTCGACACGAACACGACTCGATTGCCACCCCTAATTTCAGGTAATCAAGAAGTGGAAGCTTGGAGGTCACGGGGAATGAAGTTGTGCACTGCTTTTGTTGTTCAAACTCTTTGATTTATTTATCGTTCCATTTTCAAAACAAACCAATATGTTGTTTTAACTTATATTTTGGTAACGGTTACTTGGGACTACGCTACTCTGACAAATGTTTTAGGAATGATAAATCTAAAACGTCTCTTTTTGAGTCGTTCTTTATAAATTATGTGTTGTAGTATTATTGTTTAGCACCCAAAGATGTATTCCGCTGCGTGTAAATTTGGGGGTGTTAAAGTATTATGATAAAACATGCCTAGGATATATTGAGGACCAACCTGGGATAACCTTAACTGACAAGGACTTATCAAAAGGTATTTTTGATAGTTCTAGTGAGGTAGATAATACACCTGAAAATGATAGATATGCTGAAGGAATGAAGGCAGTTCCTCCACCACTATCAGGAATTTTCATGCCCTCTAGTAATGATACAAGTATAGAGTTAGAAGAACCAAAAGTTAATAATACCTTAAACTCTAGTACTTTGTCCCAAGAAAAGACTGCTGTGACCAAAAATATTGTTTATCCACCTTTAATGAACAACTTTGTTTCAGAGGAATCTAAGACTAGTTCTGCTCCCAAGCAGGTAAAAACTCCTAGCAAGATATTGGAAAACAATGTAAAACATAATAAAGTCAAAAGGGGTGGGTTAGGTTTTGAAAAAGTAAAGTCAAAACAACCTTTTGGGTCTTCTTTAAGAAGAAAAGGATGTTATGTTTGTGGTAGTCTAAATCATTTTATCAAAGATTGTACATTACATGAAGATAAAATTGTGAAACAAAAGGCTACACAAAGGGTCATGAAAAACAGTAATGGGAAAAATGCACAGGTTTATAGGAATCAGAAACTTAAAAATGACAAACCTAAGTTTGATCACACAAGGGTAGTTGAACAGGTTAAGAATAACTCTACCAAAAGTTTTGTTCCTAGGGCAGTACTTACGAAACAAGGTCTAGTACCTTTAAAGTCTGGTAAACCAAGTACCGACAAGTCTAGACCTGCAAGTACTGCTAGACTAAACTTAAGTACTGTTGGTTTAAAGTCTGTAAAACCAAAGTTCTCCAAGACTTCTAAGAAAGTTTTTGAAAAGGTTAAAACACCTAGAAGTAAGGATGAAAACAAACCAGTGCAAATGTGGGTTCCTAAAAGAGATAAATCATGGGTTAAAGCAAGTACCACTAAAGCAGTACTTAAGTCAAAGAAGTCCGAGCACATAGAGTCACCCTATGACTTTGACTACATAAATGAAACCATGAAGTATAAGAGCAAAAGTAACATTATTGGGAATGCTTCAGTACAAACTCTTAAATGTGTAGGTCCCACAAGATTCGAGCCAAATGTGGCTTGGGTCCCTGCTAAAAACCAATGAGTTTTATTTGTGTGCAGGGGCATCTCATTGATGAATTAAAAGATAAAGGAATAGTAGATAGTGGATGCTCAAGACACATGACAAGAAACAAAGATTTTCTTGCTGAATGTGAAGAATTCAGAGGAGGTCCAGTAGCCTTTGGAGGTAGCAAAAGTAGAATCACTGACAAAGGGAAAATCAACACAGGAAAGTTAGAATTTGAAGATGTGTTCTTTGTAAAAGAATTGAATGAATTCAATCTCTTTTCTGTATCACAAATGTGTGATAAGAAGAACAAGGTGTTATTCACAGACAAAGACTGCTTGGTGTTGTCTAAAGACTTTGAGATGCCTAAGGAATCTCAAATACTGCTTAAAGTACCCAGGCAAGAAAATATGTACACTTTTAATCTTCATACTATTACTCCAACAGGTGGTATTATATGTTTGCTATCTAAGGCTTCTTTAGATGCGTCAAATTTGTGGCATAGAAGGTTAGGTCATGTGAATTTCAATAATCTTAATAGATTGGTGAATAGGAATTTGGTTAGAGGTCTACCTAACAAATCTTTTCAAAATGATTTCACATGTGTTGCTTGTCAAAAAGGTAAGCAACATAGAGCCTCTTGTAAGACCAAGACTGTTAACACTGTACCAAAACCTTTGCAGCTTTTGCCTATGGATTTGTTTGGTCCAGTTTCTATCAGAAGCATTAGTCATAAGACCTTTTGTCTAGTCATAACTGATGATTATAGTATATTCAGTTGGGTTTTCTTTTTAGCTCTTAAAAGTGAAACAAGTGAATTACTTAAGGATTTTATCATTTTAGTTGAAAAGCAGTTCACTAAACAGGTTTTAATCATTAGGACTGATAATGGGACAGAATTTAAGAATGCTGAATTTGATGAATTCTGTAGATCTAATGGAATTAAGAGACAATTTAGTAATCCTAGAACTCCACAACAAAATGGAGTAGCTGAAAGGAAGAATAGGACACTGATTGAGGCTGCTAGAACTATGCTGGCTGATTCACTTTTGCCAAATACCTTTTGAGCAGAAGCAATCAATACTGCATGTTATGTGTTAAATAGAGTCCTACTAACCAATCCTCAAAACAAAATACCTTATGAACTCTTGACTGATGTAAAGCCAAACATAAGTCATTTAAGACCTTTTGGGTGTCATGTGTCTATACTAAATACTCTTGATTATTTGGAAAAGTTTGATGGAAAGTCTGATCCAGGATATCTTGTAGGATATTCATTGCAAAGTAAAGCATATATATAGGTTTTATAATTTGGCAACTAAGAAAGTTGAAGAAAATGTTCATGTTAATTTCTTAGAAAATAAACCCAATGTCCCAGTAATAAGTTATGCTTGGATGTTTGATTTAGATTATCTAACTAACTCCATGGATTACCAAAAGGATTGTCAAACTAACAATGCAGGTGAGGAGTCAAGTGAAACTAATGTAGGTACTCAACAAGATGTTTCTTTATCAGATAATGATGTTCATGTCTATGTGCCCAACATGCCTACTGTTACTCCCATGTCTACAACTCCCAATAAGCAAACCATGACATCAAGTGATGATCAAGCCTCCCAAGAGCTTCAGAGGCTTCAAGATCAAGAAAAGAATGCTACATCTGCTAATAAGCATTCAGGAGAAGAATCTTTTGAGTCACAACACTTAGCAGTACATACTACACCTAGCGATACTTCATCTGCAAGTACTACTAAGTCAAAATCTGCCAAATCTGTTGACTCACTAGAAGAGATTTTACAAGCCTTGGACGATGAAGACTTGTATGCTAGTCCAGCTGAAGGAATCTTCTCCAAAGCTTCCTATGATGAGCAGGGTGCAGTAACTGATTTCAACAATTTGGAAACAGAAATTCTAGTCAGTTCTATTCCAACTCATAAAGTCAACAACAACCATCCTACTACACAGATTATTGGAGATCCCAAATCTGCTATACAAACCAAAAGACAACTGCAGACCAATATTGAAACTCATGCACTTGTGAGCTATGTCAAACAATAACAGAGAACAAATCATAAAGATACTCAGCATTGTTTGTTTGCCTGGTTCTTATCTCAAGTAGAGCCCAAAAATATCTCTCAGGCTCTTGATGAAGAAAGTTGGGTAGATGCCATGCAAGAAGAATTAACACATTTTGAGCTACAAAAAGTTTGGATTCATGTGGATCTTCCCTCAGGTAAAAGAGTAATTGGTACTAGATGGGTCTTCAGGAACAAAAAGGATGAAAGAGGGGTTGTTGTGAGGAACAAGGTAAGACTTGTTGCTCAAGGCTATAGACAGGAAGAAGGGATAGACTATGATGAGGTTTTTGCACCAGTTGCAAGGATAGAAGCCATTAGGTTATTTTTGGCCTTTGCATCATATATGGGATTTATAGTCTATAAAATGGATGTGAAAAGTGCCTTTCTATATGGTACTATTTCAGAGGAGGTATATGTCTCACAACCTCCAGGTTTTGTAGATCCTAAATTCCCCAATAGAGTCTACAAGGTTATCAAAGCACTTTATGGTCTGCATCAAGCTCCAAGAGCATGGTATGCAACCTTATCCAATTTTTTGCTAGAACATGGATATAGGAGAGGAACCATTGACAAAACTCTATTCATCAAGAAGAATGCTAAGGACATCATTCTAGTTCAAGTTTATGTTGATGACATCATTTTTGGTTCTACCAAGAAGACATGGTATGAAGAGTTTGAGGCTTTGATGAAAGGAAGATTTCAAATGAGTTCTATGGGAGAACTAACTTTCTTTTTGGGACTGCAAGTCAAACAAAGGAAAGATGGAATATTTATCAGCCAAGATAAATATGTTGCTGAAATCTTGAAGAAATTTTCTTGTATGGATACAAGGAGTACAAGCACACCTTTTGAAGCCAAGAAGTCTTTATCAAAAGATGAACATGGAGAAGATGTTGACATTCATCTATACAGATCAATGATTAATTCATTGATGTATCTTACTGCTTCAAAGCCAGATATAATGTTTGTTGTGTGTGCCTGTTCAAGGTTCCAAGTTCATCCAAAGGTGTCACATCTATATGCTTTGAAGAAGAATTTTAAATATCTTAAAAGTCAACCCAATTTAGAATTATGGTATCCTAGAGATTCCACCTTTGAATTGGAAGCTTACTCGAATAGTGATTATGCTAGAGCTAATCATGATAGGAAATCCACAACAGGAGGTTGTCAATTCCTAGGCAGAAGACTCATATCATGGCAGTGTAAGAAGCAAACCATTGTTGCTACTTCTATAACTGAAGCTGAGTATGTAGCTGTTGCTCATTGCTGTGGACAATACTTTGGATTCAAAATCAATTGTTGGACTATGGGTTTAACTTCATGAACACCAAGATTTACATTGATAATGAAAGTACTATATGCATTATAAAGAATCCAGTATTTCACTCCAAGACCAAGCATATTGAAATAAGACATCACTTTATAAGAGATGCTTATGACAAAAAGCTTATTCAAGTCTTGAAGATTCATACAGACAACAATGTAGCTGATTTGTTGACCAAGGCATTTGATGCAAAGAGATTTGAATTTTTGGTGACACACATTGGTATGCTCAACTAATAACATGCTGCATATGTTCAGGGGAGGTAATAGCTGTACAAATTTTTATAATTTTTATTGTATAGTCTATGTTTTGTGTTTTTTATGTTATTACAGGTTAATAGAAAAAGATAAAAGAGGTTACATTGTTAGTGGAAAGCATGACCTGGTCAATATTGTGAAGTACCGTTGTCACTCCAAGTACCGCTAGCACAAATTCAAGTACCGCTTATGTTCCATGTACCGCTACATGTCCGTTGTACCGTTAAGGGTCTCTTTTGTAAATTTGGCGGTTTCTTCGCGCTTGGGTTTGTTATTTACTTAATTACTGACTCCAATTACACAATTGGTTCACCTAATCTTTTATTTTTATCTCTTGATTCTATAACTTTCTCTCTAATTTTACAATCATCAAAAATACTAATGGCTACTTTACAAGTAATCTCTAAGCATAATTTGGTTGCGAATCTTGCTACGAATTATGACTCTCTTGGTTTTCATGAGATGCTTGGTTTCCTTTCTCGAAGTCATGTTCGCTTTGCACTCACTGTAAGTCCAGTTGTCTCTATTTCCATTGATTGAACAATTTTGGGATACTGTTGTATTAGGTACTCGGTTTGGTCAACCTTGCATTAAGGCTAGGGTGAATCATAAGAACATATATGTAACTGAGGTACTGCTACGAGCGAGTTTGAGATTAAATGATGAAAATGGACTTAGTATGTTTAACAATACAGAGATTCATGGTGGCCTTGCAGCCATGGGCTATGGAGGTGGTAGGGAAAGTCTTACTTTCTTTAAAGCTTTATTTTCACCACAATGGAAATTGATTTTTCATGCTATTATTCACTGTTTAAGTTCTAAAAGTACATCTTTTGATCAAATACCTGCTGCATTGGCATCAGCTGGTGTTGTCTAGCAAATAACAGGGTTTTTAATTTTTCAAAATTAATTTTTGAAGGCATGACTAGGAATTTGGAAGGGACTAAGAAGTTTTTAATGTATCCTAGATTCATTCAGACTTTAGTTAGTCACCAAATACCTAACCTACCAGAGTTAACTGATACATGGGATGTTCCTACATTCACAAAGAGAACTTTCTCTTTCTTGACCAAACAAGGCAATGCCTTTACAGGAACAGTAACACCATTATTTGCTCATATGTTAGCCCAACCTGCCAATCAAGAAGGTGAGAAACCTAGCAATGCTAGTGCTTCTCAGCAAACTTCTTCTCACCAGAGTTCCCATTCCCTAGAAGATTCACAATCTTCTTCTCACAATGTTGGTGTTCCACCAAACACTGATGAGATGATCCACACACCTGCTGCTTCTATTGCTGCTAGTGGTTCACCACAAGCACAAGCACCAGAGGTGGTGGATGTTGCAAATTTAACTGCTTTGTGTACAAGTTTGTCCCAACAGGTACAGGTGTTGTAGAAAGAAAAACTTGTTCAAGACAAGAAAATTGCTGAATTGGAAGCTAGCCTAATCAAGTTAAGGAACAAAGTGTCACCTTGGATGAGGCAACATAGATCTATTCAGAAGTCTGCAATCAAGAAGCAAATATTCAGGAACTACAGGAAAAGGAAACTAAATGCAACCAAACGGGGGAGGAATTATGAAAGACAACCACCTTCTTATGATAATCAGACAAGGATCTCTGGAAATGACATCAATTATGAATTGGATGAAGATGTCATGGGGACTTATGAAGATGGGACTGGTTTAGAGACTGGTGTGGATGGACCTTTAAATATAGAGATTCAGCATGAAGAACCACAACCTACTCATGAGGAGCCACAAGTTGATGAAATTTTGGTAACTCAGCCAGCACCACCACCTCAATCACCACTTCAAACACATTACATTAGAGTGCTTTCTATGAGAAGTTGGAGGAAATTAATATTCAGTTTCCTGTATATTCAACTCCATCACCACAAAGACAAGTATGGTTTCAAAGGAAACAGACTTTGCAAGTACTATCTAGATCAAGGATGAGCAATGAATCAGACAAGACTGAAGAGGTGCAAGTTGAAATGACAGCTTCTATGGAAGAAAGAGTATTTGGGGATACACAAGTGATTGAAGAAACAAGTGTTTCTAATACTGGTGAAATCAATATTGTTGAAGATCCGAGTACTGCTAAGCCAACTAAGCCGACTACAAGTACTGCTAAGCCAACTAAGCCGATTGCAAGTACCGCTGGTGATCATCCTTCATAGAAAGTCAAACTCCTTTTGGAGAAGATGAGACTTTAGCCCAATTGCTGCTTGATTTAAGAAAGAAGAGTTTAGTTGAAAAGACTAAACAAGCAGAGGCAGAGAAAAAGACACAACAAGAAGTTCTTGCCAAAAAGAATCAAATTCAAGGTAAGAAAGTTCAAGCTTCACACCCTACTAAAGGTATAGTTATTCAACAGCAAGCTAATGAGGAAAGATCTACAAAGCTGAAGAAGAAGCTACCTAAGATTGATCCAAAGGATAAGGGGAAAAAGCAATTATTATCAGAATCTGAAGATGAAAGTGATTCAGATGATGATATAAACAAAGTCATGTACAGATTTAATCAAATAGACCATGATGAGGAATTTGCTTATAGAATGCAAGCACAAATTCGTGAAAATGAATTACAGGAAGAACTTGCAGCAAAGCAGAATTTGCTAGAAGCTAAAAGGATACAGCAAGAATGGAAAATACAAGAGTATGACAGGATTCAAGCTGAATTACATGCAAGTGATCTTCTTGCAGACTCGTTGATAGCTGAAGAGAGAGATGCATACGATGAAGAAGAGAAATCAAAATTGACTGATGATCTGGTAAGGGAGCAACAAAGATTCTTTGCTGAAAAGAGAAGGAAAGAAAAGATTAAGCCTCCAACTACTATGCAGATTAGAAATCAGATGATGAACTTTCTTAAGAAAGTTAAGGGATTTACTCATATTCAGTTCACTGTTTAAGTTCTAAAAGTACATCTTTTGATCAAATACCTGCTGCATTGTCATCAGCTGGTGTTGTCTAGCAAATAACAGGGTTTTTAATTTTTCAAAATTAATTTTTGAAGGCATGACTAGGAATTTGGAAGGGACTAAGAAGTTTTTAATGTATCCTAGATTCATTCAGACTTTAGTTAGTGACCAAATACCTAACCTACCAGAGTTAACTGATACATGGGATGTTCCTACATTCACAAAGAGAACTTTCTCTTTCTTGACCAAACAAGGCAATGCCTTTACAGGAACAGTAACACCATTATTTGCTCATATGTTAGCCCAACCTGCCAATCAAGAAGGTGAGAAACCTAGCAATGCTAGTGCTTCTCAGCAAACTCCTTCTCACCAGAGTTCCCATTCCCTAGAAGATTCACAATCTTCTTCTCACAATGTTGGTGTTCCACCAAACACTGATGAGATGATCCACACACCTGCTGCTTCTATTGCTGCTAGTGGTTCACCACAAGCACAAGCACCAGAGGTGGTGGATGTTGAAAATTTAACTGCTTTGTGTACAAGTTTTTCCCAACAGGTACAGGTGTTGTAGAAAGAAAAACTTGTTCAAGACAAGAAAATTGCTGAATTGGAAGCTAGCCTAATCAAGTTAAGGAACAAAGTGTCACCTTGGATGAGGCAACATAGATCTATTCAGAAGTCTGCAATCAAGAAGCAAATATTCAGGAACTACAGGAAAAGGCAACTGAATGCAACCAAACGGGGAAGGAATTATGAAGGACAACCACCTTCTTCTGATAATCAGACAAGGATCTCTGGAAATGACATCAATTTTGAATTGGATGAAGATGTCATGGGGACTTATGAAGATGGGACTGGTTTAGAGACTGGTGTGGATAGACCTTCAAATATAGAGATTCAGCATGAAGAACCACAACCTACTCATGAGGAGCCACAAGTTGATGAAATTTTGGTAACTCAGCCAGCACCACCACCTCAATCACCACTTCAAACAAATTAGAGTGCTTTCTATGAGAAGTTGGAGGAAATTAATATTCAGTTTCCTGTATATTCAACTCCATCACCACAAAGACAAGTATGGTTTCAAAGGAAACAGACTTTGCAAGTACTATCTAGATCAAGGATGAGCAATGAATCAGACAAGACTGAAGAGGTGCAAGTTGAAATGATAGCTTCTATGGAAGAAAGAGTATTTGGGGATACACAAGTGATTGAAGAAACAAGTGTTTCTAATACTGGTGAAATCAACATTGTTGAAGATCCGAGTACTGCTAAGCCAACTAAGCCGACTACAAGTACTGCTGACATTGTTGAAGACCCAAGTACTGCTAAGCCAACTAAGCCGATTGCAAGTACCGCTGGTGATCATCCTTCACTAGAAAGTCAAACTCCTTTTGGAGAAGATGAGACTTTAGCCCAATTGCTGCTTGATTTAAGAAAGAAGAGTTTAGTTGAAAAGACTAAACAAGCAGAGGCAGAGAAAAAGACACAACAAGAAGTTCTTGCCAAAAAGAATCAAATTCAAGGTAAGAAAGTTCAAGCTTCACACCCTACTAAAGGTATAGTTATTCAACAGCAAGCTAATGAGGAAAGATCTACAAAGCTAAAGAAGAAGCTACCTAAGATTGATCCAAAGGATAAGGGGAAAAAGCAATTATTATCAGAATCTGAAGATGAAAGTGATTCAGATGATGATATAAACAAAGTCATGTACAGATTTAATCAAATAGACCATGATGAGGAATTTGCTTATAGAATGCAAGCACAAATTCGTGAAAATGAATTACAGGAAGAACTTGCAGCAAAGCAGAATTTGCTAGAAGCTAAAAGGATACAGCAAGAATGGAACATACAAGAGTATGACAGGATTCAAGCTGAATTACATGCAAGTGATCTTCTTGCAGACTCGTTGATAGCTGAAGAGAGAGATGCATACGATGAAGAAGAGAAATCAAAATTGACTGATGATCTGGTAAGGGAGCAACCAAGATTCTTTGCTGAAAAGAGAAGGAAAGAAAAGATTAAGCCTCCAACTACTATGCAGATTAGAAATCAGATGATGAACTTTCTTAAGAAAGTTAAGGGATTTACTCATATTCAGCTGGTCAAGAAGAATTTTGAAGAAATCAAGACTTTGTATGAGCAAAATAAGAGAACTGAATTGAATTTTGTTGAGATTGGATCTGAAGCAGATAGAAAAGCTGTTGAAGAGTTTAAGAGACATCTGCATCAACAAAGGAAATTTGGTAGTACTCCTAGAATTGAGCCAAGTACTTATGTGAGGAAGAATAGAAAGGAGAAGGTAAGTTCAAGGGAGGAAGAGACTGCTCAAAGAATGAATACAGGAGTTGAAACTCAAGATATTGCTCAGACTGAAAATGTACAAGCAGTACATACACAGAAAACAGTACATACAACAGTACATACTGAGGAGACGGCTACAAACTTGGAAGAGGGTTCAACAGAACTTGAGGGAATTTCCAAGGGTGTTAAAAGGAAAGGTCAACAAAGATAAAGAAGAAAGCCAAGAGAGCTAAATCAACAGCAGAGGATAGTGATGAGGATGAGAGCTTAAAGAAGTACTTGAAGATTGTGAAATTTGAAGATCAATGTATTGATACAGAGATTTTTGGAAAGAGAGCATCCATTGCTAAATGGATTTACTCTATGGGTCAAGGACTTGAAGCTCATGGAATTCAGAGAACTGATGGCACAACAAGGGTATTCAGACTTTTGGAGGATATTCTTCACATTCTTGACAGACAAGATATTCAAGATATTTCAAGGTTAGTTCAAGAAGACAGTGCAGGTAAAACTGAAGTATCACTATTATACTGGGAATTTCTCTTTATGTATGAGCCACACAATTATGATCAATAAATGTTGAAGGAATTAGAGAATCAGGTTCCTAGTTACTAGAGATATTACAGGTCATGTGGATTGCATATTTTAGATGTAGATGATGTTACATACTATATGCTGCAAGAGAAAACTTACCCTTTCTAAAGAAAATTGTTGGAAAGGATGTTAGAACAACAATTAGAAGTTACAGAAGAATATGCTGATGCTTTGGAGTTGATCAGAATGGTTAAACAACAAATCAAGGATTTGAAAGATGAGGAAGAAGCTGAGAAAGAGCCTTAAGTGTTTGAATTTTAGTCACACTTCACAAGTGGTTCTCAGTTCACCATGTCTAACACACATAAGAACTGGCTAGTCCATAAGCAAACGGTTTGTGGTAAAGGCTTATCAAATCCGTTGAAAGCTGATAGTTTGCTAAAAACTATATGGTTCTAACTCACCTTGTTTCGAGTAAAAGAGTTGGCTAGTCCTAGACAAACGGTACTAGGTAAATACTTCATCAAATCCGTTGATGGTTGACAATTTACCAAAAATTGTAAGGTTTTCATTACACCTTATTCTTTGTGAATAAAGTATTGGATATTCCAGAGTGTACGGCTAACTGGTAAAGAATTTATCAAATTCATTGATAGCTGGTGAATCATGAAGCCAATACAGATTGGTGTTTGTTGTTAACTGTTTTATTTCAGGTATGAAGATTGCAAGCAAAGAAGTATTCAAAGAAAAATACTTAGAAGGTTTTGTTATCATCAAATCAAGACAAAGGTTCATGATTAAGAAGACAATAACTGATGCCGCAAAGATAAGTGAATGTTTAGAAGACACAAGAAGATCATAGTTTGAAGACAAAGACGATACTCATAATGTTTGAAGATTATCTTATCAGAAGAAGATCTACATTTGAAGTGTTTGGCTACATCCAGTTGGATACAAATACAAATTACCAAGTTCAATCCAAGGATGAAGGAAAGACTGAAGACATGTATTTTAATACATTCAGTACAAGAGAAACAAGAAGACAACAAGTTTTCTTGTTTAGGGGAGAATTGTTGGGAATTATTTGTTAAGTGTTAAGTACCGTTAGTGTATCTTAAGTACTGTTAGTGTTATGTAAGTACCGTTAGTATTAACGCGGTACATAGTAAGTACTGCTACTTA
Organism: Glebionis coronaria; assembly: GCA_025667525.1. Taxonomy (NCBI): domain Eukaryota; kingdom Viridiplantae; phylum Streptophyta; class Magnoliopsida; order Asterales; family Asteraceae; genus Glebionis; species Glebionis coronaria. The sequence goes on along the minus strand of CM046880.1, from coordinate 296,148,878 downwards.
TAAAGTAAGTACTGCTATGATGATTAGGACGAATATATCTTTGTATAAGATATGTCATAGTTATAGTTAGAGTATTTCTTATGTGATATACCTAAATAGTTAGAATATTGATAATATATCGTCTGTGATATAGTTATCTTTATAGAATATTATAAAGTTTCTAGGGTTCCTTACTCTATAAAAGGAACATAGGTACAATGTCTTTTATGTACCTCATTCAAGTCGATTAATAAGAGAATCGAATAGTTAAAAGTAATTTTGTTCTTCTGTGCTTTATAAGTTAGATTCGGCATAACTTATTTAGTGTTAGTAAGAGTGCTCAAAGTGTTTTAGTTTGATTACAAACTGCTATACTAATTCTTAACAGAATATAGATCCAACCATAGGGATCAACACAAATTATTGGGTATTAAGCTACAAAAATATACAAGTACATAAATTGACAAATCAAGGATTTTATTTGTATGTTTATTCCTTTGACATTTACTTTGAGGTGATACTATTACATCTTAATGTGCCAACTTTGTATCAACTGATTTGTTCATGTGTATTGTAGCCTCAAGTGATCAACCACTTTGTTAAATAATTGCACAATCATGCCGCATGTTATAAATGAGGAGTTAAAATCTATATAAACCCTTAAATTAGCATAGACCTATTCAACCAATTATAATCATCCATATTAAAAAAAAAACTCACTTCCCACTACTTTTTTAAAACTTAAATATCTCACAAACGGTAAATCGTCAAACGAAAAAAATACACCATTGCAACGAGAATTAAATCATCTTTACATCGAGGGACACATTTATATACTTTCGACGAACTTTTTTTCGACTTTTTTTTCTTAAGTCACGTATGAGAGAATCATATATAATTCGTCACGAATCATATATGATTTTCTAGAAAATCATATATGATTCATATCATGAATCATATATGATTTTCTGAAAATCATACATGATTCATGACGAATCAATTCTCTCATACATGTACCCTCGATAGATAGATGATTTAATTTTCGTCGCGATGATATGTTTTGTTTTACGTAACGATGAACGATTTGTGAGATCTTTAATTTTTTAAAAATAAGTTTTTTTGTTACATGATAAAAATGGATGATTGTTATTGGTTGATTGAGTGTATGATAAACTAAGGTTTATATTGAACCTTTTCCTATAAATGAGAATGATTCTAAACGGGCTAAATTTATAACCAAAAAACGATAAAACATATATAGTAAAAATGTTTTATAAAGAACGCTCAGTAACATTTTCTTGCGCCTTAAGTTTTTGGTCACATCTTTATTCAAATTAGTTATACATTACATATATTTCTCAATTATCCATATAAAAAGTTTCTAGCTAACCTTTATAGTAATAGAATTAGCTAATGTGGCAACAATCAATATTGAGAAGTATTTAGTTTGTTGATATTGATGCACAAGTAAAACAATGTTTAACTTTTATCTTTTAAATTTATTAGTGTTAGTAGATTATTTAAGTAATTTTTATCGATTAGGTATTACATGGGTGATAAAATAATCATTATTTTAGAAGTGGTAGAACGTATATATTATGTTATGTTCATAATTTATATGTTGTTTTTATAATAGTAGAGGTGTACTCGTTATTGTCAGGGTTATTTGTTGTTTTTTGTGGTCCTAAGCAATAACAATAAAGAATCCTTTTTACTCGCGTAAATAAAAAAAGTTGCATGTAACATTGAATTATATAACTCATACATGTTTAATATTATAAGTATTTATATACAAAACTAATAAAAATGTGTCATTTTTAAAGTGGAAGTCCTGTGCGAATGCACATGTTGCACACCCATCTAGACCCCTCTAGCTCTTCCGCCATATAATTAATAATGTGCCAATTGACTTGATGATTATACCGGTATTTTGAATCGACCGGTTGATTCGATGATCGAATCCGTAATCCGGCGACTCGATCGGATTAACCCAATAGTCAGAGTTATCCCGTGGATTTTAGGTTCACTGTGCGACAACAATGAGACTTTAAACATCAAATATTGAGTACCACTAAAATACGTAATTTAACACAAAAAAGTTTTAATGATTTAAGACGCTAAAACGCTAACAAAATATTTCCAATATTTGTAAAATCAAATATTAACATGAGACAAAACATAACTGTTGGTTGACCCATGGGTCCCACTACCAACAGATATAACTAATACACAAGCATATTTTTAGAAAAGATTTAAAAAACGAACCCGCTCGTTGACCACAAATAAACGTCTTAGGCGTAAACTATAAAAAATATATATATTAAAGATTAAATTAGAAATTCAAGAAACAAAAAATGTACGAACAATAAACTTTCTAGAACAAAAAAAAGCGACCCGGCCCGTTGGGCGGGTTACGACGCTAGTAATATATATATATATATATATATATATATATATATATATATATATATATATATATATATATATATATATATATATATATATATATATATATATATATATATATATATATATATATATATATATATATATATATATATATATATATATATATATATATATATATATATATATATATATATATATATATATATATATATATATATATATATATATATATATATATATATATATATATATATATATATATATATATATATATATATATATATAGGGGGACTTTATTTACAGAACCCATCTTAGTGACTGAACTTGCAGAATCTTGTTTTTGAAGGTAAACATGTATGTCTGAAGATGTACATGTATGTTTTTGAAAGCGGACATGTATGTTTTTGGATCGATGCACATACATGCATGCGCGCTTACAAAAATGTATGTTTTTTAATGCGTACACATACATGCATGTACGCCCTCAAACATGTATGTTTTTTGATATCTTTTTTTTAATTTTATTTAATGTTGACAAAAAAAACTTCAAATACCATTCGCGAATACAAATATTCTTTAAAAACATACATGTACTCCTTCAGACATACATGTTTTCCTTCAAAAACAAGAGTTCTGCAAGTTCTGTCACTAAGATGGGTTTTGCAAATAAAGTTACACTATATATATATATATATATATATATATATATATATATATATATATATATATATATATATATATATATATATATATATATATATATATATATATATATATATATATATATATATATATATATATATATATATATATATATATATATATATATATATATATATAGCATGGTACCCGCGCAATGCAACGACGAGTAATAAATGACGAACTTTTAGCAATTGAGTTAACATTGTAAAAAAGTTGAATTAAAATAAATAAAATCACTAAAAATGAAAAAAAAAATAAAAAAAATTGTAAATATATCAAAATGGATGTTGAATTAAAGAGAACAAAATTTTTAAAAATATGGTGAAATTAGATTATGAAAAAAATAAATGAGTTAAAAGATATTTCAATTTAACAATAAAAATGAGTTTTTAATAAGTTGTTAAGAATTTGTTACAAAAGTTTGTTACAAGGAAATGGATGGTCAAAATTTGAAGTTAGGTTTGGATTAAAAATGATCTAATGGTTAAGTTGTTAATATGTTTATCTTAATTTTTGGTTTGGAGTTAGGTTCGAAGTTAGGATGTGTATATGCACCCTTTATAGATAGTACTAGACGATTACCCGCGCATAGCGGCGGAATTGCTTGGCGGCAGAAAATTAACGATACGATATATCGTGGTGAAGTAGAAGTAAATGTTATGGGATGTATTATGGGTATTTATTTGTACGGTGGGATTTTGTAGTATTTTGGTATGGAATATTTTTATAGGTTTTGAATTTTGATTTGGTGTATGTAAATTTTGGTTTGAATGGTGTGTATTAGGGTTTATAGAGAGATTAAAGTTTGTGTGTGAATTAATTATGTTTGTGTATTAGGGTTGACCACAAGAATTAATCAATATTTTTCAATATAGTAGAACCCACATTTTAACTCTTAACATAAACTTTCAACCAAAAAGATACACCCTTTTATAATGTAGTAATAGTAAAGACATATATATATATATATATATATATATATATATATATATATATATATATATATATGCATAAATTTCAATCCGCCTAGACGAATTCCACCTTAAAAGTGGCCAACCGCCCGACTAACGCCTAACGAGTTCTGCAACCTTTACTACAAGTCACTTTTAACCACTTTAAACTCATATCTATATAATATTATAGACTACCTCGTTTATATTATCGTCGCACCACGCTAACGCTATACTAATTTTATATCACACAATTTGTCATGTTTATAGTTAGTATGACGTAAAATTATCTCCGTCCGTAAAGTTTATGACAAACAAATATGGAAAATGATTTATCCTCCTACTTGATATACCTACATATCTTCCTACTCTTATAATTATTACAAATGGATTAATCAATGGATGAAATTAAGAAAGAGAATGAGTGGATTACACATATTTTAATTTGATATGGGTAGGAGGATAAATAAGAGAATATTGTAAAAGAATTTAGCATTGCTCAACAAATATATAAACACTTAAAAGAATCACACCACGCTAACACTATACCATAAAATTATGGTACGACGTAAATACCTGCTACTACAATATAACACCTTTGTAATAAAACAATTATCCACAAATAAAATAAAAAACAAAGTTAAAACAAATTATTGTTATAACTTTTTTTTCTTAGTTTTTATAAAATGACAGTTTATTCTTAAATAATTAATTTAAAACATATTTATTATTTGTATTTATGGGTGCAAACGAGCCGAGTCGAGCCGGAAATATAAATAGTGAGTTCAAGCTCGGCTCGATAGCTCGTCGAGCTTTTACCTTTAAAGCTTGAGCTCGGTTCGATTAGGATTCGAGCAAAACTCGAGCTTAGCTTGAAAATTTTGAAATTATATATACAAAACAAATATATCACTAACGTTTACACAACACCACAAATTCTATGTTTGTAGTAAACTATAATAACGACTATCAATAAATTATTTAATTTTTATATAATTACTCTTTATAATAAGACGAACACTCAAATCAACGTTTTCTTACTTATATAAAAATATATTTATACTAGGTCTCGAAAAGCTCGATAAGGGATTGAGCCAAGCTATCAAAAGCTCGAGCTCGGCTCATTATATGTTTTGAGCCATACTATTGAGCTTGAGCTCGGGCTTGGGCTCGATAAAAGCTTGGCTCGATCGAGCCGAGCTTGAACTCAAGCTTAAATAGCTTGATAAAAGCTCGATTCGTTTGCACCCCTATCTGTACTAATAGCCTTAAGTGTTTGACGATTAAAAACGAACTTGAACAAACTAAAATTGAATATTGTACAATAATTATAAGAACAATGTAGTCTAATATTATATCACATAATGATAATACTAGTTTTAATCCCCGTGCACGTACGAGCCTTGAATATAAAAGATAAATAAGGTGATAATTTCGTTATTGCGATTTTATGTACTTATATATGTTTTAACCTGATTTTTCATTATTGATAATATTTTTTTTAGTAAATATTAATTAATATTTTGTATAAATATTAATAAAATATTTAAATGAAACTTTAGCTATCTTTTTTTTAGACATTTTATGTTTAATAACAAATAATAAATTTTAAAAAATATATTTTGTTGTAATATGTAGATACCTGTCTATTTATTTTCATCTAACACTGATCTCTGAGGTCTTATATTAATTTTACTATTTATACTCATGTTAATAATAATTTATGTATATTGCATTGTTTGATTTTGTTAAATGTCAAAATATAAATAAACAATAATTTGTGTTTTTATTTGAATATTAATAATCTTGTGATTTGTTGACTTTTTAATATTACATATACGTTGTATTTTTAAAATATAAAATCTAAATGGTATAAAGTTTAAGGGGTATTTTGTTTATTTTATAAAGTTACTAAAAAATATGCAAAAATATAAGTTTACATTTAATTCTATCTAATTTATTTAAAATTCAACCATTAAAGTTTTAATTACTCCAATCCTCCTTTTTTAAGTTTTTATTTTCACAAATTTGACACATATATCTTTTGTTGTTTTCATCAAATTCTTTCACCAAAACATTTAATTTTGACTAAATTTAATTCAATTTTAACTTTTTTCATTAAATTTAATTAAATTTAATTTTGACTAAACATATATCTTTTGGTGTTTTCATCAAATTCTTTCACCAAAACATTTAATTTTGACTAAATTTAATTCAATTTTAACTTTTTTGGATCAATCATATTACTTGATTTTGCTTATGTGTCAAAATCAAGTTATTTGATTGGTTCAATTGTTTTTTTAAAACCTCCACTTTTCATTAAAATTCTAAAAAAATATAATTCTTTTATTATATAAAAGATAATATAATATATTGTAATATAGTATAATATACTCTAATATGATATAATAAAATACAATATAATTATAATAATTATAATAATGACTCTTTCGAATAAGAAACAACTATATAAAAAGAACAAATTTCTATTCTCATTATCAAAACATAAAATATGAGTAGTAAAAGGCACTTCCTAATCTTTCTTGTGCTAATTGTGTATCATAATTACTATGTAACATCTTCAAGTGTAGATCAAAACAATCCGGTAGTATTCAAAATGTCTATCATAGACGAAGAAATTCCTAATCTTATTGTTCATCTTTTCAAGGAAGATGAATTACTTGCAAACATAAATATGACAGTAAAATCGCAAATTGATTTTCAACTCGGCGAAGATCTTGGTGATCCAATTACGTACGTAGCAGAATTTTTCTGGATGAGTACCAACACTACAATAGGGTTAGAAAAACACTTTAATTTTTTGGATAACTCTGTTGCCGAAATGTGTCAGGTTGATAATCTTGAAAAAAGGTGTTTCTGGATAGTGAACGCAATTGGTTTTTATTTTGCAAAAGATGTCCCAGCAGATAAGGTGTTGGTGTATGAATGGTGACAATTCAAGTTATATTAACAAAACTGAGTTTTTGTTTCATGATACTTTCATTTATATACTCCAAGCGTGTTTTGGATTAATAATGTTTCGATCAGGTTACATTCTAATCACTTAACACGCATATTATCTAAATTTAAACTCAAAGGAATTTTGGCATGTAAGTTGTGGTCGGAAGAATGGATGCACACATTGTGTGATGTTGACTAGTATATCGACTACCGTATAAGTTTACGAAGAGATAAGATAAAAGAAAAGAAATTAAAAAATCCCAATAGACACAAAGGGTAAAGTCTAAAATACGTATTTATTATTTGAGCATTTGAGCATCATACATTTCTTTGAGATAATTGACACATTTACATACCCGAATTAGTAAAACTTATAACAATCGGTAATTTTCCAAGCTTGCTATATTACAGTTTTGCCCGTTGAATTTTAATTTGCTAAATTATGTGCTTAAACTTCTATTTTATTAGAAAGCTTTCGTATCTTATGAGAAACGTCTGCCGACGCGTATCATCTTTTGACTATGTTCACTCTGCGTTGGTGCGAACACTGTGAACATGTCACTATTGATTTCGTACTTTTACGATAAATATTTATTGTCTCTTGAATTATTTTCTTGCTATGTGATTTATGTGCATAATCCGTGTAGGATTTATCTGTGTTTCAGTCTTACGTGAACTATCTGTATTTAATCTGTTGTTAGCGTATCCGCGTACGTATTGTGTAAATAATTATTTTATAACTATTTTCCGTAATCAATTTATTTAATTATGTTACGATTTGTATTTTATCGTTTTAACTTTCATTTTTACATTTTAACATTTACCGGATGCATGTAAACTCATAATTGGTTAACTAGACATTTATTTTTTAAAACCCTTAATTTATAAAAGTAACTAGCTTAAAGACCCGTCTAACGTCGGGTATAGTTTAATGAGTGATTTTTTTAAGATATAACAAAAAGAAGTTTAATATTAAAAGAAAGTATACGGTTCTAATAATAGATGAAGAAAATCTTAAAAAAACATGAATTATTTGATAAGCATTTAACTTTGTACAATCACAATAATAGATTTCGATGCATTTTAATCTTCAAAGTTGACATATGTGAGAGCGAATAAAGTCAATAGACAATGCCAATGTCGTGAACACCTAACAATTGAACGTAAAAGTAATTAAAAGAAAATGTCAACAATAATGTATATGTAATTATAATTTACTAAATATTGGAGAAAGCATTTGAAAAAATATATTTCACATATCATTAAAACCTTGTTCATAGACCTTGTAACATTTCTTTGCAGATAATATGTATACATGTTTTAGATATTTTTCCCTTCCGGGTCACAAACCACAACCTACATGATTGGCCGTATGTGTAACCATGTTGATATAGTTGGTTAGTATATGGATACCTATCCGACATTTTTTTCTCAAAGATCACCGTTACCTACTTTTGTATCCACTCGTAAAGTTCTCTTATTTCCTCAACATCCTCATATCGTGAACCTGCAATCAGCCTATTGTTCGCGCTCAACTTTAGAACTTTGCAATTATCCCACAAGTACGACTGTTTTAGGGATACACTTACAATGTCTTGTCGGGAACCTGTTGGAACAACGGGAAGAACCTGCCTAATATCCTCTTCAAATACCATCGTCGTGTTTCCAAAAGGCTTTGGACAGATTTCGTACTACTTTTTCAAAGTACGTCCCATAAGGTGTGATCAAACACCTCAAAACTAAACTTGTTCTCCATTGGAGCCTCATCCCTAATCATAAGCTTATATTTCTTCTATATTTTAGGACTTATAGACTTATGGAGCAAGTAGATGTCAACGTTGATCGGAATATGAGATATGCAATGTGCAGCTCGCCCTCCAGGCATCAATAAAGATGTGATACCGCTCAATGGAACATTTAGTACTATATCTCATTGTTTTCTAACACCGGCAGCAAGTATTATCCATAAGAATGCTTTACCGATACCTCTTTATCCGTTTACAAAATACACGCCTTCTATCCCCAAAGAATTTATAGTTGTTAGCTTAAAGACCCGTCTAACATGACAAATAGTTTAATGAACTATTTATGTAAGAATTAACAAACAAAAGAATGAATTAAAGAACATAAAGAGGTTTCGTTAACCCATGAAATAAATAACACAAAAAATCGTGAATTATTTGATAAATGATTAATTTTATAACAATCATAAATATAGAATTTCATGTATTTTGGTCTTCAACATCTTGAAAGTAATTTTGTCAGCTTAAAAACTCGTCTAATGTTCGGTATAACTTATTCTTTGAATTTTGTCAGAAATAACAAACAAATGTTAATACTAGAAAAACATAAACTGTTTCTACTAATAGATGGAATAAATAATTAATAAAATAAGTTATTCGATAAACAATTAATATTGTAACAATCATAATAATAAAAATACATGAATTTTTGTCTTCAACTATAATGTTATATGACGTACGTTAACTTTGCTAATCAAGTCAAAATGCATATTGAAAAAAGTTGTAACCGAATAAATTATAAATGGTAAAGTGTCATAATAAGTCCTAGAAAAATAAGTTATTAATTTTGATTTAATAAATAGTCTTAAATGAATGTAGGATATATGTGTGTGAATGTTAGAGCATCAGGTATCACAAAGAGATGTTTACCTCTTCACTGCGCCACATCAGCGCCACGTCATACTAACTAATCTCTCTCATCTTCTCCAAAAACACCCCCTTTATCACAACTAGTCTCTCTCCTCTTCACTTGGGTCCCACCACTCACCATTTTATTTACTTTTTCAATTTTCACACAAAATAAAAATTCATTTCATAAAATAAAAAATTACAAAATACTTCAAATAAAAATACAACTACTTAAAAAAAAATACAATACGGTCGATTATTCATGGTTGATCTTGTGCCCAAACATGCTCAATGAGGTTCCGTTGAAGCCTTGAATGTACGTCTCTATCTCGGAGTTCTCTTTGTCTCCTGCGACGTATTTCACATCGCTCGACCCATGACCTTAACAAATGGTTCCCAGGAGGGATGTACATTTCAACTGCTTCGGAAATCGCATACCCTTGATTCTTCAAAATCATATTATGCAAAATGATGCACGTGTACATGACCCTGCGTAGCTTGTTCACAGTCCAAGCACGCGCCGGTTGAGCAATTATACGCCATCGTCCTTGTAGGACACCAAATGCCCTTTCAATATCTTTCCGGGCACTTTCCTGACGCCGTTTAAACGCAGCGATTTTGTCATCACGTGCTTGGCTGAACGACTTAACAAAACATGACCATCGAGGGTAAATACCATCTGTAAGGTAGTACCCTCTTTCGAATAGCTGCCCGTTTACAAGATATGGTGCCACTGGTTCGTTGTCAGCCAAAAGGTCGTCGAACAATGGTGAATGATGCAGCACAGTAATATCATTATTCGAACCTGCAACCCCGAAAAATGCATGCCAAATCCACAAATCGTATGATGCAACGGCTTCTAGAATGAGGGTTGGGTGTTGTTTATCACCTCTCCCAAATTGCCCGTGCCACGCTTTAGGACAATTAATCCATTCCCAATGCATACAATCAAGGCTACCTAGCATACCCGGTAACCCGTGAATCGTATTATGTGCGTTATATATGTTTTGAACGTCATTTGGTGTATGCTTTCTTAAAATTCGGGCTTATACAAATCTATAACGCACATACAAAAATAGTCTAGACAATCACGGGCACAATGTTCACCCATTTGCAAGTATTCATCTACCCCATCCGCCACCGTGGCGTTTGCCAATTGGCGAAGAGCGGATGTGCATTTCATGATGACACTCATACTTTTCATACCCGTAGCATCATATCGAATAGTAAAAAAATGAAAATGCTTGGGTAAAGGATTATCTGTTGCACAATAAGTTTCAATACCTTCAACAATTTCCAGAAACAGCTCCCGTCTCATCCGATATCGTAATCTGAATTTTTCTGCCGGGTATTTTGGATGTGGACCAAAATAATCTTCCATTAAACATTGTTCGGCGACGTCACGTTCACGCCAAATGTATCTGCGATGTGAATGAACTTCATCTTCTTCCTCTTCGTTAATCTTCCACACCATTTCTACTTCTTCTATTTCTTCGATATCTGACTGGTACGAATCCGACGAGGTGCTCATATTGAAGTTTTTTGTGAAAGTTTAATTGAATGTTTTTGTTGTGTGTGGTTTTTAAAGAAGTTTGGGTGGTATTTATAAGAATAAAAAGTTTTTTAAAATTTTTTTTTTTTTTTAATGAAATTAGCCGTTTTCAAACGGTAATAAAAAAATGGGCCCCACCTTCTTTTCCAACGAGCAATGTCACAAAGTGACATTTGAATACCGGCGAGAGGGGGGGTCGGTGTAGCGGCGAAGGGCGGCGAGCGGCGGCGAGCCTGCCACCTAGGCACGGCGAGCCTGCCTCACCGCCATACCGTTCCCTCTTATAATTTTACATTTAGTGGCCATCAAAATATTTAACATTTTGTTCTAAGAGTGAGCCTTATTTTGTTCTGAAACCGAATACCTAAAAGATGAAAGGAATCGGTTCGGAAAAAGAACTGAAACTATAACCGAACCGAATTAACTTAACCCGAATCGAACTAAATATTTAGTTTTCGGTTTGCGTATGATTTTAACACCGATATAAAAATTGACCCGAAAGTCAAATTCATATATATATATATACATTTAATATTTTTAAATAAAACTTCATATAAATATATACATTTTCATATATTCATATACATATAAAGACAATTAAATTTTAGTTTAAATATTAAAAAAACATTTTTATTGTTTTATTATATAAACTTGCTTAAAGATCCGTCTAACATCGGAAATAGTGTCATGAAGTATTTCTATAAGAAGTACCAAACATATGTAACAAATAAAAGATCGTAAACATGTTTCGTTAATACATGAAATCAATTATCAAAAAAAATATTTGAGTTGTTCGATAAACAAAATCATAAAAAACACACGTTCGCGAAATTTACTGAATTTAGTCTTGGACTTAGATGGAGTATTAAATAGAAGGGTTTTTCTAACATGTGCCCTCAAGCACATGTTAAGATATGTTTATTAAACACTAAATTTCCTTTTATATCCAAAAATACATTTAATTCACATTAAATATACATAAAATTCAGTTGAAACGTAACTAGCTGTCTATTCATCTTATAGCTAAAGAGGTGCAAGCTTCAAAAGTCTTTTCTCCTTTTTTTTCCGAAACTCAAATAGAAAACTATATTTGCAGCACATAATTCAAATACCTAAATATTTAAGTTAAATAGATACTTACCAAGAAAATCAAGAAGCTTGTATGACTGAATTGGATGATGTCAAAGCACTTGTATGTGTGTTTTTTAATCAAGAAATATTTTTTGTGTTATTTTTTGAATTTTGAATCGGTGGAAGAGTGAATTAAGGATTCTAAACTGCAACTGATTTTATATTGGAGAGTTGAAATGAAACTGATTTGTATTTGAATTGAATAGATGGAGCGTGTATACACAAATGGAGCTAAAATATCGGATAATTTAATTAATACAGCTTTCGTATAGTTTGTACTTAATTATGGTGACGCTTGTTAACAAAAATAGGTGATGTAAATTAATATTTTCAAATTTCAAATAAACTCATTAACATCCTTTTATTGATAAGTTTTTCAATTATTTATGACTTTCAAAAATTAAATCAATATTAACTTTTGTTATGACTTTCTAAAATTAAATAACTGTAAACTCTTTTCAAAATATTTTTTTATATACCTTTCATTCATCTTTTATATAAACTTTAAACGTTTAAATTTACAAAATCGATTTTTAGATGTATTTTATATGAAACACATTAAAATAATTATGTTTTTCTAAAAAAGTAACAATATTTATAAAAAAACTTGTTTTATTTTTTTTTAACTTTGTATCTACCATCCGTTTACAACGTTTTTTATTTTATAAAGTTTCTTAAAATATATTTAACAAAAAGAAGATTGATATATTTTGTAACAAAAAAATGATGTTAACAAAAAAAAGATTCATAATACGTTTTATTTTGTAAAGTTTCTTAAATGATTCTTGAAGAAGAAGACTGATAAATTTGAATGTGATATGAATCGTGTAGGATAAAAAGTCTAAATTAGGAAATGTTTTAATGACAATTTTAATGCTCAAGCTTAAATGAGTTGTACATGTGGGTTAATTAAAGAACGGTTTTTTATTTTGTAAGCTTAAAGTGTTTGTAAATTATTTTGGTTTATTAGTTAACTAGCTAAAAGACCCGTGAAATTCACGGGTATTTTAAAGTGACGTGTGAAAAAATTATGAATAACATTGCGTATGATTAAGTTGGTTAAAAGAAAACACATTTGAATAAGTAGACATAATAGACAAATATATCTTAAAATGAAATATATCTTACATGAAACACAATAGACAAATAACAAATAAACACATTTAATCCTTTTTTTCTAGTAACGCGAGAATTGATGACACATAGATATGATCATAAAATGTGTAACACTTCTTATAAACTATGTTCATCTTGTTATTCCTTAAATCTTATCTTATCTTAATACTTTATAAAAGATTTAGACCATTTCTAAATAGGGAAGTCTTAAAAATTTAAGCCTTCAACATTTTCTTATTAAGTAATTTACCTATAAATCATTGGTGAAACCAATTTCAAATGTTTTATATGTTTGTTTTATGCAGAAAGCTAATAATGATCCAATTTTGCATTAATTTCTCATATTTGTAAGTTTTTTGTATTTATTTTCATTTAAATTCATATGAATAACTGTAACAACCCATTAAAAATACTAATAGCCCATTAAAATCTAACTTTGCCCCAACCTTATACTTTTAAGCAGACCCAACAACATATGTATATTGGACAATTACAAAATGAAATATTTTTCAGATATCTTTCTCTACCCTAAAACGAACAAATCTTGATGTGACTTCATTCTCACCACCACCCTCACAGTTACATCACCACCACCGGACCTCCCATAGTCCCATCACCACAGTTATACCGCTCCACCACTGAACCAAAACACCGCTGAAATAGAATGTCCACTGAGAGCCCAACCACTATTGAGACTTCATTTTCACTAAGTTTTTGACGTTTTACACTTCCATCGTAGTCTCGTCGAAAAACTTTATTGCTGACGCTATAGAAGTCGATGTCGCCGTTTTTCACTGGTGTCGTAGTCTCACCGAAAACCCATCAATCTCTCTCAACCACCACCCGCTGTCACCGACTTTGAGGTGCAAAAAAAAAATTTTGTGATCGTTGTCTCCAAAAAATATGTTCGTTTTAATAATAGTGGTTTTGTGGTTTAGCCAAATCCACGATATTAGTCACCGACTGCCCGCCGCCGCATTGCGCGGGTAGCCGGCTAGTGATATTAAACATATGTTTAGGATTGGCAATCACAATATCTTGTTATGATGCATTTTAAATAACGATTAAGAACCCTCTAAAAATGTCACAAAACATAACAACCATGCTGTTAAATTAAGTATCCATAGTTTCATATTTTTACTTGAATAAAATGTTCTTTAATAGCTATTCTAATGAAGCGAAGCAATATTTGTTAGCCATTGACCCTTCATGCCACATAATTAGTTTGCATTTTGCGCAACTATGCAAAATCATCACTTTGGGGATTAATTGACCATGTGAAGTCTTTAATCATTAGTAATTTTCATCGAACTTTTAAATTGTCAATATGCGATTCTCCCGTCAATCATTATCAAAGGTGTGATTTTGTTGAAAAATACCTATAAAACTGTATCACTTTTCTGTCAAACCACACTACGAACGTCTTCTATGAGAAAGTATCTATATTTTTCACCATATCCATTATGAAAGAACACCGCACCTTTGTTAGATGACTATATGAAGTGAATTATGGTTTCCAAAAGACCCTTCTATTCTAATGCTAAACGGCTATGTAATTACAAATACACTCTTGATAACTTAGTGACAGGCCTGCACCAACAGTTTTAAACAAAACATAATAGCACACTCCCCTTGCAATTCAGTAGACCTAAAAGAAAGTTAATTTTCTGTAAACTAAATTTGTAACAATGATGCTATAAATTTATTCGACACAACTTTTAAATATGGCTGATCCTTCGTTTAATATTATACCCTAATAAAATGTCATCATTAAAAGAGCATATGCATTTTTATAGATGAAACTTGAACGATATTAAGAATGTGAGATTAAAAAATATTTTGATAGATGAAAACTTGAAGACTTTTTTTTCAAAAAAAAGTCTTACAACTTTTATGACAATATTTTTTATATAAATGAAAATTAAAAAAGTAATGTAAAATTTAAAAATTTAAGTCTCATTTCAAACACATGCAATAATTTATTTCAATCATATAGTAACTATCCTCCGATCATGCTTAATTTTGAGAGATAAAAGTGATAACTTTTTACACTATTAATAACTAAAACGTTTTATTTTAAAAAAAACATGTCTTCACTACTCTATAAAGTATATGGACATGCTAAGTAAGAAAGACCTAAAATAAAAAATATTTCCTCGTCAGAAAATTTATCACCAGATTATGATAGGTATTAAAGAATGTTAATCTATATATATAGTATATTAAAAAACTATAAGTTAAAGAATGAAAGTCAATCCTCAATATAACTAATATGCATTATGTTTTGCAATGAGTTAAAATTTTCAAATTTGATACCAGTTTATTTAAGTGGCCCATAATAAAAAAAAAATACTAATGTATATACTCGCTTTAAGCTTTTCGAGAAAGCTTCTCACGTAATTTAGAATAACCCCAACTTACCTTTAGACAATTTTTCGATAATTACAAAGGTCTTTAATATATTGGTGTTAATTTTTCATAAATGTATATTCAGAGCTTCCTAAAAGCTTGAATGTTGCTTAGTATTTGTAAATGAGTATCCTAATTTATAGTGTAGACATGTTAGTTTTTTTATTTTTTATTTTTTTTTAACGGCGAGCTAGTTGTTATTGATTCGAGCTTACAGTGAGATCCAACTGGGCAGTATGCAAGCCTCGAAACTTCTCCTTAAGGGATAAACCATACTTGCTTCCTTTTAATTCGGGCCCCTGAAGGTTGTTAGTGAGACTCAAACTTGAGAACTCTCTAACAATACCTCTCCAAGGTTACCCTTGTTGGTTAGGTTTTTTAATTTTTTTCTAATAAGGGAAATTAGAAAGCAAAAACAACCATTTTACAAAAATTAGAATTATGAAATAAGTGTTGAAAATAGACTTACACGAATTAAGTCTCCTAATCATTTTATATAAAAATTATCAAAATGCATGGGTTGTCAAAAATTCATCTATTATACGTTTATCTAAGATATGTAGATCGTAGTTTATTACTCTTTATATTACCTTTGTAAGATAGGTTATTAATCATTCTATTTTTATACAACATGTAAATGTAAAAATGTACTTTCTAATTACAAAATGTGTTTATTGTACTTTTTATAAATGACATGAATGATCAAAATTAATTAAACAAAAAAAAGTCAAATTTAAAAAGGGTAAGTTTTGTAACCTTTCCAAAACGACATAGTCAAAATTTTTAGAAATGCTCATTCCAAAACTCTTTAGTCCACGTGTCACAATGAGGTTAAAAGTTATTTTTGTAAAAAATTAATTAGATGTATGCTTTAAAAGTTGTACAATGGATGCTTTAGAGAGCTGTACAAAACTGTGTTTTATTAGATATAATAGATAGATATAAATATTTTAATAACTTCATTTATTAAACTTAACCATTATTCTAAACCCTGATTATTTTTTACTTGCTTACATTTACACATTAACCTTTTTTCGCATAATCCTAAATAATTACCCAAGTAAAATTCAAAAATGTTTTCTCTCTTCTTTTGCTATATTCGGCCTAACCAAGACACCCCCATGTAGGCATATGACTATTACATCTTACACCTTTGGCTAATTTGTTTAAGGTTATAAGCAACATATCTTATCAATATTTACACATTGTAAAAATCATTTTCTTCCTTCCTCTTGATCTCTGTAGCTCACAACACCCCAAAGAAAAATAAGAAACTATAAAAAAAATTCAATCAAACTATTTTATAACAAAGATCTTGTGATTACAATATGATATAAACGGTTATCTAAGCTAGGGTTTGAAGATTAATGGTAAAGTGGGTTGATTTGTTGAATAGTATTGGTGGATCTTATTGATCGGGTTATTTTGAGTAGTTTGTGTTGATTATTTTGCGGATCTTGCTTAAGGTTTTATTTTTTAATATTTTGAGTTGAGATCAATGTAGACATATACCTAATCAACCAATCAGAATCACCCATTAAAAACCCACTTTCTACCATTTTTTAAAAAATTAAATATCTCATAAATGGTAATTAGTCAAATGACAAAAAAATACATTATTGCAACGAGAATTAAACTATTTTTCTATTGAGGAGAACATGTATATTACATTCAGCGAACTTTATTTTTATTTTTTTCTTAAGCCACGTATGAGAAAATCATATATGATTCGTATCACGAACAATATATCCGAAATAATATAATTATATATGATTCGTGAATTATATAGAATTCTTGATACGAATCATATATGAATATGAATTTCATATATGATTCGTGATACGTCATATACGATTTTCTCATACATGATTAAAAAAATAAAAAAAAGTTCGTCGAAAGTATATATAGGTACCCCTCGATAGATAAATGATTTAATTCTCGTCGCGATGAGATACTTTGTTTTGTGTAACGATTAACGGTTTGTGAGATATTTAATTTTTTAAAGAATAAGTATTGTTAGATACAAAAAATGAGTAATTGTGATCGATTGATTGAAATTATTCTAAAAGAAATGTATACATTTAATTTTTCCCTCATTTCGAATCTATGTTTAATTACATGTATATTATCTTGTGTTACCTTTGTTGTGGTTTTCATGAAATACAAAGTTATGATTTTATTTAAGAAAATGATAAATTTATAATAAAATTTTTTAATATGAGAGAGGGGTGTTTTGATGTTATGACTAGTTTAAGACCCGTATAATATACGAGTTTGTCATTAATTCTGCATTGGTTTACCCAAAAGATATAAAATTATATGTTTAACTTGTTAATAAAAATACAAATACTAATATGTACACAGTTGATATTTGTAATACAATTTTTCTTTCTTCTTCCTTACTTTTTTTTAACTCTAGTTGTTTGTTTGGCATGAAAGATGATACATTGACACCCATTTAATATATATATATATATATATATATATATATATATATATATATATATATATATATATATATATATATATATATATATATATATATATATATATATATATATATATATATAGGGGAGAGTTAAAATAAAAAGACTTTTTTTGGTGAGAAGTATAAGAAGGATTTTTAGCAATCATTTAAAATCAATGGATAAGATCAATCCATATGCCTAACTAACTAACTAACTAACTAACCACCAAAACACGATTTTAAAAAAGTCTTCAAAAAATTCTGAAAAAATTCCAAATGGTCGGATTTGTTGGTGCATAAAAAAGTTGTGAATAAACGTTTTTTAATTTTGAATTTTTTACGTTTTTCTGATGCACAAAAAACAAAATTTGATGCACAAACACGTGAATTTTGGTGTACAAAATTTTTTTCATTCAAAAAATTTTCAATTTAATATAGTTTGATGCGGAATCATATTTTAAAGAAAAAAGTCAAAAGAAGTTGGGCATAAAAATGAATTCTTGATGCACAAAAAACCTAAAAAACGTAAAAGAAAACGTTTTTTTTACATCAAAATTCCGTTTTTGTGCATTAAAAAAGCGCACAAAACTTCAAATTAAAAAAACTTTTTTCACAAAAGTTTTTTGCACCAACATACCCGATCTACTGGAATTTTTTTATAATTTTTGGAGAACTTAAAAAAAACACGTTTAGATGGTTAGTTAGTTAGTTAGTTTGTTAGGATTGTGATTTAATCTCATCCATTGATTTTAAATCGATGGCTGAAAATCCTTCTTATTATTCTCACAAAAAAAGTCTTTTTATTTGATCTCTCTCCTATATATATATATATATATATATATATATATATATATATATATATATATATATATATATATATATATATATATATATATATATATATATATATATATATATATATATATATATATATATATATATATATATATATATATATATATATATATATATATATATATATATATATATATATATATATATATATATATATATATATATATATATATATATATATATATATATATATATATATATATATATATATATATATATATATATATATATATATATATATATATATATATATATATATATATATATATATATATATAGAGAGAGAGAGAGAGAGATTTACGTTCAAGTGTATCATACTTTAAAATGTGTTATAATAGGCACCAATCAACATGTGACAAGTGGCCGTTTTTATTAAAAAAAATTAATGCAAACAAAATTAATCTAAACTTAATAATAACATTAAAAGGGTATTTCAGGTATTTAGGATACATCCGACCAAACCTAATCGCACATTTACTAGTTCCTCCCATCACAAAGGTGTCTCCTTCTTTTCTCACTTGCAAATGAGTTACACTAGGTAGGGTGCCCGCGCTTCGCCGCGGCGTATCGGTTCCGCTAGTTGCACCGTATGTATGAAAGAAACGTGAGCTGTCAACGAAAATGAGTTAACGAAGATGTAACGCATACATTTATTTAAATGATTAACACTTATAATAAGCTAATTAACACTTTGACTAAGCAATCCTAAAAACCCTTGTCAGTATGTCAAACACACTGTAATAATCAGAATCAAGTTTTTCTCAAACAATTTTAGATAAGCGATACACAATTCAGGTGATTCAAAACATAGTAAACATTAACAATAGAACTCCTTCTTTATTTTAGATATTTTCCACCCCGAGCATGTCATTCAAAACATAGTAGAAAATAAGTTACAGGTGATGGTCTCATTGAGCAACAATTAATAAACGTTGACAATAAGATCTATCCTTCAGGAAATTGAAATAATGAAACGTCGCCTAAAGAAAATGAAAATGCTCACTGGGATACCAACATACCAATTGATTTTGAATTTTCTGACTATTATATTGATGAGCCAACTATAATTATTCTTGTGTGAACATCATCCTACAGATGTGAGTAACTAAGGAAAAGATTCTAGACAGAATAAGCGAAAGGCCAGCTATAGACTCCAAAAAACATTGTTATTACCAACGCCATTTACAGTAACCGCTATGTGATAAATAAATGTAAAATAGGCGCCATTTAAAAACTGAGTAAAATTGCTTATTACTTGGTTTGATCACTTGAGTCAGATTGTTTGCTAATACATACTTATTAACGCAAATCCAAACACCTTATCATATAACTGCAAAGTAAATAGAAGTGATATATACACCAACCTAGTGAGGATGACGCAAACCGTCTTTTCTTTTCTTATCATCCGACCAAACTCCGACCAAGTTAGATTCAGTATGTTAAAAGGTCATCTTTGGGTTGTCAAAACGTCTTTAAGGAATCGTCGTTTGGACATCTTGAACCTGCAAATACAAAATAAATTTTAAGATGGCTTGTAAAGTGGTAAATAACATATATACATCTAAAATGCAACCTTCTAATACTACACGTTGGAATTTTTTTTCTCAGATTCGCAGCTGAAATAATAGTAGCAGCTGGGCATATACATCAAAAAATCAATATATGTGCATTCCAAGTTTGTTTTGCAGCAGGAGCGTTTGGATCATGGTTTAACAGCAGCCAAACACCCCTTTTGCAACAAAATGGGTGTTTGGTTCCTGGTTTAACAGCAGCTAGACATCCCTTTTGCAACAGAGGGGGTGTTTGGCTAGTATTTTAATAGCATCCAAACAACCCTTTTGGAGCAAAAGGGATGCGCGACTACTCTTACGTCACTGTACATAAACTGAAAATATTAGGTATGACGTCCGTGCATTTCATTGTATGGGTGAATAATAAAAGTAACCATTTTCTTATAAAAAATCTTTGTTACTTTATAATTTTGTCATAACACCCTAAATCACTTGAAGCTCCATTTCAAAGTCGATACTTATAATAAGCAGTCCTGTAGACATAGAAAGATGAGCTAAGTTCGTATTAAGATGTTCATTTTTTTAGCTCCATTCAAAGTGCTCGATATCAGCAAGTTCCCACTGGCGTACGAACATTTTATAGCTCCAATCATTGGTTAATCTTGGTAAATCGATCCACTCAAATGGCAAAACTATAACAGAAATTACAGAAATATTACCTGCTTTCGGCTACAAATGAATGTACATCACATCATTTCCCTTGAAATTTAGAGACCATGTGATTGAACAAAACCTGTGAGAATAACATAATTACAAAACCATAAGAGTAAAAGCATAATCCGCTAAAGAAGTTAAAAAAGAATCATGTTCAAAGGAGCTTACCACATCCACTTGCACTGAACGCAAAAAATACATGCTTGAATGAGCGATGGAATCTCACTTTTTACCAATGATGATACAAATCAGACAATTAGGATCAGGCAGTTGCGTTTTACATTTAAGTCAAATTCAAAGACTGCCTTTTTAATCACTAAACTGGAAATATCTTCCAAGACTTGTTTATCGACATAAAGCTCTGTAGCATTTTGTTTAGACGCCTAGAACGACCCCTGCTATAACGTATATATTATGCACCCCTTCATAAAAATCATATTAGAATATTACCTTTCTTGGTTATTAAAAAGTGAACTGAAAACTGAAAATAACTCTTCAATTTCCATATCGGAGCAGTTTCTGGTTCTCTGCATTAACAAACCACGTTATCAGTATATTTTTATAGCCTTCTTCTTTTATAGAACTGTTGAAATAGTATGATGCATAGAAGTGACGACTGACGACACTTACCAAACAGGAAGCAAACACAAACCAAAAGAAACCGCTTAGCATACAATTTATCACCCTCTAATATATTTATTGTGTTCCAGTTATGTTACAATACCTTATAATGTCATTTGGCTTCTTAAAACTGCAATTTCTATTGGCTGACATTTCAAGTTTTAATGTGTATCATTGCAAATTAGCTATCCTTTAAGCTTGTTCTAGAAATCTTGTATTGTCAACGGTGTAGGTTATTCTAGAAATTCAGTTGTAGTTAAAACTCACTTACCAAAGGATCTGTGGCCTAGGGTTATCTGGGCGCAAGTAAATCATCACTCGACCAAGCCATGAGTTCAAGCCCTCCTCGGGACATAGGTGAAAGGTTCAAGTCTTTTTGGTGATAACCGTTAAAGGCGTACGAAACATGATTCTGAATGGCGGTTGGTTCATAACAGTACGATCCTTACCTAAAATATTTTCACGTACAAAGCGTATCAGTATCTTGAAATTGCATGTAATACAGATAACTCAAAATATGACATTGCAAATGAAATTCTTAATCAAAGAAACATAAAACTACTATGTAGCAAGTAACTGCCTATCTCAATAATAATTGATATACCTGCCATTGTTTTTCGTAAAGTGGTAAGCATCTATAGCTTCAACGATAAACAGCTGTTTAAGCGACTGATGGGTCAACATATGGGTCAAAACTGCTACAAATGACACACGTATTACATTCGCAAATAATCAAAAAATACACATATTTAAGGACTTCTAGGGGTGTTTGGTTGCGAAATGATGTTACAACAGGCGGGTCTTGCTTCTTCCGATTGGTGGCATGTTAAGAGGGAACCCCAAAACCTTCTAGGTGTAGAAAAATTATAGGCTCAGATAGGGCACAGTTAAGGAAAAAACGGATAGGCACGGCATGGCTGCAACCTTGAGAAGTTACCTCGCCAAGATCCGCGTAATCTCATATTTATCCCATGCCGTTAAAACTCATCCTAGCCCGAGTGATCGCATAAATATGAGATCATTTTGAGTTTCAATTTATAAAAAGGCCATCAGATAAAGAGGCTGCATACATGCAAACAACATCACCTTACAACGGCCTAACATCATGGCTGTGAACTTAGAACAGCGACCACGACACAATGTAAATTCAGTTCATAAAATTTTTCACTTGCATTTCTGAAGCTGCAGCTATGGTTGCAATCGCATCTTAACCATAACCAATATTAGGTTCAGGCCTGAAGAATTAGAAGGATAAGAAAGCAACCGGCATGGCTGCAATCGCATTAATGAAGCGACTGCCCCGCCAAGATACGGCTGCAGGTAAACTGTGATAACACGCAACTTGTGTTGAAACATGTATTAGTAAGCACATAGCATAAATTATAAAGTACTTGTCTTGATTACTTCATGAGCTTATTAGGCCAATAACCATTTCTATGCAGGCAAGATGCGGATGAACCTACCACTATCCGGACGCATCTGTACTATCGTCGCCTGCAATGGATAGCGGCAACGAAAGAAACAGACGCATCCGTATTACCATAAAGGCAAGCAACATTCAATAGTCTGGTCGCCTGCAATGGATAAGCCATGTCACTATCATAACCCGACATTAATTATGGCAACAAAACACGTGACTGAGACGTGTTCTGGTCACGATTTTATAATATGTATTGTTTTCCGCGATTCTAGACAATTATAAGAATAAAGGCAAATCAAGGTCCATAAACGTGTGACAACGCTACCAAGACCTTCAATCCAAGACACAAAAAGAAGTTTTGTTATAGCTTTACTAAACCCAATCCTGTCAAATTCCTAACTAATTACTCGGAAACAGAAATACCCAAAACCTATATTCGAAACCAAAAATTAAGTAAAGACAAACTTACCAAACATTAAGTGTTACATCTTTGTTTAATCAGATCAATCACCACCCAAAAAGATTGAATCTTTTCCAGCCTTTTTCGTCATTCCATCTTAAAATCCAGCGTGACTTAATGAATACCTGCACACAAATTACATACATCAATCCAAACAGGTAGATTCTTACAACATAATTAATAAAAAAATAAATCTAAAAACATACCCCGGTTCATGAACTTACAATATAGATCAGGGATGTTGAAGTCTTTTTCTGCAACTTTTGATACCACCTAATTTTATCAATTCGTTTGTAGATGAAAAGATCAAAAAGTAAGCGGCAGCCATTTTTTTAGATAATACTGTGGTTTGTGAGTTTTTTTTATGAGGCCACTACCAATAACCTCTTGGGATAATCTCAACCGCAAGATCAGTTTCTGACCAGTACCAACCCAAAACGGAAAAGGGCAAGGACCAATCAACGGCTGAGGTCAAGGTTTAACCCCGTAACCCGTTGAATCAAGAAACCAACGGCCATGATCGTCTTTTAAGCTAAGTAATTTGGCCAACGTGTATGAATTTAAATATTTTATACAGATCTACAGTTGAAGAAGAAGTGTGTGTGTGAGATGCGTGTGAGGGGTTGATTAAAAAATGTTTTTGGTTGTGAGGGGAGCACTGTTCATTGGGAACCGTGCTTCCCCTCTTTTATTAAGGATATAATATATGAATTAAAAACGCTTTCACATATTCAACTCAAATCTTAATCTAGTTTACCTTTTGTTTCATAAAACAAAACAAAAAAGCTTGATTCGTATAACAAAAAAACATCCGTCAAATCCCAATTAGCCCGCCGCCGGTGATAGTACCACCACCTCCTCCGGCTTCATACAAATCGGCAGTGAATCGCTTGTGTATTAGTTTTTGTCCGATTCAGAACCGCGCCATTTCTTAACTATTGAGTGAACCCATCGTTATATGCGTTTGTTTTTTGTATTGCGCTGAATAATAACCTTCATACACTCATGCCATAAGGGGGTCTCAGCCGTCACGGTTGAACCCTTGCCAACTAGTGTCCTAGTCAAAAAGCCGACGGTTTCCCGATATTTTCCTATGTTTCATACTAGTATTTAGAAGAAAAAAATTTATATTCAGTTGTTGAGAGACCAACTAATGAGCTGTGATATTTTTTTTAATTGTTTTGTTGGTTTTGAAGAATGATGGTGCTGGTGCATCAAAAGATGATAAAATCCATGGTACCTGTCATTGGTTTGTAACATGTACTAATCAGTTTATTTTTTGAACATAATATTTCATTGTTTTCATTTATCTATAATGGTATGTGTCATAGTTTTCATTTATACCATTTTTTAATTGTTTATAAATTGTGTTAATCTAAGTTCGCATATATCATTTGATTTTTATTTTTTGTGTATTTCTGATGTCGTACATATATTTGTTTAAAAATGTTATTGTGACATTAATATATAAAAACCAAATAAAAAGAAAAATGATAACTAAAATATAGAAAAACAAATTAGAAAAATATGTCACTAATAATACATCACCATATATATAAAAATACTAATAGTAAAAATATGTGTCACTAATAAAAAAACGTGTCACTATTATATACTAAAAAATGACGTAAAAATTTAGTCATACTTGGTGTGAATATGTATCATGTTAAGAATGATGTAGCAGTTTAACAAATAAATTTGAAATCATTCAAAATATTAAATACTTGAACGTAGGGTCTAACAAGTAGGTGTTAAAAAAAATTATAAAATTCAAGTAGAAAAATGCAGTCGTCATTAGCAATGATTGTTTCATTATTTTGATTGATTGAAATTTTAATTTTTAATGTGGCAGATATAAAAGAGCGGAGCCAGTAACAACTCTTCAAAATTGTTTTATTAAGATGATACATAATGGGTGATGATTTGTACATTCCAAAATTTTATTGGAACACTCTAAAATATACATGTGATGACTATTATACCCTTAATATATATATTGACCACTAAATTATTTAAGGGTATAAGTGTCAAGATACACACAATTTGAGTGTGCAAATAAGTTAGTGGAGTGTGCAAATCATCACTAATACATAATACCATCAGTTTTTAAATTTATTACAACAATGCCACTCATTTAATCAAAATTGATCGTGATACATCTAGCTTGATCTAAGGCTGGTGGGAGTGGGTGTAAACTCACTCACCGCCACCTCAGCTTTTTCTCAAACTCAACCAAACTCCCCACAGGAGGTAATGACACTCACTCAAACTCACCCAAACTCACCCAAACTCACTCCACATCACTCCATCTTTTTATTAAATATTTTTTATTCATACATTTTATTAAAATACGGGTACATAGAAAATTAAAACACAATACGAAATTAAAAGACGATACATATGAATTAAAAAACAACATTTAAAAAAAAACATAAATATAAAAAAAAACATAATAAATTAAGCATTGGCATACAAATGCTCGGCCAAATATGCTCGAATATTGTGATGTTCATGCGCGGAGCTGATATGCCGCATAACTTGTAGCATGTGTTCTTGGGTTTGAAACACATCGTCCGGTTGAATTTCTTCTTCTGCGAACAATTTAGGAGATATTACTTTTTTTTTAACTTTCGAACCATATTATGTAATATGATGCATGTGTACATCATATTCATGATTCTTTCTTTCCGTAAAGGTCGTGCAGGATTGGCTTATATGGCTCATTTCTTCTTCAAAACACCAAAAGCTCTTTCAATATCTTTTCTTGTGGATTCTTGTTTCTGCTCATATAAAATCCTCTTATGGTCACTGGATGATGGTTCGGGAATTGTTTTAGCAAGTGTTGCCAATTCCGGATATATTCCGTCCGTAAGATAGTATCCCCATGGATAGTGTACACCGTTAGCCACAAACTCCACCTCGGGTGCTCGTTCGGTTTTCAAATCATTAAATAAAGGGGACTGATATAAAACGTTGATGTCGTTGTTCGACCCAGAAACACCAAAAAATGCATGTCATATCCACAAGTCCTGCGACGCAACAGCTTCAAGTAAAATGAATGGATTCGGTCCATGATCTCGTCTAACATATTGCCCTTTAAAGGCAGTTGGACAACCGAACCACTCCCAGTCTGTACAATCAAGACTTCCTATCATCCCTAGAAACCCGTGCTTTGCTTCATGATACGCATAAAGTTTCTGATATCAGTATACGTGGGTTTTCTCATATACTCACCCCCAAATATTTCTATAACATCACTATAGAAATGATCAAGTGATTCTCGAGAAGTTCTTACGCTCATTTGCAGATACTCATCTAGAAAACCAGGAACGACGCCGTATGCCAATTGAGGAATTTCCGAGGTGCACTTTAACAACGGCGAAATACCTTCTTTTCCGGTACAACCAACATTATTACGAAAGTATGCAGAATGGTGAGTCACTTCACTAACTATCCAGTTGAAAAGGGGGTGGCCCATTCGAAAAACCTTTTTTAACTCTTTCGCAGCGTATCTTGGGTTCGCCGGAAAAAAAGGACGCAAGTAACCGATCATGAGCACCTATTCGGTCTCGAGTTATGACGTTTCTTGGTACTCGATTAGCAATGCGTCGTCTCTTAATAAAATACAACACTTTTTTAATAAAAACCCACTTGCGTTTCGTTGCGACTTCCGGATTTTCAGTGGCAAAAAATAACTCGTATTCGTCGATATTTTCCATTTTTTTAGTGATTTGGGGAGAATGTGTGAAATGTGTATGGAATGTGAATGTGTGTTTGAAAAATAAGAGTTTTTGGTAGGTATTTATAAGTAAAAAGGGGTATTGGAAAAAGTTTTTTTTTTAATTTTAAAAAATAATGGTTTAATAAAACATGTGGGACCTGTTTGTCTAAACTCACCCACGGTGAGTTTGGCCATGGTTTTTTATTGAAACAAACTCCCGCGCGAGTTATGGTGGGGGAATGGGGGCTGCGCGCGAGTGACATAAACTCGCTCGTGGGTTTAACCCCACTCCCACCAGCCTGACGATCCACAAGTGTACCGATTATAACCTATTTCAAGAGTGTACACCACAATAACGCTACCATATATATATATATATATATATATATATATATATATATATATATATATATATATATATATATATATATATATATATATATATATATATATATATATATATATATATATATATATATATATATATGTTGGAAATACGTTTTTACGTATTTAGGAAGATTCGGTAACTCCGATAATATATTAAGTTGTAGCTCGTAGTCTAGATATCTTACATTAAATAAACAAGGAAAGGCCTAGTCCATGTTATGTATGGCGGCCCAAATGCAAGCCCAAGCCCATCTTATGGGCTTGGTATATAAACCATCTCCTTTAATGGAGAGGGTGGTGGTTTTCATAATTTACACATAGTAATCTTTTATTTCTCTCTCTAGAAGTGTGTGAGCTCCATCATCTCTCTATCTCTTTCTCTCTCTAAAACGTAAGCAAGATTTACATATCCTACAAATGGTATCATCAGCCATGGGATGATTGTATTGTTTATGTGTTTGTGTTCTTGATTCATACGCTTTTTTTGATCCATTTTACACGAACCAATATTTTTTTTGTGTTTTTTATGGTTTTTTCTTGATACAAATCTTCTACATAGTTGTGGTAGAGATTTGGTATAGTTACTTTGGCTAAAAACACAAAATTTTTGGGTGTTTTGATCATTTTTTGGCTTAAAATCTCGAATTGGTTGAGTTTTGTCCGAGAAAAGTGGGATTTATTCCTATCAGTGTCATCGGAAAAGGGTTTAATAGTTATTCCGATCAGTGTCATCGGAAAAGAGTTTAAGGTTTCCGATCGTATTCCGATTTGGCACATTCCGACAAGGGTATTCCGATTAGGGACATTCCGACAAGGGTATTCCGATTAGGACATTCCGACAAGGGTATTCCGATTAGGGACATTCCGACAAGGGTATTCCGATTAGGACATTCCGACAAGGGTATTCCGATTAGGTACATTCCGATCAAGGGTATTCCGATAGGCTTATTCCGACAGTTTTCCGATCTTTATTCCGATCAACATTCCGACAACCCAAAAATTATTCCTTAAAAAAATTTTGACTTGGAATTTTTGGTTTATCGAGAACATAATTTAGGGGATTTCAACATTATTTCTTGGATTTAACACACAACAACAAACACATTTACTTTCTCTCATTGTTCGATCAATATTTGTAAATCTTAACTTATCGAAATGGAGTACACATCTCTTACGGACAAGTCCATCCTCTCGGGTACGGATAATCGTCCACCAATGTTGGAAAAATATATGTACGAGGATTGGACTTCCCGAATGGAACTTTACATGTTGAACAAAGAGAATGGACATCTCATTTGGGCATCGGTGCTCAATGGACCATTAGATTATGGTACAGTGACCGAAGGTACGACTACTCGTCCTCGCACAACGGGTGAATTGACTGGAGATATGAAGATTCAAGACAAATGTGATAAGTATGCTACAAACATCATTCTCCAATCCCTTCCTCCAGATGTCTAAAAACTCGTCCGCAAACATAAAGTTGCCAAAGAGTTATGGGATAGAATTCGTGTTCTAATGCAAGGCACCTCGTTAACTAAACAAGAACGAGAGTGTAAGCTTTATGATACTTTTGATAAGTTTGCCTATGTGCCAGGGGAGACTCTCAATGACTACTATCTGAGATTTACCCTATTGTTGAATGAGCTAAATATCTATGGCATGGCTATTCCTACGTTTCAATTAAACACCAAGTATTTGAACACTCTTCCTTCAGAATGGAAAAAGTACGTGACGGATGTTAAATTGGCTAAGGACTTGCATAACACCAATGTGGATCAACTTTAAGCTTGTCTTCAACAACACGAATGCCATGTGATCGAGGCTCGGTTGTCTAAACCTCAAGTTCATGATCCACTTGCCATGTATGCTTCTCAACAAAACATGGCTTATACTTATCAACAACCATCATACTTGCAGCAGCCACCACCACCACACACCTATCAGCAACCACAACAACTATCTTATCAACCACTAATGATGCCACAGCAAGCATTTCAACAAAGTGTTCATCAACAATCTTTTCCACAGCAACCACCATATCAGACATCACCATCACAAGCCAACACTTCTCCAATGGGCTATACTCCTCAGCAAGGATATTTTCCAATAGAAGCACAACCAGCACAAGCTTTCTACTCTAATGAACTTCCACCAATCCAAGCACCGGTCTTTACTCCAAATGATACGCCAACCGATGTTCTAAACCATCTCATTACCTATTTGTCCAAACTTGTTGCAACTAGAGGATTTCCACCAACAAACAATCAGCTCCGCACCTCTTCAAATCCTCGACAACAAGCTACTGTTCAAGATGTTCAAGTAACAGTGCAACCTATTCTGGAAAGGTAAAATTCATATGGACCTCCTACAAGGACTGTGAATGCTCAAGCTGTGAATTCTCAAGTTAATGGAAATGGAAGCCCCATTGGTCCTCAAAAGGTTGTGACTTGCTACAATTGTCGAGGACAAGGTCATATGGCTAGGCAATGCACTCAGCCGAAAAGGAGAAGGGATGAAGTGTGGTTTCGTGAGAAAATGTATTTGGTTGATGCTCAGTCTAAGGGAAAGATTTTGGATTCAGAGGAGTTAGCATTTCTTGCAGACCTAGGGGCAGCAGATACTGAAGGCATTGCAGTCGTTTCCACTTCTAATGCAGCTTATCAAGAAGATGATCTTGACGCATATGATTCGGATTGTGATGACATTCACTCTGCCCAAGCTGCTCTCGTTGCTAATCTCTCTCACTACAGTTCTGATGTTGTCAGTGAGGTACCCACCACAACCAATCTTGGTAATGATGATAACCCACATCAAGTTGGGCATGAAAATGACAACCTCGAACAGCATTCGGGAACTAGTAACTCAAATGATGTGGTACGCAATCCTACACATTTGAGTGAACCTCAACCAAAAGCTACGACGGGTATGGAATCTTATGCTCAACATGATTTGGTCATGGTGCCTAAACATATTATTGATCAAATTCATATGGCTCTCAGACAATCCGTAGATACGAATTCCACCCTAACTGTTGAGCTTGCGTTGCATAAAGAAAAGGCCAAAACTTTTGAAATGGTCCCTCAAGCAGAGAAAATAACATGTTCTGAATTTGACCAATTTCGTTTTGAAAAGATTGAAAACTTTAAAGAAATAGAATCATTAAAAGCTAATCTTTCCAATGAATTAAAAGCAAAAGAGTCGGTTGTCAATGATTTTCAGAAACTTAAAATGGATTTCGAAACTCTCGAGTCTAAAAAGTTTGAATCAGAAATTAATGCTACCAAACTTCTTAAATTCAAGGAACAACAGCTTTTAAAACAATACACTTCCACAGAAAAGGTTCATCTTTTAACTAAATCATTTAAAGAACTCGAACTTAAGTGTCTTCAAAATTTACCACCTAATCCCGGTAATACAAAGCTTTTGGCCAAGTATAAAATAATTTCGTTGTTCCAAGTCTTTTCGAATTGATTATTGGTGGAAAGTGCGACTCAATTGTTCTTGGTGGATAAAAGAAATTGGTTTGTTTGTTTATCTATTTTTAAACTAAAAGCAAATAATTGTCGTTGAGTAATGATTAAAGCTTTTTAAAGATTAAACTAAAAGTTATTTAGTAAAAACACTTTAAACATGAAATTTTGTAAAACTTTAAAACTTAAAAACTTAATCTATCGGAATGCAAACTGAATGCTATCGGAATGTGCAAAACTCTAAACCATCGGAATATATATAAAACAATTCTGTCGTAAAGTTGTACAATCGCAAAGTCCAGATCGGAATATAAGGTATCGGAATGTTTCTGTTGCAATATGATCAACCTAACGGAATGATGCAATCTATCGGAATGTAGCTGACAAAAAAACGGCAGAGTTTCGACTCAAAGTAACCTTACCACCCGTCGGAATATGCGATCGCAATGTGCGATCGCAATCCCAGATCGGAATAAGGGGGATAAACCAAGCTATCGCAAAGTAGAACCCTCAATGGGTTACTGCGATAGAAACCAGCAGCCGTCAGAATGTGGGATACCCAAATATTGCGATGCACACAACACTTAATCCGAAAATGAAGAATAAGCCAAGGTTTCAATAAGCAGTTCCAATAAGCTAACTTAACTGGATCTTAAACAACTCAATAAGCTTAAATTTGACAACTTTCAAAACATAAAATCATAAACTTTATAAAAGAAACCTTAAAAAGACTAAAACGTTTAAGTAATCCGAAAAGCTATAAGCTAAAAACATGAAATAAGCCAATAAGCACAAAGAGCTTACAACTTAAACCGTATGAGAGCTTATGTAAGAATATAAAGATCAACCTTTTAATCACGAAACATCAAAATCAACACGAATTGAGAACCATTCGGATCAAATATGAACTTTCGGATTAAGAACAAAGTAAAATAAAGAAAGGAAGGAAGAGATTGTAAATTAAAAGCTTTAACTTGAACTTGAGATTAACGAAATCCAAATACAAAGATTAAAAAGAACTTAATCTTAAAAGAAAAAATGAAAACTTAGTGAGAGAAAGTTGGGAACTTTCTCTCTCTAAAAACTAGAAAGGAAAAAAAAAGACAAAACTAAAACTAGCTAACCCCTCCTAATGTGATTAGGAGGGTATTTATAGGGAAAATGGGGAGTGCATGTGTTGCCTCCTCTTTTCTTTCTTCTCGACTCGATTTAATTCTTTGTCTTTCTCGACGTCGTCTCGGGATTTGAACTCGTCTTATAATTTTTCTTCTATAATTAGACTTGAGTTCTTCGACTTCATTAAACTTCCGTCTTTAGACTTTTTCTTCGATAAATCTTCAGAATAGGCCTTGGACTTCCGTTCTTTTTGCACTCTTGATCTTTTGACTTTGTCTTTTCTCGTTTTCTTCGATAAAAGCCCGTGAAAGCCCGTGTTTTCTTCCTTTTTCATCTTTTGATCCTAAAACACAATAAAAACACAAACCATGCATAATTCCGACTTTTACGACATAAAATATACGTTTTGGTCTTGTTATTATTGGAAATAAGTGGTAAAAGGATAAGTGTTTTCACACTTATTAAATCCTCTACACTTGACCATTGCAATGCCCTCATGCAATGCATTAATTTAAAAGCACGGTTTACATTATCCATCATAAATAACCCCCCTTGGCCTTTACTAATTACTAAACATTAAGGAAAATAAAAAGATAGAAACAAGTAAAGAAATCAAAAACTTACATTGGGTTTTGGCTGCCATGAACGTTTATCATTCTCAAGTTTCACGTTCCCCATACCAAGCTTAAAAACGAGATCATTGTTATTATTAGTTAGCAAACTAACACGAATTTATGTGGGCCAATTATTTACTTAGACTCCCTTATTTCTAGGTGTATCTCTTATATTTTATTATTGTCTTGAATGATCACGAGGATGCATTGTTTGACTTATTTCGATAGTTTATTTAGGCCGAAAATAAAGTGGACGATTTAATCAATAGTTAGCTAAAGGATAAAATCTTTTAAAACTGCTTCTCGGGACCGAATAAAGTTCATATCTTGGAATAACTTGCTTCACGATTTGAGACCTCTCTCGGACCGATATTTGGCAGTGACTTCATACTTCAAATCTTGAGAGACGTTCTTGAAGTTATGGTCTTCTCTTCATAATAGGAATTTCTTCACTTGAAGTTTTTGAGAGATTCTTCATATTTGGACCACGACTTCTTCATTTTTCTCCAATATTTATTTTGGACTTTGATATACAACGATCCGCCTCCTTTTAGGACTTGGATTTATTTAACCTCATACCTTGTTAGGGCCTTTTTGGATAGACTTCTCCATGATCTTTTGGGGAGTATTTGCTTTTCGTCGTGTGTCTCGATCCTTCATATTGATTTTTGATAAATGATTCTTCACATCACTTTTGGATATTTAGCAACAAAATGTAGCCCGCATGCCTTGTTAGGGCCTTTTCGGACACGCCAATCTTCGCATCCCGCTTCAATAAGTTATGCCTTGGCTATGAACTCTGATTAATACCGATCAACTTTTAAACGATCCTGTGCTAGAAGCTAAGTAACTTTTCAAATCGTACAACCTTATTTATTGCAGATAAATTTATTAACAAGCGATAGGAGAATAGGCTTATAATCAACTCACATAAATTCACGAAAGAATACCAAACTTATAATTGACTCTATCATCTCTCGTTCTCCACAATTTAAAATCTCAAGGAATGAGACTCGTGGATGCTTAGCCAATTAAATCAAAGTTTTGGGTTTTTGAGTCATCTATAGGATCTTGCAAACTCTTAGACTTTTTCAAGTTTAGAATTCGCATTTTAAAGTTCACTTGATAAACGACTCTCTAGGATCAATTATAGGAACTTGCGAAAAGTTCTTGTTCTTAACCCGTAAGAGTTAAGACTTTCGCGTTTTAAAGTTCCCTATATAAAAGCATAGTAAAAATTGACTTAAACACGTTAAGGATACTAGCTAGAGTAAACTTAGATAAGTAAACTCAGGTTGAGTCAAAATATTCACGACTTTGAAAAATTTAAAACCACTTTATTAAACTTTATTTAAGCAAGGAAAGTAAATAACGATAACAAAGGAGAATACTACTATACTAATAGGCTAAAATAGATTAAAATTTTTGAAAAATGTCGAAAAATCAATTTTTCGGTTAAAATGAGGAAAAATACAAGAAAAAGCCCACTTAACTTCGATAGAAGTCCCCCTACACTTAATATAAACATTGTCCTCAATGTTTAAGCATGTAGGAGTGAACTCCCCTACACTTAGGACATTGTGCACGTTGTTTAAATCTTGCTAAGGGAAGGACAACTAAAGTGATTTCAATGTGAACATATAAGATATGAAATATTGAATCACGATAGTTTAGGATAGAACCAGGAAGACGGGAACATGGAATCACGGTTCGTCAAAAGTCATCGAGGTGCACTGTGAAGCTTGAATCCCTGCAGAGAATAAGAAACAAGACAATAAACACATACGGGGCTCCCCCTACACTTATTATGAAAGCGGTAAAGGATAGATCACGGGTTGCCTCCCGAGAAGCGGTTATTTTTTATAACCGAGTCACGAGCCTGACTCGACCCAAAACTAGTTCATGGGAAACGTGGTGAGGGATGGAATTATCTCATGAGAGATGTCCTCACCAAAGTACAACTTCACGCGCTGGCCATTCACCTTAAAATTAGGCCCATTTGGCTGAGAAAACTCAATGGTGCCATAGGGAAAGACTTTGGCGACGGTGAATGGACCAGACCAACGGCTTTTCAACTTGCCAGAGAAGATCTTCAACTGAGAGTTAAAAAGTAAGACTTGATCACCAACGTGGAACTCTCGATTCTTAATTCTAGTGATTGTAGAGTTTTTACCCCTTTAGGAAAAGGAAGGAAAAAGTGGCAAGTATTAAGTGTCGGTTTAGGAAAACCGAGCACTAATGACCAAATAAGTCCAAGTTCGTTTCCCAAGGAGGCAAGTGCGTTGTGTTAAGAGATGATAAATAATTTGTGATTATATGATTGAGAGAAAAGAAGATAGAAATGGGATTAGAAGAGGAAGACGGTTACGAAGACGGATTAAACTAAGACGAAAAAGGCGTTCACGTAAAACCGTAAAAACTACCAAAATTAAAATTGTAACCTAAAAATTCCTAAAAATTACTAAAAATCCACAATAAAATTCTAAGAGTTTACAAAAATCCAAACTTGCTAAAACCTTTTAATTAATTAGATAATGACTTTTTAATGCTAATTAAAGCCCTAAAAATCACAATTAATTATTAAAAAGTCCCAAGCAAGATTTTAAAGTTTGTAAACCTCAAAAATAACCTAATTAAGCTAAAAGTATTTTTTTTTAAAATTTTAAAACCAAATAAAACTATTTTTAAACACTAAAAAACTATTAAAATCAATTAAAACTTAAATTAATTCTAGAAAATAATTTAAAAGCCCTAAAAATATTTGGAAAGTTACAAAATTCCTAATTAAGTGTCTACAATCTAGGAAAAATGTAAAAACTTAAAAAATCAAACTTTTAATTTTTAATAATAAAATAATATTAAAATATTCAAAAAATTCAAAGTTTATAAAAAAATTCTAAAAAATTACCAAAAATCTAGAATAATGTAACTAAGACAAAAATGCAATCAAAAGTTTCCAAAACCTTTGTAATAATTTTATATTAAATTCCAAAGTTGGTTAAAAACCCTAAAATCATATAAAATAAAAAATTAGCTAAAATGAAAACTTTAATGGCTGTAAACCTCAAAAATATATTAAAAACCTAAAAACTATTTTTCCAGATTTTTAAAATACCTTTCCTATTTTTAATTTACTTTTCAAAATTTAAACTTAAAATAATCCTAGAAAATTAAATAAACACGTGAAAAATAAACTTTTTGAACCAAAAAGTCCTAAACCCTAATAAGAACAAAAGAAAAATGCTAAGTTGTAAAAACCCTAAGAGAATAAGCTGAAATTAGCTTATAAGTAAGCTGATTAGTTAAATAAGCTACAAACCAGAACTACTTAAATATTTAAAGTTCCAAGTGATAACCAGTCAAAGACCCTAGGGCAACTGGTTATCACGTTGGAGTGTGAGAGGAGTGGCGCAGGTTCGAGTCCTGGCCACGTCCTTTTTGTAAAAACTTTTTTTTTCCTTTTTTAAACTTTAAATACTCAAAAACAGTAACCTTAACTTACTTTAAAACACAAATATAATCAAAAACCAACTAGAATCAAGCTGCTTAGGATCAAAACAATGCCCAGTTAGGCATTGTGTTACTGATAAACACACAAGTAAAACAAACGTATCTTCACAAGTGAAGATAGAACAAGAGGACTTGTTCCTGGATTTTTGATGATGTTTGATGGACAATATGGGCACTCCCACAACCAGTTGGGTTGTGGGAAGTCAATAAACAAGAAAAAAAACAACAAGTACTACACAAAATCACTCACAAAATCAGCAAAAAGCTTACTGATGAAGCTTAAGGTTACTGATGAAGGGTAACGTGATCTATTAGGCACAAATGTGAATTTCAGACCTTCAAAACTTGCAAATAAGTTCACCAAATAGCATATAACCAACAGCAAACCCTAGATGGACCTAGAATCTAACAGATTGCAAAATTTGAGGCACAAATTCCAACAAAAACAGTCACTAGAGCTCTTAACTGAATTTTGACCACTCTTTTCAATTTTAACATGCAAATTTGTTTCAAACCTTACCAAACTGAAAACCAGACACTAATACTACCTAATAACAACCTATTGAGTGTGTTTGAGCTTATTGCAAGCCAAAATCTACCCCCTATTTGAACTAGCATGCAGATCCAAACACCCCTTAATTTTTCTGAAAATGATTTTAACAAAGAAAATCTTAATAAAACTCTACCAAACTGATTTCAAACACTCCTAATATGCATAACAAAAAATTTAAGTCCTAATCAAGCAGATAAAACAAACAAACAAGCAAATTCACAAAAATTCACCAAATCACATGAATCTTAATTTTTGAAAACTAAAACAAGGGAACAAAGGATTATACCTTGTGGGACCCACATCCAGGCCCCACTAAGGCTGCTATGCCTTCTCCTACAAGCTGGGGCTTGTGCAGTTGGCTTATAGGAACAAGTATGCAAGTAGAGATGCTAGTGGTGGTCACAAAGACACACACATCCAATATTTCTTCAAAATGGATGAGATATTTTTGAACCTGCTAAGAAAGGAAGTAAACAAGAAAGTGAGCTGTTCACAAGTCCAATAAGCAAATAAGCCAGCTTATCAGTTAAGCTGCCTATGGCTTATTTGACAAAAAATGAAAAACTGATATTTTTTTTGGTTTTCTGAAAATTTCAACAATAACTAAATCAACAAACTCTTTAAGTTTCACTTGAGCTTGATATTCAACAAGAATATCAGGCTCATATGATCAAATTAAAAAGCTTGGACAGAGAACTTATAAACTTAACAACTTGAGTTTCCAAAAATAAACAAAGACTGAAAATAAGGTTTCAACTTCAAAACTTAAAAATGCAATGGAAAAGTAAAGGGCTCTTGTTCTATTTCGTCACAACAAAAACAAGTTTCATTAACTTTGAAAGGGCTTTACAATGTTTGACCAAGGAAAGAGAAAGCAAGAACAAGAACTATGCTAAGTCTATGTGTCCTTATATAGGGACTTACAAGATTCTAGAAAGCAGAAAAACACTAAACCCTAATGTAGATGAACTTCCCATCTTGCCCCTCTCGAATATTTGAAGATGCCAGAAAGATGCTGATTTTGAATTCAACTTTTGATGCCATGTGATGAATTCTTGGCTGTATGTTGATGCAAGCTAGATAAAAATGATCTTGGCCATTAAAAGGAGCCTTTGAGAACACGAAAATGTCATGAGTCGTTGATTCTCTGTCCTTAGTTTGTCTTCAAGCTCAATTGTGGGTCAGGGGAGGGTTGGAGAGCCAAGTGGGGATGAGGGTGACGTTTTTGGGAGCTGGGTTTGGGTTTAGGGTGTGATGAATTAGTGTTCTAGAAAGTTATAACCATAAACCCTTTGTTTTTGGTGAGTTTGATCCTGGGCTGTTCTAGGGTTTATGGGGTAATTAGGGAGAAAGTTTAATCCGTTTTGGGTTAATGAATTTTTAAAAATGTGTTTTGGTGGGAAGGCATTATTAAACGTGGTTTAATAAGTTTAATAGTTGGTGGGTTGTGACGTGGAGTAGGGGAGGATGGTGATTGGTGGAGGGGTGGAAGTGGGTGACGTGGAGGATGCTGGTTGGGTGGTGTGAGATTGTTGTCTGGGCAGATTAGGTCCCCCAATTCTTTTGTTTTGTTTACTTTGTAAAAACAGCCACAAAAACTAGTTCCCTTTGTAAATAAGTTTGGGCAGTTTACACTTTTTGCACAATAACTCTTCAAGCTTATATCAAGGACTAAACATGCATATTTATGATATTTGAAGGACTGATTTTGGCAGTTTTTTCATTCTTCAAGGTTTTGACTTGTTTGTTGACTTCTTGGAGGACCAATATTGACAATTTAGTTTTGTTGAGGGACTAAATTTGCCAATTCTTCAAAGTTAAGGGTCCTTTTTGTAATTTTGACAAACTTTAGGGACCAAACTTGTAATTATGAAGATACAAGGGTATAAAGTGTCAATTCTTCCATATTGGAGGACCCTTCTTCATAATTCTTCAAATCTTCAAGGGTTTTCTTTGGAAAATTCTTCATTAGGGCTTGGTTCATTGTGCGGCTTCGTTTCCCGTGTTCGTTTTTTGATTGATTCTTGTGATCTTTTTGTCATTTTCTCAATATCCATACCTAAAATACACAAGCAACAAACACAAGCATATATTTGGGTATTTTGATGATATTTAATACATTTTAAGCCCTATTTGGAAGATGAGACTATGTATAAAAGCAGTCTCATCACTCCCCCGTACTAAACCATTGCCGTGCCCTCACGCAATGCTAGAATAAAGTATTGTAGCACATCCAAAATTCATTTTATTCACTTTATTTGAATGATAAACTAGCTACACTACTACTATTACTACTACTTGTGTTTTAGACATAATGTATGATTTTCATCGCAAAATGGGACGTTTAGGTTCATAGAATAAGAACACGTGAATGCTTCGTTAGAAATAATTTCATCGTCCTCGATTTTCACCTCAATTCCATGCCAAGCGTGCAACGAGATCATTGTCATAATAACTTAGTAATGCTAACACTACTCATATGCCCTAATCACGTACTTATTCTCCCGTTATTCCTAAGTTGTATCTCTTATATTTTATTATGTCTAGAATTTTTCACGAGGATACATTGTTTGACTTATGCGATAATAGAGATTTGGGTCTAAAAATAGAGTCCTAACGGTGTAACCAAGACCATCAAATCAATAACCCCTCCTAATAGACAACGATGTCAAAAAATTAGGTTGACAAGAAGAATCGATAAACACGGTTTTATAACGGTTTTGAACATGAGACTTATTACCAAGACTTTTATACGCCCCCTAACGGAAGGGCCTTATTATCTTTGGTTTACCTCCATCTTTTATTCATCTTCGCCATGAAGCTTTTATTATGACTTCGGACTTGCCTTGCCTTTTATTATCCGCCTCATCGGTGGTTTTATTAGCCAAAGACGTATATCCTCACGCTAAAGCGAATTTTGGATCTTTAAAGCTACGAAGATTAAGGCTTGATTCACTTTCAACTTTGCATAGATTTTTCGGCCTTGTGGGGCTTCAAATTGTTTGCTAGATTTAGGTGAGCACTTGAAATCTTATTATTGGGTGAAGCTTTCGATTATTCGGGTTGCCAATACTTCAAAACCGTGACGCTGGCGATACCTTAATGTCTTCCCAATTTAATTACACGGAAGCTACTAGAAAAGACTAGAAACCCAACAATCATAACTAAACCGCTAAGTCAATATTTATTAAGCAAAAAAAATATTTACATGCGAAGGGAGAATAAGCAAACAACGAGAACACATGAGTTTTTGAAAGAATACGAGTACTCTACGTTTAGCATAGTAACTTATAATTAACTGTAGAATATTGATAATCAATGAATCTATGAAGGGGTTTGTTAATTTCTAGAGAGAGAAAGTTAGAGAGAGAAAGTGAGAGAAACTATGTGAATTTTATTAAGTGGAAATTAAGAAATGATAACAACCAACCCCTTTCCTTAGTGGAAAGGGGTATTTATAGTTCCAAGTCATAAGTGGACTTGGGCCGGTCCATGACAAGCCCATGGACCGGTTCTTACTTAAGTTAATAAGCAAATAATAACTAATTACTAACTACGAGCTATTACAACATAAATCATATTGTGGAGTGACCGATACTTCTAATATACGTTAAAACGTATTTCTAACAATCTCCCCCTAAGGGAGGTCACTCCACGTTACAAAATTCTAAACCTAGCATACTATACTAAGTCTTCGTTCTTTAGCTCGTAGTCTTTTCTTCTTTTCTTTCTTTTGTTGTGAATATGTTGATTTGATCTTTTTGGCTTTGACTTGAGAGCATTGTTCTTTGGCCTTTCACGTGCGATCTTTGCCTTTCTTGTGAACTTTGCCTCCTCGTGACTTCATGTTCCACACACTTACGTCTTTTTGTTGGATTCTTGAAAGCTTCAGAGTTTGGTACAGCGGAAGACTTCATCTTGTACTTTCTTGAATTTTTGTTGCAAAAGACATAAGCATGTGGGAACGACTTTTCCAGGTACACCGCAACACCACCGTCTTTACTGGTACTCAGCAACGCCACCGTCTTCAACAGGTACACAGCAACGCCACCGTCTTTAGCAGGTACACAGCAACGACACGAATAAAATGGCTTTGAACATTTTATTCTAATTCGGTAGCATTTTACCTCCGGTCGGTGAAGACCGTTGGACGATATTAGATATCGTACCCGTGACGGATAGTTTCAATTAAGTAACTTCCTGACAGGATTTCGCGGGTAAACCCGTTCTCTTTATTCGACCGTCCAAAGCTGACTGCGAACATAAAGAGTGAATCACTTGGATAAATTATCCTTGTGATTAAGAGCCGTCAATTCATGAAACCTGGAACAAGTGAATTTCAATTAAGATTTTCACCATCGTTGCTTTCCAGTTGTCACGAGCTCGATTCATAAAGAATCTTGCACGTTACCTACCAAGTGCTGTTTGATGTTGACACTAGAAGGATTTCCACTCGTCACTGTGGTCAATAAAGAGTCACTCTGAGTGTTCTGGCAAGATCATATGATAATGCGAAGAGGCCTGGAACGAGTTTAAGTTCAATTAAGAATTAAACCACTGTTACCTTCCAGTTTTTCACAAGATTGGTTCTAAAAGAACCGCACGTGTAACCTACCATGAGCTTGTTTGATGTTGGCTCAAGCAGGATTTCCATCTTCATTGTAATACTTGCGTATTACTCGGATGTTCTGGCAATATTACAGGAATACTGCGTAGGACTCATGAAAATCTCTTACTTTTCACAGTGTGTGAGAAAGCAAGGAATAAATGGAAAGTGTCCTAATGAGACTTTTGATGATCTCTTGGCTCTAGACTCGATTGTGCGTTTTGATTTTAGTGAGCGATGGCTGGAGAGGAGTGCCACCTTTTCAATACCAGTCTATTCGGAGTGAATAAACCAGTAGATAACGTGTTGATCTCCGTGTGATTAAAACAAATACCTTTTGAGAGATATTTGAGTTAGCTGGGGAAGGGTTGTGCATTGCATCACTGGGTCCATGATGTCTTTCTTCAATACCGAGAATCATTAGCAAAAATGACCTCAATAGCATATGTATTGACCCGGTTTCTGCCTAAAGTTGTAAGGAGGGCTTCTTTCTTTACACCCTTTATCTTTACATTTCTTTTTCATTCTTCAACCCCTTCAATGCTTACCAATACGTCATCACTAGCACCTTGTTGTGATTGTTCCAGTGCTAGCTTAAGTACTTGGTCGGCATTCAGCTACGTTCACATTCTTTCTCCATCTTTCCTAGGACTTCTAATTCTAACTAGGGAATTGTCCTTGGGAAGATTCCATCGGCTCTGATGAATCATTGGACTAAACCTATTCCTACCACCCTTTTGTCACCACATCCGTCGTGAATTAAGCGTGTTTTGGGAAGGAATTGCCACCATGAAAACATCATTGAAAATCACCTAAGGTACTTGTGATATTAAAATCAAAAGTTTTGTACCTTAGGTGTTTTGATCATCAAAAACGCTCCCCCTTAACACGTGCTTAACACATATTAAGTTGGATTATCATTAAGTCTTTTTCATTTTAGCCAAGTAACACTTACGTCTCCTTAATCCCATTTTCTCCCCTTATCCAAAATGTTAACCATTAATATTTGGGATATTGAATGGATTAACCGGTCTTTGGGTAAAAATGAAATCAATGTTTGGCCATAGAACAAGTTATTGCTCCCCCTTAAGTTAATAAGGGATAGTTGTAGTGCTTTGGTATGACATATTTTG
The DNA here is from genome assembly GCA_025667525.1 of Glebionis coronaria. Lineage (NCBI taxonomy): Eukaryota > Viridiplantae > Streptophyta > Magnoliopsida > Asterales > Asteraceae > Glebionis > Glebionis coronaria. The sequence continues at coordinate 296,105,857 of CM046880.1, read as the reverse complement.
AAAGATTTAGAATCTCGTGAGAAATTCTTGAAAAATTATCATACCTTAACACTACATCAAGCCATTCAAGCACATTATTCACAAATTTACATATTCACAATTGAAAACCAATATAAAGTGACCTGAGATGTACGACCCATCAGATGGATCGTTGCAGTAGCTTGTGGTGCACTAAATACGGTCTTCCACCCACGAATCTTTCCAAGCTCCTCATCAATCTACGTTCACGGAGCTTTTGATCGATCTTTTTGATCACATACTTTGCCATCTGCCGGTAACCCGGATGCCAATCCTCCGTCATCTCTGGCAAAGTCCCACCCGAGTTCAGATGCTCCAACTTATCTCTGACTTGTATAAGAGTGCCATCGCTATACTTGTGGAGCTCCCCCACCCTCATAAACTTCATCAAACCTCGACTGTTCAAGTAGAAAATGCCGGAATTTGGGACAGAAATGCCGGTATAAGGACATCTTTCTACGTGTTGAGGTAGCACTTGATTCACAGGACGGGTTAAATTGAGCCTCCTCTGATAGCTTTCGACTCCCAACTGAAGATCCTCAACTCGTGACTTGATTACAATGCTTCGTGTGAACATACGAAGTGCTGTATTCAAAGCAATCAGGTCTTCACGAGGAATGTGAGTAAGTTGATCTCGGGTCATTAGAAGCAGCATATCTTCAATATCCTCAAGGCGAATGATGGAAAAATCTCCTTGCTGGATTTTGTATTCCCTGTCATCCTCCCTTTTCAAGCGAATCTCCGTCACATGATAGTAGCCGTTCTTGGCTTCAGTTTTCATTCCTAAGATGCTGGAGATACGGATGTCGGATCTAACATTGCTTCCAGACTTGACCATGCAGCAACCCCTGTACGCCCTTCGGACTCGTTCGTCCCAATGAGATGCACCTATGACAGCATACATATCATAATTACGATTCATTTTCGGGACCCAGAGTCGATTTACCTTTTCCTCGATGAAGGGTATTGTCCCCCAGTTGGCAGCTTTCAGCAAAGTCAGGGATGTTGCATACTTGGATGACCCCTTCATAAGATACTCAAGATCATTGGTGACGAAGAAGTCAAGAGTAATCTGATTATCTTGAGCAGGATCCATTGGAGGTGGAGCTCTTTCTGATTCATGAAGTCCAGGCCGTTGAACGGTTTTCAAAGCCTTCAGGATCTCATCGGCATAGTACTCGAGCTCCATTCGGGGTAATCCGGTTTTGGCACGCAGTCTCTTATCTTTCAGTGCTTTCTTTACCAAGGATGGAGTAACCGAAGTCTTATACTCATGAGCAAGAAATGCACATAAGTCAATCGGACTTCGGATACGGAGATACAGCACATCTCTGTCAGCATCTGTGATCGGATCAAATTGTGCTGCTGCCGTGATCCAAGCTTGTGGTGGTGCAGACTCGTCTATCTCCAACGTGTCTTCCCAGGCACGAATGCTTGGTTCAGGAACCGTAGATTGTTGTGCTTGTTGTAGAGGAGTGGAAGTGCGAACATCTACTGGTTCAGTTTCAGGCATTTCAGCAGTGTCTTGAACTGGAGAGTGTTGTGCAGCTTCGGGTTCTGTCACTGATTCTGCAATCACAGGAGGAACAACAGCAGAACTAATGGGGTTAGTTGTAATAGGTAAAGATACAGCGACAGAGATACCAGGAACCGATGACGCTGTAGTGGCATTCACATCGTGGCGCCACTTAGTTCGTCTTGATTCTGAGGATGTCGACTTGTCCTTCTGTCCTGCATCTTTTGTGGACTTGGTTCCAGTACCAGTCTTCTTGGAGCTGGTAACCTTGTCTCCCTCTTTCGGCTGTTCACCCCCATCATCATCCTGATTGTCATCCCCGTTATTATCCCTAACACTCTCCTGATTCTCATCACCACCATCATCGCCATCATCATCATCCTCATCCTCGTCATCATCCTCATCATCCTCATCATCATCACCACCTTCGTCATCGTCACCACCTTCTTCATCGTCTTTCTCCTTTTCACCTTCTTCTTCTTCTTCTTCCTCTTCTTCACCCGTACCCTCTTCTTCACTCTCTTCCCTTTCTTCCTCAGGTAAGATGTGATAGGGTACCACACTTCCAAACATTTTGAATAATCTATCATCCTCCATGATAGCATCATTCAGGGATTTATATAGAGCCCGTTGAATCCTCGACTTGTTATACGACCCAAGTTCCACCATTCGAGCCTTAAGGATCTTCTTCAATTCAAAATCCGTCAGGTCATAAGCAATCTTATAGGCGGCTTCTGAAGGGTTGGAGGATTTGACCATCAAGTTGTCAGCAGCAAGTGTCTTCAACTCGTCACGAAGCTTAGGCATTAAGGATTCAACGGATTCTTGCACTCTTTCTTTCACAGATGTTTCAAGTGCTTCTTTTTGTTCCTTATATTTATCCCTCATTGCTTGAAGTCTGGTAATGCGTGCAGCATGCTTATCAGCCTCAGCCTGCTTAACTCGAGCAAGTTCCTCTGCATGAGCTTTACGTGTAGCTTCCATGTCTGCAGCGAACTTGGCAATCAACTCTTCTTGAGCTTTCTGAGATGTTTCTTCCCTTTGAGCTCGTCTTTGCAACTCTTGGCGAAGTTCATCCATTTCGCGTTTGTGATTGTCAAGCATTTCGGCCATCACTAATGCAGCCATTGCAGATGTTGCAGAGCTGCTTTGGGTTGACTGAATAGGCTCGGTTGTTACTGCTGTACTAACGATGGGGATTATGGGTGGTGGAAGAAATGGTGTGGAAGCCGGTCGGGTTGGTCGGGTTGTTAAGGGTTGGATTGGTGGAGGTAGAGTTGCCAAGGGTTGAATTGTCACCATGATTGTAGGAGCAGCAGGTTCCTTTTCCACACTTGTTGAAATAGGGATTGATGGCTCCTTCGAAGTGGAATAGTTTTCAGGTGACCCAAACTCATCAACATCATGCGGTTCCTCGTACTCATCCTCAATATCTACCCTCGCACCTGAACCACTACCGCCTGTATCTTTCCTACTCCTTTTAATAGCCATCTTCATCATTTGTTGCTCGGATTTATCAAGAGTAGGATCAACAATATCTGCTTCATCACGTAGACGCATCAAATCCTTACCCTTTCCTTTCTTACCCTCTGACTTCTTCTTCTTGGGTTCGGGTTCAGGTAACGCAGCTGGTTGTTTGCGTTTACCTTTACTCTTAACCGTTGTGGAAGAGTCTTCTCCAGTTTGAAGGTTTGCTTTCAGCCTCTGGATTTCTAACTGTAGTAGCTTGTAATCTGCAGAACCTTTGATTTTTTCAGATAGAAGGTAATCAGGAACAGGACCCGGAATCACACCAGTAGACGGTCCTTCATGCCTCAGATCTACAGTATCATCAGCTTCTTCAGTGTGATAGCGACCTCCTGCACGCCTATCAATAGTAGTATCAAGCTTCATAAAGTAATTTATGATGAGCTTAATAAACCGAGGATAAGGAAAGAAGTTTGTCTTCAGCTTCTTGTTGTGGAAGAGTTGAAAGGTGAATTCTTCCAATATCAACAAAGCATAATCTGAATTCGCAGCTTTGTACATGCCATAGAAGAGGTTCATTATTGGACTTCGCAAAGCATCATGTCCACTCGTTTTTGGTGTAAGGCATTTACTGAGAATACCCATCAAAGCTCTCCAGGGTTGTCCCACCTTAGCAGTTGTAAACTCAGATGCAACTCGTATTTCCGGACATCCAAGTGCATCAAATAACTCCGCGAGTTCATCTTTAGTAGGATCCCTTGAGAAAGACATGCCCTTGGGTGTATCCCGTATACCAAGCATCTTACGGAAGTCTGAAACGGTGAGTGTCTGCTGCTTGTTGTCGATGGTGAAGGTGATCTTGTTCGAAGTGAAATCCTTGGTTGCCCAAAATTCAAACATATACTCATAAGGCACCGAGGCTGTACTCCTAAGGGCGTTCTTGAAATGGGAGTTATCAAGAATGGCTATGGCGACCTTAAAACCATGGTGAGTGGATTTAGAAACCTGCTTTAGCTTATAGTTGTTGGGTATAAACTTAAGGGTTCGAGCTTTAGCAATATCGGCTTCCCTAGATTCTTGGATAGCTTGTACTGTTGGGTTAGTCATTTTATCTGCTTAAGATAAGACATGAAAGGTTGATGCACAAAAACAGATAGATATATATCATTCTTACTTCTAAGCATAACACATTTCTTAAGACAAAACAACAAGTACATAGATAGCATGCAAACAATAACAATCAAACAACTCATCCGGAACTTTTCCTCATTCGGAACATTTTCATCCGGAACATTCTTCGTTCGGAACTTCTCCTCATTCGGAAGTTCTTCATCCGGAAGTTCTTCATCCGGAACTTCCTTCATCCGGAAGTTCTTCATTCGGAACTTCCTTCATCCGGAAGTTCTTCATTCGGAACTTCCTTCATCCGGAAGTTCTTCATTCGGAACTTCCTTCATTCGGAACATTCCTCATTCGGAACTTCCTTCATCCGGAAGTTCTTCATTCGGAACTTCCTTCATTCAGAAGTTCTTCATTCGGAACTTCCTTCATTCGGAAGTTCTTCATTCGGAACTTCCTTCATTCGGAAGTTCTTCATTCGGAACTTCCTCATTCGGAAGTTCTTCATTCGGAACTTCCTCATTCGGAAGTTTTTCAGAAGAAATCCTTCATTTGGAAGTTTTAAGCCACGTTCATCCGGAACTTTTACAAACTAAACTCAGATGATTAATCTAGCGCGTTTGTGAGTTTCTAAGGCAAACTAAGGCATTTTAAACATCATATCTTACAAATCCGAGCAAAACCCACCACAAATCCTAATCAATTAAGCCTAAATTTAATCATTAACCCTAAATGGATTGAACTGATTTAATTGAGCATGTTTAACAGAATTTTATGATAAGAAATGTGGATTAGAAGTTAACATGTTGATGTATATACCTTGATTTAGCAGATGAACAGAAGGAATGATCAGACGAAGGTTTGAATGCGTGTTTGTGTGTGTAAACAATGGCGGCAAGTTTGATAAACAGTGAAAGGATAATAGTGAGGGGCGGGGTGTGTGTAGTTTGACTTAGGTCAAATAATTTTGACAAGTTTCAAGAAATCACACATTTAGTCCCTCTAGTATCTATACTTTTCCTTTTTGTTTCTAATGTTTCCATTTCATATAATCCTTGTTTTACTTACACATAACTTAGCAAATACAATCTATTAGCATATCCCCAAAATCTAAAAGCAATGCCTATCACTTAGAACGAACACTAGTCGTTTTCTAAAGCAAAACCACTCAATTACCATGTAGCCCTTAATTTTCACAATCACTTTTGAAAATCAATTTTAATGACGAAGATGATTTTACTATTTTCTCCCCCTTAAACGATGACCCGTTTTCTATTTAAAGAGCTGTAATCATTGTTTAAAGAGTCAAATAGTGATGAAAGCATTTCCAATTTATCTCTTGAAAAATTTTGATTCGTGGTTTTAATAAGATTTCTCTTATTTTGACAAATTAATACACTGAGACGTACACAAATTCGTGTCAGACCAAGTTATAAAGTAAACTTGATCCCTTTGCATGATTTGGCTTGTAAATCACGCCCGAGAAAATTAATTCCCGTTCTGAGCCAACGTTTTCCAAGGAAATACGTGACTTTAATATGAAAACCGGGTTGCAGTCTGAAATAACTACAAGCCATAATGGGCATGTTTTAAAAATGTACAACTTTTATACGGACTCTATTTATGGCACCGTGTCAATATTAATCGACATTTCTAAGGCCGTAAATATTACCGTACTAAAAGACATGCCCGTTTTAAAACAAAAAATATTTTTGGTTTTTCTTGGTTTTATACTTTTTATGGTTTTTCTAGGTTTTATATTTTTTTTATGGTTTTTCTTGGTTTTATATTTTTTATGGTTTTTCTTGGTTTTATATTTTTGTATTTTTCTTTTGTGGTTTATATATTTACGATAATATACATGATCACAACCAAAGGATACTCTGAATAGTTTACCACGACTATTCAGCTGATTCTTCTGCCAACTCTTTGAGAGTCGCTGGGGTGAATGATTTCATGCCAAGCTTGTCGATCAAAAACTCGATTCGTCCTCGATCTAAGGCTTTGGTGAACATATCCGCCAGCTGGTACTCAGTAGTGACAAAATACAGCTCGATCACTCCGTTCTCCACCTGCTCCTTGATGAAATGGTAGCGAATGTCTATGTGCTTGGCCCGGGAGTGTTGAGCATAGTTGCAGCAAAGGGCAATGGCGCTCTTGTTGTCACAATACATCGGGATTTTGTTAAATCCAAGACCGTAGTCAGTTAATTGTGTTCTCATCCAAAGGACTTGAGCACAACAACCGGACATGGCGATGTATTCAGCCTCCGTGCTTGATATTGCAGCGCTTTTCTGCCTTTTTGAAGACCAACTGATCAATCTATCTCCTAGGAGTTGCACAGATCCAGAAGTGCTACGCCTCGTATCTTGACATCCAGCATGATCGGCATCTGCGTATGATATTAAAGCAATCGAGGAATCTTTCGGATACCATAGACCACGATGAAGTGTTCCTTTTAGATACCGAAAGATCCTTTTCACAACATGTAAGTGCTTTTCGGTAGGCCGAGCCTGATACCGGGCACACATGCATACAGCAAATTGCAAATCAGGCCTGCTAGCAGTCAGATAGAGAAGGGTGCCAATCATTCCACGGTAAAGTTTCGGATCGACAATAATCCCATCTCTATCTTCATCTAACTTGGATTTCTCCACCATTGGAGTGTCTACGGGGTCACAATTCTCAAAGTTATATTTCTTAAGTGATTCTAGAGCATATTTGGATTGATTTATAAAGATGCCTCTGGGATTCTGAGAAATCTGTAATCCTAAGAAAAATGATATTTTTCCCATCATCGACATCTGAAAGCGTGTGGACATTATCTTCTCAAATTGTTTAGACAATTCTATGTTAGTGGCAGCAAAAATTATATCATCAACATAAATTTGTACCAAAAGCATGTCGTTGCCGTCCTTGAGAGTGAAAAGAGTGGGGTCCACTTTGCCTTTGGAGAAGCCTTCCGACATGAGATATGTTGACAGGAGATCATACCACGCGCGTGGAGCTTGTTTCAACCCATAGAGAGCCTTATTAAGCTTGTACACATGGTTAGGAGACTCCGTACTCACGAACCCATCCGGTTGACTAACATAAACCTCTTCCCTTAGTTCACCGTTCAAAAATGCCGTCTTCACATCCATCTGATAGACGATCATGTTCATATGAGCAGCAAACGCAAGGAATAGTCTAATCGCCTCCAATCTAGCCACAGGAGCAAAAGATTCCTCAAAGTCTATTCCCAAGGCTTGTTTATATCCTCTAGCGACCAATCTTGCTTTATTCTTCAATACCGAACCCATCTCATCAAGTTTAACCTTATAAACCCATAACAAAGTAAGGATGTTAACTTTGTCAGGGCGAGGAACCAATTCCCATACTTCTAGTCGTTTGAATTCATTGAGTTCCTCCTGCATAGCTTCAATCCAAGATGATTGGGTCATAGCCTGCTGCCAATTTTTGGGTTCAACTTCAGAGAGAAATGCATCAAAGTAACAATATAGTGCACTCTCTTGTAGTTGATGGCGTGTAGAGACTGGTCGGTCTAGATCTCCAATAACATTCCTAATTGGGTGATCTTTTGTCCATTTAGTGCTATGTTTTTCAATCCTTGGTGGTCTGGAGTGAACAATAGATGGAGCTTCTTCTGAGGTAGAGGCGGCTGAAGGGTTTTCAGGGATCGCTACACCAAAGAAAGGAAGCTCTTGCAAGTGAGCATATTCCAAGTCGTGATCAGTGGAATCCTCTTCTACATCATTAGGCACAAGTAGGGGTGATGATTCAGGTGTAGTTTGAGAATCACTTGGTGAAGGTGCATCCGGTTCAATGTGAATTGTAGATGCATTAGATAAAGGTTCATTAACTTGAGCAACCACTTCAGGTATTGGAGCAATTACTACAGGTACTGGAACTTCATCAGTCGGGGGATCGAAGAATTCATCAAACAACGGTTGAAACAGTTTATCCCACTCGGGCCTTGATGGTGGTAAAAATGATGTAGAAGTAGGATTGTTGGGAACTAATCCGGAACTTATAGCACCGGGTCCCATCTCATGAAGCGCGGGTTCAGAGCTGTGTTGCTCAGAAGCCATCGCTGTCAGCTCGTCGAAATCAGCGTCCATAGTTTCTACAATCTTGCCAAGACGACGGTTATAGATTCGGTATGCTCTTTTGGACGGTGAGTAACCAATGAAAATACCTATGTCGGCTTTTGGTTGAAGCTTACCCAAGTTCTCACTATTGATGTTTGGATAACACAGAGCACCAAACACATGGAAAAATGAAACATCGGGTTTGCGGTCATGTAGAAGCTCATAAGGTGTTTTTCCATGGCGTTTCCGAATGATAGAACGGTTTTGGGTAAAACATGCAGTAGAAATAGCCTCTGCCCACAAGAACAATGGAGCGTTCGCATAAATAAGCATGGTCCTAGCAGCTTCCATAAGTGTACGATTCCGTCTTTCAACGACACCGTTTTGTTGTGGAGTGCGTGCAGCGGATGTTTCATGTGATATACCAACTCCTTCATAATAATCACGAAGAGTCTGGTTGACGAACTCTGTACCATTGTCTGTACGAATACGGCGAACAGTGGTATTCAAACGTACCTGAATGAACTTCAGAAAAGTGATGATAGCCTTCGGAGCTTCATCCTTTGTACGTAGAAATCTAACCCATGTAAACCTTGAGAAATCATCCACAATGACGAGAATGAATTTCTTACCGCTCACACTTTCAGTTCTCATCGGTCCACAAAGATCCATATGCAAAAGATGAAGTTTTTCTTGATTAGTGTCTTCAGCTTTGGGTTTGTAAGATTTCTTGGTGCTTTTCCCCCTTGAACACGCGGAACATAAATGATCCTTGTGAAATTTAAGCTTGGGAAGACCACAAACTAACTCGTTTTTAGCCAGATGATTTATAGCATCAAAATTAAGATGAGATAATCTGCGATGCCATAACCATGACTTGGTCTTAGAAGCTTTAGAGAGAAGACATACTGGAGAAGCGGCCATCATGTCTTGTAAGGACAAAGTGTAAAGATTTGCACCACGAGATCCCTTCAACAAATCTTTTCCTTCCAAGTTGCGGATGAAACAAGTATGTTGTCGAAAAGCAACCTCAAGGTTGGAATCACAAAACTGTCCTACTGAGAATAAGTTATGACCAAGACCTTCAACATAGTATACCCTAGAAATCGTCACGTTTCCAATCTGATATTCACCATACCCCATAATCTTTGCTATATGATCATTCCCAAATTTAACCGTACCAAGAAACTTGCTGACGAAATTTCGGAGCATCGAGCGATTTCCGGTCATATGTTTTGAACAACCGGAGTCCAAATACCACAGGATGATTTGGACCACCTGAAAATATCACCACACAAAGACAATGTAGAGGTATCGGAATCTGAGTGTTCCTTGTTATTAGCAGGTACAGATTTAATAATCTTAGATTTGCTAACTCTAGGTTTCTTAGATTTCCTGGCCTTTTTCTTCTTAATTGGTGGTGTAGATTCTAATTGGCTCAAATCCTGAGGTATTTCTACACTGATAGGCACTATAGTGGGGGCTGACCTAATTAAAGGGCGCTGTTTCCTTACTTGAGTGCGAGTGTTCCTAACTAAAGGATGCTCAGACCTAACCTCAATGGATGCATTCCTAGTTAAAGGGCACATTTTACCATCGAGAGTAAAGGTCCTACCAGTGGGACGCCATTGCCAGCCAACTTGGGCACGAGTTCTACCCGTTGGCTTCCATTCAAGTCCATTCTTAATAGCATTCATTTCATTAACGTGATCAATCAGACACAAATCATGACGCTGTGAAAACATACATTTATTACAATTCCAACAATTTAAATCAGAATTCACGAATGGTTTAGGCTGCTGCACAGGCGCAGAGCTTTTAGTCTTAACATGATTCATTTTATTTAAAACTGAACTAGCATTCCTATTGTGGACTTCTACTTTCTTCTTTGTGGCACTACTAGTGGCGGGCTTGATCTTAGCTTTCTTGAGTGGCGATCCTTTAGCCTTAGTAGTCTCTTTTAATCCTGTAGAAGGCAAATTGGGAACATTAGCAGCAGATTTTAAAGGTGTCTTACTTGATTGTGCCAATGACGGTTTCGCTCCTGGAGTCTTATTAAATGGAGTGACAGCAATGGGCCTATTATTAAGTAGTGCAGAACCTGGTGTACCTATGTATTGTAAATAAGCCAAGCAATATTGAACTCGCTTAACATATTCATGAGCCGAATAATAGTCGCTACTTAAGGGATCTAAGGCATAAAGATCGTCTATAATATCCCTAAGAAGATCGACATGCTTAATGGCATTCTTCATATAATCATCATAGGTAAGCTGGTTTCTCTTATGAAGCGGATTCTTATAAAGCACTACTTTCTTGGTTGTTGGAGCACTAGTGGACGGTGCAGAGTCGGTAGCTAAGTTATCAACAACTTCTTGTCGGGTGAGAAGAAGTGTCTCCTTTAACTCAGCCAAAACCATATTTTTGTCTATGAGCAGGATGTTCAAGTCAGAGATTTCTTCGCACTTTTGGTTCAGTTGTTCAACATAATATTGTTGCTGTGTCGCATTAAAAGCGAATCGATCTTCTAGTGAACCATAAAGAGCGGATAGTCCCTGCCTTGTCCGATCCATCTCCCCTAGAACAGTTGATAGTCTAATTTCTAAGACCTGGTTTTTAGACTCTGCGGCCTCTAGTTCCATTCTTAATGTTTCCTTTGATGATATCTCTCTCTTCAATCTCATGATTTCTTCCTCTAATGTCTTAACAATTGCAATCATCTTGTCACTTGTCTCAACACCGTTTTCACAAACATTTGATATCAAAAGATTTTCATTTTGAGCTTGTTGTTTTAATTCTAACGATATACAATGTTGTTCTAGTTGATTAAAGCGTTGAGAAAGTAAATTATAAGAATCTTGTAGCTTTAAAAACTCAGCGTTAGATTCGTGACAAGAATGATTATCTACCTCATTTACAGTTTCAGCAACATTTACAGAAATATCACAAACATCATCACAAATATCCTCACAAATATTCACAGCATCACAATTCATCATAGCGGATGTAAGCTCATTCGAATATTTAACATTTACAATAGTAAGCACATCACACGAGATTACTTCGGACAAGAATCGGTCATATTCGGTTGAAATCTTTTCCTTTTCAATTAGTTGCAGTTCGTAAGCGGTGTCCATTTCATAAAACACTTTTTGAACTTCCCCAATTTCAAACTGAAGATTTTCCTTAAGAGATGCAAAACTTCCTTTTAGACTTTCGACAAACGGATTGATCTCAGTTTTAAACACCTCGCTCATGTGTTCGAAAGCCCATTCTCCGGCATTTAAGCCATTTGAAGTCGTACATTCCAAGATGACCTTGTCAAAGTTAGTAAAGTATCGGTTAATCTCTTGCAAGTTTAACCATACAGTGCTAACAGGTGGAAGATTCTTTGGAATTTACTTAGGACCTTCCATGTTGACAAGTGTAGGAAATGTACTAGGGCTTTCTTCCTCTATCATGTAGGTTGGTGCTGTAATGAGATCTTTGTCCATATGGAAGCGAACTCTAAAATCAGTTTTAGCAAGCTCCTTATTCATTTTAAAATAATCACAATCGGGATATTTTGCTGAATTGTATGACCGATCCTCATCAACTAGAACCTTACTTGTTCGATCATTGGGAAAAACGATCGGGTCTAAAGCCAATCCTAATTGAGTTGCATTATAAAGTCTAGGACTATGTCTTAAAGCTTGTTTTGCATATCGTGGATTAGGGGGAAGGCCTTTTAGACGTGATAAGTTAAACTCTTTAAATGAAGCATCAAATAAGTGAACTAGTTGTGAAGCAGCGTATTGTCTTAACAGCAAGTAGTCTAGACTTCTAATCTTATTAGTAGCATTAATCTCCATTTCAGTCTTCTTAGATTCGAGTAATTCAAAATCAGTTTGAAGTTTTTGAAAATTAGTGACCACTAACTCCTTTTCTCTAAGTTCACTAGACAAATTTGCTCTTAAGTTTTCGATTTCTTGCAAGTGACCCATTTGTTTGTTTCTAAAGTGATCATATTCGAGATTTGTGAGAACACTAGACGAAGGCACTAATTCCAAAGTTTGTACTTTCTCATTGCTTAAGGCAAGCTCATCAGACAAATTCTTATTCTTAGCTAAGGTTTCTAAGAGTGCAGCATTCATTTGGCTAAGTAGTGTAGCAGGAACCATGACCAAATCTTGTTGAGCAGGAGTAGGCGTATGCGAACTGGGTCCCGGTTGTGATTCACTCAAAGTCTGGGAACTCACATTGATATTGCTATCATTGTTTGTCTCCTCATTTGAAAGACTCACCACCGAAGATTCATTCGAATCAGCACTCTCTTGCCCTACTTGATGTGGTTGAATACTAGCATCAGTGGCATTATCAGTGTTATTAATAAGTACCTCAGATTTCTTATCTGGCCCTAAGCTGGAAAAAGTTGCCATGAAAGCAGCCTTTGCAGTTTGAAAGTCATCACAATCGGAATCATACGCATCAAGATCATCGGCTTGGTAAGCTGCATTCTGCGTAGTGACCACGTCTTGTTCAACAATCCCTAGGTCAGCAAGAAATGCAAGCTCCTCTTCATCAAGTTCCCTTCCTTGCGCCTGAGCATTTACCAGATAGATCTTTTCTGCAAACCACTGTCCATCCCTTCTCCTCTTGGGTTTCTTACAATCCCTGGACATATGACCCTCTTCCTTGCAGTTGTAGCATGTGATCATTCTCAACTTGCCTGTATTAGCTCGTGGAGGGTTGTTGACCATTGGAGCAGGAGCAGGATTGGCGGTGCGAACATTGGTTGATGTGGAAGTTCTCCCCTGATATGGCTGAATTGGCTGAACCATTACTCTGCCATTCTCAATTGTAGCTTGTTGGCGAGAATTGGATGAATTCCTCAACTGATTGTTGGTAGGAGCTGATCCTCTGAATCCTCGTTTGCTTAAAGTTCTTGTGAGGTAAGCAGACATAGTAGTTAGCACTTCAACTGGGTCAGCTCCTTGTTGGAATACAGGAACTGGGACTTCCTCATCATCACAATATAGTGCTTGATCTGGATGAGCTGCATAATCAGTATAAGGAAGACTCATTTGATCAGGGTAGCTTGTTGGATATGCTGCATTCTCTTGATAAGAAGAATATGATGGCTGAGCATAATGTGCAACATTTGCTGGATGAGGTTGTGAAGCATACTGTGGTGAGGGTGCATTGAACCGATATTGTTGCTGATGTGAGGTGGGTGGTTGTGGTAGAATCGAGTATTGGGGAAAGGCTGGTGTCATGTAAGGTGATTGATGATAAGCTTGATGTCCCAAGATATAGGGTGTGTTGTTGTGAGACAAGCTTGGTTGATTCGCCATCAATGCTAAAGAATCTGGGTGCATACCACGAGGAGAACGGTGCATAATCACATGCTTCTCATGCTGCTGAAGGAAGGCATAGATTTGATCTAAGTTGCACTTATGCAAATCCCGGGTTAACTTCACATCAGTAATATACTCATCCCATTCAGCTTGAGGTAGAGTATTCAAGAATTTGGTGTTAACCTGGAATGGTGCAATCACAAGATTGTATACATTCAGATCATTCATGAGTGTGGTGAATCTGAAGTAATAATCGTGAAGTGTTTCCCCTGGGTTGTAGGTGAATCTATCAAACAAATCATACAGCTGACACTCCCTTTCTTGTTTGGTGAGAGACGTGCCTTGTAGCAACACCTTAAGACGTTCCCATAGATCCTTTGCCACCGTATACTGACTCACCATCCTATAGATGTCATGGGGAAGAGCTTGGAGAATTGTTTGAAGAGCTTTTTCATCTGCATCTGCAACAAGTTGTTGAGCTGGAGTGAGTTCTTCAAATTCTCGTGGTCTAGTCACGTTGTCAACCGTAATGGTACCATAGTCGAGTGGACCATTCAAAATCGATTTGACCATAAGCCTTCCGTATGTCGGTTTCCCCTTTAGATATTGCATCATTCGACCTTGCCATGCCTCAAATACCTCTTTAATAAGCATCGGTGGACGACTATCAGTTCCCGTTATAATCGATATATCCGTAAGAGATGTCATCTGAGGCATTACTGAATTTGGATTCATTTTGTTTTTCTTCAAAGAAACAGAGATTATCGGTTGATCGAGCAGTGAAGTAAAGCTTGTGAATTGTGTTGTGTTTTTGTTGTATGAAACCAAGATTAAATCCTCTAAAAAATCGTCGAAAAAACAAGCAAAATAACCCTTGATTCGGAACTTTTTGTTGATTCGGAAGTTTGATTCGGAAGATTACCTTGATTCGGAACTTTGTGTTGATTCGGAAGATTACCTTGATTCGGAACTTTTGGTTGATTCGGAAGATTACCTTGATTCGGAACTTTTTGGATTGATTCGGAACTTCTTGGTTCGGAAGTTATTGATCCGGAACTTTGGCTTGATCCGGAACTTCTTGACTTGGAAGTTCTTGGTTCGGAACTTTAGCTTGATCCGGAACTTCTTGACTCGGAAGTTCTTGGTTCGGAAGTTTCTTGATCCGGAATTTCTTGGTTCGGAAGTTTCTTGATTCGGAACTTCTTGACTCGGAACTCCTTGATCCGGAACTTCTTGATCCGGAACTCCTTGATCCGGAACTTCTTGATCCGGAACTCCTTGATCCGGAACTTCTTGATCCGGAACTTTTGCTGAATGAACAGAAACTTCCTTGATGAACAGTCGAACCGTAAAAAAAAATGAGATTAAGCCCCGATTTTGACCAAATAACCCAAAAAGTTTTGTGCTTTCGACTAAAATAAGTAACAACTAATACTTATCCACTAATCCCAATCACAAAAACACCAAAAACACCAAGAATCAAGATGATTTTTCTAAAAGAACACTAATACAATCAAAAACTAAAAAACCACACAAATCACCACCTTAAATCACCCCATAGCTCTTGATACCAAATGTAGAATATTGATAATCAATGAATCTATGAAGGGGTTTGTTAATTTCTAGAGAGAGAAAGTTAGAGAGAGAAAGTGAGAGAAACTATGTGAATTTTATTAAGTGGAAATTAAGAAATGATAACAACCAACCCCTTTCCTTAGTGGAAAGGGGTATTTATAGTTCCAAGTCATAAGTGGACTTGGGCCGGTCCATGACAAGCCCATGGACCGGTTCTTACTTAAGTTAATAAGCAAATAATAACTAATTACTAACTACGAGCTATTACAACATAAATCATATTGTGGAGTGACCGATACTTCTAATATACGTTAAAACGTATTTCTAACATTAACTCTATCATTTCTCGTCCTCATTTAAGAGACTTAGCCTAATGTGTAGTTAAGAAATCAAAGCTAAGTGCTCAACACGCACGGTCGAGTCAAAAATTACTCTTATTCTCGCCATCGGAAAACCTACATTCGTGTCTTCAAACACTTATAAAACATGAGAAAAAATTTAAAATTTGGCCATTTTTAGCCTTATTTTGCAATAAAACGATAAACAAAAAGATAAACTTTGGAAAGCGTGAAGGTTTAGCAAGGCAAGTATCTATTCACCCCCCCCCCCCATACTAAAGTTAAACATTGTCCTCAATGTTTCGAGTCTAGGGGTGCAAACACCCCCATACTAGAGACGTAGTCGAATGCCTAATCTAGCATGGAAAGGGTGTAACCAATAAATTAATAGCCGTTTATGAAGTGTGCTAAAAACCTAAGGTTAGAACATCAAAGGATATATCATTTGGATATTGAGAAAGTCTTCAAAGCAAACGATCGAGTGCTCCCATAAAACGAACACGAGAGGCTCCAATCGTGAAGATCATGATCATCTAAAATCCATAATTCACAAACAACCACGGAACAAAGGTTGGAAGGGCACAAATCCCCACACGTTACTACATTAGAAAGCGATAATATGTACATGGGATAAGCATGGGACTCCCCCACGAGGCACCCCGTTTTTGATTACCGAGTCATGAGCTTGACTCGATCCCCTCAATACTAATTATCATTGGGGAAAGTGATTTGGTCGAGGTAGTTCAAGGATGGAACTTCCCCACCAAAGTAGTGCTTCAACCTATGTCCATTCACCTTGAAGTTAGGACCATCATCTTGAGCTAGCTCGATGGTCCCATACGGAAACACTTGAGTCACGGTGAATGGACCAGACCAACGGGATTTCAACTTACCAGAAAAGATTTTTAATCTTGAATTAAAAAGCAAAACTTGATCCCCAATGTTAAAAACCCGGTTTTTAATTTTAGAATCATGCACCTTTTTAGTCTTTTCTTTGTAAATCAATGAATTTTCATAAGCAATATCCCTCAATTCATCTAATTCATTCAATTGCATTTTCCGGTGTTTTCCCGCGGTCTCCATATCATCATTACAATGCTTTAGGGCCCAATAAGCCTTGTGTTCTAACTCGATAGGCAAATGCCAATTCTTTCCATACACAAGCTTATAGGGAGTGCACCCAATAGGTGTCTTATGAGCGGTCTAAAGGCCCATAAAGCATCGTCCAACTTATCTGACCATGATTGTCGGTTTTCCCCAACGGATCTCTCCAAGATCCTCTTCAACGCTCGGTTTGAAACCTCTACTTGCCCACTCGTTTGTGGGTGATAAGCCGTAGAAAGCCGATGTGTAACCCCATATTTCCTTAGGACCCTTTCGAATTGGTCGTTACAAAAATGGGTTCCACGATCGCTTATGATCGCACGAGGGGTTCCAAACCGAGAAAACAAGCTTTTCAAGAACTTAACTACCACACGAGCATCATTGGTGGGCAAGGCTTTGGCCTCCACCCACTTAGATAGGTAGTCAATCGCAACAAGGATGTACTTATTACCACGAGATGATGGGAACGGCCCCATAAAGTCTATACCCCAAACGTCAAAGATCTCACACACTTGGATGATATTTTGTGGCATTTCATCTTTTTGTGAGGCTTTTCCTTGTCGTTGGCATGCATCACACGACTTCACAAGATCTTGTGCATCTCGGTAAATAGTAGGCCAAAAGAAGCCGGCATCAAACACATTCTTAGCCGTGAGATTAGCACCGTGGTGACCACCCGTGGGCCCCTCATGACAAGCTCTAAGGATGTTAGAAGCTTCGGTGCCAAATACACAACGTCGGATGATTTGATCCGCACAAGTTCGAAACAAGTAAGGGTCGTTCCAAAAGTAGAACTTGACGTCACGAAAGAATTTTCGTTTTTCTTGAGTCGTCATACCCTTAATGATGAAGTTACCCGCATGGTAATTTGCCAAATCCGCAAACCATGGGGTGGAAGAATCAAGCTTAGAATTCACTACACCAAGTGTCTCGAGCGGAAATGTTTCGGTGATTTCCTTGGGCTCGTAGACACTTTGGTGAGGATCTTCCAAACGAGAAAGATGATCGGCCGCTAGATTCTCGGCTCCTTTTTTGTCAACGATGGTGTGATCAAATTCTTGAAGGAGGAGAATCCAACGAAGTAATCTAGGCTTAGCATCTTGCTTTGCCATGAGATACTTGATAGCCGAATGGTCCGTATACACTATGCATTTCGTCAAGACGAGATCAGGTCGAAATTTCTCAAATGCATACACCACGGCAAGGAACTCCTTCTCCGTTGTGGTGTATTTTAGTTGAGCCTCGGTCATCGTCTTGCTAGCATAGTGAATAGGCAAGAAGTTCTTATCATGACGTTGCCCCAAAACGGCCCCAATGGCGTAATCACTAGCATCACACATGAGCTCAAAGGGGAGGTTCCAATTTGGAGCAACAAGAATGGGAGCTTCGGTAAGTTTCCTCTTAAGGATTTCAAAGGCTCGTACACAATCTTCGTCAAAGACAAAACGTGCCTCTTTTTCAAGAAGATGTGTAATGGGTCGAGAGATCTTTGAAAAATCCTTGATGAATCGACGATAAAAGCCCGCGTGGCCTAGGAAACTCCTAACTCCCTTGACGGTTTTGGGATGAGGTAATTTGGCGATGACGTCTACCTTAGCTTGATCTACCTCAATCCCCGCTTTTGAGACCTTGTGCCCTAAGACGATTCCACTCTTAACCATAAAATGACACTTTTCCCAATTGAGCATAAGGTTGGTTTCCTCACAACGTTTTAACATTCTCTCTAGATTCTACAAACACGAAGTGAACGAATTACCAAACACGGAAAAGTCATCCATGAAGACTTCCATCGTTTTCTCGATCATGTCATGAAAAATAGCCATCACGCACCTTTGAAAGGTTCCCGGTGCATTGCAAAGTCCGAATGGCATTCTACGATAGGCAAACGTTCCATATGGACACGTAAACGTAGTTTTTTCTTGATCACGAGGATCGATGGGAATTTGGAAGTAACCGGAAAAACCATCTAAAAAGCAATAGAAATCGTTTCCCGCAAGACGCTCCAACATTTGGTCAATGAAGGGCAAGGGAAAATGGTCTTTTCGAGTGGCTTCATTCAACTTTCGATAGTCAATGCACACTCTCCATCCGGTCACGAGTGTAACACCCCATTTTGGAAATGGAATCTTACGCATAATCATGGCGTGTCATCAAAGCATACAAGGATAAATGTCTAAGCATTATTTGACCATAAAAGGGAAATACCGGAATCAAACATCGGTAACCCCAAAGTAGAGCTCATCACACACAAACATAAATACTGTAAAAGGAAAGGACGAAACAATGTCCATAGCAACTGTATTAAAGTAAAGGAAATGCATAAAGTAAAGAAAGACAGTAAAGCTTCCGATCCATATGCACGTACGCTTGAGATCTACGAGCGTCCCTGAGTACCTGCCGTTTTGGGAACATGAAAAGGAAAACGGCTGAGCAAGACGCTCAGTGCACGGATGTACAATATAGCATGAAATAGGACAAGCATGTAACATAAAACAGCGGAAGACTAAGTTCTGAGTAAACTGGTTAAGTAATAAGAAAACTGGTTTTATAGTTTGAAAAGCCTTATGTTTATCTTATGAAAACTGTTTTAACATAAATATACCATAGCCCATATAGGTCATGAAAAGGTCACGTGCATGAATACTTGGAGGGGTGACCTCATCATGCTGATTAGAGGGGATGCCTCTAATTAATATACTGGTTTGGGTAGGAGGGATCAACTCCTTGTGAAGGATGCAAGGCACACACCACATTCACCATGATATACTGAATAAAACATGTAACTAGGATGCACCCATACGCCCCACATGATATAATAATATGGCCAAAACTGAAAAGGGACGCCATGATCAATCACTCCGCCGTGGGGAAGTCATAACATTGGTGCCTCCAATGTTATGGTTATGGTACCTCCATAACTAGGTGAAACTGGTCATGCTTGTATATGGCTATAGATTATGCTAATTAAACATAAGCAGTTCAAAACAATAAAACAAATACTGGGGAAAACAGTTGGCTGCATACGGGGAAATCCTAATAAGGAAAGAATGTCCATACTGAAAGGACGGGAATCCGTACCTCAAGTCCAGTGAATGAACGGAAGAAAGACTCCTACTTCTGGATCACTAACGCTACATGAATACACACGTGTATAAGTATCGATTCATTGATTACGTACTGGGTTTTATGTCTCGTCTTAGCTTACTTTGTATGTTTTAGGTCATGGTTTACTGTTTAAAGCCTTAAACTGTGTTTATCTTGTATTCTAATTAATCTGATTAAGTATTACTGGTATTTCATGTATTATTATACTTACTGTGTAATAATAAGTAACTTTCCAAAAATAGCAGGTTTCCAAAAATAGAAAGTTTCCAAAAATAGAAAGTTTCCAAAAATAGAAAGTTTCCAAAAATAGAAAGTTACCAAAAATAGAAAGTTTCCAAAAATAGAAAGTTTCCAAAAATAGAAAGTTTCAAAAAATAGAAAGTTTCCAAAAATAGAATTTACTGCTAAAAATAGATTAGTTTCTAAAAATAGATCAGCTGCCTTAATTAAATAAGTTTCCATATATAGAAGGTTTCCATGATTAGATTAGCTGCCTGAAATAGATAAATTTCCATATATAGAAGGTTTCCATTAATAGATTAGTTGCCTTATTTAATTAAGTTTCTATAAATAGAAGTTTCCATATTTAGAATTAAGCTGGTTACATAAGCTAACATATAAGTCTAAGTGTTTATAAGCTTATTTCTTAAGTCATAAGATATAGTATATAGTTTAATTATTATTTCATGTATTTTAATTAAACTATAGGTTAAGCATTTTAATTAAAGTATAACATGTTTTAATTAAAATGAAATAAAACACTTAGGTTAAAATGTGTATTATTATTATTAATAATATAACCTAAGTCATGTCTAAATTAATTAATTATAGGCATGTTTTAAATAATTAATTAATTATAACTTATAACATAAAATACTTAGGTTAAATTAATATCATGCTAAATTAAAAATTAAAATAACCTAAGTCATGATTTAATTAATATCTCATGTTATTAATTAATTATATCCTAAGTTCATAATTCATAAAAATTAACATGTAGCATAAATCATGATTTAACCAACGAACCATGAATCGGGCATGAACTCGACACCGTACCCCGAGCCAAACTCGGGGTACGTGTGCCCCCTTGCTGCCGTGGGTCCCACAAGCACCAACCAAGACCAAAAATGGTCTTGGTGGTGGCGGCAATAAGCAAACCGAACCCCCCCTCGGGTTGGTTATGCTAGGCGGCTAAAACAAACACCCTTTTATATCATCCTTTGATTTTAATTTACCCCAAAACATGTTAGATCAACGTTTAATTATCATGTTTTAATAAGAATAATAATAACATGTTCATGAAAATAATCAAAGATTAAAAAGAATTAAAAAGAAAGGTTTAGAATGATAACCCCCCTTTTCTTGTAAAAGTCCATGGGCTTGGCCCACCTTGGTTGTTGTGCCGTGGGTATGGGGCCCCACATGGGGTACCCGTACCTTTTCTCGTGTCCCGATGTTTCGTGTTCGTTCGTGGTTAAACGTGTTCGTGTTTAAAGTGTTTCTGTTTACTTTATCATGTAGTTATCGTAATCTTAACGCTCGTAATTATATTATATGTATTTACGTAATTATTCTAGTTTGTATTTTAAATGGTGATCATGATTTAATTATGTTCACGTGACATATTTATTAACTGTTTATCATGAGTTCGTACGTAATCGATACTTATCATGTCATACACGTATGCACTTGCTTGATTATTAGCACATGAATGTGATCAATACTAAATAAGGTAAGTTTTAATCTAGGACGTACGATCTTAAGGGCACTATTCATGGTAAAAGCATGCGGGTTTTACAATTCTTCCCCCCAAAAAAGAATAATTCGTCCCCGAATTATAGATAAAGCAAACTGGAAAGAAGAACATACCCGAACTCAAAATATGAAGTGAGGGTAAGAAGCCCGGATAGACTCCTCTGTTTCCCAAGTGGCTTCCCGCTCGGTATGGTCCCTCCAAAGAATTTTGACGAATGGAATCGTCTTCCTTCTCATGACTCGTTCTTGCCTGTCGAGCACTCGTTCGGGTTCCTCTATAAAAGTGAGATCTTCACGTATCTGTTCCAGTGGATACTGAACCATGTGAAGGGGATGATAATTGTACCCTCTGAGTAAGGACACATGGAACACGTTATGCACGTGCGAAAGCTGAGGAGGTAACGCCAATCGGTAAGATACTTCACCGATTCGTTCAATGATATCAAAAGGTCCGATGAAACGAGGACTGAGTTTTCCTTTGATCCCGAAGCGTTTAACACCACGTGCCGGCAAAACCTTGAGGAAGACGTGATCTCCCACATTAAAATGTATGTCCCTACGATGCTTATCGGCGTAACTCTTCTGACGTGACCGTGCTTCCTGCAGCTTCTGCTTAGCTACTTCGATCTTCTCGTTGGTCATTTCTATAATCTCTGGTCCTTCAAGTGTTCGCTCTCCCACTTGATCCCAGCAAGTTGGAGCGCGACACTTTCTGCCATACAACATTTCGAAAGGAGCACATTTGATACTTGCGTGCCAGCTGTTGTTGTATGCAAACTCGACCAAACAGATGTAGTCGTCCCAATCACCTGTCCATTCCAACGCACACGACCTTAACATATCCTCCAATGTCTGAATTGTTCGCTCCGACTGTCCGTCCGTTTGAGGATGAAAGGCCGTACTCAGCTTAAGTTGTGTACCCCAAGCTTTTTGCAGACCTTTCCAGAATCGCGACGTGAAACGAGGATCTCTGTCTGAGACGATGCTGGAGGGAGTACCGTGGAGTCTCATAATCTCCCTTCTGTAAGTATCTGCGAGTTTACTTACCAGATCTTCCTTGCGTATCGGTAAGAAATGAGCTGATTTGGTGAGTCGATCAACAATGACCCAAATAGCATCGTGCTTCTTCTTGGTAGGCGGAAGACCGGTAACAAAATCCATGGTGATTTTGTCCCACTTCCACTCTGGAATATCCAACGGTTGAAGGAGACCGCCCGATCGCTGATGTTCAATCTTAACCTGCTGGCAGGTAAGACATTTGGAGACATAAGTGGCTACATCCTGTTTCATACCACTCCACCAAAAGTGCTGTCTGATGTCATGGTACATTTTTGTCGACCCAGGATGTATAGAAAATGGGGAGCTGTGAGCTTCAGCTAACAATGCTTCCCGGAGTTCTTGATTTCAGGAACACAAAGTCTCATGCCCTGCCAAACGATACCGTCTGCGTCTATTCTAAATTCTGTCTGCTTCTCCAAATTCTGAATTATCGCCCAAATCTCTCCATCATCCTTCTGCTCTTCCTTGATCCTAGTCAGTAACTCAGGTTCTACTCTAAGATTCGCCCAGTATCCGTACTGCCCACGTACCATGATTTCGATGTCTAGCCGCTCCAAGTCTCTTATGTTTTGTTCCTTGATCTCAATGCCGTTGATCATTCCGGACTTTCTGCTGAGTGCATCTGCTACTACATTAGCCTTCCCGGGATGATACTGTAGGTTAATATCATAATCCTTCAATAGTTCCAACCATCTCCTTTGTCTCATGTTCAATTCTCGCTGTGTGAAGATATACTTCAAGCTCTTGTGATCCGTGAAAATGTCGCATGATTCTCCGTATAAGTAATGCCTCCATATTTTCAATGCGAACACCACTGCAGCAAGTTCCAGGTCATGCGTAGGATAGTTTTCTTCATAGGGCTTAAGCTGTCGTGAAGCATACGCGATCACTTTCCCATGTTGCATGAGAACACAGCCCAGTCCCTTCCCCGATGCATCGCTATAGATCTGAAATCCACCTGTACCAGATGGGAGAGTAAGAATAGGTGCAGATACTAACTTCTGCTTTAGGTCTTCGAAGCTCTTCTCTCGTTCTTCCGTCCAGACGAATTTCTCTCCTTTTCGCATCAGTTTGGTGAGAGGCAATGCCAAGCGGGAAAAGTTCTCCACGAATCTGCGATAATATCCAGCTAAGCCCAAGAAACTGCGGACTTCTGTTGCTGACGTTGGTCTTGGCCATTTAGTGATAGCCTCAACCTTCGCTGGGTCCATAGTGATCCCTTCTGCTGATACAATGTGACCTAAGAATGCCACCTTGTTTAACCAGAACTCACACTTGGAGAATTTCGCATACAGCTGCTTCTGACGAAGAATCTGTAGTACCGTACGGAGATGGTCTTCGTGTTCCTCCGTGGACTTTGAGAAAATCAGGATTTCATCGATGAATACAATGACAAATTTATCAAGAAATTCATGGAAGATTCTGTTCATCAGATCCATGAATACTGCTGGAGCATTAGTCAGGCCGAATGGCATGACTACAAACTCATAATGGCCATAGCGGGTACGAAAAGCAGTCTTGGCAATATCCTGCTCTTTAACCCTTAGCTGATGGTAGCCTGACCTTAGATCGATCTTTGAGAAGTGTTTGGCTCCTTGAAGTTGGTCAAACAAATCATCTATACGTGGCAGTGGATATCTATTGCGGATGGTAATCTTATTAAGTTCACGGTAGTCAATGCAAAGTCGCATGCTGCCGTCCTTCTTCTTAACGAACAAGACCGGTGCGCCCCATGGAGATGCGCTTGGTCTAATGAACCCTCGTTCAAGTAGTTCCTGCAGTTGGTCCTTCAGTTCTTTTAGCTCTATGGGAGCCATACGATACGGAGCCTTAGAGATTGGCTCAGCTCCTGGAACAAGGTCGATGTTGAACTCCACTTCTCGTGCAGGTGGTATGCCTGGAAGTTCAGCTGGGAAGACGTCTTGAAATTCTGAAACTACCGGTTGATCCTGAATCGATGGGGATTCAGCATCCATGTCGTGAACCGTAGCTAGATAACCCTCACAGCCATGTGACAGTAATGCACGTGCTTGCAAGGTAGATATGACTTGTACAGACCGTCCGGGTATGAACCCGTTATGAATGTACTCTGGTGCATTAATGTCGCCAAAGATCACCCGATATGAGTGGCAGTCTATGGTAGCATGGTGCTTGGATAGCCAGTCCATGCCGAGAATCATATCGAACTCAATCATGTCTAGGGGAAGTGCATCTACTGCACGAACTTTATCATCAAACTCTAGAGGAAGACTCTTGTATACATGAGTTATTAATACAGAGTCCCTCAAAGGCGTGGAAATGGTAAGCCTATTTTCTAATGGCAAGGGAAGTGTCCTGATGTTCTTAGCATAAGTAGTGGAAATAACTGAATGAGTGGCACCCGTGTCGAAAAGAACACATGCAGCTTGGCCGTACATATACAAAATTCCAGTAATGGTACCTGTAGATTTGTTTGCCTGATCGCGCGATGTCGTGTAGACACGCCCAGTGGTAGGAGGCGGTTTAGTATCAGCATGACCCGAAGTACCCTCCATTTCACCCTTACGGCAATCTCCCATACGATGGCCAGGGAGGCCGCACTTGTAGCACGCGTCGGAATCACGACGACATGGGCCAGGGTGTCTGCGATGGCAAGTACTGCAAAGAGGATGAGTGAATCCTCCAGCAGGAGTCCTTGCTTGCTGAGGGCCTGCTGATTACAAAATGTGTTAAAATAAGGTATATGCACGAGTATAAGACATATGCGTCATAAGATGTTCACCAGTGTTAGCTGAACGGTTAGGCTGCGAACCCCTGTGGTTCTGGTCCTTCCCGTTACCGTGGTTCCTGGTAGAGATTAATATAGTGTCAGCATGAGAGATATAACATGAAATCATGCGAAGATGCGTAAATAGTAGGACCTGCTGTTGTTGGAGTGTCCCGCATTGTTACGGTAATTATCATTACCGCTGCGCCTTTCCACAACAGAACGGTCGTTAGTGTGACCGTTTCCTTTGGGCTGATGAGGCTGCTGCTGAGTAGCCGGCTGAGACCGGTCCCCAGTTTTCTGCCTGGAAGATACAGTTTAAGAGATGATTATAGAACATATAATGATAGGATGCGGTCTGGTTATCGATAGAACACGATATGTTTACCTCTTGTCGGGTCTTTCAGCTTCCCCGAACTCATCTCGTTCCTGCAACATTTCTAGCTTCCTTGCTGCGTCGGCCACTTGTGCTACTGTATTGAACGTAGCACATACCAGATTGTTCGCGACCGAGGTGCGAAGTGCCCACCTAAAGTGGTGTGCCTGCTCCTAAGGAGTACCAGCTGCTGCTCCCAGAAAACCAGCTAAGCGAAGAAAGCGCTGCATGAATTCGTTGCTATTCTCGCCCGCTCTCTGACGTATCCCATGGTACTCTCGCTTGAGTTTGTCCTGCTCTGCCTTGGGAAAGAACTGCTCCATCACTCTCTCCTTGAATTGGGCCCATGTCAAACCAGCGACCCAATCATCACCTCCTTCTGACTGCGTCAAGGCTAACCACCAATTGAGTACATCGCCTTCAAACCGGTAGCATGCCAATCTCGCCTTGAATGCGGGGTCACATCCCATAGCATTGAAAATCTTCTCAATGTGAGTCAACCAGCTTTCAGCATCGCTGGGGCTATCAGTCTTTTCAAAAGCTCTAGGACGAAGCTTGTTGAATCTTTCCAACCACACTGCTAGTGTCACTGGAGGAGGAGGAGGAGGTGGCTGATTGTGCTGCTGATTGTTGGCAGCCTGAACTTCAGCACGAATGTCATTCCTCAGTTGAGGAAGCAAGGCTTGCATGGCAGCCTGAATTGCAGCATTGAGCTGCTCTTGCTCGCGTGTGAGAACCATCTGACAGTATAACATAAAACATATGATTAACAGTTCAAACATAAAATATAACTATATATACATGAAAAAAAATTTATACCAAAATTTCACGAGAAAAATTTTATGCAAGAAAATCTTTGTATGAATACATGATGCAGTTTTATGAAAACTTTTGATGCTCGAGAGTGAACGCCTCTGGTCAGTTCACTCAAAACAAAAGACATATCGAGGGGACGCCTATGGGTCGGTCCCAAATCTAAAAGTTTCGATAAAACACATGCGACTAAATAGGGCCAGTCCTGTACCAACCATTACTTAGTCAAAAACCCTGTAACAATGACATGTATGTGTATGCTTAAAAATGATGAATGCATGAAAACAACTGTCAGTTCTAGGAAGACCGTAGTGACTACCCACTAATCACAGGTCATATTTGAGAGCCTACAGGTCGAAACCTTGGCTCTGATACCATAATTGTAACACCCCATTTTGGAAATGGAATCTTACGCATAATCATGGCGTGTCATCAAAGCATACAAGGATAAATGTGTAAGCATTATTTGACCATAAAAGGGAAATACCGGAATCAAACATCGGTAACCCCAAAGTAGAGCTCATTACACACAAACATAAATACTGTAAAAGGAAAGGACGAAACAATGTCCATAGCAACTGTATTAAAGTAAAGGAAATGCATAAAGTAAAGAAAGACAGTAAAGCTTCCGATCCATATGCACGTACGCTTGAGATCTACGAGCGTCCCTGAGTACCTGCCGTTTTGGGAACATGAAAAGGAAAACGGCTGAGCAAGACGCTCAGTGCACGGATGTACAATATAGCATGAAATAGGACAAGCATGTAACATAAAACAGCGGAAGACTAAGTTCTGAGTAAACTGGTTAAGTAATAAGAAAACTGGTTTTATAGTTTGAAAAGCCTTATGTTTATCTTATGAAAACTGTTTTAACATAAATATACCATAGCCCATATAGGTCATGAAAAGGTCACGTGCATGAATACTTGGAGGGGTGACCTCATCATGCTGATTAGAGGGGATGCCTCTAATTAATATACTGGTTTGGGTAGGAGGGATCAACTCCTTGTGAAGGATGCAAGGCACACACCACATTCACCATGATATACTGAATAAAACATGTAACTAGGATGCACCCATATGCCCCACATGATATAATAATATGGCCAAAACTGAAAAGGGACGCCACGAGCAATCACTCCGCCATGGGGAAGTCATAACATTGGTGCCTCCAATGTTATGGTTATGGTACCTCCATAACTAGGTGAAACTGGTCATGCTTGTATATGGCTATAGATTATGCTAATTAAACATAAGCAGTTCAAAACAATAAAACAAATACTGGGGAAAACAGTTGGCTGCATACGGGGAAATCCTAATAAGGAAAGAATGTCCATACTGAAAGGACGGGAATCCGTACCTCAAGTCCAGTGAATGAACGGAAGAAAGACTCCTACTTCTGGATCACTAACGCTACATGAATACACACGTGTATAAGTATCGATTCACTGATTACGTACTGGGTTTTATGTCTCGTCTTAGCTTACTTTGTATGTTTTAGGTCTTGGTTTACTGTTTAAAGCCTTAAACTATGTTTATCTTGTATTCTAATTAATCTGATTAAGTATTACTGGTATTTCATGTATTATTATACTTACTGTGTAATAATAAGTAACTTTCCAAAAATAGCAGGTTTCCAAAAATAGAAAGTTTCCAAAAATAGAAAGTTTCCAAAAATAGAAAGTTTCCAAAAATAGAAAGTTACCAAAAATAGAAAGTTTCCAAAAATAGAAAGTTTCCAAAAATAGAAAGTTTCTAAAAATAGAAAGTTTCCAAAAATAGAATTTACTGCTAAAAATAGATTAGTTTCTAAAAATAGATCAGCTGCCTTAATTAAATAAGTTTCCATATATAGAAGGTTTCCATGATTAGATTAGCTGCCTGAAATAGATAAATTTCCATATATAGAAGGTTTCCATTAATAGATTAGTTGCCTTATTTAATTAAGTTTCTATAAATAGAAGTTTCCATATTTAGAATTAAGCTGGTTACATAAGCTAACATATAAGTCTAAGTGTTTATAAGCTTATTTCTTAAGTCATAAGATATAGTATATAGTTTAATTATTATTTCATGTATTTTAATTAAACTATAGGTTAAGCATTTTAATTAAAGTATAACATGTTTTAATTAAAATGAAATAAAACACTTAGGTTAAAATGTGTATTATTATTATTAATAATATAACCTAAGTCATGTCTAAATTAATTAATTATAGGCATGTTTTAAATAATTAATTAATTATAACTTATAACATAAAATACTTAGGTTAAATTAATATCATGCTAAATTAATAATTAAAATAACCTAAGTCATGATTTAATTAATATCTCATGTTATTAATTAATTATATCCTAAGTTCATAATTCATAAAAATTAACATGTAGCATAAATCATGATTTAACCAACGAACCATGAATCGGGCATGAACTCGACACCGTACCCCGAGCCAAACTCGGGGTACGTGTGCCCCCTTGCTGCCGTGGGTCCCACAAGCACCAACCAAGACCAAAAATGGTCTTGGTGGTGGCGGCAATAAGCAAACCGAACCCCCCCTCGGGTTGGTTATGCTAGGCGGCTAAAACAAACACCCTTTTATATCATCCTTTGATTTTAATTTACCCCAAAACATGTTAGATCAACGTTTAATTATCATGTTTTAATAAGAATAATAATAACATGTTCATGAAAATAATCAAAGATTAAAAAGAATTAAAAAGAAAGGTTTAGAATGATATACCAATACGTAGCTTGAAAGGGGATGAACAAACACGGTTTCTAGCACTTGTTTTTAATGTCAAAAATCAACAACACCCTCCTATGGTGTTGTTATGGGTGGCGGCACAAGAGAGAGCAAGGAGGAGAAGGAGAAAACTTTTTAGGTTAAAATGCTATTTTGCTTGAAAGTGAAAAATGAAAAACATATTTACCATAACCCCCCTTTTCTTGTAAAACTCCATGGGCTTGGCCCACCTTGGTTGTTGTGCCGTGGGTATGGGGCCCCACATGGGGTACCCGTACCTTTTCTCGTGTCCCGATGTTTCGTGTTCGTTCGTGGTTAAACGTGTTCGTGTTTAAAGTGTTTCTGTTTACTTTATCATGTAGTTATCGTAATCTTAACGCTCGTAATTATATTATATGTATTTACGTAATTATTCTAGTTTGTATTTTAAATGGTGATCATGATTTAATTATGTTCACGTGACATATTTATTAACTGTTTATCATGAGTTCGTACGTAATCGATACTTATCATGTCATACACGTATGCACTTGCTTGATTATTAGCACATGAATGTGATCAATACTAAATAAGGTAAGTTTTAATCTAGGACGTACGATCTTAAGGGCACTATTCATGGTAAAAGCATGCGGGTTTTACAATGAGTCTAGTGGGAATTAACTCGTCAGCATCGTTTGGCACAACGGTCATCCCTCCCTTTTTAGGGACACAATGAATAGGACTCACCCAAGGGCTATCGGAAATAGGGTAAATCATTCCCGCGTCAAGGAGTTTAAGGACTTCCTTTTTGACGACGTCGTGAATTTTGGGGTTCACCCTCCTTTGACTTTGGATTGCGGGCTTGTAATCTTCCTCCATTAAGATTTTGTGGGTACAAAATTTGGGATCGATCCCCTTAATGTCGGATAACTTCCACGCAATTGCCCCTTTGTGGTCCTTAAGAACATCGACAAGTGCAGTTTTTTCATCATTCGAAAGTTCCTTCGGAATAATAACCGGCAACTTGTCGTCCTCCTCCAAATAGACATATTCGAGATGAGGAGGTAAATCTTTCAACTCGAGAATAGGTGGTTCCTCAAGTGAAGATTTGGGCTCGATACTCATAACCTCCTCGGGTGGAGGAAATGGGAAATCGTTAAGAAAATCCTTGATAATCGAGAAGTCCTCATCGTTGTCGAGGTCTTCGTTACAAGTACGTGGAACATTGAATTCTTCCAACGTAAAACCACCACCTTCAAATGGAGTGAAGGTTGGTGTCGAATTATCAAGAATTGGATCTAACATAGTGGGATTGCCACTAGTTTCTTCATCACCAAACCCTAGAACTTCTTGTGAAAATTCCTCGCAAACCACATCGATCATATAAACGAGGTTTATGGTAGCAACGGAATAAACATGAGAAAGTTGAGAATTTTGAGTTGCGTTTATAACAAGTTCCTCGTCGTTGAAACGTAAGGTGATCTTTCTAGCATGAACATCAATTAAAGCCATAGACGTATCTAAAAACGAACGACCTAAAATGAGAGGAACTTGAGGATCCGTGGGAATATCGACAACGATAAAGTCTACGGGATAGTAGAACTTTCCCACTTTCACAAAAACGTCTTCCGCCAATCCACAAGCACGAATCGTGGAATGGTCGGCCATCTCGATAGACATTAGTGAAGGAGTAAGATTAGGAAGATTGAGCGACTTGAAGATTGCAAGTGGCATCAAATTAATGCTAGCACCAAGATCGGCCAAGGCATAGCATTCTTCCATATCTTGGATTGCACAAGGGATCAAAAATTTACCGGGATCACCGACTTTTTGAGGTATGCGATTAAGATAAACCGACGAACAACTAGACAATTGATGCAATTTCTCCTTGTTGTTCAACATACTCTTAAAGTTAGCGGAAAATCGAGGCATCATGACCAAAGCATCGGCAAAACTCACATTAAGGTGCAACTCACGAAACATTTTCATAAAAAGCTCAAATTGATAATTGTCGCGCTCTTGTCGTTTCTCCTTCCTAAGTCTCGATGGGTAAGGTAAGGGTGGTGTGGGTTGGGGCATAGGCATATCCTTTGGAATCTCGGGTTCCAATGTTGGTAATGGGTCAACCGTAGGTGTGGCATGAGCGATACTTTGTGGACTTGAGATATGCTCCTATTCGACCACCACCTCGGGTTCTTCCTCAATTTCCTCCACCGTTGGAGCAATTGGTTGAGGAGTCGGTTCCTTAAGTGCCTTACCACTTCGTGTGGTAATCACTTTCATCTCTCCCTTTGGGTTTGATATGGTATTACTAGGTAAACTACCCGAAGTAGAGGCTTTGTTCCCCATGACCGCTTCTAGAATAGCATTAAGCTTAACATCTTGACTAGCGGCTTTTTGGTCAATTCTTTGTTCAAGCCTAGCATGACTTTGTTCAATTTTATTGTTTTGACCTCTAATTTGATTAGCAAAATCATTTTTCAACTCATTTCTCATGTTAAGATTTTCCTTCACATAATTAGCTAATTCCTTGGTGTTTTTAGCCGTGTCCCTAGCTTGACTAGCCAATTGCTCTTGAATGTTCTCCAAAATTTTATCATTTGCCGTAGCGTAATTCAAACAGTCCATTGGAAGTTCTTTAGTGTAAACATTTTGAAGACCTTGACTTGTGTTTTGAAAATTACGGTTTTGGTTTTGATTTTGCAATTGGCTACTACTTCCTTGATTCCCATAGTTTTTATTACCCTTGTAATTGTTTCTTTGATTGTTTTGGTAACCAACTTGATTGCTTCGATAATTGTTAGCATTTTGATTTGGTGGAAAACCCGGTGGAGTCAATTGATTAGTGCGGGGAACTTGACCGTTATAAGTTCCCGCGGCCGCGAAGGCACTCGAAGTGTTACCACCGTTGGTAATGCACTCGGAGTAATCG
Source organism: Glebionis coronaria (assembly GCA_025667525.1). Lineage (NCBI taxonomy): Eukaryota > Viridiplantae > Streptophyta > Magnoliopsida > Asterales > Asteraceae > Glebionis > Glebionis coronaria. The sequence goes on along the minus strand of CM046880.1, from coordinate 296,073,785 downwards.
TGAGCTCCACCACAATACATACAAGAAACCTCAACCGCTTTAGCCGTAGCGGGAGTGGGTTGTTCACCAACTTTAAACTCAATTAACAATCCTTTAAGCTTATCAAAAATCTTGTTCTCCAAATTAGCCTCAATTTGGCAAGCATCAACGGTATGTGATAATGAAGGCGAAGACGAAGTCTTACGAACACTTGACGTGCTACGAGGACTATAGACCTTAGACCTATTCTCAATGATTAACAATGCTTCCTCGACCGTCTTACACAAAAAATTACCACCCGCGGCGGCATTAAGATAATCACGCTCATGATCGTTCAAGCCATTGTAAAACGTGTCAATTTGATGCAAGTCGGAAAAACCATGATGAGGACATTCGTGCAACATTTCCTTAAACCTATTCCAAGCCGTTGAAAAACTCTCATTATACTCTTGTGAAAACTTTGAAATCTCGTTTTTCAAATGCGTAGTCTTAGAGGGCGGAAAAAATTGGTTTACGAATTTTGAAACGAGATCCTTCCACGTCAATATAGAATTGGGTGGCTCTTTCTCTAACCAAATTTTTGCGGGCCCCGCTAAGGAATACGGAAAAAGCATCATCTTAATCGAGTCGTTAGAGACGTCCTTAAACTTGCAAGTGGCGGTAAGACGATTAAATTGGCGAATGTGGTTATGAGGGTTGTCCTGTTCGTCACCTCGAAACTTGTTGTTTTGAATCATGGACAACAAACCCGTCTTAACCTCAAAATTCTCCGCAAGGATAGCGGGAATCGCTTCTCTATAACCCTCGGTGGGTGCTTGAAGCAACTCCATCATAGTTCGATTAGCCATGGGTGCTTCTTTCACTACGATGGGTTCGTCAATAGGAGACTCCTCACTAGAAGGAGTGGTTGATTTGTTTCTTCGTTTACGAGCACGTCTTGCTTTGGAGCGAGTTTGCATAAACGTCACGTACAACGAGAGGGTGAGCAAAGAAGATTCTTTTTGGTGTTTTTACTTTTTCAAATTTTTTTGTGGTTTTTGATTGTTTTTACTTTTTTTTTTGGATTTTGTGGAATGTATTAGGTAGACAATAATCTATAAATCTCCTCCTTAATCAACTCTCTCGATTAAAGAAGCCTCAAGGAATGAAAACGATCAGGTGAAGTGAACGCCTTCGATGACTTTAGAACGATGGTGGAACACCAAATCGTTCAAGAGGGTTTAATCAATAGAAACCAAGAAAATATATATGATATGTAAGTAATACTTTGGGTGGCAAAACCCTCGATTAGCTCTTAATCTCAAAATACGCACAAGCAAGCGGAGGAAACGAGGCGGCGCGAAGCACTTAAGAGCCTTTTTCCTTTAGGTCGTGAAATACAACCGCCTTATACCCACCTTATAGTTTGTATTTTTCAAAATCGAGCTTCACGAAAGTATTTATCTATTTTTGCCTTTTTCTTTGGTTTGAGATTCGAATACAATGATTGGGTAATGACCTCCCAAGTCAAGGTTGTGATTTCTCACGTATTTGGAGTACTTGTGAATTTATTGTTCTACGTATACAATATAGTAATAGTATTCACAAAAAACGAAAAACCAATAATACGTATTAGTAGAGTGCTACTAATACAATTAGCTATTATGGCTATATATAAAAACAACAATTTCCAAATCAAAACACAACACGCCTCCCTGGCAGCGGCGCCAAAATGATTGTAGAGTTTTTACCCCTTTAGGAAAAGGAAGGCAAAAGTGGCAAGTATTAAGTGTCGGTTTAGGAAAACCGAGCACTAATGACCAAATAAGTCGAAGTTCGTTTCCCAAGGAGGCAAGTGCGTTGTGTTAAGAGATGATAAATGATTTGTGATTATATGATTGAGAGAAAAGAAGATAGAAATGGGATTAGAAGAGGAAGACGGTTACGAAGACGGATTAAACTAAGACGAAAAAGGCGTTCACGTAAAACCGTAAAAACTACCAAAATTAAAATTGTAACCTAAATATTCCTAAAAATTACTAAAAATCCACAATAAAATTCTAATAGTTTACAAAAAATCCAAACTTGCTAAAACCTTTTAATTAATTAGATAATGACTTTTTAATGCTAATTAAAGCCCTAAAAATCACAATTAATTATTAAAAAGTCCCAAGCAAGATTTTAAAGTTTGTAAACCTCAAAAATAACCTAATTAAGCTAAAAAGTATTTTTTTTTTAAATTTTAAAACCAAATAAAACTATTTTTAAACACTTAAAAACTATTAAAATCAATTAAAACTTAAATTAATTCTAGAAAATAATTGAAAAGCCCTAAAAATATTTGGAAAGTTACAAAATTCCTAATTAAGTGTCTACAATCTAGGAAAAATGTAAAAACTTAAAAAATTAAATTTTAATTTTTAATAATAAAATAATATTAAAATATTCAAAAAAAATTCAAAGTTTATAAAAAAATTACCAAAAATCTAGAATAATGTAACTAAAACAAAAATGTAATCAAAAGTTTCCAAAACATTTTTAATAATCTTATATTAATTTCCAAAGTTGGTTAAAAACCCTAAAATCATATAAAATCAAAAATTAGCTAAAATGAAAACTTTAATGGCTGTAAACCTCAAAAATATAATTAAAAACCTAAAAACTATTTTTCTAGATTTTTAAAATACCTTTTCCTATTTTTAATTTACTTTTCAAAATTTAAACTTAAAATAATCCTAGAAAATTAAATAAACACGTGAAAAATAAACTTTTTGAACCAAAAAGTCCTAAACCCTAATAAGAACAAAAGAAAAATGCTAAGTTGTAAAAACCCTAAGAGAATAAGCTGAAATTAGCTTATAAGTAAGCTGATTAGTTAAATAAGCTACAAACCAGAACTACTTAAACATTTAAAGTTCCAAGTGATAACCAGTCAAAGACCCTAGGGCAACTGGTTATCACGTTGGAGTGTGAGAGGAGTGGCGCAGGTTCGAGTCCTGGCCACGTCCTTTTTGTAAAAACTTTTTTTTCTTTTTTAAACTTTAAATACTCAAAAACAGTAACCTTAACTTACTTTAAAACACAAATATAATCAAAAACCAACTAGAATCAAGCTGCTTAGGATCAAAACAATGCCCAGTTAGGCATTGTGTTACTGATAAACACACAAGTAAAACAAACGTATCTTCACAAGTGAAGATAGAACAAGAGGACTTGTTCCTGGATTTTTGATGATGTTTGATGGACAATATGGGCACTCCCACAACCAGTTGGGTTGTGGGAAGTCAATAAACAAGAAAAAAAACAACAAGTACTACACAAAATCACTCACAAAATCAGCAAAAAGCTTACTGATGAAGCTTAAGGTTATTGATGAAGGGTAACCTGATCTATTAGGCACAAATGTGAATTTCAGACCTTCAAAACTTGCAAATAAGTTCACCAAATAGCATATAACCAACATCAAACCCTAGATGGACCTAGAATCTAACAGATTGCAAAATTTGAGGCACAAATTCCAGCAAAAACAGTCACTAGAGCTCTTAACTGAATTTTGACCACTCTTTTCAATTTTAACATGCAAATTTGTTTCAAACCTTACCAAACTGAAAACCAGACACTAATACTACCTAATAACAACCTACTGAGTGTGTTTGAGCTTATTGCAAGCCAAAATCTACCCCCTATTTGAACTAGCATGCAGATCCAAACACCCCTTAATTTTTCTGAAAATGATTTTAACAAAGCAAATCTTAATAAAACTCTACCAAACTGATTTCAAACACTCCTAATATGCATAACAAACAATTTAAGTCCTAATCAAGCAGATAAAACAAACAAACAAGCAAATTCACAAAAATTCACCAAATCACATGAATCTTAATTTTTAAAAACTAAAACAAGGGAACAAAGGATTATACCTTGTGGGACCCACATCCAGGCCCCACTAAGGCTGCTATGCCTTCTCCTACAAGCTGGGGCTTGTGCAGTTGGCTTATAGGAAAAAGTATGCAAGTAGAGATGCTAGTGGTGGTCACAAAGACACACACACACCCAATATTTCTTCAAAATGGATGAGATATTTTTGAACCTGCTAAGAAAGGAAGTAAACAAGAAAGTGAGCTGCTCACAAGTCCAATAAGCAAATAAGCCAGCTTATCAGTTAAGCTGCCTATGGCTTATTTGACAAAAAATGAAAAACTGATTTTTTTTTTTGGTTTTCTGAAAATTTCAACAATAACTAAATCAACAAACTCTTTAAGTTTCACTTGAGCTTGATATTCAACAAGAATATCAGGATCATATGATCAAATTAAAAAGCTTGGACAGAGAACTTATAAACTTAACAACTTGAGTTTCCAAAAATAAACAAAGACTGAAAATAAGGTTTCAACTTCAAAACTTAAAAATGCAATGGAAAAGTAAAGGGCTCTTGTTCTATTTCGTCACAACAAACACCAGTTTCATTAACTTTGAAAGGGCTTTACAATGTTTGACCAAGGAAAGAGAAAGCAAGAACAAGAACTATGCTAAGTCTATGTGTCCTTATATAGGGACTTACAAGATTCTAGAAAGCAGAAAAACACTAAACCCTAATGTAGATGAACTTCCCATCTTGCCCCTCTCGAATATTTGAAGATGCCAGAAAGATGCTGATTTTGAATTCAACTTTTGATGCCATGTGATGAATTCTTGGCTGTATGTTGATGCAAGCTAGATAAAAATGATATTGGCCATTAAAAGGAGCTTTTGAGAACATGAAAATGTCATGAGTCGTTGATTCTCTGTCCTTAGTTTGTCTTCAAGCTCAATTGTGGGTCAGGGGAGGGTTGGAGAGCCATGTGGGGATGAGGGTGACGTTTTTGGGAGCTGGGTTTGGGTTTAGGGTGTGATGAATTAGTGTTCTGGAAAGTTATAACCATAAACCCTTTGTTTTTGGTGAGTTTGATCCTGGGCTGTTATAGGGTTTATGGGGTAATTAGGGAGAAAGTTTAATCCGGTTTGGGTTAATGAATTTTTAAAAATGTGTTTTGGTGGGAAGGCATTATTAAACGTGGTTTAATAAGTTTAATAGCTGGTGGGTTGTGACGTGGAGTAGGGGAGGATGGTGATTGGTGGAGGGGTGGAAGTGGGTGACGTGGAGGATGCTGGTTGGGTGGTGTGAGATTGTTGTCTGGGCAGATTAGGTCCCCCAACTCCTTTGTTTTGTTTACTTTGTAAAAACAGCCACAAAAACTAGTTCCCTTTGTAAATAAGTTTGGGCAGTTTACACTTTTGGCACAATAACTTTTCAAGCTTATATCAAGGACTAAACATGCATATTTATGATATTTGAAGGACTGATTTTGGCATTTTCTTCATTCTTCAAGGTTTTGACTTGTTTGTTGACTTCTTGGAAGACCAATATTGACAATTTAGTTTTGTTGAGGGACTAAATTTGCCAATTCTTTAAAGTTAAGGGTCCTTTTTGTAATTTTGACAAACTTTAAGGACCAAACTTGTAATTATGAAGATACAAGGGTATAAAGTGTCAATTCTTCCATATTGGAGGACCCTTCTTCATAATTCTTCAAATATTCAAGGGTTTTCTTTGGAAAATTCTTCATTAGGGCTTGGTTCATTGTGTGGCTTCGTTTCCCGTGTTCGTTTTTTGATTGATTTTTGTGATCTTTTTGTCATTTTCTCAATATCCGTACCTAAAATACACAAGCAACAAACACAAGCATATATTTGGGTATTTTGATGATATTTAATACATTTTAAGCCCTATTTGGAAGATGAGACTATGTATAAAAGCAGTCTCATCATCTAGCATCGTGGATGATCTTGGTCTTATCCTTGTAGATCAATGAGTTCTCGTAAGCTTCATTCCTCAGTTCATTTAGCTCGTTGAGTTGAATCTTGCGAAGATCATCGGCTTTGTTGATGTCGAAGTTAGCCCACTTCAAGGCCCAGTATGCCTTATGTTCCAGCTTGATAGGGAGGTGGCATGCTTTCCCGTACACAAGACGATAAGGTGTACAACCAATCGGGGTCTTATATGCGGTACGGAAAGCCCACAAAGCATCATCTAATTTGCGGCCCAAGAGGCGCGATGCTCTCCCACAGTACGCTCCAAAATTCGCTTCAATCCACGGTTGGAAATCTCGGCTTGACCATTGGTTTGGGGATGATAAGCGGTGGAAAGACGGTGATTGACACCATACCTAGCCATGACTCTTGCGAATTGATCATTGCAAAAATGAGTCCCGCGGTCATTGATAATAGCACGAGGAACACCGAATCAAGCAAAAAGCTGCTTTAAAAAGTTCACAACCACCCTCGCATCGTTCCTAGGGAGAGCCTTGGCTTCAACCCATTGAGAGACGTAGTCAACGGCTACGAGGATGTACTTGTTCCCTTTAGATGATGGAAATGGCCCCATAAAGTCGATACCCCATACATCAAAGATTTCACATTCTTTTATGAAATTTTGAGGCATCTCATCTTTATGTGTGATCTTGCCTTGTCGTTGGCAAGCATCACAATGCTTAACCATTTCGTGAGCGTCACGATAAATGTTGGGCTAATAAAATCCAGAGTCGAATACTTTCTTCGCGGTGTAATTGGGACCAGAGTTACCACCGGTGGGTCCTTTATGGCAAGCGTCAAGGATTTGTACCGCTGCCGGCCCATCAACACATCGACGAATGACAAGATCCGCACATTGTTTGAAGAGGTAAGGGTCGTCCCAGAAATAGTGTTCAGTGTCTTTAAAGAACTTTTTCTTTTGTTGGGACGTTAACCCTTCCTTGAGAATTCCACCCGCTAAGTAGTTTGCAATATCCACAAACCACGGGGTGTCGTCAAGATTTGATTGATAGACATTAAGGCCTCAAGGGGAAAAGAGTCATTGATCTCTTGATTTGGATGATCCCCTTGATAAGGATCCTCAAGTCTACTTAGATGATCCACGTCTAGGTTTTCGGCTCCCTTCTTGTCACGAATTTCAATGTTGAATTCTTGAAGGAGCAAAACCCAACGAAGAAGTCTTGGCTTAGAATCTTGCTTAGTCAACAAGTACTTCAACGCGGAATGATCGGTATACACGATGGTGGTGGAAAGGACAAGATAGGGGCAAAATTTTTCAAAATCATACACTACAGCTAAAACCGCTCCAATAGCAAAGTCGCTAGCATCGCACACCAATTCAAAAGGTAGCTCCCAATTAGGGGTAACCAAGACCGGTGCCTTAGTTAGCTTATCCTTAAGAAGATTGAAGGATTCAAGACACTCTTTGGAAAAGATGAAAGGAGTATCTTTTTCCAAGAGGTGGGTCATCCGGCGAGCAATTTTAGAAAAATCTTGGATGAATCGACAATAGAAGCCCGCGTGACCAAGGAAGATTCTCACACCCTTCACGGTTGAAGGTGGAGGTAATTTGGCTATGACATCCACTTTAGCATGGTCCACTTCAAGACCGGCTTTTGAGATTTTATGTCCAAGCACAACGCCTTCTTTTACCATGAAATGGCATTTTTCCCAATTTATAACAAGGCGAGTGTCTTCACACCGCTTAAGCATGCGTTCCAAATTGGCAAGGCAATGAGAGAAAGAATCACCATAGACCGAGAAATCATCCATGAAGACTTCCATAGTTTCTTCAACCATGTCATGGAAGATAGCCATCATACACCTTTGGAAAGTGCCAGGAGCATTGCATAAGCCGAAAGGCATTCTTTTATAAGCAAATGTTCCGTAAGGACAAGTGAATGTGGTTTTCTCTTGGTCTTTGGGATCGATGGGAATTTGAAAATATCCGGAGAAACCGTCTAAAAAACAGTAATAGTCATTACCCGCTAGACGTTCAAGCATTTGGTCCATGAAAGGGAGGGGAAAATGATCCTTTCTTGTAGCATCATTGAGTTTGCGATAGTCTATACAAACTCTCCACCCTGTAACGAGACGAGTAAGAATCAACTCGTTGTTTTCATTGGGCACAACGGTGATTCCGCCTTTCTTAGGCACACAATGGACGGGACTAACCCACGGTGAATCCGATATAGGGTAAATCATTCCCGTATCAAGAAGTTTGATAACCTCTTTTTTGATAATGTCATGAATTTTGGGATTCACCCTTCTTTGGCTTTGAATAGTTGGTTTAAAGTCGTCCTCCATGAGAATTTTATGTGTGCAAAAGTGAGGATCAATTCCACAAATATCGAAGATTTTCCAAGCGATCGCTTTCTTGTGATTCTTTAGCACTGTGATAAGTCGGGATTTTTCTTCTTCTTTCAAGTCCTTTGCGATGATGACCGGTGACTTGTTGTTGTCTTCAAGGAATACATACTCGAGATGATACGGTAGGTCCTTAAGCTCTAAATCCGGAGGATTTTTGATGGAAGGCGGAGTCAAATTCGGTTCATCGATAGAAATATCCTTAGGAGATGGTGGAGAAATATGGTCCTCATTGAGAAGTTTCTCAATGGTACGAATGTCTTCATCCCAATTGGAGGGAGAATCATCATATTGCAAGTCCACATCTCCCAAAGTTGCTTCAAATTCTTTCAAGATGATATCACTTTCTCCAAATAGAGTTAGTGAAGGAGCAATGAAGGAAACGGTTTCAACAGTGGGTAGAGAAGAAGAACCACTTTTACAAGCGTCTTAGAAATGTTCTTCACAAGCCTTATCAAGAACGTCAATGAAATTAACAGTCTCATTTTCAGAAGGCTGCTTAGAAAGTTTACCCATGTTGAAGATGATTTTATCGTCACCAACTCTCATGATTAATTCGCCAGCGGCTACATCGATGAGAGTGCGACCGGTCCTCAAGAATGGACGTCCAACGATTAATGTAACACGGGGGTCCATCTCGTAGTCAACGACAAAATCCGCCGGAAAGGTGAATTTGTCGACACCGACGAAGACGTCTTCGGCTATCCCCACCAGATAAGCAACCATACGGTTAGCTAATTCCAATGTCATTCGGGTGGGGACTAGCTCGGGTAGAGACAATTGTTTCCAAACGCTTAAAGGCATTAGGTTGATACTAGCACCTAGATCGGCTAGGACCATACAATTTTCTACCCCAGGGAAGTTGCAAGGAATCAAGAAACGACCCGGATCACCAAGTTTGGTTGGTAATTTCCTTAAGAGAACTGCAGAGCAATTCTCATTAAGTTGGGTCTGAGCAATATCAAGGAGTTTCTCCTTATCACTGAGAAGATCTTTAAACATTTTAGCGTATTCCGGCATGTGAGCGAGAGCCTCAGCAAATGAGATATTGAAATTCAGTTGTTTAAACATTTTGAGAAAGTTAGAAACCTGAATATCATCCTTATTTTTCAACTTCTCTTTCCTCAATCTCGAAGGATAAGGTATATTGGGTTGAGATGAAGGCTTTGGTATGGAATTCTCACTCACATCCTTGGGTGATGGAGGGGTGGAAATAGAAGGTGGTGGAGTTGGAGAATTAGAATCGTTTTCCTTTGTCACAATCACCGGTATAGGAAGCTCGGGTTCCTTTAAACCTTTTCCACAGCGAGTGGTGATTGCTTTCATCTCCCCTATGGGATTAGCAACGGTGTTACTTGGAAGAGAACCCGAACCAGAGGGTTGATTATTTGGGAGGAAACTAGCCATCATGTTCCTTAAATCATTCGTTTGACTTGCCAAAGTGTTTCGCATATCAGCTCGAAGATCATTCCCTTGCTTTACCATATCTGCTTTCATGTTGGCCATTTCCCGCTGAAGATTTTGCACTATCGCATCATTAGTCCTCATGTAGGTTTCAACCTCGTGATTAAATGCGGCATGTTGGGTTGGAGGAAGAGTATTGTAGGCAGGTGGTTGATAAGCAGGTTGTTGGTAAACTTGGTTGTTTCTTTGAGGTGGATATGGGGTTCTTTGGTTTTGATATTGATTTGGAGCTCGAGGTTGGTTTTGATTGTTGCGATTAAGGTTGTTTGGGTTTTGTGGGGGAAAACCATGTGGGGAAAGAAAGTTGTTTGAGCGATAGCTGAGCAAGTTACGGTCACCTTGAGGACGTGCTTGATAGCCTCCTGTAGAATAGGTACCGTTGGCGGCATACACATTTTCCGGATTGTCATGAGTTGAAGGACAATCGGTGTATGAGTGAGATCCCCCACATATTTCACAAGATTGAGTCATAGCATTAACTTGGGCATTGATAGCTTTGGTGTTGTTAGAGATTTGGAGAGCAAGTGATTCAACAAGCGTAGTGAGCTTATCAATTCTCTTGTCGCTCTCATTAGTGCTAGCACTAGCCACATTAGTCCGAACACTTTTGGTTTGCACTCTAGACTTGTTCTCAATAATATCCCAAGCGGCATTAGAAGACTTAACCAAAATGTTACCCCCCTCGAGGCACTATTTAGTGAATCTTGGTCATTCATGCTTAAACCATTGTAAAAAGTATTAATTTGATGTACTTTTGTTAAACCATGTTGTGGACACTTTCTTAAAAGTTCCTTAAAACGGTCCCAAGATTCACTAAATGTCTCACCGTACTTTTGTTCAAATGTAATGATTTCATTCCGCAAAGCGGTAGTACGTGAGGGTGGGAAAAAGTAGTTGATGAATTTGGTCTCTAAATCCGTCCACGTAAGAATACTTCGTGGCGGTTCCTTATCAAGCCAATGCCGGGCTTGTCCCTTTAAGGAGAAAGGAAAAAGTTGCAAGCGAATTACCTCTTGTGAAACCCCATTATACTTAACCGTATTGGTGAGTTGGAGAAACCATTTTATATGGTCATGAGGATCATCAATTGAACACCCCAAGAAGGGTTGAGCAGAGACCATTTGAATAAAGCCTGATTTAAGCTCGAAGTTGTTGGCTCCAATCTCGGGTATGACAATAGCATCGGTGTTGCCCTCTACGTGCGATTGCAAAAGCTCGATCATTGGTTGATTGTCCATGGTGACAATAGGTTGAGTAATGACTTTGGCTTGAGCTACTTTCTTCTTACGAGCACGAGTACGCATGTACACCTACAAAAAGAAAAGCAAAATAGACAAGAAATATTATTGGTTTTTTATGTTTTTCTATTTTATTTTATTTTTTGTATTTCTGAATTTTTTTAATTTTTATGGATTTTTGAAATTTAACAGCAAGGAAAATAACTTTCAAGAATGAACGGATCCCAAAATCCAACGCGTCTCTCACTAAAAACCGTTAATCTTAACGAAAAGAGCTGGCAGCGGCGCCATTTAATACAAAGCTTTTGGCCAAGTATAATATAATTTCGTTGTTCCAAGTCTTTTCGAATTGATTATTGGTGGAAAGTGCGACTCAATTGTTCTTGGTGGATAAAAGAAATTGGTTTGTTTGTTTATCTATTTTTAAACTAAAAGCAAATAATCGTCGTTGAGTAATGATTAAAGCTTTTTAAAGATTAAACTAAAAGTTATTTAGTAAAAACACTTTAAACATGAAATTTTGTAAAACTTAAAAACTTAAAAACTTAATCTATCGGAATGCAAACTGAATGCTATCGGAATGTGTAAAACTCTAAACCATCGAAATATATATAAAACAATTCTGTCGCAAAGTTGTACAATCGCAAAGTCCAGATCGGAATATAAGGTATCGGAATGTTTCTGTCGCAATATGATCAACCTAACGGAATGATGCAATCTATCGGAATGTAGCTGAGAAAAAAACGGCAGAGACTCAAAGTAACCTTACCACCCGTAGGAATATGCGATCGCAATGTGCGATCGCAATCCCAGATCGGAATAAGGGGGATAAACCAAGCTATCGCAAAGTAGAAACCTCAATGGGTTATTGCGATAGAAACCAGCAGTCGTCGGAATGTGGGATGCCCAAATATTGCGATGCACACAACACTTAATCCGAGAATGAAGAATAAGCCAAGGTTTCAATAAGCAGTTCCAATAAGCTAACTTAACTGGATCTTAAACAACTCAATAAGCTTAAATTTGACAACTTTCAAAACATAAAATCATAAACTTTATAAAAGAAACCTTAAAAAGACTAAAACGTTTAAGTAATCCGAAAAGCTATAAGCTAAAAACATGAAATAAGCCAATAAGTACAAAGAGCTTACAACTTAAACCGTATGAGAGCTTATGTAGGAATAGAAAGATCAACCTTTTAATCACGAAACATCAAAATCAACACGAATTGAGAACCATTCAGATCAAATATGAACTTTCGGATTAAGAACAAAGTAAAATAAAGAAAGGAAGGAAGAGATTGTAAATTAAAAGCTTTAACTTGAACTTGAGATTAACGAAATCCAAATACAAAGATTAAAAAGAACTTAATCTTAAAAGAAAAGATGAAAACTTAGTGAGAGAAAGTTGGGAACTTTCTCTCTCTAAAAACTAGAAAGGAAAAAAAAATGACAAAACTAAAACTAGCTAACCCCCCTCCTAATGTGATTAGGAGGGTATTTATAGGGAAAATGGGGAGTGCATGTGTTGCCTCCTCTTTTCTTTCTTCTCGACTCGATTTAATTCTTTGTCTTTCTCGACGTCGTCTCGGGATTTGAACTCGTCTTATAATTTTTCTTCTATAATTAGACTTGAGTTCTTCGACTTCACTAAACTTCCGTCTTTAGACTTTTTCTTCGATAAATCTTCAGAATAGGCCTTGGACTTCCGTTCTTTTTGCACTCTTGATCTTTTGACTTCGTCTTTTCTCGTTTTCTTCGATAAAAGCCCGTCTTTTCTTCCTTTTTCATCTTTTGGTCCTAAAACACAATAAAAATACAAACCACGCATAATTTCGACTTTTACGACAGAAAATATACGTTTTGGTCTTGTTATTATTAGAAATAAGTGGTAAAAGTATAAGTGTTTTCACACTTATTACCTGGTTATGCAAAACAAGCTCAGGAATATATTCCCGGTCTTTATGATATGACCATAATTGGCAAATCGAAAGAAGCACCTTATGTTCGTAGTTCTAAGGAGACACAGTCACTTATGGAAGAAACTCATTCTAAAATGTCTTCAAAATTCCATACGATTGGTTATGATAAGCATAATAAAGATCAACTTTATAAAAAGACACGTATTCGCTTACAAAAGGAATTAGCTGAACTAACAGTTCTTGTGCCCCCAAGTTTGTCAAATGAAAACCCTCCTAGTACGTCTCCTACACTCGTCAAAACGGATTTAACGAAGTTACTTCCACCGGTAAGTAAGGCGTCCGTTAATTTAAAAGCGGTACACCAACACTTAGCCGATTTTGACAAGGTCATTTTGGAACGTACGACGGCCACGGCCATAACGGAAGGTGAATGGAACTTTGAGCACACTAGAGCTGCGTTCCGAGACGAAATTGTTCCGTTTGTAAAGAATGTTAAAGCTTGTCTTAGTTAAAGGAAACACTTCGCACTCTAAAAGGTAAGAATGTTGTGGATAACGCAGCCACTGTCTCAGCATCGTCCTCTAGTGCAATCAAAAGGAACCTTATTGTCGTCACACCATTTAATAAGGGCTCTAGGACTACACCATCTCAAACTTTGGTCACTAAAGATAAGGCGGAATCAAAACCAGCTTCTAATATTCCCGTGTTGCCTTCTACAGGAGTAAGCACCACTACTAAGGCTCAAAGATCTAAGCTTAAAAGAAACAAGAAGAATGATAGGATCTTGCCTCCATCTAGTAGTCCAGTGAAGAAGAAAGTAGAAGCCCACCCTAGGAATTTTATTTATGTTTTAAATAAAAAGAATCATGTAGCTAAACCTAAAGGCTCTGCAGTTGTGTAGCGTTCTAAGCCTACTGTGAATTCTAATTTGAAATATTGGAATTGCAATGAATGTATGTTTTCTAGTCGTCATGATTCTTGCCTTATTGACCATGTGAATGAGATGAATGCCCGGAAACATGGATTAGAATGGAAACCGACTGGGAAAGTGTTAACCCAAGTTGGTTGGATGTGGCGTCCCACTGGTAGAACTTTCACTATAGCAGGAAATATGTGCCCTTTAACTAGGATCACTCCCACTAAAGCGAAGAAAGCGTGCCCTTTAACTAGGAGTACCAAGGCTACCAAAACACAAGCGTGTCCTTTAACTAGGAACACTGACACTACTGTAGGAACCAAGTGCCCTTTAAATAGGTCTACTCCCACTGTAGTGCCCGCGAATAATCCAAAACCTAAGAAAGTTGGAATAGTAAAACGTTGTTAGTGCTAAAACTCACATTAGAAAATGTTAGCCTCAAAATATTGAGTCAAACAATAATGCTCGGTCATAGGTTATTATTGTAACATTAATTAGAACGTTGTAATATGTAGTTAATTAGTCGTGGTTTACGGGCTTGGATTTAAACTAATAAAAGTCCAAAAGACAAGCTCGGCCCAATATATAGCCCATTAAAGCCCGCATGTGGGTGGACTATATATACTACCCTCCTAGCATGCTAGGAGGGTTGGTTGTTCATTTCATTCTTACTTCTAATCTAATATTCACCAAGTTAATCATCTCTTTCTCTCTACTTTCTCTCACTACTTTCTCTTACTACTTTCTCTCTCTAGGAATCCATCTCTTTTCATCTATTTTCTATCACTAATCATTATAATACTATGGTACAACATTTGGTATCAATCGCCACGGGGTAGATTGTGTTTGGTTGTTTGGTTTTAGTTTGATTCGGTTGATTTTTTCCATATAAATCATCCCGAATTAATTTTTTTTAGTATTTCGGGCTAGAAACCTTGATATAAATCATTTATATCGATTTGGTAGGGATTTGGTTTGGTTTTTGTGGTAAAAATCGCAAGATTTTGAGGTGTTTGGATTCATTTTTGAGTTACGGTTCGTCATTGATTCAAGATCATTTCGAAATAAGGTTTTCAGAAAAGGGTTAATTATTCCGAAAAAAAAAAGTTTTTCGGATAAGGGTTTACTATTCCGAAAAAGTGAGTATTCCGAAGAAGTGATTTCTCTGAAAAAGTGGCTTATTCCGAAGATTTCAGTATTCCGAAAAAGTCTTATTCTCTGAAAAACCTCTATTCCGAAGAAAATTCCGAAGAAGTGAAAATTCCGAAGAAGGTAAGTTTTTCTGAAATCTTTCCTTTATTCAGAAAAAGTGATTATTCCAAAAAGTGATTATTCCGAAGATACTCGTTTCTCTGAAATCCACCATTATTTCGAAGGTCACTTTCTCCGAAAAAGTGGTTTTTCCGAAATTTTCTCTGAAATAATCCATTATTCCGAAAAGCCCATTTTTCTGAAAACATCACTATTCCGAAGAAAGACATTTCTCTGAAAACTCAAATATTCCGAAGAAGCTCAAATCTATTAAAACTCAAATATTCCGAAGAAGTTCGTTTCTCTGAAAACATCTCTATTCCGAAAAAGCTCGTTTCTCTGAAAACCTCAATATTCCGAAGAAAGCTAATTTTTCTGAAAAAGTCTGTTATTCTGAAATTATCCATTATTCCGAAGACAATTTTTTAGGGGATTTAACATTTTTTATCGCCAAAAACAATCAAAACACATCTACTTAAGATCCATTTTTCACTTCATCGATTTCAAGTCTCTAGATATGGATTCTACTCAAGAGTATCGTGTCACAAACAACAATATCATGGTGGCGGGTAATAAAGAGAGACCACCAATGCTTGTGTATGGTCGGTATGCTCAATGGCAATCACGTTTCATACGATATCTTGATACAAGACCCAATAGTGATGCCTTGAGGAAATGTATTACTCATGGACCATATGTATTCAAGAAAATCTCAATTCCTCCAAGACCAGCCACAGATACTACTGATCCAATACCTTCAAGCGAACATGATGAAACAAGAGCCGATCTCACACCTAAAAATTATGCTTGGCATGATGCGGAGAAGGAAGCCATCTATATGGTTCTAAGTGGGATTGGAGATGATATTTATTCCACGGTTGATGCATGCCCTACAGCACATGAAGTGTGGACTGCTATTGAACGCTTACAACAAGGAGAATCACTCAACAAACAAGATGTCAAAACAAACTTGTTTTGGAATTTTGGCAAGTTTACTTCAAGGGATGGAGAATCAATTGATTCTTACTACTCCAGGTTTTATAAGATGATGATTGACATGACAAGAAATAATCTGCAAGTCTCCACCATGCAAGTCAATGTCCAATTTATTCAACAACTTCAACCCGAGTGGACACGGTTTGTCACTTTAGTGAAACAGCAAGAAAAGTTAGACGAGGTCTCATATCATCGACTCTTTGACATCTTGAAGCAATTTTAGAATGAAGTAAATGAGATTTGAGTTGAACATGTTGCAAAGATGGCTAATCCACTTGCTTTAGTGACTACAACTCAACATGTTCAAGGACATCACTCTCGTGCTCCTAAGTCATATTCCACTACATCATCTTCACCACGATCTTCCACATCATCTAAGTCTTCATCATCCACAAGATCTCGCGGTAAAGTGCCAAGAGCTCCATCTCCACCATCTGAATCATCATCAGAAGAAGATAGTGATGAAGACCAAGCTCAAAAGAATCGAGAGATGAAACAACAAATTGCTTTCATAATGAAGACTTACAAGAAAATATACAAACCCACCAACAAAAATCTTCGCACATCATCTAACACAAAGAACCGATATGTTGAGAGTCCTCCAAGGTATGACACACGTCGACGTGGTGAAAGTCCTTCTAGGTATGATCGACATAATCCAACACATGTTGAAGGTTCTGAAAGGTATGATCGACAAACTGCCAAGTATGATACTCAGAGGATTGCTGCTGCTACTGGGAATAGGGAAACGGTTGGAAGTCAAGTGGTTCAGCAGAGTGGGATTCAATGTTTTAATTGACAAGGTTATGGGCATATGGCAAAGGAATGCAGGAAGCCGAAAAGGGTTCGAGACTCCAGCTATCACAAGGAAAAGATGTTGCTATGCAAGAAGATGGAAGCAGCGGTTAAATTGTCAGCTGAGGAAGGAGCAATGCTTGATGACACTGATGATGAAGATTCCGATCAAGAACTTGATGCACATTACTCGTACATGGAAAAGGTTGAGGAAGTTCTCAAAGTCACTGAAGATGACAACGGTCCTATCTTTGACACTGAGCCAATCGATAAGGTACACACTACTGATGATGTGTTTGGTGATATTCATGAGCATAGTGATCTACCCAATGCCATTAATGACACGTGTATGATGGAAACGGTTGATAGCAATACCACACCCGATTCATCAGACATGTGCAATAATGAGTCTGAGGTTGATCAACATGCAAATGAATATGATGAAGAGGAACGTATTGCGCTTGCTAATTTAATTGCTACTTTACAAAAAGATGTCACTGAAAATAAAAAGAGTCAAAAGCAATTAAAGAAGGCAAATGCTACGCTCACTCAAAATTTTGAAGAATGCAAAGCTGCTCTTATCAAATCTATTGAGATGACTGAAAGCTATAGAGATGAGCTCCTTCAGAAAACCAAAGAGCTTGAGGGGTACAAGGGTAGTGCGTTAAAAAGTCAAAAGGACAATTTTGAAAACAAATATAATAAAACTCTTGAGTTATTAGCCAAAGAGAAGCGTCAATATAATGTTTTCTTAATGGATGAACGTCAAAAAACGTACCTTGCCAATACCAAAGTTAATGAACTTGAACAAAAGCTCTCTATGCCCACTACCGATTCTGTTAAAATTATTGAAGTTAAGAAACAAGAGGTAGATGCGTTAAAACAAGACTTCAAAAGTAGATATGATAAAGAAACCGAAAAAGTAACGAAACTAAAAGAACAAGTCGAATTTTTGAAGAAAGTTGTTTATAAAACGCATGATTCTATTCAATCCGTAAGAATGCTAGCACCTCCGTCGATGTTTAAGGGTTAAGCTAGCTTTACAAGTCCTGAGTACCTTGCCAAAGCTCAAGTTGCGAACCCGTGTCTTTATCTTGATGAGACTGAAAGGACCGATCTTGATTGCAAGCCTGTTAGTGCCGATAGTGAAGAGACTGCCCTTTGGGATGATGATAGTCGACCACTTGTCAATAAGGAGTTTGTAAAACCATATAATTATGCTTATGAGAATAGTCTTTATGGTCTTTTCAACAAACAAACTCAGATAACTCGTGAGGAAGTGTTTCTAGAATGCAAACAAAAGCGAATTTAATGGAAGAAATCATTTGCCCCTAAGAAATCTAATGTTTACAAATACATAAACTACCTCCCTCAAGATGAATCTAAATGCAAGAGTAGGAAAACATTAGGTATTCTTAAACACCAGATAGATAATGTTAAATCTATTGTTGAACGAGATTGGGTAAAACGTGAAAATGCTGAGTGGCAACGCCCGATTCCTCAAGATATTACCTTGCTTGTGAAAGACCTCTTAATTCCAAACACGACAATGATTAAAGAAACTGTTCTTCAACTTGAGGAGTTCATTCGGACTGAAATGTATGATGATTTAAAATATGTTGAATCTCTTGAGAAACACATTGATGATCTTCAAATGGAGAAGTCTGATTTATCAGATGAATATGATTTACTCTTGCAAGAATGCGTTTCTAAAGATGTTATGTGTGCTTATTTTACACCTTGTGCTGATATTGATGAATATTCTGATGTTGCATGCAAATATCTTGATAAGATCAAAGAATGTGAGCGTCTTGAAATTGAGCTTTCGAAACGTAAAGAAAATGTTGATAAAAAGGCTTTTGAATTACTTCAACACAAAACTGATTTCCTTCAAAAACATTGTCATTCTCTTGAACTTGCTTTGCAAAAAGACGTTGGTAGTTTCCACATGATAATAAATTGCAAGAAAAACTTTCCCAAACGTTTCGAGAAATGAATGAACAGAATTTGGAAATTAAAGGGTTGAAAGCTCAGTTACAAGACAGGGACAGAGCGATAGCAGAGTTGCAGAAACTCGTTGCTAAAATTGGTTGGAAAGTTGTGGAACCTAGCCTTAAGAAACCTGTTGTTAGACAACCCAATGCTTCTAAAGTAAATAGATCCTCTATCTTGGGAAAACCATCTGCTTTATCAAATTCCTCGTTTGCAAAACATGTGTTTACCCCCAAGATGGATGGAAACGAAAGGTTACCACAAGATCAACTCATAAGGAATGTCATAGCACCAAGCGTTAAGCACAATAATATGATTAAACCAGGAATGTATAGAATGACCACTAAGCCCACAAACAAAGTTACTCAATCGCCTCAGACTTCTAGAAACACTAATATTCGTGTGTCTTCTACTACAGGAATAGTCTCCACTACTAGGGTTAGCCGACCTCAGCTTAAGAGCACTTAAGTGAATGATAAGGTCTGGAAACACAAGAATCAAGGGAAGATGAAGGAAGTAGAAGAACACCCTAGGAATTTGAATGTTTTTAAGAATAAAAAGTCTGTAATCGCATGTAATGACGATTTGAATGATGTGAATGATTTGAATGTTATGAATGTGAAATTTGTTTGTGTCAAATGTGGAAAGTGTGCTAATGCTAATCATTCTATGTGTGCTATGAATAAAGTCAAAGGCGTAGATACTAGAACTAAGAAGCAAGTTGCAATGCCTATTAGAACTAGTAAACCCAAACGCAAAGTGAACCATACTGGTGCTACCCCCACTAAGAAAAGTAATGCATCAAACTCCACCACTAAGAACCCTATAAGCAGAATTAAGGACTTATATGATTCTGCTAGTAAGTCTTGGAAATGGTGGTTTGCTAATCAATGTCCTCTATGATATAAATGAATGCCGAAAGCGAGGACAAAAAATCTGAAAACGAGTGTTAGTTTGCCTTTATATGTTGATAAGGACACTAATGATTCTACTATCACAACTAATGTGGTATCCAATTTAGCAAATGCTCCATCGTGTTCTAACTCTTCTGCAGGTGATACAACTAATTCTCTTCATACTGGACTCCGGATGCATGAAGCACATGACGGGGAATCTCAAGCTTCTAATTAACTTCGTGGAGAAGTTCCTGGGTACGGTCCGATTCGGAAATGATCAATTTGCACTGATCCTAGGATATGGAGATTTGGTTCATGGGAATATTACAATCAAAAGGGTATACTACGTCGAAGGGCTGAATCACAATCTTTTATCGGTTGGTCAATTCTGTGATGCAGATTTGGAAGTTGCTTTCAGTTGAAGACATGTTTTGTTCGTGATTATGATGGGAATGACTTACTTACCGATACACGGGGTACTGATCTTTACACAATTTCACTTCAAGACACAACTTCATCAACTCCAATTTGCTTCATGGCTAAAGCTTCATCGACTCAGGCATGGTTATGGCATCAACGTTTATCTCATCTTAATTTTGATACCATCAACTTGCTTTCCAAGAAAGATATTGTGAGAGGCCTTCCAAGTTTGAAATTCATCAAAGATCATCTTTGTTCTTCTTGTGAACTTTGTAAAGCTAAAAGAAGTAGCTTCAAAACAAAGACTACACCAAGCTCAAAAGGACGGTTAGATCTTCTTCATATGGATTTGTGTGGTCCCATGCGTGTTCATAGAATCAATGGAAAGAAATATATTCTGGTAATTGTCGATGATTACTCAAGGTACACATGGACTCACTTCTTGAGATCCAAGGATGAAACACCCGAAGTTCTCATCAGCTTTCTTAAACTAATACAATGTGGTCTTTAAGTTCAAGTTAAAGTGGTTCGTACTGACAGAGGTACAGAATTTTTGAATTCAAATCTGAGAAAGTATTTTGAAGCCGAAGGGATTGAACATGAAACATCTATTGCTCGAACACCCGAACAAAACGGAGTTGTTGAAAGACGAAACCGTACTTTAGTTGAGGCTGCTCGAACATTATTATCCGCTTCAAAACTTCCACTATACTTTTGGGCCGAAGCCGTGTCAACCGCATGCTACACACAAAACCGCTCCTTAATTATTCCTAGATACGAAAAGACGCCATATCACATAATTCATGATCAAAAACCTTCACTCAAACACCTTCATGTTTTTGGATGTACTTGTTACATTATACGAGATGGTGAAAATTTGGATAAGATGAAAGAGAAAGGTGATGCATGTATTCTTGTGGGATATGCAACTCAGTCTAAGGGGTATAGAGTATACAAGAAGAGAACAAAATTGATAGGCGAGACCATTCATATCCGATTTGATGAATTACAAGAAATGGCACTTGAACAAAACAATTTAAGTCCCGATCCACAACGATACACGGCTTCCGTTCACAACCGCACGGAACTCGGAACTCAAGACCACAACAATGAACCGTCAAGTTCAACGCTAGTTCCAGAAAATGTTCCTAGAGCTGATATGACAGTCGACACGACAATTGAAGAGTTGAAAACGTTATATGGACCAATTTATGATGAATATATCACGGGGGAGAAACAAGTTGTATCAAAGTCTTCCGTTGTCACTCATCATACGAATGATGATACCGTTCATCGTCAACAACCGGATACAACTTCATCTACTTCAACATGGGTTGCTGCAGATTTACCTCCTCAGAATATTACTTCAACAATCGATCCTACAACATCCACAACTACTGTCATTGCTCTAGAGAACACAAATCAAGCAGACGATGCATTATCTGACAAAGACGAATTTATCAACCCATTCGGTACACCGGTACACGAAACTGGAGAGTCTTCTACTCGCCATGTTGATCCGTCAAATATGCATACGTTCTATCAACGACATCCTTCAACACATCATTGGACACGAGATCATCCTTTGGTTCATGTAATTGGAAACCCTTCACAGCCCGTTCGCACAAGACGCCAACTTCACACCGATGGCGATGTTTATATGTTCACACTCGCCGTGAGTTCAGCTGAACCGAAAAACATCAAAGAAGCCATGGCTGATCATGCTTGGATTGAATCGATGACGGATGAACTTCAACAATTTGAAAGACTTAAAGTCTGGGAACTTGTTGACAGACCATACGATGTAACACCATTAAATCTTCGATGAATCTGGAAAAACAAGATGGATGAAGAAAACACGATCATCAAGAATAAATCTAGGCTAGTGGCTAAAGGGTATGGACATAAAGAGGGTATTGATTTTGAAGAATCATTTGCACCAGTAGCTCGAATGGAAGCGGTCATGATTTTTCTTGCTTATGTTGCACATAAGGGATTCATCGTTTATCAAATGGACGTAAAGACAACATTTCTTAACAGTCCTTTGAAGGAAGAAGTCTATGTCACGCAACCGGAAGGATTCGCCAATCCTCATTATCCTGACAAGGTGTATCGTCTCCACAAAGCACTTTATGGACTCAAGCAAGCTCCAAGGGCGTGGTACGACGAGCTCTCGAAATTTCTGGTCTCCAAAGGTTTTTCAAAAGGTTCCATTGATCTAACTTTGTTCACTTATAAATATGGGGATGACATTTTGCTTGTGTAGATTTATGTTGATGATATTATTTTCGGGTCTACAAACCCAAAACTTTCAAAATGGTTTGAAAAAGTAATGTGTGAGAACTCATATTTTTCCCGCTAATTAAATTATTCTTTTATTCGTACTTCTCGATTTTACAATGTTTTACTTGTTCTTTTTACCTTTTCATACGTAAATCCTGAGATCTCGAGAATTTTAATTAAATTATATTTTAATTATTTTTCTGATCATTGATAATATTTTATTCAAAAAAAAATATTATTTTTATTTTTCCATATTTAATTACTGTAGTGACCTGAAATTTAAAATCAACATTTAGACCGAGCGCTAATTCTATTCCTAATATCCGGACAATATTTATTACCCGACTTTTAAATGTCATGTTCGTTCTATAATAATATGAAATTCTTAACTAACTGGCAAGGTTAAGTCTTTAACGTATCGAATATGTGTCATTTATTATTTATTGACAAAGAAAGATGTCCGACATTAACCGTAAACATTCTCGTTATGACATAAAAATATTTTATACTGTCGTCGTTTTAATTTCTCGTTTTACGAGCATCCTTCGTAATTTACATTAAACCCTTAAGTGTCATTCGTTATACGACATGTTTAAGTTTATCAAATCATAAGCTCTCATTTATATATCAAAATATAAATATTTTCTGAATGTCGAAATTTTTACTCTATATTGGGCGTTTATTTTTCGTGGTTTACGCGTATCTTTCAAATTGCGTAACTCTTAAAATATCAGACTTCCATAATACCGGCTTATATCCAAAAATTCACAAAAACAAAACTATTCAATTCATTTTGTTCTATTTTTTCCAACCATGCTACATACTACTATATCGTACTCTGTATGAAACAAAATTTATTTAACATCATTTTCTTAATATTATTCTATGTACATGGTTATATGTGAAATTCACGAGTTTACCACATATGGACAATTCCGTTTCATCTCATTCTTGCCCTTTTGTCATAAACGTAGCCTCCAAGGCTTAAGCCTCGTCATTTTATTAACGTGGTCATTGCATGAAAACATGCCACCTCTCTTGACGACAATTGAGCACCAAAATTCTGATATATCCTATAAACTAAGACACACCATTATTTATCATTCATCCGTAATACAAACTTACTCAAACAACAACACATACCCAAATCTCTTTCAAACGAGGACATAGGAGCAACGAGGGTAGGATTCAGGACGAGTATAAGCCAATAAGGAGAAAACGAAGTCCTGATCATGTCATTCAGCCATCGAGTCCATTTTGCACCATCTCGATCCATTTCGACTTTTTCATTTGGTCTCGAGTTCTTGTAAGCTTCCATTTCATCTTATGCACTCTTACAATACTTCTCAAAATGCCTAACCTCTGGTCTTGAGGATTTTATAACAAAAATCTTGTTGAAACTCTATTTTTGGTTTCACATAAAATCATAGATTCACTCTACGAGCCATTTTCACACCTATATAAGTTTTGATTTCTCTTAACAACTTAGTCTGATTTTTGGATATGTTAAACAACACCCAAGATACTCTAGAAATTTTAATACCAGCCCCTAGGTCGTGGTATAGCTCATCTAAAAGTCATGTCGAAAAAAGTCCCAAAAATGACTGCACATGTCCATTCACGACTATGGCCATGAACACCTTTTCTCACCATCACAACTCAAAATTCTAAAACGAGACCACCATCTTTATTTGGATCTGTTATACCACCATATAAGAGGCTACAAACACCCAAAATATCAGGTCTCAATTCGAATTCTAAGTCATTCAAACGTTAACCTCAAATCTGCCCACGAAAAGACGTATGCTGATTTTTAGCATGGCTAAAAAGCCATCTTTTGATCATTATATCTTTTGATTTTCATAAACAGCATGAGTAAATATTTACATGTGAGGTGAGACTACCTAATAGGCTAAAACATGTTACGAATTCATACCTTGAATCAAATTATAGCCCTTTCAAAATCGTGAACTATGTTCGTCCCCAAACGTGTACTTTCCCAAAATATTACTAAGTGTTTTTGAGCTCATTTGATTATAAGCTCTATTCAGCAAGTAAATTCATTTATAAAAGATCTAAATAGTTTATTAAAAGGGTTAGAAACAAGTCCTAAGGATCCTAACCCGTTCCATGATCTTTTTAACACTTGAAATGACCCATTCGATCCATTTAAGCTTATTAGCTTATTTTATAAGCTATAAGCTTATTAAAGTTCATTATCTAAACTTATTTTCATGTCTTAATAGTTGAGAAAGAGTTTTAAACGCAAGGATATGCCTTCATGGATTGTTGGACCTCTTGTGAAGTCGAATTCCATGCGAGGGGAGCATTTTTGCCATCTTTCGAAACATTAAACCACAAGGGCTGTTTTGAACATATTTCAAACTTACATGGGTCACCCAGTCATATCCAACACATAAAGGACTTAACGGTAAAAGGTAAAACTAGAGGGACTAAATAACGATTATGTAAGAGGTAAAGGACTAAACTTTAAATATCCTTTACAAAAATATGTATTGTAAAGATATATTTTAAAATACATCTATTTATCATTGGAACACGACTCGATTACATATCATTAAACTCATTTAAATTTTGTACGTTGTGATGTACATTTCTGAGACGCACCATACTTATTTTAGGTCTTCGTTAGAAGCTCACGGCTTCTGGTCTTATCTTATTTCCTCCTTATGCTTTCGTGACTATTGTGTCGATTGTTATCATCACTTGGTATCGCTTTTGCTAAGGTGAGTTCATATCCCCTTTTTACTACTTATACATTGTTTCTAAACGCGGGGTGAGATTTTACATGGTGGAACACATTCATTTAAAACTGTATGCTATCCAGAACTTGTATGCTATCCAGAACTTGTATGCTATACAGAACTTGTATGCTTTCCAGAACTTGATGATTTCCAACAGATTTTCGTTATTATTATTGCTTTTAGTTATAGCCCTTAAGTTTCCTCTCCTGATCATGAACCGTTAATTTACTTGTGTTGCTAAGCGCGAATGTTGTGGGTGGATCCATCGGGATTGACAATCCCCGTCCCATGTTGCGGTTGTTTAACCATGACGCATTTCATTTGTTTATACTTGAGTATTTATGCTGAATACTCACTAGAGGAACTTATATTGAGTTAAGCTTCGGTTCATGAACTAAATAGCAATAATAATGGTTTCGGACTATGGTTATCGTACGTAACCATTTTCCCTATTTCTTGTTTTACAAATGAATGCTTGTGTTCCACACCTTTACTGCTAAACCTATGAATATCACTCAACTTTATGTTGACGATTTTACATGTTTAATCTCAGGTATTATTACTTAGCTTTGCTTAGATGGGAGCCCGCAGGATATTATCGCAGCTTGGAGATTTCTGTGTTACTTTTTAAAGTTTGGTTTTGGTAAAAGCTGTCAGAAGTTTAACCTATATTTTTTGGTAACAACATGTTACAAAACCATGTTTAAATAATAGATTTTCCGCTTATAAAACTCTGGGACCTTTGTTTTAAAACTCTGATCTTTTTGTGATGTAATGTATAAGTTTTTATTACGTCAACTTTATGTCAACTGTATTTATTGATTCTTGTACCATGACGTGGCGCCCCCATGCTGCCTACGTATTTCTTTGCCTGATTTTGGGGGTCTCACAGATTGGTATTAGAGGGATGGTTATAGGGAACTAAGTCGTTTTTCAAAACTTAGTCTATAACCGAAAGTTCAAATATTTCATGTTTAATGTGTCAAACACAGAATCCGCCATTGTTGTACGATATCTGCGCGGGTAACTCTCTAATCCTTATTATTTACTTTTAATTATCATCATAGTATTTCTTCTCCTGATTACATGTTAAAATATTACATTACCCTAATGACGATAATTAGTATGTCTTTTCAAAATCTTTGTGCTTCATGAATTATCATTGGATATTACTTGATTACATAAGCTCTTGCTGCATCTCGTGAATTCTTGTTTTTGTGAACTGATCTTGTTACAATGATTTTATATTGTTATGACGTTACATACTTGAATTAGGAGCGAGTATGCTGCCGACTTTTCATACTCACTTTACTGAGTACTATTGCTATCTTGTTTATGCGTGATACGACTGACCTCATATACTCGTTCGTTTTGAACCGCTTATTTTTCTTGACTCACTGTTACATGTTATGTGTATTCTTGCGATATCATTGTTTGGGATTAAGTAAGTGTTGATTTCAATGAAACTTCTGATTTTCATTCTACTACCGTGCGTTTTACTTTCATTGTTAAACCTCTTAAAGCTATCTATTTAGATATCCAAAATGTTTTCCGATCATTCGTAATTGAATGTCTAGTCTATAGACCATTGTGTAGCTCAATGTGTCTCCAAAAAAGACTAAAGGACATCGTGTGAGTCACACATCTCTAAGCATTCGTTGAATATGTGTTAGATAATATCAAGGGTTTTCATAACCTTGATTTACCTTTATGTCGCCGTTTTACACGACACTTGTATATCGATTAAATATTATTTCATTGACCTTTCTACGTTTCGAGTTCGAATTTCAACGTTCGTTTGTACCTTGGAAGTACCATTGTCATCTTGTAATTCATCCTCTATTATGCGACTATTGTTTGGAACACGATTGTACTTCTATAAACTTGTATCCTCCCTTTTCATTTAACCTCCTCGCTCCAGGAGTGTGACCCGTTAATCTTCCAATTCTTTCTCGATATGTCTTGTGATTTTGGAAAAAAATCACACTGCCAAGAGACCTTCCTGCATTGCATCTCGAAATCTAAGACACGGATGTCATGCGTCGTTTTTGGATTCTTAGTTTATCGTTGGCATTCTTGAACCATTTCTATAGTGTGTTTTCTTTACATGATTAATTACGCAATTTATTCTTTTTCGTCTTTATGGAATCCACAAGTCTTGTGTGTACATTAATTCTGGGTTATTATGAAATTTGGATTTAATTTCAAACTGTGTCGAAAAATATACTTTGTACAGCAACTTTACAGGAAATTTATCAGTGTCAAGAAAATATTTTTACAACTTTAGACATAAACATATATATTTCTACTTGTTGAGACGTCCGTTTAGGAAATAATATTTTACCAGTAAACATAAAAAAACAAGCAAGTTACGCTCATTTGGGATTGTAAAATTTAAGAACTTATTTCTGCATAGTTCTAAAATATCATTTTGTTGACAGATTTTAATGCAAGGGCATTTTCGTCCATTTTTGATCCGTTTCAAGTCTCTAGTAAAACTAGAAAGTTGTTCAATATCGTTTTACATCGAATTGCATTAGACTTCGAGTCTTAGAATATCATTTAGTGAATCAATTGGTTTGGTCAATCCCAAAAGCTCAAAGTTGACTAAAAAGTCAAAGCTGGTAGAAATTTTGAAATAGGGGTTTTAGGCGTTTTTGAGTTCGTGTGAGCTCGTAAAACTTTAACTAATGATATTTTACAACCATGAAACAATGATTGCGTTTGAAAACGTTAAAATAGTGCATATTTATGTCAAATAAATAACGATATGCACACATATGGATTCCTCTATCTTTCTTTTATATATGACTTAATTGTCATTCTAAGTTGTCTTTCTTTTCTTCTATCGTACCACTGATTTGGACCGAGGTTGAAGTTCTTATTTTCATCATTCGTTATCCTTCTTGACACGGGACTCTTGACAATTCCGGCTAAACCTCTCGAAACCCTATCACTTTGTAACCATTTCATTGGTTGTCTTGAACGACTCCTTATTTCCCTCTTGTAACTCACTCGCTACTTTGTAAACTATTATCATGTTACCATATAAACTCAAACTAGTCTTGTTTGCGAATCATTTTACAAAAGGTTTCATTTGGTCTTACTTAAATAATTGAATGTTATCCTATAAAATTAATTTATATTAATTTTACGATGTAATTCCTCAAATTGTTCAACAATTGGTCTTATAAAGAACCCTTGTAAACAAAAAAAAAATTTTGTTGAATTAAATATCTAGCCAGTAACTTATTGGCGAAAAGTTTCATAAAATATTTTGATTCCTTTTTTTTTTACAAATGGCATTATATACATATTTTAAATAATATGACCTGTAATACTGATTTGACGAAACTGAGCATCGCATTGCTACTCCTAAATTATGCATGGCCTGATCACCTATGCTTAATTTAGAAGGAGCCATGCAACACCAAATAGTAGTCACCTTAAATATTTAACCAAGAATCAACTTTTTAATTATGTTTCTTAAAAAGTTAGATAAATGTAAATTTTGGAAATTTTTACATTTTATGCGAGTATCAACAGTTCGCGACTTACACATATGAACCCTTATCTTTTCTTGAACAAAGTACATGCCTCAAGCACATATTTCCTTACTCAACGATCTTTGTTTAACTTGTTACCTCATTTTCTTTCGTGACATAATTCTCGTTACCAATTGTCTAAATTCTTACCAATGATATCAGACTTGAAAATTTCAATGTTTTTAAGCTTATTCATTTACCAATCTTTCCTATCTATTTTGGTAGACCTTCGAAACGCCTCTAGACGCGAATAGTGATTTATGACAGGACATGAACGATAAATTCGTGTAACTGTTATGATTATGTGTTAGACATCATTTTGAAATTCATTCGTGTGAATTATGTGTTGATTTCGTCTTTCAAGGCTAGTGTTGTTCAGTTTACTGGAATTACTATCAAGAAACTTAAGAATTTTCTGTGATTCGAAAATTTATTGCGTGGCTTTTCTATTTCGATCGTGTATCGACCATTGAGCACTTATTAAGTCGTTGTTGGTGACACCAACTGCACTCAAGAAGTGATGACTGGCTAAATCCTTGTTTCTTATTATTTTGTTCATCGACGCGTCTATTCTATCACGTTTGTTAAGAGTTGATACGAATTTCATTTTATTTCCTCGTGCTATTGCTAGTCATTTGTTTGCATTTTCTTCCGTCTCCAGTGGAACTCTGGGGACCATAGTTCCTTTAGGGGGGGGGGGGGGGCGACTGTGAGAACTCATATTTTTCCCGCTAATTAAATTATTCTTTTATTCGTACTTCTCGATTTTACAATGTTTTACTTGTTCCTTTTACCTTTTCATACGTAAATCCTGAGATCTCGAGAATTTTAATTAAATTATATTTTAATTATTTTTCTGATCATTGACAATATTTTATTCAAAAAAAAATATTATTTTTATTTTTCCATATTTAATTACTGTAGTGACCTGAAATTTAAAATCAACATTTAGACCGAGCTCTAATTCTATTCCTAATATCCGGACAATATTTATTACCCGACTTTTAAATGTCATGTTCGTTCTATAATAATATGAAATTCTTAACTAACGGGCAAGGTTAAGTCTTTAACGTATCGAATATGTGTCATTTATTATTTATTGACAAAGTAGATGTCCGACATTGACCGTAAACATTCTCGTTATGACATAGAAATATTTTATACTGTCGTCGTTTTAATTTCTCGTTTTACGAGCATCCTTCGTAATCTAAATTAAACCCTAAAGTGTCATTCGTTATACGACGTGTTTAAGTTTATCAAATCATAACCTCTCATTTATATATCAAAATATAAATATTTTCTGAATGTCGACAATTTTACTCTATATTGGGCGTTTATTTTTCGTGGTTTACGCGTATCTTTCAAATTGCGTAACTCTTAAAATATCAGACTTCCATAATACCGGCTTATATCCAAAAATTCACAAAAACAAAACTATTCAATTCATTTTGTTCTATTTTTTTTTTCCAACCATGCTACATACTACTATATCATTCTCTGTATGAAACAAATTTATTTAACATCATTTTCTTAATATTATTCTATATACATGGTTATATGTGAACTTCATGAGTTTACCACATATTGACAATTCCGTTTCATCTCATTCTTGCCCTTTTGTCATAAACGTAGCCTCCAAGGCTTAAGCCTCGTCATTTTATTAACGTGGTCATTGCATGAAAACATGCCACCTCTCTTGACGACAATGGAGCACAAAAATTCTGATATATCCTATAAACTAAGACACACCATTATTTATCATTCACCCGTAATACAAACTTACTCAAACAACAACACATACCCAAATCTCTTTCAAACGAGGACATAGGAGTAACGAGGGTAGGATTCAGGACGAGTATAAGCCAATAAGGAGAAAACGAAGTCCTGGTCATTTCATTCAGCCATCGAGTCCATTTTGCACCATCTCGATCCATTTCGACTTTTTCATTTGGTCTCGAGTTCTTGTAAGCTTCCATTTCATCTTATGCACTCTTACAATACTTATCAAAATGCCTAACCTCTGGTCTTGAGGATTTTATAACAAAAATCTTGTTGAAACTCTATTTCTGGTTTCACATAAAATCATAGATTCACTCTACGAGCCATTTTCACACCTATATAAGTTTTGATTTCTCTTAACAACTTAGTCTGATTTTTGGATATGTTAAACAACACCCAAGATACTCTAGAAACTTTTAATACCAGCCCCTAGGTCGTGGTATAGCTCATCTAAAAGTCATGTCGAAAACAGTCCCAAAAATGACTGCACATGTCCATTCACGACTATGGCTGTGAACACCTTTTCTCACCATCACAACTCAAAATTCTAAAACGAGACCACCATCTTTATTTGGATCTGTTATACCACCATATAAGAGGCTACAAACACCCAAAATATTAGGTCTCAATTCGAATTCTAAGTCATTCAAACGTTAACCTCAAATCTGTCCATGAAAAGACGTATGCTGATTTTCAGCATGGCTAAAAAGCCATCTTTTGATCATTATATCTTTTGATTTTCATTAACAACATGAGTAAATATTTACATGTGAGGTGAGACTACCTAATAGGCTAAAAAATGTTACGAATTCATACCTTGAATCAAATTATAGCCCTTTCAAAATCGTGAACCATGTTCGTCCCCAAACGTGTACTTTTCCAAAATATTACTAAGTGTTTTTGAGCTCATTTGATTATAAGCTCTATTCAGCAAGTATATTCATTTATAAAAGATCGAAATAGTTTATTAAAAGGGTTAGAAACAAGTCCTAAGGATCCTAACCCGTTCCATGATCTTTTTAACACTTGAAATGACCCATTCGATCCATTTAAGCTTATTAGCTTATTTTATAAGCTATAAGCTTATTAAAGTTCATTATCTAAACTTATTTTCATGTCTTAAAAGCTGAGAAAGAGTTTTAAACGCAAGGATAAGCTTTCATGGATTTTTGGACCTCTTGTGAAGTCGAATTCCATGCGAGGGGAGCATTTTTGCCATCTTTCGAAACATTAAACCACAAGGGCTGTTTTGAACATATTTCAAACTTACATGGGTCACCCAGTCATATCCAACACATAAAGGACTTAACGGTAAAAGGTAAAACTAGAGGGACTAAATTACGATTATGTAAGAGGTAAAGGACTAAACTTTAAATATCCTTTACAAAAATATGTATTGTAAAGATATATTTTAAAATACATCTATTTATCATTGGAACCCGACTCGATTACCGTTCATTAAACTCATTTAAATTTTGTACGTTGTGATGTATATTTCTGAGACGCACCATACGTATTTTAGGTCGTCGTTAGAAGCTCACGGCTTCTGGTCTTATCTTATTTCCTCGTTATGCTTTCGTGACTATTGTGTCGATTGTTATCATCACTTGGTATCGCTTTTGCTAAGGTGAGTTCATAGCCCCTTTTTACTACTTATACATTGTTTCTAAACGCGGGGTGAGATTTTACATGATATAACACATTCATTTAAAACTGTATGCTATCCAGAACTTGTATGCTATCCAGAACTTGTATGCTATCCAGAACTTGTATGCTATCCAGAACTTGTATGCTTTCCAGAACTTGATGATTTCCAACAGATTTTCGTTATTATTATTGCTCTTAGTTATAGCCCTTAACTTTCCTCTCCTGATCATGAACCGTTAATTTACTTGTGTTGCTAAGCGCGAATGTTGTGGGTGGATCCATCGGGATTGACAATCCCCGTCCCATGTTGCGGTTGTTTAACCATGGTGCATTTCATTTGTTTATACTTGAGTATTTAGGCTGAATACTCACTAGAGGAACTTACATTGAGTTAAGCTTCGGTTCAGGAACTAAATAGCAATAATATGGTTTCGGACTATGGTTATCGTACGTAACCATTTTCCCTATTTCTTGTTTTACAAATGAATGCTTGTGTTCCACACCTTTACTGCTAAACCTATGAATATCACTCAACTTTATGTTGACGATTTTACATGTTTAATCTCAGGTATTATTACTTAGCTTTGCTTGGATGGGAGCCCGCAGGATATTATCGCAGCTTGGAGATTTCTGTGTTACTTTTTAAAGTTTGGTTTTGGTAAAAGCTGTCAGAAGTTTAACCTATATTTTTTGGTAACAACATGTTACAAAACCATGTTTAAATAATATATTTTCCGCTTATAAAACTCTAGGACCTTTGTTTAAAAACTCTGATCTTTTTGTGATGTAATGTATAAGTTTTTATTACGTCAACTTTATGTCAACTGTATTTATTGATTCTTGTACCATGACGTGGCGCCCCCATGCTACCTACGTATTTCTTTTCCTGATTTTGGGGGTCTCACATAATGCACAGCAGATTTGAAATGTCTATGATGGGCGAACTAAAATTCTTTCTAGGAATTCAAGTTCACCAATCCCCAAGTGGTATCTTTATTAACTAAGCTAAGTATTGTCAAGAGATAATCACAAAGCATGGTATGACATCATGTGACCCAGTTGGGACACCATTATCAACCACATCCCTAGATGTTGATTTGGAGGGATTACCCATAGATCAAACGAGATATCGTTCCATGATCGGGTCCCTCATGTACTTGACAGCAAGCAGACCTGATATTCATCATGCTACATGTTATTGTGCACGATATCAAGCACGACCCACTGAAAAGCACCTCAAGGAGGTTAAACGGATCTTTCGGTACCTTAAGAATACCATTCACATGGGACTCTGGTATCCGAGGGAAACCGGTTTCTTTCTAACGGCCTATTCAGATTCTGATCATGCATGGTGTCTTAATACACGTAAAATTACTTCTGGTGGTGCACAATTTCTAGGTCAAGATAAGCTTGTGGGATGGTCTTCCAAGAAGCAGGATTGCACATCATTGTCATCAGCCGAAGCGGAGTATGTGTCTCTATCTGCGTGTTGTGCTCAAGTTCTTTGGATGAGAACACAACTCACGGATTATGGTTTCCACTTTGATAAAGCACCTATGTATTGTGACTCAAAGTCCGCCATAGCCATCTCATGCAATCCGGTACAGCATTCCCACACGAAGCACATTGATGTCAGGTATCACTTCATTAAGGAACAAGTTGAAAAGGGTATTGTTGAATTATACTTTGTTAGAACTGATTACCAATTAGCTGACTTGTTTACAAAAGCTCTTTCGAAAGAGAGGTTTGCGTATCTTGTTAGGCAAATTGGTATGAGATGTTTGACTCCAGCAGAATTGGAGGTTCTAGCAAAGAATCCTGCTTGATTCATCTATCAAACATCTATCTGTAAATATAAATGAAAAAGAAAAATACAAAATTAAAAAATCTTTGATAATCCAAAAATATTCTTCTCGACATGTCTTTCAGTATCGATAATATGGACGCACCTAGAAATGTCGCTCAATAACGACACGGGTGTGTACATAAAGCTCGAAGGAAAGTTGTAAATATTATTCAAAACATGTCATTTCTATATTTTTTAAAGGAAATTGTCTATTTTGGACAATATTTCCAATAACGGGTAGAGCAATCTATCACGGGTTGAGCTTGTCACAAAACATTCCACGTTTTAAGCTCAACACAATGGCTTGTAATCACTTTCAGATTGCAACCCGGAACTATATTCACGGGGGAGTGTACGATTTCGTGCTCTTACCCTTAGCAAAAGAAGTTAAATCTTCTTACACTTGAGTGGATTCGTCAAGACATTCAAAGTCTATGAACTCAAGTTTATGCTTTAGAAAAACCTTTTCGACAAAAAGAATTGATTTTTCAAAAAGCGTTGAACACAATTTTCTCAAGAATTTCTCACTGATATTCAACATCTTTCAAAAATTGTGTGTTCAACAACTCCTATCCTCAAAAGTTTAATGTGGATCATATCCTCGTAATGACAATTCCATTGGATCAATTTTTGAGGGGGAGCATTCTAACTTCATGCAAAAGTTTGACACATCTTTCTCTCGAAGATTTTCAAGACTATTTTTCAAAATATATTTTAATCAAATTTGGTATCTCTAATATCAAAAGATTTTATATATTAGAGATAGGGGAGAAAATGTGATTAAAATGTGATCTATAGACTCAAGCACTTTAACTCTTACCCACATGTGCAAAATGTCTACTTAAATTCTTTCGCATTTCAATGCACATGTAAAGGGGGAGCATTTCTGAAACGACAAAACTAGCAAGGTGTTAAATGTTTTTCAAACACTTTTTTAGAATTTAAAGTGGTTTTCATGGTTACGATCAAATACCCACAACATCTTTAATTCACGACGTTATTGGTGTCAAAAGGGTGGTTAGGTTTAAGTCCTATGATCCAACCAGAACCGGAGGGATCTTCCCAGGGAAAATCCAATAGATTATTAGAAGTCCTTAGGAAAGATGGAGTAGAATGTGAACGTAGTTGAATGCCAACTAAGTACTGATGATAGCACTGGAACAATCACAACAAGGTGCTATTAATGATGTCTTGGTAAGCATTGAAGGGGTTGAAGAATGAAAAAGAAAAGTAAGGATAAAGGGTGTAAAG
This sequence comes from Glebionis coronaria, assembly GCA_025667525.1. NCBI lineage: Eukaryota > Viridiplantae > Streptophyta > Magnoliopsida > Asterales > Asteraceae > Glebionis > Glebionis coronaria. Next base: position 296,038,605 of record CM046880.1, on the reverse strand, counting down.
AAATTAGCCCTCCATACAACTTAGGCAGAAACCGGGTCAACTCATCATGAAGACAAACTCATCATGGACCCAGTGATGTGAAGCACAACCCTTTCCTAGCTACTCAGGCTTCTCTCAAAAGAAGTTTGTTTTATTGTCACGGATATCAACATGACTTCTATTGACTTTCTCACTCCGAGATAGTTGATATTGAATAGGTGGCATCTGTTCTAGCCTCCAAACACTAAAAGTGCACAAATCGAGTCTAGAGCCAAGAGATCAATCAAATCTCGTTAGGACACACGGATGAAGATAAAGAGAGTCCAACGCTATATCCTTGTGATATTGCTAGAACACTCAGAGTGATACTACTTAGTATTCACAATGATGAGTGGAAATCCTTTCAGTTTTAACATCAAACAGCACTGCGGTAGGTCATATGCAATATTCTTTATGAATTGAACATGTGTAAAACTGAAAAGCAACAGTGGTTTGATTCTGAATTGATTCAAACTCGTTTCAGGTTTCTGCGCAATATCTTTATGGTCTTGCCAGAACATTCAGAGTGATATTCGTTAATATTCACAGTTACGAATGGAAATCCTTCTAGCGTCAACATCAAACAGCGCTACGGTAGGTAACTTATGAGATTCTTATGAATCAAACTTGTGTCAACTGGAAAGAAACAATGGTAAGATTCTTAATGAATCAAACTTGTTCCAGGAATTTGAATTGACGACTTTAATCAAGCGGATATTTATCCAATTGATTCACTCTTTATGTTCGTAGTCTTGCTTTGAAACGGTCGAGTAAAGAGAACGGCTAGTACTGCCGCAAAATTCTGTCAAGGAGATTCTTAATTGAATCTACCTAATCACAGGTACGGTATTTAATATCGTATAACGGTCTTCACCGACCGGAGGTAAAACGCTACCGATTTAGGACGAATGTCAAAGATATTCAGTCCGTGTCTATGTTTTGTCTCGAGAAGGTGGCGTCACGGTGTACTCAGCAAAGTCAAAGATTCAAAACCACATATTCATGCCCAAAGACTTAAACAATTAATAGTTTGAGCATTTGGATAAAGACACAAGATCGCAAGATGGCAAAGACAAGTCAAGGATAATTTGAAGATCTCAAGATAAAAGACAAAGTCGAAAGACAACGACAAAGGCTCAAAGATCACAGCATGAAGGAACAAGACTACTGTTACACGTTCAAGACTCATTTATGACGAGATTCGTAATATCCATTGATCTCCAAATATCAAAAGGGTATGACCTCACATTGGGGGAGATTGTTAGCCTCAAAATATTGAGTCAAACAAGAATGCTCGGTCATAGGTTATTATTGTAACATTAATTAGAACGTTGTAATAAGTAGTTAATTAGTCGTGGTTTACGGGCTTGGATTTAAACAAATTAAAGTCCAAAAGACAAGCCCGGCCCAATATATAGCCCATTAAAGCCTGCATGTGGGTGGACTATATATACTACCCTCCTAGCATGTTAGGAGGGTTGGTTGTTCATTTCATTCTTACTTCTAATCTAATATTCACCAAGTTAATCAACTCTTTCTCTCTACTTTATCTCACTACTTTCTCTCTCTAGGAATCCATCTCTTTTCATCTATGTTCTATCACTAATCATCATAATACTATGGGATAACAGAAAACGCAGGAAATCTAAGGGTCTCATAAATGCTAGCAATTCTGATAATCTTATATCTCTATCTGCTAACACTCCGGAACCAATAGTTTCCAATGCATTTTCTACTGTTGTTATTGAAAACAGGTGGTCCAAATTGTTCTCTGGTATTTAGACTCTGGTTGCACCAAGCATATGACCGGAGATCGCTCTCAGCTCAGAAATTTCGTCAGCAAGTTTCTTGGTACGGTTCGATTTGGAAATGATCATATTGCAAAGATAATGGGTTATGGTGAATATCATATTGGGAATGTTATAATTTCAAGAGTGTATTATGTGGAAGGTCTCGGCCACAACTTATATTCTGTGGGACAATTTTGTGATGCAAACCTAGAAGTTGCTTTTCGAGAGCATACCTGCTTCATACGTAATTTGGAAGGGGTTGACTTATTGAAAGGTACTCGAGGAAATAATTTGTACACTTTGTCTCTACAAGACATGATGGCCGCTTCTCCCGTATGTCTTCTCTCCAAAGCATCAAAGACTAAGACATGGTTATGGCATCGACGGTTATCTCCTCTTAACTTTGACGCTATTAATCATTTGGCGAAAAACAAACTTGTTCGTGGTCTTCCTAAACTTTCATTTCACAAGGATCACTTGTGTTCCGCGTGCACAATAGGGAAAAGCACTAAGAAATCATACAAACCCAAGACTGAAGACACCGATCAAGAGAAACTTTATCTGCTGCATATGGATCTTTGTGGACCAATGCATGTTGAAAGTCTTAGTGGTAAAATGTACATCCTCGTCATTGTCGATGATTACTCTCGGTTTACTTGGGTGAAATTTCTTACAACAAAAAATGAGGCACCTAAATTCATCATCGGATTTCTCAAGATGATTCAAGTGCGTCTCAACACTACTGTCCGACGCATTTGTACAGATAATGGAACCTAATTTGTGAATCAAATTTTGCGTGATTATTATGAAGAAGTTGACATATCTCATGAAACATCCGTTGCTTGCACTCCACAAAAAAACAGTGTCGTTGAAAGGCGAAATCGCACACTTATAGAAGCTGCTCGAACGATGTTAATTTACGCAAAGGTGATAACTAGGTTTTACCTAGTTATAATTTAAATATTAAGTTCGTGTTCTCGGAATCTTAACGAATTGATCTAGGCTCCTATGTGTGACTAAGTTGATCTTTGGTGAAAAAGAATATTTTTGGGTGATTTTAAATTTAAATGCAAAGACTTAAAAGTAAAAGTGCTTTTTAAGTAAATCTAAGTCTAATTAAAGTAAAGTGCGAGTATTTAAAAACGTGACTAAAATTAAAGGGCACTAAAGTAAAATGACGTAAACTTAAATCTATCTAAGGCGAACTTAAAGTGCGACTAAAACTAAGGCAAATAATCTAAAAGTGCAATTAAATAAAAAGGCAAGTAAAATAAAGCTTGAAGATAAAAATCAAAGACAAAAGCTAATAAGAACCTGAATACAGCTCATTTGGAATAAACCTTCGTTTGGAACAATCACTCGTCCTAAATGTCACCTTTGGTTGAAATGATTCTTCTTCACTTGGAATATTACCAAAATCCTTGATCCGGAACAAATTGGTCTGAATATGTCACCTATCCAAAACAATGCTTCGTTCGGAACTTACTGATTCGGAACTCTCACTTGTTGCCTTGATTCGGAAGTATTAGGTCACCCTTGATTCGGAAGTTTAGAACTTCCGAATGAACACCCTTGATTCGGAAGATTACCTTTGATCCGGAAGTTTCCGAATGAAGCTCCTTGATTCGGAAGTTTAGAACTTCCGAATGAAGGCCCTTGGTTCGGAACTTATGGAGTTGGTTCGGAAGGTTCCGAATGAAGTTCTTTGGTTCGGAAGTTTAGAACTTCCGAATGAAGCTCCTTTATTCGGAACCTTTGAAGTTCCGAATGAGTTTCCTTGACTCGGAACTTTTTGAGTTCCGAATGAGCAAACTTGGTTCGGAAGTTTTGACTTCCGAATGAAACACCTTGGTTCGGAACTTTGGACTTCCGAATGAAGCTTTCTATCCTTTCTTTGGTTCGGAACTTTTTTTCTGGAAAGATCAGAAACAAGGCAAACTCTTCCGAAGAACAAGGAAGATTGTAACAGTAGCAGATATAAACATAAATTAACCAAAATCAAACACACGGATAGATTAAAACAGTAACGAATCAATGAATAAGCATCAACACACAATCAAAAACATGAAATCAAACAACTTTAACCACAATAATCAAAAACCATTAAGATCAAACAAAAAGCATAAACATGAACATAACATAAACACATGATTTAAAGAAGAAGAAAGGTAGATAAGAGATTGACAAGATAAAATAAAGATTTGACAAGAATTAAAATGAAAACTTACTTGGAATTAAATGGTAATTAAGGTGCATAACATGAATTTAAATGACATGAAAAGTAAATGAACAAGTATTTAAAAGGTGGAAGACTAATTGTCACTTTAGCCAACAAAATGAAATGTTTACATCTAATGACTATTTATAGGGGAGGATTAGGAAGCGTCCTCCCCTCTTTCCTTTTCTCTTAATTGCAAGCTTAAGTCCCTTCTTTTATTAATCTTCATTAATTGCGTCATTAGTCCTTTTCTTCTAATCTTCTTTAAACTTGGACTTAAGAGACTTTTGGCTTCGGGATTTCTTCGAACTCGTCTTTGAATTCTTCAATAAAATAGACTTGAATTCTTCGGCTTTTGATAAACTTCCGTCTTTTGACTTTTTCTTCGATAAATCTTCAGAATTGGTCGTGGACTTCCGTTCTCTTTGCACTCTTGACTTCTTGACTTCGTCTTTCATCCTTTTCTTCAATAAAAGTCCATAAATGCCCGTGAATGTCTGTGTTTTATCCATTTTTCACCTTTTCATCCTAAATCACAACAAAAACACAAACCACGCATAATTCCGACATAAAAGACATAAAATACACGTTTTGGTCCGGTTATTATTGTAATTAAGTGGTAGAAAAGATTGGTGTTTACACACCTATCAAATCCCCTACACTTGACCATTGTAATGTCCTCATGCAATGCATTAGTTACAAAGCAAGATTACACTTTTCATCGTAATCAATCCATGTTGGCCTTTATTAAAGAGATAGAAAATTAAAGACATACAAAATAAAGAAATCAAAAGCATTCCTTGGGTTTTGAAAATGTTATGAATAATCATCATCCTCAAGTTTTCACTTTCTCCAAGCCAAGCTTAAAAACGAGATCATTGTTATTATAAGTTAGTAAACTAACACGAACTCATGTGGGCCAATTACTCACTTAGACTCCCTTATTCCTAGGTGTATCTCTTATATTTTATTATTTGTCTTGAATGATCATGAAGATGCATTGTTTGACTTATTTCGATAGTTATTTAGTCTGAAAATAAAGTGCACGATTTAATCAATAGTTTGCTAAAGGACCAAATCTTTTAAAACTGCTTCTCGGGATATCAGAAAGTTTATATCTTGGCATAACTTGGTTCGCGATTTGAGACCTTTCTCGGGCCGATATTTGGCAGCGACTTCATACTTCAAATCTTGAGAGACGTTCATGAAATAATGGTCTTCTCTTCATATTTGGAATTTCTTCACTTGAAGTTTTGAGAGATTCATACTTGGACCACGACTTCTTCATTTTTCTCCAATCTTTATTTTGGACTTTGATATACAACGATCCGCCTCCTTTTATGACTTGGATCTATTTATCCTCATACCTTGTTAGGGTCTTTTCGGATACACTTCTCCATGACTTTTGGGGAGTTTTGCTTTACGTCGTGTGTCTCGATCCTTCATATTGATTTTCGATAAATGATTCTTCACATCACTTTGGATCTTTAGCAACAAAACATAGCCCTCATGCCTTGTTAGGTCCTTTTCGGACTCGCCAATCTTCGCGCCCGCTTCATAAGTTATGCCTTGGCTATGAACTCTCGTCATTACCGAGCAACTTTTAAACGATCTGGGGCTAGAAGCTAAGTAACTTTTCAAATCGTTCAACCTTATTTATTAGCAGATAAATTTATTAGCAAGCGATGGGAGAATAGGCTTATAATTAACTCACATAAATTCACGAAAGAATACCGAACTTATAATTGGCTCTATCATCTCTCGTTCTTCACAGTTTAAAATCTCAAGTAATGAGACTCGTGGATGCTTAGCCTATTAAATCAAAGTTTTGGGTTTTCGAGTCGCCTATAGGATCTTGCAAATTCTTAGACTCTTTCAAGTTTAGAAATCGCATTTTAAAGTTCCCTTGATAAACGACTCTCTAGGATCAATTATAGGAACTTGCGAAAAGTTCTTGTTCTTAACCCGTGTGAGTTAAGACTTTCGCGTTTTATAGCTCCCTATATAAAAGCCTAGCAAAACTTGACTTTAACACGTTAAGGATACTAGCTAGAGTAAACTCGGATTGAGTCAAAAGATTCACAACGTTTGAAAATTAAAACCACTTATTAAACATTTATTCTAGCGGAGAAAGAAAATAACTATACAAAGATAACAACTAATAGGCCAAAATAGATCAAAAATTTTGAAAATGTCGAAAAATTGATTTTCCGGTTAAAATGAGGACAAAAACAAGGAAAAGACCACTTAACTTCGATAGAAGTCCCCCCTACACTTAAGATAAACATTGTCCTCAATGTTTAAGCATGTGGGAGTAAGCTCCCCTACACTTAGGACATTGTGCACGTTGTTTAAATCTCGATAAGGAAAAGACCACTAAAGAGATTCCTATTTTAATATTGAGAAAATATAAAATAGTGAATCGAAAGGAGTTTAGGATAGAACCGGGAAGAAGTAGAAAACGGAATTACGGGTCGTCAAGAATCGTCGAGAGTGGATCATTGAAGCTCGAATCCTTGATTAAGAAGTGAGGAGAGGAAATAGCAATCCAAAGGGGTCCCCCTACACTTATGGTAAAGAAAGCGGAAAGATAGATGCATGGGTTGCCTCCCAAGAAGCGCTTGGTTTTTGTTAACCGAGTCGTGAGCCTGACTCGACCTTGATCATCAACGGAAGTAGCATGAAAAATATCCACCAGGATCAAAGACATAGTTTTCATCCATCAATAAGCAAGAGCTTAAGGCGAACAAGGCAAGCCAAAAGAGAAGTAGCAAGGTTCCCTTAAGCAGTGATGGAGCACAGTAGAAGCAAGTATGGTGCGGTGCAAGCATGTCTTCAATGGGTCCAAAGATTTTTCCTTTTATTTCATCAGGTGGATACTGAGATGGCTTAAAAACTTCAATACCGGGGTCGAACACTTTTTCCTTCAGGGGAAAATAGCACTCAGGCTCAGCCGAGTGTGAAGAAGATCCGCAAAGAAGCACAACCTCGTCCTCAGAAGTGGGACAAAGAGGTGTCAAATCATACGTGCAACGGATTTCGGTGTCAACCGGTTTCTTCTCCTTGGACAAAATGCTCTTCAAATCCAAAGTAGGATCAAGACGATAATCTTCAAAGTCCAAAGGAGGTGCATCACTCTCATGAGGGAAGTATGTGTTGAGAAATTCAGAGAAATCTTCCTCGAATGAGTAATCGTCCAAAGTAGGATCGAGTGATGGCGGAGGATCTTCATCATGTGAAGAATCGCTCGAGAGAGTATCAGCCTCATCAAAATCATCGAATGTGGGCAGCTCGGGATACTCAGAAGTACAATCAAAATCATCCGAATCTGAGCTAGAATCATCATAAGCATCAAAGACCGGTTGAGAATCATAAATGGGAGAAGCGTCCAAAGTAGAGTGAGAATCATCCACATTATCTTCAAAGAGTGGATTATCAGTTGAAGACTCGAATAGAGGATTGTCGTAGACGGTAAAGTCATCGAGCACATTTATCATATTTACTGATTCTCGGCTTCCAAAGGATTTGCCTGTAAGCTTCCCCATTTTAAAAACTTTAGAATCATCCCCGACTCGTAAGATTAACTCACCTTCGGCCACATCTATTAAAGCACGTCCGGTTCTCAAGAATGGCCGACCAAGTATTAGAGGAATACGAGGGTCCATTTCATAATCAACTACGACAAAATCGACCGGGAAAGTGAATGTGCCAACTTTAAGAAACACATCTTCGGCTATACCAACGGGGTAAGCGAGAGTGCGATTTGCAAGTTCGAGAGTCATCTTTGTTGGAATGAGATCGGGCAATGATAGTGTTTTCCAAACACTCAGTGGCATCAAATTAATACTAGCCCCGAGATCAGCAAGGGCAGTAAATTCTTCAGTTTTGTTGAACACGCATGGCAACACAAAACGACCGGGATCTCCAAGCTTTTCCGGAAGTTCTCTAAGAATGACTGCAGAGCAGTTTTCATTTAAGCGTGTGTTGACGAGTTCAATCAGCTTCTCCTTCTTGTTAAGCAATTCCTTAAATGCTTTAACAAATTTGGGCATGTGGACAAGTGCTTCAAGAAAGCTAATGTTGAAGTTCATTTGAGAAAGCATCTTAATATAGCTAGTCACTTGAGCATCATTCTTAGTTAGCTCGTTGGTCTTGCCTATGCGAGAAGGGTATGGGATTCTAGGTTGATAAGGGTTAGGTGAAGGTGTAGTTGGTGAAGGTTGTGATGTTGAAGGGTCCTTCCGAGATACATTGTCATGACGAGGCGGAGTCGGTAATGGTGCACTACTACTAGGTGTAGGTGGAGTAGGGATACATGGTGGTGGAGGAGGTGTAGATGATGGTGGTGGGGTAGGTGGATCGACAATGGTAAGTCCACTACGCGTAGTTATAGCACTCACATTAGCTCGCGGATTGGGGACGGTGTTTGAAGGTAGAGAACCCGAAGAAGAAGGTTGAGCTTCGGGCAAGAAACTAGCCAATAGATTCTTTAATTCAGTTGTTTGAGTGATGAAGGAGGATTGAAGGTTTTCACGAACCTCGGTTCTGATGTCATTACCTTGCTTCAAGATATCTCCTTTCAAATTGATTATTTGGCTATGTAGATTCTTGATTTGCTCACCTTGAGTTCTCATGATGGTGTCAACATCGGGATTAATGGGTGGGTGTTGTTGGGTGGGTGGTTGATAAGGGTTAGAAGCACGAGGTGGGATTTGGTTGCTTCTATTGTAGTTGTTGGCGGGGTTTTGGTTTTGAGGAGAAAAACCGGGTGAAAGGTAATTGTTGGAACGGTAGCTCAGCAGGTTTCTATCCCCTTGTTGTCTAGCTTGGTAATTTTCTGGTGAATAATTACCGTAAGCTGCATACACATTTTCCGGATTTCCTTGTGTCGAAGGACAATCGGTGTATGAGTGAGGACCGCCACATGTTTCACAAGGATTAGCGACCGCTTTAACTTGTTGTTGTTGGTTTGAAGCGAGAAGCGTAATACTTTTGCTCATTTCAGCCATCATGCGGGTGAGTTCGGTCATCTCAGGGTTTGCTGAGGTAGAAGAAACATTGACTCTCGTGTTGTTTCTAGAAGAAGCAGAGGAATCCCAGTTCTTATGATGAGTAGTCATGTTCTCTATTAACTCTCTACACTCCTCGGGTCTCCTTTTCATGAATGTGCCACCGGCGGCTGCATTAATCGTATCACGATCTCGAAAAGTCAATCCGTTGTAGAAAGTATCGATCAAGGTGACCGGAAGCATGTTGTGGTTTGGACAACGGTCGATCAAGACATTATATCTCTCCCAAGCGTCGAAAAGAGATTCATCAGGGTCTTGCATGAAACCGCTGATCTGATTGCGAAGGCTTGTGACCATGGATGGTGGAAAGTAGCGCGAAAGAAAGCGTTGAGTCATGTCATCCCAAGTGTGAATAGAATTCTTCGGGAGACGATCAAACCATTTCTCGGCATGATGCGATAAAGTATGTGGGAAGAGTTGTAAGCGGAGTACATCCATTGTGGCACCAGGCAACTTCATGCTTTGGGTGATTGTAATGAACTTGTCGAGGTGTTTGTTGGCATCATCATCAGGCAATCCTCTAAATGGGTTTGTTTGCACTTGCTGAATCATGTGGTGCTTCAACGAAAACTCAGGAGCGTTGATTTGCATCGGCGCAATCGGTCCTCCTCGTCCAAACATTGTTGGTTGACAAAGTTCCTCCATGGTCCGAAGATCGGGTTGTGGAAGAGCATTGTTGTTATTATTAAGGTGCGGTGGTTGATTATTGTTGTTAACACCTGCCATATCTAAATCTTCTTGAGGCTCGGGCTCTTGATAATTAGAAGATCTAGTACGCATACACCTGAAAATGCAAAAGAAAAAGAAACCAAACACAAAGACAATATATATACACAAGAAAGATAAAATCTTTTTGTATTTTTGAAATTTTTAATTTTTATGGTTTTTTATCAATTTTTAATTTTTATGATTTTTGAATTTTTTAGGCAAGAAAATTAACGTTCACAAGTGAACAGATCCCAAAAAGCAACGTGTCTAGCACAGAAAACTGTTGATCTTAACGAAAAGAGCCGGCAGCGGCGCCATTTGATAACTAGGTTTTACCTAGTTATAATTTAAATATTAAGTTCGTGTTCTCGGAATCTTAACGAATTGATCTAGGCTCCTATGTGTGACTAAGTTGATCTTTGGTGAAAAAGAATATTTTTGGGTGATTTTAAATTTAAATACAAAGACTTAAAAGTAAAAGTACTTTTTAAGTAAATCTAAGTCTAATTAAAGTAAAGTGCGAGTATTTAAAAACGTGACTAAAATTAAAGGGCACTAAAGTAAAATGACGTAAACTTAAATCTATCTAAGGCGAACTTAAAGTGCGACTAAAACTAAGGCAAATAATCTAAAAGTGCAATTAAATAAAAAGGCAAGTAAAATAAAGCTTGAAGATAAAAATCAAAGACAAAAGCTAATAAGAACCTGAATACAGCTCATTTGGAATAAACCTTCGTTTGGAACAATCACTCGTCCTAAATGTCACCTTTGGTTGAAATGATTCTTCTTCACTTGGAATATTACCAAAATCCTTGATCCGGAACAAATTGGTCTGAATATGTCACCTATCCAAAACAATGCTTCGTTCGGAACTTACTGATTCAGAACTCTCACTTGTTGCCTTGATTCGGAAGTATTAGGTCACCCTTGATTCGGAAGTTTAGAACTTCCGAATGAACACCCTTGATTCGGAAGATTACCTTTGATCCGGAAGTTTCCGAATGAAGCTCCTTGATTCGGAAGTTTAGAACTTCCGAATGAAGGCCCTTGGTTCGGAACTTATGGAGTTGGTTCGGAAGGTTCCGAATGAAGTTCTTTGGTTCGGAAGTTTAGAACTTCCGAATGAAGCTCCTTTATTCGGAACCTTTGAAGTTCCGAATGAGTTTCCTTGACTCGGAACTTTTTGAGTTCCGAATGAGCAAACTTGGTTCGGAAGTTTTGACTTCCGAATGAAACACCTTGGTTCGGAACTTTGGACTTCCGAATGAAGCTTTCTATCCTTTCTTTGGTTCGGAACTTTTTTTCTGGAAAGATCAGAAACAAGGCAAACTCTTCCGAAGAACAAGGAAGATTGTAACAGTAGCAGATATAAACATAAATTAACCAAAATCAAACACACGGATAGATTAAAACAGTAACGAATCAATGAATAAGCATCAACACACAATCAAAAACATGAAATCAAACAACTTTAACCACAATAATCAAAAACCATTAAGATCAAACAAAAAGCATAAACATGAACATAACATAAACACATGAATTAAAGAAGAAGAAAGGTAGATAAGAGATTGACAAGATAAAATAAAGATTTGACAAGAATTAAAATGAAAACTTACTTGGAATTAAATGGTAATTAAGGTGCATAACATGAATTTAAATGACATGAAAAGTAAATGAACAAGTATTTAAAAGGTGGAAGACTAATTGTCACTTTAGCCAACAAAATGAAATGTTTACATCTAATGACTATTTATAGGGGAGGATTAGGAAGCTTCCTCCCCTCTTTCCTTTTCTCTTAATTGCAAGCTTAAGTCCCTTCTTTTATTAATCTTCATTAATTGCGTCATTAGTCCTTTTCTTCTAATCTTCTTTAAACTTGTACTTAAGGGACTTTTGGCTTCGGGATTTCTTCGAACTCGTCTTTGAATTCTTCAATAAAATAGACTTGAATTCTTCGGCTTTTGATAAACTTCCGTCTTTTGACTTTTTCTTCGATAAATCTTCAGAATTGGTCGTGGACTTCCGTTCTCTTTGCACTCTTGACTTCTTGACTTCGTCTTTCATCCTTTTCTTCAATAAAAGTCCATAAATGCCCGTGAATGTCCGTGTTTTATCCATTTTTCACCTTTTCATCCTAAATCACAACAAAAACACAAACCACGCATAATTCCGACATAAAAGACATAAAATACACGTTTTGGTCCGGTTATTATTGTAATTAAGTGGTAGAAAAGATGGGTGTTTACAGACCTATCAAAAGGCTCCATTGTTTTTATGGGCAGAAGCAGTATCTACACCAGTGTACACCCAAAACCGGTCACTAATTCGTAAACGCCATGGTAAAACACCTTATGAGTTTCTCCATGAAAAAGTACCAAATTTATCATATCTTCATGTATTTGGTTCTCTTTGCTATCTAAATAATGATGGTGACAATTTGAGAAAACTTCAACCAAAGGCTGATATTGGTATTTTCATTGGTTACGCACCCGCAAGGAAGGCATACCGAATCTACAATCGTAAGTCCCGTAAGATCCTCGAAACTATGAATGCTGATTTTGATGCGCTGACAGCAATGGCTTCTGAGCCAAGCGGCTCTAAGCCCGCACTTCATGAAATAGGACCCAGTAACATTAGTTCTGGTCTTGTTCCAAACAACCCTACTTCATCATCATTTACACCACCTTCTAGGAGTGAATGGGATACGTTGTTTCAACCGTTCTTTGATGAATTCTTTACTCCTCCAAGTATCGTTGCTCCAGAACCTGAGGTAATAGCTCCAGTAACCGAAGTTGTCGCTCCAGCAACCGAAGCACAATCAGACACATCTGCACCTACAATTGGTCAAGATATATCTTCAACGAGCAATTCTCAACCAACACATGTTTCAACTACCCATGTCATGCCTATTGATGATGAAGAGGATGATGATGATCACGATTTGGAATTCGCTCAAATGCGTGAACTTCCATTCTTTGGTGTACCAATTCCCGCCCCTAATCAAGTCGGGTCGTCCACCTCAGAGGAAGCTCCTTCTACAATTTACTCCAATCCACGGATTCGTGAACATGACAGCAAGTGGATAAAGGATCATCCTATAGATTCTATTATTGGTGACCCTAATCGTCCGGTATCCACACGAAGTCAGTTACAAGAAAATGCAATGTTTTGTCATTTGATGCTTTTCTCACTGAAGTTGAACCTAAGACATGGCAAGAAGCTTTTACTCAATCCTGTTGGATAGAAGCTATGCAAGAAGAACTTAATGAATTTATACGTCTTGAAGTATGGGAACTTGTCCCATGCCCGGATCAAGTGCAGTTACTCACTTTGAAATGGGTTTACAAGGTGAAACTCGATGAGTTAGGCGGAATATTGAAGAACAAAGCTCGACTAGTAGCTCGTGGATACAAGCAATTATTAGGCATCGACTTTATGGAATCCTTTGCACCTGTTGCCCGTTTGGAAGCTATTAGACTATTCCTCACTTATGCAGCCCACATGAATATGATCGTCTATCAGATGGATGTAAAGATGACATTTCTTAATGGTGAAATCAAGGAAGAGGTCTATGTTCAACAGCCGGATGGTTTTGTGAATCCTAATTATCCTAATCATGTGTACAAGCTTAAGAAGGCTCTCTATGGGTTGAAGCAAGCTCCACGCGCATGGTATGATCTTTTGTCACAATTTCTCATTACGCAAGGCTTCGCTAAAGGCAAGGTGGATCCCACGTTGTTCATTCAGAAACGAGGTATAGATATGATTAATGTACAAATATATGTTGATGATATTATATTTGCAGCCTCGACCCAAACCTTATCCGACGAATTTGGGAAACTCATGTCTTCCAAGTTTAAGATGTCAATGATGGGCAAGGTATCATTCTTCTTAGGTCTTCAGATATCTCAGAGTCCCAGAGGCATCTTTATCAATCAATCCAAGTATGCCCTTGAATCGCTTAAGAAATATAATATGGAATCTTGCGACCCCGTGTATACTCCAATGGTGGAACGAACTAAGCTTGATGCAGATCCACATGGAGTTGTCGTTGATCTGACACTGTATCGTGGAATGATCGGTACTCTTCTGTATATCACAGCTAGTCGACCTGATCTTCAGTTTGCTATATGTATGTGTGCTCGGTATCAAACTCGACCTACTGAGTTACACTTGGCTACTGTTAAACGGATCTTTTGATATCTTAAAGGAACCATTAATCGGGGACTTTGGTATTCGAAGGACTCTTCGATTGCACTTATGGTATATGCAGATGCGGATCACGCGGGTTGTCAAGATACAAGGCGTAGCACGAGTGGAACTTTGCAACTACTAGGAGATCGACTAATCAGTTGGGCATCGAAAAAGCAGAAAAGCGTTGCAATTTCAAGTACGAAAGCAGAATACATAGCTATGTCCGGTTGCTGTGCTCAAATTCTTTGGATGACATCGCAATTAACTGACTATGGTCTAGGTTTCAACAAAATTCCGATGTACTGTGACAACAAGAGTGCAATTGCCTTATGCTGCAACAATGTTCAATTCTCCCGGTCGAAGCATATTGACATTCGCTACCACTTTATCAAGGAGCAAGTGGAAAATGGAGTGATCGAGCTTTACTTTGTCCGATTTGAGTATCAATTGGCAGATATTTTAACAAAGGCTTTAGATCGCGCTCGAATGGAATTTTTGGCCGACAAGCTAGGAATGAGAACTTTCTCGCCTGAGACTCTAAAGGAACTGGCAGATGAAGCGAAAGAATAGTGGTGGTAAACTATTCTCTGTATCCTTGGTGATCATTTATATATATTGTTTATATTTTTATCCACAAAAGCAAAATACAAAAATATAAAACCATATAAAAACCATAAAAATTGAAAAATTCATAAAAATCCAAAAATATTTTTACTTTATTTTTCAAAGGCATGTCTTTTGGTACGATAATATTTGCGGCCTTAGAAATGTCGGTTAATATTGACACAGCGCCATAAATAGAGTTCGTACAAAAGTTGTAAATATTTAATAAAACATGCCCTTATGGCTTGTAGTTATTTCTGACTGCAACCCGGTTTTCATATTAAAGTCAAGTATTTCTTATGAAAGCTTTGGCTCTCAACGGAAATTAATCTTCTCGGGCAAGGTTTACTTTAAAACCTTGTAAGGGATCAAGTTTACTTTATAACTTGGTCTAACACAAATCTATGTACGCTTCAGTGCATTTATTTGTTAAAACAAGAGAAGTCTTGTTTTCATGAAGCTATCATCTCTACAACCATAGCAATCTACAATTGGGATCTACATACTCGACGATGTGACTACTCAACCGACGACTACAGTTCTTTCAATAGAACACGGGTCAACAATTGAGGGGGAGCAATTGTCAAGCATTCAGAATCTTCGATGCCGAAAGTGCCAAGCTCACTAATTGGTGTCAAGACAAAAATACCAATCGTACACGTGGTGTCAAGAGATGACTTCAGACGTGACGAGGCGACCAAGATTCGTGAACAAGAACCATTTGATCAAATCATATGATGTTCTCATCAATCAGGTCCAACCTTGTCAATTTTTTCTAATATGGTGAATATGTGATCATGTTACAAGTCGGTATCATATCTCATACATTTGGTATCATGAAGATAAAACGGACTTGCATTTTTCTTCCCAAAACCTTTGTTAAAACTTCATTAAACCAATTGATATTAAAAACATCGATTGGGTTAATATTTTTAATATGGGGGAGAAAATGTGATTTAATATGGGAAATTATCACAAATGGTTTGACTTAATGTGCTGGCTCACCACGACATATGCGAAATGTTTTCGAATATCATGACATATGTTAAGGGGGAGCAAAACGGATTTGCAATTCAAAATGGATTTCATGGTGATTTATACTTACCCACAACCCATTTATTTCACGATGATGAAGATTATGGTGACATAAGGATGGTAGGATAGGTTAAGTCCTATGACTCTTCCTGAATCGGAGGAATCTTCCCAAGGACATTCCATAGCTAGAAATAGTAGTCCTTAGGAAAGTTGGAGAAAAGATTATGAATGTAGCTGAATGCCGACCAAGTACTTAAGTTAACACTAGAACAATCACAACAAGGTGCTAGTTATGACGTATTGGTAAGCATTGAAGGGGTTGAAGAATGAAAAAGAATTGTAAAGATAAAGGGTGTAAAGAAAGAAGCCCTCCTTACAACTTTAGGCAGAATCCGGGTCAACACATATGCTATTGAGATCATTTTAATGATGCTCGATATTGAAGATAGACGTCATGGACCCAGTGATGCAATGCACAACCCATCCCTGATAACTCAGATATCTCTCAAAAGATATTTGTTTTAATCACAATGAGACAACGCATTATCTATCGATTTATTCACTCCGAATATATTGATATTGAAAAGGTGGCACTCCTCTCCAGCCTCCGATCACTAAAAATCCAAAATGCACGATCGAGTCTAGAGCCATTTGAGATCATCAAATATCTCATTAGGACACACTTTCATAATTCCTTTCTTCTTCACACACTGTGAAAAGTAAGAAAGATATTAAGAGTCCTACGCAAAATCTTCATGATCTTGCCTGAACATCCGAGTAATACAAAAGTATTTACAATGAAGATGGAAATCCTTCTTGAGCGAATATCAAAAAGCTCATGGTAGGTGACTTGTGTGATTCTTTATGAATCAAGCTTGTGATAACTGGAAAGCAACAGTGGTTTAATTCTTAACTGAATTTAAACACGTTCCGGACCTCTACGTAATATCTTAGTGATCTTGCCAGAACACTCAGAGTGATACCTTAGTGTTCACAGTGATGAATGGAAATCCTTCTAGTGTTAACCTCAAACATCACTTGGTAGGTAACTTGCAAGATTCAATATGGATCAAGCTCGTGACAACTGGAAAGCAACGATGGTGCGATTCTTTAATGAATCAAACGTGTTCCAGGAATCAGAATTGACGACTTCAATCATGCGGATAATTTTATCCAAATGATTCACTCTTTACGTTCGCAGTCAGCTTTGGACAGTCGAGTAAAGAGAACGGGTTTACCCGCAAAATCTTGTCAAGGAGATTTTTAATTAAATCTACCTGCCACAAGTACGATATTTTATATCGTCCAACGGTCTTCACCGACCGGAGGTAAAATTCTATCGAATTAGAATGAAATGTTCAAAGCCATTTCGTTCGTGTCTACTTATGTTGCGGCATTTGAAGACGGTGGCGTTGCGGAATCCAAGAAGAAGTCGTCCCCGCATGCTTATACTTTATGCACTTAATATTTCATCTAATTCTAGAAAGCCTAAAAGTCAAGTCTTCCGCTGTATCGAACTCTGAAGCTTTCAAGAATTACAAAGGTATAAGTATGTGGGACGTGATGTCACGAAGAGGAGAAGATCACTACTGAAGGATGCACAAGATCAAGGCAAGAGATTAATGCTAAAGATGGATATCAAAGATCACATCAGCATGTTCACCAGAAAAGAAAAAGAAAAAAGAAAGACGAAGACTACGAGCTCAAGACAAGCATAGTATGCTAGGTTATTTCCACCACTTAAACAAGAACAATACCCATGCATTACACGGGTAGATCGTAACGGTTATTTATATTGTTAGGAAATGTAATAACATCTAGAAGTAATAGAAAACATTAAATAACACGATTTTTTATAAGCATGGTTATTATTATTGAACTCTTAATTATGTGGGTAGGTTCTTTTAGTACAAGTGATTAAAAGTCAGTATCGTTTGTAAAATATGTTGGTCGGACCTTTTTGTAATTTTTGGTTTATTGAGATAATGTCAAATTAGTTCGATATCTTTTGATTGTTAAATGTACATCATAAAAGTCGAAATGAAAAAAGATGAAAGGAAAATGTATGTTAAAAATGAGAAACGTATGAGTTTAATTTTTAAACTTAAATACATCGTCGTCTTATTTGTTCCAAACTATATTTAGTGTTGTTCTTTTGTTGTTCTTCAGTAGTAGCACTAGGGACTAACTTTATTCATGCCATAAACCCATAGACATAATAATAGCATAGACATTACTGGTTTAATTAGTAGTAAAGTGAATGAAATATTACAATAGATAGTAACGTTGTTAAATTTAAGAAAATGTCGCTTGTACAATGTACAATTCTTATAGACTAATCAACCACATCTGATCCTCAATTCATTAACCACCAAGAATCTTTTAAAGATCTCATAATCGTCAAACTATTTGTTTTTCCGCATCTTAACGCGGGTACGATGGATATGTAAAAGATAACCAAATGAATAAGGGGACATTCTATATGATTGTGTTTTGCATACTACCAATACATGCTTTGTGCTTGAAAAATTGATATATATCTATCTTTTCCAGTGTACCATATGGATGTATGTATAATCTTGATGTATGATCACTTTATCATTTTTCTTGTTTATTTCCAGTGTACTATATGCATGTACATGTTTGCGTCACATATATGAAACTCCCCTTCAAAAGAATTCTATAATGGAGAATTAGAAAAATATAAAAAAACTTAAAGATACAATTCAGAACATTATCATCCATACTTAGAGATACCATGCTAAGTATTGAAAGGTTTTCACGACAAATAAAATATGGAATGCTTATGCACTGCTGCAAGTAATTTGCTAGTCCTAAAAGTATGAGATGGGTAGTCTTGTTTTTCTTGTTGGTTTTTGTTGGAGTTTGTGAAAACGCCGTCGACTTTAACTTCGGTCCACCTGAGTATCATGAAATTATAGAAAAAAATGTTATACACAAAATAGTTTATTTAAGCATTCAATATACTAACTTGCATAAAACCCAACTTTGCAACACATCAAAACAACCACGATTTATCCTTTTTAGACAGATTCACATTATAATCATGCGTTATAGCACATTTCCCCACAACGAAATGTTAGGTTTTATGTCACTACAGTTTTTATAATATGAAAATACTTTTGTGATGACAATAGTTTACATGGTCTCAAACACGGTCTTTTTTAAAATGTGGATTTAGAACTGGAATTAAGAAATGCTGCTAAATAGGTTCTACATGTTAATGTTTTTGAAATGGTGACAGCAGACACTTATTTTCTTTCTTGATATATCACTTTTTTAATGACGTTAATTGTATACGCCGTTGTCACTAAGATGTTACCAAAGTTGTATGCATGACATAATAGGCTAATAGGTTTTGAAAAAAGAAAGTGATTACAGATTGGTTGTCTTAAATTCATAATCTTTGTTTCTCTTTCATCCGATACTTGCATTCTCTCTCTCATGGTCTCTCTCTCTCTCTCTCTCTCTCTCTCTCTCTCTATATATATATATATATATATATATATATATATATATATAGAGTTAAGATCAAATAAGAAGAAATCTTAATATAAGAAGAATAAGAAGTCATGTGGACCAATCATTTTAAATAGTTGTTAAAGGGTATTTTTGTCCTATCAACTAGTTAAGTGATGTTAACTAATCCCTAAATCGTTGGAATTTATTCAGATTATGAACTGCATATGTACTGCGCCATTTTTCTTTTCGTATTTATTTATTCATTGTATGCTTATTAAAAAACTGATCGCAAGTTTCTCACTTTTAGTAAATAGTGATTTCTATTCGGTTCATTTTGAAGGAACCACATAAATGTTTATGTGCACCGTATTGACTAAAATCCATATAGGCATCATATTGCAATTATTGACTTTGTAATTTGTTAGATTAGAAGGTTCAGATGCATCAATATAATACGAAATGCATCCATATAAGTATATGCATCGTATGAATATGTGTCGAGTATCGGGTTTGCGTTGCATGGACATAATGACATGATGAGTTGAAATTAGATGCATCAATATAGTACGAGATGCATCTACATAACTAGATGCATCGTATGGATTGACCGGGCTTACGTTGCATCGACGTAAGAATATGAGTCGATAAGAAGAAATGCATTGATTCTATGAACATGTGTTGATGCGTCATTGAAGTGTGTAATCCGATTATACAGATGAATCATTGATTCGCAGTGTCGCATTAATAGAATAATAAGATGCATGATACATTTTTAAAAGATGCATGATATATTCTTTATAAAATACATATTTTACCGTATTATCGTCGTCATGTACCAGTTTACTTCTAAATTCTAAGTGTTAATACCCATCCACATTATAGAACGTCATTAGAATCATGCATCTGTTTTAATAAATTAAGTGATGCATGACTAATTATGTGTAGATGATGCATGCTTTGTTACATAAAAAGCTATGTTAATAGATAATATTAAACAAAGATTCCCAGATATAAAAAAGATGCATAATTTATTATAAAAAACTATTGTACAGAATTTGTGATAATGATGTATCGTGGGGAAAGATCATGAATTAGGAAGACGGTTATGATGCTATAAGAAAATGCAAGCAAGTGCAATTTACGTTTCTATCCCTATTTGTTAGATAAAAACTCTTGTTATTTACATATTTGCCATCAGTCATATCTAGCCTTTAATTTTTTTATCAATGGTTCAGATTTCTTCTTATTCTTTTTATTTTTACTAATCTTCTTACTGGATCCTTACTCTATATATATATATATATATATATATATATATATATATATATATATATATATATATATATATATATATATATATATATATATATATATATATATATATATATATATATATATATATATATATATATATATGTGTGTGTGTGTGTGTGTGTGTGTGTGTGTGTGTGTGTGTGTGTTCGTATGTGCACATACTTGGGTATGTGTGTGTTTTATGCAGTCAATTGCACACTCTTGTTTGTATGTTTCATATCATATTTCTTCTATACTTGCAACAATAATGCTTTAGATTATTAAACCTATATAAGAGTACAACCCTCGATCCTTTGGTGACTAAACCTGTATAAGAGTGCAACAATCAATGATTTGATGATTAAACTTGTATAAGAGTGCAACAATCAATGCTTTGGATGATTAAACATGTATAAGAGTGCAACAATCAATGCTATGTTAATGTTTTTTCAAATGAGATGTTGAGAAGATCGAATTGTGTTTAAAAATGGAGAGTATACCTTGTATCAGTAATCATGATTTTGTGAAGTTGGAGCTTACAACATTGGTTCTTCCCAACAATATCTTGAAGAGGACCTCATTCTTGAAGAAGACCTACGACATCTGATATAAATAAAAGGTAAGATACATACAAAGTTTCGGGAAATGAAGGTACAAAAGATATGTATCGTTTTTGATATGATGTTGTAGATAGTAAAAAGATACTAACTTTAACACGTATCTATCAAACAATTCGGTTGAATAGTCGATGGTTGAACAAATGTCTTGAAACAAAATTCCAAAAAGATTTTGCTATACAAAGGCCTGTATTTTGTTTTTCTTTATTCATTGTGTGAATATTGTTGTATCTTATAGGCCAAAAGTGCTAATTTGAAGTCCACATAAAAACGGAAGTTAGTTAAAAGTGGATATCACTACGTGCTTATCAACATTCACATTTGTTCTTATCTTCATGTCATTTATAAAAGAGTAAATTACACGGTTCGTCCTTATGGTTTGCGTTGACCGACGTCGTTCTTCCTTTGACCAAAAAAGTTGCACCGTTCGGCCTTAACTTTGAAACCTTTTCTGCTATTTGTCCCTCGATCTAACTGGCCCCACAATTGATCATTAAGTTGTTTATTCACAAGGGCAATTATGTATTTACATATCTCAAGCCCACCATTCCCAACTACAAATATTCATCTTCATCACTACAATCACCATCATCCTCATTTTTCTTTATCATTTTCTTAAAATATCATTAAATCAAAACACCTAATTCAGTATCATAAATCACAAAGAACTTAAAATTTAAAATCAAACCCCAACTTAAAATAAACATATAGTCCGATTAAAATTTACACAATCTCGTGTTTCTTTTATTTAAATCTTACTAATCAGAAACAAGCTGACGGAGCCAATCCTCTTCAAGTACTCGATTTTCACGAACTGAAATCTCACATGAGGTAAAGAAAAATTATTTCCCAAGAGGAAGATCTCGATACAAGTCTTTTCTTAGTCGGAATCTCAGCTCTTCGGGTGTCGGTTCTTGCAAGTTCCATGAAAGATTTATCAATCTCGGTAAAGAGGGTGGTGGGACCCGTATACAACCTAAGTAATATTCAGTAGGATCTTGAAATTCCCATGGTGTTATAGCTGCAACAACATGGTACATTAAGAGTTACAAAAGTTAATAGATATTATGGCAATATTCAATAATGTGACAATGTTGTTCCCATCTCTATTAGTACTATAAATTGATGTTATAAGAACATTAATTGGATAACATTATTGTCTTACATCTAATTTGGTGTTATAAAGGAGCTTGATGTTTGTTTGCACTCAAACGTGCATTTGATATAAATACCTGTAATCTCTAAATTATACCCAAAAAATGTGAACATATATTAAGGTTTTGATTATTACCTATACTAGGATGATGAGTTGACTTTCTTCTTCCAAATACTTTGACTTATTGACCAGGAAGAAATTTATCAACAGAGAAACCTTTGAGAGGTGAATCATCCAAGAAAGTGAGTTCGTCCACAAACTCACCATTTTTTAAACCTTTGAGAAAGTATTTGAAAAACTTTTAACAAGTTCGTTATAAGTTTTATCTTTATATTTCAAAAATCAATGGGATTTACCCTACACCAATCTATGATGATGTTGTTTCGGTTTGGATAGATCAATTAAGATCTTGACTCATCATATGTTGTAACCGAAGATAAATCTGAGATCGTGGTTTTGTGATATTTATTCAAGTTTCTGTTTGAGATTAGGAGTTGTGTGGAGGCTTTGTCGATGGGATAGGTTAGGATTCGAGTTTTGATTGAATGATGGTCAATGCAAATTGATTGTTGTATAGTATTCTTGACTGAGTTTGATTTATTCGGGTTCCAAAAAAAGTCTATCCCTGGTACCAAAATAGTTCTTTTATTGGTGATGCACAACTTTGAGAGGACGAACTCACCATCTTCAGCTCACAAATTTAAAGGTGTGTGTTTTGTGTGCGTGTGTGAAATAGAAGAACAGGTGGAAGAAGGTAAATACAAGATAAAGACAAGAAGGAAAAAGATATAAGTATCCTTGTGAATAAACAACTTAATGATCAATTGTGGGGGCAGTTAAATCGAGAGACAAACGATGGAAAATGTTTCAAAGTTAAGGTCAAACGATGCAACTTTTTTGGTCCAGGGATAACGACGTCGGTCAACGCAAACAATAAGGACGAACCGTGTAATTTACTCTTTATAAAACGTGTGATATAAAGAAAGAATAAGTCATTGGAACCACCACGTTTTTTTGGAATGAATTTATATGGCTGAGATTGGCTTTAGTTTTTTATCGTATGGAATGTAATGTCATTTTTTTTCTCTTTGTAACGCCAACAATAAATAAGTAAAAATTTTACTATTGTTTCAGATTTCAAGATTTCAAAAGAACCTTTGGAGTTAATTATTTTTGAAACAGGCGAACATTTTTTTTAAAATTTATATCTCTTTTATAAATATGACATCACCATTTACTATTTCTTAATTAAATTGGCCAGTAAAAGGGTTTCGCGACATAGGCAAAAATTTTTTATAATTTAGATAGATGTGTTTTTATGTTACAAAAAAAATATAACTATTTTCACGTCTTGAATACGATGATTCAAGGATACATGGTTACTCTCTGAGATGTTAGATGTATATGAAACGTGAATGCAATATCGATACTCTCCCCTTAATATCGCAGATTCATAGACATGCATTAAGAATCCGCGTATATCAGTGTCATAATCACTGTCATTAATGCTACCAAGTACCATCAATACATTCTCGAATCACCACATATACAGATTCAATCCACATTAATAACAAAGGAAATCATGAAATTAGTACAAAAAAACCAATTCCCAAAAATCGTCCTTTAAAAAACAAGAAATTAAAATGACTAATTAACACGAAGAAATTAATAAGTCATCTAATTAATAAGTCTCTAATTAATAAGTCTCTAACTAATAAGTCATCTAATTAACACGAAGAAATTAAAAAACAAGTCTCTAATTAATAAGTCATCTAATTAACTCAAAAAACAAGTCTCTAATTAATAAGTCATCTAATTAACTCAAAAAACAAGTCTCTAATTAATAAGTCATCTAATTAACACGAAGAAATTAAAATGACATCAGTTTACAACAACCGGAGTGGCCATGTACGTTGGAACATTATCTCCAGCCATAATTACGACAGTTTTCGGGCTTCCGGTAACTTGAATCTTTTCAGTCTTTCCAATTTGAACGTCGAAATCATTTGTTGGCTCGAAACGCCTATTTCTTTGAGAACACGCTAAAACAGCCAAAACAGCAACTATCATACCAAGTATTACAGCTATTGTTGTGAATAAATCAATCACCCGTAACTCGTCGAATCCCCAAAACTTTGTTGTTTTTGTTGATGATGATGACATCGCGGTTGTGTGCTGCGACGAGGTCGTAAATGTGTGTTTTAGTGTACGTAAAAGGGACTAGGTGAGATATATATATATATGGTGGGAAATGCACTACATGCGTTTGCATAAAATACAAGCATTAATGCGTTAATATCATATTAAAAGATTATAGTAATGAATTAAATGCAAATGTTATAAAGTTTGATTCTTTCCATTTAGATTTTCTGTATATTCGATAGTTAATGCGTTTTTTTTCTTCTTTTAACTTTATTGTTGGTGCTCGAGACACATCAAAAAAGAAAAACAAATTTTAATATAAAGGTATTCATTACGTTAAAATTTGCGAAGTAACGTTTCAAGTCATCACATATTAATAAATGTTATTTGCACACTCAAATTGTTAGATATTTTGCCATTTATACCCTTACATCACTTGATGAAATGTATAATAATTGATGGTATAAATGTCACAACATACATAATTTAAGTGTGTCAATAACTTTTAAGAGTGTACAAATCAACACCCATTAATAAATAATAAACTTTCGAGTCTATGAGTTTGTTTGTCAAAACTATTTTTTTGAAACAGTTAGTTTTGTATTTTAAAAATAAAATATTTTAAAATAATTAGTTTTGTTTGGACAAATGAGTTTTAAGCTTTTATTTTCAAAGTAGTTTTTAAATTAAAAATTGATTCATGAAATTTTTCATATTGCTAAAAGGTGTTAAAATTGTAAGATACTACTACATTCGTCTCAAAATTATTGTCCACATACAAAAAATAAGAGTTTAAAAAAATGTATTAATTACAATTTTGATTTCTAAGAAAATATAAAAAAGACAATTTTATCCTTTAATAATTAATTATTGTTTCTTTAATTTTGTAAATATCAATTTGAACTAAAAGTAATATAGTAAACTTAAACAAATGCAACTATTAATTTTAGAAATTGATAATAATTTTAGGACGGACAAAAAAAAGGGTGAACAATAAATTTAGGGCGGAGTTAGTAATATATCTTCTAACCATTTACTATTTTTCAATATGTGATTTTTAGTTATTTTACATATTAATATTACAGTCAACAACTTAATCAGAAAGTTCTTGGTAATCCAGAAATCCCATAAGAGGATATAGTTCAATCATGCATAAAAGTTAGTTTATTAAGATTGTATATTATATGCTTTTAATTAAGTTATATATTAAGGTTAAGAGTTCTTTTTTAAAACAAAGTGAAGCTCAAAATATGATCTGTATATATAAACCTTTATAAATTATGCATAAAGGTTTTACATTAATATAAAACTTTTGTCTCATATTTTGAGCTTCACTTTTTTTTAAAAATAGAGTATCTTTAAACTTAGATTCATGTATGATTAAGGATGGGAGACTTGTGCATTTATCATGTTAGTCTCCTTTAGTTATTTTTATTCATTTAGTATAAAATAACCCTGCCTCATATATGTATGTTGTTATTTGCTTTGAGGTCTTCTAAAATGTTTGGATTGTAAACGATATTACAATAGAAGCCCTCTCACCGGCCATGCAACTATAGTATTTCAAGCAAACGTCATTTTTCAAAAACATCTTATTGTTACGAGCTAAATTCCGAAGGTCGGGTTATGTTTGGAAGGCGCACATGAATGCGAGGGTTTTTGGTTTATTCTTATTGGTTTCGTTGGAGTACCCCAACGATAAGGGTGTAGTACGTGCCACGAGTAGAGACTCGATATGGCACTACACTGGTCGGGAGTTGGGGCCGCTCCCCTGACGAGTCCAAGGCAGGACGAAACCAGTGAACCTCTATTATACGCGGGATGGATGGCTGGTCCTTATCGGTGTAAGGACGCCACGCAGGGTCTAAAGGATGACTCCGTGACAAGTGGTATCAGAGCCAAGTCGGACCGAAGCGGACCGAAGCAGAATCGTTCAAAGATTGTTCACCCAATAAGTTCTTAAAGTGTTTGGCTACGCAAAGGTGGTGGGAGTGTGCTCCTGGGATATTGAAGAGTCAATATGATGTTGCGTGGAGTTCGTAATATCGCATTCGATGGAAGCCAGAGAGAGTAATGGACTAATCCAAAAGGTGGATGTCAGTCGCTGCACGCCGGATCTTAAGTCACCAGAAAAAGTAATGGACTAATGTGTAGTCGCTGCACGCTGGGACCAAAAGAGTTGAAAGTCGAATGTCCCTTTAAGCCATGAAGCCGAAGTAAAGCCAAAGTCATTTTAGGGTAGTCGTTCGTTGGCGCGAATGACCATGCACGAGGTCGTGCATGAATTGGTGGTGGGAGAATGTCACGAGCTAAATCCTGAAGGTCGGGTTATGCTTGGAAGGCGCACATGAATGCGAGGGTTCCTGGTTTATTTTTGTTGGTCTCGTTGGAGTACCCCAACAATAAGGGTGTAGTATGTGCCACGAGTAGAGACTCGATATGGCACTACACTGGTCGGGAGTTGGGGCCGCTCCCCTGATGAGTCCAAGGCAGGACGAAACCAGTGAACCTCTATTATACGCGGGATGGATGACTGGTCCTTATCGGTGTAAGGACGCCACGCGGGGTCTAAAGGATGACTCCGTGACATTATGCCCTATTTGAATAAAGAGCATTGTTTTCAACATATTTACTATGTTATGTATGCATTTCAAAATATATGTTGTCGGTGTTACTTAAATATATAGGGTAAATAGCATAAAAAGATACTTCTTTTATGTGAAAATTCAATTAAAGGTACTTAACTTTTTTTCTCAATTTAAGGTATCGATCTTTTTTTTTGTTGCAATTTTAGGACAATAACAAACTTAAGGGTTATATATTAACGACCGTTTACTTTATTATTGCATCGTTAGTCCATTATATTAACGACACTTTATAATAACCTCAAAATTCGTTTTTTTTATAGTTTTAGACCGTTTTATATCTTTTTCGTTTGATTTCTACCGTTTTCATTTGGTTCTTAATCGTTTTAGTCCTTTTTTGTCGTTTTACAGGTTTTACCGTTTTCCACCTTCTTTAATGTGTTTGATATCCCTTTCGACCTTTGTTTTACTGTTTTCGCCCGTTTCTTGTCGTTATCGCCTATTTATTTTATGGACGAAAAAAATAAACCAAATAAAAATGTTCAGAAATGATAAAAAGAAGCCAAAAACAGAAAAACAGACGAAAACAGTTAAAAGCCGGAAAATAGACACAAACGGTCAGAAGGGCTCGAAAACGTATAAAAAAATGGACGAAACGGTTGAATACGATAAAAAAACGAAGAATGTTGTAAAAATGGACCAAAACGATTAAAAACAAACGAAAACAGTAAAAGTCAGACGAAAAAGGTGAAAAGCGGTATAAAAATATAAGAAAACGAATTTTGAGTTTATTATAAAGTTTCATTAATATAAAGGACTAAGATACAATAATAAAGTAAATGATCGTTAATATATAACTTTTAAAATTTTTAATTGTCCAATATTATAACAAGAAAAAAGATAGATACTTTAAATTGAGAAAAAAAAAACTAAGTCGAATTTTAACTTAAGATGAATACCTTTTTATGTTATTTACCCAAATATATATAATGGTTTGATATATGTATACTTATTCATTCTTTTTTTTTTTGTTATAACACCTACAATCATTGTATTTGAATTCTTATTAATTTGGTTTACAATTTTTAATACTTATCTTTGTCCACTTATTGTTAACCATATTATCATGAAGTAACCCGTCCGTTGGACAAGTTATGAAGCTAGTTTTATAATAATTTAACAATCATGTTATCGATATTCGATTTTTTTAATGTCTCAGTTTATCATATTACGATATATTAGACCATAAGCATATTCAAACACAATGCAACAACAAAAAAGATTATTTATTCCCAAAAGTGTTGATGCCCCAAATATCATCATCTAAATAATGTTTACAATACACTTATTAAATGGTCCATTCACCGGTTCAACTCTATATCTTAATCTCTAAAAAGTTTTTAATAATTTAAGAGCGAGTTTATGTAAAAGATACGAGTATATGTTTGGTGATGATGATGATATTGACCGTGGATTTAAAAGAGTAAAGTGTAAAAATTATCCTTGTGGTTTATTAGAAGTTTGAATTATATTAATCGTTAATATTTCGCGTAACATAAATCATCGTGGTTGTAAAATAGTACACTATACATTCCTGAGGACGGATGGTGCAAATATTTTTTCGTTAAAGTTAAAAGTGTTTGTTATCTTAGGGGTGTTTTAGTCCTTTTACAATATAGGGATGATTTTTACACCTAACTTTTTAAAAAACAAAAAATTTTGAAAAAGTTTTTTTTTTAAATTCAAAAATTTTATTTTCAAAAAAGTTCCGAAAAAAAATTTTCAAAAAAATTTCGAAAACATATTTTTTTTAAAATTCAGAAAATGTAAAGAATTTTTTTTTGAAAATTTAATTTTAATTTTGAAAACAGTTTTTTTAAAGAAATCTAAAGAATTATTTTTTTTCAAAAAATATCGATAAACGTCTTTCGAAAAAAATATTTGGAAAAACTTTTCGAAAATGTTTCTTTCTCAAAAAAAATTTGAAAATGTTTTTTTTTTTCAAAAAAATAACTTTTTTAGTTTCTTAAAAAAACTGTTTTCAAAAATTAAAAGTAAACTTTAAAACAAAATTTATTAGAAAAAAACTTTTTTTTTTTAAATATGTTTTCGAAAACTTTTTGAAAAAAATATTTTTCGATATTTTTTTGAAAAAAAACATTATTCAGAAATTTTTTGAAAAAAAGCTTTATTCGAAAAATATTTGAAAAAAATAATTTGAATTTTTTTCATAATTTTTTAAAAAAAAAACATTTTTCGAAATTGTTTTTAAAAAAATCTTTTTTTCGAAACTTTAATAATTTTCTAAAAAATTTTGAAAAAAAAATCATTTTTGAATTTGTTTTCAAATTTTTTTTTAAAATGTTAGGTGCAAAAATCATCTATATATTGTAAAAGTACTAAAACACCCCTAAGATAACAAACACTTTTAACTTTTAACGAGAAAATGTTTGCACCATTCGTTCTCACGAATGTAATGTGTACCATTTTACAACCATAATATTTATGTTGCGCGAAATATTAACGAATGATATAATTCAAACTTTTGACACACCACCTGGATTATTTTTGCATTTTACTCGGATTTAAAATAAAAAAAACTGAATTATTAATCATTAAATATTAATAAAAATATCTAAATCGATAAAAAAATAAGTTGAATACTTTTTTATGCAAAAGATAAACTACGATACTTTGATTGGAATTTGAAAATGACCTTTAAGCTGAATATTTATTCGTGCCATTTGCTTTTTAACCTCGTTATTAGTGATCGGCAACGAACTTATCATACTACTTAAACTATTAAAATTAAATTTTGACTTTTCTCTTTTCGTTCTATCTAAATTTCTTACCATGTTGAAGCAAGATACAAACATTTTCAAGCCTTTTTAAACGTAATAATTCTAACACTTAGGGGTTGTTTGGATGTGCGGTTAGAAGGAGATTATCTCCAAATTTCAGTTCCAAAATAGAGATAAGTTAAAAAAAAAGTGTTTGGGTAATAAATGGAGATAAGTGATTATTTGCGTTTAGAATCTCTAAAATGGAGTTTTGAAAAAGTTAGTGGGGAGCTACTTATTTCAGTTTCAAAATGGAGTTTTGGAAAAGTGAGATTTCAAAATGGAGTTTATTATCAAATAATCAAATTTGCCAAACACTCAAAAAGCGATTATTTGATTATTGCGATTTCAAACTGGAATATCAAATCCAAACACTATTTTTTAAAATGGAATTTTCAAAATTATGATTTTTCAAATGAAGTTTTTAAAATAAATAATTTGTTTTCAATAAGCACATCCAAACACCCACTAAATGCTCTAATTAGCTAAGATATTGGTATGACTCACGGTGAACTACACAACACGTTCTCAAAGGATAAGATGCAGCATGTTAGTCTTAATCAATCTTATGACCGATGGACTTGGACTATGAATAGCTCCGAGGAGTTCTCGGTTGCGTCAGCAGGGCCGGTCCTGAAGTATTTGATGCTCGGGGCGAGCAGAAAAAAATATGCCCCCTATAAACAAAAAACACACGATTTTTTAAGGGTTTGAAACTTAGTCATTATGCTAGGCGGCTCGTATTTACGCCGAATTTTATTTATTAAGTAAAATATCCGATACAGAGAAATAAACTTTGAATTACAACTTTCGCCTATATCATCTAAAACGATGATTTCGTGCGTTTCTTGAAGCAAAATCATCAATTATCTTGTCATAGTCAACATTTGCTAAGAACCTACTTTATGTACTTAATATTGGGCTTTATTAGATTCTTCATCTTTTGTTTTTTTTTTTTTTCTATTTCGAGCATCCGACGATTATAAACGACGCAACATGATACTTTTTAGTGTAAGTTATCTAATATAATAACAAGATCATAATTCATTAAAATAAAAAGTAAAAATAAAACAATGAATTATGAAATAATATCACCTGTTAAATTCAATGGTAGTAATGATTTCAAAGGATCAAACGATAAAGTGAAAGCCCACAATTCCACAGTTCTATTACGAGTAACAAGTGACAGACTTGTTTGCCCTCCAAAATCAAAATTGCAAAGTGAAAACAGCCAATATCTCGAACGTTATTTTTTTCCTTCTTTGTCTGATATGAATATATAATGATTTTGCTCCAAGAAAAAGAATAATAGATGGAGTATGACTTTGTCAATATCCTATATTGTGAAACTTCCCTTTTGAAATTTTGATATTAACTGTCCTAAAATATTGCCACCTTAAATTTAAACGTTGCAATATAACTTCCTATTTTACTAAAACTTTTTGAAATATTTACTTTGTGACAGAAAGTAAAAAACATGTACATTTTTTTGAAAATGAGCCTACTCTAGTACCACATGGGCTTACACAATGATGCCCCCTTCAACTTGCTGCCCCGGGCTGTCGCCCACCTGGCCCAACACAAAGGCCGGCCCTGTGCGTCAGTTAGGAAGCTTATTGTCACAAAGTTTTGTCCAAACGGGGAGAATATATTTCGATGGATTAGTTATGTTCCTATCAAAGTTAACATTCACACTTTTAAGGTTATGACTAATTCGCTTGCTACCAGATTTAATATATTGAGGAGGAGCATTGATATTCAATCTATTAATTGTATTATGTGCGGTAGAGGAGTCGAGACTACAAGTCACTTGTTCTTCAATTGCGGGTTAGCACAACAGATCAGGATTTTAATCAATAGATGGAGGGATGTCCCTGATAGGGATTTTGATTGCTACGAAAGCTGGAGGGTTTGGATGGATAGTATCCGATTGAAAGAAAAAGTAAAACTGATGTTTGAAGGTGTTTATATGGTGATGTGGTGGATGTTATGGTGGTATCGTAATAAGGATGGAACAATTGGTTTAAGAACCCCAAACATTATTTCTTTGTAATTTCTAACTCCTTGCTAGTTTTTTATATAAAATTACCGTTAAAAAAAACACTACATGAACACGAATTTTGTTAATACTAATCTAAAGGTTGTTAACAAATATATAAAGTTCATAGAACACAAACCTAACAAGAGATAAAACTTTAAAACAAAAAATTATTAATATAGTAATTCAATAATAATAAATAATAATAATAAACCTTACAAATGAAGATGGTTTGTAGAAAATAAAATTTTAACACTAATTATGTCTTATATTAAATGTTTACTTTTTACTTTTTATATTTTATTTTTGACTTTAAATATTTTATTTGTATGATACATTTATAACTCAGTATTCATGTAATGAAATTCATATAAAAGATCATCAAATGAAAGACAAATAAGTGAATGTCAACAATCCATCTTTTATCAAATAAAAAGAAACTCATCTTTCACATTTTTTTAAAAATAATGTATCTTTCAAACGGCAAATAACAAGACTATTGAATAATACACCATCACGAGGAGAAAATCTTTCGGTAGAATGGCACTTTGATATATATTTGACGATTTTTTAATGTTAAAATTTTAAATCAGAAAAATCACACGTGATTCGTAAAATCACTTGTGATTTAAAAAAAAATTGGTCTTTTCTTTGAATTGAAAGATAATTTTTTATTATCATTTATTATTTACATAATAGTGGAAGGCAACAACTAACAAGTTGTGTCACTAGTCTTTTTTAATTGAAAATTTAATTCTTTTAAAAATAACTTTTGCAAATTTATGTGTTATAACATTATTATTCCTAACTCGTTAGAATATGTTGAGTAGCTCCCTACCGCTCCGACTTTAAGAAAAATAAAGGTTTCAAATGTGAAATTCAAAAGAAATCATGTGTAATTTTGTTAATCACATGTGATTTCACAAAACCTCAAGTGATTTTTAGGTAATGACGAGAATGATGTTTTCATTTAGTATTCGATCATTTTCATATACTTTCGACGATTATGTAATTTGAAATTTCGCCAAAAAATTTACACGTTATTAGTACAATCACTTGTGATTTGTAGAATCCCTTGTGGTTTGTGGAATCACTTTTGTGATTTGTAAATTTATTTGCGACTTGTAGTTTCAAAATGTATGTGTGATTTCATAATTTGTATGTGATTTCACAAATTTACATGTGATATATAAAATAACAAGTCACATGTGACTTCGTAAATCCATAAATCGCATGTGATTTTACATATTTACGCGCGATTTTTAAAATAATAAATCACATGTGATTTTTTGAATCACATGCTGAAATTTTAAAAACAATTTTGTCGAAAGCGTTGAAAATTAGAAGAGGGGTTCAATAGTTTTACCGACTAATTTTACTTATTTGAAACTTTATATGTGATTAATGAGGATATATAGATCAAGTATGATTGAGTAAGTAATAAAGATAGAGGAAGAGTAAATCAAACTACAATGCACAAATGATTTATAGTGGTTCGGCCTAGTAAGATGTCACGTATCTTGCTCCTACTTTAAATCCTAGAGTATCCACTCGAGAGTTCGACTTTCACTAGTCAATAACCAACTTTATATCGGTGGAGAAACCCTTACACGTTGCTTACAATCTTTACCGACACCTAAGCTAAGATGGTCGTATTCTTTACACGGGTACAACAACTCCCTTCACAATATGTATTTTGAGGACTAAAATACTAACCACACTATTATAAAAGTAGTAGATGAATGGGTACAATAATGGTGATTGTATAGATAACACTTAACACAATTACACACGTAAACCTTGAAGGATCAAAGCTTGGGTGTAGAGTTTGATATGAGTGTATTTACTCATATCAATAGTCGCTTAAAACAATGAAATATTGCACATAATGTATCAAATATGCCTTGGATATGCTTGTTTCTTGTTTTTATGTGTGTAGGTATCAAGTTCGCGAAAACCGATGAAAACCGACACGAGAATGAAGAAAAAGATCTTAGAAGCCAAAATCGAGCTCGACATAAGTGGATTTAATAATTTGTCAAGAAAATGGGCCAAGTGGGTTCTACAATGGGGCAAATGGGCTCAAAAGCCCATTATTAGTTCAAGTTGATGGAATTAGGCTTTTGAAAACTTAAATGGCCCAAATGATGTTTATATTCGGTTGGAAAAATTGCTTGGGCCAAAAGCCCAAATATTTTGGAGAAATATAAAACGAATGAAAGAAGGAGACGTTTTACTGGGCCTTTAGGGTTTTGCTTGCACAACTTTCATATAACTTTAACACGTTTATTAAAAACGTGTTTTCTCTTCACCACAAATAAACAAATAAATCACACACCCACTCATTTACACACACACTTATTAATAAAAAGAAACCGTCCCATTCACTCCATACCATTATTAATTGTTTTCGATATTATCTATGTGAGTTTATCTACCTTCTTCTTTCACCCTCACCCTCACCCTAAAAACACCAAAACCAGTAACAAATGTTACTGTTTACCAACCCTAATCCAAGAAATCAACAATATTACATGGGGCTTTTTAATTAAACAATTAATTCACTCAAAGGGGAATAAAAGCCCCATGGTTTTAGGAAGAGAGTGTGAGGAAGAGATTGCTACGTGGCCGGTTCTGATTTGAAGAAACAACTCACCATTCAATTCCCACCAATCATAGAGCAAGAAAGAAGCACAACTAGCACACGGATGCCATGTTGGCAATCCGTGTGCTAGATTGAATCATCACCACCATCCGATCAAAATAAGAGAGAGAAAGAGAAGATCGAGGGCCAAGAATCGTGAAGAATATACCCAGGAATATTCTAATATCCTCTCAGCAAGCCTTTGGGGGTGGCTATAAAAACCCCCAATTTACTTGTATTTGATCATCCCTTTCTTTATTTATTTACAGTTATAATGTTCAATTTTAGATAGATAGATTTGTATTTATTTTTTAAAAGTTACTGTAATGTCAGTTTGATTTAATAAAATTTCAGATTTAATTTCAAATATCTCGTTCGATTTTCTTTAATGTTATTTTTTTTATCTTCTAATCTGAAACGTTCATTATAAACAAAAGTTATTCAATTAAGTTTAATCTATAGCTTAAGTGGATAATAAGAGTAGAGATTGGGGACTATGTTTATTTACTGATAAACATATAAAATAAGTGCTACTGATCGAGAAGATATGGTGATTCGGTGTTTAATGGTGGCGTTTTTAGAGACGAGTTAGAATAAGGGAGCTCAGCGCTCGCCCTTCTCCTCAACGGGTTTCATCAATCATGGTCAAGCTTAATTTTATTTTTCGTTTAATGTTTTTATTTAAAGCTGCTTCATATCGTTATTATTTTTGTGACTGAATGAAGTTCAATCTGAATGTTTACGATATCTGTACTGATTTTTTGTTTAAGTAAATTGATATAATAGGTTTTATTTATTCTTGTATTGATGTTCTGAATGTTTGATATTATGATATGAATTTGGTTTGGTATAACTAGTTATTCGATCTTTAGGAGTTAGGAATAATCGATTTGTCATCTGCTGGTTGCGTTAATCTGCTTGTTTTGGTTTATATTGAACTGAACATCTGCTGCATTATTTGTTTTAACTGTTTATGTTAGATTTACTTTCTGCTTTTGTTTAATCTTTTCCTTTTGAAGTTTGATTTGACTGATTGCTTTAGCTTTTAATCTGTTTGAATGCCTGCTGTATTTGCTGCAGCGCTGTCATGACATCCAGCATAGCTTTGTTTAGGAGTGTTTAATTGTAGTATGTTGTAGTATAGGATTTTATAACTGCTACATATTCTGCTTTAATCTAAGTAATGTTTGCTGAGTGTTCGATTTAATCAGTTGCTGAACTTAAGATTGTTATACATAATTGAGTTAGGTGTTTAGGATTTTAAGGGGTTGTTGTCGTACTTACTTAACTGTTACTTTGATTTTTTTCCTAAGAATGATGAATCTGCTTTATTTGAGTTTTGCTAATTGATTGAATGGCATAATCTGTTCTATGGTTTGATTTGTCTTTCTTCTTTGCTGTTATGTTCAAGATAAATGTTCTATTGCAAATAGTTGAATCTGTCACTATTTGTTGATTTTCGTGCTTATTTAAATATGATAGTAATTGTTAATATTAGCTCATCTGCCTTATTTCAGTTCATACATTAGTCGCCTAGTTTTGTAGAATTAGCATCCTGTTAGAATATAGTGTGTTTGGAATAGCCAATGGCTGATGCTCTTGATCATTGTCTGAGTAGTATTTTAGTAATATAAACAGTTAGGAGAGTTAGATAGATCATAAATTTAGTATACCGCTATAAATCAGTCAACTTCTTTCGTCGAAAGGGCATATTGACAGAAAAAGATTTGATCATAATGGGTCTTAAAAGGTTGCTGATTTTCGTATTTGGTTAGGGTGTTTTTGGTCTAGTAGTTGATTTATCTGATTTTACTAGTCAGCTGAGTATGTCTACATGATGCTGTGAGCTCATTTGATCTTTACTTTTCTGATAATTTTAGAATTTTCCTTTTATTATCTATCTACTGTTTATGCGAAGTAACCCCATTGTTTAGTTGAATCAGTAGTTGATTCAGTTTGTAGTTTGAGTTTCTATACTTGCTGTGGTGTTTGGACTGTTGGATTATAAAAAATTCGTGGTATAAAATTATTAATTCCAAAAACTGTCAGTCAAGGGTCTCGAACTCGAGACCCTCCGTTTACATACGGAGCGTGTTAACCAACTGAGCTGGGTTCTCTTTTGGTACAAGTTTTATAATTGGAAGTTCTTAAACGTTTATATTTGCTGTCAGATTTAATGGTAAACGTAATTTTTAATCAGTTGATAGTTTAAAGTATTTAGTATACACACATTAATTTTACTTTTAATTAATAAAAGTTTATTTTATTTTGTCACAATTTTTTTAGTTTAAATCATATAGAATTAATAATTAGAAAAATAAAAAAAAAATAAAAAAAATGTTTTTATTTAAAAAGTTTAATTAGTTTAAATTTTAATTAGTTTAATTTTTATAACTTTAGATTTAAATAAATATAGTTTTTAAATAGATTTGTTTAAAGTATTTTTAAATAAAGTATATTAGTTTTAAAAAGTTTAATTAGATTTTTAAATAGATTTAAATTTATTTAGTAAATTTATTTTAATAGATTATTAAATAGTTTAATTTTTTATTAGTTTTATTTTTAAATAATTAATTGTTTTTAGATTTTAATAATAGCGGGGTTAACGATTCATGCACTTTAGGTTTATTTTAATTAGTTTAAAATTTGTAGATTTTAATTGTAGTTTAAAAACCGAAAACCAATTCAAATCAATTGTCCAAATCAAAACAAAACGTCTCAAATTCATAAGATATTCGTGTACAACGAACTTGGTTCACCCACGTGTTTAATTGAATTCGTCATTGGTATTATTAGTCTATTACTTTTTCCTAAAGGTAATTTTCTAATTTACCCTATAACGTATATCAAATTATCACATATACTATCCACGACACATCAAAAATTTTGGCATAATTTTCTAATTTACCCTATAACGTGTCTAATTATCACTATACTATCCCCGGCAGCGGCGCCAAAATTTTGGCGCCGCTGCCGGGGATCTTGTGTACGATTCGTCTTTGTGGAGATTTGTCGATCGTGGATTTGAAGACCCTTTCCGTCCTCGGAAAGTTTTGTTATTTTCTTATTATATAGTGTGTATCATTTTTATGAAAAATACCAAAAATAATCTCCTTAATCCTCTATCATGTTTAATTGTTTTTCTCCTCACCCTCTAAATTTTAATTCTTCCATGAATTCTTTCGTCGATTGTGTTGTGTGTGGAGAACCGTTATATGGTTTTTTGCCATGTCGGTGGTGCACGTGTGAGCGTTGTGGAAATGACTTACGTCACGATATACGTGTTGGATTTTGTCCTTATTGTAATGATATTACTTCATGTGGAAATCCAAATTTTTCGAATAATCCTCTTGATTTCAATCCACCTCCACACCCTACATACGAGACACCCTCGAGTGAGTTTTGTGGAAACGATTCTCATTTTAGTAATGATTGTTCGCATCGATTCTCGCTTAATTACGAGCAAGAACCGAGCTACAATCAAAACTTTAATGATAATTGTTATCCACAAGATTTACCGAGTTTATCACAACAACATCTTTGTTGTGAGTATTGTGGAGGTCCTCACGAGAGCTTTAATTGTCAACCGAGGGATAATATTTTTTATGAGCCCTTTTCTCGCGTGAATGAAAATTTTAAACGACTTGAAACAATGTTCCAACAAATAATGAATCAAAGAAATGTTGAAGTTGTTGAAAAAAGTATTGAAGACTTGTTGCTTGAAAAGAGACAAATTAATCAAGAGATTAATGACATAACAAATGAATTAGGAAGTCGACGATTTCATGGAGAAATAATTGATGAGGGATTTAGACGAGATTGTGAACTTAGGATTCGACAACTTTCGCAAGATTATAATGGTTAAGTATTGAAATTCGTGAGAAAGAACGAGCTCAAGCGGAAGCAAAATCTCTTGCTAATCGTGAACTCGAGCGTTCTCTTCTTTTGGATGATGACGAGGATAGTACTATTTCTTTGCGAGATCTTATTGCTCTACATCCTTCGTCTAGTGCTATCGTGTGTCCTATTCGTATCTTGCCGGCTATTGAGCCCGAGGATTCTCCCATCCTAGATGATGAGGAAATCTCTCATGACATCACCACTCCTATTCGTGATTCTTCCATCGTGGAACCCGAAAATTCTCTAAGCAAGGGGGACGAGCATATTAGCACTATTCTTGTCCAAAACCCGAGAGAGTTCGACGGTATTTCCAGTGAGATGTGTGATTTGCCACATTGTGATGACTCGACTTCTTCCATTCACTTTGATATTTTCTCCAATCCTAATGATGAAAATTGTGATGGAAATGAAGATTTTGAGGATGATTCTACTTCTAGTGAATTTTCTAATGAGGAGTTCTCCGATGAACTTTCTTATAAAGATGATATTCACGACTCGGATTTTGAGGGGTTCACCGATGAACCTACTCTTCTACACCCATTTCCACCGGGAAATGAGGATGATATCAATCCGTTTTATGAGAGGTTCACTTTTGAACTTTCTCCTTTAGACCCATTTCCACCGGGAAATGAGGTTGATTTGACTATTCCGATCCTCGAGAAGTTCACCGATGAACTTACTCATTTAGATGTGGAAGACGTGGTTCTTCGTGAGAAGTTATCCAACGTCTATCTTCTCATTTCTAGGATCGAGGCTTTGAATTCTAAGCCTAGTGCCAAATCTTTCTCTCCATCTCCTATTCCCGTTGAGGATAGTGATCCGCTTATGGAGGAGATTGACACTTTTCTTGCTTCTAATGATTCGATACCACCGGGTGTTGATGATATCGACCCGGAGGGGGACTCTCTTTTTAGAGAATCTACTTGATGATGATTTCGTCCCTAGTCCTCCTCCCACCCACTTTGACCTTAATGTGCGGGTTTTTCATATGACTCATATTGAGTACCATGACCCTATTGATCACATTTCTAAGGGTGAAATGGTCGTTAAAGCAAAGATTGTTGATTCTACTATGGATGAGATTTTTATCCCACCATTAACATGTGCTTCATATGACTTTGGATTAGCATGGGGGGATGACACCGTGTTATCTTTTCCTTTCTCCACCGAGGACGAGGTATTCGATCCCGGAATTGTTTATTTAGGGAAATCTCGGCCTTTCACCGATGTAATAATTGAAAGATTTTTCTATCATTTTGGTGCGAGTTTATCTCGGGGAGCATGCTACATCCATACCATTTTTTGTGACTTCTATCTCTTTTTAGAGATTTGTGTTGGAGTTTTATCCTTTCGTTTGTCATCCGACAACGAGGATGAGATCTTTGACCCCGGAATCGTGCTTTATGTTGATTTTTACTCCAATATGCCGGTTTTTACCACTTTCCTTAAGGACCAATGAATGCGGGGATCGAGTCGAGCTCATGACTCGGTTAACAAAAACGAGGTGCCTTGTGGGGGAGTCCCATACATTCTATCTTCTTTCTATTTTCTAACACCTAATAAGGCTTGATCTTTCAAGCTCGTGCTCGTGTTTTGTTGTGTTGTGATCTTAGGTACGACCCTTATATTTGAAGACTCTCGTGTTCGGTTTTTGCCGGTCCACTTGATCTTCCATTCTTTGAATGCCAAAAGGGGCACACTCTTTACCCTTGATTATTATTGACTAACGTTTTATCTTGAGGCATACTTAATAAACGGCTTATAGATTTGCGTGCTCTTTCCATGCTAGGATTTTGCATTAGACTCTTCGTGTTTTAGCAAGGGGGTGTTACTCTTGAGCTAAGAAACATTGAGGACAATGTTTGGTTTTAGCATGGGGGAGTCAATCGATATAATCGCTTGCAATTGCTTTTGTCGTGTCCAAACGTATATTTTCTCATTTTTCAATAAAATTTTAAAATTTTTAGTGTTATTTTTAAGTTTTAATAGATAAAATAAGTGTTTTTGACACAAATTTAGACTTTTAATAAAAATAGTTTTTGACTCGACTCGGTTTTTAACCTTAGCTTTTCCTTAACGTATTTGATTTAAGTTTTGCTAGGCTATTATATAGGGAGCTTTAAAACGCGAAGGTCTTAATTCATACGAGTTAAGAACAAGAACTTTTCGCAAGCTCCTATAATTGATCCTAGAAAGTCGTCTATCAATGGAACTTTAAAACGCAAATTCTAAAACTTGCAAGAGTCTAAGAAGATGCAAGATCCTATAGATGACTTGAAAACCCAAAACTTTGATTTAATAGGCTAAGTATCCATTTATGGAGAACAAGAGATGATAGAGCCAATTATAAGTTCGGTATTCTTTCGGGAATTTATGTGAGTTAATTATGAGCCTATTCTCCCATCACTTGTTAATAAAATTATTTGCAATAAATAAGGTTGAACGATTTGAAAAGTTACTTAGCTTCTAGCCCAAGATCGTTTAAAAGTTGCTCGGTACGGATTAGAGTTCATAGCCAAGGCATAACTTATTGAAGCGGGATGCGAAGATTGGCGAGTCCAAAAAGGTCCTAACAAGACATGAGGGCTATGTTTTATTGCTAAAGATCTCAAGTGATGTGAAGATTCATTTATCAAAAATCAATATGAAGGATCGAGACACACGACGAAAAGCAAAATACTCCCAAAAAGTCATGGAGAAGTCTATCCAAAAAGACCAAAATAAGGTATGAGGATAAATGAAGCCAAGTCCAAAAAGGAGGCGGATCGTTGTTAATCAAAATCCCAAATAAAGATTGGAGAAAAATGAAGAAGTCGTGGTCCAAGTATGAATCTCTCAAAAACTCAAGAGAAGAAATTCCTATGTGAAGAGAAGACCATTATTTCATGAACGTCTCTCAAGGTTGGAAGTATAAAGTCACTGCCAAATATCGATCCGAGAAAGGTCTCAAATCGCGAAGCGAGTTATGCCAAGATATGAACTTTATGAGAGCCCGAGAAGCAGTTTTAAAAGATTTTGTCCTTTGGCTAACTCTTGATTAAATCATTCACTTTATTTTCGGCCTAATAAATTATCGAAATAAGTCAACAATGCATCTTCGTGATCATTCAAGACAACAATAAAATATAAGAGATACACATAGGAATAAGGGAGTCTAAGTGATTAATTAGCCCACATGAGTTCGTGTTAGTCTACCAACTTATAATAACAATGATCTTGTTTTTGCACTTGGCATGG
Source organism: Glebionis coronaria (assembly GCA_025667525.1). Classification (NCBI taxonomy): domain Eukaryota; kingdom Viridiplantae; phylum Streptophyta; class Magnoliopsida; order Asterales; family Asteraceae; genus Glebionis; species Glebionis coronaria. The sequence continues at coordinate 295,997,032 of CM046880.1, read as the reverse complement.
AAAAGTAAAAAAGTCGAGGACGATGAATCTATTTGAGCTTTTATGATCCTTAAAGTTATTTTATGTCTTTACAAAATAAAATGTCAAAAGTTGAATAATGGTGTAGATATAGTTTTATTTTATCATTGCGTGAGGACACGGCAATTACTTAGCATGGGGGAATTTGATATGAGTGTATTTACTCATATCAATAGTCGCTTAAAACAATGAAATATTGCACATAATGTATCAAATATGCCTTGGATATGCTTGTTTCTTGTTTTCATGTGTGTAGGTACCAAGTTCGCGAAAACCGATGAAAACCGACACGAGAATGAAGAAAAAGATCTTAGAAGCCAAAATCGAGCTCGACATAAGTGGATTTAATAATTTGTCAAGAAAATGGGCCAAGTGGGTTCTACAATGGGGCAAATGGGCTCAAAAGCCCATTATTAGTTCAAGTTGATGGAATTAGGCTTTTGAAAACTTAAATGGCCCAAATGATGTTTATATTCGGTTGGAAAAATTGCTTGGGCCAAAAGCCCAAACATTTTGGAGAAATATAAAACGAATGAAAGAAGGAGACGTTTTACTGGGCCTTTAGGGTTTTGCTTGCACAACTTTCATATAACTTTAACACGTTTATTAAAAACATGTTTTCTCTTCACCACAAATAAACAAATAAATCACACACCCACTCATTTACACACACACTTATTAATAAAAAGAAACCGTCCCATTCACTCCATACCATTATTAATTGTTTTCGATATTATCTATGTGAGTTTATCTCACCTTCTTCTTTCACCCTCACCCTTACCCTAAAAACACCAAAACCAGTAACAAATGTTACTGTTTACCAACCCTAATCCAAGAAATCAACAATATTACATGGGGCTTTTTAATTAAACAATTAATTCACTCAAAGGGGAATAAAAGCCCCATGGTTTTAGGAAGAGAGTGTGAGGAAGAGATTGCTACGTGGCCGGTTCTGATTTGAAGAAACAACTCACCATTCAATTCCCACAAATCATAGAGCAAGAAAGAAGCACAACTAGCACACGGATGCCACGTTGGCAATCCGTGTGCTAGATTGAATCATCACCACCATCCGATCAAAATAAGAGAGAGAAAGAGAAGATCGAGGGCCAAGAATCGTGAAGAATATACCCAGGAATATTCGAATATCCTCTCAGCAAGCCTTTGGGGGTGGCTATAAAAACCCCTAATTTACTTGTATTTGATCATCCCTTTCTTTATTTTTTTACAGTTATAATGTTCAATTTTAGATAGATAGATTTGTATTTATTTTTTAAAAGTTACTGTAATGTCAGTTTGATTTAATAAAATTTTAGATTTAATTTCAAATATCTCGTTCGATTTTCTTTAATGTTATTTTTTTTATCTTCTAATCTGAAACGTTCATTATAAACAAAAGTTATTCAATTAAGTTTAATCTATAGCTTAAGTGGATAATAAGAGTAGAGATTGGGGACTATGTTTATTTACTGATAAACATATAAAATAAGTGCTACTGATCGAGAAGATATGGTGATTCGGTGTTTAATGGTGGCGTTTTTAGAGACGAGTTAGAATAAGGGAGCTCAGCGCTCGCCCTTCTCCTCAACGGGTTTCATCAATCATGGTCAAGCTTAATTTTATTTTTCGTTTAATGTTTTTATTTAAAGCTGCTTCATATCGTTATTATTTTTGTGACTGAATGAAGTTCAATCTGAATGTTTACGATATCTGTACTGATTTTTTGTTTAAGTAAATCGATATAATAGGTTTTATTTATTCTTGTATTGATGTTCTGAATGTTTGATATTATGATATGAATTTCGTTTGGTATAACTGGTTATTCGATCTTTAGGAGTTAGGAATGTTAGCCTCAAAATATTGAGACAAACAAGAATGCTCGGTCATATGTTTATTATGTATCGTATTTTAGAACGTTGTAATAGGTAGTATACTAGTCGTGTTATTACGGGCTTAACTTTAAGCTAAGGTTCATTGATAAGTAACCAAAGCCCAAAAAGGAAAGCCCGGCCCATGATCATATAGCCCATTAAGCTACATGTAAGCAAGGCTATATAAACCTCTCCTTGCATGTAAGGAGAGGTTGGTTGTTCATTTCATTCTCATTCCTTAATCTAATATTCTACAAGTTTCAACCATTTTCTCTCTACTTTCTCTCACTACTTTCTCTCTCTAGAATTCTTCTCTTATCTACCTTTCTTTCTTTAATTCGTGTGATTATAACATCATTATATTAGGGACAACAATTGGTATCAATCGCCACGGGGTAGATTTGTGATTGATTGTTGTTATTATATTTGATTCGTATGATTTAATCTATAAATCATCACGAATTCAAATTCTTTTTGTGTTTTTCGTGTTCTTCATCTTGCTACAAATCTTCTATATACTTGTTGTAGAGATTTGGTTGTTTTGGTTTGGTAAAAATCACGAATTTGTTGCCTAAAAGTTGCTAAATTTGTTACCTAAAAGTTGCTAAATTTGTTGCCTAAAAGTTGCTAAAATCGTTGCCTAAAAAGTTGGAAATAAGGTCCCTTAATGCGACAACTTAAATTTCGGAAAGTACAAGTAAATGGGGCTCCCATCGCAATAACCATCACCATCGGAAAGTGATTGGTTCCACATTGCGATACTGAGGATTTCGATACTTATTCCGATCTGGACATTCCGATCGTTCTTTGCGATCTGGGATTCCGACGGTTATAAGGAAGTTGTTAAGTCGTTACTCTGCCAAATTTGTTTCAGCCACATTTCGATCTAAACATTCCGATCTGGGATTCCGACAGGTACATTGCGATCAGGGATTACAACAGGTCTACCGTTTTGTCGGACTGAGGAATTTATTGTCGGGCTGAGAAAAATCGCAATTTTCGGAATTTCAACAACCAAACAATCACAACAAATCTACTTAAGATCCATATTCACTTCATCATTTCAGAGAATTTTGAGATGGATTCTACTGCAGAATATCGTGTGACGAACAACAACATCATGGTCGCGGGTAATAAAGAGAGACCACCAATGCTTATGGCTGGTCGATATGCTCAATGGCAATCACGCTTTCTTCGCTATCTTGATACAAGACCTAATGGTGATGCCTTGAGACAATGTATTAACCATGGCCCATATGTCTTTTCCGAAATTGATGTTCCTTATACACCAGCCACAGAAACATGTCCAGAAGTACCTGCAACAAAGAAAAAGGAAACTTTATCTGACCTTACACCCGAGAAACGTGCTTGGCATGATGCAGAGAAAGAAGCGATCTATATGATCCTAAGTGGAATTGGAGATGATATTTATTCCACAGTCGATGCATGTCCTACGGCACAAGAAATGTGGACGGTCATTGAACGCTTGCAACAAGGAGAGTCTCTCAACAAGCAAGATGTCAAAACAAACTTGTTTTGGAACTTTGGTAAGTTTACTGCATTGGATGGAGAATCAATTGAGTCCTATTATTCAAGATTTTACAAGATGATGAATGATATGACAAGAAACAACTTGGAAGTCTCCACCATGCAAGTCAATGTGCAATTTCTACAACAACTCCAACCAGAGTGGACACGTTTTGTTACTTTGGTGAAACAACAGAAGCAGTTAGACAAGGTAAACTATCACACTCTATTTGATATCTTGAAACAATTTCAGCATGAAGCAAATGAGATTCGAGCTGAACGAGTTGCAAAGACGACTAATCCACTTGCTTTATTAACTACCACTCAAAATGTTCAAGATCATCGCTCTCGTGCTCCTAAGCCATACTCTAGCCCATCATCCTCACCACGATATTCCACATCTTCCAAGTCTTCATCATCCACAAGATCACGCGGCAAAGCACCAAGAGCACTTTCACCACCATCTGAGTCATCTTCTGCAGAAGATAGTGATGAAGATCAAGCTCAGAAAAATCGTGAGATGAAACAACAAATTGCTTTCATTATGAAGACTTACCAGAAGATCTACAAACCCACCAACAACAATCTTCGAACATCATCTAACACAAAGAACCGATATGTTGCGAGTCCTCCAAGGTATGACACACGTTGACGTGGTGAAAGTCCTTCTAGGTATGATCGACATAATCCAACACATGTTGAGGGTTCTGCAAGGTATGATCGTCAAACTGCCAAGTATGATACTCAGAGGATTGCTGCTGCTACTGGGAATAGGGAAACTGTTGGAACTCAAGTGGTTCAACAAAGTGGGATTCAGTGTTATAATTGCCAAGGTTATGGGCATATGGCAAAGGAATGTAGGAAGCCGAAACGGGTTAGGGACTCTAGCTACCATAAGGAAAAGATGCTGCTTTGCAAGAAGATGGAAGCAGGGGTCAAACTGACAGCTGAGGAAGGAGATATGCTTGATGACACTGATGATGAAGCCTCCGACCAGGAATTAGAAGCACATTACTCGTACATGGCACATGTTGAAGAAGTTCTCAAAGTCACTGAAGATGACAATGGTCCTATCTTTGACACTGAGCCAATCGATAAGGTACACACTACTGATGAATATAATGTGTTTGGTGATATTCCTGAGCATAGTGATCTACCCAATGCCATTAATGACGCGTGTATGATGGAAACGGTTGATAGTAATACCACACCCGATTCATCAGACATGTGCAATAATGAGTCTGAGGATGATCAACATGCAAATGAATATGATGAAGAGGAACGGATTGCGCTTGCTAATTTAATTGCTACTTTACAAAAAGATGTCACTGAAAATAAAAAGAGTCAAAAGCAATTAAAGAAGGCAAACGCTACGCTCACTCAAAACTTTGAAGAATGCAAAGCCGCTCTAATTAAATCTAATGAGACCCTTGAAAGTAATAGGGCTGAGCTTCTTCAGAAAACCAAAGAGCTTGAGGGGTACAAGGGAAGTGCGTTAAAAAGTCAAAAGGACGATTTTGAAAATAAATATAATACCACTCTTGAGTTATTAGCTAAAGAGAAGCGTCAATATAATGTTTTCTTAATGGATGAACGTCAAAAAACGTACCTTGCCAATACCAAAGTTAATGAACTTGAACAAAAGCTCTCTATGACCACTACTGATTCTGCTAAAATTCTAGCGGATAAGAAACAAGAGGTAGATGCGTTAAAACAAGACTTCAAAAGTAGATATGATAAAGAAACCGAAAAAGTTACGAAACTAGAAGCACAAGTCGACTTTTTGAAGAACGTTGTTTATAAAACGCATGATTCTATTCAATCCGTAAGAATGCTAGCACCTCCATCAATGTTTAAGGGTCAAGCTAGCTTTGCAAGTCCTGAGTACCTTGCCAAAGCTCAAGCTGCGAACCCGCATCTTTATCTTGATGAGACTGAAAGGACAGATCTTGATTGCATGCCTCTAAGTGCCAATAGTGAAGAGACTGCCCTTTGGGATGCTGATAGTCAACCATCAGTTAATAAGGAGTTTGTGAAACCATATAATTATGCTTCTGAGAATAGTCTTTATGGTCTGTTCCACAAACAAACTCAGAAATCTCGTGAGGAAGTATTTTTAGAATGCAGGCAAAAGAGAATTCAATGGAAGAAAGCGTTTGCCACTAAGAAAACAAACGTTTCTAAGTTCATCAACTACTTGCCCCTAGATGCTTCTAAAAGCAAGAGTAGGCAGATATTTGGGTTTCTTACTCATTACATAGATAATATTAAGTCCATTATTGATAATGATTGGAAACAACGACAAAATGACGAGTGGAAGAAACCAATTCCTCAAGACATAACTGTGCTTGTCAAACAAATCTTAATACCGAACGCGGCCACACTAAAAGAAAATGTTCTTAAATTCGAAAGCTTAATTCGGTCTGAAATGTTTGATGATTTACAATATGTTGAGTCTCTTGAGAAAGCAATTGATGATCTTCAAATGGACAAGTCCGTTTTTTCTGATGAATATGATTTACTCTTGCAAGAATGCGTTTCTAAAGATATTATGTGTGCTTATTTTACATCTTGTGCTGACATTGATGAATATTCTGAAGTTGCATGCCAATATCTTGATAAGATCAAAGAATGTAAACGTCTTGAAATTGAGCTTTCGAAACGAAAAGAAAATGTTGACAAAAAGGCTTTTGAGTTACTTCAACACAAAACTGATTTCCTTCAAAAACATTGTCATTCACTTGAACTTGCTTTGCAAAAAGATGTTGGTCGTTTTCCACATGATAATAAATTGCAAGAAAAACTTTCCCAAACATTTCGAGAAATGAATGAACAGAATTTGGAAATTAAAGGGTTGAAAGCTCAATTACAAGACAGGGACAGAGCGATAGCTGAGTTGCAGAAACTCATTGCTAAAATGGGTGGGAAAATTGTGGAACCTAGCATTAAGAAAAATGTTGTTAGACAACCCAATGCCTCTAAAGAGAATAGATCCTCTATCTTGGGAAAACCATCTGCTTTATCTAATTCCTCGTTTGCAAAACCTGTGTTTGCCCCCAAGATGGATGGAAAGGAAAGGTTACCACAAACTCAACCCATAAGGAATCCTGTAGCACCAAGCGATAAGCACAATAATGTGATTAAACCAGGGATGTATAGAATGCCCACTAAGCCCACAAACAAAGATACTCACTCGCCTCAGACTTCTAGAAACACTAATATTCGTGTGTCTTCTACTACAGGAATAGTCTCCACTACTAGTGTTAGCCGACCTCAGCTTAAGAGCACTCAAGCGAATGATAAGGTCTGGAAACACAAGAATCAAGGGAAGATGAAGCAAGTAGAAGAACACCCTAGGAATTTGAATGTTTTTAAGAATAAAAAGTCTGTTATCGCATGTAATGACGATCTGAATACTGTGAATGATTTGAATGCTATGAATGTGAAATTTGTTTGTATCAAATGTGGCAAGTGTGCTAATGCTAATCATTCTATGTGTGCTATAAATAAAGTCAAAGGCGTAGATACTAGAACTAAGAAGCAAGTTGCAATGCCTATTAGAGCTAGTAAACCCAAACGCAAAGTGAACCATTCTGGTGCAACCCCCACTAAGAAAAGTAATGCATCAGACTCCACCACTAAGAATCCTAGAAGCAAAATTAAGGAATTATATGAGTCTGCCAGTAAGTCTTGGAAATGGTGGTTTGCTAATCAATGTCCTCCCGGATATAAATGGATGCCTAAAGTTAGGACAGAAAATGTGAAAACGAGTGTTAGTTTGCCTTTAAATGTTGATAAGGACACTAATGATTCTACTATCACAACTACTGTGGTATCCAATTTAGCAAATGCTCCATCGTGTTCTAACTCTTCTGCAGGTGATACAAATAATTCTCTTCATAATGGACTCCGGATGCACGAAGCACATGACGGGGAATCTCAAGCTTCTAATTAACTTCGTGGAGAAGTTCCTAGGTACGGTCCGATTCGGAAATGATCAATTTGCACCGATCCTAGGATATGGAGATTTGGTTCAGGGGAATATCACGATTAAAAGGGTATACTACGTCGAAGGGCTCAATCACAATCTTTTCTCGGTTGGTCAATTCTGTGATGCGGATTTGGAAGTTGCTTTCAGAAAGAAGACATGTTTTGTTCGTGATTATGATGGGAATGACTTACTTACCGGTACACGGGGTACTGATCTTTACACAATTTCACTTCAAGACACAACTTCATCAACTCCAATTTGCTTCATGGCTAAAGCTTCAACGACTCAGGCATGGTTATGGCATCAACGTCTTTCTCATCTCAACTTTGATACCATTAACTTGCTTTCCAAGAAAGATATTGTGAGAGGCCTACCAAGCTTGAAATTCATCAAAGATCATCTTTGTTCCTCTTGTGAACTTTGTAAAGCTAAACGAAGTAGCTTCAAAACAAAGACCACACCAAGCTCTAAAGGTCGGTTAGATCTTCTTCACATGGATCTGTGTGGTCCCATGCGTGTTCAGAGTATCAATGGAAAGAAATATATTCTGGTAATTATCGATGATTACTCAAGGTACACATGGACTCACTTCTTGAGGTCCAAGGATGAAACACCTGAAGTTCTCATCAGCTTCCTTAAAGTGATACAACGTGGTCTTCAAGCTCAAGTTAAAGTGGTTCGTACTGACAGAGGTACTGAATTTTTGAATTCAAAACTGAGAAACTATTTTGAAGCTGAAGGAATTGAACATGAAACATCTATTGCTCGAACACCCGAACAAAACGGCGTTGTTGAAAGACGAAACCGTACTTTAGTTGAGGCTGCTCGAACATTATTATCCGCTTCAAAACTTCCACTATACTTTTGGGCCGAAGCTGTGTCAACCGCATGCTACACACAAAACCGTTCCTTAATTATCCCACGACACGAAAAGACACCATATCACATAATTCATGATCGAAAACCTTCACTCAAACACCTTCATGTTTTTGGATGTACTTGTTACATTATTCGAGATGGTGAAAATTTGGATAAGATGAAAGAGAAAGGTGATGCATGTATTCTTGTGGGATATGCAACTCAGTCAAAGGGATATAGAGTATACAACAAGAGAACAAAATTGATTGTCGAGACAATTCACATCCGATTTGATGAATTGCAAGAAATGGCACTTGAACAAAGCAGTTTAAGTCCCGATCCACAACGACAAACGACTTCCGTTCACAACCGCACGGAACTCGGAACTCAAGACCACAGCAATGAACCGTCAAGTTCAACGCTGGTTCCAGAAAATGTTCCTAGAGCTGATATGACAGTCGACACGACTATTAAAGAGTTAGAAATGTTGTATGGACCAATGTATGATGAATACTTCACGGGGGAGAAACAAGTTGTATCGAAGTCTTCCGCTGTCACTCATGATACGAATGATGATATCGATCATCATCAACAAAAGGATACAACTTCATCTACTTCAACACGGGTTGTTGCAGATTTACTTCCTCAGAATATCACTACAACAATCGATCCTACAACATCCACAACAACTGTCATTGCTCTAGAGAACACTAATCAAGCAGACGGTGCATTCTCTGACGATGACGAATTTATCAACCCATTCGGTACACCTGTACACGAAGCTGGAGAGTCTTCTACTCGCCATGTTGATCCGTCAAATATGCATACGTTTTATCAACGACATCCTTCAACACATCATTGGACCCGAGATCATCCTTTGGTTCACGTAATTGGAAACCCTTCACAGCCTGTTCGTACAAGACGACAACTAGCCACTGATGGCGATGTTTGTATGTTCGCACTCGCCGTGAGTACTGTCGAACCGAAAAACATCAAAGAAGCCATGGCTGATCATGCTTGGATTGAATCGATGACGGATGAACTTCAACAATTTGAAAGACTTAAAGTCTGGGAACTTGTTGACAGACCATACGATGTGACTCCATTAAATCTTCGTTGGATCTGGAAAAACAAGATGGATGAAGAGAATACGATCATCAAGAATAAAGCTAGGCTAGTGGTTAAGGGGTATGGCCAGAAAGAGGGAATTGATTTTGAAGAATCATTTGCACCAGTAGCTCGAATGGAAGCAGTCAGGATTTTTCTTGCTTATGCTGCACATAAGGGATTCACTGTCTATCAAATGGACGTAAAGACAGCATTTCTTAACGGTCCTTTGAAAGAAGAAGTCTATGTCACGCAGCCGGAAGGATTCGTCAATCCTCATTATCCTGACAAGGTGTATCGTCTCCACAAGGCACTATATGGACTCAAGCAAGCTCCAAGGGCGTGGTACGACGAGCTCTCAAAATTTCTGGTATCCAAAGGTTTCTCAAAAGGTTCCATTGATCTAACTTTGTTCACTTATAAATATGGGGATGACATTTTGCTTGTGCAAATTTATGTTGATGACATTATTTTCGGGTCTACAAACCCAAAACTTTCAAAATGGTTTGAAAAAGTATTGCACAGCAAATTTGAAATGTCAATGATGGGCGAACTAAAATTCTTTCTAGGAATTCAAGTTCACCAATCCCCAAGTGGTATCTTTATAAACCAAGCTAAGTATTGTCAAGAGATAATCAAAAAGCATGGTATGACTTCATGTGACCCCGTTGGGACACCATTATCAACCACATCGCTAGATGCTGACTTGGAGGGAATTGCCATCGATCAAACGAGATATCGTTCCATGATTGGTTCCCTCATGTACTTGACAGCAAGCAGACCTGATATTCATCATGCTACATGTTATTGTGCACGATATCAAGCACGACCCACTGAAAAGCACCTCAAGGAGGTTAAACGGATCTTTCGGTACCTCAAGAATACCATTCATTTGGGACTCTGGTATCCGAGGGAAACCGGTTTCTTTCTAACGGCCTATTCAGATTCTGATCATGCAGGGTGTCTTGATACACGAAAAAGTACTTCTGGTGGTGCACAATTTCTAGGTCAAGATAAGCTTGTGGGATGGTCTTCCAAGAAGCAGGATTGCACGTCACTTTCATCAGCCGAAGCGGAGTATGTGTCTCTATCTGCGTGTTGTACCCAAGTTCTATGGATGAGAACACAACTCACGGATTATGGCTTCCACTTTGATAAAGTACCTATGTACTGTGACTCAAAGTCGGCCATAGCCATCTCCTGCAATCCAGTACAGCATTCCCGCACGAAGCACATTGATGTCCGATATCACTTCATAAAGGAACAAGTTGAAAGAGGTATCGTTGAATTATACTTTGTTGGAACGGATTACCAATTAGCCGACTTGTTTACGAAAGCTCTGTCGAAAGATAGGTTTGAGTACCTCGTTAGGCAAATTGGTATGAGATGTTTGACTCCAGCAGACCTGGAGATTCTGGCAAAGGTGCCTGCTTGATTTATCTATCAAACATCAACTTGTAAATATCTTTGAAAAAGCAAAATACAAAAATAGAAAACACATAAAAGCAAAACACAAAATTAAAAATCTTTCAAAATCCAAAAATATTCTTCTCGACATGTCTTTCAGTATCGATAATATGGACGTACCTAGAAATGTCGCTCAATAACGACACGGGTGTGTACATAAAGCTCGAATGAAAGTTGTAAATATTTTTCAAAACATGTCATTTCTTCTTTTAATAAAGGAAATTGTCTATTTTGGACAAATATTTCCAAACAACGGGTAGAGCAATCTATCACGGGTTGAGCTTGTCACAAAACATTCAACGTTTTGAGCTCAACACAATGGCTTGTAATCACTTTCAGATTGCAACCCGGAACTATATTCACGTGGGAGTGTACGATTTAGTACCCTTACCCTCAGCAAAAGAAGAGAAATCTTCTTACACTTGAGTGGATTCGTCAAGACATTCAAAGTCTATGAACTCAAGTTTATGCTTTAGAAAAACCTCTTCGGCAAAAAGAAATAGGATTTTTCAAAAAGCGTTGAACACAATTTTTTCAAGAATTTCTCAATGATTATTCAAAATCTTTCAAAAATTGTGTGTTCAACAACTCCCATCCTCAAAAAGCGAAAAGTGGATCATATCCTCACAATGACAATTCAATTGGATCAATTTTTGAGGGGGAGCATTTTAACTTCATGCAAAAGATTAACACATCTTTCTCCCGGAGATTTCAAGACTATTTTTCAAAATATATTTTAATCAAATTTGGTATCTCTAATATCAAAAGATTTTATATATTAGAGATAGGGGGAGAAAATGTGATTAAAATGTGATCTAATATAAGACTCAAGCACTTTCACTCTTACCTACATGTGCGAAACACTTTCGATTATCGATGCACATGTGAAGGGGGAGCATTTCTGAAACGACAAAACTAGCAAGGTGTTAAATGTTTTTCAAACACTTTGTTAGAATTTAAAGTGGTTTTCATGGTTACGATCAAATACCCACAACATCTTTAATTCACGACGTTATTGGTGTCAAAAAGGTGGTTAGGTTTAAGTCCTATGATCCAACCAGAACCGGAGGGATCTTCCCAGGGACAATCCAATAGATTATTAGAAGTCCTTAAGAAAGATGGAGTAGAATGTGAACGTAGCTGAATGCCGACTAAGTACTGATGCTAGCACTGGAACAATCACAACAAGGTGTTAGTAATGACGTCTTGGTAAGCATTGAAGGGGTTGAAGAATGAAAAAGAAATGTAAGGATAAAGGGTGTAAAGAAAGAAGCCCTCCATACAACTTAGGCAGAAACCGGGTCAACTCATCATGAAGACAAACTCATCATGGACCCAGTGATGTGAAAGTCGTAACAAGGTAGCCGTAGGGGAACCTGTGGCTGGATTGAATCCTTTGCGATGGAAATTCCCTTCAAGGTGCTTGCTTCCACTGGTGGCGGGCGGGCGAAGGGTCCAAAGGACAATTCTCCAGATAGCTGCTTTTACTTTTATATTAGTCAAGGGAAAGCTTATGAACGGTTCCGAAATGACACGCTATTCCGTCTCATCCTTTCGCCCCGGATGGTAGGAATAAGATACTCAGGCTTCTCTCAAAAGAAGTTTGTTTTACTGTCACGGAGCTCAACACGACTTCTATTGACTTTCTCACTCCGAGATAGTTGATATTGAATAGGTGGCATCTGCTCCAGCCTCCGACCACTAAAAGTGCACAAATCGAGTCTAGAGCCAAGAGATAAATCAAATCTCGTTAGGACACACGGATGAAGATCAAGAGAGTCCTACGCTATATCCTTGTGATATTGCTAGAACAATCAGAGTGATACTACTTAGTATTCACAATGATGAGTGGAAATCCTTCCAGTGTTAACATCAAACAGCACTGCGGTAGGTCATATGCAAGATTCTTTATGAATTGAACATATGTAAAACTGAAAAGCAACAGTGGTTTGATTCTGAATTGATTCAAACTCGTTTCAGGTTTCTACGCAGTATCTTTATGGTCTTGCCAGAACATTCAGAGTGATATTTAGTAATATTCACAGTGACGAATGGAAATCCTTCTAGCGTCAACATCAAACAGCGCTACGGTAGGTAACTTGTGAGATTCTTATGAATCAAACTTGTGTCAACTGGAAAGCAACAATGGTAAGATTCTTTATGAATCAAACTTGTTCCAGGAACTTGAATTGACGACTTTAATCAAGCGGATATTTATCCAATTGATTCACTCTTTATGTTCGCAGTCTTGCTTTGAGACGGTCGAGTAAAGAGAACGGCTAGTACTGCCGCGAAACCCTGTCAAGGAGATTCTTAATTGAATCTACCTGATCACAGGTACGATATTTAATATCGTATAACGGTCTTCACCGACCGGAGGTAAAACGCTACCGATTTAGGACGAATGTCAAAGCCATTCAGTCCGTGTCTATGTTTTGTCTCGAGAAGGTGGCGTCACGGTGTACTCAGCAAAGTCAGATATACACAACCACATATTCATGACCAAAGACTTATCCAACAATTGATAGTGTGAGCATGTGGATAAAGACACAAGATCACAAGATGGCAAAGACAAGTCAAGGATGATTTGAAGATCTCAAGCTTAAAGACAAAGTCGAAAGACAACGACAAAGGCTCAAAGATCACAGCATGAAGGAACAAGACTACAATTACACGTTCAAGACTCATTTATGGCGAGATTAGTAATCTCTACAAATTTCCTAAATGACCAAGGTTTATGACCTCTCATTGGGGGAGATTGTTAGCCTTAAAATATTGAGCCAAACAAGAATGCTCGGTCATATGTTTATTATGTATCGTATTTTAGAACGTTGTAATAGGTAGTATACTAGTCGTGTTATTACGGGCTTAACTTTAAGCTAAGGTTCATTGATAAGTAACCAAAGCCCAAAAAGGAAAGCCCGGCCCATGATCATATAGCCCATTAAGCTACATGTAAGCAAGGCTATATAAACCTCTCCTTGCATGTAAGGAGAGGTTGGTTGTTCATTTCATTCTCATTCCTTAATCTAATATTCTACAAGTTTCAACCATTTTCTCTCTACTTTCTCTCACTACTTTCTCTCTCTAGAATTCTTCTCTTATCTACCTTTCTTTCTTTAATTCGTGTGATTATAACATCATTATATTAGGGACAACAAGGAATAATCGATTTGTCATCTGCTGGTTGCGTTAATCTGCTTGTTTTGGTTTATATTGAACTGAACATCTGCTGCATTATTTGTTTTAACTGTTTATGTTAGATTTACTTTCTGCTTTTGTTTAATCTTTTCCTTTTGTTTGATTTGACTGATTGCTTTAGCTTTTAATCTGTTTGAATGCCTGCTGTATTTGCTGCAGCGCTGTCATGACATCCAGCATAGCTTTGTTTAGGATTGTTTAATTGTAGTATGTTGTAGTATAGGATTTTATAACTGCTACATATTCTGCTTTAATCTAAGTAATGTTTGTTGAGTGTTCGATTTAATCAGTTGCTGAACTTAAGATTGTTATACATATTTGAGTTAGGTGTTTAGGATTTTAAGGGGTTGCTGTCGTACTTACTTAACTGTTACTTTGATTTTTTTTCCTAAGAATGATGAATCTGCTTTATTTGAGTTTTGCTAATTGATTGAATGGCATAATCTGTTCTATGGTTTGATTTGTCTTTCTTCTTTGCTGTTATGTTCAAGATAAATGTTCTATTGCAAATAGTTGAATCTGTCACTATTTGTTGATTTTCATGCTTATTTAAATATGATAGTAATTGTTAATATTAGCTCATCTGCCTTATTTCAGTTCATACATTAGTCGCCTAGTTTTGTAGAATTAGCATTCTGTTAGAATATAGTGTGTTTGGAATAGCCAATGGCTGATGCTCTTGATCATTGTCTGAGTAGTATTTTAGTAATATAAACAGTTAGGAGAGTTAGATAGATCATAAATTTATTATACCGCTATAAATCAGTCAACTTCTTTCGTCGAAAGGGCATATTGACAGAAAAAGATTCGATCATAATGGGTCTTAAAAGGTTGCTGATTTTCGTATTTGGTTAGGGTGTTTTTGGTCTAGTAGTTGATTTATCTGATTTTACTAGTCAGCTGAGTATGTCTACATGATGCTGTGAGCTCATTTGATCTTTACTTTTCTGATAATTTTAGAATTTTCCTTTTATTATCTATTTACTGTTTATGCAAAGTAACCCCATTGTTTAGCTGAATCAGTAGTTGATTCAGTTTGTAGTTTGAGTTTCTATACTTGCTGTGGTGTTTGGACTGTTGGATTATAAAAAATTCGTGGTATAAAATTATTAATTCCAAAAACTGTCAGTCAAGGGTCTCGAACCTGAGACCCTCCGTTTACATACGGAGCGTGTTAACCAACTGAGCTGGGTTCTCTTTTGGTACAAGTTTTATAATTGGAAGTTCTTAAACGTTTATATTTGCTGTCAGATTTAATGGTAAACGTAATTTTAATCAGTTGATAGTTTAAAGTATTTAGTATACACACATTAATTTTACTTTTAATTAATAAAAGTTTATTTTATTTTGTCACAATTTTTTTAGTATAAATCATATAGAATTAATAATTAGAAAAAAAAAATGTTTTTATTTAAAAAGTTTAATTAGTTTAAATTTTAATTAGTTTAATTTTTATAACTTTAGATTTAAATAAATATAGTTTTTAAATAGATTTGTTTAAAGTATTTTTAAATAAAGTATATTAGTTTTAAAAAGTTTAATTAGATTTTTAAATAGATTTAAATTTATTTAGTAAATTTATTTTAATAGATTATTAAATAGTTTAATTTTTTATTAGTTTTACTTTTAAATAATTAATTGTTTTTAGATTTTAATAATAGCGGGGTTAACGATTCATGCACTTTAGGTTTATTTTAATTACTTTAAAATTTGTAGATTTTAATTGTAGTTTAAAAACCGAAAACCAATTCAAATCAATTGTCCAAATCAAAACAAAACGTCTCAAATTCATAAGATCTTCGTGTACAACGAACTTGATTCACCCACGTGTTTAATTGAATTCGTCATTGGTATTATTAGTCTATTACTTTTTCCTAAAGGTAATTTTCTAATTTACCCTATAACGTATATCAAATTATCACATATACTATCCACGACACATCAAAATTTTTGGCATAATTTTCTAATTTACCCTATAACGTATCTAATTATCACTATACTATCCACGACACATCAGAGTTCTAGTATATGATCTTCAAAGAGTGTAAGATCTATATCACAAGAGACAAGAATGAGAGCAAAATAGATATTAGAGAGATTTTTTTTGAACGACGAGTTAGTAGTTAGTGATTCGAGCTTACAGTGACATTTAATTGGGTAGTATGTAAACCTCGACCCTTCTCCTTAGGGGATAAACTCTACACCTGCTTCTATTTAATTCGGGCCCCTGAAGGTCCTTAGTGAGACTCGAACTCGAGACCTCTCTAAGATTACCTCCCCAAGGTTATCCTTGGTGGCCAACTGAGCTAGCTCATTTGGGTTATGAGATTAGAGAGATTATAGAGAAGAGGTGTGAGTTGAGAGCTTGGATAACGCTTGGGCAACTTGATCAGCTGATCACGGATCTCACGGACCCAAATCATTTGGGTCCGCCTCTTTACGTTTGGGTATGTTCCATCTGAATTTTGTTATCTCATAAATACATTGTCCAATATCACATGCAATCATGATTATACTAGCATTTTACTTTTGTTAACAAATATATGGAGTGAGTATAATGTATTTTGTACATGTTAAGTTTATACAAAAGCTTTATAAGTGTAGAATTTTTTTTATAAAAGTAAGAAACATAAAATCATTGACCAAAGATTTAGTGTTGTTTTTAACACAAGCTTAAAATATATTTAATGTTTTGTCGTTAACAATACTTAAGAGGGAATTAAAATATAAACATCGTTTTAATGCGATATTTATATTCACAATCTCTCTCTTTTTGTTGAAGACAAAACATAAAATTATTTTTAAGTTTTGATTAGAAATAACACATAAGTTTTGGAAATATAATTTTATATTTCACTTCTTCCCTTTTCTCGAAATAAAAAGGGTGCTTGATGGAAAAAATAATTTTAGAGAGAGATTTAGAAGATTAGAAATAAGATGAGAAATCTAAATATAAAATTTTGTTTTCATAGTCTCCTCCTCGGTTCATACTTCCTCTAATTTTGAGAACCGGGAGGCATGGATTATGAAAATCATGTAAAAGAGAGTTAGAGATGAGAGATAATGAATAATAGAGTATGTTCAAGACTCAACACAAAGTCTTGAACACATATTACAAATTTTGAAATAAAAATGGATGCATAAGTAAGGAGAGATAATCATATGGTGCATTTTATGAATGCTCCCCCTTGATTCATGCTCTTTTTAAGAGAGAACCAGGGAATGATTTGCCTAAAACCTATAAACCAAAGGTAGATGTGATGGGAAGACACGATAGACATTGCATAGGTTAGTGACACATGAGAGAAGAAATCATAACATCTAGTCATACATTAATACAAACATAGATAAGAAAATCCATGGGTTCATTCATCTTGCCCAAGTAAAATTACAACATTGAAGATGTGGAACATCGGTACAAGAATGAAAAGTACACAGTGTGAAAAGAAAGAAAAATATGGCCTGAGGGACCCAGGGACCCAAATGAATGGGTGACGGACCCAATAAAATGGGTCATCGAGTCTTTGAGATAGACGGAGAGCAACATAGATAGAAGGATGAAGCCAAGGATTCTGTGACCATGGTTCCTATTGAGATGGCGGGTGGAGGAGGGCATTGATCCCATTAAGGATGATGTTCAAATTGAAACTCATTTCTTCACGGAATTCTGTGACAAGGGTTTGTGTATAGCGATAATTGTCGCATACATGAGGCGGGTAGAAGGACACTTGTATGGGAGTAGGTGATGGTGAGTAGAGTAAAGAGTGTCCCACTAATGGTGGATCAATCCAAAGGGATTCATATAATCCCATGAAGGATGGGATGTAAGGAGATTCTATCAATAGGTTGTAGGTCCAGATAAGGAAGTGTATGGGGTAAAGGGGCAAAGGTGGGAGTTGGTGAGGGAAGAGGTTGGATTGGTGTTTGAGAACGTGGTGTTGTGTCCTTAATATTCTCCAAGTAAGGATTTTGATAATTAGAAGGTGTAGCAAACAATTCCAATGGTTGTAGTGTGGTGGTTCTTGTTGGTGAGGTAGAGATAATTATTGGTGATTGAGTGGGAGCAGGAGGTGGCGTTGTTGCTATGGGGGTCTTGGTAGGTGGAGGTGTCTTGGGAGACCTTGAGTTCCTAAATATGTCTCTAAGGTTTTGTGATATCCGATCCCTTATGGGTGAGACATAGGCATTTGTAGGGTAGTGTGATGGTGGTGAGTTGGTTGGAGGAGCAATGCAACACGGTCTTACCCGAATGCGGGTAGTTCTTCTTTGGGTTGGTTTGGTTGAGGATTTGGAAGCTTTAGGCATGTTGGCTTTGAGTATTTTCTGGAGATGTTATTTTAGATAGGAGAGTATTAGAGTGGTGAGGAGGAAGATTAAAATGAGAGAGTTTAAATAAGGAAGTGAGGTAACCTAAGAATTTATAAGGGCGTAATTGGATTGGAAGAAGAAAAGATGATGATTAAGGATAGTTAATATGCAGGTTTTATTGCGTAGAAGTCAACGACATGGGAGATGTAAAAGATTGTTTTGGTAAATAGGGAAGTTAATGAAATTTAATGATTAAAATGCATGATAACTGCAGCCTGGATGGACCCAAATGTTTGTTAGGCGTACCCAAATGGATTTGGGTCCGTAGAGGTCCGAGTAAGAACAAGCTGAGAATTTAAAATTTTATTTTTGAGGGAAATCCCACGGACCCAAATGCATAAAGACGGACCCAAATGGATTTGTGTCCGTAGGTTCGTGAGTGTCTATAACAGACAGAAAGAAATGGAGAAAAACACAGATTATGACCCCGAATATTCATTTTGATTTAAAGATGTGTTTGAGAAAGATGTTCTACATGATTTTGATGTAATTGAAAACAACAGAACAAGAGAATGTACCTTTTGGCGAGCAAAGACAAAGCATGTTGAGTGACTATCATAAATATTACCAAATCCTAGCCAAGTAATCAACATAGTCATACAAGTTAGAGTTAGAGAAACGAAATAAACACAATTAAATGTATCAAGTTAACAGATTACAAACACCATTGTTTAAAAGGACCTTTGTCCAAAGTAACCATTCAAGCTACCATCTCACTTGCCTTTCTTCTTGTCCATTTTGCTTAGGAGTCGTCCAAGACACTTAAACATTCCTTTTGTTTGCTTGAAATCTGGTGATGTATTAGGAATTTTGGGTAGTTGGCTAAGGTACTCTAGTGGAGGCTAACTAGAATCCGGGAGGCCGTCGTCTTCACTAACTGAAGAGGACGAGATAGGGGAGGATGAGCACGTTTGGATTTGCCTCGGGTTTGTGCTCCGATGACTCTTTGGACCCTATAGTCACTAATTTATGTCATGACACGATCCACTAGAGGATAGTGCCTACTCAACCACTAGGACTTGGTTGGATTGGGAAATGAACTTAAAGAGTCGGGTTAGCAACATTCCATAAGGTAAGACAGTTTTGGTATATTTAGGATATAGGACATCCTATTTCAAATGTAGTATGATAGGTTGAAAGGTGTTCCAGTATCCAAACTATAAAGCACATAGCTAAGACATGCATTCATATGGTCCCTATTTCTAACTAAGCACATGTCATTGCATCTCAAAATTCTTTCCCACTTGAAAATTTTTTTCTTTAGTTCACTTGCTTTCATGTAATAAGGATCTTTGTTGATCACTTTTTCTTTTCCCAAGATCCTAGTTGTTTGAGTTCTAGAACGGTAGAGTTTGTCCCTTATGACATCTTTGTAAACAAGCCTATAGTGGTACCTATCTTGTGCATCCTCGGGAAGGATTTCCCTATCAATGGCTGTGAGAGAATGAGGGGTGTAAAAACATGTGCCTTCAAATGGAGTTCTAAGGATTTGGGCGAACTCATTGAATGTGAAGGTGAAATTATGGCCATTGGCTTGAAAGTTGAGAAGGAGGGTTTTTTCTTCACTAAGCTAACATGAACGGACATATAGAATTCTAGTACAAACTCCGGACAAATTCTTTCATCTAAATCTAGGAGGCAATCAAATTTAATCATAGAGAATATTTCACGGATATTTGTGTTGTTGGTAAAAGAGGGATGAACAACATGTCCTTCATGGAAGAAATGTTCTTGTAGTTCCTTACATAATGCTTGTTGTTCGGGGGTATGGTGTATAGATCGGTGGAAGGGGAATGTAGCTTAGGGTGTACTTGTAGTCATATGTCCAAGAGGAAGGCATGATTGGTCATAAGTCATGTTAAGGATGGTTTTAAAGTTAGAGGAATTTAAGTAAGTAGAGGTATGCCTAGTGTTTGCTTATATGCAAACAATGTGGAGGTGCGGTTTTCTCGACCCAAAAAAGATTTTTGAAAGAAAATATTTTATGCATTTTTTAGATAACCCAAACGATCCTTAAGTTTGATGTTGCTAAAAATTAACGTACCTAAAAGTACATATTGATTGTGCAATACCTTTAGCGTTCATGAGTCTAAATGTCATGATTAAAACATTGTTTTTGATATTTTGTATTTAGAATGTGAAAAATGGAATTCGGCATGTCCTAATTAGTGAGAAGGATTTTTGAAGGATTTAGATTAATTGAGGATTCTTATCAATGCCTAACCATTTTATTTGAATCAATTATGTTTACTAAGTGATTTCAAAACTATGAATAACAAATACATGCAATGAATCAACTAATTATAAGAAATCACCCATTTTGATTTTTGCAATTGAAATAGAACCCTAGACTTAGATCAAAATATATGAAGTAACTGAAGAGAGAATTAAGTAAAGGATACTTATAGTGTATGATTGGACAAGACTTAGACGGATGGTTTTTTCCTAATGGTGGTTGAGAGATGATGCAATGGAGGTTATGGTCATTTTTTGCAGAAAGCGGAAAGTGGTATTATGAGTTTTTGGGGTGTTTGACCGTTGGTTTGATTTAGATAACTTCTCATGCAGGACAGGACCCTGTGGGTCCAAATGCATTTGGGTCCGTCTATGACCCATTTGGGTCCGTGTTGCAGGAAGTTCAGACAAAAAGTGTTTGTTTTAAGATGAGATTTCCATTAGTCCCAGTCCTAGCCATAATAAGTTGAAAGGTTCACGCTTAAGGGTTTTTTTAAGATGTCGGACATGTTATCTTCCGAGGATACTTTCTCGATTGAGATGCAACCTTTTTGAATATTATCTCTAAGAAAGTGGTGGCGAATTTCTATATGTTTGATTAGTGCTTGTTGAACGGGATTCTTACTAAGATCGATGACCCCTTTGTTATCACAAAGGATGGTCATGTCGTCTAGTTTGATATCATAGTAAAAAAGGGCTTGTTTCATCCATAACGCTTCTTGACATGCTTTTCCCACTGACACTTACCCGGCTTTGGTTATGGAAATTGCAAGTGCCGTTTGCTTTTTCGAGAACCATGAGGTTAGACAACATCGTACAAACGTACATATACCACTTGTACTCTTTCTATCGACATAGTCACCGGCATGGTCCGAGTCTACATAGACAATGGTTTCCATTTCCGTGCCCTTGGGATACCAAAGCCCAAGATGAGTGGTATCCTTGATGTATCTAAAGATTCTCTTGATAGCCTCAAGATATGATACATTTGGGTTGTCTTGAAATCTAGCACACAAGCAAACACTAAACATTATATCCAAACTACTTTCCATGAGGTAAAGTAAGCTACTAAGCATACCTCGATATTTAGTGCTATCAACATAATCATTAATTCCATCTTTTGTTAATTTAGTTTTTGTTGACATTGGTGTGCGCGTTGCTTTAGATTCTTCTAAGCCAAGTTTCTTAAGCATTTCTTTGATATATTTAGATTGATTAAAGAAGATGTCGTCTTTCATTTGCTTGATTTTCAAACCCAAGAAGAATTTTAGTTTACCCATCATGCTCATTTCAAATTCATCATGCATAATCTTAGAAAAATCATCACAAAGTACTTAACATCTAGACCCGAAGATAATATCATCAACATAAATTTAGACAATTATTATATGAGACCTATGTTTCTTAGTGAACAATGTATTATCTACTTGACCCATAGAGAATTCATGTTCAATTAAAAATGACTTAAGTCGGTGATACCATGCCATGGGTGCTTACTTGAGACCACAGAGAGCCTTTTTGAGTTTGTAAACATGATTTGGTTTATCAAAGTCTTCAAAACCGGGAGGTTGTGCAACATACCCTACCTCATTTATGAAACCATTTAGAAATGCACTTTTGACATCCATTTGAAAGAGTTTAAAGTCATGTGCACATGATAAGCAAGTAAAATTCTAATGGACTCAATCTGAGCAACCGAGGCATAGGTTTCATCATAGTCTATACCTTCTTGTTGATTATATCCTTGAGAGACAAGCCTGATTTGTTTCTAGACACAACGTCATTTTCATCTAGCTTATTTCGAAAGAACCATTTTGTTCCAGTTAAGGTTTGATCTTTAGGCTACCAAACATCATTTATTACAAATTGATTTAGTTCCTCTTACGTGCTAATGTCCAAGTTTCGTTTAAGATAGGTTCATCAACATTTTTAGGTTCAATTTGAGATACAAAGCAAAAGAAGTTACTTTCATTTTGAGCTTGTGACCTTAAGGTTCTTTCATTAAGTATACCAATGACGTTGTTTAGAGGATGACCGTTTGGTTCTTTTATGTTTACGGTTCAAGGTTTAATGGTTCATTTTCCTTGTTTTGTTCAAGGTTAACTTGTAGGTTACAAGTTTAACTTTCAACTAGATCATCATCTACCAAATGTGATGTTCTAGAGGGAGGTGGACTTTCGTCGAAGGTTATGTTCAACGATTTCTTGACACAGATGGTATGCATATTTAAGACTATGTATGCTTTGCTATTTTGAGAATATCCAAGGAATACTCCTTTGTACGCCTTTGGATCGAACTTGTTGAGATAATCCTTAGTGTTAAGAATAAAACATTTACTTCCAAACACTCTAAAATACCCTATAGTAGGTTTTCTTCCTTTTAAGAGTTCATATGGTGGTTTATCAAGAAGTGGTCTAATTAAGATACGGTTAAGAATGTATGTAGAAGTATATACGGCATGAAACCAAAACTTTTGCGGCATTGCCGACTCATTTAGCATTGTTTTACTCATTTCTTGAAGCGTACAGTTGCGTACGGTTTTTACGTTCTACCACACCATTTGATTGAGGCGTTCTAGGAGCCGAGAAATAATGTGTGATACCTTTGGCATCAAAAAGGCTCCGAATTGTGCCTCATTATCAAACTCCTTACCATGATCCGTCTGAATTAACACATTATGACGATCTAGTTGGTTTTCATTTTATTTCTTAAAATCTCAAAGTGGTCAAAGGTCTCATTTTTGTTTTTCAAGAATTTTGTCCAAGTATATCTAGAGTAATCATCCACGATGACCAATGTATAAAGATTTCCTTCATAACTTGTACCGCAGATGGACCAAACAAATCCATATGTAAAAGTTCTAGACACCTAGATGTAGACACAACATTTTTAAACCTTATGGATTGAGTGTACTTGTTTTTCCATTTTACATGTATCACAAAAGTGTTGTTCATATTTTTGTTCGGGTAAGTTTCTAACAAGGTCATTGCTAACGAAGTATTGCGAAAGACCCATGTTTACATGACATAGACACCTATGCCAAAGGGTTGAGGTGTCATCTATTGTGTTCAAGCAAATTCCGTCTTTGGATGAGCCAAACTTCATCACGTATATGTTATTTTTCCTAATCCATTTGGTTATGGTTATGCCTTGTTTTAGTATTTTACTATCGTTCTCTTCAAAGAGAACTTTGTATTTGTTACTACAAAGTTGACTTACGCTAAGTAGATTAAATCCTATGTTTTCAACATGAGCAACATTATCTATGGTGATACGGTAATTAGGAATCATACTTTTGCCAATGATTTAGCTTTTGACGTTTCCACCAATAATAACATTACCTCTTGCCATAGGTTTGTATGTACTGAAAAGATTCCTATTTCCCGTTATGTGCCTTGAACAACCACTATCCTTGATCCATTCGTCGGGTTCCAGTCCAGCTTTCAAGCATACCTACACATTATGGAACTCAAACGCTTGGTCCCCATTGTCTTATGGGTCCGTTTGGGTTAAACATACTCCTCATGGGAACACCAATTAGGGTGTTACCAAGCATATCCCATGATACTAGATTTCCCATTGAAAACTAGTTTTGATAGTCATAGTTCATTGGTACTTGACTATATCTTCTAAGTACTCCTCCGTAACTTTTTGGAAATTGGCGTTTAGGAAAGGAAGGTCTTGGTCGAGATTGGATATTTGTAGTTCTAGTGTTTCTTTCTAGGTTCTTGATATTGGTATTATACTTTTCAGGATTTACTTGTCTTGATTTGCGGGATATAAGTTCGAATTCAGCATAATTTTGTCTCTGCTGATCTGTTAGACCCACAAACCTAAACGTTTCAACAACGGACCCAAACTTTTTGGGTCTGTGGGGTCCGTGTGTCTCTGTAATAGTTTTCACAGGGCCATTAATCTTGTATTTTGTGGTTGTATTTCCGAGCTAGAAGGTGTGTATTGTTTCCCAAACCCTAGTCCCGTTTTATCTTTACTATCTCTTTGAAAACTTAGCATCTCATTAATGCAATGTGAGTTCTTGTTAAACTATATAAACTTTAAGTTTTGTTTAATTAACGCCTCTTGGTTTGGTTTAAGTTTTTCAACTTCGAGAGCAATTTCTTGACATGTCTCACATTTATCATTAGATGATTTACCTCGTTCTAACCTTTTTTAACTTTGTTTTTAGTTCACAAATCTCGTTTTCCAAACTTTCCTTTTTGGTTTTCAAAATCTTGTTTTTGTTTATGATTTTGAAGCTTAATTCACAAATTTTATTGTATTCTATTTGCAAGGTATTATCATCTAATGTAAAAGAATAATAAGATGGGCCGTAATGTACCTCGTTAGTTTCATGTGCCATGAGTGCTAGTTCTTCCTTTTTGGAGTCGTCTCTTTCGTCATCACTCGTACTCCAAGCTCCGCTTACGAATGCTCTTTGTGTCTTTTGCTTGGGCTTTGGACAATCACCAATGAAGTGATTTGGATCACCACATCGGTAGCATTTCCTTTCCTCTTTAACTTTCTTGATATCAACAGATTTTCGAGGCGCTTTCTTGTCATCAACGGGTTTCCTAACAAATCTTCCTCGTCTTTTGAAGAATTTCTTGAAGTCACGGACCGCCATGGCATATTCTTTATCGTTTTTATAGGATTCTTGATCATCATCATCCCTAGATCCAATTCTAGCTTTCAAAGCAATTGATCTTTGTTTCTCCTTCTTTCCTTTGATGATCTTGGAGTCTTTTTCCATTACCATTAAATGAACCTTGAGATTCACGATAAGCTCATCTAAGGAAAAGTTCGAGAGATCTTTATATTCTTCGATGGCCGTCACCTTAGCTCTCCATTTTGGATGAAGTGCCCTAAGAAATTTCCTGACAAAGTTCTTAGTAGAGAAAGTTTCGTTAAGTGCTTTGAGTGAAGTAATGATGGTGTTAAACTGGGCAAATCCCACATCAATTGACTCTTCTTCAAGAATAGAAAATTGTTCATATTGTTGAACAAGAATATTAATTCTTGCGAGTTTCCTTGATGTGTGACAATTAACGAGTGCCAAATTTCCTTGTCAATTTGACATATAAAGATTCTTTCATATTCCTTTTTAGGTAGAGCATTGTAAAGCATCATTTTGGCCTCATTATTTCTGGGTAACATTTTCTTTTGATCATCGGTTTGCCAATCATGCGGAAATGATTCAAATTGATTAGTGGTGAGATTTTTTACTGTTGGTGCATAATCACCTTTAATGATTATGTACCAAAGATCTATATCCTTAGATTTCATATAAGTTTCAAAAATTTTTAATTATTTTTATTATTTTTATTTTTATTTTTTTAATCAAACAGACCAAACTTTATTAATAGTTATAATTTACATATTAGGAGAAGGCAAACGGGCAACAAGCTGCGCCGCTAGCCCTTTTTGTATAGCAAAACCAAGTCTATTAAATACAACGTTTGTGGATTTAGGAGTCAAAACATTACTATTCATAACACGTTGTATTCTCGTAAGTAGCTCCACTGCCTCAAGTGCAAGGAAACTAAATGTATCAAACACGAAAGGAATAAACACGTGTTGATTTTCAACACATGCTTTCTCGTGTTTAGTCACGTTGCACGAGACGGCTTTTATAGCAGCCTGACCAGCTGTAAAATCTAGACTTCCTAGCCCCACGAGAGAAGAAACCCCTGTCAAATCAACGCACGCATGTTTACCTCCAACCCATCCAAAAACCAAAACATCAGCGGGTCTCAGTGTGGATCTTCCATCTGACGGGTCGGTCAAGAAATTCACAGGTGCCTCTTTCTTGGCGGAGATCCCGGCACGCCTACATATGTCGTAAAGAACGTCCCTAACAAAATCATGTCGATACTTGAAGCCCGGAAGTTCTTTACAATGAACCGCATGTTCCCCAAAAGAATCCAAACATGTCTTGCGACAAATAGGGCATATAGCATCAACCAGAAATAATGGAATCATAAGGCGATACTTAAGGATAGTGCGGTATTCCACCAACGACATATGTTGACCGAGCCCGTCTATGGGGATAGCTTGTAGGAAATCTTGAGCAAAATGGGTTTTTCAATAGATAAAACCATCGGTTTCAAATAGTGATGGTATTTGCATAGATTTTCCCTCCTTGTAATTTTCAGAATCCATGGATCGTTTCAAGTTTTAACATACAATACTTTAAAAATCTTGAGTACGTAGCTCTTAATGCCAATTGTGGAAAACTAAAAGAGGCGGGTTGAATAGTTTTACCTATTAGTTTTACTTATCTGAAACTTTATATGTGATTAGTGAGGATATATAGATCAAGTATGATTGAGTAAGTAATAGAGATAAAGGAAGAGTATATCAAATCATAATGCACAAATGATTTATAGTGTTTCGGCCTAGCAAGATATCACTTATCTTACCCCCACTTCTACTCCTTGAGTATTCACTCGCGATTTCGACTTTGTTGGGTCAGTATTTATTGACGTTGAAGCAACTATATGATTTGAATAAAAAATCTTCTAAGTATTTTATGGTCAGCAAAAAGGTGGCTCTGCTAAAGCATGGCTAGAGGAACATGATTCCTACTGAAGAAAGGCTTGCTGAAGGATGTTTAGATTTCCTCTTCCAGAGAACTTAGAAGACAAAGGAGTCTTTGCTTCAGTGACCAAGCGGTCTAGCTGCTGAAGAACAAGTCCTGAAGAAGAGCTTTCAGTTTAGTTTGGTCTGACAATACCAAACTGAATGATGTCGATCTCCTCTAGGATGCTGAAGATATTTCAGTGTTCTAAAGGTTTACATTAGACGGGAAAAGATTTACTTCAAGTCATAGTGGAAAAGGTTGCTTGTAAAGTTAACTATAAGTACAACTTTTATCTTTTCTTAGATTAGATTAATTGCACTTTGTACAGTTTATCCACCATGGGCATTCAACCACCCACTGGATAAACACTTTGTGGATTTGCTAAATATGATCCGGTGGTCTAACATGGTGGTATATGGTGGTGGAAGCCATTGTTGAGAGAGAGAGAGAAGAGAGGTTGTGTGTAAGAAGGAAAAATGTATTAAAAGTGAAAAATGAACACAAGCAACACTCCTCCTTGGAAGCTAAGGAGGGGTATATATAGTCACACACGATACACTTAACTATACATGAACCTAGTCTAGTATAAACGTGTGTGACTATGATAACTAATGGGAATTCTTAAATGTCGTCACATAAAGTGAGTTTCCAACAATCTTCCCCCATGGGACGACGTGTAGAATTGCTTACAATATTTTTCCTAACAAGTACATAATGATAAAGAACAAGAGCTTCCATGAAGCGTCCAATGCTGATGATGTCTTTTGAGGCCTTCGTCTTCAAAACGACTCATCTTTAAAGTAACTTGTAGAAGAAATACTGTAACGACACGAGCTAAGTAACCGATAAACTTCTGGTTAAGGAGAAGCTTCTGAATTAACTTCCCCCTAATTCATGCCACATAAACTTGATGTAGAAGCTTTTAAAAAACTTCCCCCTAAATCGAAAATCCTCGTAAGCAACTTCAAAGCTTTCAATAAAGCTTAGAATGATTAAGCGCACAGCGGAATCTAACAAGCAAATCCCATCATATAACATGATAATGTTGCTAAGAGGGATTGAAAGTAAGGGGTACACCAAGTAGATCAACAACTTCTCTTCTCACGCTTGAATAATTCTTCAGAATTTTTCTTCCCCCTGAGAGTTCAAGTTATGCATACCAGAAAGAATCAAGACACTTCTTCCTCCACATAGTTGAATAAAGTAAATCAATCCCAATTATGAAGCTCAAATACTGAAGTGGACACTTTATCCCATTCATGAAGTTGACATCGTAACACCAGAGTCAATTAAGTCCCGGAAATGCACATATCTTCTTTCGGAGATGCACCAGAGTCAATTAAGTCCCGGGAATGCATATAGGATAATGATGATGAATAATTGCAACAATCAAACAATTAAACCTCGAATCAGTAGTGTACCGTTTGGAGATTGATAATGCCACGAGTTAAAACACTGATTTTCTTTGCGGCTATGACAAATGTCATCCCGGAATGTCTTCAAATCAAAAGAAGGTATGAAGTTCATCACGTGTACTCGTTGTGCGTTCAATGTGTCTTCTTCTTCTCCCTTGATGGTTTCAAAACTCGGAACCATCAATAAATTGTACGCACATGAACCTGAAATCTCGTGAGAATAATAAATAAGCTAAATTATATATTTTGTGAGAATCAGCTGTTGATCGAAAATCTCTTCTCATAAACTCTCCATGGACACCTTTACCAACCCACGTGAAAGCAATTTGAAGTGACCACTGATTGAATGAACCAGATACATCAAACGTGAAACTGAATAAGAATCCTTCGATCTTGTGACTTAAGCTTTCACTATTGTTGAATGACGAACGGTGGAGAAATCTCTAAGTACTCAATGCATCACTGAAGAAGTCTATAAGCACAACACCTCTTGAAATTATCCACGTCGACTAAGCGCGTGACACTGAGTACAACAATGTAACCCCTTTAAGTGATAGTTATCCGAGTCATCAACCATCCACCCCAAACCCGGAAACCAGATAAACAAGTCTTCATTCTAAGAGTAAGCACGAGCAAGTTATCTATGAAAGATAAAATAAGTACACGCCTTCAAAAAGTCCGTCTTCAACGTCACGTAATTAATACCCGATCAAACAAAATCTGTAGCCACTAAAAAATCGCCCAATTTTTTCTTGGTCTCGTCTCAAATAAATTCTCGTCACATTTGTCACGTCACTTGTTGTCTCGTCCCGATGATGACCGACGTATAACTTAATACACACAAAGTTTATACAAAAATACAAATTGATGTTAAAAACTTGTGTGTATATAGCAAAATATGCGGCCCATAGCAATGTTTAAAAAATTCGAGTCCAAGGCCCAAATCTTGTTAAATAAACGTGTGTCATGGCCCAATTTTTATGCATAATACCCGGTCCATCAAATGGGATATAACTTATCCACTCCAACCCTAATCTCATTCACAGTTAACTTAATCAACACATAGTACAATCCGCCCTCACCAAACTCCTCTCTCATCCCCAACCTCGAAACCTCCGTCCCCTCCAAATCTCCATCCCAATAATCAAACAAAAAAAACATCCTCATCTTTTTGGATCTCTAAAACAAAAACCAATCTCAGTCCTAATTCCTTTTTCCAACCGAGCATACTTAATCAAAATCATTCATCCATCATAGTAATAATCAAGTTTTAATCTCAAACACAAATACTTTGATCTTTCTGCCAACACACGAAGATCAAGTGCCACTTCATACAATGATTTTCTTAAACTAAATCCGATACAATTTGTCAAGAACAACACAAAAAGAAAACATCTTTCTGATCGAACAAGCACTAGACAAGAAGAATGTAATCTCCAAGATCATAGTATGGTCTCGGGTAGGTGATAGTTTGAGGTTGCATGTAGTTTGACTTGTGTATCAACGAGACCATGATTAATTATAACATACTTGTTATTAGTTAATCTTGATTCTCGAAAAGTAATTACAGATCGATGATGAATTTTGTTTTCGTGTTTAGATCTTAATGGATCTTACACATGCATGACCAAAATCTGAGATCTTGTTAATGTTTTTGTTTGAGTCTAGATTGGAGATAGGTGTCGATGGGTTAGGG
Source organism: Glebionis coronaria (assembly GCA_025667525.1). Classification (NCBI taxonomy): domain Eukaryota; kingdom Viridiplantae; phylum Streptophyta; class Magnoliopsida; order Asterales; family Asteraceae; genus Glebionis; species Glebionis coronaria. Next base: position 295,966,698 of record CM046880.1, on the reverse strand, counting down.
ATTAGATATGGTGTTGAGGAGTTAAAAGGATTGAATGAGATATTGGTTCGGTCACATATTTGGTCCACTGGTTTTATAAACAGTCCATCGTAATGTCTAAAAGAAGTCCCATCGAAATGTTTTTGTTTTCCATCGCAATGTTTTCAAAAAAATCCATCGGAATGTCTTCTCTTCTACACCCCGTCGGAATGCATCCGTCGGAATGCATCCGTCGGAATGCATCCGTCAGAATGCGTTCCGTCGGAATGCGTTCCATCGGAATGCGTTCCATCAGAATGCACCGATAGTGTTCCATCAGAATATTCGATCGCAATGTAGAAACCAATGGTTTTTGCGATCGCAATATTCCGATCTAAATGTTACCATCTCAAAAACTTATCCAAAAGTACTGTCCTTATTCCATTTTTTCAGGAACTTGTGAATCTGTCCACTTTTCTGGGTAACTACATCTTCAAAAAGAACAATAGAAACCCAGAAAAAAATGAAATCGTATAAAAATAAGTTCAGAAACAGTTAACATTTGACACAATATAAAACCATAAATCCAGGGACACAAAACCAGTGAGATGTGAAAAGGTGTGGGTTTGAGAATATCAGATTGGACAGTGAGACAAAGACATTGGGACAATAAATTGTGACAAAGTTGTTAACATGTTTCCATAAAAGAATGAAACCATAAAAACCATCGTGACAAAAACGAGACATACGGACCAAAAAAATGATATAACGAGACACTAAAAAAAAATTTTGGACCACCGAATCGAAAACAATAAACACGAACACGATCCAAGGATGGAACCGAGGCTCTGATGCCAATTGTGGATTTGCTAAATATGATCCGGTGGTCTAACATGGTGGTATATGGTGGTGGAAGCCATTGTTGAGAGAGAGAGAGAATAGAGGTTGTGTGTAAGAAGGAAAAATGTATTAAAAGTGAAAAATGAACACAAGCAACACCCCTCCTTGGAAGTTAAGGAGGGGTATATATAGTCACACACGATACACTTAACTATACATGAACCTAGTCTAGTCTAAACGTGTGTGACTATGATAACTAATGGGAATTCTTAAATGTCGTCACATATAGTGAGTCTCCAACACACTTTCATGGTAAAATGTGATATGTAAACCCTAATATGTTTCTCCTATAAAAAGGATGCATATGGGAGATAATCGATTAACTCTCTTGACTCAAAAGATAGAAATCTTCCAAGAGTCTTTCTCTCCCAACATCAACGAAACCATAAGGCGAAAAGCTTATGAACGTTTTGGTTGCGACTTAGATTCTTGACTTTTGTTAGAAGTTTAAGTAGAGGAGATCCCCCTAACATTGTCATTCAAACACTTTGTTATTCCGCAAACAAAGTGGGTTATAGATTCTTTATTGAGTTATAATAAAATGTCTATACGTTGAAAAGTATTTGACATTGTTGTTTTAATCTTAAGTATTGTATTGATTTGTTAAATAACTAACTTGAATCCACAATACAAGGTATTACTTAAGGTTGATAAGTAATCTCGTGTTAAAAGGGACCAACAAGTGGTATCAGAGCAGTTTGATTTTTAAACATTCTTACTTTTGAATAAATTTCTCTTTCAAGTTTATAAAATCAAGATCCAATGTGGTTCAAGTAATACCACAAACCCGATAATAAAGGGGTGGTGCACTAAATTATGCTCCTATAATAGAAGTGGCAAATATCACAAATTGGAAGAAAAGATTCATTGTTCACATGGTTGGCATTGAACCTCAATTTCTTGGAATCATTGAAATTGGTCCTTTTGTTCCCATGGTTAGGGATAATGTAAAACCTGAAGCACAATAGACTGTTGATGAAAGAAAGTCTGCTAACCTTGACCAGCGACTCAAAAGTCTCATCATGTCTATGCTTCTAAATGACCAAATGAATTCTGTTGTGAATGGCAAGACAACAAAATCTACCTAGGATGATTTGATACTATATCATGAGGGGCCCTCTGATGTGAAAGAAACGAGAATAATGGATTTAAAGCTATCCTATAACACCTTCAAACCCAAAGAAGGCGCGACTATCATACAGACTTTCACCAGATACAAGGCTCCGATGAATGAATTAGTCAATGATGGTGTTGAATTTTCAAAGTTAGAAATCAACACAGTTTTCGTAAATGCATTGCCAAAGAAATGGCTCAATTTTTTCCAAAGTTTGAGAAATGTTAATCACATTAAAGAATGTGACCTAGCTTCTCTCTTTGGAAAACTCAAATATGAAGAGAACCTAGTTGATAGGATCTATGAAGACACATGCAAGAGTAAATTATTGACTATTGCTACACCTTTGTCAACAAGCTTCTTCAATGAAGCTATCATTAAGGACTATCAACTAGTCCTGATGATGAAGAAGACACCAACTAGTGAGGAGTATCTAAAAGACCTTGAAGAGGAATTTCACGAAAGAGCTCTTCTAGCTAAATGAAGGTTCTTTAAGAAGGGAGGAAAGTTCTCCAGCAACACAAAAGCCACATTTGAAATTGTGTGCTTCAAGTGTGGTAAGCATGGTCACTTTGCCAAGGATTGTTATTCTAAAACATCTATTCCTTCTTACTCTTCATCAGTACAACTTCAACCATCAGTTCAATCACCTTATCATCAAAAACAGCTTGCATCATCTTCCTTTCAGCAAAACAAAGCTGGACTGAGACCCACCAAAGACTTTGAAGACAAGTATAGAGAAATCAAGGCTAGATTGGATCTCTTAAGCACTGAAGGTTCACCTTCCAAGTCCACCAAAAGTGGAAAGAACAAGGGTCTTGTTACTGAACCATATGAATGGGATGAGGAGGAAGTCTCTTCAGATGATAAGAATTGGTGAATGTAAAGGTACTAATGGTGCTTGCAGATGATGAAGGTGCTAATGCTAATGTTGTGGCCAAGGAAAGTGCTCGTAATGGTGAATGGGTCAATATCACAATAAAAAAGGTATAAACTCTTCTTGACTTAAAAGATAAAGATGATATTAAATTTGTCTTTGATTACCTGTGTATTGATCTAAATTTTGTTGAAGAAAAAAGAAATAATCTGCTTGAGAAATATAGGAAAATTGTTCTAGAATTGGAAAGTCATGAAACCAAGTTGATAGAGTTAAAAGAAGCTAAACTAGATCTACTTACTTTCCAGCAATTAAACACTGAAATCATTGATGAAAACAAACTCTTAAAAGTTGAACTAAAAGAAGTTAGAGATATTCTTAAATCATGGCTTAAAAACTCTAACAAGGTTAATCAGTGTATTAATGAACAAATTCCTGCTCAAAAAAGAAAAATGCTTGGTGCTGAAGGATCCTCCAACACCAAATCTCGTGATATTATCTTTGTCATAGCCTCAAATGAGGTGGGTAGCTCTATTCCTGACATTCAAAGGTCAGGTGAAGAGAATCTACCCAACCATGACATTGGGCGTATCCTTCTTCCCGAGTTTCAAGCAAGTGTTGATTCATCAGCACATGTTGAGTCTTCAATTACTGAAGATGACTCAGATGATGATATAGAGTCTTTAGTATGCACCCCACTTCCTCCTTTGGAGAAATTATCTAGTGTTGAAACCTCTACTGGACCCAAAACTATCCAGTCTATCATCAAGTCATACACAACTCACAAAAGTAGTTTACCCAAACAAGTCAAAATTGACATATCAAAGAACTCTTCAGATCCTGCTGAGGGTTCACATAAGGGAACTACTCCTTCAGTTTCATCACATAAACTGAAGAATGCTAGATCTGAGGAAGATGAGAGAATGTCTCTTGTTATGCAAGAGATCAACGATCTTAAATTGCAACTCAGACAACAATAAACATCAACTCGATTCAGAGATGAGCCACCTAACTCCTCACATTATAGATACAAAACATAATTCAAAAAGGCTTGTGATTTATGTGGTATGGACAACCATCTTACTGAAACTTGCCTTAAAGTGATTTTTTGTATCAAATGTGAGAGAACTGACCATCTCACTTGTGAACATACTGATTATATGCTTGAAAAAACTAGTGCTGATGCTCATAACAATGGTTCATCCCATTCCAAGCGAAACATGCCTTTCCCACCATGTGCTCATTGTGGTATGAATAATCATCGCTCAGATGACTGTCATTATTACCCTATTTGTTACATTTGTGGAAGTTATGATCATGACACTCATGGACATAACTGAGTTATCTCACTCAGGAGTTGTATTAAACCAAGGAACCCAAAATCTTTTACAAAATGTTGTGAAACATGTGGAAGTAATGTCCAAACTACATCTAATCACAATCATATAGAGTGGTTCAAAAGAGGTGAAGCCCTTCAAGTTAAAAAGGAAAATGCAGAACAAACCTCTTTTTCTTCTTCTAAGCTTTCTTGTTCATCATCCTCATCAAAAACACCCAACAGATCTCGAACACCTTCTAGATCTAAGACACCCACCCATCAAAGGTGGGTTTCTAAACAAAACGGACCATTTCCTTAACTTGTGCAGTGTGATCTCAGGAAGCCTATTTGGTACCTAGACAGTGACTGCTCAAGGCATATGACTGGAACCAAAAGTCATATGCACAAGTATAAGGAGGGACCAGGTCCTAAGGTAGTGTTTGGTGATAACACATCAGCTTCTACTGAAGGATTTGGCATAGTGAAATGCAATGGTGTAATCTTTACAAGGGTAGCTTATGTAAATAGATTGAAGCATAATGATAGGTGTAAAAACACACATCCTTTTACCACTTAATTATAATAATAACCAAGCCAAAACGTGTATTTTATGTCATAAATGTCAGAATTATGCGTGGTTTGTGTTTTTATTGTGTTTTAGGACCAAAATATGAAAAAGGAAGAAAACACGGGCTTTCACGGGCTTTCATCGAAGAAAACGAGAAAAGACGAAGTCAAAAGATCAAGAGTGCAAAAAGAACGGAAGTCCAAGGCCTACTCTGAAGATTTATCGAAGAAAAAGTCTAAAGACGGAAGTTTAATGAAGTCGAAGAACCAAGTCTAATATAAGAAGAAAATTATAAGAGGAGTTCAAATTATAGCGACAAATCCAGAGACGACGTCGAGAAAGACAAAGAATTTAAATACAGTCGAGAACAAGAAGAAAGAAGGAAGAAAGCACCAACATTTTACTCCTCCTATAAATATCCTCCTAATGTGTCATTAGGAGGTGGTTAGTTAGATTAGTTTAGGAGTAGGAGTAGATTACTTTCTCTCTCTAGTTTTCACTTTCTCTCTCTAGTTTTATTTCATGTTCTAAAGCTTTATTTTTTAATCTTGTTTTGAATCTTTAATCTTTAATCTTTTAAATTCTAGCTTTTTAATAATCTCATTCTACCTTTCTTCTTTGCTTAATCTTAATCTTTTTCATAACCTTTGTTCGTGTTGATTTCGTGTTCTTAATCTTCATTTTCTTCATCTTTTTACATAAAGTTCTTACCTTTTTGTTTTTGATTCGCGTGTTTAAAAGTTTTTATGTTTTAGCATTAATCTAAGACTTTTAGTTAGCTTATTGGTGTTTTACTTTGCTTATTAAACTAAAAAAGTTGAGTTTTTATTGCTTATTTTCGTCCTTTTCCAGTTCCTACTTTTTAGGAAATTCTGGCAAAAATTCGCAACATTGAGAATTTAGTGCAAATTTCGCAACATTGAGAATTTAGTGCAAATTTCGCAACATTGAGAATTTAGTGCAAATTCCGCAATTATTGCGAATTTAGTGCAAATTTCGCAATTATTGCGAATTTAGAGCAAATTCCGCAATTATTGCGAATATAGTGCAAATTCCGCAATTATTGCGAATTTAGTGCAAATTCCGCAATTATTGCGAATTTAGTGCAATTTTCATTGCGGAATTAGTGTATAATTTCGCAACATTGCGAAATTACACTATTTATTGCGAAATTAATTGTTTTATTGCGAAATTAATTCATAGTTTTAATATAATTGAGAAATTCATTGTTTTTATTTTAAATTTAATTTTTAAATTTATTTTTTCCGCCATTTTTACTTAGCTTTATTTTAATTGTTTTGTCTTATTTTTACTTAGCTTTATTTCAACTTGTTCGTCTTAGTTTATTTTCAGAGTTATTTAATTTTAAAGTTTTTAAATTTACGTTTTGTTAAGCTTTAATTTCTCGTCATTTACTTTTAAAGTTTTTATATTTTCGTCATTTACTTAATTTCTTTTAAAGTCTTATTTTTAGTTTAATCTTTTCAAGCTTTTATCTTAATTTCTTTTAAAGTCTTTTATTTAAGTTTTAATTAGTTTATCGCTTTTATTATTTTGTTATTTACGTTAAAGTTTGCATTTTTAGATACTCAACGACCTATTCTTTCTTTTCACCAAGAACAAGTGAGTCACACTTTCAACCGGAGATCAATTCGATTAGACGCCGAGAACAACGAACTTTTAACCTAGCAAAATCCTACTATCAAATGGCGCCGCTGCCGGCTCTTTTCGTGAAGATTAATAATTTTTTGTGAGAGACGCGTTGGATTTTGGGATCCGTTCACTCGTGGACGTTATTTTTCGTGTCAAAAATTTTTAAAAATCCAAAAAAAATAAAAAAATTTCAAAAATCCCAAAAACATTAAAAAAAATCATAAAAAGCATTTCTTTTTCGAAAGTTTTGCACCAAAAATATTCTTCTTGCTTATCTATTGTTCTAAATGAATTCGTATGTTGCTTGTGCTGCAGGGTGTGGAAGACGATTATATGGTTTCGAATCATGTGAATGGTGTTATTGCGAGCAATGCGAAAAAGATCTTCCAACCGTTTCCGACTCACAATTTTCCCATTTTGGATTTTGTCCATCGTGCAATTCGACTAATTCATCCTTTTCTTCTAATCCACCTACTCTTCCCGCTTGCATATATTGTGGAAGCGATTCTCACTGGCATGTTTCGTGTCCAATTCGATACCCGCCTCATGGCGAGCAAGAACTGAGTTACAATTATGACAATGGTAATAGCTATCTACAAGAAGCACCGGGGTTCCTCAATACCCGTATTGCAAAAATTGTGGGGGCCCTCACGATACTTCTTATTGTCAGCCGATGAATATTATGAGCCAAACCCGTGTTCTACTTCTTTTCAACCAATGATTTATGATGGACCATATCCGTGCTATAATTCTGGTTTTCACAATTTTGAGCCCCCACAATACACCCTCGATCATCAACCTTCTGTTGGAATGTGTGAAGAAGAACGAGTCAATTTTTTGAATACACTTCAATACGTTCAACAAGAATTAGCTAGCATACGCGAAGCAAGGGAGGAGGAAAAGCGACAACAACAAGAGCAAGTATCTAATCCTAGTGATTATACTCCTCCTCTTGTGCGTCCATACTACTATTATGATGATGACGAGGATGATGTCTATAATCTCAACCCATCTTCTGAGATTACTACTCCTACTCTTGATATCCCAAATGCGTCTAAGGATAGTGATACATCGAGTGAGATTAGTGATTTTGGTCTTGATAAATTCTTTGCTGAGGTTTGTAATGCATCGAATTTTGTAGAGCCTACGGACGAGGTCGCTCTTATTGATGATTTTTCTCCTTGCTATGAGAATTTCACCTTTGAAATTTCTCAATCTCCTCCGGGAGATGAGAGCGATGTTGATTTATTCTCTCCGACTTACGAGAAGTTCACCACTGAACTTGGTCTTGTAGATGAGGTGGAAGACGTTATTCTTCGCGACAAATTACTGAATGTTCATCTTCTTATTGCTAAGATTGAAGCGTTGAATTCTGCTCCTATTTCCGACTCTTTACCTCTGTCTATTACTTCAGTTGAGAATTATGACACAACTATGGAGGAAATCGACATTCTCTCAATACCTCCGGGTATTGATGATGATGACACGGAGGGGGATATTATTTTTGATAATTTGTTGCATGAAGATATTGTCCCAAGTCCCCCTCCCGAGCACCTTTTATCTCAATCTTTAGAAATCATTACCGAGGATGAGTGCTTTGACCCGGGGGGTGACACTGACCATTCCATGATTGACACCTTTACGGCTTTGCCGCTCAGTGATAATCATATGTCTTTTGGGGATGACATTTTGATTCCTTTACCCACCCCACCTCCCGTGGATCATGATTTCACATACTTTTCGTATGTTGAAAGGACTTTTCTACCCTTCAAGACTTATCCTCATGCCTCTCCTTTATTATTTTCCTCCAACGAGGACAAGGTCTTTGATCCCGGTATTACATTTGAGGCTTCCCCATGGACCATTTAATTTGGGGACGAGTCAGGCTCGTGACTCGGTTAACAAAAACAAGCGCTTTTTGGGAGGCAACCCGATTATCTATCTATCTTTATTTGTTTTTTCTAATAAGTGTAGGGGAGACCCTAGTATGTGTTTGTTGTTTTCTTTCTTATCATGTGCAGGGATTCGAGCTTTCAAAGATACATTCTTGATGACTTTTGACGACCCGTGATTCCGTGTACCCGTCTTCCCGGTTCTATCCTAAACTCTTTTGATTCACTATTTTATATTATTCAATATTAAAATAGGAATCACTTTAGTTGTCTCTTCCTTAGCAAGACTTAAACAACAAGCACAATGTCCTAAGTGTAGGGGAGTTTACTCCCACATGCTTAAACATTGGGGACAATGTTTATATCAAGTGTAGGGGGACTTCTATCGAAGTTAAGTGGGTTTTTCCTTGTATGTGTCCTCATTTTAACCGAAAAATTGATTTTTCGACATTTTTCAAAAATTTTGATCTATTTTGGCCTTGTAGTTTTTCCTTTGTTATAGTTATTTTATTTCGTTGCTAGAATAAATTTTAATAAAGTGGTTTTAATTTTTAAACGTTGTGAATCTTTTGACTCAACCCGAGTTTACTTACCTAAGTTTACTCTAGCTAGTATCCTTAACGTGTTTAAGTTAAGTTTTGCTAGGATTTTATATAGGGAACTTTAAAACGCGAAAGTCTTAACTCTTACGGGTTCAGAACAAGAACTTTTCGCAAGTTCCTATAATTGATCCTAGAAATTCGTTTATCAAGGTAACTTTAAATTGCGAATTCTAAACTCGAAAAAGTCTAAGAAATTGCAAGATCCTATAGATGACTTGAAAACCAAAAACTTTGATTTAATTGGCTAAGCATCCACGAGTCTCATTCCTTGAGATTTTAAATTGTGGAGAACGAGAGATGATAGAGTCAATTATAATTTTGGTATTCTTTCGTGAATTTATGTGAGTTGACTATAAGCTTTTTCTCCCATCGCTTGCTAATAAATATATTTGCAATAAATAAGGTTGTACGATTTGAAAAGTTACTTAGCTTCTAGCACAAGATCGCTTAAAAGTTGCTCGGTATTAATTAGAGTTCATAGCCAAGGCATAACTTATTGAAGCGGGATGCGAATATTGGCGAGTCCGAAAAGGACCTAACAAGACATGAGGGCTACATTTTGTTGCTAAAGATCCAAAAGTGATGTGAAGAATCATTTATCAAAAATCAATATGAAGGATCGAGACACACGACGAAAAGCAAATACTCCCATAAAGATCATGGAGAATCTATCCGAAAAGACCCTAGCAAGGTATGAGGATAAATAGATCCAAGTCCTAAAAGGAGGCAGATCGTTGTATATCAAAGTCTCAAATAAAGATTGGAGAAAAATGAAGAAGTCGTGGTCCAGATATGAAGAATCTCTCAAAAAGTTCAAGTGAAGAAATTCCTATTATGAAGAGAAGACCATTATTTCATGAACGTCTCTCAAGATTTGAAGTATGAAGTCGCTACCAAATATCGGTCCGAGAAAGATCTCAAATCGTGAAGCGGGTTATGCCAAGATATGAACTTTAAGAGGTCCCGAGAAGCAGTTTTAAAAGATTTTGTCCTTTAGCTAACTATTGATTAAATCGTCCCACTTTATTTTCAGCCTAAATAAACTATCGAAATAAGTCAACAATGCATCCTCGTGATCATTCAAGACAATCATAAAATATAAGAGATACACCCAGGAATAAGGGAGTCTAAGTAAATAATTGGGCCACATGAATTTGTGTTAGTTTGCTAACTTATAATAACAATGATCTCGTTTTTAAGCATGGTATGGGGAACGTGAAACTTGAGGGTGATAAACATTCATGACATTCCCAAAACCCTAAGGTAAGTCTTTGATCTTTTTACTTGTTTTCTTCCTTTGAATATTTTGTAATTTTCTATCTCTTTAATGTCTTGTGTTTAATAAAGGCGAAGGTGGGTTAATTATGATGAAAAATGTAAAACTTGCTTTGTAATTAATGCATTGCATGAGGGCATTGCAATGGTCAAGTGTAGGGGATTTGATAGGTGTGAAAACACCCATCCTTTTACCACTTAATTATAATAATAACCAAGCTAAAACGTGTATTTTATGTCGTAAATGTCGGAATTATGCGTGGTTTGTGTTTTTATTGTGTTTTAGGACCAAAAGATGAAAAAGGAAGAAAACACGGGCTTTCACGGGCTTTTATCGAAGAAAACGAGAAAAGACGAAGTCAAAAGATCAAGAGTGCAAAAAGCACGGAACTCCAAGGCCTATTCTGAAGATTTATCGAAGAAAAAGTCAAAAGACGGAAGTTTAATGAAGTCGAAGAACCAAGTCTAATATAAGAAGAAAATTATAAGACGAGTTCAAATTATAGCGACAAATCCCGAGACGACGTCGAGAAAGACAAAGAATTTAAATCCAGTCGAGAACAAGAAGAAAGAAGGAAGAAAGCACCAACATTTTACTCCTCCTATAAATACCCTCCTAATGTGTCATTAGGAGGTGGTTAGTTAGATTAGTTTAGGAGTAGGAGTAGATTACTTTCTCTCTCTAGTTTTATTTCATGTTCTAAAGCTTTAATCTTTAATCTTGTTTTGAATCTTTAATCTTTAATCTTTTAAATTCTAGCTTTTTAATCATCTCATTCTACCTTTCTTCTTTGCTTAATCTTAATCTTTTTCATAACCTTTGTTCGTGTTGATTTCGTGTTCTTAATCTTCATTTTCTTCATGTTTTTACATAAAGTTCTTACCTTTTTGTTTTTGATTCGCGTGTTTAAAAGTTTTTATGTTTTAGCATTAATCTAAGACTTTTAGTTAGCTTATTGGTGTTTTACTTTGCTTATTAAACTAAAAAGTTTGAGTTTTTATTGCTTATTTTCGTCCTTTTCCAGTTCCTACTTTTTAGGAAATTCTGGCAAAAATTCGCAACATTGAGAATTTAGTGCAAATTTCGCAACATTGAGAATTTAGTGCAAATTTCGCAACATTGAGAATTTAGTACAAATTCCGCAATTATTGCGAATTTAGTACAAATTTCGTAATTATTGCGAATTTAGAGCAAATTCCGCAATTATTGCGAATATAGTGCAAATACCGCAATTATTGCGAATTTAGTGCAAATTCCGCAATTATTGCGAATTTAGTGCAATTTTCATTGCGGAATTAGTGTATAATTTCGCAACATTGCGAAATTACACTATTTATTGCGAAATTAATTGTTTTATTGCGAAATTAATTCATAGTTTTAATATAATTGAGAAATTAATTGTTTTTATTTTAAATTTAATTTTTAAATTTATTTTTTCCGCCATTTTTACTTAGCTTTATTTTAATTGTTTTGTCTTATTTTTACTTAGCTTTATTTCAACTTGTTCGTCTTAGTTTATTTTCAGAGATATATAATTTTAAAGTTTTTAAATTTACGTTTTGTTAAGCTTTAATTTCTCGTCATTTACTTTTAAAGTTTTTATATTTTCGTCATTTACTTAATTTCTTTTAAAGTCTTATTTTTAGTTTAATCTTTTCAAGCTTTTATCTTAATTTCTTTTAAAGTCTTTTATTTAAGTTTTAATTAGTTTATCGCTTTTATTATTTTATTATTTTGCTAGAGCTTCGGATATCACCAACTGGCTTTAGCATAAAAGGCTTTCACATCTTAATTTCAAAACAATCACTCAGCTGGCAAAACAAAATATTGTTATTGGTCTCCCTTCACTTGTTTACTCCAAGGACAAACCATGCTCAGCATGTGAAAATGGGAAGCACCATAGGGCTAGTTTCAAAACAAAGCAAACTTTCTCAATCAAAGAAAGTCTTCATCTACTTCACATGGACTTATTTGGCCCAGTTTCAGCAAGGTCCATTTGTCATGAAAAATATATACTTGTCATTGTTGATGAGTAAGCTTTGAAGCTTTTAAGTTTGAAAATCCATCAATGGATGAACTTCATATTCTTGAATCTCACATCTATCCATCTGATGAATTTCAACACTATGAGCCCTCTCAGAGATATAAAAAAAACAGTTCGGCAGTTCCTCATATTGATCAATTTGAAGATATGAGAAGTCCTACAAAATGAAATCCTTAAGTATCAAATACTGATGGCTCAACCAATGGATCAAAATGACCAAAATGATCAGCCTCAAACAAATGATAATGATGATCAAATTAATGATCATTCAAATAATCAAACTGGTCCTAATGTTCAAAACTCTCAAGTAGGTTCTAGAGAATTGGTTCTTGTAGATTTACCTTCTGAACAAGAAGTAAGTCCACAAATAATTGAACCTCTATCTATTGAATATCCTTCGTTAAACTCTGGAGCAAGTTCACTGAATTCTGATCTTCCAAGTTCTAGCCATGCTCCCAGTGCTTACTCACCAGCTCCACAAAAGTCTTGGACTAAAAATAGTCACATTCAGCTGGTGAACATTGTAGGCAATCCTGGAGAAGGTAGACTTACAAGAGCTATCGCTAAACAGCTAAGTGCTGCTTTACTTGGAGAATGTCTCTTTGTAGACTTTCTCTCAGAAATTGAACCAACCAAGATTTCTGAAGCTCTCACACATACTATATGGGTAGATGCCATGTAAAAGGAACTAAATCAATTTGAAAGAAATAAAGTTTGGAAATTGGTTCCTATTCCATATGGAAAATCAACAGCTGGTACCAAATGGGTATACAAACTCAAGAGAGATGAAACAAATGTGGTCATAAAAAACAAGGCTAGGCTGGTAGCTCAAGGTTTCAATCAAGAACCTGGTGTCGACTTTGATCAGACATTTGCTCTGGTTGCTCGTATGGAAGCCATACGTATCTTTCTTGCTTATGTCACATTCATGAACTTCACAAATACCAAATGGATGTCAAAATTGCATTCTCAATGGTGACCTAAAAGAAGAAGTCTATGTTACTCAGCCTTGTGGCTTTGAGAGTAGTGAATACCCAAACAATGTCTACAAGATTTACAAAGCTTTATATGGACCTAAGCAATCCCCAAGGGCATGGTATGAAACTCTCTCAACTTTTCTCATCGAACATAAATTTGTCAGAGGAAAAATAGATAACACCTTGTTTATCTATAAATCCAAAACTGACACCATCATGATGCAAATTTATGTGGATGATATCATCTTTGGCTCAACAAGCTTGAAACTTTGCAAACGATTTTCCAAGATTATGACCAGCAAGTTTGAGATGAGTATGATGGGTGGACTCACATACTTTCTTGATCTTTAGATAAAACAATCTGACCAAGGCATCTCCATCAATCAAGAAAAATATGTTAAGGAGATGCTAAAGAAGTATGATATCAATTGTGCTTCAATAAAAACACGAATGGTACCCTCTAATAACTTAGGACCTAATCTAATGGAAAAACAGTCAATGAGACTCAGTATAGAGGTATGATTGGTTCTTTAACGTACTTAACAGCCAGCATACATGACATTCAATTCTCTACCTGCCTTTGTGCAAGGTACTAATCAAACCCAAGGGAATCACACCTTATTCCTGTCAAGAGAATTTCCAGATACCTAAAAGGTACCCCCAGTTTAGGTCTATGGTACCCTAAGTCCTTCGGATTTGATCTCAAAGGGTACTTAGACTCTGACTATGCTGGATGCAATTTGGACAGAAAAAGCACATATGGTGCCTGCCAATTGATGGGTGGAAAAGTTGTGTGTTGGAGTGCTAAAAAGCAAAAATTAGTTGCCATGTCTTCCACAAAAGCTGAATATATGGCAGCTGCTAGATGTTGTGCCAATGTCTTATGGATGAAAAGCCAACTGGCTGACTATGACATAGAATATGAAAATGTGCCAATTTTTTGTGATAAAACTAGTACTATTACAATATCCAATCATCCAGTCTTTCACTCAAGAACAAAACACATTCATATCAAATATCACTTTATAAGAGATCATATTGTGAAAAGGGATATTGAATTACCTTTCATCCCACTCAATACCAATTGGCTGATATCTTCATCAAACCACTAGATGAACCAACATTTAAAAGATTGATAATGGAACTAGGGATGATGCATTGATGATACAAAACCTGAACCTTCAAAAATCACTAAAGAGTCCTAAGGTTCAATGTGTCTTCAAAAATTTGATTTCAGTTTAGTAGCAGTGTCTGAGTAAAGGAGTGTGCAATGTCATGTGTCTATTTCACAAAATGTGATTGTGTACATGATGTTTTGTCGCCTTATCTGGCATACTGAAGCTGACGAGAAAATCACCAAAAATCATCTAACTGTACCTTCATTATTACTGAAGGTCCAGCGTTTCTGAACAAATTTATGATACTAATGAGTAGCTAGGCTTGAGTAGAGGAGCGTGCAATGTCATATGTCTTGTTCACCTTTGTGAACATGTATGTGGGGTTTTATCGCCTCATTTGACGCACTGAAGCTCATAAATATCATCCATGAGGTTCAGCATCACTGGCCAAAGCAAATAAACCAATAAATCATGTGTGTGAAAATAAATTAATGGCATTGAATTTTCTCTTTGAAAAAGGACAAACATTCTTCAAAAAGTACAGTTAATTTATTAAGGAAAAATCAAACATCCAAATCTACAGTCAACAACCCTCTGACATAAGAGGCGTTTCACTATTCAAGATGTCAGAACCACTATTTTTAATAGAACATTTATGAGAGAGTTTATGCCAAATGTGCAAAAGAAACCCTAAAATTTTTATGGTTTACTCAAAGCGGTTATAAAACCTTCAAAAACTACTCAAATTTTTTTGATTTAAATCTTTTCAAACTTCTCATTCTATATTATTCAAATGATTTATTCAATCACACACACAAAATCTCTCTTTCTCTCTCTTTTTATAAAAAACATCATCAACCAATAACGGTAGAATCATCCACACAACTTGATGCAAAAATCACCCTAAACCCATTATCTCATGTCAATTTTCCTATAGAGCATATCATTATCAAGTTAAACAACCTCGCTTTAATCAAACCAAAGTCGATTACATCAATCCCAAGAATGGAGGTCATGAACTATTTGTCAAAATGTGTTCTTCACACAGAGTTGTTTAAAGATCCTGGGGTTATGTTTCAAGATTTCTTAAAAGAGTTTTGGTTTATCGCAACACCCTCGGAGAGTAAGAAGTACATCGAATTTACTTCTTCCTCGGCCGAATTACATGGTAAAATTAGGGCAAAGTTGTTTAGAAGGGTCTTGGGCTTGAATTATTTAGATAATTCAAGTGATTATAATGATGTACCTGAGGATTTTTTAGTTATTAAAACCTTTTTCAAAGAACTTAGGTACACTGAAGAAATTAATGAAAAAGGGGGGGGGGGGTTTAAAAAGGAGTTGTTTACCACCTAAGTGGAAATTGCTGATCATTATTTTGATAGAATGTTTGGGGGGGAAAACTGGTGGTTTAGACCAGATTAATTATAAGGATGCCATAATTCTATATTGTCTAGCAAAAGGTATAAAAGCTGATTTTGGTAAAATGATTTTTGAGGATCTGATTGGGAAACTGAAGAAGAGAATAAGAGAGAAAAACGTTGTTTACACCAGATTCCTCTCTCTTGTTTTTGCTGGCCATTTGGAAAATTTATATCTCCAGCACCAGGGTGAAAAGTTATTTGTACCACAATTTGGAGTTAAGCTTTGGAACATTCCAGTTAGCACCATTGATCCTCCTCTTACACCTCCCATGCTGGCCATATGTTCATCAGAGGGGCCAGTAGTGTATAAAGCTTTGAAGGACACTTCTCCAACTGGAGAAGGGGATTCAAAAGGCAAAAAGTCTGGAGCTAAGTCTGGACCACGTTCGAAGCAAGTAGCTACGGACACTGTCAGATCCAAATGTGAGTCTAAGAAGAGGAGACACCTCATGGATCCTCCATCAAAGGAGGTATCTTATGCTTCCCAAGGCCAAATTTCAAAGAAAGCTAAGTCCTCCACAACCAAGGACACTAACCTTCAATTTCAGCACCTGCTGGAGTTGATGTGCATAAAGAGGCCCCACAAGCAACCCATATCCCAACCTCTTTAGTGGATAAGGGTGAAGAAAGAGCTCATCCCCAACTCATTAGTGTGGAGTCAACATTGGTAAGTACTTTAAACTTAAATTCATTATCTGATTCTATCATTTGTCACTCTAAGTCTGCATTAGGGGTGAAGCTTTAGCAAATATAACAACTGACGCTGACCCTGACCCTTTTTTTCCCAATGATGTATTACCTCAACAATAGGGTCCTACTGAAGGAACCAAAAACATGCTCATTTATCTTAATTCATCAGGGAATTTTTCTTAAGATCCATCAGGTCAAACCAAGCCTGGTGGTGAAGAAGTTGAAACTGATCCACACAAGAGGGATGCTGACGCTGGGGTCACCAAAACATCTAAGGAAGTGCCTCCTACCACTGGAACCAAGGTGGGACACTTGCCTCCATTTGTGTTCAATATGTATTCTATGGATCTGGCCAAGGATTTTGGGTTAGATGGACGTTCACCAGTCAACCTTGATGAAAGTGGCTGATGTTGAGTAAAATACGTCTTTTAGGAAAAAAACGTAAAAGCGGTAAGTATTAAGTGTTCGTTTAGGAAAACGAAAGCACTTATGACCCTTTGTGTGGGATCTTTCTCAAGGAGGCTTGGTGTGTATGTTATGAGATGATTAATTTGTGATTATATTGATGAGAAAAGAGAAAGAAAAAGACGATTTACTCTAAAAATTACCCTACAATGCAAAAACGTGAAATCGTAAAATTCGACGAAACGAAAAAGTATTCTAAAAATTACCAAAAAATTACCTAAAATAAAGAAAATTACAAATATCTCTGTTGGGAATCTAAGTTTGTTAGATTCTCTGTATCATAGATTTAAACACAAATTAAGCTGTTAGATAGTCACTTGCATGTGCCTAGGAGGCAGGCAAGTATCGCAAGACTCACAGAGATCTAAGTCTCTGTGAGCAACCTCAGAGGAGTCCATGTCAGAGACATTGTCAAGGAAGTCGAAGATTACTTGAAGACATACTCATTGGCTGTGATGGATAACAACCAAGATGTATCAGGGACTCTGAGGGGTTGAGGGTTAACAGGGTGGCAATATCCTGTTAATACTCAGCACACTTTGTACATGCCATTTTTGTGTACGAGACTATGAAGAAAAGGGAAACTATGTCAGCGCTGTTTCCCTAAAGCATTGTGGCAGACTACCAAGTATAGAAGAGCATCTTGTGACAGATGTCTGAAAAGTAAATGTCTTGTGTAGTCACCATCAACAGTACTTAGGTCAACCTGGTATCACTATAAATAGGATGTGTAGCCAAGCAATAATGTTTAACACTTGGAGAATATTCACACATTAATGCTTAGAACTTATTGAATCAAACAGCTGTGACTGTATTCATAAGTTAGGTTATTTAGTTGTTCAAAGTGTGCACAACACATTGTCATCAAACGGTGTTATCCATAACACTTGTAATTCTTTATTATACAATAATAAGCATTACGTTTGAAAAGTAATTACATGTGTTGATTAGTCAAGTTTAGTGTTTCTAGCTTTGATTAGAGACTTTCAATTGGTATCAGAGCGGTGTTTGATATTAAAACCTTCAAGAAACATCGTTCTAAGTTTTATAATCAAGATCCACCATGCCGGAAACAACCAATCCACCACCATCGTCTTCTGGGAACAACAACAACAATGCACCACCAACTTCACCTAGACTCACTCCTCCACCTCCTAATGAAGATGATCTACCTCAACTTCTTGACTCAAGAGGCGGATCACATGTCACCAGCGTACCAGTCTTTGATGAATAAGATTTTGCTAGTTGGAAGACTCAATTCCTCGTGTATCTCGATGGACTTGAACCATTTCTTATAGAAATTCTAGAAAATGGTCCTTATGTTCCCATGGCGCTTACCTCTACTGATGATAACCCTCTTCCCAAACCTCTCAAACAATGGACTCCAGCTGATAGGAAATTGGCAAACCAAGATAAACGTCTCAAAAGCATCATCATATATTGTCTTCCCAAACACATCATGAAGTCTGTCATTCAGTGTCCCACAGCCAAACAAATGTGGAAAGATCTTATCCTTGGTCATGAAGGACCCTCTGAAACCAGAGAAACCAAGATTCAGGCACTCAGACTTCAGTTCAATGCTTTCAAGGCACTTGAAGGTGAAAAGGTTCAACAAACATATACAAGGCTGAAGATTCTTCTCAATGACCTTGCTATGAATGATGTCACCATTGGTCAAGCTGAGATTAATGCCACATTTGTCAACAGCCTTCCAAGAAAATGGCTGAGTATGAATCAAACTCAGAGAGCCAATAACTCAATCAAGAATGACACCTTAGCTCAGCTTTATGGAAAGTACAATTATGAAGAAGGGCTGATTGATACTATATACAAATCAGAGACAGAAAGATTTGAAGTTCAAGGAGAAACTTCCAAAGCCTTGATCTCTACCCCACACCCTCATGACAGCGACTCTGATGTTGAAGAAGACAAACGCAACAGCCAAGAGTTCATGACAGACCTTAATGTTGAATTTCATGAAAGAGCCTTGCTAGCCAATCAAAGAAGATTCTAAAAAAGATCAGGGAGAATAGGATCAGCTAGCAAACAAACCGACAGATCAAAAGAAACTAGCTTTGCCTGTGGAAAACTTAGACACTTCCAAAAAGACTGTCCTTCCACAAAAACATCCTCACCTTCTTATCCATCATCATCCACCAAACCTTACAAGTTCAAATCACAACACAACAACTCATCTCACCAATTCAACTCCTCAGACAATGAGAAGAAGGATTACAAGAAAAAGTACAAGGCACTTAAAGCTGAGTTAGAACAGATGAATTTGAAGCTTGAAGCTCTGTCTAAGAAGAAAGGGAGTGATAAAAAGACAGAGAAAGGGTTAGTAGCTAAAGCATATGATTGGAATGATGAGCCACTGACTTCAGATGAGGAAGATACTACTAGAGTCAGGGCTTTCATGGATATAGCTGAGGATGAACCAGCTGTTGGGAAAGGTGATGCAAGATCAGGACAATAGGTTGACATCACAATGAAAAAGGTACACAGGCTTTTATCTATGTCTGATAGTGATGAACGCAAACATGTCCTTGATTACACCATTGTTGATTTGCACTTTGTTGAGGAACAAAGAAAGAACTTGCTTGATAAGTTTCACTCTGTTAAAATGAACTGTTAAATGCTAAATCTGAATGTGAAACTCTCAAACGGGTTAATTTAGAAAAAATATCCCTTCAAAATGAAGTCAATAGGTTAACCTTGAAGAATAGTGCCTTAAATGATCAAGTATCTGAATTAAACAAGGTTATTGAAAAATGGCTGTGTAGTAGGTTCACTATAGATCAATTGCTTAATGATAAACTGCCTGCTGATATTAAAAGGGATGTCTCTTCTAAGAAAAATAAGCTAAAAATTCTCACCAAACCCAAAGAGATTGTTTTTAAATCTACAGAGACAATTCATATGTCAGATCCCATTTTGATTGATGACCCTGTCTTTGAAGATGTGGTTGAATTACCACCATTACCCAAACGCTCAGGAGTTGAACCCAACAGTTCCTCTAGAGGAGCTAAGGGTGAACCTAAAACAGATGTTGAGAAACCACCAGCTAAAATATTTTCTGTACCTACAAAACAATCTAGTAAGCAAGTTGCCTTTAAGCCTGTCTCAACAAAATCTGTGAACAAAGTTGATTCCTCAACTGAAGAACGCCTGTTGTCATTGATGAAAGAAGTAGAACTCTTAAAACAACACATTAAGCCTTCCGCTGAATGCTCTACTTCTCGTGAACCTAAGTCTGTTCTAGGTGAACCCAAGGGTGAAAGAATAGTCAAACCTTATTGCAATATCTGTAAAAACTGTCATCACATGACCATAGACCATGATAGACAAATGGTTGTTAAGAGAGCTCAGACACTTTCTAGGGAAAGACAACAAGGTTCTAAGAGACAACTAGGGAACTACAGACCTTATCCTCCCTGTAAATTCTGTGGATTCACATACCATCACTCAGATGAGTGTGGTGACTTCCCAGGTTGTGATATCTGTGAAAGTTTCACCCATGAGACAGCTAATTGTCCTTCCCATCGCCAAAAGTTCTACAGGAACTCAAGAGTTGCTAATCAGCAATTCAGGGAACCCACTGGAAAGTGGGTTCACCATAAGAACTAACTTGTTTCTATGTATCTGTGCAAAAACATCTTAAGGAATCGGTATGGTATCTAGACGGTGGCTGTTCTAGACACATGACAGGGATTCAACAATACTTGCACAAATACTCAAAGGAGCCAGGTCCTAAAGTGGTGTTTGGGGATAATTCTTCAGGCGACACAGAGGGATACGACTCAGTGAACTGCAATGGGATAACTTTTACAAGGGTTGCATATGTGAATGGTCTTAAACACAATCTCATTAGCATCAGCCAATTGTGTGATGCTGACTACAAGGTTTTGTTTACTAAGACTCAAGGAACCATATCCAACAAGAACAATGATGTAGTGCTTATTGCACCAAGAAGGAGAGATGTATATGTCATCAACATGGATGTGTGCTCTAAAGACATCTCCAATTGTTTTCTAGCTAAATCCTCTGAAAGTGTCAATTGGCTGTGATACAAAAGACTGTCTCATCTCAACTTCAAGAACATCAACAAGATAGCCACACAAAACCTGGTTGCTGGTCTACCTTCAGTGATGTTTTCTAAAGACAAGACTTGTTCAGCCTGTGTCAAGGGAAAGCGTCATAGGTCTTCTTTTAAGACCAGGCAATCATTTTCTATTGACAAGTGCTTACATCTCCTTCACATGGATTTGTTTGGACCTGTCAAACCTCAGACCATTAATCACAACAAATACACCTTGGTCATAGTTGATGAGTTTTCAAGGTATACATGGGTTTTCTTCTTGAGAAAGAAAAGTGATGCAGCTGATACCATCATGTCCTTCATCAGACAGGTTGAAAATATGAATGATGTTAGAGTCAAAGCTCTAAGAAGTGATAATGGTACTGAATTCAAGAATCATCAACTTGAATCTTTTTGTGATGAAAAGGGAATATCACTAAACTTCTCTTCAGCTGGCACCCCTGAACAAAATGGTGTGGCTGAAAGAAGAAACAGGACTTTGATTGAAGCAGCTAGAACTATGTTAAATGGTGCAGCTTTACCAAAGCAATTTTGAGGAGAAGCTGTTCACACTGCCTGCTATACCCAAAATAGATCTATCATTGTCAAAAGACATGGTAAAACTTCATATGAAGTTTTTAGAAACAGAGCTCCAGATTTTAGTTATTTCCATGTTTTTGGATGCCTTGTGTTCATTTATAACTACAGGGATAAACTTGGAAAATTTGATGAAAAAGCTGATGATGGTTTCTTCTTAGGATACTCTCCCACAGCCAAAGCCTTCAGAGTATTCAACATTAGAAGACAAGAAGTTGAAGAAACCTTCCATGTCAGATTCAATGAAGATGATGATGTCATACAGAGAACTGGAACAGAGGGTGATGAAATTGATTTTAATGAAAATGTGTCATTCCCAAGTGATGAATTCTCAGAACCAAGACCTGCCTGTCATCACCATCATCACTCCAACACTCTCACTCCTTATGTTCCTGCTTTTGACCCTCTGTCTACACAAAACATTGAAGTTCCTGCCTCTCAGGAACTTGATGAAGAAGAACCACAGCCTTCTTGTACTCCCTCTTCCTCAACTACTGTAGATGACTCACCAATTCTTCAAACCCCTGAAGAATCTCCTGCTGATAATAAACTTGTACCCCTTGATATGGCTGAAGTAGACTCAGACACTAAAGTCATCTTTGAAGAAAGCCCTCCTAGTCAGCAGGATGAAACTCAAATAGTACCAGCTACCCCCACAATTGTCCCTGTCCATGATTCCCCAGCTCCTCAAACCAAGTGGTCAAGAGATCAACACATTCTTCTTGTCAACATCATTGGGAACCTAATGCAGGGGTTACTACTAGACAGCGAATTCATGACTCAGAGACTGCCTCAGCCAATGAATGTCTCTTTGCTGATTTTTTCTCTCAAATTGAACCTAAGAGAGTAGCTGAGGCTCTTGTAGAAGATGGGTGGGTAGCTTCTATGCAGGAAGAAATCAATCAGTTCAAAAGGAACAAGGTATGAACACTAGTACCAGCTCCACCTGGTAAGAACATCACAGGCACTAGATGGATCTATAGAAATAAGATGGATGAAATTGGAAACATCATCAGAAATAAGGCCAGGCTGGTGGCACAGGGGTATACACAGACTGAAGGAATTGATTATGATGAAACATTTTCTCATGTGGCAAGACTTGAAGCCATCAGAATCTTCCTTGCTTATGCTGCTTATATGAACTTCACTGTGTATCAGATGGATGTTAAGAGTGCCTTCCTCAATGGAGATTTGGCTGAGGAAGTATATGTTGAACAACCTGAAGGATTCGAGAACAACGAGTTTCCCAATCATGTGTACATATTACACAAAGCTATGTATGGGCTGAAACAAGCTCCAAGAGCATGGTATGAAACTCTTTTTAATTTCTTAACTGAAAACAAATTTTTCAGGGGTTCTATTGGTAAAACACTCTTCACCTTCAAGGATAAGAGTGATTTCATCATTGTGCAGATTTATGTGGATGATATCATCTTTGGGTCAACTAATGTTAATCTTAGTAAACGTTTTGCTAAATTAATGACCAAGAAATATGAGATGAGTATGATGGGTGAATTAACTTACTTTTTGGGTTTTTAAATCAAACAATGTCCTAAGGGAATTTCAATTTGTCAAGAAAAGTATGTTAAAGAATTACTTAAAAAATATGACTTAGCTGATTGTGCATCAGTGAAATGCCCCATGCTTCCACCCAACAACTTGGGTCCTGATGAGTCAGGGGTCTCTGTTAATGAGACTTTATACAGAGGCATGATTGGGTCACTCATGTATTTAACAGCTAGTCGTCCTGATATCCAATTCTCCACATGTCTCTATGCAAGGTACCAAGCTAACCCAAAATAATCCCATCTAGTGGCTGTTAAGAAAATTTTCAGGTATTTCAAAGGAACACCCTCCCTAGGTCTATGGTATCCTAAGGAATCAGGTTTTGATCTCAAGGCCTATTTAGATTCAGAATATGCTGGATGCTGTATTGACAGGAAAAGCACCTCAGGTAGCTGTCAAATCCTAGGAGGAAAATTGGTTGGATGGAGTGCTAAGAAGCAAAACTCTGTGGCCATGTCATCAGCTGAAGCAGAATATGTAGCTGCTGCCAGCTGTTGTGCTCAGGTGCTCTGGATGAAAAGTCAATTAGCTGACTATGAGATCTTATATGACAAAGTGCCAATCTTTTGTGACAACACCAGCGCCATTGCCATCTCCAACAACCCTGTTCTTCACTCTCGTACCAAACACATTGATATCAGGTATCATTTTATCAGGGATCACATAATGAAGGGAGATATTGAGCTGCACTTTGTTCCCACAGAGCTGCAACTAGCTGATATTTTCACAAAGCCTTTGGCTGAACCTTCGTTCAACAGGCTAGTTGCTGAGCTAGGGATGCTCAATATCTCAAAGCCTGTGGCTTGATAATAAATGTGTTCATTAAATGTGTGATTCAATATTAAATGTTTTTCACATGAAACTAGGTAGTTACTTTCCAAGTAAATGCTAAAAACATTCTCAATATTTAATCATTTATTTTCCGAATAACGAGGAGACAAATAGTTTTTGAAAGGTCAAGGGACCCACATGTGCAGTCATTTTCCCACTATACATTAAATGCGATTGAATAACTGTTTTCACATTTGAATATATATATTGTCTCACGTCTCTCCTCACCTACCACCATTCTCATTTCACAATATCATCTCTCTCTCTAAGCTTTCTCTCTCTAAACCCATCCTCCATTTTCGCTTTTCTTCAACCTTGAATCCATGGCATTCCCAGTTCCCAAGGCAACAAACGTCAACTTTGAACTTAATGAAAGCATCCTTACATCGAACAACTCCATTGGATGGATCAAGGCTCCCAACGAATCCTACTCAGATCTGGTAAACTTCATGAAAAATTGTGATGCAAGTGAAGCACTCACAAAATCCCCAATCGTTTTCTACCAAGAATACCTTAGGAAATTCTGGTATTCTGCTGAAGTTGTTGATGACACCATTACCTTTAGCCTCTCATGCAACGAACACCCCTTTTCCTTCTCACTAAAAGACTTTGCAAGTGTGGCTGGGTTAAGACATGGAGATGAATGCCTGAAGGTGGTTGTCAAAAAGGCTGTTAAGGACGCCCTTTCCACACTTAAACCCTCTCATGATGTAAACCCTGCTCTTACACCCGCTGAGGTTCTCTCCAAGTCTCCTTTGAAGATCAAGTATTTTTTCCCTATGTGGCGTGTCCTCTTCACTCACATAGACAAATCTTTAGGAGGAATGCAGGGATCCCAAGATCAGATGTCCTTCAACCACCAATCTATTGCTTATGGGCTGATCTAGGGCACAGACGTTGATGTAGGAAGTCTTCTATTCTCCAACCTAGTAGAACAGCTGAAGGGACGAAACCATGTCAGGGAGAAAAACATATACTACATTCGCTTTCTATCTCTCATCTTTGAAAGCCTGTTGGGTGACAGCTATCACAACTCTGCACTCACTTATTTGAAGCCCTATCGCATCACTGGTGCCATTTACAAGGAGATTGGAGCTGAAGATGTCCCTGTCACCTCTCACATGCTGAACATAGCAAACAAACAACCCTCTGTTGAGAAGTCCTTGCTCCCTTCATCCGAGAAGGTGAATACCTCTGGTGTGTCTGAAAATTCTACGTCTTTGACCTCTGGGCAGCACACCACGACGTCCAAGGCAATAACTGGCCAACAACCAAAGAAGAAGAAAAACCCATCTTCTTCCCACACTAAAACTGTTGCAAAGGCCAGGGGAAAGAAGAATGTGAACCTCGCAACCTCCTATGTTCCAGAGACTCCTGTGGAATCAGAGACTTCAGCTGACCAACAACAAGGGTCTAGTGTCTCGATGTCAGCCGAGACAACAGGGAACCAGCCGAATTCTGCTGATATCGCACAGGTAATCAGTGTTAATTTTTAGAGGTCCACAAGCAGCCACTCTCAAATGTCTGTAGGTGAGAGTGGTGAAGTTAGGGTAATCCTCGACCCATAGAAGTCATTGTATGCACTTAGAACTCTTTAAGACTTCTGTACACCCTGTCTATGCACCAGGGAATGATTCATTTGTGTTTATAAAGCACCCCGATGACCCTGCCCCCTCTAGACAGTATTCAGGTAAACAACAACCTGAATACATATATGTCTCGACCTTGACCAGCTGTAACTCACACAGCCTCTTGGTTCCCTCAGAAAAAGAATCCTAAAAGTTTTACTTTTAGGGGAGATGAATAATCATCCTCAGCTCTTCTAGGGACACCGTACTAAGACGACCTTAACCTATATCTTTTTCACACTTAAAAGAATCCCAAAGGATTTATCCTTTCAGGGGGAGCTGAATAATCACCCTCAGCTTTCCTAGGGGCAGCGTAACAAGCGATCTTTACCCACATATGTTTCATCCATAAAAGAGTCCTAAAGGTTTCTTAACCTTTTGGCGGGGCTGAATAATCACCCTCAGCCTTCCTAAGGGCAGCGACTGGCGATCCTTAACAACATATGTTTCACAATCAAAAGAGTCCCAAAGGTTTTAACCTTTTGGGGGGGCTGAATAATCACACTCAGCTTTCCTAGGGGCAGCGAATGGCGATCATTAACCTCGTACTTTTCACCCTTTAAAGAATCCCAAGGATTTATCCTTTAGAGTGGCTGAGTAATCACCCTCAGCCTCTCTGGGACAACGAAATGGTGATCATTCCCCTTCTTTATTTCCCTGTTACTAATCTGAAACAATTTGCAGGCTGATATTGTACAGCCAAACATTGAATCCCTGGAGCAGCCAGAAAAAGAAGCTAATACAATAATTCAGGATCAGCTAAATGAAGAAGAGCCCCTACTTGATACTGAAGAAGAAGTGCTCTCATTAGTTGATGATTTCTCTGAACCTGAATCTATGCCTGAGGACGAGATTCTCCCTGAGGGGATGTTTGAGGAGGAGGACGATGAAGAAGATGATGACCAACAATCTCAGTCTCCTCCGAAGGAAATAGCTGTGTCCAAACAAGCTGATGATAACACTCCTCCTCCCAAGGAAGCTGTAGCAACTCCCACCTCTGCTACCTCAGCCACTACAGTCTTCCAAAGACCTGCTTATGATCCGACAGCTGAGTTCCTTATGTTTGATCATCCTGCCCAAACCAACTTTGATCTTTTGCCAAGGGAGGATGATTATGTACAACAAAGCCTGAACATCCATAATCTTAAGCCTGTTCATCATCAATCAGATATGGAGCACCTATCAAGAAAGCTAGATGTTATCAAATCTGAGATGCATAATTTCACTGTCACCTTTCCAGGGATCATCAATCAGGCGGTTAGGGATGCAGTCACCGAACAAATCAAAGATGGTGCAAGAAAAGGAGTGTCCCAAGGACTTAGTCATTTGTCCATAAGAATCAAGGAAGCTATTGTAACAGAGGTCCCTGCCCTTTTTAATGCTCATGAGTTAACCATGCATAGAGAGTTTGAAGTTGTTCGTTGCAGGCAACTTCATCACACAAACTTCATCATTGATCGTGTTCATCGCAACACAAATGGCAATTGTAACCTCCTGCTGAAGATTGCCAGGGCTTCAAGGACCAGTAAACTTGATATGGCTGCCTCTGTTGAACAGATTGCAAGGCACTTTCAGGCACGTTCATCCAAACATCTGAAGCGACAGGCTGAACGTGAGGGGGAGAAGAAAAAGGTACTTAACCTTGGATCTGCCAAACAGGGCTCAACCTCTGCTGATAACACTATTTCTTCACCTGTCCCTCTCTAAGTCATCACACCTGTAATCATACCCGATGATGAGGATGAAAGTAAGGGGGAGCAACAGAATAATGATGGAGTTGATTCATCAAATTCCCTGACTCTGGTTAACACCAGCGAGTCTGTGGATGATGGTGAACCAGCTGCCAAGAAACTAAAGTTCACTGTTAGCTCCCTACCCAAGGCAATACAAACCCAAGCTCAGTCAGCGTTCATCAAAAGAGCTGAGGAGCTGAAAAACATGAGTGTGGAATCCTCTCTCTCGAAGAAAGGAAAGGAAATAGTTATGGTAGACACAGACGCCAAACTAAAGAAGATAGCTGCGATGCTAGAGACATGAGGATCAACCACAGACCTATCCCAATTTTCAACCTTCACACCTTCTAATGAAAATCCTTTAACACCTGAAGAGATTGAGAAACAGGCTGTTGAATTCAAGAGGCTAAATGAAATCAAGAAAGCCAAGGAGCTTAATGAGGAAACTCTGAGGAAGATGACTCCACCTGAAAGGGAGAAACAAAGACAAAGGTTGATGGAAATGGAAGCTAAACGCGCAGAGGTACTAAAAAGGTGTAAACTGATTATGATGCCTGCGTCAACAACAGGTATGCACCTGGAAAGATCAACAAGTTCAAATACACCATTCACAAGTCCACCAACACACCACAAATGATTTTGTGGAGAGATAACCAATAGGGGAATATGGATGTCTTTGAGGACTTCAGGTTAAAGAAACTTAGGTTATTTGAATGGTTTGAACTTGAAGCCTTGGCTGCTAAAAGAACTGGTCAGGCTAATTTTACTCTTCTTAAGACCCTCAAAGCTAAGTTTAACTGGGTTAAAGAAACAGCAGCCAAGCTCAAAATAGATCCCCCACCACAGCTGTTTGAACAAGAACCCCCAAAGTCTGGCAAGAAAAGAAGAAGGATGACTCAACTTGTTAAGGAAATCTTCGTCACAGATGATGTTCAAGTGGATGGAATGCACATGGATTTGATACTACCAAATGGAATCATTGGTCCTGTTGATGGTCAGACCTACACAGAGCCTGAAAGAGGTATGGCCTTAATGAACAGAGCTTGCCAGTATGCATTCCAAAGGGAAGATGAACCATGCTTAGCATCAACAATTAAGCTGATTTGTCTTAAAAAGGGTCTCAAGATTAACTCAGAGTACTCCAAGGTTTTTGCACAAGATTTGCAGGCCGAATTGGATACTCGTACAGACATAGATGAAGCTGAAGAAAAGATAAAAAATGATGACTATTGAAGGATTTCACAGCTAAATTTTACCTTCGTATTTTATTTCACTTTTGCATTGTACTTGTAATTTTCTTTAAGTATGAATAAAATCATGAGGTATGTTTGTTTAGATCTGTTATGAGTAAGAAGAAGCTGTTATCTCACTTACCTTAACTTAGATAGATCTAGCTATATTTATGTTTAAATAGGGGGAGATTGTTGGGAATCTAAGTTTGTTAGATTCCCTGTATCATAGATTTAAACACAAATTAAGCTGTTTGATAGTCACTTGCCTGTGCCTAGAAGGCAGGCAAGTATCGCAAGACTCACAGAGATCTAAGTCTCTGTGAGCAACCTCAGAGGAGTCCATGTCAGAGATATTGTCAAGGAAGTCGAAGATTACTTGAAGACATACTGTGACAACCGTGGTTTTGAGGTTCGTCACTTGGTCTTATTTTAAGGTTAATTTATATGTGACTATGTGATTTGCGTGTTTACATGTTATTTTGCGTGAACGAGGTTGGTGTGGATATCGTTTATGGGTATAAAGTACTCATAAGTAAATCGAGGAACGGTTATTTCATGTTCATGAGGTCACAAATTAGTGACTATGAAATGAAATGGTGTTATTTTGGTGTTTACGTATACGTATAAGTATTATAGTAAATCGTATTTTTTTTACGATTTGGGGTTTAGCATTTAGAGGTCTCGGGTAAGGTGTTTAGTCGTGGGAGTATTTTTCGGGATGGTTTTAAGTCATTTAGGACTTAGTTTAAAAGTTTATTTCAAAATTCAAGAGTTTTTTTAAAACTGTATATTTTACGTTTTTTTACGGTATACGCGTAAATTGACTAGTTTTACGGTTTTGAGGTTTTAGGAGCTGAAATAAATTAAGGTAACTTAAGGTATTATTAATAATATATTAATAAGTCTTAAAAAGAAAAAAAAATAAAAAAAATATATATATGAATCGGGTTTTAAACCGACTAGAAAAGAAAAAGAAAGGATAATGGGCCAAAAGACCTAACTTGAGCCCAATTTGGAAAAGCCTTTTTAATAAAACATATAAATACCATGTTTATATCACAAAAATCAGTTTTTCATTAATTTTCTCCCATTTTGGCCGAATTTTTACAAGCCCTAATTTAGGGATTCATCAAAAATAATTTTCTTGAAGATTTAAGGTAAAAATCTTGAATTAATTCTTATAGTTTTCTTGTTTTATAGCATTAAGGCTTCAAGTATTATGTAATCAATTTATATGATGGATTAGAGTTCTTAATAGATCTGTAATTAGGGGTTTATAACAATTAACATGATTAGAATAATGACTGATGATTATTAGTGATGTTAATTAGGGTTTAATCATGTTTAAATTCGTTTTTAAAAACTGGGCAGATTTTTGAGTCACTTGTTTTGATCGTATCTAGAGTTCTACAAACTCTTATTTCGCGATCCAAGCATCCCTGAATAGGTAATTGAAGTGGCTTTAAAATGCAAGAAACGAGAACTAAATTGAAGGTCGGGAGGTGGGTCAAAAACAGGTTACAACAGTCGGAGGTCAAAACAGTTTTGAAATCAGTCGGATTTAATTTAACGTTTTAAGGTGATTGGGGTACTTAGGAGTACACTTAAGCCCTATAATGAGCATGGGTGTTGGTTTATATATTAAAAAAGATACCTGAAGGGTGGCTAAGCAAATAGGTTAGGGTAAGACCCCCTAATCATAACAAAGGTTTTGTATGGTCAAAATCGGTAATATGCGGATAGGCAAAAGTATATATATATATATATATATATATATATATATATATATATATATATATATATATATATATATATATATATATATATATATATATATATATATATATATATATATATATATATATATATATATATATATATATATATATATATATATATATATATATATATATATATATATCGGGGCCTTAACAGTAGCTTTAAGGTTAGGGCAAAAGGGAGGAGTTAGCTAACATATGTAAGGGAAGATTGAACCATAATCATCCACGCTATAGGCGTCATAGGAGTATGTGTGCATTTTATATTAAGGGTCCCTGCATATAGGCGTCATAGGAGTATGTGTGCATTTTATATTAATTAAAGTTTTCTAGAAGTTATTGGTTTTTACTTGCGATGTTTGTTAAGTTTTGACTAGTATGGGTTGAACCATTGTAGTTCATACTTACCCACATGTTATTTTCTTTTCGGGTTGTGACTAGTGAAGATTGAACCATAATCATCCACGCTAGTCATTGTTGTATTTTGCTTAAATTGTACATTATAGTACATAATTTGGTACATGGTAGTTTCTGTCTTTTGTTGAGTTATTTTATGTACCTGAGGTATAGTATTTTTCTTTTGATGTTTAAGTCATATCCCTAAGAATCATGTGGTGGTTCGAGTTATTAGGAGTAGGTGGATATGAAGGATTTTAAGTTTTTTCCACTCTTATGGGCGACATGACTTATAACTGATTATGTTTTCGTTTTGGATTTAGTCTATGCTGTTTTAGCTAGACTATGGATTTATGTATTCCAATAGTTTGATTATATTTTTTTAATGGATGGAGTTTTGGACTTTATTGTTTATGTGGTTATGAGCTTATGTGAGTAGATGGATATATGTGTTATGTGTTGTATTAATTCTTATAAGTGTCATCATAGGAGGGAGTGCATTGGGGAAAGGGTAATTGTATAAGTATGGTGGCCAACATATTTATACAAGTACCATAACTCCAATGGATTCCTAAGTATGATTGCATGAAAGAGGGTTAATACATGCTTGTATAGTAGATGTTAGACGGATTTAAGTATATTTATCCCGATATGCCTATATATGTATGATCCCCTATAATTATCGATTGTATCCTTAGGAGGGTGGCTAGCTCGCTTCTTTTTAGATATTCAACCTCTGTTGTGGCGTATTCTTCGATTTTCCTATTTCACGTGTCCGTTTTAAAATGGTGTCCTTGGTGTTAACTATATTGAAATAAATTGAGATTTCTTTTGGGATAATGAAATCTTTTGTGTTGAGTCTTACATTCCTTTTTGTCGGTATATATTGAATAGACTTGGAAATCTACTATAGGGTTGGATAGTTGGTTGTATACGGTAACATAAGGGTTAGGTGTTGGAATCGTGTTTGAAACAAGATGTAACAAAAGAATTCTTAATCAACAATTATTTATTTCAAAATTCTAAAAGACTTTTTTTTTTAAAATAAAGCGAAATAAAATTTCTTTCTACTTACATAGTTTATATAATTGAGTTTAACCGATTTACGTCATTTATAATTATTTATACAAGGTTAAATTGAGTTCATGAAAATTTCACATACAATTATTTATTTCATTTAAAAGGATTGCATTAATCACTAAGTTTATTCTTTAGTTTTTAAAACAACTAGTATAAAATTGTATTGGTCGTAACTTGTTCGTTTTTAAAGCTTTTTGGGTGATTCAAAAGCCTAAAATTATGTACTCGGAACGTACTTTTAAATATTCAGAATGTATAGTCATGGGAGGTCAGTATCCTGGTCGAAACTATTGTACAAGTGTCGGGTTAAAGGTTGAGTTTTGAATAGTAGTTTATTTTTATGATTTGGGATGCACGGGATACCTAGTCTTTGAGTTGAGTTTTGAGTTCGTCAAGAGGGTTGTTTGTAGATTGTTTGAGTCACATAGATGTGGGGAGGTAAAGAAAAAAAAAATATTCTTTTGGAAAAGTCGATCTTGTGCACGGTTTAAATAATATGTTGCGGAGCGTAAGGTGTTTTGGTTGCCATTAAGTGTTTCTTGGATCATTTTTCTTTGTCATGAGTCATTTGAATTGGTACCTGTTTGAATTTTCCTTTTGAGTTTTCGTGGTTTTGGTCTGTTTTAACTCGTGCATGTGAAATGTCGTTAGTTATCCGTGGGTTTGATTCGTCGATCGTATCTAGTGGATTCAGGATGTAGTTTTGGTTGCGTATTGATTGGGAGCGTTGACGTAGTCATATGAAAGACTTGGTCGCGCCTACACGATTAAGTAGGTGACCATGAGAGAATGGTCGGAATGCCCTTAGTGGGGAGGAAAGAGTTAGAAGTTCGTAGACAAACTAATGTGGTCATGAGGTCTATTAGGAGTGCCAAGGGAGATGAATAGAGATTTGTATAATGTATGGATATTGGCACAAGTAACGCGCCATAGAGAGTGTTGGAAGGGGATATAATACCTCAAAGGTATTTATGATTGTTCGTAAGGCATGTATGTTGTCTGAAAATTTCCTTAGATTTAGTAGGTTTGCCTATTACTTTGAGGTAGAACCATGAATAGAGCAAGTAGGAGAAGTGAGAGGAGTTGTAGTTAGTGCCTTTCCAAGGCAATTGTTGATGGAATGATTTAAAAATAGGAGTTGTTAGAAATTGCAAGGAATGCAAGATAAAATTTGAGTTGCTTAGTAGTAGATTGGATGTGGAAAGAGGTTGAATAGTTTGATAAGAGGAAGTATTGGTCTTTTAGAATGCGTGTAGAATTTTGCGAGTAGAACGAGGTAGGAATTTATTCGTATTGCCACTAAGAGAGGGTGCAAGTAGGACGTAGTTGAAAACTGCTAAGGATGTTGTATGAATGCTTTGGGCTACGGTTATGCATTTAGCTTTGCTAAAGCACTAGCGGTTTTCATGGAGTCAATGAACCGAGTGTGCATGAACGTATATAAACGAGTTGTCATCAGGAGTATCGACGACATCTTGATCTACTCAAAGTCTAAAAAAGGAGAGTGAGGCGAATTATGAGTTGGTTTTGGAGTTGTTAGGAAAGGGAATTATACGTAAGATTATCAAGTGTGAGTTTTAGGATTAAGTTGACCAGGATGAGTAGTTAGAGATGATGGTATATTATGGAACCAGCAAGGGGCGAAGTAAAGAGGGATGAGGAAGCGTTTTGGAGGCTGAAGAGGTGATTGGATAATGATCCGGTCTTGGTATTATCGGAAGGACTGGATGAATTCGCGAAGCATGACGATATGTGGAGCAAGGATTTGGAGGTTTACGAGAACGACAAAGAAAGGCGATTGCTTATACGATGCAGGAACTGAAGATTTGGAAGAACTAGATAAGTCTTAGTCAGTGGAGTTGGACTGTTATATCTGCCTAGAATGCTAGAGGCATTTGGGGTACTAGACGTAGAGAATGATCTATACGGATCATGAATGTCTCTAACACATATTCAATCATTTTGATTGGACATTGGCAAAGGTGATGGGTGGAGTTAAGTGATGAAAGACAATTGCAAGGTTAAGTACCATCTGGGAAAGGCAAGCATGGTTGATGAGACATGGAATAAAAAGAATGAAGTGAAGCTGAGACGAACTTGAACTATATGGATGACGTATTAGGGTGATTTGGATGCAGGATGTAGGTTGCACGAGTTGAGTTGTCTAAAGCAGAGAACGCGCCAACATTTATGTTGCCTGGCTTGGACAATCATATGGAGAAAAGGGCGTAGACTATACTTCCTACATAGATTGGAGTGGCTTAGAAAGGGCAATGTAAGGACGAATTTGGTTGAAGGGATACATAATGCGGTGGAGGAATATGTACGATGAGAGTTGGGTGATAGTCGATAGACGGACTAATTCATCCCATATTTCAAGAGGAATGAGAAGTCACATAGTTGAGAAGTTGGAAGGATTGCGCACAAATGCGATGGAATAGGAGGTTTTGTGTAAAAGTTAACCTAATAGGTATGGAATGCCTTATGAAGGATTATGGCAAGGGAAGAAACGATGCGAAGCAAGCGTAGTATATCGTTGATAGACTAATGGTTGGTATGAGCATACTATACAGGTAATTGAGAAAGACGCCTAGAGCATTGGCGTGAGATTTGGAGATAGTTGGAGAACGCATTATATTAGGAAGAATTCTCCTACAAAGAGAGAGTCACCGGTGATAGGGGCATGTTCCCCATTGATGAGGATGTAAGAAATAAAGGAGGAAACACCTAAATTATAGGCTGAAGACGGGATATAAGATGGTATGGGAATTAAGATTGTGGAAATACAAGCGAAAAGTAGTATGCAGGAAGAATGATTAGAGGGAGCAAGAGGTTGTCAAGATGGTGGGGTGATATTGAAGGGAAAACCGTTATAGCAAGAGGTTAGTAGTCACGAACAATGGAACGTTCACCTAGATAAAAGGTGTAGCACCTGTTAGTATGAAGGATTGTTAGTTACTTGGTTCCGAGCATGGGAAAGCAAGGATGAGGTGGTGGTTATGACATGTTTCATGTGAATGTTATGGGAAGCTTTTGGTTATGCAATCCTGCATATACCATTGGATGTGATAAAGGTTGGGAGAACTTCTGAATGATGGAAAGTCCGTAGAGGATAGAAGCCGTTAGGCCTGGTGATAGGAATTGTAGTAAAAACTGTTGGAGTTAATTCATAGGAGATGAGGTGGATCACCGTTATAGTGGGAATAAGTTAGAAGCGGCCAACGTATTGGACCGGAGGTGGATCGGAAAACTATGGAGGTGGTGGTAGTGACTAAGTAGAGGTTGAAAATAGCAAAGAACCGACAAGAGATCTATGCGGACAAGAGGCGTAAGCCGTTGAGATTTGAGATAAAGTTATGCTAAAGGTTTCACCATGGAAAGGGGTGATGCAGTTTGGAAAGAAAAGGGAAGTTAGCACCTAGATTTGTGGGTTCATTTGAAATCCTTGAAAGGATTGGGCTAGTGGCGTATAGGTTGAGATTACCGGAGGAATTGAGTAGTATGCATGACGTATTTCATGTGTCAAACTTGAGGAAATGCTTAGCAAGAACTGACTTTCAAGTACCGTTAGATGATATTAGTATGGATACGAGTCTTCGTTTTATCGAAGAGCCAATAGAGATTTTGGGTCGTGAAGCTAGGACGTTGGATAAAAAGGGTAATATACCATAGTTATGGGTAGATGGAATTTGGAACGTGGACTAGAGTTCACGTGGGAACGGGAAGGATTTATGAGGAGCAAGTATCCTCAGCTAATTGATAATGACGATCCTAAGGAGTAAATCTCGGGACGAGATTTCTATTAGGAGGGAGTGATGTGACAACCGTGGTTTTGAGGTTCGTCACTTGGTCTTATTTTAAGGTTAATTTATGTGTGACTATGTGATTTGCGTGTTTACATGTTATTTTGCGTGAACGAGGTTGGTGTGGATATCGTTTATGGGTATAAAGTACTCATAAGTAAATCGAGGAACGGTTATTTCATGTTCATGAGGTCACAAATTAGTGACTATGAAATGAAATGGTGTTATTTTGGTGTTTACGTATACGTATAAGTATTATAGTAAATCGTATTTTTTTTACGATTTGGGGTTTAGCATTTAGAGGTCTCGGGTAAGGTGTTTAGTCATGGGAGTATTTTTCGGGATGGTTTTAAGTCATTTAGGACTTGGTTTAAAAGTTTATTTCAAAATTCAAGAGTTTTTTTTTAAAACTCTATATTTTACGTTTTTTTACGGTATACGCGTAAATTGACTAGTTTTACGGTTTTGAGGTTTTAGGAGCTGAAATAAATTAAGGTAACTTAAGGTATTATTAGTAATATATTAATAAGTCTTAAAAATAAAAATAATAATATACGAATCGGGTTTTAAACCGACTAGAAAAGAAAAAGAAAGGATAATGGGCCAAAAGACCCAACTTGAGCCCAATTTGGAAAAGCCTTTTTAATAAAACATATAAATGCCATGTTTATATCACAAAAATCAGTTTTTCATTATTTTTCTCCAATTTTGGCCTAACTATTACAAGCCCTAATTTAAGGATTCATCAAAAATAATGTTCTTGAAGATTTGAGGTAAAAATCTTGATTTAATTCTTATAGTTTTCTTGTTTTATAGCATTAAGGCTTCAAGTTTTATGTAATCAATTTATATGATGGATTAGAGTTCTTAATAGATCTGTAATTAGGGGTTTTATAACAATTAACATGATTAGGATAATGATTGGTGATTATTAGTGATGTTAATTAGGGTTTAATCATGTTTAAATTCGTTTTTAAAAATTGGGCATATTTTTTAGTCACTTGTTTTGATCATATCTAGAGTTCTACAAACTCTTATTTTGCGATCCAAGCATCCCTGAATAGGTAATTGAATTGTATTTCAAATGTAAGAAACGAGAACTAAATTGGAGGTCGGGAGGTGGGTCAAAAACAGGTTACAACAGTCGGAGGTCAAAACAGTTTTGAAATCAGTCGGGTTTAATTTAACGTTTTAAGGTGATTGGGGTACTTAGGAGTACACTTGATCCCTATAATGAGCATGGGTGTTGGTTTATATATTAAATAAGAGACCTGAAGGGTGGCTAAGCAAATGGGTTAGGGTAAGACCCCCTAATCATAACAAACTTTTTGTATGTTCAAAATCGGTAATATGCGGATAGGCAGAAGTATATATATATATATATATATATATATATATATATATACCGGGGCCTTAACAGTAGCTTTAAGGTTGGGGCAAAAGGGAGGAGTTAGCTAACATATGTAAGGGAATAGGGTTTCCTTTTACAGAGATCATGGGTATGTTTAGGTGGGCGTTTGGCTTATAGTTTGGAGACCTAAAAACCGGGACTGTTTTGGATAAAATGTTAACGGGACGGGTTATGAAGTAAACTGAGTTAAAGGCTTTATAGAGGGGTGTAATGAGATGCTTAGAGCATACAAATGAGGTGTATATATGGGAGAAGGTTAGATGTCCATCATTGGTTGATGAGCCATCTTAGTGTTTGGTTCATGTTTGATTGTGTGCTTTTGTTTGTTAGCTTTTTGCTAGTGCGCGGACTTTTGGAGAAGTTCAATCAGGTGAGTTTCATAGTCCGATGTCTTTTAATGATTTTGACTTCCAGATGGGATGGAAGAGACACTGTTTGGTTTTATAACTTATGTTGTGAATGTTTTATGATTGGTAATGGACTTGTGTGTGCACTTATGTGATTAACTGCTATGTGATTCTTGATTGTGTTTATGATTTGGATCGGGGGACACGTACCGTCTCAGTTATTGTGGTTTGACTTGGTACCAAGGGGATGTTGACAAGGCGGGGCATTGGGGAGGTACATAGATGTGTGAGCATCTATGAGACCAATGGATAATGACAAGGAGGGGCCTTGGGATTGGTACATAGGTGTATGGGCGCCTGTGGTACCATGGTGTTTGGTAAGGCTGGAAGCCTTGGATTTTGTTTGGAATGATTGATCTTGAATCTTAGTTGTTAATGCATATTTTTAGCACATCGTCCATATGTTTAGTGGTTTATGGTGGTTCACAGCTTATTTTAATCTGTTTTCAGTTGGAGTCTAAACCTATGACTCTCCCCAACATTATGTTGACGTGTTTTAGTGTCTCTTTCAGGTGATAAAGTGGTTAAGCGTGAGAACATATGTGGCTAGGATTGGAGTCGTGTAGGAATGTATTTAGAAGAAGATCACTGTTCCTTCTTAGTTTATTTTTCTGTTTGTTTCAATAAGTGATACTATGAACCTATATGTTGATTTGTTTGTGTTATTTGTTTGTCTTGGGTAAGAGGTAGGATTGTTACCTACTTACCTAGACTCCTGCATTGATGAGATATTGTCATGACATTTGTGTCACCTTTTATGACATTTCTAATTCATATAGTTCTCTCTATCGACACGCTATTGTTGTGATGATATCCATGCGTCGCGTCCCATATTCCGCCATGGTGGGGTGTGACACATACTCATTGGCTGTGATGGATAACAACCAAGATGTATTAGGGACTCTGAGGGGTTAAGGGTTAACATGGCAGTACCCTGTTAACACTCAGCACACTTTGGACATGCCATTTGTGTGTACGAGACTATGAAGAAAAGGGAAACTATGTCAGCGATGTTTCCCTAAAGCATTGTGGCAGACTACCAAGAATAGAAGAGCATCTTGTGACAGATGTCTGAAAAGTGAATGTCTTGTGTAATCACCATCAACAGTACTTAGGTCAACCTCGTATCACTATAAATAGGATGTGTAGCCAAGCATTAATGTTTAACACTTGGAGAATATTCACACATTAATGCTTAGATTATTGAATCAAACAGCTGTGACTGTATTCATAAGTTAGGTTATTTAGTTGTTCAAAGTGTGCACAACATATTGTCATCAAACGGTGTTATCCATAACACTTGTAATTCTTTATTATACAATAATATGGATTACGTTTGAAAAGTAATTACGTGTGTTGATTAGTCAAGTTTCGTGTTTCTAGCATTGATTAGGGACTTTCAATCTCAAATTTGAAAACCAAATTATCTAAAACCTATTTAATAATTTTAAAATAATTTTTAAAGTTGATTAAAATCCTCAAAATTGAATAAAATTAAAAATGAGCTAAAATGAAAACTAAATTGATTGTAAACCTCAATTTGATTAAATAAAACATAAAAATTTTTGAAAAATTTTAAACTAATGTTTTCTATTTTTAAATTACTTTATGAAATTTAAACCTAAAAATAATGATAGAAAATTAAATAAGAACGGGAAGAAAAAACTTTTTGAACAGAAAAAATATTAAATGCTATTAAATCACGGATAAAATGTAAACACCCAAAAAAAGTGCGCCCAATAAGCTAATACAACTTATCAAGCTTACTGCTTTATATAAATAAGCACCACTAACAATTGCTTAAGTAAAAGAACTTGTAGAATTTTAAACAAGATTAAGGCTAGCACACTGGTAAGGACCCTGAGCCCTCCAACGAGAGGTCAGGGGTTCGAAGCCGGGCTAGTGTTTTTTTTTTTAGTTTTTGAATTTTTTTTTTTAATTTCTTTTTACCCACTTGTTTAATGTAATGTATTATCCCCAGATCACAAACTTAGTCGAAATTTTAACTCAAATATACACAAGTATGACTTGCTAAAACCACCAGACTTCACTACTCAGTTTTTTTTTCTTCTTGATTCTTGCTCACAGTTACACAACCAACTCCAAAATACAAACTCAAACACAATTAACTGAATCACACAGCAAGTATAGCCAGATTACGTAGAAACTTTCAAGTGTTCTATGACTTACTCATGACTCAAGCTCGGCATTAAACCCCTAACTTAAATACTCAGTTAAAAACTAGCAGGACCAAACCGGCCTTCCCTTTTTGTTTTCTTGGTGACTGGTGGTTTACACTCAGGCACAAAGATATTACACGATTAAGCTAAGACAAGCAGGCGGCTTCCTTTCCTTGCTATTTTTATTGTCGCTGTAATGGTAAATTTGAATCCCGGATTTGGTAATGATTGACTGTTAAGGTGCAAATGGCAACCCACAAACCAGTTGAGTTTGTGGGAGTCTGATACAATCACGAATGAACACCAAGCACACAAATAAACAACCCAAGTACCACAGATCAACAAAATTGAACCAAGCATGCAAAAAAAACAAATTCCTACTTAACAGATTAAGAACAAGAAAGTAAAGAGACTGCAATTGAAACTAATGGTTTAAGAGTGAAAGCTGATAAACTATTATGAGCATAATAAGCAATTTTAAACCACGATGACACTATCATAAATGTACTCCTAACTGAAGATCGAAATTAAACTAGAGCTTCACTGCATTCGGGCCTACGCAACTGATTACACCCACCAAATTTCAACAAGTTACTGATCTAAACACCTTGGTCATGCAATCAAATACAATAGCCTACACTTATAAGCAAGCAGCGAACAAAAAAAACTATGAGCATAAAAAATGAATTTTTAAAAAAAAACATTTTTGTCTTAATCAAAACAGACTAGAACAGATTCAAAGTGACAGAAATACGATTAAATCTTTGGTTTTGGTTTTTTTAATAAGTGAAGAGCATACCACAAGTACTTGACTTGTGGTTTGCTGAAATACAGTCAAAACTTCAAACTTGATGATCGATCAATATCAAACCTAATCACAAAATCTCTAGCACCCTAGCCTTTGTGAGCACCAATTAGCAGATCACAATCAAATTACACAAACTCAAGTCAGTCATGCAAGGTTTGATTCTGAATAATAACTACAATTAAATAAAAACACTATTATATCAACTATGAATGAACACAACAGTAGCAGCTACGAAATATTACTGCAGCCTAGAGATGACAAATAAAACTTCAATCTAAAAATCACCACGAATCATGCCATAATTTTATACCCAAATAACACGCAGACAAGGACAAACACGAGCATAGATTCACACCAAATTTGCGCAGTAAATGAGACTAAAAACTGGGCAGCAAAATAAGGAAATCGAAAAACCTCAGGGATATACATCCATACCCCCGACTTTCGAGCTTATGTGCTAGCAGTAAAAGCACAAGCTTCCCGATGCTGAAAAAAGAAGAACTCAAGGATTCAAAGTTTGAATGCTTTGAATCGATGAGGGTTAGCCAAGATTTATATAACAGAACGAAAAGGTAAAACTAGTCTCTTGCAAAACTTTAGCACCACGAGCTACTAACCCCAAGCCTTATATCTTCACTATCCCATAACCCGACTTTCGTTTATGGGATTATGATCAAATATAAGTCTCGTGTCCTAAGCTGTTGAGCCCAATGTACTTAGCAAGGATAACTAGTTAAGATTTCAAAAACTTTTTAAAACTTAGAACCAACTGAACAATGATTATAACTATAACTCAATCAGAAAAAATAAATAAACCGGGACTAGCTTTCTTCACATAACACTTAACCAACTTT
Source organism: Glebionis coronaria (assembly GCA_025667525.1). Classification (NCBI taxonomy): domain Eukaryota; kingdom Viridiplantae; phylum Streptophyta; class Magnoliopsida; order Asterales; family Asteraceae; genus Glebionis; species Glebionis coronaria. Next base: position 295,925,443 of record CM046880.1, on the reverse strand, counting down.
TATTCATAAAAGGGGCATTACAAGGATGTGAATAAGGAAAGCAAGAAGAACCTGGCAACTACTGCCTCCTCCCTTTATATAGGGGTTACAAAATATTCTAGAAAAAATAAAATATATCTAACCCTAATTGATTGAAAATCCAGAAATACCCCTTGAGTCTTGGACTTGTTCTTGGTCAAAATCAGAAACATGTGATGATCTTGGAGCCTTGTGACTTGTACAGCTGTCGATAATCGATCCCAAACGTTTATTTGTGCTTACTCATCAAGCAAAGGTTCTGGTTCGTGGATTCCCTACACATTTTTTGGAGTGTTGTTGCGAGGTGCATATGGGTGGGGACCTGGTGGCGTGTGGGGTTCGATTTGAGCGCGTGAGAGGTAGTAAGGGGCCCTCAATCACTGATCTGGAGCATCTTGGATCATACCCTTTTGTGATTAAGTGGCCATAGGATTAGGGTTTATGATGAAGTTTTATTTGGGGGTTTGATGTGTTTTGGGTTAACAGGATATGTTACCCGGTTCTAAAAACTGTTTAAAAGAAAAATTATATTAATCAAAGTGGATTAGGGTGAGCTGGCATGGGGTGGTGATGTGTAGGAATGTGATTGGTGGAGTGGAGTTTGGGTGTCTGGCAGAAAAGGTCCCCAATGTTTAATAAAAGCTTCATAATAAGTTTGGCCAATTTATATGCACTTTCCCTTTGTTACAAATTTTTGTTTTCACAATTTTGCCACAAATACTTTTTGAAAAAGTATTAGAAGGGTATTCTTTGTACTTTCATGAATCTTCAAGGGCTGATCTTGATATGTCTTAAAATTTAAGGGTCCAATCTTGTACTTATGAGTATACAAGGGCCTGAAGAGATAAGTCTTCAAACTTGAGGGACCATTCTTCCCAATTCTTCAAAGTGGATGGTCTTTTTTGTAATTTTGACAAACTTTATGGACTAAACTTGTAATTATTAATATACAAGGTTTTAAAGTGTCAATTCTTCAATATTGGAGGACCCTTCTTGCATAATATTTAAATCTTCAAGGGTTATTCTTGTAAAATCTTCATTAGGGCTTGGTTCATTGTGCGGCTTCATTTCCCGTGTTTGTTTTGCATGTTTCTTGTGATCTTTTGTCATTTTCTCAATATCCGTACCTAAAATACACAAGTAACAAACACAAGCATATATTTGGCCATTTTCATGATATTTTATGCATTTAAAGCCCGATTTGGATGATGACTATGTATAAAAGCAATCTCATCACTCCCCCATACTAAACCATTGTCGTGCCCTCACGCAATGCTAGAATAAAGTATCGTAGCATCTCCACAATTCATTTTTATTCACTTTTATTGAATGATAAACTAGCTACACTACTACTATTACTTATACTTGCGTTTTAGACATAATGTATGATTTTCATCGCAAAATGGGACGTTTAGGTTCATAGAATAAGAACACGTGAATGCTTCATTAGAAATAATTTCATCGTCCTCGATTTTCATCCCAAATTCCATGCTAAGCGTGTAACGAGATCATTGTCGTTATAAGTTAGTAATGCTAACACTACTCATATGCCCTAATCACGTACTTATCCCCCCATTTTCCTAAGTTGTATCTCTTATATTTTATTTTGTCTTGAATGTTTCACGAGGATACATTGTTTGACTTATGCGATAATAGAGATTTAGGTCTAAAAATAGAGTCCTAACGGTGTAACCAAGACCATCGAATTAATAACCCCTCCTAATAGACAACGATGTCAAAAAGTTAAGTCAACAAGAAGGATCGATAAACACGGTTTTATAACGGTTTTGAACATAAGACTTATTACCAAGACTTTTATACGCCTCCTAACGGAAGGGCCTTATTATCATAGGTTTACCTGCATCTTTTATTCAACTTCGTCATGAAGCTTTTATTATGACTTCGGTCTTCCCTTGCCTTTTATTATCCTCCATCATCGGTGGTTTTATTATGGCCAAAGATGTATATCCTCACGCTAAAGCGAATTTTGGATCTTTAAAGCTTCAAAGATTAAGGCTTGATTCACTTACAATTTTGCATAGATTTTTCAGCCTTGTGAGCTTCAAATTGTTTGCTTGATTTAGGTGAGCACTTGAAATCTTATTATTGGGTGAAGCTTTCGATTATTCGAGTTGCCAGTAATTCAAAACCGTGACGTTGGCGATACCTTAATGTCTTCCCAATTTAATTACATGGAAGCTACTAGAAAAGACTAGAAACCAACAATCAAGACTAAACCGCTAAGTCAATACTTATTAAGCAAAAAATATTTACAAGAGAAGGGAGAATAAGCAAACAACGAGAACACATGAGTATTTGAAAGAATACGAGTACTCTACGTTTAGCATAGTAACTTATAATTAACTCTATCATTTCTCGTCCTCATTTAAGAGACTTAGCCTAATAAAAAGTTAAGGAATCGAAGCTAAGTGCTCAACACGCACGGTCGAGTAAAAAATTACTCTTATTCTCGCCATCAGAAAATCTACATTCGTGTCTTCAAACACTTATAAAACATGAGAAAATTTTAAAATTTGGCCATTTTTAGCCTTATTTTGCAACAAAAACGATAAACAAAAAGATAAACTTTGGAAAGCGTGAAGGTTTGGCAAGGCAAGTATCTATTCACCCCCCCATACTAAAGTTAAACATTATCCTCAATTTTTCGAGTCTAAGGGTTGGAAAACCCCCATACTAGAGACGTAGTCGAATGCTTAATCTAGCATGAAAAGGGTGTAACCATTAAATTTAAAGCCGTTTATGAAGTGTGCTATAAACCTAAGGTTAGAACATTAAAGGATATATCATGGATATTGAGAAAGTCTTCAAAGCAAACGATCGAGTGCTCCCATAAAACGAACACGAGAGGCTCCAATCGCGAAGATCATGATCATCTAAAATCCACATATCACAAACAACCACGGAACAAAGGTTGGAAGGGCACAAATCCCCACACGTTACTACATTAGAAAGCGATAATATGTACATAGGATAAGCATGGGACTCCCCCACGAGGCACCTCGTTTTTTATTACCGAGTCTTGAGCTCGACTCGATCCCCTCAATACTAATTATCATTGGGGAAGGTGATTTTGTCGAGGTAGTTCAAGGATGGAACTTCCCCGCCAAAGTAGTGCTTCAACCTATGTCCATTCACCTTGAAATTGGGGCCATCATTTTGAGCTAGCTCGATGGTCCCATATGGAAAAACTTGAGTCACGGTGAATGGACCGGACCAACGGGATTTCAACTTACCGGAAAAGATTTTCAAACGAGAGTTAAAAAGCAAAATGTTAAAAACCCGGTTTTTAATTTTTGTATCATGCAACTTTTTAGTCTTTTCTTTATAAATCAATGAATTTTCATAAGCAATATCCCTTAATTCATCCAAGTCATTTAATTGCATTTTCCGGTGTTTTCCCGCGGTCTCCATATCATCATTACAATGCTTAAGGGCCCAATAAGCTTTGTGTTCAAGTTCAATTGGCAAGTGACAATTCTTCCCATACACAAGCTTATAAGGAGTTCACCCGATGGGCGTCTTATGAGCAGTCCTAAAGGCCCATAAAGCATCGTCCAACTTATCCGACCAAGATTGTCGGTTTTCCCCAATAGATCTATCCAAGATCCTCTTTAAAGCTCGGTTTGAAACCTCGACTTGCCCACTCGTTTGTGGGTGATAAGCCGTAGAAATACGATGTATAACCCCATATTTCCTTAGGACCCTTTCGAATTGGTCGTTACAAAAATGGGTTCCACGATCGCTTATGATCGCACGAGGGGTTCTAAACCGAGAAAACAAGCTTTTCAAAAATTTGACCACCACACGAGCATCATTGGTGGGCAAAGCCTTAGCTTCCACCCACTTAGATAGGTAGTCAACGACGACAAGGATGTACTTATTACCACGAGATGATGGGAACGACCCCATAAAGTCAATGACCCAAACGTCAAAGATCTCACACACTTGGATGATATTTTGTGGCATTTCATCGTTTTGTGAGGCTTTTCCTTGTCGTTGGCATGAGTCGCATGACTTTACAAGTGCATGTGCATCTCGGTAAATAGTAGGCCAAAAGAAGCCGGCATCAAAAACCTTCTTAGCCGTGAGATTAGCACCGTGGTGACCACCCCCGGGTCCCTCATGACAAGCTCTAAGGATGTTAGAAGCTTCGGTGCCAAATACACAACGTCGGATAATTTGATCGGCACAAGTTCGAAACAAGTAAGGGTCGTTCCAAAAATAGAACTTGATGTCACGAAAGAATTTTCGTTTTTGTTGAGTCGTCATACCCTTAATGATGAAGTTACCCGCATGATAATTTGAGATGTCCGCAAACCATGGGGTAGATGAATCAAGCTTAGAATTCACTACACCAAGTGTCTCGAGCGGAAATGTTTCGGTGATTTCCTTGGGCTCGTAAACACTTTGGTGAGGATCTTCCAAACGAGAGAGATGATCGGCCGCTAGATTCTCGGCTCCTTTTTTTTCAACGATTTTGTGATCAAATTCTTGAAGGAGGAGAATGCAACGAAGTAATCTCGGTTTTGCATCTTGTTTAGCCATAAGATACTTGATAGCCGAATGATCCGTATACACTATTCATTTAGTCAAGACGAGATAAGGTCGGAATTTCTCAAATGCATACACTACGGCAAGGAATTCCTTCTCCGTTGTAGTGTATTTTAGTTTAGCCTCGGTCATCGTCTTGCTAGCATAGTGAATACGAAAGAAGTGTTTTTCATGATGTTGCCCCAATACGGCCCCAATAGCGTAGTCACTAGCATCACACATGAGCTCAAAGGGAAGGTTCCAATTGGGAGCAACAAAATGGGAGATTCGGTAAGTTTCCTCTTAAGGATTTCAAAGGCTTGTACACAATCTTCGTCTAAGACAGAACGTGCATCTTTTTCAAGGAGATGTGTAATAGGTCGAGAGATCTTTGAAAAATCCTTGATGAATCGATGATAAAAGCCCGCGTGGCCTAGGAAACTCCTAACTCCCTTAACGGTTTTTGGATGAGGTAATTTGGCGATGACGTCTACCTTAGCTTGATCTACCTCAATCCTCGCTTTCGAAACCTTGTGCCCTAAGACGATTCCACTTTTAACCATAACGTGACATTTTCCCAATTAAGCAAAAGGTTGGTTTCCTCACAATGTTTTAACATTCTCTCAAGATTCGACAAACACGAAGTGAACGAATTACCAAACACGGAAAAGTCATCCATGAAAACTTCCATCGTCTTCTCGATCATATCATGAAAAATAGCCATCATGCACCTTTGAAAGGTTCCCGGTGCATTGAAAAGTCATAATGGCATTCTACGATAGGCAAACGTTCCATATGGACACGTAAACGTAGTTTTTTCTTGATCACGAGGATCGATAGGGATTTGGAAGTAACCGGAAAAACCATCTAAAAAGCAATAGAAATCGTTTCCCTCAAGACGCTCCAACATTTGATCCATGAAGGGCAAGGGAAAATGGTCTTTACGAGTGGCGTCATTCAACTTACGATAATCAATGCACACTCTCCATCCAGTCACGAGTCTAGTTGGAATTAACTCGTTGGTATCGTTTGGCACAACGGTCATTCCTCCCTTTTTAGGGACACAATGGATAAGACTCACCCAAGGACTATCAGAAATAGGGTAAATCATTCACGCGTCAAGGAGTTTTAGGACTTCATTTTTGATGACGTCGTGAATTTTGGGGGGGTTCACCCTCCTTTGACATTGGATTGCGGGTTTGTAATCCTCCTCCATTAAGATTTTGTGGGTACAAAATTTGGGATCGATCCCCTTAATGTCGGATAACTTCCACGCAATTTCCCCTTTGTGATCCTTTAGAACATCGACAAGTGCGGTTTTTTCATCATTTGAAAGTTCTTTCGAAATAATAACCGGCAACTTGTCGTCCTCCTCCAAAAATACATATTCAAGGTGAAGAGGTAAATCTTTCAACTCGAGGATAGGTGGCTCCTCAATTGAAGATTTGGGCTCGATACTCATAACCTCCTCGGGTGGAGGAAATGGGAAATTGTTAAGGAAATCCTTGATAATCGAGAAGTCCTCATCATTGTTGAGGTCTTCGTCACAAGTACGTGGAACATCGAATTCTTCCAACGTAAAACCACCACCTTCAAATGGAGTGAAGGTTGGCGTCGATTTATCAAGAATGGGATCTAACATAGTGGGATTGCCACTATTCTCATCATCACCAAAACCTAAAACTTCTTGTGAAAATTCCTCGCAAACAACGTCAATCAGGTCAATGAGGTTTACGGTTGCAACGGAATAAACATGAGAAATTGGAGAATTTTGAGTTGCGTTTATAACAAGTTCCTCGTCGTTGAAACGTAAGGTGATCTTTCTAGCATGCACATCAATTAAAGCCATAGACGTATCTAAAAACGAACGACCTAAAATGAGAGGAACTTGAGGATCCCTGGGAATATCGACAACGATAAAGTCTACCGGATAATATAACTTTCCCACTTTCACAATAATGTATTCCGCCAATCCACATGCGGGAATCGTGGAATGGTCGGCCAACTCGATAGACATTAGTGAAGAAGATTAGGAAGATTGAGCGACTTGAAGATTGCAAGTGGCATCAAGTTAATACTAGCACCAAGATCGGCCAAGGCATAGCATTCTTCCATATCTTGGATTACACAAGGAATCAAGAATTTACCGGGATCACCTACTTTTTGAGGTATGCGGTTAAGATAAACCGATGAACAACTAGACAATTGTTGCAATTTCTCCTTGTTGTTCAACATACTCTTAAAGTTAGCGGCAAATCGAGGAATCATGACCAAAGCATCGGCAAAACTCACATTAAAATGAACGTCACGAAACATTTTCATAAAAAGCTCAAATTGGTAGTTACCGCGCTCTTGACGTTTCTCCTTTCTAAGTCTCGATGGGTAAGGTAAGGGTGGTGTGGGTTGGGACATAGGCATAGCATTTGGAATCTAGGGTTCCAATGTTGGTAATGGGTCAACCGTAGGTGTGGCATGAGCGGTACTTCGTGGGATTGGGACATGCTCTTTTTCGACCACAACCTCGGGTTCTTCCTCAATTGCTTCCTCCGTAGGAGCAATTGGTTGAGGATTTGGTTCCTTAAGTGTCTTACCACTTCGTGTGGTAATCGCTTTCATCTCTCCCTTCTGGTTTGATATGGTGTTACTAGGAAGACTACCCGAAGTAGAGGCTTTGTTCCCCATGACCGCTTCCAAAATAGCATTAAGCTTAACATCTTGACTAGCGGCTATTTGGTCTATCCTTTGTTCAAGCCTAGAATGACTTTGCTCAATTTTATTATTTTGACCTCTAATTTGATTACCAAAATCATTTTTCAACTCATTTTTCATATTGGTATTTTCCTTAGCTAAATTAGCCAACTCCTTTGCGTTTTTAGCCGTTTCCCTAGCTTGACTATCCAATTGCTCTTGAATGTTTTCCAAAATCTTATCATTTGCCGAAGCGTAATTCAAAAAGTCATTTGGAAGCTCTTTAGTGTAAGCATTTTGAAGACCTTGACTTGGGTTTTGAAAATTACGGTTTTGGTTTTGATTTTGCAATTGACTACTACCCCCTTGATTCCCATTGTTGTTATTACCCTTGTAATTGTTTCTTTGATTGTTTTGGTAACCAACTTGATTGTTTCGATAATTGTTAGCATTTTGATTTGGTGAAAAACCCGGTGGAGTCAATTGATTAGTGCGGGTAACTTGACCGTTTTGGTTATAAGTTCCCGCGTCCGCGTAGGCACTCGAAGTGTTACCACCGTTGGTAATGCACTCGGAGTAATCGTGAACTCCACCACAATACATACAAGAAACCTCAACCGCTTTACCCGTAGCGGGAGTGGGTTGTTCACCAACTTTAAACTCAACTAACAATCCTTTAAGCTTATCAAAAATCTTGTTTTCCAAATTTGCCTTAATTTGGCAAGCATCGATGGTATGTGACAATGAAGGCGAAGGCGAAGAACAAGTCTTATGAACACTCGATGTGCTACGAGGACTATAAACCTTAGACCTATTCTCAATGATTAATGCTTCCTCGACCGTTTTACACAAAAAATTACCACCCGCGGCGGCATTAAGATAATCCCTTTCATGATCATTCAATCCATTGTAAAACGTGTCAATTTGATGCAAGTCGGAAAAACTATGATGCGGACATCCGTGCAACATTTCCTTAAACCTATTCCAAGCCGTTGAAAAACTCTCATTATACTCTTGTGAAAACTTTGAAATCTCGTTTTTCAAATGCGTAGTCTTAGAGGGCGGAAAAAATTGGTTCACGAACTTTGAAACGAGATCCTTCCACGTCAATATAGAATTGGGTGGCTCTTTCTCTAACCATTTTAGCGGGCCCCGCTAAGGAATACGGGAAAAGCATCATCTTAATCGAGTCGTTAGAGACGTCCTTAAACTTACAAGTGGCGGTAAGACGATTGAATTGGCGAATGTGGTTATGAGGGTTGTCCTTTTCGTCACCACGAAACTTGTTGTTTTGAATCATGGACAACAAACCGGTCTTAACCTCAAAATTCTCCGCAAGGATATCGGGAATCACAATCGCTTCTCCATAACCCTCGCTGGGTGCTTGAAGCAACTCCATCATAGTACTATTAGCCATGGGAGCTTCTTGTTCTACGATGGGTTCGTCAATAGGAGACTCCTCACTAGAAAGATTAGGTGTGGTTTCTTTTCGGTTTCTTCGTTTACGTGCACGTCTAGTTTGGTTACGAGTTTGCACCGTCACGTACAACGTGAGGATGAGCAAAGAAGATTCTTTTTGGTATTTTTAATTTTTCCAATTTTTTGTGGTTTTTGATTGTTTTTACTTTTTTTGGATTTTGTGATTGTATTAGGTAGACAAAAATCTACAAATCTCCTCCTTAATCAAATCTCTTGATCAAAGAAGTCTCAAGGAATGAAAACGATCACGTGAATTGAACGCCTTCGATGACTTTAGAACGTTGGTGGAACACCGAAACGTTCAAGAGGGTTTAATCAAATGAAACCAAGAAAGTATATATATGATACTTAATAATACTTTGCACGGCAAAACCCCCGATTAGCTTTCAATCTCAAAATACTCACAAGCAAGCGGGGAAATGAGGCGGCGCGAAGCACTTAAGAGCCTTTTTCCTTAGGGTATATTTTATAATACCCGCCTTCTACCCACCTTATAGTTTGTATTTTTCAAAATTGAGCTTCACGAAAGTATTTATCTATTTTTGCCTTTTTTCTTTTGGTTTGAGATTCGAATACAATGATTGGGTAATAACCTCCCAAGTCAAGGTTGTGTTTTCGCACTTTTGGAGTACATGTGAATTTATTGTTCAACGTATACAATATAGTAATAGTATTCAACAAAAACGAAAAACAGATAATACGTATTAGTACAGTGCTACTAATACAAATAGATATTACGGCTATATAAAAACAACAATTTTCAAATCAAAACACAACACGCTTTTCCGGCAGCGGCGCCAAAATGATGTTGAGTAAAATACGTCTTTTAGGAAAAAGAACGTAAAAGCGGTAAGTATTAAGTGTTCGTTTAGGAAAACGAAAGCACTTATGATCCTTTGTGTGGGATCGTTCTCAAGGAGGCTTGGTGTGAGTGTTAAGAGATGATTAATTTGTGATTATATTGATGAGAAAAGAGAAAGAAAACGACGAATTACTCTAAAAATTACCCTACAATGCAAAAAACGCGAAATCGTAAAATTCGACGAAACGAAAAAGTATTCTAAAAATTACCAAACAATTACCTAAAATAAAGAAAAATACAAATATCTCAAATTTGAAAACCAAATTATCTAAAACCTATTTAATAATTTTAAAATAATTTTTAAAGTTGATTAAAATCCTCAAAATTGAATAAAATTAAAAATGAGCTAAAATGAAAACTAAATTGATTATAAACCTCAATTTGATTAAATAAAACCTAAAAAATATTTTTGAAAATTTTTAAACTAATTTTTTCTATTTTTAAATTACTTTATGAAATTTAAACCTAAAAATAAAGATAGAAATTTAAATAAGAACAGGAAGAAAAAACTTTTTGAACAGAAAAATTATTAAATGCTATTAAATCACGGATAAAATGTAAACACCCCAAAAAAATGTGCCCAATAAGCTAAAACAGCTTATCAAGCTTGCTGCTTTATATAAATAAGCACCACTAACAATTGCTTAAGTAAAAGAACTTGTAGAAGTTTAAAGAAGATTAAGGCTAGCACACTGGTAAGGACCCTGAGCCCTCCAACGAGAGGTCAGGGGTTCGAAGCCGGGCTAGTGGTTTTTTTTAGTTTTCGAATTTTTTTTTATTTTTATTTTTTTATTTTTTTATTTTTTTTAATTTCTTTTTACCCACTTGTTTACTGTAATGTATTATCCCCAGATCACAAACTTGGTCGAAAATTTAACTCAAATATACACAAGTAGGATTTGGTAAAACCACCAGACTTCACTACTCACTTTTTTTTTCTTCTTGATTCTTGCTCACAGTTACACAACCAACTCCAAAATACAAACTCAAACACAATTAACTGAATCACGCCGCAAGTATAGCCAGATTACGCAGAAACTTTCAAGTGTTCTATGACTTACTCATGACTCAAGCTCGGCATTAAACCCCTAACTTAAATACTCAGTTAAAAACTGGGCCTTCCCTTTTTGTTTTCTTGGTGACTGGTGGTTTACACTCAGGCACAAACAGATTACACATTAAGCTAAGACAAGCAGGCGGCTTCCTTGTTTATAAACTTTGCTATTTTTACTGTCACTGTAATGGTAAATTTGAATCCCAGATTTTGGTAATGATTGACTGTTAAGTTGCAAATGTCAACCCACAAACCAGTTGAGTTTGTGGGAGTCTGATACAATCACGAATGAACACCAAGCACACAAATAAACAACCCAAGTACCACAGATCAACAGAATTGAACCAAGCATGCAAAAAAAACAAATTCCTACTTAACACATTAAGAACAAGAAATTAAAGAGACTGCAATTGAAACTAATGGTGTAAGAGTGAAAGTTGATAAACTAGTATGAGCATAATAAGCAATTTTAAACCACGATGACACTATCACAAATATACTCCTAACTGAAGATCGAAATTAAACTAGAGCTTCACTGTATTCGGGCCTACGCAACTGATTACACCCACCAAATTTCAACAAGTTACTGATTTAAACACCTTTGTCATGCAATCAAATACAATAGCCTACACTTATAAGCAAGTAACGAACAAAAAAAACTATGAGCATAAAAAATGACTTTTTTTAAAAAAAAACTTTTTTATCTTAATCAAAACAGACTAGAACTGATTCAAAGTGACAGAAATACGATTAAATCTTTGGTTTTGGTTTTGTTAATAAGTGAAGAGCATACCACAAGTACATGACTTGTGGTTTGCTGAAATACAGTCAAAACTTCAAACTTGATGATCGATCAATATCAAACCTAATCACAAAATCTCTAGCACCCTAGCCTTTGTGAGCACCAATTAGCAGATCACAATCAAATTGCACAAACTCAAGTCAGTCATGCAAGGTTTGATTCTGAATAATAACTACAATTAAATAAAAACACTATTATATCAACTATGAATGAACACAACAGTAGCAGCTACGAAATATTACGGCAGCCTAGAGATGACAAATAAAACTTCAATCTAAAAATCGCAACGAATCATGCCATAATTTTATACCCAAATAACACGCGGATAAGGACAATCACGAGCATAGATTCACACCAAATTTACGCAGTAAATGAGACTAAAAACTGGGCAGCAAAATAAAGAAATCGACAAACCTCAGGGATATACATCCATACCCCCGACTTTCGAGCTTATGTGCTAGCAGTAAAAGCACAAGCTTCCCGATGCTAAAAAAAATAAGAACTCAAGGATTCAAAGTTTGAAGGCTTTGAATCGATGAGGGTTAGCCAAGATTTATATAAAGAACAGAACGAAAAGGTAAAACTAGTCTCTTGCAAGACTTTAGCACCATGAGCTACTAACCCCAATCCTTATATCTTCACTATCCCATAACCCGACTTTCGTTTATGGGATTATGATCAAATATAAGTCTCGTGTCCTAAGCTGTTGAGCCCAATGTACTTAGCAAGGATAACTAGTTAAGATTTCAAAAACTTTTAAAAACTTTTAAAAATTTAGAACCAACTGAACAATGATTATAACTATAACTCAATCAGAAAAAATAAATAAACCGGGACTAGCTTTCTTCACATAACACTTAACCAACTTTTATTCATAAAAGGGGCATTACAAGGATGTGAACAAGGAAAGCAAGAACAACCTGGCAACTACTGCCTCCCTCCCTTTATATAGGGGTTACAAAATATTCTAGAAAAAATAAAATATATCTAACCCTAATTGATTGAAAATCCAGAAATACCCCTTGAGTCTTGGACTTGTTCTTGGTCAAAATCAGAAACATGTGATGATCTTGGAGCCTTGTGACTTGTACAACTGTTGATAATCGATCCCAAGCGTTTATTTGTGCTTACCCATCAAGCAAAGGTTCTGGTTCATGGATTCCCTGCACATTTTTTGGATTGTTGTTGCGAGGTGCATATGGGTGGGGAGCTGGTGGCGTGTGGGGTTCGATTTGAGCGCGTGAGAGGTAGTAAGGGGCCCTCAATCACTGATCTGGAGCATCTAGGATCATACCCTTTTGTGATTAAGTGGCCATAGGATTAGTGTTTATGATGAAGTTTTATTTGGGGGTTTGATGTGTTTTGGGTTAACAGGATATGTTACCCGGTTCTAAAAATTGTTTAAAAGAAAAATTATATTAATCAAAGTGGATTCGGGTGAGCTGGCATGGGGTGGTGATGTGTAGGAATGTGATTGGTGGAGTGGAGTTTGGGTGTCTGGCAGAAAAGGTCCCCAATGTTTAATAAAAGCTTCATAATAAGTTTGGCCAATTTATATGCACTTTCCCTTTGTTACAAGTTTTTGTTTTCACAATTTTTGTCACAAATAGTTTTTGAAAAAGTATTAGAAGGGTATTCTTTGTACTTTCATGAATCTTCAAGGGCTGATCTTGATATGTCTTAAAACTTAAGGGTCCAATCTTTTACTTATGAGTATACAAGGGCCTGAAGTGATAAGTCTTCAAACTTGAGGGACCATTCTTGCCTATTCTTCAAAGTAGAGGGTCTTTTTTGTAATTTTGACAAACTTTCGGAACCAAACTTGTAATTATGAATATACAAGGGTTTAAAGTGTCAGTTCTTCAATATTGGAGGACCCTTCTTGCATAATCTTCAAATCTTCAAGGGTTATTCTTGGAAAATCTTCATTAGGGCTTGGTTCATTGTGCGGCTTCATTTCCCGTGTTCGTTTTTGCATATTTCTTGTGATCTTTTGTCATTTTATCAATATCCGTACCTAAAATACACAAGTAACAAACACAAGCATATATTTGGCCATTTTCATGATATTTTATGCATTTAAAGCCCGATTTGGACGATGAGACTATGTATAAAAGCAGTCTCATCAGTGGCCCTGAAGACAGCGCTGCTGATCAAACACCAAATCCATCATCTCCCAGATCTCATCAGGTAAAAGACTTAACCAATCAAGTTTTGGTTCTTCAGTCGCAGGTTGTCAAAATCCAAGAAGAAAAAGCTTCTACTGAAGCTGAAGTGACAAGATTGAATGCTCAACCAGCTCCACCAACTGTTGAGGAGATCAAGAATATTGTGATGGCTGTTGTTGAGACTTTGGTCAAGGATTTGGTCAGCAATAAAGATCTGAAGAAATCCATGGAATCACTTGTGGACTCCATCAATCATGCCACCATGGAGTTCCCTACAGAGTTTGTTCGAGTACCTGGCCAGGTAAACGAGCTATGTGATTCTATCTCTAAAATCAAGGACAGGGTGGCCAGGCTGAAACAACAGAAGCTGACTGTATCTAAAGAGCTTCAACAAAAAAATAGTTGCTCTACATGGTTTTCTAACTTTACTGGCCAATGTATCATCTTCTCTTAACGCTCTTACTGCCTCTCTCCCTAGTGGTGCATCAGCAGAAGTTGTTATGCATTCTTCTGTTGAGGGGGAGAAAACCACTACTGTCCAAGCTTTATTTAAAAGGTATACAAGTAAGAGAGCTCAAAAGCAGCCAGCATCAGTGCCAAAGTTACCATTTGCTTAACACATCCCTGCTAAGTCTAAGGGGTAGTCTTCATCAAAAATAAGCATATAGAAGGGCTGACCACTAGTGATGATTCTTCTGAAGAAGGATCTCCTACCATCCATCCCGAGAACAAGGGTGACTCTGCATCCATGAAAGACTAATCAAGTTGGGTGTGGTCACTCAGGAGGACATAAACAAAGTTGTCAGAATCAATGAAGCTGACAAGCTCAGAAATCTGAAGCAAGATCTGTATCACGAGATAGGAGAACCAATGGTGGAAAACATCTTCAAAAATAAAATGTTGTATGAAAAGTTCTGCTTTGTCAGACTAAATAGACAAAGTCCTTCAGAAATTACCAATATTGACATGCACCCCCAAAGGCAATATTGATCTCAAGTTCCACAGAGCTGATAATACTGATGAGATTCTGGATGACTTCTAGGCAAAAGAACTCCTTCTAACTGAGTGGCTAAAGATGGAGCAAAAGCTGGCCAAGAAGAAAACAAAAAGATAGGGTGAAGTGTTGACTAGAATTTCTCACTCCAAGAGAAATCATGACAAAATGGGTGAATTCCTCAAAATCAATGTTGATATTTTGCTGGAGGAACAAGATCCCATTCTGGAGCTGAACAAATTGTCAAACCAAGTTAGTCCTGGTGTCGGTGACATCTTTGTCACCATAAAGAAATACAAAGGGTTTGTTCAGTTTCATAATCATCTTCCTGGGCATGTACTTGAAGAACCAGAACTAGGGATGATTTTGCTCAATCATCTTGGAAGACAAGATTTTGTAGGCATCAGTGACCTGGATGATATGAACAATGAACAATCATGGAATGTCCAGAGAGTGTTCTTCCTACACCATAGGGGACCAAGTTTAACTGAAGCTGCAAGGACCTTCAACATGTGCTTACTAGGAGTTGTGGATATCAGAAACATGAATCCACTGGTGCAAAGTCCAATTATTGAAGAACTTTGACCTGAAAAGAAATAGGATAATCATTTGTATTTCTATCTTGTATTTTGTAACGTTTATGAATGAATGATTATCAAATGTTTATAACTACTTTTATTGTTCATGCAAGTAAGAAGAAGTTGTTATGCCCACTTACTACTGACTTTAACTTAGGCTATTTGTATATCCAAATAGGGGGAGATTGTTGGCTCAATATTTACTGACACTGAAGCAACTCTAGGATTTGAATATAAAATCCCCATAAGTATTTCATGGTCAGCAGAAAGGTGGCTCTGCTGAAGCATGACCAGAGGAACAAGATTCCTACTGAAGAAAGACTTTTTGAAGGATGTTCAGCTTTCCTCTTCCAGAGAACTTAGAAGACAAAGGAGTCTTTGCTTCAGTGACCAGGCGGTCTAGTTTCTGAAGAACAAATCCTGAAGAAGAGCTTTCAATTCAATTTGGTCTGACAATACCAAACTGAAGGATGTCGATCTCCTCTAGGATGCTAAAGATACTTCAATATTCTGAAGGTTTACATTAGGCAGGAAAAGATTTACTTAAAGTCAAAGTGGAAAAGGTTGCTTGTAAAGTTAACTATAAGTACAACTTTTATCTTTTCCTAGATTAGTTTAATTGTACTTTGTACTTCTTATCCAGCATGGGCATTCAACCACCCACTAAATGAACACTTGCATGGTAACATGTGATATGTAAACCCTATTCTGTTTCTCGTATAAAAGGGATGCATATGGGAGAGAATCGGTTAACTCTCTTGACTCAAAAGATAGAAATCTTCCAAGAGCCATTCTCTCCTAACATCAACCAAACCATAAGGCGAAAAGCTTATGAACGTTTTGGTTGAGACTTAAACTCTTGATTTTGGTTAGAAGTTTAAGTAAAGGAGATCACCCCAACATTGTCATTCAAACACTTTGTTATTCCGCAAACAAAGTGGGTTATAGATTCTTTATTGAATTATAATAAAATGTCTATACGTTGAAAAGTATTTGGTATTGTTGTTTAAATCTTAAGTATTGTATTGATTTTTAAAACAACTAACTTGAATCCACAATACAATGTATTACTTAAGGTTGACAAGTAATATCGTGTTAAAAGGGACCAACAGACTTTCACTAGTTAATAACCTCCTTTATACCGGTGGAGAAACCCTTACACGTCGCTTATAATCTTTACCGACACCTAAGCTAAGATGTCGTGTTATTTACACGGATACAACAACTCCATTCACACTATGTATTTTGAGGACTAAAATACTAGCTACACTATTACACAAGTAGTAGACGTATGGGTACAAAAATGATGATTGTATTGATAGTACTTAACACAATTAGACAAGTAAACCTTGAAGGATCAAAGCTTGGGTGTAGAGTTCTTGTATATGATCTTCAAAGAGTGTAAGATCTATATCATAGGAGACAAGAATGAGAGTAATAATAGAGATTAGAATGTTAGAGATAATTAGAGATTATATAGATTATAGAGAATAGAGGTGAGTTGAGAGCTTGGAGAATGTTTGGTATTTAAAGGCAACATGATCAGCCGATCACGGATCCCACAGACCAAATCATTTGGGTCCGCCTCTTTACGTTTGGGTCCGTGCCGACTTTTGTTGTCTCATAAATACCTTGTCCAAAATCACACTCAATCATGATTATACTAGCATTTGAATTTTGTTATCAGATATATGGAGTAAGTACTATGTATTTTGTACATGTTAAGTTTATAGAAAATCTTTATAAGTGTATAGAACTTTTTATAAAAGTTAGAAACATAAAATCATTGATCTAAAGCTTTAGTGTTTTTTTTAACACAAGCTTAAAAATACATTCAATGTTTTGTCGTTAACAAAACTTTAGAGGGATTAAAAATATAAACATTGTTTTAACGCGATACTTGTGTTCACAAAAAGTATATAGAAGTGCTTATTATAGAATGATAAATTAATTTTTGTTGCGATGATATATTTACTTTTGCATAATGATTAACGGTTTGAGAGATATCTTAATTTTAAGAAATAGTATGAAAGTGATTTTTTATTTAAATTAAAAAAATAATTAGTCTAAACCATTAGATGAAAATAAGTTGGATTGTTGAGATTAAAGGATTTATTTTTGATAAGATAGTGTTGTATATAAATCTTTTCTTATCTATTTATATATATTACATCAATTATTAAATAAGACAAAAAAGTTAAAGAAAAAAAACATTCAAAAAGTCTAAATGAATATTTTATATGGGACAAATGGATCAAAATTTTAAAAATGTTTTAAACACACCCTTGCACTTTTCTAAATAAACAGTACTTAGGTAAAATTCGACGCCACTGATGAGAAAGGGTAAAACATTTTTACAACTCAAAACCTAGTGTCCCAGATAAGGAGGGGAAAAAGCATTATGGACTCAAATCGTTCTTGTCTTGCTTGTTGTGCTTGTATTGCTCCATATACTCTCGGCTAATTACTCTATCTTGTCCTTGTCGTTCCCCCTCACTTGAAAAGAACTCTCCCTTCAAGTTCTCACCATCAAAGTCTTCATCTACCTCGAACATCTTCTCACGATGAAACTTGTACTTTGGCTTTGTGTCACATTAACTTGAGAACCGTTTTTCTTCACTTCTTCACACGTTTTCACATTTCCTATGATTGGCATAAAACAAACTCTCTCTCTCTCTCTCTCTCTCTCTCTCTCTCTCTCTCTCTCTCTCTCTCTCTCTCTCTCTCTCTCTCTCTCTCTCTCTCATAGATATCGATGTCTAGTTCTCGCGACGAGGCTTCGAAACCTCGAATGTATTCAAATCGTTAACTTGAGCCTATATTTCCCACATACCGCCTTTAAGAAATACGGTTCTTTAATTTAAATATTAATGTTTGCTTCACGGCTATGAACTTTTTATATCTCTATCATTATTAGAACCTACAACTTCTTCACAACTATTGAAACCAACTTTCTTTGTTGGTTCCAATAGTAATACTAAAACTTTATTATCACGTTGCTAGAAATTTGAAGATCTTAGATTTTCTCAACGTGCTCATTAACAACTTTAGCCTTCAAACTTATTTTTCAACCATAACCTACTTTGGTAATTGTGGTTTTACTTACCATATGCAATTTTACTTTATTTCCATGAGAAAAGGTGAAGATTAACAGATCATACTCACCCTTAACCTCATTTCAACATGATTTTCCACACAACATACGACTCTCATCAGTATTATATACAATACAAAGTGCTTACACCTTATAAAATGATTGTTACTCGAACTTAAAAACTTGGTAACTTTATATTAGAAACCCTCAATTGGAAAATTTAACATGTCGACCAATTTTGCTGAAACCGAATTATTTAATCTATACTAAATAACTCGAAGGTCTCCCATTCGAGCTCACTTGGGATATACTCCCAAAGACACATAAAAACCTTCAATATCTTTCTAGTGGTCTAAAATAATTCATAAAAATGCTTACCAATAAGGGATATCCGTCAGTCGAAACCCAACACCCTTTGGGGTGTGTCATTCGATAAAATGAATGCGCAGGCTAGGTCTGACCAGTTCAAACCCCACGTTCTCTTCCCTATCAAGGCTTTCGCGCCAAGGTATGAATCTTGGTTCATTGCCACTTTAATCCCCTAAAATCAAAGGACACCCCACCGTCATCGGTTTTTTCTGCAGAGGCATGCTCTAGTTTATTTCATCACTTATAAATAGATGGGAATGTCACTTACATTTGATTACTCTATCAGTACCTATATTACATCCTTACGCACTTATTCAAATTATAATCACAAATTAGAGGTGATTCCTAGGTACCAACCTATGCGCTTCACTTAACGTAGTGGTTCTATTTGTGTTAAATAGCCCGTTAAGGCCCGCCTTAAGGCGTGACTTTCACGCTAAGCAATATGTCAAGGCACGCTACAACATGAGGTGCGGTGTTTTTTTGAATTCAACTCCAGAAAATAAATATTATTATATATAAGGAGAGTTTTATAACTTTAATTATTATGTACAACACTTATTGTAAACTCAATATAAGTATAATACTAAAATATGATAAAACGAATAAATATTTTTATATGTTGTGCCGCCATAAGTCACGCTTTAAAAATGATGAAGTTCCGCTTTAGCCGCTAAAGCGTGTAGCTTGAAAATGCCGCCACGCCACACCTCACACTATTTATAACCATGATTGCAAGTTACCAACGGCCTTGTAGTTCAACCATCATTATTATATCCTTCTATTACCATTGATGGCACGGTCGTGCTATATATAGTACAATTAGTGGCGCCATCCATGGGACACTATAACTAGACTCGTTTGAACGTAGCCCATAACCGTCAAACAACCTTTCATTTTAATTTGCTATATACGATTGAAAAGCTATGAATGCCTTGTTTTCTTGCAAAATATAATATGTTACATACGACTGGAAAGCTATCAATACTTAGTTTCCATGAAAAATAAAATGTCGAAAGTCTAGAAATATAGAAAAAGTTATGTTTATTTTTTTGCATGTTTTAGATATTCGTATATATTCAAATTAGTATCTATTCACGTGTGATTTTTCAAGAAAGATTGAACAACGGAAACCGTTTAAAAAATAGAACAAAAATTTCTTGGAAAGCATATCAAAGTTCCATTCTATAAAAATATAATTAACTAATTTTTGTGTTGGTTTATTTTTTTCTTCACGGCTAACGGTCGATAAAAATACAATTAAATGCTTATCGTGTTGGTGTATTTTTTCGCTTAATAATTAATGGTTAAAGGATATTAATTTTTTTGAAAAAAAAGGTGAAAGTAGGTTTGTGATCTGGTCTAAAAAGGAAATGAGCAAATTAATCTCTTGATATGTAAATGATATGTTTGATATCAAAACAAACTTATATTTATTTATACTAATATATAAAGAGCTCATCTTTAAAATTAAAAAAGTTGAAATTCATCATTTCCATATATAAACATACTGCTTAAATAAGAAACAAGTGTATTAACCATTACATCATGGGTTCGACCATCAGGTGACGGGTTTGACCACCGTATCAACCCGATCGAGTCATCGGATTACGGGTCCAACCATCAAGTCAATCTGGTCGAGTCACCATTTTACGGTTTCGCTCACTGGGTCAATTCGATCGACGCCCGAGTCACGACTTCGACTACCGGGTCAACCCGATCGAGTGACCAAGTCACCGGTTCGACCACCGAGTGAGATATCATAAGCTATCTGCCGCTATGTGCGGATACACGTCTAGTAAATATATATGTTCTCTTCTAAAAATGTGTCAAATTCAACTTTGAGGGATTCTACAACCACAAAATGTTTACAAAGTATTTTTTTACAAAATGAAACGTCATACATTCATTGGAAGTTATGAATATTAAAGATAGAGAGAGAATTAATTAAGATAAATTTAATTGGTGACAAGTTGTGGAAGTTTATTTGTAAAATTTTTATGGATCTAGTATTTTTCTTCAACTTTTGCACCAATTACAAATCCACAAACCCGACTTGCACACTAAACGCACCCTAAAAACTTAAGGGTGGCCAAGTGTTTCGGAGGCCTAAAGCTATATTAAAAAATACGATCGTTTCAATTCTTTGCTTTTTGTGTATTAGTACCTTTTGACTCATTAAATGAATAGAACATTCAACTATCATACATAAATACTCTAAAAAAGAAAGAGTTTGTTGAAGATTAAGAAAAAATATTGTTAGAAAAAGAACAACCCAAAGTCTTTTAATTATAATTGAAGCTATGGCTAAAGAATCGAACTATACTTAGGAAGAAGTCTTGTTCGTACTCGTCAGTTTAGGTTTGACACAAAAAACGAAACGATATGAATAGTTAGATGAACGGAAGTTGGTGTTCATGTTTTTTGTTGAAAAAGAACGTGTTCTTGTTTGTTCCTTAAGACACTATTTATAAACCATTCTTGAAACGTTTAATTTGTTTGCAATTTTAGCAAAAAGTTATTTGATGTTATAACATTAAATGAGTTTAATATGTCTTTTTGTTATAGTAAAAAATAGACCTAATTCATCTTTAAAACTCACATAAAGATTTGGTCATATTGACCTAAAGAAAAACTAAGGAAACATTCATAATTTTTGTAAACATGTGCTTTAGTATATCGACAGCATGTCTAAGAAATTAAACCTTGATTTATAACAAATTACACTAAGGGGTGGTTGGTTGGGTGTAAAGATATGTCTTGTCTGTGATATTATGTTTATTTACATGGTATCAGAGCACTGGTTATAGATCTTTCAGCCAAAGAAGCTCTCTCGGTTCTTTTTATTATAATCAATTTTTTGATTTTCCGAAACCCTAATTACTTTTTTTAGGGTTTTATACTTTGGGTGGTGATTCTTGCTCTCTCGTCGTGTCTGGAAGGTTGTTTTGGTGGTGCCGTTAGTTTTTCTTGGAAAATATTATTAGGGTTTTCACAAACCCTAATTTATTTTTTGGGGGTTTTGATTTTGTGGTGCCCAGGAAGCTTTAATAGGTGTTTCCGTTGATTTATTCGGTGGTGCCGTTAAAAATCTTGAAGATTGGATTAGGGTTTCTTGAAACCCTAATTTAATTTTTGGGGGTTTTCTCTATTATTGGTATCCTGGTATCACCTTGGTGGTGTCGTTACCATTTTTTGCTAATTTACACAGGTACATTTGCTAGGGTTTGCTAACCCTAACTTATTACTTTTTTGGGGTTTCTGATTGGTGGTTCACACATCCTCTAGACTAAGTGAATCTAGAGATTGGGTGTCTTTTTTGTTGTTTCCGCTGTAAGTCTTCTTTCATTTTTCTTTCTTGCCTCCTTCTTGGTTACTATTGTGGGTCACTCTTGTCTTGTGTGTGGGTGCAAACGGATTCGGTTAACATCTTGACCCTCCAGCCTTGACTGGTGTGGATACCTGCTCTGGCCAATCCCAGTCCACAGCTTGACATTTCTGGTGCTCACCTTTTGAGTGTTTATTGTGGTTATATTTGTCTTGTTCTATCTGCTTTATTTTACCTGCCTTGGTTTATCTGTTTGGTTTGCTTTCTGCTTATTTCTTTGGGTGTTTTCTTGCTCTCTCTGTGTGTGAGTTATGAGTGCTAGTGGTGCTCCTCCTCCACCACCCAATGGCGGTGGAGGAAATGGTGGTGGTGGGGGCTTCCCTAAGACCACCACCAATCCTGTTGCTCTCATCAGCAACTTGGATGCTGGAAACCCACTTCACATTCATAATAGTGATAATAGCATCTCTGTCCTTGTCCATTTCAAGCTGTTGGGGACTGAGAACTATAGGATGTGGAACAATGCTATGAGACTTGCTTTACAAGCTAGGAACAAATTTGCTTTTGTTGATGGGTCTTGCTTAAAAGAGTCTTATACTGATGAAGTGTTGTGTGCTCAATGGGATAGATGCAATGCTATGGTTCTTACTTGGATTATGAATGTGGTTTCTAGTGATGTTTATATGGGTCTTGTTTATTCTGAAAATGCTGCTAATGTCTGGAAAGAGCTTAATGAAACTTATGACAAGGTTGATGGTTCCATTGTTTATAATTTGCTTCAAAAGATTGGGTCTGTTAAACAAGGGGGTAGTTCTATATCTAATTATTATCATAGGTTAAACTCTCTATGGAGAGAGCTTGATGTTGTTTCTAAGATTCCTAAATGTGTTTGTGCTGTTAAATGTTCTTGTTCTGCTAGCACTGAATTAGCTTATGCAGTTTCTTATGGGGCTTGATGACTGTTATCAGTCTGTTAGGACTGCTCTTCTCACCAGGGATCCACTCCCTGATGTTAAGGAAGCTTATGTCACTGTATCTAGAGAGGAATCCCATAGGGGTGTTCCTGATAACTCTGATCATGCAGAGGCAAAATTGAATGCTACTTCCTTTGCTGCTAAGACCTTTAATCAAAATAGGAGAAACACTTCCAATGTTTCTAATAAAACCCCTAACAAGGGCAATGGGTCTAAAAACTTTAGAGGTCCTAACCCTAATCTTTTGTGCACTCATTGCAATCAAATTGGTCATACTGTTGATATATGTTTTGAATTGGTTGGTTATCCTGCTGGTTATGTAAAAAAGGGGGTAATAATCAAAGGCAAATTGTTTTTAAACCCAACTTTAATGCAAATTGTGATATCAAAACTGGAGAAAAATAAGCTTCCACTTGTAATTCTCCAAACTCTTTCACCAGTAAACAAATGCAGAAGCTTCTCACTTGATCAATGATTCCTCTGGCAACACTCAGTCTAACATGGCAGGTAGAATTTCCTTCTTTAATGCTAATGTTTAGTTCAATGTGAATTTTTCTAAGTTCTTTTGTGGGAACTCTAAATTTCTTGTTAAAACTATTACTTTGGGGTGGATTATTGATTTTGGGGCTAACCAACATCTTACCACTTCCACGGTGGGTATGTTCAATATTGTTGATATTTCCAACCTCAACATCTCTGCTGGTCACCCCAATGGCACTGTTGCCAATATAAGTCACATTGGTGACCTCAAACTTTCTAACAATGTTTTTCTTCATGATGTGTTGGTTGTTCCTGGTTATTGTGTTAGCTTGATGTCTGTTAACAAACTTATTAAGTATAGTAAATTGTTTGTTGGTTTTGATGAGGATAAATGTTACATTCAGGACTTGGCCAAGGGTACTACTCTGGGGACTAGTAGTGAATCTGGGGGGCTCTACTTGTTTGATGACCTTAAGACTAAAAGCCTTGGTACTGTTAATACTGCTATGACCTTTAATACCTCTAAGGATATCTCGCATTGTAGACTTGGTCATCCCTCTGACCAAGTTCTCAATGCCCTCAAAATTGACCTCAAACTTTCTAAAAACACCTCCATATCTGTTTGTGAAACTTGTCACAGGGCTAAACAAACAAGGGAACCCTTTCCCTTGAGTGATCACAAGTCCAGTAAACTCGGTGACCTTGTTCACTTGGACTTGTGGGGCCCTTACAAGGTTCCTAGTAAGGAAGGGTATAGATACTTCCTTACTATTGTGGATGATTACTCTAGAGCTGTGTGGACCTACCTTTTGAAATCTAAGGATGAAGTGTTTGAATGGTTAACTCAATTTATTAATCTTGTTAAAACTCAGTTTGATACCAAAGTTAAAATTTTCAGATCTGATAATGGGACTGAATTTGTCAATAACAAAGTTCACACTATGCTCTCTTCTTTAGGTATCATCCATCAGACCTCTTGTGCTCATACCCCTCAGCAAAATAGAATTGCTGAAAGGAAACATAGACACCTGCTCAACGTTGCTAGGAGTCTTATGTTTCAGGGTGGGATTCCTATCAATTTTTGGTCTGAATGTATTTTAACTGCTGTTTATTTGATCAACAGGCTCCCCTCTTCTGTCTTAAATGGTAGGTCCCCCTATGAATTGCTTTTTAGCAAAAAACCAAATCTCTCTCATTTGAAATGTTTTGGATGTCTGTGTTTTTCTACTTGTCTGAATAACAGTGACAAACTCACACCTAGGTCTAAGAAATGTGTTCTCATTGGTTATTCTTCTGTTAAAAAGGCTTATAAATTGTTTAGCTTGGATAATAGAAGAATTCTTTTCTCTAGGGATGTGAAATTATATGAAACTGTCTTTCCTTTCAAAATGAAAAACAATAGTGAAAAGGACTCAACTGATGTAGTTGTTACAAGTGATGTTGATCTCTTAACATTTTTTGATAACCAAACAAATACAAGTCCCAATGATGATGAGAGAGCATCACCTGGTTTGGATGGTAGGGTTCACCCTACTACTGATGATGCCCCTGAGGATCATCAAGAGGAGAACCCTGCAACCACCATAGGTGAAAATGTGCAAACCTGCTCCGAGGGTAACTTTGAAAATGAAAATTCTTCTAATTATTTCATTGATTGTGAGACCCCCAAAATCTGACATGGAACAACTAGGCAACGAGGGGGTAACACGTCATAGTACAAGAAACAATGAATTATAGTTCTTACAAAGCTGACGAAATAAAAACATGTACATTACATCATAAAAGGTCAGAGTTTTTAAACATAGGTCCCAGAGTTTTAAAAGCGGAAAATTATATTATTTCGTCTCGATTTATAACAATAAGTTGCTCAAAAGATTGAATAAACTTCTGATAGTTTATATAAAACAAATCTTTCAAAAGCATCACAGAAACATCCAAGCTGCGATAATATCCTGCGGGCTCCCATCCAAGCAAAGCTAAGTAATAATACCTGAGATTAAACATGTAAAATCGTCAACACAAAGTTGAGTGAAATTCATAGGTTTAGCAATAAGGATGTGGAACACAAGCATTCATTTGTAAAACAAGTAGTATGGAGTATGGTTATATACGTCAACCATAGTCCGAAATCATTATTATTGCTGTTCAGTTCATGAACCGAAGCTTAACTCAAAGTAAGTTCCTCTAGGGAGTATTCAGCCTAAATACTCAAGTAGTAAACAAATATCGGTGCGTCAAGGTACTTGAGACGGGGATAGTCAATCCCAATGGATCCACCCACAACATTCGCGCTTAGTACTCGAAATTAACGGTTCATGATCGGCAGAGGAAACTTAAGACTAGACTAAAAATTAATAATAATATTGAAAACCTGAAAATCATACATGTTCTGGATAGCATACAAGTTCTGGATAGCATACAGTTTTTAAATGGTTGTGTTCCACCATGTAAAATCTCACCCCGTGTTTAGAAACCATGTACAAGTAAAAAGGGGCTATGAACTCACCTTAGCCACGAGGTAAGTCAATCACGGTACTCAGCAACTGAGTAGATACGGTAGTGGTAAGACGATCACCGACGATATGGATGCCCGGGAAACACGAAAACCGCAACCTATCACAATAAGGCGCGCGTTAAGACTCGAACTCAATATCGATATACACCAAATATAATATGACTCAAATGTTTTCAATGTAATCATGTTTCAAAACCATTGACAGGAACCAAATGAATCCTTTTATCCAACGTTATTTGTTAAAACACTTGAACACTTGAAAGTGACCCGTTATATGACGCCAAGTCAACGCAAGTCAAACTATCCTTTACCCTTACTTGGACCAGTAGATAAGTCATTTATATAATGAATAAACACTTGAATAAGTCATCATGTCCGATGATGAATACTCAAACTCACGCAACACAAACATTGAACTACGTGTCCAAAATAAAATCAGCAAGTACACCCCGAATGTACCCACCGATCTACCCTATCTAGACTTGTCCGTTTTACATGAAAATTAGTGTCAAGGTTACTTATAACCTGTATAAGACCTCACCAAAATTTGAGCCAAAGTTCACACTTTAAAAAATCCATCAGCTCGACTCCAAATTTGGGATAGATTTGTGCACTTGTTTTGTAAAATCGTTTAGACCACTTTAAAAGTACTAACTCGACAATCCGTCTTTTGAAATCACTACTAGACTCATCAAACTCAGTTTGTAAACTTTGAAAACCAGTAGATACAGTTATCTAACTAAGCCTAAAGTCCCCGAGAGTCGACCCAAAATCAGCCACAATTTCGGATTGTGCCGACTTGCGTGTCCCGGTACACGAAAACTAAAACTAGCATAACTTTTGACTCGTAATGACTTAGAAGCTCTATATTATACCAAAACGACTGTATCAGAAAACTCTACAACAATATCAAATAGTCTTAGCCTTTTACAGACCTTAAACCCACGAAACAAACTGTTTAAAGCTGTTGTCCCAAATTATACATTTAGAAAACATGTCAAATCCATTTTTCAATCAAAATCAATCATTCACATACCCCTAGGATCACTATACCATCATTCCTATCAACCAAACACTCCTAAAAACACTTGTATGAAAAATCTAACAAAAATCAAAGATTAAAAACAAGACTTTTTAACATGAAATCATGAAGATCATTGCTTATACCTCACATGCAAGATGATCGTAACATTTTCCAACCACCAATTCATAAAATCATGAAATTTTGATGCATGTGAGAAATTCTTGTATCAATAGAATCACAAGAATATTTAGAACATGGGTCTTTGATTGTTTTAACAAGATTCTTAATCAAAAATAATTTTTGAGGGTGTTTTATTTTGAGGGTGTTTTATGGTGAGGGTGGTGGCGGAAATAAAGAGGAGAGGGGAGGGAGAGGTTTTTTGTTTGTGTGTGTGTTTTTTGATGGTGGAAATGAAATGAAATGGTAAAAAAAATGTTTATATAGTATGATGGAGGGCTAGTTTTGTCAATTGTGTATAGTTTTGGACCTAAAAACAATTTAATAGATTAAAGGGTAGAAAATGGTTATTGGTAAATATTGAAAATATTTACGGGGCTCGGGTTTCGTAAAAGTACTTTTTAAAAGTTACAATGTCATAAAAATGATTATATGATTTCCCGACACGACTTAATACGAAATTAAAACGACATCATCGAAAATATTAATTATCGAAACAATCGATAAATAAAAGTAATATTTTTGGGCATCCGTCGGTATCGCGATCACTAGGAATTCTCGTTGTACATTGATTTTGAATAAACTCGTTGTAAAACGCACGCGGGTAATTTTAAATCAAAACTTTGATTTAAATTAAATATGGAAAAATAAAATAAGAATTTTATAATTCCATTCAAAGTATTTATCGATGATCAGAAAAATACTTAAAAAGTATAATTTAAAAATCTCAGGATTTACATATAGCAATACAAGAAAACGTAATACGTTGAAAAAATTCAAGAAGCACGAATAAAAGAATAAAATAATGCTGGGAAAGTACGGGTTCTCACATTGATCATAGTGGGGACCAGTCTATAGAAGAGGAGCAACCTGTTAGAAAGTCTAGTAGACCCACTAAGCTGCCTGCTAAGCTTAATGATTTTATTCTTGATAGTAAACTCAAGTATGGTATTGAGAAGCATGTTAATTATTCTAAGTTGAATACCACCAACTTTTGTTTTGCTACCACTCTTAAAAAATCTGTTGAACCATCCACCTACTATGAAGCTGTGAAAGATAGTAGGTGGGTTGAGGCTATGAACAATGAAATTGAAGCCCTTTTAAGGAATAATACTTGGACCTTATGTGATTTACCTGCTAATAGAAAGGCCATTAACAATAAATGGATCTATAAGATTAAATACAAGTCTTCTGGTCTTGTTGAAAAGTTTAAAGCTAGAGTTGTTGTCAAAGGTTATAGTCAAAGGGAAGGCAATGATTTTGATGAGACTTTCAGTCCTGTTGTCAAAATGGTTACTGTTAGGTGTCTTGTCAGTATTGTTGTCTATAATGATTGGCCTATTTTTCAACTTGATGTTAACAATGCTTTCTTGTATGGTGATCTTGATGAGGACATTTACATGACTCTTCCTTTGGGGTTCAATTGCAAGGATAAAGGTAAGGTGTGTAAGCTTAATAAAGCTTTGTATGGTCTCAAGCAAGCCCCAAGGCAGTGGAATGCTAAACTTACCACTGTCTTGCTTGGGCATGGCTTTTGCCAAAGTAAATTTGATTACTCTCTTTACACTAAACAGAATGGTAACATGTTTATTGCTCTTCTTGTTTATGTTGATGATTTTATCATTACTGGTAACTGCACTAAGGAAATTGAATCATTTAAATGCTTTCTGAAAACCAAATTCATGATTAAAGACCTTGGCATTATGAGGTATTTCTTAGGTATTGAGGTTCTTGAAAACTCCAATGGGATCTGCATGACCCAAAGGAAGTATTGTCTAGAGCTCATACATGAGTCTGGTTTGCTTGCAGCTAAACCTGTAGCAACCCTTTTAACTGAAAATTGTTTTTTGGCTGTTGATGAAAGCAATGATGATAAATTTCTGTTAAATATTTTTGAGTATCAAAGATTACTTGGGAGACTTATTTACTTAACCCATACCAAACCTGATATATCTTATGATGTTCATTGCCTTAGCCAACACATGCATGCACCCCTTCAGTCTCATCTTAAAATAGCCTTAAGGGTTATTAGATACCTCAAGAACTCTTCTGGTATTGGTATTCAGTTCTACAAGGATACCACTTTAAAGGTGTCTTGTTTCACTGATGCTGATTGGGCCAAATGTCTTAAAACCAGGATGTTTGTGTCTGGATACTTTGTTTTTCTTGGAAGGTCTCTTGTCTCTTAGAAGAGCAAGAAGCAACCCACAGTATCCAGATCCTCAGCTGAGGCTGGGTATAGGTGTATGGAAAGTGCCACTTGTGAGGTTATTTGGATCACTAACTTGCTTAGTGATCTAAAGATTAAATCCTTGTTTCTTGTTGATCTTTATTGTGATAGCAGTTCAGCTATTCAAATTGCTGTCAATCCTGTCTTTCATGAGAGGACTAAATATTTTGAAGTTGATGTTCATTTGGTAAGGGAAAAGGTTAAGGATGGTGTTATCAACACCATCAAGGTTGCCTCTCTTGATCAAACTGCTGACATCTTTACTAAGGCTCATGACATTCATCAACACCTGAAATTATGCAAGCAGCTTAGGCTGGTAAACATGTTTGGTGTTTAACTTTGTGCTCTCTCCTTTGTCAGATTGAGGAAGGGTGTTGGTTTGTCAATCTACCAAAGGGTGCACTTAACTTTGGTATTATGTTATAGTTTTGTCTTGTGTTTATTATTTTCAGGTTTCTTGCATTTGGGCTTCAGCTTCGCCTTTGGGCCTTGGCCTTATTTCTTAGTGGGCTTTGAAGTCGTTGTGACTCTTTGACCAAATGGAGTATATCACCCTAGTCAATGACTAGGGTTTCATTTTTATCACATACACAACACACATATCTGTGTGTGCGCAACTCTCTTTCTCTCTCTCATCTCATCCACGGAGGTTTGACCTGGGAGTTTGATGTTTCATCCTGTATAGCTTAGTGTTTGAGTGATCTCTTGTATTGTGAGGGAGAACGAATCAATCTAGTTGGGACGTTCTCACCATTTCTATTGTAATCGTTCGATTGGCACCTGTTTGGGGACTAATCTTTATCTTTCTATTTTAAACCTTGATTTATAATAAATTACACTAAAGGGTGGTTGGTTGGGTGTAAAGATCTGTCTTGTCTGTGATATTATGTTTATTTACAATATGTAACTCACTATACATACATAAAGGTTGTTAAGAATAAAAAGCCTTAAATATTTGGGGGCATAAAGGTAGCTTTAGTAACTCGGCCTCTTAAGCCAATCTCAATGCCTAAAATTATGAGCGATGGTACATCCACCAAAAAATTACAAAATTATATTCACGTAATGACTCATCAAATGTACTTATCAAATAAGCTAAGGTTGTATCATAATCTTTCTTTCTTATTTCTTACCCTTAGTTTTAACTGATACTATCATTATGTATATATAATCTCTTAAATTTGTTGTTAATCTTCCATTTCTCTAAAAATATTGCTTACTCCTGCTATAGATTGGTTTAACTTACGATAAAACTCTACTCTCTCGTCTGTGGCAATTTTAAATGAACAAAAACAAAACCTTAACCTCTTTTACTGATCGATTAACCTTAGTATTAATTGATCCTTGTATTGATTAAGATTAATACTTTAGTCTTACTCTTTATTTATTCTAGATCATTGTTTTTTTATATATCGCTAGATTTTCAAATTTAGGTTTGGTTTTTTCAACCATCTACTATTTTTTCTGGTTGGTCGCTTCTGGTGGTTGATGCTGTTTGTCTAGCATCACAATTTCATCTGATGCACGCATCATTTTAGGTCAGGTTGGTTGCTAGCTGTTGCAAATCGATCCACAATAATTTAGGGTGTTGTGTGTCGTTTTTTTATTGAAAGTGGTCCAACGATATGCGTGGTTATGGTTATTTGTGTTGGTCGCGTTGTTCATATATGGTGGGAATTAAACTTGGGTTATTGAATCAGAAGGGGTGGGGATAGAGGAGTAAAGGAGAAACAACGCGATTCGACTAAAAAGGATACTCATGTGGTACCCTCGGCTGAAGGTCAACATGGATTGAGTAGATTAAGGGATCAAATAGTTGAAAATAGGGTGAGCATCAAGTCAAAACCGACCCGAACCGATAAAAATTGACTCAAACCGACAAAAATCGACATGAAACCAAAACCGACATAAGGAAATTTCTCAACCGAGAACCGAACAGACTATATACTATCGAAACGAAACCGGACCGAATTAGGAGAGTTGGTTCGGTTCATTTTAGCTAGTGACAAAACTGAAAAAGTGTCGGTATGACCTGCATCGAACCGAACCGACCAAATATAAAAATAGAATACCGAAAACCGAACCGGATAAGTTTGGTTCGGTTTGGCCAACGGGTCAATTTTCGAGTGGAAATGCTCAACCTTAGTTGAGAATGTGACAAATTCTAGGAGAATGATGGTACGCAAGATGTGAATGTTGAGGAGACACCGAGTTCCACACTTTATCTCAATACCGGTACATAATTATCTAATTTATTTACTAGTGATTCTAGTAGGGAAAGTGTGAATTTTTGCAATCTTATTACACGGCGCAGGAAACGAGAATGAGGTGATTGTCCTGTTGGAGTCTATCCAAGCTACGAGTGAAAGATATGTTGATTCACCTTTTAGTTTCTTTTTTGGAAAGCGGGTGGCTTACCGTATTGTTGTTAACTATGTTAGGAACACTTGGAGTAAATCTATGTGGTTTAATTAATGCTTAACTCGTCAACTAGATTATATTTCTTCTAGTTTATCTTTATAGATGGTATCAATGTCATGCTTGAAAATGGTCCTTGGATTATTTGAAATAATCCAATTATCTTAAAAAATAGGGATCGGTATATGATTTTATTCGAAGAGGATGTTAGTAATTTTCAGGTTTAGGTCAACTTGTATGATGTCCCCATGACGACGTTTAGCGATGACGGTTTAAGTGCAATTGCTACAAAATTTGATACTCCCTTGATGCTTGACTCTTGTACTTCTAAAATGTGCATGCAATCATGGGGTAGTCAAGTTATGTTATAGCAATGATCGAGCTATGTGCCGATACTATTATTGTGGTTATGTTTAAAATCACAAGCGTAGGTTTCTATTTAAGTACAATTCCTGTTGAATATGATAGAAAACCTCCTAGATGTTTGAGTTTATGACTTTTGGTCATGTGTAAATGAATGTCCTAAGGCTACGAGATCGGATGGGGTAAAAATGTGAAGAAATCTTAGCAAGACACTAAGGTAGTATCAGTTGGCCCAAAGGTGCACTTTAAACCCGGTAACCAGGAATTTAGACTGGTTCAAAAGAAGACTACCAATATTAGTTATAGAAAGAAGCAAGATGTTGTTCCTATTAATGGGTTAGTAACTTAAATCCTTTCGATGTGCTTAGTTTAGTTGGAAATGATGATGATTTGCGTACAAATTAGGGGGCTTCTATGTTGGTTGGTTTAGGGGACAATTCATGAGGATTCCAGTCTGTGATGGTCCTTTCTATGAGGAATCTAATGGTATTAGTACTACCCATATGATTGATAAAATGAATAAGTTGAAAAGACAAATTATTAAAGGGAGAGTTACTCTTGTGGATTAAGACGAGAATTCGTTACATAGGAAAAGAATTTAATATTC
This sequence comes from Glebionis coronaria, assembly GCA_025667525.1. Classification (NCBI taxonomy): domain Eukaryota; kingdom Viridiplantae; phylum Streptophyta; class Magnoliopsida; order Asterales; family Asteraceae; genus Glebionis; species Glebionis coronaria. Next base: position 295,892,670 of record CM046880.1, on the reverse strand, counting down.
GAGTGATCTTGGTGATAAAGATGTAGTTGAACCAGCGAATAATGATATGACAAGATTTCTCTAGCTGCTAAATCGTCTGATATGGAGTATGAGACTAATAGTCTTCTAGAATGATGGAAGCGCTCTTATCGGAATGTTGAATGCTGATGTCGATTACGACTCATACGATGATGATCTGCATGAAGGTCAAGGTATTTTGGATAATGTCAGGTCTATCGCTGATAATTATAAAATCAGGGTCTTAGATCGTAGGAAGCATTCGATTTCAGTATGTTTTATGTGACGTTGTATCGTAGTTTTAATGTGTTTATTCCTTTAAGAAAGGTGGTTTCCTATGTAACGAGCGGAAATGTGAAACTCACTCACATCCTTTGTACTTAACTGTTTTTTGGCGCAACAAAATTTACCCTTTACCCAAAATTAGAACAAAAACAACAACGATAAAAAGATCGCTTCTAAAAAATCCTCGCTATAAGTATGAAAAAAGTGTGAAAAACATCACAAGATTACATGCCCATTTAATTTTAAGTGAATGCCTAGTGCTACAAATGAGGGGGCTTCTATGTTGGTTGGTTTAGGGGAAAATTCAGGAGGATTCTAGTCTGATGGTGGTCATTTTCATGCGGAATCTAATGGTATTAGTACTACCTATATGATTGATATAATAGATAAGCTGAAAAGACAAATTACTAAAGGGAGAGTTACTCTTGTGGATTAAGACGGAAGTCGTTACTTAGGAAAAGAATTTAATATTTGAGTGATCTTAGTGATAAAGATGTAGTTGAACCTGTGGATAATAATATGACAAGATTTCTCTAGATGCTAAATCGTCTGATATGGAGTATGAGACTAATAGTCTTCTAGAATGATGGAAGGGCTCTTATCGGAATGTTGAATACTGATGTCGATTACGACTGATACGATGATGATCTGTATGAAGGTCAAGATATTCCAGATAATGTCCGGTCTATCGCTGATAATTATAAAATCAGGGTCTGAGATCGTAGGAAGCATTAGATTTCAATATCTTTTATGTGTCGTTGTAGCAGTTACTTTTAATGTGTTTCTTCTTTTTAAAAAGGTGGTTGTCTATGTAACAAATGAACGAAAATATGAAACTTGTTTCAAAATAATGTATAATATATATAAGTTTAGAACTTAGAAAAGAAGATGGATTGTGGAATGCATTTTTATTGATCTCACAAATCAAAAAGATAAGCCTCTATTTATAGGGATCTAATATTCCATACATTAAGTACCATAATAATGAGAGGAATACAAAAGATATATAGGTTATTGTGGTTAAGGTATTTGGATAGCCACACACTTAATTCTTCATAACACTCCCTCTTGGCTATCCATCATTAGTTGTCCGATATATATGTTGCCTCGTTAAAAACCTTGCTTGGAAAACCCAGTGGTAAAAACCGTAGCTAAGGGAAAAAGAGTGCAACATGTATATTCTCCCTCTCATGATTAGATCACTTAAGTTTAGTGAGCCTTCGCATTCCAATGCCGTGAACCAACTTCTTGAATGTTGCGGTAGGAAGTGCCTTAGTAAATAAGTCTGCTAGGTTATCGCTTGAACGAACCTTTTGAATAATACTATCCCCATTTTTCTGTAAATCATGAGTGAAAAAGAACTTTGGTAGAATATGCTTGGTCCTGTCACCTTTGATGTATCCGTCCTTAAGTTGAGCGATGCATGCTGCATTATCTTCATGCATAATTGTTGGAGCCTCCTGACCTGAAGAAATTCCACATGATTCTCGAATATGCTGTATCACACTTCTCAACCATACGCACTCCCGACTTGCTTCATGGATAGCCAAGATTTCTGCGTGATTCGATGAAGTGGCACTCATTGTTTGCTTTACAGAACGTCATGAAATGGCAGTATTGGAACTTGTAAAAACATATCCAGTTTGGGATCGACCGGTATGGGGATCGGACATATATCCTGTATCTGCAAAACCAACTAGATTTCTTTCGGATGGGTTAGTATAATATAGACCCATATCTTTTGTTCCTTGGAGGTAGCGAAATATTTGTTTCACCCCATTCCAATGTCTCCTTGTTGGACACGAGCTATACCTTGCCAATAAATTTAGCGAAAATGCTATATCAGGTCTTGTATGACTTGCAAGGTATAGCAATGCACCAATGGCACTTAGATAAGGTACTTATGGACCAAGAATTTCCTCATCGTCATCTGGGGGTCGAAAGGGGTCCTTTTCAACATCTAAGGTCCTTACAACCATTGGGGTGCTCAATGGATGGGATTTTTCCATATAAAATCTTTTTAGCAGTTTATCTGTGTATGCATTTTGGTGGACGAGGATTCCATTATTTAGATGTTCGATTCGTAATCCAAGACAAAACTTTGTCTTTCCGAGATCTTTCATCTCAAATTCTTTCTTTAGGTATTCCACTGCCTTTGGAAGTTCCCCTGGAGTCCCGATGATATTCAGATCATCAACATACACAGCAATAATGACATATTCATGTCCTGATCGTTTTATAAAAATGCATGGGCAAATAGAATCATTTTTGTATCCTTCCTTTAATAAATATTCACTAAGACGATTGTACCACATACGCCCAGATTGTTTCAACCCATACAAAGATTTACTTAACTTGATTGCATATTGTTCTCGAGAACTTGCTTTCCATGGTTCTGGCACCTTAAAACCATCAGGAAGCTTCATGAATATTTCTGTATCCAGTGAGCCATATAAATAGGCTGTAACAACATCCATTAGACGTAAATCGAGTCCTTCTTGTACTTCCAGACTAACTAGATAACGAAAAGTAGTCGCATCTACCACATGAGAATATGTCTCTTCATAATCAATACCTGGTCTCTGTGAAAATCCTTGTGCCACCAAGCGCGCCTTGTAACGGGTGATTTCATTTTTTTCATTTCGTTTTCGCACAAAGACCCATTTGTAACCAACAAGTTTAACTCTGTGAGGTATACGGACTATGGGTCCCAAAACTTCACGTTTCTCGAGGGACTTCAATTCCGCTTCAATTGCTTCTTTCCATTTTGGCCAATCACTTCTTTTTTTGCATTCTGAAACTGATTTTGGTTCATGATCCTCATCATTTTCCAAAACTTCTAGCGCTACATTATATGCAAAAGCATCATCTACATCGATTTCGTTTCGGTTCCATACCTTTCGAGACATGACATAATTTATTGAGATCTCTTCATTTTCGGGTACCCGTGGTTCCTCTTGAACCGTCATGTCTATTGTCCTTGTAGAGGACCCTTCAAGTGTTTCTTTAACCTCGGTTTGGCCATCTTGATTATATGCTCCTTTTTTCTTTCGAGGATTTTTATCTTTGGAACCAATTGGTCTGCCACGCTTTAGGCGTGTCTTAGACTCACTAGCAATTTCTGAATGTTCTTTTGGAACATCAATTTTAATAGGAGCATTGGCAGCTGGTATATGTGACTTAGTCACTCGTTTAAGGTTAGTAAATGCATCTAGAAGTTGGTTTGCTAACCCTTGTAAATGAATTATCCTTTGAACTTCTTGTTCACATTCTTTTGTTCGAGGATCAAAATGAGATAATGATAATTCATTCCAACTTATTTCACTTCCCAGCTGCTTTTTATCTCCCCCTAATGTTGGGAATACCGACTCATCAAAATGACAATCGGCAAACCGAGCTGTGAACATGTCCCTCATTGATGGTTCTAAGTATCTGATTATAGACGGTGAGTCCCACCCAACATAAATTCCCACCCTCCTCTGAGGTCCCATTTTTGTGCGTTGTGGTGGAGCAATTGGGACATATACAGCGCAACCGAAAATTCTTAGATGGGAAATATTTGGTTCCTGACCATAAACCAACTATAATGGGGAGTACGTGTGGTAACTAGTTGGCCTGATGCGAATTAATGTTGCTGCGTGTAGAACAGCATGACCCCACGCATAAACTGGTAGTTTCGCTTTCATAATCATGGGCCTTACAATCATCTGAATGCGCTTGATTAGAGACTCAGCGAGCCCATTTTGTGTATGAACATGAGCTATTGAATGTTCTACTCTTATCCCAATCGACATACAATAGTCGTTAAATTTTTGGGATGTAAATTCACCAGCATTATCCAAACGTATTGTCTTTATAGGAAAATCTGGAAAATGTGCTCTCAATCTTATTAACTGGGCAAGTAATCTTGCAAATGCCATATTCCGACTTGACAATAAGCACACGTGCGACCATCGAGTCGATGCATCGATAAGAACCATGAAGTATCTAAATGGTCCACAAGGTGGATGTATGGGTCCACATATATCCCCTTGGATTCTTTCCAAAAATTTAAGGGACTCATTCCCTATCTTCGCTGGTGGTGGGCGTGTGATTAACTTTCCTTGTGAGCAAGCGACACATGTAATTTCTTTAGCTTCTAAAACCTTGTGGTTCCTCAATGTGTGTCCTTTTGAATTTTCTATTATCTTTCGCATCATTAATGAACCGGAATGGCCTAACCGGTCATGCCAAATGATAAAATTTTCTTGGTCGATAAGTTTTTTATTTATGACCATATTTGTTTCAACAACATTGATCTTAGTGTAATACAACCCCGATGAAAGTGCGGGTAATTTTTCTAACACTTTCTTTTTCCCCAAAATCATATTCGTAATCAGGAGGTACTCATTATGTTCTTCATTCATAGTCTCAATATGATATCCATTTTGACGAATATCTTTAAAACTTAATAAGTTTCTTTGAGACACAGGGGAAAACAGTGCATTGTCACTTTTAAACATTGTACCTCCTGATAATAGTATTTGTGCTTTCCCATAACCTTTTATTAGTTTTGCACTACCGGAGATAGTACTAACATTTGATTCTTGTAGTTTTAACTCAGAAAAATATTTCTCTTGTTTGAGTATCGTGTGAGTGGTTGCACTATCCACAAGACATACGTCTTCATCATCAACATTAAGTTGTGCTACACGATCCATTTTCTTCAAAATAAAATACATAGTGTAAGTAAATATTTATAAAAAATGATTAAAGTAAATAACATGTTTTATTAAGCCAAGTGAGTAATTATTGATAAAACATGTCTCATGGACAACACTAGAAAAACTTAAAAGAAAATAAAACGAAACAAAGGGCGGGATCATCATCAACGTGAAGATCGTTTATTCATGGCTTTATTGATACTCTCATTATCGGTTTTATGGATCACTCATTTGTGAGAAAATCGCTAACATCCAAGTGTGTGGTGTCATTTTGGTATTCTGGAACACCAATGCTTTCAATACCAAGGTTATCAAGACCGAAGCTATCAATATCAGTGTTATCATTTTTCTCATCTTGGTATGCAAAGTTAACTTCGACCCATTTTCCTTTGTTCTTTTGGGATCTTTGGTAGAGTTCCACCAAATGTTTGGGTGTGCGACATGCACGGGCCCAATGATCATCACCACCACACCGGTAACATCCATCGCCTATGGCGCATTTGGCTTTTTCATCTCCATCTTTTTTTATCATTTTTCCTCTATCTTGCCACTTTTTGACAACACTTGTATTACCAGACTAAAAACCATGAAAATTGCCTCGACCAAAAGCACGTCGTTGACTATGTCCACGACCACGGCCACGACCGCGTCCTCGTCCACGGTCTGATCCACGACTGCGACCTCCACTCTGATTATATGTTACTACATTTGCTTCTAAGAGTGGAGCAGATCCAGTAGGGCGTGACTCATGGTTTTTCATTAATAGTTCGTTATTTTGTTCAGCCACGAGTAAACAAGAGATCAAATCACAATACTTTTTAAAACCTCTTTCACGATATTGTTGTTGCAGTAACAAATTAGAGGCATGAAATGTAGAGAATGTCTTTTCAAGCATCTCTTCATCAGTGATTTTTTCTCCACACAAAGTCAATTGTGAGGTAATTTTAAACATTGCCGAGTTATAATCACTCACTGTTTTAAAATCCTGGAACCTTAAATGAACCCAGTCATAACGGGCTCTTGGCAAAATCACGGTTCTTTGATGTTCATATCTATCTTTCAAATGATTCCAAAGAACAAGTGGGTCCTTAACAGTGAGATATTCATCTTTTAAATTCTCATGGAGGTGATGGCGTAAGAATATCATCGCCTTAGCCTTTTGTTCAACGGTTGTTTCCTTTCCCGCTTGGATTGTATTACCAAGACCATTAGCAGCAAGATATATTTCAGCATCCAGAACCCAAGACAAATATCTTTGTCCACTTATGTCCAAAGCCAAGAATTCAAGTTTTGCAAGGTTATTCGACATGCTAGCTATAATATCAAGTATAACCAAAGTTAATATTTATTCATATTTAAAATTAAGTGAGAAGTAGTATCATACGAAACTTATACAGTAAAGTGTACATTAAATTTTGTTAGATAGCATAACAAGCGAAGGAAACATATGGATCATCACCTAAGACTAATAAAAATGAATATATTTTACAATCAATTATATACGACAAGTGAGAGATAACATAAGATAAGCACAACATAACACCCAACAGTCAAATTAATATAGCAAGAAAAAAAAATCACAATGCAAACTGGGAAAAAAAATTACGACAGATTCAAAACGTCAAATAAGCAAATTGACAAAAGTATTTGAAGCGTCATGTACTAAGTGTGGTGTAAAATATGTGTCACATTCATTCACATACATGCAGAAATATAATAAGCAATCATTATCTTGATTAGATTAAGTTTCATACCATAATATGGTTACTATAAAAATTAAAATTTGCTCGTATATTATTAACGTACGCCAAACAACAAAAAATGAAATAAAACAACAAGAGATATATGATCATTATCATTTAAGTCCAAATTCATTTTAGCACCACTGATTTTATATAAATATAATAGTAGATCAAACCTTTACACTAAATCAGAAGCAAACAAATTTACGTAATACAGTCAAAGCACATCAAAATACTAAAGCACACTTTTAAAAGGCCAAACTTTAGCAAACATGCAAAGCACATCAAGATTAAAATATTAAACAAAAAAAAATTTCAAAGCAGAAGGTGAAATATCATACGTCAAAAATTTACATGAGTTAAAATATATTATACTTCGACCTTCATGTCATGCGTACAGTATTAATGGAGATCAAGGCTTACCGATCAAGATTAGAAAAAAAACGTTCGAGAAGATCGTGCTGATAACGTGTTTCAAAATAATGTATAATATATATAAGCTTAGAACTTAGAAAAGAAGATGGATTGTGGAATGCATTTTTATTGATCTCACAAATCACAAAGATAAGCCTCTATTTATAGGGATTTAATATTCCATACATTAAGTACCATAATAATGAGAGGAATACAAAAGATATATAGGTTATTGTGGTTAAGGTATTTGGATAGCCACACACTTAATTCTTCATAACAAAACTCACTCAAATCCTTTGTACTCAACTGTTTTTTGACGCAACAAATTTATCCTTTACCCAAAAGCAGATAAAAACAACAACGATAAACAGAATGGTTCCAAAAAAAACCCCGCTATGAGTATGAAAAAAGTGCGAACAGCATCACAAGATAATATCCCCTTTAATTTTAACTGACCGCCCAGTGCTACAATCAGGTAATTGATGACGTATAGTCCCCAGCCCGGTCAGGAACCCAGCCCATGGGTACTACCCGTATCCAGCCCATCACAGATGGGTGGGAATAATTTCATTTAAGCTTATGGGCTTGGATGAACAGTAACCGCACACACGTGTGCGGCCCACGGCCCGACACGGCCGGTACAGGGTTAGACAGAATCATATTCTGTCTAGGAATAGGATTTACCCCAAAGAAGAGGATATTCACTCACCATAATTAAAAGATAACAATCAGTCTAATTTTGGTACTTATCCTTTCCTTGGGGCCGAAGTATCAGTGGCAGCCCACTAGGGTTTCACTGCCTATAAAAGGAACCCCCAAGAGTTCCACAAAGGTATTACGCTATATACTCTCAACTCACATAAACCCTAACCGATTACTTACTCTCACGCCAGAGTCTAATCGTGGGAAACATTCCCACGGTAAGCCTAACGCGTGTTGTTTAGTGTGCAGGATCCCAACCAAACAGATCACTTGGTGCAGGAGCCGGAGCCCATCCAACCCGAATTAAGCCTAATTCGGGTCTAGCAAGGATCACCCAACTTTTGCATCAACAAGTTGGCGCCATCCGTGGGACCCAATACACTAAGCTAGAGCGAAACCTCATCTTGAATTTCCAATGACGAAGGGGCATCCGCAAGCTAATCCCAGGAACACAAATCCTGGAAATCGGAAGTTCCAAGGGGAAGGGATACTCATCCCAATCAATCCCCTAGCCGCCCAGCAGGCGGACCTGGTAACCGTGGTGGTTTTCAGTCCATGGGGGTGACGAGCACGATCTCCATAACACCCCCACCTACTTCAACCCTGGATAACCCTGATCTAGGGAGTGCGCCCAATCCTCCTAACAAGGAGCCGCGCAGACCATCGATTGAGGAGGAAGTAGAAGTCCAACCACTCAGCGAGGAGGATCTCACTCGAGTTCTCACGCAGAACTTTGATAGGATCGTCCCAGGGATTGCATCAAGGTTGAATCTAGGGAGGAACCTCCAATCTAGACTCAACTTTGGCAATACCAGAACAATCACCTCTTCCCAAAATCAGAGGAAAAGGAAAACCCGGCCTCAGGAGCAGAACATCTTTGAGGAAACTCCTCAACCTAGGAATGTGTTCGAGCGCATAGGAGATCACCTCATACAGGAACTAACGCAGTCTCGAGAAGGGGGAGAGAAGTCCGACGGTTCACCCGAGCGACCAGATTGAGAGCTGACCAGAGCCGCTCGCCGCACAAGTGTCTGGGATAGGATGGACACTGGGAAGAAGGCTCCTGGCTCTTCTCAAAAGAGTGGTCCTCACCCAAGGGATGGGGCACCACCCCCGTCTCCGGATCCATCAGGAGAGGACTCGGATGACCATCCGCCCAAGCGTCGCCGACCTAGGCGTACCCCTCCACCACCACCAAACAATGATGAGTATTATGGTGGCCCCTATTATCGAGAGGCAGAAGCGGAGGATCTTTCCCGCCCGTGGTGTGACCCATAGGATGACCCTAGGCTCACCCGACCATGGGCGGATCCCAGGGAAGACCCATTCACTCTCCGTATACGGAACTACTCCGAGGACACCAAACGTCGCATGCCGGCGTGTGTCAAGACCTATGATGGAACAGGTGATCCAGATGATCACCTCAAAATATTTGATACGCAGGCTAAAATTGAGCGATGGCCCATGCCTATATGGTGCCAAATGTTCAATTTGACTTTGATCGGCAATGCCCGTGACTGGTTTGAGGGACTTCCTCCACGAAGCATTGATAGCTTCACGGAACTGCGCACTGCGTTCAAGAATAATTATACTCAGCGGATGAAATATAATAGGGATCCGGTCTCATTGGCAACTGTTAAACAACGGCCGGGGGAGTCCACAGAAGCCTTAACTGAACGCTTCAATGATGAGTGCACGCGCACAAAGACAATGCCGGAACTCCTGAAAATCTTTGACTACATGCACGCCATAACAGACAGGGAATTGATCAGGCGTCTCAATGACAAGCGTCCAAAGAGGTATGATGACCTCATGGAAAGGGTCAGAAACTTCATAGAAGGAGAAACGGCGGTTTTCGCGGCTTACCCTTCAAAAGGAAACGACTACCGATCAAACGACCAGTCCAGGAGGCAATCGGGCGGTCAAAACAATCAGAACAATGGCAGGGGCTCAGACTATAAGAGCCAAAACAAAGGAGGACGACCGGACGATAAGTTTACCCCCTAAAGATGTCCTACCGAGAGATCTTGCTGACGGAAGGAGCAAATTTTCCGAGGCCTCCCCCAATGACAACTCCGCCGGACTGTCGACAAGAAAATCGCTTCTGCGAATTCCATAATGACAAGGGCCATGGCACGGAGGAGTGTATCCAGCTCAAGAAGCACATTGAGTCACTGATCAAATCAGGTAAACTCAAACATTTGGTCAAGGATTGGAAGGATGGAAAAGACAACAAGAAGTATGACAAGAAGGATCCTCAAAAGGACAAACCTTCGACCATATACATGATCCAATCCAGACAACACCGCACGAGGCAGAAAATTGGCCAAAAATTTTCACGCGGCAGGGAAATCTCATTCCCTCCCATCACAGCAAGCGATGTGATTGATGCACCTCTCACTATTGAGATAAGCATTGGAACACACAATGTTCGGCGCATGTACGTGGATGGAGGGTCATCAGCAGAAGTACTATACGAACACTGTTTTGTGCAGTTGCGGCCGGAAATAAGAAGCCAATTAGTACCGGCCACGGCGCCGCTCACTGGCTTTAGTGGAGACACCATCTGGCCGATAGGGCAACTGCGTCTGCTTGTAACCATTGGGAATGAGGAACACTCCACTACGGCGTGGATGAACTTCATGGTGATACGCTCACATTCTCCGTACAATGGGATCATAGGCAGACCAGGTATTCTGGCTATACGGGCGGTACCTTCCACGGCACACGGAATGATCAAGTTCCCTGTTGAGGGAGGAATCGTGACCATTTACAATACAATCGTACAAGCATCCGAGTGTCATACCGTGACAGCACCGGCTCCACCTGTTCCACCCAAGGATGGATCACTACCTCCCAATTAGAGGGTGGCAATCCACCCTGACTACCCGGAACAGGAGATATCCATTGGGGGAGCGCTCTCGGATGACGGCAAAAGGGCCATGTGCTCTCTTTTAAGTGCAAATCTAGATATATTCGCATGGGAGCCGAAGCATATGACGGGCGTGCCACGGGCGATAGCTGAACATAAGCTCCAAATCCGCTAGGGGTACCAACCCGTCAAGCAAAAGAAGCGTGGCCAGGCGCCTGAGCGCAGCCGAGTGATATTGGAGGAAGTACGGAAACTAGTGGACGCACGTATCATGCGCGAGGTATACTACCACGAGTGGTTATCCAATCCGGTCATGGTCAAAACACATGACGGGAGTTGGCGCATGTGTGTGGATTTCACGGATCTGAACAAAGCCTGCCCACAGGATTGTTACCCATTACCGGAGATTGACTGGAAGGTGGAATCCCTATGTGGATATCCCTTTAAGTGCTTCCTAGACGCATATAAGGGATACCACCAGATCCAGATGGCGGAGGAGGACGCGGAAAAGACGGCGTTCCATACTAGTCAGGGCGTATATTGTTATACGAAAATGCCGTTTGGACTAAAGAACGCCGATGCTACATACCAGCGGCTTGTGGACAAAGCCTTTGACTCGCAGATAGGCCGCAACCTGGAAGTCTATGTGGATGACTTAGTCATAAAAAGTCATACGGAGGATGCACTTCTCCGGGATGTCCAAGAGACATTCGACACACTGAGAAGGATTAACATGAAGCTAAACCCAAATAAATGCACGTTTGGGGCAACGGAGGGAATGTTCCTTGGATATATGATTGATCCAAATGGCATCAAACCTTGCCCAGAGAAGACGGACGCAGTAATACAGCTGCCATCCCCTCAGACACGGAAGGAGGTGCAATCCTTAAATGGGAAGTTGGCCGGGCTAAATAGGTTCTTATCCAAATCCGCAGAGAAGTCATTACCCCTATTTAAGACACTCAAGAAGTGCATTAGGAAGGGAGACTTCCGGTGGACAAAGGAAGCCGAGGAAGCTTTTGGCCAACTCAAGCAGCATCTTGTATCTCTCCCTATGCTAGTAGCTCCCCGGCCAAAGGAGGAACTAATTATGTATCTCTCAGCCACTCATGGAGCGATAAGTGCGGTACTCATGACGGATAGGGATACGGTGCAAACTCCAGTCTACTTCATAAGTAAAACACTACGAGGGTCGGAGTTGAATTACTCCTCTATGGAAAAATTGGTCTTGGCACTAGTGTTTGCTACAAAGCGGTTGCGCCGATACTTTCAGGCGCACCCAATCGTAGTCATTACTGACCAACCAATAAAGCAAGTCATTTCTAGACCGGATGTAGCAGGTAGGCTACAAAAATGGAGTATTCTATTGGGGGAGCATAATATATCTTATTGGCCAAGGACGGCTGTTAAAGGCCAGATCTTGGCAGATTTCTTGATAGAGAAGCCGGACGAGGAAGGACCAATCGTTAAACAAAACGAGACTCCAACAGAACCATGGGTGTTATTTACGGACGGATCTTCGTGTACGGATGGGTCAGGAGCTGGTCTCATCCTCACAAATCCGGAAGGAATGGAATTTACGTACGCCCTCCGTTTTGAGTTCACAGCCACCAAAAACGAAGCGGAATATGAAGCATTAATTGCGGGTTTAAAAATCGCCGCTAGAATGGGAGTCCGCAACCTCGAGGCCTACGTGGACTCACGGCTTGTCGCGAACCACATTCTAGGTGGATATGTGGCTAAGGAGGACAACATGGTCCGATACTTGGAGAAAGTCAAGTCACTCATCGCGGCTTTCAGCAAGTTTTCCATCAAGCAGGTGCCAAGAGGTGAGAACAAGAAGGCGGACGCTCTTAGCAAGATCGCATCCACAAGCTTTGCCCACTTGTCCAAGCAAGTCTTAGTGGAAATACTCAAGGAGAAGTCTATAACAGAAGGGGAGCTCGCTACCATAGTTGAGGAGGGTGGACCTACATGGATGACCCCGATCATCAACTACTTGACTAGTGAAACCCTTCCGGACGATGAAAAAGCGGCACGGCGCATCAGAAGGAAGTCGCAGCACTTCGAACTTCGAGAAGGTATCCTTTATAAGCGTTCTTTCTTGCAGCCGTGGTTGCGGTGTGTTGGACCACGTCAGGCCGCTTATGTAATCAGTGAGATACATGAAGGGATATGCGGCATGCATGCAGGTCCATGATCCGTGGTAGCTCGAGCCCTACGTACAGGATATTATTGGCCTACCATGCATAGGGACGCGCGCGACATGATTCGCAAGTGTAGTGATTGCCAAGTGCATAGACCAGTGCCGCGACACCCGCAGTAGGAGCTTACACCTATTACATCTTCATGGCCATTCTATAAGTGGGGAATTGGCATCGCATGACCGTTTCCTGTAGCTGCGGGGGGAGTTAAGTTCTTGATTGTCGCAATGGACTACTTCACACGATGGATAGAGGCTAAGGCAGTCAAATCCATCACAGGCAAACAAGTTAAAAAGTTTGTTTGGGAGAACATTCTGTGCCGTTTTGGCCTACCAGGAGAAATCATCTCGGACAACGGTAAACAGTTCGCGGATAATCCATTCAAGGACTGGTGTGCATCATTGAATATCAAGCGGCGTTTCGCGTCTGTTAAGCATCCGCAGACAAATGGCCTTGTGGAACGAGCGAATAGAAGCTTGGGAAACGGCATCAAGGCACGTCTGGATGAACGAAGTGCCAAATGGGTGGATGAGCTACCACATGTTCTATGGGCACATAGGACTATGATCAAAACAGCCAACGGAGATACTCCATTTGCATTGGCCTACGGCACTGAAGCTGTTATACCAGCAGAAATAGGAATGCCTACCATCCGCACGGCGGAGGTTAATGTCGTCACGAACAACGAGCAGCTGCGAATCAACCTGGATCTGTTGGAAGAAAAAGGGAGATAGCAGCCATTAATGAGGCTAAGTCCAAGGCTAAATTGAAGGCTTATTATGACGCCAAGGTTAAAGGTGTTTCTTTTCGACCGGGGGATTATGTCTATCGTGCTAACGAAGCAAGTCGAGCGGAGAATACAGGAAAACTGGGCCCTAAGTGGGAAGGACCGTATGAGGTCACGGAAGCCTTGGGACGAGGCGCGTACAAGTTACGTGACATGGATGGCCGCGACCTGAAACGCACGTGGAACATCTCCAATCTCAAAAGGTGCTATCTTTGAAAGCTACGGCTTCCGCATGGGTACTTCGCTATATATGGCTTTAATGAAGATCCATGCACTCTATCTGTTTTGCTTCTTATGTTTTATCTAGGTTCCTTTTTTGTTTCTTAGGACTTATCATGCTTGTTCAAAATGTAAACGTTCTAATAAAATGCCGTGGTGCCTAGCTAGCTCCACGGCTTGTTTTGTGCAAATTATCTTTTAGGATTTTGTTAGTCATATGAATTTTAATTATTATTATAATATGCCATGTTCATTCATATGCATTCATTCAATCACCGTACATGTACTATACGCCTCCTGGCGGGGTAAGAGGATTAAGTGAACCTACTAATTCAACTTGTCGCGTAAGAGGGATGCAACACCAGCGGCGCGGATCATGTATCCTTACTAGACACCTTACTCACAAGACGTTGTGATAAGTTTCCGTATGCCGTACTCTTGTAGTGCTTTGCATAATAAAGACGCACGTCGCATGTCTAGTGAATTATAGACTTGTATGTATTTTCCCTTTTGTGTAAGACGTGACATGTCATGCAGTATCGGTATACGATATTTAACAAAACAAACATACGCAAGTTTCCAAATAAATAACAAAATGGCCGTGGTCATCACGGACTTACATACAAAAGACAGTTCTTTCACATATGTCTTAGCCGTGTACATGCACGGACGAATAAAAATCACAAATGTTTACAGCTGATAAATTACAAGGGGGGTAGGAATTCCCCTATGTCTTTCTTTCCTTCTTCAATCAGAGCACAGAGGGCCTCCCCGCGAGCATCCTTCCCATCCTGTGCCTTGACCGCAGTCGCATCCAATGCTTCCACAAGCAGCTTTTCACCTTTTATCATTTTTGATACGGAGTCATAAGTGGGCAAGGTCAAAGGGATGGGATCCGCATTAAGCTTGGACATTATTGCCTCGTTCGGAGCGTCCTTAAGTGCCTCAAGCTCGTCCAGGAGAGGGTGTTGGATTTCCGCCAGTGCATTCATCGATGCGGTCATATTGTCCGCAGCTGAGGGATTATGGTAGGGATGCTGCATGATGTCTTCGTTCTTACCTATCAGTTCTGCAGCCTTGACCAAACCCTCATGTCTACCACGGTCGATTCCATCCGATACGACCCCGGCAAATGCTTGCAGTAGGTGCGGAGCTTCCATGGCCTTGCTTACGGCGAGGCGCATTCCTTGCCCAATCATCCACCTGCGTCCAGCTATGGCGGATAGCAAGGGAGGACACAGTCTTTCAGCACAACTTGTGGCCATCTTGCTCAGCTCCTCCTCCGCCGTTGCAGTTTGCTCTTCCAAATTGACCCGCACCTGTGTTAGCTCATCCTTCCGCGCATCGCGCTCTTGGGCGATGTTGAAGGCTTGTACGGTCACGGCCTTGGTGGAAGCTTCGGCCGCAGACACCTGCATATAGAACTTTGAGTTATCACAAGGATAATATATTCTTTTTCTTGGGTCGGATAAAAATCAAGGCAAGAGTATATGTATAAAATTTTCGAAAGCATACATTCTCATTCGATGCGGCTACAAGGGCTTCGAGCTCGGCAATGCGTTTTTCTCGGCTGTCGGCGTGATGAGCTTGCTCTTTCACTATAGCCTCGGCTGTCACCAGCGCTACTTGCAAGGACGCCATGGTCTTCTCATTCTTCACAACCATTGCCTCTCAACGAGCTATCCTTTTGTCTGCCCGCTTCACATTTGCCAAGGCCTTGATCAGGCGGCGTCTTAGTGCGGCACCCACCGTCACTTGATGCGCGGACGACACATCAAACTGCTCCAGAAGGGATTCATGATCCAGCTCATCTAAGTCTTGTGCAAGGGCTGGAGGGGTGATGTGCTCGATGAATTCCGAACACTCAGATTCCGCCTCCAACCTTGTTAAACTCGAAAGGTTCCATGCTAGGCGCAGGCTATTTTCTGGCCCTTCGGGGAGTGGTTCCTCGGCGTGTGTCGCAGCAGGGGATGGGGGTCTGTTTGATGGGGCGGGGGATGGATTCCTCTCCACTTCTTCCTCTTGGGCTACGGCCGACGGATCCGCCCTATTATTGACATTGCAAATTTTGTTTAGCCATTATATATTTCACAAGTATAGTGACACGACTAACATTCGAAGGGCACTTACGTGGTACCAATTGCAGGTTCTGGGCCGGTAGGAGCTACGGCACTCACGGGGGTAGCTCGTCAGACTGGCTCTCCCATGTGCGGGGTAGAGTCTGCCTGAGTAGTCGCAGTACCACTTCCCTCCTGGTACTGCGGATGGTCCTTCCTTAGTTTCTTTGGGGGAGCATTCGAGGTCCCGGCCTCATCCCCTATCTTCTTTGCCACCCTCCTGGTGGTCTTTCTCTTCCTAGATGTGAGCGGGGCGGACCCGGAAGCTTGAGTGGTGTCTTCGTTAAGGAAATCGTTTTCATCCTCCTGGTGGGTCGCGGTTCCTTCCAACAGTAATTCTCCACCATCTTCATTATGGAAGTCCAATGGGGATTTCTCAATGATAGGCTCCCCTTCATCTGATCTTTGCTCGGACGTCTCTTCAAGTGGAATGGTGCGGTCAGCGGTCGCATCAAGCAAGGGGAGCTCATTCTCCTTCATAGGGCGGAACCCTTCCGCCACCTTCATTGGGTCGCCCTGGCGTATTAATCCGTGTAGGTTCATTCTGCGGACATTTATAAATACACGGGTTAGTGCGGTTCTACAAATATGCATGACATTTCACATTTCCAAGGTATAAGTAAACCTACCCTCTCCCTGTTCCGTCAGGAAGCAAGGATATAAGTCATCCCTCCCAAAGTAGCGGCGGCTTATTCCTACTAAGCACAGAAAGTGTTCCGGCAACCCCCTGTGGAATTCTTTGCGGTGGGTATCTAGTATTTTTAAGTCTTTGCTACTATAGTCTTTGGATTTGGGCGGAAAGTCTTTGGGTGCTTTGGTTTTGAGTACGAAGGGAGTAGGGAATACCTTCTCATCAACAAAGAAGTAATGGTCGTACCAGTTCTTAAGGGAGTCTAAAGGCTTCCTATACGTCATGGGCGCGTTCCCGGGTCGCTTTTTAAACGATAACCACCCATTCACTAGTTGGGGGAAGTAAAAAGCCCTATAAAGGTTCACGGTCGGAGTCACTCCGCAGGTATGGCATGTAATTTCAAACTGGTTGATTTTACACGCCCCTATGCAGTGAATCTGGGTTATGTGGAAGTCGTAATACAATAGCAGATCTACCAAGAATTTGGACAGGGGGATACGATAGTTAGCCGAATCAAATAGGCGCGTGTACACGCCTATTTTCCCCGCCGGTGCATCCGTAATTGCCTCACCTTCACCTGGATAGGTGGGGTGTACGCTTTCGGGAATGTAATACTTCGACAGAAAGTCGATGTATTTTTCCGCCGACATCACGTTAAGGACATCCGTGATAAGTGGGTTGTCCTTTACCATGTTTTATAAAAAGGTTTGGAAGGGCGTGATGATCTAACCTGCGGCGGAGGAAATCCGTGGAATCGAAGGCAAAGTTTTGAAGGTTGAAGCTTGAAAATAACAATGGCGGAAGGAAGGATGAATTGTGTGTGTGACAAATACACACACCAACTCTTATATAGGGTTGCCTCGGTTTCCGAGGTAACGTGGATGTTCGACACGTGTGTGCCACCACGCCTATCCAACGGATGGGATTTCTGACACTTCTGCAAAATCAGAAGGGGCCCACGGGTCACTTCTTGGCAGTTTTACGTGGCTCAATGGTGGGCATTAATGGTGCACTTTTGCAGAAGTGCGGCTGACCAGTTGACTATCATTAATGCATTTATTTTTGTGTCGGGTTATGCGGTCTTACGTAAGACCATATTCAATGCTACATTTAATTTGTCTCGGTCGTTACGTGCGGTTGGGGTGCTATTAGAATGGTATTCCTAAGGCAGGCAGTCACGTGCGGCCATAGCAAAATTTTCAGCATTTTTTTTTCATTCCCTAGGTCTTTCTTGGTATGTCCGGAGAGCATCTTGATAGTCTAGAGGTTACGCCTACGGCTGTAACAACTAGACTGGGGGGACATGATGACGTATAGTCCCCAGCCAGGTCAGCAACCCGGCCCACGGGTACTACCCGTATCCGGCCCATCACAGATGGGTGGGAATAATGTCATTTAAGCTTATGGGCTTGGATGAACAGTAACCGCACACACGTGTGCGGCCCACGGCCCGGCACGGCCGGTACAGGGTTAGACAGAATCATATTCTGTCTAGGAATAGGATTTACCCCAAAGAAGATGATATTCACTCACCATAATTAAAAGATAACAATCAGTCTAATTCTGGTACTTATCCTTTCCTTGGGGCCGAAGTATCAGTGGCAGCCCACTAGGGTTTCACTGCCTATAAAAGGAACCCCCAAGAGTTCCACAAAGGTATTACGCTATATACTCTCAACTCACATAAACCCTAACCGATTACTTACTCTCACGCCGGAGTCTAATCGTGGGAAACATTCCCACGGTAAGCCTAACGCGTGTTTTTTAGTGTGCAGGATCCCAACCAAACAGTTCACTTGGTGCAGGAGCCGGAGCCCAGCCAATCCGAATTAAGCCTAATTCGGGTCTAGCAAGGATCACCCAACTTTTGCATAAACAGTAATATGCTGGCCATGAAACACGCAATATTCAATATCGATACTTTTTCGAGCATTTATGAGTTTTCTTTTCATTAAAGAAAAAGAAGCCTCGCTTAGAAAAAAAAAAAATACCATTAAAAGTTGATGCGCATACACGAAGGTTTAGATTCTTATCTCATGTTTATATTCTTATCTCTACCATAAACATATAGGCAGATGAAGTATCAATACCATGTGTTTCATGCCCAGTCTATTTTTTGTACAACACAATATGTATAACCGAATGTTGTGAAAACGGGGCTTTTGATCCACCTGTTCGACAGGGGGAATCACCAGGTTAAACTGGTTTCCTACAAAATAAAAAGAAAAAATCTTCAAAGTTTCAGGTTAACAAACACACGTAAACCAGTGACAAACAAATGCCGAATACGCAGATTACCAGACATATAATGAAATATCAAACACATAAAACCAACGTAACAATATGTTTCAAAAAAAAAAAGGGGTTGCCATTTCTTTTGTACTTTGTTCTTTTTTGTTCCTTTAGGCTAGGCGCAACGCAAATGGGTCGCGAACTAGTTTTTTCGGCCGGCGACCTAGTGCGACCTATTTGCCACAACCCGGCGACCTAGTGCGACCCAGTTAAAAAAAAAAAAAAAAATTTTTTAAAAACACAATAAATTTAATAAAAAAACATTACATTTATTTAAAAAAAAAAACATTACACAATTATTCGAAATTAAAAACATCTAAACATTAAATGGGTGATATCGCCATTATCCATTGCGATTATTCCAAATGTGTTCCACTAGATCGGCTTTTAGGTTGAGATGTAGATGTGGATCGACTATTTGCTGAGTAATTTGTAGCCTTTCTTCATGCGTATTTATCAGATCGTTATCAGCATGTTCTTCTACTTGATGATAATTGGGTGATATCGCCGCCCCCCTATGTTTAATAACCATATTGTGTAATATGATACACGTGTACATTATGTCTGATAGTCGACTTTTTGACAATCCTCGGGCCGGGATATCAATCATCTTCCATTTTGTTTTCAATACACCGAAGGCTCGCTCAACATCTTTTCTTGCTGCTTCGTGCTTCGTTTTATACAATCTTCGTTTATGATCATTTGTCGGCGGATCTTGTATAGACTTAATAAGAACCGACCATTGCGGATATATCCCATCAGTAAGATAGTATCCTCGACGATAATGCACGTTGTTAGCCACGAATCCCAGTTCAGGTGCTTTCCCCGATTTAAGATCATTAAAAATAGGGGACTGGCGTAAAACATTCACGTCGTTATTCATCCCAGCTACACCAAAGAATGCATGCCAAATCCATAAGTCTTGCGATGCAACCGCCTCCAATAAAATGAACGGTGTTGACCCCTGATCACGCCTACTAAATTGAGCTTTATAAGCAACGGGACAATTCTCCCACGGCCAATGTGTACAATCGATACTTCCTAGCATCCCAGGAAACCCGTGTTTTTCCTCGTGAAAAGCATAAAGTTTCTCCATGTCAGTATAAGTAGGCTTTCGCAAGTACTCTGTACCATATAATTGCATTATGCCGGTACAAAACCGTCGAAGACACTCTCGTGCTGTTGACGCACCCATTTGCAAATATTCGTCTAGAGAATCAGGCACGGCTTCGTACGCCAATTGACGAATAGCGGATGTGCACTTCAGCAAGGGCGAAAGACGTTCTCGATTCAAAGCATCCGTTGAGTTTCGAAAATAAGCATAGTTATTTTTCAAATCGTCAACAATTTTTAAGAATAAATCGCGATCCATTCAGAATCGATCACGAAATGTCTCTGCTTCATACTGCGGCCCTTCAGTAAAATACGCATCTACTAGACGATTATGTGCACCCTGATAATCTCTATATATATACGACCGTTTTTTGGGGTGTGATGCTTCATAAGCCTGTTCGCAAGCTTGCGTAAAAGCTTCTAACTCACTAGTAACTTCTTCTTCGTCGTCGGAAGAGTCGGCAAAAAACAATTCATAAGACATTTTTGGAGATTTGTGTGTTATATTTTTGTGATAATTGGTAATAAAGATAGGGTATTTATAGAAAATTTAAAAAATATATCCGTTGGAATTTTTTTAAAATTATGAAATGTTACCGTTTTTTTTTTTCAAAATAAACACACATTCACAAGTAGGTCGTGACTAGAGTCTGGTTGCGCAGCAAATGCTCCGGCGACCGAATCGCCGCAACACGACGATTCGGTCGCGACCGAGTCCCCGACCGAAATAATACGGTGCGTTGCGTTCAGCCTTAATAGAAGTGTTGCCTTTCTAAAAAAAACAATATGTTTCAAGCTTCGAAATGACATTGGGGATAACCATGGTTTCCGCTCTTTAGGCTGACTAATAATCCATGGCTGTGAACGTAACCCACCTTCACACAAATTCAAACCAGTATCCTCACTTTTCAGGAGGTAAAGTATAACTAGTGTGATTTCTGATTCTGTGATGTAGGAATGTTATTGGGGGATTGTGTGTAACTCTCAGTCGGGACACATCCCGGTGAGATAATAAATATTTTGAGAGTGTGTACGCGAATCCTTGGCTCTTAAAAATGAACTTCCATGCATACATATGTGGATCTGTATGCGTAAGTATTCACTTTAGGTTAATTTATAAGCAGTATATATACTATTTTTCACCCCAACATAAAAGTCAGGATTAATAATTTGATAAACTTAGTAGAAATTTTCACATATTGAAGGTGATCAAGTATCAAAAAGAAGGTGGGTGTCTCATCATCTCATACATTATCACAAGAGGAATATAACAAGTTTAGATTTTTGTCCAACAAAGAGTATATAATATTTCCAAAACAACTTAAGTTTAAATTAGTATTAACACACTCTCGTAATCTGTATATACCAACAGATTTTTTGACGTTGATATATACATTGTTCTTCTACCATATGTAGTAGTACACTCAGCTCCATCATATATATACCAACTAGCGTCCCGTATGTATTAAAAGAAATCCAATCATCGCCCACGCATACACACACTAGCTTAGACTTAAGTGCATGCGATCCGGTGCATTAGTGCTATTATGATTGCCTCCACTCTCACTTATACTTGTTGTAGATGAGACATTGTTCGTTGTTGGGAGAGGCTTCGCAATGTAAGTGGGATTGGTGTCTCCGGGCATGACAACAACAATCTCCGGCTCCACTTCCGATGATAAATGTTCGTTGCACGTGCATGAAGATTGCCTCTCTTCGTCACCATGATTATCACCTGTATATGCTTTCTTGTAAGAGCATGCTAAGGTGATCAATGCACATGATATCAGGCTGAACACTAGAAACATGCCACCAAAAAGGTACGGTATTGGAGAATTCCACTGCATCCCACCGGGCATGGTTGCGGTTTTAATTGATTGGATTTTGGAGTTTGAGTGTTGAAAAATGTTCGATTATGGGTACATTTATGGTATACAAAATTGGTACTGAATTGACTATGTTGCCCCAAAGGAGGATTCTCAACTAGACATACACTACATATGTTTTTATTAGGTTTACAATATTTTTATATTTATAATTAAGAAATGATTGAAAACTACTAACGGGTATATTTAGTGGGATGTGAATAGAGGGGATTCAGGTGTATAAATTTTTTTATATTTATTAGTATCAAAGTTGAATTATATTAGGTAAAAATAGGTGTATGAAAAAATACTTAATTTTTAAAAATATTATTTTTTGTGACTTAAAATAGGGTGTGTAGCACATGTCATATTCGGCTTCGATGTAGATTTATCAATGATGTGTAAGTGTGTAACTCAATATTTTAAAAATCAATTTTTAAATCAGTCCAATCGAGCTACTGTTCAATCGAATTTCTTGCTCAAAATCAGCATCCTGTCATCCAATCCAATCACGATTCAATCTGTCGGGTTAACTTGAGTTTTAATAACTAAGCAATAACATAAGAAATGAAGGAAGGATGAGTGCAAATATGGGGTGTGAATTTGTGCATTATAGCCCACGAAACGTGTATTGTTAGCACAAGAATCCTTTTGTTGATAATTTCACCCGTATTTTCCTAGAAAGTTTCCTCGAATCTACTCTATTTCATATATTATGACATATATCATTTCACATTGCATCACTTTTTATATGTTCAGAGAATGATAAAAGCGCATAAGAATCTAGACATTAAATTCAAAACGAACTTTTTGGGTTCACGTTGTAATCTATCTATTCATGATTCATGAACAATGATTGAGAATTTCATGGAAACATACATTATACCTTGATTAGTATGTTAAGTATAGGATAAACTTTGTTGTGAGCACACAATTTATACCTTAAACTAGGCGAATACCCGCGCATAGCGGCGGAAATTCTTAGCAATATACAATTAACGATATGCGATATTGTGATGAGTGTTTCGTATAATGTTCAAAGTAGAACGTGGAATATTGTATGCAGAAAATCAATGGGCCGAGTCCTACCAAGTTCCTGAGATAAGAGAGTATGCGAAAAATAATGAGCCAAGTGCATGAGATTAGAGAATACACTTATTGACTTATATTGATAATAAGTTCTGACCATGACTACAAATCTGAACATATTTACACCATTGATGTTGTGAGAATGCACTAAAACATTTTTCAATCAACGTTTAAAACACAATACTTCTGAGCAAACTCCCACTTGCATTTTAGTTTCTCTGATGTTACGCATCTTTATAATTGATCTGCAAAAAATAAAAAATGAATCATTTTATAATATAAACCAATGACAGAAGTGAAGTCGGCCTTAAAGAGAGGATATCCAAATTTTATAAGTTCCCAAGAGTTATTAAAATGTTTTGATACGCTAATATGATTTTTTGATACACCAATCATTACCCCCTTCTCCATAGATAATAACCGGTGAGTTGTTTTCAATTGCATTGTAATGTTCAAATACCATCAAACAATCTATCAATTCTTAAACTATATCCAATACAAACATCCCTTAATCCAGCCTTCTGAACAATTATTTAAGATATCAAAAAAATTATTTTGAATGTCAAATTATATATTTATTCCTAAATACAACTATATTTTACAGGCCAAAAATTCTAACAGTCTATTGTTACCATTTAATAAATGATGCATAATAGTTCATCTAAAAGCTTAAAGTTGCTGCAAGAAGAAGAATTTTCAATCTCTATATGCACCTGGTTGTCGAGTTCCAGGAGTGGAATCAGGATCAAAATTATGCTCGCAAATAATTTTATATAACATGCTTGATCTGTTCAAATAAATATTATGTGTACGAATCATGATCAGAAGAGCTTTGTTAAATCCTAACAGTAAGAAATCACTCGTTTTTGAAAGAGATTTTGGCTAAACCTTGACGCCAACTAAAACCTTAAAACTTCTCACGAATTAGCTTAGGTGTTTATGAATTCCTTATATGACAAAAAATTTGTAAGTGTATATTTTTTTATTCATCAGTAATAACACAAACTATGATCAAAATCATACTGTAACATTCCAAATGTAGGCAACGTTAGGATATCGGAAACAATAAGCAATCCTAAACCATGCTTTACTGCATCAAACGGTCATGCTGCAACGAACATATGACCTTTGATGTAGTAGTATGTCAGGATTTAAACATCCCTTCTAACACAGCTTAGAAGCAAATACATATTCTGCACTACTATTGTTCCAATACCAATGATAATTGCAAGATCATCATAACCAGCTCAGTCGCCATGAAGCTCAAAAAACTGAAAATTTTGAAATACATAACGTTTTCATGATAAATCAATTTCGATCTTAAGTTAAGAATTACTTAAAAACGTTTCAAAGTTTAGCATCACAATACTATTTTTGTAACATTTTAGTTTTGCAATTACCAACTGATTCAAGTAAGTATACCTCAAGATGCCTTTCGTTGTCCTTAAGCCTATAGCCCACCTTTACAACTGATCTTTTATAAGCAACTTTTCAGCTTATCATCTACTCTTACGTGAGCCGATTCAACTTTCTTTTCATGGGAGGCAACTTAACCCTGTAATTATTTACAAGAAGAAAGTGTTTTAATGACAATGAAGCACCAAGTAACCAAAAGACATCTAGACGCACCATAGAGTATTTGCAGCTTGGAACTGCTGATTAAGATTGTTTGTAGAAATGACGGATCAACCCTTTGTTGCATCTAAGGAAACATCCCAGCAGATTGAAAATTTAGAGAATGAAGTCCTTGTTCCCGTGTCTCACTTCTCATCCATGTCATCCCATTCACTGCATCATCTCTGGCGTCTGTGCAAAAAAGGGATTTAAAATATGAATAAATGTTTAATTAGGACATATTGTTAGAGTGTTTATACCTTGAAAAGATGAGGCTCTGAGATACCAAGGGCGCTTCAAACGAAGGGGAAAGAGCGGCGGCCTATCACCTGCTGTTGATTCATCCTAACCAACCTACCAAGAAAAGATTCAAAATATACGTAAAACTGATGGGATGAGATGTGATAAGTTAAGAACAATCAAGAAGAAATCTTCCCACTTAAACTTAAACTCGATTGGAACGCACTATAAGACAACAATGTTGAATAGATATGACAGAAATAATATGTTCCAAATTAACCTAGTAGTTACATTTACACATCAAGCTAAAAAGGCATCACCAACCAATTTTCAGGAAAGCACAGGGAGAAGGCATCCTTCCTCCTTGCAGCAAGATAGACCAGAAAGCATCCATAACACCTTAAATACAAAAAAAGAAAAACATTTTTATTTCTCTTAAACAAAACTTAAGCAAAAATTGTCAAATAAAATGTATTATTGCTACTATTGGCTATATTGGATAATGTAGCAGGATTATTAGAAGTCTAATATTCATCTTACCAAGGGCAAACCTAAAGTAAGCAAAATATTTAGTATGAATCAATACTGAATATGTTTCATACCAAATGAGCATCTAAACTAACTGACGTACAATAAATCCTCTTTCCCCAATGACAACACAACATGTCAGTTGCTACGATACATCAAACTGAATCATCACATCCACCAGAGAACATTTTACAACTTTCCACATCGAACCTACTGATATAACACTGACTATTCATGAACTCAAATCAAGCATACAATTCCATAGCTTATAACCTTTTTTATTGTCTGGGTTTTGTTATGCAATAAGTTGTGAAATAAAGGAGAAGGTACCATTTTATCACAATATTTATCACTTGTTCTTCATCAATGGTGCCAAAGTTTCATCATCGAGAACCTCATCCTATATATTCACATCAACAGATGTACTTTCTCTATAAGAAACGGCCTATACTCATCTAGGTTGGGTTAGCCCGAAAGAATAGTTGTCAATTTGACCCGTTTGACCCATTTGACCCATTTGCATCATTATTAAACTTATATGTTTACCTATTTGACCCATCAGAGACAACACACCCTCAAAAGACTCATTCATGTGTTAAATAACCGAATAAGACATTAAGAAGATAAGACAAGGGCAAGGTAAGTACCTCTACATCTTCGTTTGTGCATGTTGTTTCAGACGCTCTTTCCTTACGGCTTCTAGATGTAGATGATCCCTCATTCCCTCTACAGTTTCCATCCACTGATAGTTCATTGAGAGATGAATTTTTGCAATTTCACATAAACCTGAAAAAATTTTGGTCAAATATTCTGAAGAAAATGAGATTACATTTCTCAAGTTCTAACTAAAATTGTGAAAAGTCCAATATATTCTCATTAACTTCCATTTCTCATAGCCACCAAAGCATCTCCTGAATGGTTGGCCAATATAGCAAGCTACAATACACAGAATACGTGTTCATGGAATCTATTTCTAGACTCTTGTTCGATGAGCTTGTGATTCAAGTGAGATTTATGTTGAATGCAAAATGAAACTTGTTTTTCACTACAAATGTTTAATGTTTCTTCGATGTGGTATACAGCTTTTAAACTTCATTTTCAACAAAAAAAAATCGCTATGCAATTTTAAATATCTAAACTCGCACAACTAAGGTAGAGTATATCATAAAATTTAATTGTGATGTTTAAGCAAACCTAAAAAACATGTCTTGACTTGGATTCTTTGATGTTCTTCTTTTCAGCTTCCATATGCATTATGAATATATGTATGTTTTTTAGGTATACCTAGGTTAATGAATATATGTATGTTCATCTATTTACTTTAAGTAATTATCTCAAATCATAGAATTTATACCTCAAACTTATTTTGAAACTGAAGTACCATCCTTGAACATGACCCGAGATCTGACATATTCAATCCAGTAAATATACAAAAGATATTTGACGCCTAAGCGAGATCGACCGGCTATTCCGGCGACTCGGTGGCTTTTTCCGACAAAAACTGAAAAAAAGATCTAAAAAACAAATTCACATAATTAAAAAAGAAAACTTTAATTAATAGTAATAGATATATTATAAAACTCAAAACACACCTTACTCTTGTACCCATTAGTAGTTTTTGGCCATTGGTGGTCTTGAAACTGCGGTGGTTGTCTCTCGAGTGGTGGCTTCAATGATGGGTTTTGTGAGCGCCAGTGTGATGAGTCACGGTGGAGGGAGATTAGGATGATAGCAGTGTATAGTTTCCGGTGTGGTTTGGTGCGGTGATGGTAGAGTCAAGTGGTGGATAGATCCGGTGCGGTGGTAGATGAGAGAGATTTTGAGAGAAAGCCTGTGTTTTGTATATTATGCGGCTTGTTTGTTTTCTGTTTTGTAAAAGAAATGTTTGTAAATATGGTAATGTTAAATCGTATAAAGGAAGATAGTCCCAATTAAAACACGCCAGCAACTTTGTTAACATTTCAAAGATACATTTCAAAGTTTCTTTATTTAGCTAATTGGTGAAACTTACAGAAGAAGTTGTATAGGAAAAATTCAAGTTTCAACATATGGGATCCCTCCTTATAATTAGTATAGATAGTTTGAGTGAAGTGGATACGCGATGGTCCCAAAATACATAGCAATTAATAACCCGGGATTGGCCAAATTGTAATCACTCAAAGGCTTTAAGACATTTAATAGCTACGTACTTTCTCAAATATATCCATATCATACATGTACTCAAAAAATTGTCAAGATAATACTTGAACTTTCGGCTTACCTGTTAATATGGTACCTCAAAACTTTTTCTACCTATTTTACCTTTCAGCCCAATGCCAAATTTTACATCGTTAGTCCTTTAGTTAACGATCTTTTTTTCAGAAAAAAATATTTAACTGAAAAAAACTTATAATTTTTCCGAAAAAGATTATAATTTTACTAAAAAAACTTTTTTTCTTTTTACGCTTTTTCTAAAATTGTTTAAATTCAGTTTCGATTTTTTTCTAAACTTTATTTTTTTCGAAAAACTTAACCTTTTTTTTTACGTTTTCCACTTAATTTTTTTAAAGTTATAAATAACTCACAAGATTTTCTTCTAAAAAAATTAAAAAAATTTAAAAACATATTTGTATATTAATAATTTTATTTCAAAAAAAAATAAACATTTTAAACTATTCCTTTAATGATTTTATTTATAAAAAAACTTAATTTTAAATAAAAATTTTACGTTTTTCTCTTATTTCAATTTACTTCTAAAAAAAGTTTATTTATTTTCGAAAATACAAAAAAAAAATTTAAAAATTTAAAAAATTTTAAATTTTTCTGGAAGAAAATCATTTAGTTATTTTTAACTTTTAAAAAATATTGAGGAAAAAAACTATTTTTCTAAAAATATAAACTTTTTTTTAAATAAATGAAACAAGATTTAAAACAATTTGAAATTTTTTTAAAGTAAAAAAAGATTTTTGTAACTTCAAAAAAAAATTTAACACAAATTTTTATAATTTTATATATGTTTGAAAAAATTATAATTTTTTTATAAGTTAAAACTTTTTTTTTTGGAAAATAAAAACGATCGTTAGTTAAAAGACTAACGATGCAAAAGTTGGCATTGGGTTGAAGGGTAAAATAGGTAAATAAAAGTTTGAGGTACCATATTAACAGGTAAACAGGAAGTTCAAGTACCATCTTGGCAATTTTATTAGTACAGGTATGATATAGATATATTTGAGAAAGTACGTTGCTATTAAAAGCCTTAAACCCTCACTCAAATGTGAGATGTGTTGAAGTTTGTTTTCTACCTTCTGCGGCGCTAACTTTTACAAAAAAGAAGAGGACTTTATCCGGTTTAGGTTTACATGTCAGTGCTCTCAAACCTCCTGTTTTATTTGGCCAAAAAATCATGAACCACGAGTAGTCAAGTACTCTAGATTTTGATATAGGTCACGTTAATCTACGAAGTTGATAAGTTAGCGAGTTTGATGAAGGAAAAAGATTGGCAAGTACTATTGTTCGCGTATATCTCCGGCACATGACCGAAGGCATTACACTTTAACCAAAGTCTTCGCCACGTAAGAGAGAGAATAAAGCAAGGTTGAGTTTACTTAGGAAAGACCTCTATTAACCTGGGTGCAACGCATTACCCAATGGTCCCAGTCCTGGGTCGCCGCTTACTTTACACTGTACCTGATTTCATGGTATCGTGTAACGTGTATATCTTTATGATGTGACTTGTCATACAGGTATGCATTTCAGTTGGGTATAAATACCCAGGCATATTTATTACAACAACACAGTACACAACATTTAATTATACTTAATAGCATTCTTCCGGTATTCCACACCGGATACCACTCTAGTGATTGTTACTTACTCTCACGCCGGAGCTTGGTCTCGGGTTCACAGCTGGGGCGAGTTAACGTGCGTTCCTTTATTGCAGGATAGGCCCAACCTACAAGCATACCATATACGTGACTGAAGCTTAATCTACACAGGTCTAGTGCCTACGGATTTTTGTTTCAACATTTGGCGCCATCCGTGGGACCCTAAACTCGAATCTCCACACAGCTATCTATGGCAGGACCTTCGGGAAATGGGTCTCTATTGTTGCTATCTCCGGATCGCGACAACACAACCACAGGTGGAGAGACAGAGACACCTTCGACATTACAACAGAAGATTCTAGAAAGTGTGAGCGAGCTGCGGAATTTGGTAGGACGCTATAATGTTGTGGGGCAAGATCCTATCATACCGATGAAGTTGGTCTTTGACGATTAGACGCAAGGGGCTCAAAAGGAAAAGGTCGAGGCATAAAAAAACACACAAAGATGTCGACAAGCCCGCTGACGACTTTCAAAAACCTTTCAAAGACGTTGTCTATTCACCATTCACGAGAAGGATCATCGAGTTTTCATCGCCAAAACACATCCTTCCAGCCACATTGAAGCTGTACACTGGAGCGACAGATCCCAACGATCATATAACTCGTTTCGCCGGTGCGGCCAACTCAGGGAAATGGCCCATGTTAGTATGTGTAGGTTCTTTCAGCAGATGCTGGACGGAGCGGCAGGAGGATGGTTCGAAAGATTACCGCCAACAAGTATAGGGCATTGGGACGACCTGAGGGACCAATTCTTGGAAAGGTTCGCCCTAAGAAGGAAAAGTCTTAGAAACCCTATGAAAATCACAAGTATTGTTAAAGGCTCATGAATCACTACCAGCATTCAAAAAAAGATGGACTGATGAAGCTAGTTACATACAAGGGGTTCCGGAGGTCATGAAGATATCTGCCTTCACGGCCGGGGCTAAATACCCAGAATTGTCCCGACGTTTTTCTAATGACGAGCCAAAAACCGCAGCCGAAATGTTCAAAAGGGTTGATGACTTTGTCAAATCAGAAGAGGCTTATAAAAACACAAAACTGCCGTAAGGGGAAGGAAGTGAAAGGAATGGAAAATATATGAAATAAAACAAGTACTTCGCAGGGAAGAACTCCAATCAACACAAAAACAAAGGTGACTATAGACCGAAACCTGTATATTCCCCATATGTTCCTCCCACCAACCCGAACAACTCAAGAAGGAACCAGTACCAACTTCTAGACCTAGAGTCGTTGACTAAGTTCCCTAAAGACATTCTAGCAACAGAATTGCAGCTCCAATTACCCCAACCTCCGCCCACAGGCCATAGTACGTCCCGAAAACATGGATAAGTACTGTGATTATCGTAGAGAGAAAGGTCATCTCACTAATGATTGCCATCAACTAAGAAAGAAATTGGAAGCGCACTTGAATCAGGAAAACTAAATCATTTGGTCAAGGACTTGCGAGGAAGGGTAAATAAAGGGAATCGGGGGAGAGGAAATGGAGGTGGCGATTACAAGGACAAAACAATAAACATGTTAAGAAATAAGTATTGCGAAAAGAAGTGTGTAGATTCGAAGTGAACTGGATGAATGCCCCCATATACTTCCCTCCGGTGACCTAATCCGAAGCCTCAGACGTCCCTTTAATATTTGAAGCAGAAGTAGAAGGCTACTGGGTGAAGCGTGTGTTCGTTGACGAATGGGCATCCATGGAAGTAATGTTCGAGCATTGCTTCATGAACTTGGATCCGGATATAAGACGAAGAATGTAACACTCTCAAATTTCGTATCGGGTCAGCGGAAGGGTCAATAGAGTGTTACGGGATAGCACAATAACTCCAATAATAGACAACGCATAAAAATGGTTGTACAAGGTTTAACATACATTCATTCGAATAAAAGTTTTAAGTTTACAGTAGGTCCCCAAATTACACAGTCATAAAGTTTACAAAACATAGATCGAATGAATAATTTTATTACGTGGGCCATCAAAGTCGATCTCCATCCACGTTACCTTCAAGCACCTGAGATAAAATATGCAAAAATTATATCAGCGAATGCCGAGTGAATTCATAGAGTTTAATAAAACCGTTACATAAAACAGTCATAGAAATCAGAACACAAGTATAATATCAAAAGTAAGTCCTCGTATTGCTAGTCAGGCAATATACATAAATCAAGTCATACATCTTATACCGTCCATGAAACCGTAGTCTCAATATTATCGTTATTTACATCGTATCATATTGGATATTTGGATTACATTGGATTATTACTAGCCGCATGACATTGTTACCTTACTATAACAAACAACGGGCCGCGAACCCGACAAACAATTTGCCCATCTAAGTTAACGTGTCGTCACAAAAATCACGCTATGTAAATCTTCTCATACATAAATTTGCTTACCAATCAATGTGGCACGACGGGGATCAACCGTCAAGGCGCGAACTGGGATGATCTTCCCCAAATAGTACTATTATATGCATAAGCGTCTACTAAATCCCGGTAGTTCACAATTCATGCTAATGGGACTTTAAGTGACATAACCTAACTATAATAATCCTTTACATCTCATTTATTGGGTCATAGCATCATTCGGGTCCATATCAATAAGCATACCATCGGGACTACTTGTGTTCTATTTTTATCAAAAACTAGCATGTTATCTCCCTCGCGGGTTTACAAAACATTTTATAAAACATTTAAAAGAGTGCGAGGCTATGAACTCACGTTGATTAAGAAAGGCGGGTTATCGGTGAAGGGCGTGATTCAATCACGGAAACCTATATAAATAATACTCGGTCTTAGACTTTTGTCCAATGACTTTATAAAATAATGGCTATGTATATATATATGATGATATTATAAGTATGATGATGATCAAGTGGGATTTAATCTCTTTATTCAACATTATAGTGTTATGTGTTGGTAAAATTTTAAACTAGTTACACTAGTTTAGCTTGTTTACATGTTGAGGCCCAATAAGCCCATTATAAGCCCAATACATTTTATTAGCCCATTTTATACTTTTAATACCAGGCCTATACTCATATGTTGGGCCCAAGTGGGTTAAGCCCAATGAGTAAATCCATTAGTGTTTAGCCAAACTAGTTGGGTTAATAGTCCAATAAGGCTACTTTGGCCTGTTAATGTCCATAAGTTATAAAGCTCGGGTTTTATCGGTTTTTACTTGTATAATGTACTTATA
The DNA here is from genome assembly GCA_025667525.1 of Glebionis coronaria. NCBI lineage: Eukaryota > Viridiplantae > Streptophyta > Magnoliopsida > Asterales > Asteraceae > Glebionis > Glebionis coronaria. Next base: position 295,860,201 of record CM046880.1, on the reverse strand, counting down.
CATCAGTAGATGAGTATAAAAAGTTTACATTAGACTGGTCCGACCGTCTAAGTTTTATTTGACGAAAACGTTAATCTTTCGGTTTTAGCCGAAAAGACGTAAAACTTATGTATATAGTTTTATAACTTGGAAAACATATCAATTTGTAATTTTATAAAATGTCACATTTACTTATCAAAGTATATATCTTATATATAAGTATTATATAAGTTAGTGGGTTTTAGGTATGTATTTTATATTAGTTTTACTTGAGTGCTTATTTTATAATATATACTTTTATTTTCCAAATCTGATCATGAAACTCACTTTCACCATTTTTACCATATCTTGAGTTCTACAAGGAGATAGAAGCTCAATTTTGGGCAGCACAAACTACATAATATGTGCTACAATTAACTCCAGTTTAGCTACTGCTCATTTGTCACACCCCACCATGGCGGAATATGGGGCGCGACGTAATGGATATCATCACAACATGGCGTGTCTATAGAGATAACTATATGAATAAGAAATGTCATAAAATGGTGACACGAAAGTCATGACAATATCTCAACAAATGCAGGAGTCTAGGTAAGTAGGTAACAGTCCTACCACTTACTCAAGACAAACAATAAACATAAACCCAACAAACATATAGGTGCCAACATGTATCACTTATCAAAAAAACATAAAGGTAAACTAAGAAGGAACGGGGATCTCCTTCTATATGCAATCCTAAGGCATCCAAGTCTAGCCACTTCTATCCTCAAGCTTAAACACATTCACACCTGAAAGAGACACTAAAACACGTCAACATAAAGTTGGTGAGAGTCATAGGTTTACACTCCAACACAAGACAAGTCATAAGCTGTGAATACCATAAACCAATAAATATATGGACAATGCGCTACAATCATGTACTAACAACTAGCATTCAAGTTAAATCAATCATTACAATTCCAAGGCATCACGCCTTACCAACAATCACAATTTCTAAGGCATCACGCCTTACCAACAATCACAATTTCCAAGGCATCACGCCTTACCAACAATCACAATTTCCAAGGCATCACGCCTTATCATTAACCATAGGTACCATAGGCGCCCATACACCTATGTACCTTTCCAATCCAGATCACACACAAACAAGAATCACATAGCAGTTAATCACATAAATGTACACACAAGTCCATCTCAAACCTTAAACATTCATAGCATTAATTTAGAAAATAATTCAACACAGTGTCTCTTCCATCCCATCTGGAAGTCAAAATCAATAGTAAACATGGGACTATGAAACTCACCTGATTGCTTCTTCACAAGTCCTCGCACTAGCAACAAGCTAACAAACCAAAAACACGCAATCAATACACGAACCAATCACTAAGATGGCTCATCAACCTATGATGGACATCTAGCCTATTCCCATATAAATACCTAATTGATAATCTCTAATCACCCCATTACCCTTCCCTAACAAGTCCTTAACTTGGTTAAGTTTAATAGCTATCCCGTTCATATTTTACACAAAACAGTCCCAGTTTTTAGGTCTCAAAACTTTAAGTCAAACGCCCACTTAAACATACCCATGGTTTCTGTAAAAAGAATATTCATACCCTTACATATGTTAGCTAACACCTTACCCTTATTTTACCAAATACAACCAATTATCTAACCCTATAATAGATTTCCATGTCCCCCTTTTTCTCAATATATACCGACCAAAAGAAATGTAAGACCCAACATAAAAGATTCCATTATCTCAAAAGAAATCCCAAGTTATTTCAATAGACTTAAAACCAAGAACACCATTTTTAAAACGTACACGTGAAATACAAAACTCAAAGAATACGCTACATGACACACTTCAAAAGATTCAAAACGTCGTTGAAACTCCACCAAACTCGGGCACTAATAAATCGTTTAAACACAAGAGAGCACTAGCTACGTTCAAGTAATAATAACTACTGAACGACCGTAAATCATAACATAACATCTATCAGTATATATACATCCGCATATGTATACCTATTGAATCCCCCAAACATACTCGTTATCATATATGTCAAGTCAATCAATCGCTTTATACGCTCGTTTTTCCATACGAGTAATCACCATCTCACCGTACCACAACAAGGCATAAAGCCCACCTCCAAAACCAAACCATATCGTGTGACCCCAAAATCACACAACACCACTATAATCCTAAAACATATAACACAAAAAGAACAATAGCCATATCATAGGCAGCCATTACATAAACCCATATATATACGTATACCTAAATTCCACATCTCATCATATACAAGCATGTACTAACCCTCTTTCATGCAATCATACTTGAGAACCCATTAAAGTTGTGGTACTTGTATAACTATGTTGGCCACCATACTTATACAATTACCCTTCCCCCAATGCACTCCCTCCTATGATGACACTTATAAGAATCAATAAAACATATAACACATAAATCCATCTACTCACATAAGCTCATAACCACATAACCAAATAGGTCCAAAACCCCATCTATTAAAATAACATAGTAAAACTCTTGGAATACCGAAATCCATAGTCTAGCTAAAACAACATAGACTAAATCCAAAACGAAAACATAATCAGTTATAAGTCATGTCGCCCATAAGAGTGGAAACAGCTTAAAATCCTTCCTACCCATGTACTCCTAGTAACTCGAACCACCACACGATTCTTAGGGAACATGGCTTAAACATAAAAAGAAAAATAACATACCTCAGGTATGTAAAATAACTCCATAAAAGATAGAAACTACCTTGTACTAAATTATGTACTATAATGTACAATTTAAGCAAAATACAACAGTGACTAGCGTGGACGATTATGGTTCAACCCGCACTAGTCACAAACCCGAAAAGAAAATAACATGTGACTAAGTATGAACATACTACGGTTCAATTCATACTAGTCAAAACATCGCAATAAATAACATCCAAACACATCAATTATTATAAAATGCACACATACTCCTATGACGCCTATATGCAGGGACCCTTAAGCTATAGACTAGGCTACGCGACTAGGCAACCTAATTCTCTATAACCATTGTCTCTGATACCATTCTGTCACACCTCACCATGGCGGAATATGGGGCGCGACGTAATGGATATCATCACAACATGGCGTGTCTATAGAGATAACTATATGAATAAGAAATGTCATAAAATGGTGACACGAAAGTCATGAAAATATCTCAACAAATGCAGGAGTCTAGGTAAGTAGGTAACAGTCCTACCACTTACCCAAGACAAACAATAAACATAAACCCAACAAACATATAGGTGCCAACATGTATCACTTATCAAAAAAACATAAAGGTAAACTAAGAAGGAACGGGGATCTCCTTCTATATGCAATCCTAAGGCATCCAAGTCTAGCCACTTCTATCCTCAAGCTTAAACACATTCACACCTGAAAGAGACACTAAAACACGTCAACATAAAGTTGGTGAGAGTCATAGGTTTAGACTCCAACACAAGACAAGTCATAAGCTGTGAATACCATAAACCAATAAACATATGGACAATGCGCTACAATCATGTACTAACAACTAGCATTCAATTTAAATCAATCATTACAATTCCAAGGCATCACGCCTTACAAACAATCACAATTTCCAAGGAATCACGCCTTACCAACAATCACAATTTCCAAGGCATCACGCCTTACCAACAATCACAATTTCCAAGGCATATCCTCTAAGTGTCCCTAACAATTCGTCCAAAACAGACTATACAGATTTGAACCTAAATAATGTTTTAATCATATCTTACTCATTTTATGGATTCCATTGAGTGGTCAACTCTCACATATGTAAAAATCATATACCTTACTGTATATTCAATAATCCAAGTCACTTTATCAATTTATCATATGGTTCTTTACTGTTTTATACAGTCTATAATTTTAGTCATGATTTTAACATCTTTACATGTAGCTTTTAATCATTTTAACCAAATTTATCAACACAAGGTCCCCACATAATACTTTGATCATCATATATCATCATATACATATACATTTAGAAAGAAAATACAAAATTACATTTACAAAATAACAATGTATGGAAGAAATGATCTTGTTACCAACCAAGATAGTGAAAGTTATGAACAAGGCTTGGTTTTTGATGACAAATCTTGTGATAAACCAAGACCACCTTCAAGATCACCCAACTATATGAACACCTTGATGAAAATCAGCCCTAGACTCCAAGGAAACTTCTTTGTGGCTGTTATGATTACCTCCAATCAATAAGACTTCAAAAGACCTTCATCTTATGCAAGATTAACACAAGATTTGTGGTTGAATTTAGATCAAATGGGGGTGTTTATGGTGAAGAGTGGACGAAAAGGAGGGAGAGAATGAGAGAGAGTTGAGTTTTTTTGCATGTCACAAATGAGTTGCTAGTTTGATGGTTAGTTGTTTTTTATGTATGAATGGTTTTGTGAGTAAACTAGGACAAGTGTCCTAGTTTTAACTAGAAAGTTGACACACATCAAGTGTGTTGGTGAAGTGTTGGTCGTCCCTTTGTGGGGGTGGGGCAAGAGTTATCTTGTCTCGTCCATATTTATTTACGGGTACTCCTCGATTCTAGTTTCCTCGATTTGTGTGCCCTCAGGTCATTTTACGAAAAACGTTTTTATAAATTATGAATCAAAAGCACAAAACGAATCTAATAAAAAATATCTCATCAAAAACGGAGTTCAAAAACGTAAATACGTAATCCTAGCGTTTCCAGTTTAGTCGTAAAGGACGTTAAATTATGCACGTAAGCCCTAATTTCAACCCGTAAATTGTGAGTTCACAAACCAACACAAAAATGAGTTTCAAAATAATATACGAGAAAATAATTTACTACCTGAAAATGTTAGATTGTCACAGCATTTCCTCCTAAAAGGGATTAACGTCCTAGTGATCCATTTCATTTTAATGTCCGTTTCTTATTGAAATCAAAGAGGTGTGGGTATTTCTTCCACATTTCATCCTCTCGTTCCCAAGTAAATTCTGGTCCATGCTTTGAATTCCATCGGATCTTGGCGATAGGTATCCGACTTTGTTTAAGTTTCTTTACCTCCCGATCCATAACCTCTATGGGTTCTTCGATAAAATGCAACTTCTCATCAATTTGAACCTTATCCAACCAGATTTTCTCATCACACACTGCTAAACATTTCTTCAGATTAGATACATGGAATGTGTTGTGAACACCATGAAGTTCTTGGGGTAAATCTAATTTGTAAGCCACCGGACTTACTCTAGATAAAATCTTAAAGGGTCCAATATAGCGAGGATTCAATTTCCCTCGCTTTCAAATCTTATGACGCCTTTCCATGGCGATACTTTCAACATTACTCGGTCACCCACTTCAAACTCCATCGGTTTCCGCCGCACACCCACGTAACTTTTCTGTCTACTTCGGGCAGTCAACAGCCGATTCTTAATCTGAACTATCATCTCCGTAGTCTCCCGGATCAATTCTGATCCTTTGAGCTGGGTATCCCCAACTTCACTCCAACATACAGGAGATCTACACTTCCTATCATACAAAGCTTCAAACGGTGCAGTCTTAATACTAGCATGATAACTATTGTTATATGAAAATTCTGCTAAAGGAAAATGTTTATCCCAATTCTTACCAAAATCCATCACACAAGCTCTCAACATATCTTCCAATGTTTGTATCGTTCTTTTACTCTGCCCATCGATTTGGGGGTGATAAGCAGTGCTCATGTCGAGATTCGTTCCCAAAGATCTTTGGAGAGATTTCCAAAAATTCGATGCGAATCTAGGATCTCGATCAGAAATGATGGATACAGGCACTCCATGCTTGCATACAACATTCTCAAGATAAATATGAGTCAGCTTCTCCAGTGAGAACTGCTCTTTAACTAGAATGAAGTATGCTGATTTGGTCAGTCTGTCGACAATGACCCAAATCGAGTTATTTCCAGATGATGTTCTAGGAAGCTTGGTGATAAAGTCCATCGTATTTCGCTCCCACTTCCATTCAGAAATATTTGGTTGTTGAAGTAGTCCTGACGGCTTTTGATGTTCAGCTTTGACTCTTGCACAAGTCAAACATTGAAGAACATACATAGCAATATCAGCTTTCATATTCGGCCACTAGTACAACTTCTTCAAATCATGATACATTTTATCAGATCCAGAATGAATGGAATATTTAGATTTATGGGATTCCAACATAATCAAATCTCTTAAGCCTCCAAACTTAGGTATCCACATACGACCTCTTAAGCATTTCACTCCATCTGCTCTAACCTCTAAAGGATCTCCTTCTCCTTGAAACCCTTCATTAACAAAATTTTCTTTCTTACAGGCTTCTATTTGCGCATTTCTAATTTGCTCAGGAAAATTATTGTGCACAATCAAGACTAGAGAACGTACCCTGATAGGCTCTCTATCTTTTCTACTTAATGCATCGGCAACAACATTTGCTTTTCCCGAGTGATATTTTATATCACAATCATAATCACTTAACAGCTCTATCCATCTTCGTTGCCTCATATTCAATTCCTTTTGATCGAGAATATACTGTAGGCTTTTATGATCGGTGAATACCGTACACTTGGTGCCATACAGATAATGTCTCCACAACCTAAGAGCAAAGACTACAGCTCCTAACTCAAGATCATGAGTAGTATAATTCTCCTCATTCTTCCTTAATTGCCTAGAAGCATAAGCTATCACCTTTTCTCGTTGCATCAAGACAGCTCCATAACCTCTAAGAAATGCATCACAAAATACTACAAAATCTTCACTTCCGTCGGGTAATAATAGAATTGGTGCACTACATAATTTTTGCTTCAATATCTGAAATGCTCCTTCTTCTTCACTTCCCCAAACGAAAGGTTTATTTTTCTGAGTTAGCTTGGTCAGGGGTTTAGCTACTAAACAAAATTCTTTAATGAATCGCCTATAATAGCCAGCCAATCCTAAAAGTTGTCGCACCTCCATTGGCGTTGTCGGTGCAGACCAATTCTTAATGGCTTCAACCTTTGCAGGATCAACATGCATTCCATCTTTATTAATCACATGACCAAGAAATTGCACAGAATCCAACCAAAAATCACATTTCGAAAACTTAGCATACAACTTTTCATCCTTTAACGAGCTCAGGATAATCCTTAAGTGTTCTCCATGTTCCTCTTTATTCTTAGAATAGATTAGAATGTCGTCAATAAACACGATCACAAATTTGTCCAAATAGGGTTTGCACACTCGATTCATTAGATCCATGAAGACCGCAGGTGCGTTAGTTAACCCAAATGGCATTACTTGAAATTCATAGTGTCCATAACGAGTTCTAAATGCAGTTATTGGAATAGCTTCTTCACGGACGCGAAGTTGGTGATATCCAAATCGCAAATCTATCTTAGAATACACACTAGATCCTTGTAGTTGATCAAACAAATCATCAATCCTTGGTAAAGGATATCGATTTTTAATCGTCAACTTATTTAGTTCCCGATAATCAATGCACATACGGAAAGATCCATCCATTTTCTTAACGAACAAGACTAGAGCTCCCCAAGGCGACGAGCTCGGTCGAATAAAACCTTTATCAGACAACTCCTTAAGTTGTTCGGATAATTCCTTTAATTCAGAAGGTGCTAATCAGTAAGGCGCACGTGCCACCGGTACAGCACCAAGAATTAATCGATTCGAAACTCGACTTGCCTTATCGGCGGAAGTCCGGGTAATTCGTTGGGAAATACCTCAGGAAATTCAGAAATAATAGGTACATCTTCCAATCGTTTCTCCTTAGACTCATTCCCGGTCACTTGAGCTAAGAATAGCTCGTAATCGTTCTTGATGTACTTTTGGACTTTAATACATGAAACGATTTTTAAACGGGATTCACCTCGATTACCATCAATTACTAACGTCCTATTCCTAAGAGGAATCTTAACCTTCTTTTCTCCACATAAAATAGTGGCATTATTCAACGATAACCAATCCATACCAATAATAATATCAAAACTACCTAGTTCTATCAACATCAAATCAATCGGAAAGGAATAGTTTAAGAGATTTAGAGAGCATCCTTTTAACAGCTTATTAGTTTTCACTAATTTACCATCAGCCAATTCTACTTCGTAACTGTTATTTATCTCAACAGGTTCAATGTCAATAAGGGCACTAACTTTAGTGGATACAAAGCTCCTATCAGCACCCGAATCAAATAAAGCAACAGCATAATGATTGTTGAGTAAAAACGTACCAGTAACGACATTCGGATCCTCTTTCTTAACCTAAACCGTTCCAAGTTGATAAGCACCACCATGGGGGTTTCTTCCAGGTCTAATCCTTTTCAACTTAGGACAATCCGATTTCTTATGACCTTCTTCATTACAGTTGAAGCAAATAACTCCCCTCTTACACTTTTCCACTTTGTGTCCAAGCTTTCCGCAATTTCGGCACTTCCAGCAGTCGCCAGCATGCCTCTTATTACCACACTTAGGACACTTTTCATCATTGCGCGGTGTGTTGTTGGTAAGAGCATTTGCATTCCCCCTTCTTTGGTTTTGACGGCGATTGAAATTTTGCCTATTATCACCTCGACCTCCACGATCGCCATCACCCTTTCTTTTCTCACCAGTATGTGCTTCATCCTCCCTATCCTGAATTATTTGCCCAATGAGTTGGTAAGCCATTCGAACAACATCATCAATGGTCAATGGCTTTGATGATGTCACGTCCCCTCGGATGTTCTTGGTCAATCCTTTAATGTATTGTTCAATTCGGATCTCTTCGGGTCCAATCGAGGACACAACAAGGCCAACTCATGGAATCGGTTTGTGTAGCTATCAATGTCCACACCTTTCATTCTCAGATGAATCAACTCTTGTTCCAACCAAATGATTACACTACGGGGACAGAACTCCAGAGTCATCCACTTTTTTATCTCAACCCAAGGAGTAGCATTAGCAACATCAATACCCATGAAAGCAATTCTCCCATTCCTCCAAGTCAACGCACGACCTTTAAGAGTAGCTATAGCAAAAGTAACTTTATCTTCCTCCTTACACTTACTAATCCGAAACACCAACTCAATCTTCTAAATCCACTGGCTTAATCCTACAGCACCTTCAGTTCCATTAAAAGGTAGAGGTTCACACTTCATTAACGTCACATAAGTACAACCACCGACTTCAGGCGCATTAGTTCCAAGTCCTCCTACATTTCCTCCAGCATTAACATTCACATTATTAGCATTCACATTCACATTAGTACCACCAATTCCACTACCGCCAGCTCCACTACCGCCAGCTCCACTACCGCCAGCTCCACTACCGCCAGCCCCACTACCGCCAGCTCCACTACCGCCAGCTCCACTACCGCCAGCTCCACTACTGCCAGCTCCATTTCTAGCATTTGCCATAAATTCAGTCATAGATGCGGCAACTTGCTCCGTAATGATCCTACGTACATCATCCTCAATCACAGCTTTCTTGGGCGACATGGTTCTATAATTTCACAATTTCAAAGTACATTAAGCATTCACCCAACGAGGGATTCATATAAGATGGATTGAATTCATAATCAAGATACAAATAAGGAACGATATGGAATTCAATACAAAGATACATATTTCACTGGATTCGAAACAACCACATTGTCTTAATTTACATTCCACATCAAAGTTTCTAGCACTATACAGGCCCAAAATTCGTGCCAGATCTACTAACTAATAAGTCGGTTTAGTTAAAGTTACAAAAGATAACTACTAAAGATAGACTGGTCTACTGAGAACTGCTAGATGGTCCATCATCCATCATCTTCAGTATCTTCTTCGGACGATCACAAGACACATCTTCAGCTGGGCGCTTACGAATCACTCCTATCTCAACCATCTCAGTATAAAACCTACTGTTCCAACCAACAGATATATTCGACTCTTTCTCATCCTTCTCATGTATTGCACGAGCTACACTCAACTGAATCTCCATAGTATTCACCTTTTTCTTCATTTCAGCATACTCACCACTTTCCAACATAGATAATCTCCTAAACGCCTCATTTAAACCACACTCTACATTAGTCAAATCCAAATTAAGCAACTCTCGCTCTTTCTTACCAATCTTAGTCTTCGACTCCAAATAAGCAACCTGAGTCTGAACAACACCTAATCCAACCTCTGTCATACTGCCTCGAACACGAGAAGCATCTAAATCACGTCTCAAGGCCCAAGGTGCAAGTCCATCAATATGAGTAGCCTATCGAACCCTAGACGACTCTCCTATCACATGCCTACGAGTAGCAATCCCATCGGTACCATCAGGTGCATCATCATCCTCATCATCCTCTTATTCAGAATCAGATTCAGACGATTCAGACAATTCATCTCTAAGTAACTCAAACTCAGAATCAGACCAATCAACTAGAGGGGGTAAGGGCTCACCCTCCGCTACATCAAAAGGGAAAATAAGCCCAGCCTCATCATCATCATCAACCTCTTCATCTATACCTATCTCCTCCTCGACATCCTCGTCGTCATCCTCATTACCTACATTATCTATCCCAATCTCATCATCGTTCTCAATACCAACATTATCATTATCATTCTCTACAACATCAACCTGAGGGGCAATCTGATCTCCTAGTCCTATCTCAGGCTCGGGATCCTCAAATGGTTCCTCCTCTTCATCATCCATATCCTCATCTACATTATAATCCACTAAGTCTAAATAAGGGTTGTCATCTACATTAGGTTCAAGAATAGCAAGGTTCTCTACAGGAATATTAGGGTCTGCCATGACAATCTGCATTTATTATATATCTCGTATTAGCATAAAAATAATTATTAAACAGTTACATATTGAATTCATGATATATATATATATATATATATATATATATATATATATATATATATATATATATATATATATATATATATATATATATATATATATATATATATATATATATATATATATATATATATATATATATATATATATATATATAAATTAAATTATATATATCAAAATATATATCTTCTCAATAAGGCTTGTTGGTAACGTCGGAGATCTTTGGCACCGTTATAGTCAAAAGATTTTTAGACATTTTTCTTAAAATGTTTATAGTTAAAAGATTTTGAAATGTTTTGTTCAAAACCTTGGTTTTAAAAATCTTTCGTTCTCTATAACGAGAGCTCTGGTACCAAATTGTAACACTCTCAAATTTCGTATCGGGTCAGCAGAAGGGTCAATAGAGTGTTACGGGATAACACAATAACTCCAATCATAGACAACGCATAAAAATGGTTGTACAAGGTTTAACATACATTCATTCGAATAAAAGTTTTAAGTTTACAGCAGGTCCTCAAATTACACAGTCATAAAGTTTACAAAACATAGATCGAATGAATAATTTTATTATGTGGGCCATCAGAGTCGATCTCCATCCAAGTTACCTTCAAGCACCTGAGATAAAACATGCAAAAATTATATCAACGAATGCCGAGTGAATTCATAGAGTTTAAAAACCGTTACATAAAACAGTCATAGAAATCAGAACACAAGTATAATATCAGAAGTAAGTCCTTGTATTACTAGTCAGGCAATATACATAAATCAAGTCATACATCTTATACCGTCCATGAAACCGTAGTCTCAATATTATCGTTATTTACATCGTATCATATTGGATATTAGGATTACATTGGATTATTACTTGCCGCATGACATTGTTACCTTACTATAACAAACAACGGGCCGCGAACCCGATAAACAATTTTCCCATCTAACTAACCGTGTCGTCACAAAAATCATGCTATGTAAATCTTTTTATACATAAATTCGCTTACCAATCAATGTGGCACAACGGGGATCAACCGTCAAGGCGCGAACTGGGGTGATCTTCCCCAAATAGTACTATTATATGTATAAGCGTCTACCAAATCCTGGTAGTTCACAATTCATGCTAATGGGACTTTAAGTGACATAACCTAACTATAATAATCCTTTACATCTCATTTATTGGGTCATAGCATCATTCGGGTCCATATCAATAAGCATACCATCGGGACTACTTGTGTTCTATTTTTATCAAAAACTAGCATGTTATCTCCCTCGAGGGTTTACAAAACATTTTATAAAACATTTAAAAGAGCGTGAGGCTATGAACTCACGTTGATTAAGAAAGGCGGGTTATCGGCGACGGGCGTGCTTCAATCACGGAAACCTATATAAATAATAGTCGGTCTTAGACTTTTGTCCAATGAATTTATGAAATAATGCTTATGTATATATATGATGATATTATAAGTATTATGATGATCAAGTGGGATTTTATCTCTTTATTCAATATTATAGTGTTATGTGTTGGTAAAATTTTAATCTAGTTACACTAGTTTAGCTTGTTTACATGTTGAGGCTCAATAAGCCCATTATAAGCCCAATACATTTTATTAGCACATTTTATATTTTTAATACCAGGCCTATACTCATATGTTGGGCCCAAGTGGGTTAAGCCCAATGAGTAAGTCCATTAATGTTTAGCCAAACTAGTTGGGTTAATAGTCCAATAAGGCTACTTTGGCCCGTTAATATCCATAAGTTATAAAGCTCGGGTTTTATCGGTTTTTACTTCTATAATGTACTTATACATCAGTAGATGAGTTATAAAAGTTTACATTAGACTGGTCCGACCGTCTAAGTTTTATTTGACGAAAACGTTAATCTTTCAGTTTTAGCCGAAAAGACGTAAAACTTATGTATATAGTTTTATAACTTAGAAATCATATCAATTTGTAATTTTATAAAATGTCACATTAACTTATCAAAGTATATAACTTATTTATAAGTATTATATAAGTTAGTGGGTTTTAGGTATGTATTTTATATTAGTTTTACTTGAGTGCTTATTTTATAATATATACTTTTATTTTCCAAATCTGATCTGAAACTCACTTTCACCATTTTTACCATATGTTGAGTTCTACAAGGAGATAGAAGCTCAATTTTGGGCAGCACGAACTACATAATATGTGCTACAATTAACCCCTGTTTAGCTACTGCTCATTCATCCTCTAAGTGTCCCTAACAATTCGTCAAAAACAGACTATACAGATTTGAACCTTAATAATGTTTTGATCATATCTTACTCATTTTATGGATTTCATTGAGTGGTCAACTCTCACATGTGTAAAAATCATATACCTTATTGTATATTCAATAATCCAAGTCACTTTATCAAGTTATCATATGGTTCTTTACTTTTTTATACAACCTATAGTTTTAGTCATGATTTTAACATCTTTACATGTAGCTTTTAATCATTTTAACCAAATTTATCAACACAAGATCCCCACAAAATACTTTGATCATCATATACATATACATTTAGAAAGAAAATACAAAATTACATTTACAAAATAACAAGGTAATGGAAGAAATGATCTTGTTACCAACCAAGATAGTGAAAGTTATGAACAAGGCTTGGTTTTTGATGACAAATCTTGTGATAAACCAAGACCACCTTCAAGATCACCCAACTATATGAACACCTTGATGAAAATCAGCCCTAGACTCCAAGGAAACTTCTTTGTGGATGTTATGATTACCTCCAATAAATAAGACTTCAAAAGACCTTCATCTTATGCAAGATTAACACAAGATTTGTGGTTGAATTTAAATCAAATGGGGGTGTTTATGGTGAAAAGTCGACGGCAAGGAGGGAGAGAGTGAGAGAGAGTTGAGTTGTTTTGCATGTCACAAATGAGTTGCTAGTTTGATGGTTAGTTGTTTTTGATGTATGAATGGTTTTGTGAGTAAACTAGGACAAGTGTCCTAGTTTTAACTAGAAAGTTGACATACATCAAGTGTGTTGGTGAAGTGTTGGCCGTCCCTTTGCGGGGGTGGGGCAAGAGTTATCTTGTCTCATTCCCATTTATTTACGGGTACTACTCGATTCTAGTTTCCTCGATTGCGTTCCCTCGGGTCGTTTTACGAAAATCGTTTTTATAAATTATGAATCAGCGGCACAAAACGAATCTAATAAAAATTGTCTCATCAAAAACAGAGTTCAAAAACGTAAATACGTAATCCTAGGGTTTTCGGTTTAGTCGTAAAGGACGTTAAATTATGCACGTAAGCCCTAATTTCAACCCGTAAATTGTGAGTTCACAAACCAACACAAAAATGAGTTTCAAAATAGTATACGAGAAAATAATTTACTACCTAAAAATGTTAGATTGTCACAAAGAATAACCCCAGAACCTGTCAAAGTTCTAAGTTTCTCTAGGGAGGAAATCGCGCCTTTGGGAAAAGTTGAGCTAGAAGTAACCTTTGGATCGCATGACATGACAAGAAAAACAACAATGAATTTCTATGTAATCAGAGCTCCGTCACCATACAAAATCATTCTTGGTCGAACCGGCCTAAGAAAATTGAGAGCCATACTCTCCACCATACACTCCACAATGAAGTTGCCTACTCCGGGCGGTATCGCTACGCTAAGAACAAAATCAAGAGCAATCTTTGAGTGTAGGGAGATCGAGGATGGCCAGAAGATAGAAAGAGAAAAGGCAACAGCCGTGGTAAAGGAGTTAGACAAGTGGCTTGCGCTTGAAAAGTTCAACCAACAGGAAAGGGAAGGGGGGAGATGACGGAGCAGGTCATCGTCCATCCCGGATATCCAGAATAGTTAGTAACAATCGGAAGGTTTTTCACAAAAAAATGTAGGTTACAATTAATAGATCTTGAGGAACAACACAGACGTGTTTGCTTGGGAGCCATCGAACATGACGGGGGTTCCTAAGAGAATTATCAAACACTCACTCAATGTGGATCCAACAAGAACCACGGTGGCTCAGAAGAGAAGAACTTTAGGTGAAGAGAAAAGTCGAGTCGTGCAAAGGGACGTGGCGGATTTGCTGAAAGCTGGAATCGTAAGACCGGTCCGATATCCTACTTGGATCTCAAATCCTGTCCTCGTAAAGAATCCGGACGGTGATTGGCGGATGTGTATTGACTTCAAAAATCTCAACTATGCATGCTCTAAAGATTACTACCCTCTTCCCGACATCGATGTGAAGATCGACTCTGTGATGGGTTTCAAGTTCAAATGTTTCCTCGATGCGTATAAAGGACACCATCAAGTGCTCATGGACAATGAAAACGAGAGAAAACGGATTTCTAATGAAGGGGCATTATGTTATACCAAAATACCTTTCGGGCTCAAGAATGTCGGAGCCACATACCAGCGGCTAGTGGACTCCGCATTCGGATCACAAATAGGGACAAACTTAGAAGCCTACGTGGATGATTTGATGATCAAAAGAAAAACTGAGGAAAAAATGAAAACATTCGACAATTTACGAAAAATCAACATGAAGCTGAATCCAAAGAAGTGCTCCTTTGGGGTTGAGGAAGGCAAGTTACTTGGATATATGGTGACCTCGAAAGGAATCCGAGCCAACCCTAAAAAGACAGGCCATCTCAGAGATGCGGTCACCGAGGACATGGAAAGAAATGCAATCTCTCAGCGGAAAGTAGGCAGCCTTAAATCGTTTCTTGTCCAGGTCAGCGGAACGCTCACTCCCATTTTTCGAAACTTTGAAAAACATAACTAAGGAAAATAAAGAGGAGTATCAGTGGACGGAACAAACAGAAAAGGCTTTCCAAGAGTTAAAGAAGGTGATTATGGAACTTCCATCGTTAGCAACACCAATGAAGAATGAAACATTGTATGTATACTTGGCCGCGTCATAGGAGGCAGTGAGTGGGGTCCTTTCGGTCGAAAGAGGGGGTATTCAAAAACCAGTCTGGTATGTAAGTTGCATGTTGCACGACGCCGAGATGAGGTACTCTATGTTGGAGAAGCTATCTTTTTCCTTGCTACACCTTTCAAGAAGACTCCGCAGGTACTTTGAAGCACACAATATCAATGTCATAACCGACCAACCATTGAAGCAAATATTGGGTAAATCTGAATCATCCGGAAGATTGGAAAAATACTCCGTGGAATTAGCAATGTACGAAGTAGCATGGACATTGTATACAGACGGAGCATCAAGCTCCAAAGGGGCAGGAGCCGGTTTGGTATTAATAAATCCAGAAGACATGGAATTTACATATGCTCTAAGGTTCAACTTCAATTGCTCTAACAATGAAGCAGAATACGAGGCATTGTTAGCCGGAATACGCTTGGCAAATAAAATGGGAGTGAAAACCCTAGAAGCCAAGGTAGATTCCAAGCTTGTCGCCTGTCAGTTAAACGGGGAATTTGTTGCTAGCGATGATAGGATGATGAAATACCTGACCAAAGCAAAAGAAATCGCAACGTGTTACACAAAGTTCAACATCATACATATCTCAAGGACCAAAAATCAAAAAGCGGATTTTCTCAACAAACTTGCTTCGGTGGCAAAATACTCTGTAGAATTGGCAATGTACGAGATATCTTATGTCTCATGAAATTCAGTCAAACGTCAGGTATTAGCAGAATTCCTCAATGAAGCGTCATTAGGACATGATGGAAGGATGGAAATATATGAGATCACAAAGCAAGAAGATCCAGAAGTAGCATGGACATTGTATACAGACAGAGCATCAAGCTCCAAAGGGGCAGGAGCCGGTTTGGTATTAATAAATCCAGAAGAAATGGAATTTACATATGCTCTAAGGTTCAACTTCAATTGCTCTAACAATGAAGCAAAATACGAGGCATTGTTAGCCGGACTATGCTTGGCAAAGAAAATAGGAGTGAAAACCCTAGAAGCCAAGGTAGATTCCAAGCTTGTCACCTGTCAGTTAAACGGGGAATTTGTTGTCAGCGATGATAGGATGATGAAATACCTGACCAATGCAAAAGAAATCACAACGTGTTTCATAAAGTTCAGCATCATACATATCTGAAGGACCAAAAATCAAAAAGCGGATATTCTCAGCAAACTTGCTTCGGTTGCATTCAATCATCTCACAAAGGAAGTCCTAGTTGAAATTCTTGAGTCTCGGTCAATCGACGTGCAGGAGGTTAATGATATAGTGCAAGAGGAAGGAGAGAGCTGGATGACACCCATCCGAAAGTGCTTAGAGAACAACATATACTTCCCTTCGGTGACCGAATCCGAAGCCTCAGACGACACTTTAATATTTGAAGCAGAAGTAGAAGGCTACTTAGTGAAGCGTATGTTCGTTGACGAAGGGGCAGCCATGGAAGTAATGTTCGAGCATTGCTTCATGAACTTGGATCCGGATATAAGACGAAGAATAACCCTAGACCCTGTCAAAGTTCTAAGTTTCTCTGGGGAGGAAACCGTGCCTTGGGGAAAAATTGAGCTAGAAGTAACCTTAGGATCACATGACATGACAAGAAAAATAACAATGACTTTCTATGTAATCAGAGCTCCGTCACCATACAACATCATTCTTGGTCGAACCGGCCTAAGAGAATTGAGAGCCATACCCTCTACCATAAACTCCGCAATGAAGTTCCCCACTCCGGGTGGTATCGCTACGCTAAGAACAAAAGCAAGAGCAATCTTTGAGTGCAGGGTGATCGAGGATGGCAAGAAGATAGAAAGAAAAAGGCAACAGCCGTGGGGAAGGAGTTAGACAAGTGGCTTGCGTTTTAAAAGTTCAAACAACAGGAAAGGGAAGAGGGGGATATGACGGAGCGGGTCATCGTCCATCCCGGATATCCAGAACAGTTAGTAACAATCGAAAGGTTGTTCACAAAAAAATGTAGGTGACAATTAATAGATCTATTGTGGAACAGCACAGACGTGTTTGCTTGGGAGCCATCGGACATGACGGGGGTTCCTAAAAGAATTATCAAACACTCACTCAATGTGGATCCAACAAGAACCCCGGTGGCTCAGAAGAGAAGAACTTTGGGTGAAGAGAAAAGTCAAGTCGTGCAAAGGGACGTGGCGGATTTGATGAAAGTTGGAATCGTAAGACCGGTCCGATATCCTACTTGGATCTCAAATCCTGTCCTCGTAAAGAAGTTGAACTGTGATTGGCGGATGTGTATTGACTTCAAAAATCTCAACTCTGCATGCCCTAAAGATTACTACCCTTTGCCCGACATCGATGTGAAGATCGACTCTGTGATGGGTTTCAAGTTCAAATGTTTCCTCGATGTGTATAAAGGATACCATCAAGTGCTCATGGACAATGAAGACGAGGAAAAAACGGCTTTCTATACGGATGAAGGGACATTCTATTATACCAAAATGCATTTCGGGCTCAAGAATGTCGGAGCCACATACTAGCGGCTAGTGGATTTCACATTCTGATCACAAATAGGGACAAACTTAGAAGCCTACGTGGATGATTTGATGATCAAAATCAAAACTGAGAAAAAATGATCGAAGACATCAAAGAAACATTCGACAATTTACAAAAAATCAACATGGAGGTGAATCCAAATAAGTGCTCCTTTGGGGTTGAGGAAGGCAAGTTTCTTGGATATATGGTGACCTCGGAAGGAATCCGAGCCAACCCTAAAAAGACAAATGCCATCTCAAAGATGCGGTCACCGAGGACATGGAAAGAAATGCAATCTCTCAACGGAAAGTTGGCAGCCTTAAATCGTTTCTTGTCCAGGTCTGCAGAACGCTCACTCCCATTTTTTGAAACTTTGAAAAACATAACTAAGGAAAATAAAGAGGAGTATCAGTGGACGGAACAAGCAGAAAAGGGTTTCCAAGAGTTAAAGAAGGTGATTATGGAACTTCCATCGTTAGCAACACCAATAAAGAATGAAACATTGTATGTATACTTGGCCGCTTCAAAGGAGGCAGTGAGTGGGGTCCTTTTGGTCGAAAGAGGGGGTATTCAAAAACCAGTCTGGTATGTAAGTCACATGTTGCACGACGCCGAGACGAGGTACTCTATGTTGGAGATCTAGCTTTTGCCTTGCTACACCTTTCAAGAAGACTCTGCAGGTACTTTGAAGCATACAATATCCATGTCATAACCGACCAACCATTGAAGCAAATATTGGGTAAATCTGAATCATCCGGAAGATTGGCAAAATACTCCGTGGAATTGGCAATGTACGAGATATCTTATGTCTCACGAAATTCAGTCAAAGGTCAGGTATTAGCAGTTTTCCTCGATGTAGCGTCATTAGGACATGATGGAAGGATGGAAATATATGAGATCACAGAGCAAGAAGAGCCGGAAGTAGCATCGACATTGTATACAGACGGAGCATCAAGCTCCAAAGGGACAGGAGCCAGTTTGGTATTAATAAATCCAGAAGAAATAGAATTTACATATGCTCTAAGGTTCAACTTCAATTACTCTAACAATGAAGCAGAATACGAGGCATTGTTGGCCGGACTAAGCTTGGCAAATAAAATGGGAGTGAAAACCCAAGAAACCAAGGTAGATTCCAAGCTTGTCGCCTGTCAGTTAAACGGGGAATTTGTTGCCAGCGATGATAGGATGATGAAATACCTGACCAATACAAAAGAAATCACAACGTGTTTCACAATTTTCAGCATCATACATATCCCAAGGACCAAAAATCAAAAAGTGGATGTTCTCAGCAAACTTGATTCGGTTGCATTCAATCATCTCACAAAGGAAATCCTAGTTAAACTTCTTGAGTCTCGGTCGATCGACGTACAAGAGGTTAATGATATAGTGCAAGAGGAAGGAGAGAGCTGGATGACACCCATCTGAAAGTGCTTAGAGAACGGCATATGGCCGCAGGACCCTAACGAAGTTAGGGCAATGAGGATGAAGATAAGTCAGTTCACCATAGAAAATGATGTATTGTTCAAGAAATCCTATTTATCCCCAATGCTAAGATGTGTAGGCCTCGTCCAAGCCAACTATATCATTCGAGAAGTTCACGAAGGGTCATGTGGAATGCACTCCGGCACAAGATCGGTGGTGGCTAAAATCATGAGGCAAGGGTATTATTGGCCCACCATGCACCAAGATACATGGGAAGAAATTTCCAAATGTGATTTATGCCAAATACATGGACCGGTACTAAGGCTACCTAATACCAAGCTCACCTCCATCATGTCACCATGGCCCTTTTACCAATGGGTAATGGACATCCTTGGTCCAATTGAGGGATCCTTCGGAAATGTGAAGTTTGTAATTCTGGCCATCGACTATTTCACAAAGTGGATTGAAGCAAAGCCATTGGCAAGTGTGACTGGAAAGGAAGTAAAGAAGTTTGCTTGGAAAAACATCACGTGTAGGTTTGGACTACCCAGAGTCATTGTGACAGACAACGGGAAGCAGCTAGTGGAAGGAACGTTGAGAAAGTGGTGCGAAAATGGGGAATTAAGAAAATGAACACCGTCGTCGCTCATCCGCAGCCTAATGAGCTAGTTGAGAGAGATAATAAATCTTGAATGCATGGACTTAAAGCCCGCTTGGGGAGAAACTTGACGGGGTGGGTCGATGAGTTACCTCATGTGTTATGGGCACTTAGAACCATGCTAAAGACCAGCAATGGGGAAACCCCATTCATCCTAACATATGGAAGCGAAGCAGTCATACCAGCAAAAATAGGAGTCTCATCCGTAAGAACGCTTCTCTTCAATAAGGATAACAATGAAGAAGAGCTCCGACTGAACCTCGACTTGTTGTAAGAGCGACTGAAGCCGCAACCATTCAAGAGGCAAAGTACAAGAAGAAAGTTGAACAATATTACAACAGAAGAGTTAAACTTTTCAATTTTAAGGTGGGCGACTTTGTATACCACCGAAATGAGGCCAGTAGGGTCGAAAAATTGACAAGTTGGGTCCCAACTGGGAAGGTCCTTACAGGGTAAAGGAGGCCTACCATAATGGATCATACAAGCTCAAGACAATGGACGAAAGGGAAGTACCAAGAATAT
Organism: Glebionis coronaria; assembly: GCA_025667525.1. Classification (NCBI taxonomy): domain Eukaryota; kingdom Viridiplantae; phylum Streptophyta; class Magnoliopsida; order Asterales; family Asteraceae; genus Glebionis; species Glebionis coronaria. The sequence continues at coordinate 295,839,345 of CM046880.1, read as the reverse complement.
GGCATGCAATTAATATCCAAAAATAATTCATGTAAGAATGTAATGTAATGAACCGAACAATCAAATTAATGAAGTTTTTTACCTTGATCAACAACACAATTGTTATTACACTTGTAGCCCTCGAAGTTGCTAACTGCAGGAAAACAAAATTGTGAAAAACTCTAAGTGTTTAGACGCGCCTAAGAGGTAGTACGAAGGAAAAATTAAAAGCGGACATGTGCCGATGTCCTCCAGTCACCAAAGAAAACACTTTAAGTTTTTGGACGCGCCTAAGAGGCAGTCCGGAGGACAAATTTAAAGCGGAAAAGTGTCGATGTACTCCCATAACTAACGAAAACACTTTAAGTGTTTGGACGCGCCTAAGAGGAAGTCCTTAGGACAAATTAAAAGCGGACATGTGCCAATGTCCTCCCATAACTAAAAAGAACACTTTAAGTGTTTGGACGCGCCTAAGAGGTAGTCCGGAGGACAAACTAAAAGCGGTCATGTACCGATGACCTCCCATACATCTATGTACATAATATATATATATATATATATATATATATATATATATATATATATATATATATATATATATATATATATATATATATATATATATATATATATATATATATATATATATATATATATATATATATATATATATATATATATATATATATATATATATATATATATATATATATATATATATATTAAGTGTTTAGATGTTTCTCCTCCAAAGGGGTAAAAAAAATTAGTCAAAGTTAAATATTAATAGTTACGCCGTCGGTTCAATACCGGAAGATTGTTGTCATCCAGGCTCATCTAATGCTAAGTACTAGATACTAAGTGAAAGTTAGGAGATATGCATAAATTAAAAGGGGCATTCTCAACATTTTTTGGAAAGTTAACAAAATATGAAAGTGCAAGTTAAAGAATATATGAAGTAAGACAAAGGTTCATCATGATATTAACTCAAAAGATATAACATTCTGATAAAATATTCAAGAAGCAGGAGCAAAAGAATTATTACAAGATAAGAAATATTATTTGTTACAAGCCCATTCCGGCATACCGGAGACAATAAATGTCTACTCATCGGTAGTGTCAACTTCAGAGTTAGTTTTTCATTGGCTTCGGCAGCAGTCTTCTTCAAGTTCTCATTCTCTTCCTCCAAGGCATGAATCCGGAGGTTTAGCTCCTCTTCGGTCTTAGCACACAAAGAATGAGAGTGCTTGAGTTGTTGATGAGACACTTTTAAACGATCCAAAAGAGCTTGACCTTGAGCAAAGGACTCCTTGTCAGAAATATGAGAATTAGCCATCTTCATGTAATCACTGTTAAGACTCTCATTGCGCTTCATCAACTCAGCCGCAGCGATAGTCCCTTGAGCAACGGCTCGACAACTATGAAGATGGACATCATAGTTGGACATCAACTTAAGATACTGGTCATCAGCGGGAGTGTCAAGATGGTACATAAAATCCTTCGCAACATAGTTAGTATCAACCCTCACATTGTCTTAAAAATGCGTGCATCATTGCGCAAATTGCACGCATCAATGCGTTGCATTCAAAATTTTGCATCAAGGTGCCTAATGCATTGCCATCCTAGAATGCGTTCGCATTAAGCCGTAGTTTATCGCATTTGTGTAATGCTAGTGACAGTAGAAATTGTCGCAATCTAGTACTTAGGTTATTTTATAAAATTTTAACCATAGAAAAGAGACCCGCATATTTTAAAGGATTTTTAAAGATAAGACTTCTTAAAAAACATCTAAAACAAAAACAATAACAAAAATAAAGTATCTTTCATTTTGCTAAGTGTTTCTTTGTCAAGCTTTACTTTCGATTTATTTGTTTAACAAGGGATTATAGACCTAATTTCAATATGATAGTAACTTATTTTGTAACATTCTTGCATTTACTTGGTACTTGGTAGACAATAATATTTTTAAATAATTTTTTTACATTTTTTATACTAAATGCATCACGTCTAAATTGCGCTCGCAATCGCATCACGCATCAAGCAATGGATTTTGGGACCATTAGCGCAATGGAAACGCATTCTTAAACCAAGACCCTCGTCTCTTCATTCAACCTCCAATCCGGAAAAAACCTAGGAGGTGTAACATCATATTCTCCTACAAAATGTATGAGTGTTGAATAAAAGAAGCGGTGAAAGAAAGAAAAACAAAAAAAGAAGAAAAAGGAAACATACCAACAGCTTGGGAGTCGTTCTCAGCACCAGAAGATGATTGGTCACTCACATGTACAATAGAAGGGGATTTTTCTTTGTTAGTATCAGAACCTCCGGTTGTGTCACGAGGAGAAGGGTTCACAACATTAATTGGCTGAGTAGAATGAGTCCTTTGAGAATCCACTTCGGAGTCAGTATGAACAGTTTAGCGGCTGCGTTTTTACCACGACGATTGGAGGTGCTCTCTTCGGCCACAAGAGTCGTTTTCTTCACTCTCGAGCGTTTCTCTTGTTTCTGTTTAGCTTCCAGAACCCTGGTCGATGGTTTGTCAACAGCCAACTAAATCGGGGTCAACAGGGATATCCTGCCCAAAAGGTAAGGGATTGGTAACACGAGGAGTAGGCTGCTCATTCTCGCCGAAAGGTTCACCGGTATCGATAATGGCTTCGTCAAACGTAGGCAAGCTCAAAAATTCCTCAAAGCTCATTTCTGCAAGAGAAAAAAGACGAGGACGAGACAAGCATAAGCAAGCCCGTGTGAGTGATTACGAGGTTTAACAAAATAAAATAATACGTACCTTTATTATCAATATTCAAGAGTATCCGGCGCAACTCTGGATGACTATAAGGGAAAGATAACCCAGAAAGGAAGAGCAAAACCTCAAGAGGAGGACGACATAAAATAGGCTTCTTACCAAGAGCCTTAGCATGGGAAGAATTAAATGAGGAGGGAAAATCATCCGTAGTAACAGACTCGCGGTGCCTCCAAGGCATGGCAAAGGGGATGGCTCGATGATCTATCAAGAAGAACTCTCGCTTCCACTTCTTAAGACTAGAAGTAGTCTCGGTCAAACACTTACCATATTCTCCCTCTCCCCTACTCTCAAACAAAAACCAATGGCCCTTCTTACTTAATCTGAAGAACACTCTAAACAAAGTAACAGATACATGAATCTTCAAGCCAAAACAACGAAGTTCGAACATCACGACCCTATTCACCCCTATTGGAACCAGTTGAGAAATATGTACTTTGAAATAATGAATTACGTTCATGAAAAAAGTGGAAAAGGGTATCCGAAGGCCAACATGATCAAGATAATGACGATATATACTAATAGCTGAGTCAGGGAGAAGATCCATAGTCATTTCCGGATCCGGAAGGCGAGGCCTCAGATCTGAAGGAATATTATATTTACAAATCACAACCTTCAAATCGTCATCGGTCATAACAGATAAGTGTATGTGCATGTCACACTTCGGATCGCGTTTAACAGGCGGATCTACTCTTCGATGCATGATCTCTTTCCCCGTCATCCGAGGCAACCAAATACACAGGCGAAGGAAGCAACAAATAAAGAAAAAGGACTAACCTATAAGTGCGAGGAGGTAGCAGAGATGAAGAAAGCAACAAAGATAAAACGGGAAGGAAATAAACAAATGGTGTGCATATATATAGGAGGGCAAGGCGATAAAAACGAGGCAACACTGTTCTACTGTGAGTTACGAGGAAGCAGATCTACCGCAGAATTTGAAAGGGCAAGACACGTGGCACCATCCAATGATGCTACAAAGAGAAGCAAAAGATCTAGTAAGGGAGTCCACATGAACCAATCCTGAAAACGAGGCAATCCAATGATTAATGCCAGGCCAAAACGGAATAAATCCATCTAAAGTATTAGTTCATTATGAATATAATAAACTAATACTGGGGGACATGTTCGCGTATGTCTCCGGCACATGGCCGAAGGCATTACACTTTGACCAAAGTCTTCGCCACGTAAGAGAGAGAATAAAGTAAGGTTGAGTTTACCTATGGAAGACCTTATTAACCAGGGTGCAACGCATTACCCAATGGTTCCAGCCCTGGGCCGCCGCCTACTTTACATTGTACCTGATTTCACGATATCGTGTAACGTGTATATCTTTATGATGTGACTTGTCATACAGGTATGCGTTTCAGTTGGGTATAAATACCCAGGCATATTTATTACAACACAATGACACACAGTACACTACATTTAATTCTACTTAATAGCATTCTTCTGGTATTCCACACCGGATACCACTCTAGTGATTGTTACTTACTCTCACGCCGGAGCTTGGTCTCGGGTTCACATTTAGGGCGAGTTAACGTACGTTCCTTTATTACAGGATAGGCCTAACCTACAAACATACCATATATGTGATTGAAGCTTAATCTACACAGGTCTAATGCCTACGAATTTTTGTTTCAACAACTATAATGATGTCAATTAGGAAATTGCAGTGTGAATAATGAGGTCTAGAAGAATAATCTTTTTGTGTTTGATTCTGTACACTCGCCACGCGTTCATTTTCTGTATGATTGCTTATTGCTTATTGCTAATTCTAAAGAACGCAAAAATCTTTTAATAAAATCATTAGACAATTAGTTTGAGACCACATGGTATTCATCATGTGAATTTGTTTGGGTAAATCAGTATTTAACCAGTATAAACAATCTCAGATAGAAGTAGAGTAAATGGTTGGAATGCTTTTAAGAAGTGCATATGAAGATGGTAAATTACCTAGTAGAGTTTGTTACCAATTCATAATTTATTTCAAACATATCAGTGGTGGTTTCATAATTGTTGCTTTTTATCTTAGAGAATTGCTAAAATTATATAAATTTTACAAAATAACTTTTACACAATGATCTGACAAGTGACTTAGACCGATTATTATCTTCTTTCTCTATTAATTCATTATTTTATGTCAAATCATTTATTTACACATTATTATGTGAAAGTTTTTTTATGTAAAAATTATGTGGTTAGTAGCAATCCTCTTTATCTTATTCTAATTGTTATAGACAATGAATCTAAATTGAGTTTATAGCTTTACGTTTTACCGAAACATACACACATTTTAGAGGTAGTGCAAAAATCATCTTTATGTCATGTCGAAAAATCGAGATACATTTTTAGTTAAGTTTTTGAACACCAGTCATTCCTCCGTTAGTGTACGGTGCATTATACATCACTTTGGACGGGTTATGTAAATTGTGTTTTCGTTAAATACTAATGAGGTTTATAAAAAAATGTATTCTTGTCACTTTTTATTGTACATGGAAGTATGGTGAATCTCTTTTAAAAAATAAAAATAAAAAATAATTTTAAAGTAAATAATTTTTTTTTGAACAATTAATTTCTTTACGAAATGAAATAAAATTCTTTCCAAAAAAAATTAAAATAAATCTAAATTTTGTTAGTATTTTTTTTTCAAAATTTTTTTAAAGATTCGTAATAAGTAAACATTATTTTTCAAAAAAATTTTAATTTTAAAACTTCTTTAAACTATGTTTAAGAATTTTTAAAATATTTAAAAGTTTTAATTTTTTTGGAAGAAAAAATTTAGTTATTTTTAACTTTTTTAAAAACATTAGAAGAAAAACATATATATTTTTAAATGATTAAAAACTTTATATTTTTTACTTTTTTTTTATCTTAATATAACAGAAAAATACCTAAAAATACTTTAAAAAATTTTAAAATTTAAATTTTTTTCGAAAGATAAGTTTATAATTTTTAAAAATAATAAAAAAATTTTAAAAAAAAATCTAAGGTTTTTTTTAACTTTTATATTGTTTATTATGATAAAAAGTAAATAAAAATAAAGTTGAAATTTTTTAAAAATATTTACTTTCTTTTTCTAAATTTTTTAGAAAAGTTAAAAATAACTAAACTTTTTTTCCAAAAGTAATTAAAACTTTTCGTTAAGAAATTAATTTTAAAGTAAATAAGTGTTTCTTTCGAAGAATAATGTTTTGTTATTATGATTTTTTTAAAAAAATTTGAAAGAAAAAACTAACAAAATTTAGATTTATTAACTTTATTTTTTTTAAAATTTTTCGAAAATAAATTAACTTCTTTTTATAAAAAAATTAATTATTTTCAAAAAAGTTATTTACTTTAAATTTAAACATTTTTTTAATTTCTTTTTAAAAAGTTCACCATATATTCTTGTAGAAGTAAAAGAGACAAGAATACATTTTCTTATAAACTTCGTTAGTATTTAATAAAAAATAATTTCCACCATCCGTCTAGAGAGATATATGGTGCACCGTTCACTAATGAAAAAATGACCGGTGTTCAAATATCTAACAAATGATTTATTTCGATTTTTTGACATATTTGATGATTTTTGCCCTTCCGTATACATTTGGATATGATTTTCATTTACAATATTTAATTACTTATGGTAATGATAATCTGGGCCTCGTGATGAAGACTCTGTACAAATGGGCCATTAGGCCTCATAATTTATTCAAGCCCACTTATATACATGCAAATTGCAACCTATATGTGAAAGTGGAGCCTATGTGTTAAAAATTGTTTTCGGCGTATGCCGGTCAGATCAAAATTGAGTTAAACTTATGCTAACAATGTTTTGTAAAATCATGTATGTCGTTTAAAGGGTGAAAACTTCTCCTTAAGGTTCAAAGTAGGAGATCTTGAAGAATATCGATGAGCGCAAAGTCATAATGTGGCGAGTAAGAAGTAAACTTGTAGATCAATCTGGTTTCTTATGAATAAGTTAATTCTTATTCATGCACTGGAGTTTGAACTTGATATTATCAAGTTTTTTAGGTTATAATTAAGTGGCACATTGTTAAAACTTGAAGATCGAGATAGAAATTCAACGGTATATATAATGTTGAGTTTTGAAGATTTATGGTTGGCTGAGATTGTTGGGCCGACTTTCTCAGCCCAATGGGTTAATCCCAAATCCCTCTTTAGGACAGTTACTTAGCAGTTAGAAACAACGGTTATTGGCAGTTACTACAAACTTCAAACCGTCACACCGGTTCATAAAACAATACAACGTTTCATTCACACCGGTTAGATAACTATATATTGGATACGATTGTATAGAACAAATCATATGATAGAATTGTAAAAACACAAGATTTATTCATATCAATACAACTTATATTTTGGTATATCCTGATTAAAGTTTGAACGATCCACACACACAGATTTTATCCCAACAATTGGCATCAGAGCTTTTGGTTAATCAAACCAAATCATCATATACCATCATTTGTTTTGCCTGTTCGTGTATGTGTCCGGAACACATGACACGATCCGGAACATGCTAAACGATCCGGAACGCCCACACCCTTCTAGAAGAAGTCAACGCTAGTCAACAAGGAACTCAACAGACACACTTCCTATAAAATAGGGAGTGTGTCCCCAATCGGGCCAACCAAGGCCCATCACCATTCCTGGCCTTTTAGGGATTAGACTAGTATAAATACCCCATTTGGGTTCAAGGTTTAGGTTAACTCTTTTACCCTTATCACTTTTTACTTATATTATTTTACTCTCATATTTCCTCTTCGGATTTTTACTCTTTACTTACTTTCACGCCGGAGCTTAGTCTGGGTTCTCACACCCGAACGAGGCTAACGCGTTGCTTTGATTTCAGGTTATCCGAAGCATACATCACCCCATATCCGAACCGGTCTTACCATTCGGACCCTCGCAAGAAATTGCATGAACACTGCCCAGATTTCGAATCAAAAAACAGAGCCATATTTTTTGCAAAACAACGAACAACACAAATTCAATCAAATCAATATTTGTGTTTAAATAGAAAAGGGGTTCCAACTCCTGCCACCAAGGTGCAATCACCCTTGTGATTGTTTTTACACCGGCAACAAAAGGGTTTTTACCCACGATCTTTTTTGCAAAATTAACCGAAAAAAACAAACCCAGAAAAAGATTAGGCACGATTTTTTTAGGATTCGAAACATAGACAGAAAACTTACCAGATTCGGATATCACAATCATCTCGAAAAATTGGGTAAAACTCAATCAAATCCACAATTAAGGATTCGATAACCCAATTAGAATCATCACGATTCAACATATCCGAATAACAGAGAAGATCCCCGAATTTCTTGCGAAAACTTTATTTTTCGCAAAGAACAGATTCAGAAATCAAGCGGATCAAAACTCCAGAACGCTTGAAGAACCAAAGAGGGATTATAAATCCACTCTTGATTACCAGTATAATCACTAAGAAAAACCATCTTGATACAAGATAGGTTTTTTGTCACAGAGAAGAGAGAAAGAGAGGGGACGGAGGAAACAAGGGAAGAAAAAACCATCTTATTAAACACACACCAATAAGGGGACGAGTGTTAATAAGTGACACAAGAAAAAAAAAGCAAGGATCGGGTACAAATACCCAATAAGGAGAAAAGGACTGGACCGATTTATAAATCTGCACAAAAGGACTTCGGGCCATGGCCCCAACAGGTTTCAAACAAACCATATATTACTCTTTATTTTAGAATTTTAAGTTTTTAGAATTTTAAATTTTTAGATTTTCAAGATTTTAGAATTTAAGCTTTTTAAGATTTTTAAGTTTTTATAATTTTAAGACTTCTTATTTAGTTTATGATAAGAAAATTAAATTATCTTATTTGGTTTACGATAAGAAAATTTCAAAACATCTTATTTGGTTTACGATAAGAAAATTTCAAGACATCTTATTTGATTTATGACAAGAAAACTAAACTATCTTATTTGGTTTATGATAAGAAAATTTTAAGATATCTTATTTGCCTTATGATAAGAACGATTTAAGTTTTATTGGTACGAGCTTTAAAGATTTTTCTTATTTGGTTTATGATAAGAATTATATAAAATTTTAGATATTTAAGTTTTTTAAGATTTTTAAAAAGATTATAATATTTTAAGATTACATTACTAAGTAAAAAAAATAATAATACGACTTTAAAGTTATTAACAAAATTTTAGAAGTTTTATTAGAAGATTATATTAGTTTCAAGGTACTAAAATAAAAGTACTCACTAGAAAAAGATTTTTTTTTCCGATACTATTAATATTAAAAGATTTTATTTGGAGTTTTTATTCAATATCTTACAAATATGACAAAAGAAGGAAATGGTTCAAAAAAAGAGGTCAGTACTATAAGTACACCTCAATTTCAATGTCCTATGCTAAAATCCACGAATTACTCATTATGGGCAATTCGAATGCAAATCATTCTCGAAACGAATGGTTTATGGGAAATGGTAGATCCAACCGATACTACCCAAATCGACAATAAGAAGGATAAGACTGCAATAACATTTCTTTATCAATCCTTACATGAAGAACAACTGCTTCAAATAACGAAGCATAAAACCTCGAAAGAAATTTGGAATGCTTTAAAGATAAGGCATATGGGAGAAGAAAGAGTCCAACAAGCGAGATTACAAACACTCAAATCCGAATTTGAGATGTTACAAATGAAGGAAGACGAGACAATTGATACCTTTTCAGGAAAAATAACGACATATGCGAACAAAGCTGCTAGTTTAGGACACACATTTGAGGATTCGACCTTAGTTCGGAAACTCTTAAATGCAGTACCTGACAAATTCCTTCAAATCGTTGCATCAATCGAACAATACTCGGATTTAAACAAAATGACCCTCGAAGAAGCAATAGGAAGACTCAAAACCTACGAAGAAAGAATAAAGATTAAGAAAGGAAGAATATTTGAAGATCACGATAAATTATTGTTTGCAAAACACAACAATAATGGTCAAAGACATCGCTATGATAATCAAGGAAGAGGAAGATACATTCCACCACATAACCAAAATCATGACGATAATAGACAATATGGAAAAGAAGAAAATTTCTCACAAGATTACAATGAAGCAATGAAAAAGCCTAGAGATTTCAGCAACATAAAATGCTATAATTGCAATGAATATGGACATTATGCCTCACATTGCCACAAAAAGGATCAAAGACATCGAAGACAAGAAGCATTGAACTTTGTGGAAGAAGATTTAGAACCAACTTTGCTAATGGCACCCACAAGCTTCAACAAGACTCAAAGGAGTTCTAACAAGGATACACCAACAAACGAACTATTTGCTTTGCAAAAGACTATGATAATCAACACTCGATGTTTGAAGAACCTATATCAGAGAAATTTGATGGACATGATCAAGAGCTTGAAAAATTAATTATGGAAGGTCAACAAGTCTAAAGAAATACAGAAAGAAAGCCTAAAGTCAAGACACACTTTTGGAGCTCTATTATTTCAAAAGTGGTTCAAAAGATCAAACGAATATGAAGACGATGGCATTTGTGATTAAGGGGGAGATGTTGGGCCGACTTTCTCAGCCCAATGGGTTAATCCTAAATCTCTCTTTAGGACAGTTACTTAGCGGTTAGAAACAACAGTTATTGGCAGTTACTACAAACTCCAAACCGTCACAACGGTTCATGAAATAATACAACATTTCATTCACACCGTTTAGATAACTATATATAGGATACGATTGTATAGAACAAATCATATGATAGAATTGTAAAAACACAAGATTTATTCATATCAATACAATTTATATTTTGGTATATCCTGATTAAAGTTTGAACGATCCACACACAGAGATTTTATCCCAACAGAGTTTGATCATGGCTACAAAGCACCAGTCCAGGGGCGCCCGTAAACATTCGCCTTTGAATTGTTGCTTATTTAGTAAAAATAGCAAGGTTGGATCACTTGTTTATCACTCTTGCTTCTTGAGAGAGAGGTCAAGGGTTCTCCTTGCAAGGCCGGAGGGCCTTTTCTAAGGTATTGGGTGTTACTTTATACGTGTGAATTGTCGATGTCTATTTCAGCTTCTTTTGCATGATCATAAGCAAATTTATTTCAGCTTCAGTTTAAGGTAAGAAACAAGGTTATCAAGCTCCAGCTTGTAAGCATGCAACTCAATCTAAAAGTTTAGTTCATTATAAATTTATCAAATAAATAAACATCTAGCTTGCGATCGAACATAGATATAAAATTCAAGGTTAAGTTTGGATACGAATGATGCAAAATTCATAGGAGCTCTAGTCCAGATAGAGAGGGGAGTGATTGATTGTTACACAACCCGAGCCAAAATTCTCTTATACTCCTCTAGGCTAAACTCGTCTTTATATACGTGCATTTTGACAATTTATAGAAAAACAACTTTTTATATAACCCATACAAACTTAACTACACTTTGGAAACTTAAACCTTTACAAACCTATAACATCAGGAACCATTCTTGCCAAAAAGAATTTTGCTTGCCCTCTTTGCCGCGTAATTTCTATTCAAAGGCTAACTCATCGAGGACCTGAGAGTTCTATTGCTTGCCCTAACAATGAGTAATCGTCAGTGAGGTCAGAATATCGCTCTGATGAAGACAGCTCTGATGTACGGAACTTTGTACTTGACTCGACTCCTCGTGAAGCTTCCCATCTCTCTGCTAGTCCATCACCTTCTAGCATTCTTACAACTTCTGACATCCTGGGTCTATGGCCTGGAAGATATTGTGTACACAACAATGCAACTTTAACGATTTCCTCTAATTCAATCCTATCATAATTCTGCAAATCTTTGTCAACTAAAATATCCAGCTTCTTCTCTTGATGAATCTTTTTCACCTGAAAATATAAAATTTCAGTTAACTATGAAATCCGGCAACAAATTTTGAGTAAAGATTGAATCTTTATTAGCCTTACCCAATCAAGCATTGCTCCTTTTTGGTTAGCAGCTTTGCCAAATTCTAAAGCTCGTTGTCCGGTGATCAGTTCAAGGAGCAGGATTCCAAAGCCAAAAACATCTGTTTTATCCGATGATTGGCCAGTGGATAGATATTCTGGCGCTATATGGCCTACGGTTCCACGAACTGCAGTGGTTACATGAGAATCTTGATGGTCTAAAAGCTTAGCTAAACCAAAGTCACCAACAACTGCTTCACAACAGTCATCGAGTAATATATTGGCCGCTTTTACATCTCTGTGAATAACTTTTGGGTCACATTGCTCATGCAGATATAATAATCCCCTTGCTGCCCCTAATGCGATTTTCTTCCTTATGCCCCAATCCAACACGGGTTTTTCTGTAGAAATGATAGTGAAACAATTTGAAGCATCAGGCAAGAGTAAGTCATTTATGGACATGGTAGAAATGCAAATATGCATAACTTTTTACCGGAATTAGTTACAGGACACAACCAGAAAATGGACCCGGCTGAACAAATATTTTTAGGCTCATGGTCAAGCCAAAATTTATTTCTTGAGACTCCACTTTCGGCTTTCCCTTTTCAATCTTTACATATATGTTTTTAATTTTGAAGGTGCAAAATCAGGGATTTCATAGTTAGAGTCTTTCTTAGGGAAGGTATGACGAGTCAACAGTCAGTCTAAGGGGTGTTTGTTTAGCTTTTAGAAGAGACATATAAGCTTATACTCCGTATAACATAAATAGGACCTTTTAGGTGTTTGGATAGGCTTATAAGCTTAGGCTTAAATGAGAGGGTTTTGTTAAGCTCATTTTTTGTGGCTTATGGGCTTATTTAACTTTACAAGCCATTGTTTCACCTTCTGTCCCTTTATCTATCATGAGCTAATCCAAACACTTAAGATGAGCTTATAAGCTTATGCGTCTTGGCCATAATCTGCTTAATAAAATTGAGCTTAAACCGAAAAAGTATGTTTAGACAAACACCCCCCAAGTGTTCTCAATTTCTTAGGACAACTGACACCATTTTAAGAAAAAATAATTTATCTGTAGTTTCATAATCTGACTTTTTATAAAAAAATTAAAAGTGTTGTTAGCACAACGTGACTGTACATGTTTGCACCCCTATTATGGATATTAGCCATTTTAACACACTACCCAACCCACCAAACCTTTCCGTTTTGCCAGCTTAACTTCACTTAGTACCTTATAAATGCAATAAAAAAAGCTCAATTATGCAGTTGGTACCTTTGAGACGGGAAGCAACACTGCCATTGGACATGTAGGGGTAAACCAATAGCTTCTCAGTTGGAGTCATACAAAACCCGTATAATCTAAGTAGGTGTCTGTGTACTGCTAGGCTAATCATCTCAACTTCTGTTTGGAATTGTTTTTCACCACCCGCAGCCCCACCATCTTTAAGGCGCTTCACAGCTACACAAGTTCCATCTTGAAGTTGCCCTTTATAGACATGCCCATAACCACCTTTACCTAATATGTTCTTGTTACTAAAATTGTGTGTCGCAGTTTGAAGTTCCCTGAATTGGAACTTCCTTAGATTTCCTAATGAAACTTCCTCATGATGTCTATCTGCATTGTCCCAGTTAAGAATTACAATAGATTAGTAAAGCTAAAAACAAAGTCCTTGGAGTAACTGGATAAAAAAAACAAACCTTTGACATCAAAGAAAGGTTCTTGATTATGTCTTCGTCTCCACCAAATTAGTGCGAGTCCAAAGATGAGTAAAGATATGCATCCGAGGCTTGTACTAATGGCAAGTGCAACTTTGTGACCTTTTGATTTTGGCAAAATAGTAGCACCTTCAAAAACATATAAGAAATGATGGAGATTCTTGTAAATGCAAAAAAAAAAGTTAAAAGAATATTATGCTAAATTAACAACAAAAAATACTGCATACTATAATTACCTTGAGTAGTGTTTAATGTCATAGACATGGGCATAAGCGTCATTCCATAGCATTGTTGCTCAGACCCTGTTCGGCATATCAGAGGATTCCCAACAATGCTGCAATGGAAAGATAGAGATTCATATACAAGCCGTAGATATACAACATCCAGTGCACACACGCGTAAAAAAATGGGGAAGTATGGAGAGCTTACCTGAAAGTCTTAGAAGGAAACCTGGGAACTGGCCCACTTAAGTTATTGAATGATAAGTCGCTGCAATTAATTCAAAGTCTGTTAGGATCGCTTCATTCTGATTATCCCATTAACAGTTTGACAGATTTTAGTGTTTGGATGAAGTCATTGTGACTCTCATTACGAAAGTAGTTGCAACAAGAATGATTATCTTGAAAGTGGCCCTACACGACCTCATATTACCGCAACAAACTGTACTTAAAAAGGAAGTTGCTTCTCCAATCCTGACGTGCAGATCTACCTAGTGGGCCTCACATTACCTTACTATTACCAAACTTGATAGTATCCATGAATGATGTCTCTCAACAGATCATCGGTATATCTAGTGTGTCCTACACGACCAAACTATAATCATGTAAAACTGCACTTGACCCTAACGGAAGTTCGAACTTAAGGATGCACATGACCAAATAACATCAACATTATCATAGTGAATGTTACTTTAAGGATATGCTTCCTTGCATTCAACCCTTTTAAGTCTACCTAATGTCCTGCGTGTGATATCGTTGTAGGTACTTTTAAATACTACTGTGTCACAGTGTATATACTATCTATGAATGCTTGTATTTGTGACGTATTCTGATTTTCATGTCAATCAAGGGTTAGAGATAGAGATTTATGAACTCTTACACAAATGCAAGTTGGGTCATGTTGGCTACTAATTGTGGTATTGGTCCAGAGAGACTGTTATTGTTAAGCCTCCTGCAAAAGTTGAAATTAGTCAGTAATTCAATATAGTAGCGCGAACTCGGATGATCACATTCTAGCATTTCTAAACAAACTTACATGTACTGGAGACTTGTTAAGTAGCCTAAAGAAGATGGAATTTCATTCGTAAACTTGTTATCAGAAAGATCAATTGTTTTAAGCTTCTTCAGTTTGCCAATTTCAGCTGGGATTGGACCTGTAATGTGATTATTCTGTAACAATCTGCAACAAAAAATCACTCATTAAACACCATCAAAAATACCTTTTAGTCATTTTAACATTGAAATTATGTGATCAGCACTTACACAATTTGAAGATTGGTTAAGTTCCCAATACTTGGTGACAGTGTGCCTGATAAATTCTGGCTAGGTGTTCCCCTGAGCATGATCACAAACACAAGTCATAAACACAACACTAAAACACAAGTTTGTAAAATTTTATACAAAAACAAAACACTTACAATCCACTAACTAAACTCTCAGAATTACAAGTAACCATAGTCCAACTACAAGGATCAACAGAATCAGCATCCCAATTTTCAAGCACACCATGAGGATCCACCAATGAAGCTTTTATACCCATTAAAGCTTGCACTACAAAAACAAATAACAACATGTCAAAACCTCATTCTTAACCTTCTAACAACATTATTCCATCAAAAGTTACATATTCAAACTTACCTTCAAAATTTACACCTTTAGGTGAAAGCAAGCCATTAGAACAGCTCCAAAACACCAGAAAACATATCAAAAAACATATATCACAAATGTTTCCTTGTAATCTCATAATTGCAATAAAAAATATGCAAACTGCAATGTATCAAGTGTTACTAATATATTGAACCAAAATGATACTATAGGAGTACCATATAACATAATAATATGATAGACCCAAGAAAAAGCAGAGTGAGTTCTTTTGTGTTGTTTTTTTGTAGTATAAAGAGAAGTAGCATGCCTGTCACTGGGTCAGGGGCAAATATGTAAATAACATTACTTTTGTCATTTGTTGTCTGACATATTTTATGAGTAAACCCTTTAAACTAAAAATTAAGCAACTACTAACAAATAAAGGTACTACAGTAGTAAAATTATAGAGGGGAGAGAAATCATTGTTGATGGTTCTCCTTGCTTAAAATATATAGAAGATGGAAATTATGGGACTTATTATATCATATCACTCCAAGAATGTAACTTTTGGTTAAATTATTTAAAAACAATGTGCTTATAAAAAAGTATAGTGATGAAAATTATGGGTTTTACTATATCATAATGGTACAAAGAATTTAGCTTTTTATTTGAATAGATTGAATTACTTGTGTGCCCACATGACAAAACATGAAAATATTTAAATGTGTGTGTTACATGTCATGTGTTCTAGAGTTGGTTGTTTCTTGGTGGATTTTTATATGAAATCTTTCATTTTCAAGGTGTACAATGTATGGACAATTAGGAATCAAACATTCCCTGTGTTTGGCTATTTAATACTCCCACGTATGTTATTTGTTTATGACGAAAATTTTAGAAATGTTACGATCTCGAGACGAGTAAGAGCTTGAGATGAGTGATTTTTTGTCGATGTGTGACGTAAAAGGTGAAGTTCGGATCAAGATATTGGATTATTCGAGTTCAGATACATTGTGCATAATAACGTTGTTATACCTGAATAAAATGTATGAATGGTATAAAGAACAACCGCCAAATAATTTGAATGAATGAATGAGTGAAGTGAAGGTTTAGTATCTTCTTTTTTATAATAATGTTGTTGCTTTATTGAAAAATGATTCATTGCTCCACTCATATCAATCACTTTTTTCACACGCTTCTCTTGGGAAGAATGGCCCTTTTGTAAAGCTAAAGTACCCCCATTCTACCCTCCTACTAGTAAAAACGCCTAAAAGAATTATCACTTTGTAAATTACTTCACTTACATTTCTTTAACAAAATATGAAATAAACTAGTATATGTTGAAGATAAGATCAAGAAAATCGCCAAAAGTTATAAACTTATTATTGTCAAGCCACATACCAAAACTACTTCACTACTAAACAGGTCGTAACAAAGGCTTTATCACACATAAAGCCACCGAAACTCACGTGCGGAGGTGGTAAAACGGAAAGACCAGACGGGCAAAGGCAATGGGTAAAACGGACAAGGACTAAACGGGTCAGAGTTAAAACGGATACTGGGAAAATTCGCACCAAATGGACGGGTGTCGAAACGGCAATTTGTCTGTTTTCGGCTATATTCATCCATTTTTCACATCATTTTAATATTCGTCCGTTCTTTTACGTTTACACAAGCTATTTTACATTTAAGCCTTTCTTTTACATTTTCGCATGTTATTTTACATAAACGCACATCTTTTTAGCGTTTTCGTTCGTTTTTAATCTCTTCGTCTGTTGTTTACGCTTTTTGTTGGGCCAATGAAAATTTCCATATGGCCCTGTCAAGATTTGATCTAAATTAGACTAAGTGTTATGAGTCGCTGACAGAGTCCAGCGACGGGGACAAAGATCAGCTGAAGGCAAAGCCTCAGATGGCACACCACTACACCAGACATATTCAAGTCAGAGGCATCATCAGAGAAGTCAAATATTATCTGAAGACATACTCACCAGCTGTAATAGATAACAGATGGGATGTAGAGGGAATTTGTTGGTTGTTCGAGGACCTCAGAGGTGACAATACTTTGAAGTCACTCCAGACCCTTTGAAGACTAAGCAAGCAGAGACTTTCCTTATCCCTTTATAGTTTAGGCGGAAGAATCTGATAATGCACTTTAGGCGGGATAAACTGAAGATTCAAGTTAAAGCAGCCTAATACAACATAGTGTAAAAAAGTGAACAGTTGGCAGAACTGTTTACAATAAGGTGGTTAAAGTATGTCAAATAATGGACATGCATTTAATGTTATGTACGTGCTCTACTCAAAAGACGACACGTACTAAATACATCCACTAAGAAATCAACCTCGTACCACTATAACTAGAAAATGTAAAGGGAGAAAATGTATCACTTATTGTTCTATTATTATTGACCTTTTCTCCCTTGTTGAACCTACAAAGTTCACGGCTGATCCATCAATGACTTACATAGGTTCACTTGTAAACTTAATAATTTATATCAAGTTTGCTCGTTCAAAGGTTTCATATATTGTCACTTAACAAGTGTGATCTATACCACTTTATAATTCTTTGTTAATATCAATAAAGCATTACATGATTGAAAAGTAATATTTGTGTTTAACTTTGTAATAGGAGTTATAGTATTACATTGGGCATAATTTGAGACTTTCAGTTGGTATCAAAGCGCAAGGACGGATCTTCATAGGGACCGCGGAGCCCCCCCCCCCCAAATCTTGTGACGAGTAATGTAAATATTATTGATTCCGTATTAAAGTTATTGTTCATTTTTTTTATTTTGGTATGTTTGAATTAATCCGGCTCTACCAAATAAATGTTCAAGTTTCGTCATTGTCAGAGTGGTTTGATTTATAAAACTTTTTAAAACCGTTCTTGTTTTTATAATCAAGATCCTAACATGCATGGTACTATGCCTCCAATGCCACCACCATTTAGCCAAACTAGCCCAACCAATGCTGAGAACATTCGTGCCACAACCACCACCACTACACCTCCACCAGTTGCAAGTGTAAGTGGTAATAAATATGATCTTCCTCAACTTCTTGATAGTAGAGGAGGATCTCATGTGTCAAATGTTCTCACCTTTGATGAAGAGGACTTCTCCAATTGGAAGGTGAATTCCTCATGTACCAAGATGAGCTAGAATATTTTCTTCTAGACGTTCTAGAATAAGGAACCCATGTACCTATGGCCCCCAACTCCACCCTTAAGAGACCTCTCAAGAAACCTATGAAACAATGGTCTTTGGCTGACAGAAGGTTAGCCAACCAGGACAAGAGACTTAAAAGCATTATAGTCGCTTGCCTACCCGAGGACATAATGAAGTCCATCATTAAGTGCGCTACTACAAATGAAATGTAAACTAAATTAGTTCTTGGGTATGAAGGTCCAGCTGAAACCAAAGAAATAAAAATCCAAACCCTCAGGCTTAAGTTCAATGCTTTTAAATCACTGGATGGTGAAACAGTCAGTCAGACTTATACCAGACTCAAGACCTTATTAAATTACCTAGGAAACAATGATATGATTAGTCCTCATGCTGAAGTTAATGCTACCTTTCTTAATGGATTACCTAGAAAATGGTTAAGTCTTAACCAAACCTTAAGAGAAAATAACGAAATTAAAAATGACACTTTGGTCAGCTATTTAGTAGATATAACTATGAGGAAGGTCTTATTGATTCTCTATACAAGTTTGAAACTGATAGATTTACTTTTTTTTGAACGGAAACTTTATTGATAAAAAACACTATCAATGAGCTAGAAATTACAAAAAAGTAAATACGGATGTTGTAGCCACCTATCCCAACTAAACACCTTATTACACCTAGCGTGAACCCACAAATACGAACCATTGTTATCAAGACAGTGACTCTGACGTGGAAGAATACACTATAAGCAGTCAAGAATTTCTTGAGGAGCTGAACGCTGAGTTTCATGACAGAGCATTGCTTGTTGATCAAAAGAGATACTACAAAAGATCTAGAAGAGTTGGAGCTGCTAAAGTCCATGTAGACAAATCCAAGATGAGTTGCTTTGCTTGTGGATAAGTAGGTCACTTTTAAAAGGACTGTTGCTCTAACAAGACATCCTCTCTATCCTTTTACCAGGAAAACAAATGGAAGAAATAAGTTCTCTCCATCAACCTCTAGACAATCCTCCCAATCAGACTCGAAAGGCAAAAAGGACTAAAAGGTAAAGTACAAAGCCCTGGAAGCTAAGTTGGTGAGATTGAATCAAAAGGTGGAAGAGGTGAGTAAGAAGAAGGATAGCAAGAAGACCGAGAAGGGGCTGAAGAGTCTTTTGACTGGAATGATGAACCTCTGATCTCAGAAGATAAAGGTACCACTAATGTTAGGGCATTCATGGCTATCACTGATGAAGAGCCAGTAGTTAGAAAAAGTGATTCCAGATCTGGTCAATGGGTGGACATCACCATGAAAAAGGTACAAAGACTTCCAACTATGAATGAATGTGTGGACAGAGACCATGTGCTAGACTATACTCAGGTCCATCTCCACTTTATGAGAGTCTAGAGGAAAACCATGTTAAATAAGTATCACGTCTTAAAACATGAACTTTCCTCTTGCAAATCTCACTTGACCAACCTTAAATACACTATGGCACAAAATACCAACCTCCATAATGAGGTAAGCATACTCACATCTGAAAATGAGTCGATAGCTGATGAAATCATTAACTAAAAAGGGTCATTGAAAAATGGACCAAAAGTCGAGTGACATTAGATTAGCTGGTCACTGAGAGTGTACCCGGTAATATTGTCCAAGCCATTGGGGGAAAGGGTAGGTTCAAGACTCATAAACCTGTATCTGAGGTGACCTTTGTTCCATCCGATGATTCATCCTATAAGAACACTCCTCTGAGTGAAGGAGAATCTGAGTCTGAATCAAAGGATCAGAGTCCCTTGCCTCCCTTGCCCAAACTATCAGGGTCTGCTCCTTCTGAATCCCCTACTGGTCCTAAGCCGTCTGCCAACCCCATTGGGTCAATTACCAAATATAAACCCTCACTTAGAGTGACTGAGAAACCTCAAAAAACGTTTATATGGCCAAAGATTCTAAAGAATCCACTCCAATCACTTCCACTAAGGAAATTTATCATACCAAGAAACTGCTTCTCACTCTCATGAAAGAGGTGAAAGGACTGAAGGAGCAAATCAAAAACCCTTCTGATAGCTCTTCCTCTAGATCCCATGGTGAGGGGAACAACAGTAATCTGTCTAGGGGAGAACTGTGTTCAGACCCTGATAATTTCCTAAAGAAGCCCAAGTGCATTACATGTGAGTCCTCTGACCATACCTCTAGTGAACCTGACAAACTGATAGCAGTTCAAAAGGACAGACTGAAATTAAGGTCTCAGGCTCCTCATCAACCTCCTAGGAGAGTTGAACACAGATCCAGACCATTTCCTCATTGCAAATACCGCGGTTATATGACCATCACTTAGATGAATGTGAACATTATCTTGGTTGTGATATATTTGGTATCATGGCCCATGAAACCGGAAACTGTTATCAAGGAGGAATGACTAGGACTAAAAGGAGACACGGAGTTGCTCATCAGTGACAAAATAGATCCACTAGAAGGTGGGTTCATCATCGAAACTAATATGTTTCAATATATACGTGCAGGAATATCTAAAGAAGTCTGTATGGTATCTAGATAGTGTCCACTCCAGACACATAGGGGTTAAACAATATCTGCACATATATAAAAAGGAGTCTGGTCCTAAAGTGGTTTTTAGAGATGAATCTTCAGGGGCCACCGAATGATATGGCTCAGTGGATTGTAATGGAATCACCTTCACAAGGGGCGCTTATGTTAATGGTTTGAAGCACAACTTAATCACCATCAGCCAACTCTGTGATGCAAACTTTAAAGTTTTGTTCACCAACACCCAAGAAACTATATTCAATCTACATGATGACGTGGTGCTCATTGCTCCTAAAATAAGAGATGTGTGTGTCATTGACATGACTTCATGTCTTGAGGGAAGCAATACATGTCTCTTTGCCAAAGCATCCAATAGTGAAAACTGGCTACAGAACAAGACACTATCCCACCTCACCCTTAAAAAAACATCAACAAACTGGCAAAGGATGACTTGATTGTTGGGATTCCCTCTCTCGCATACTCAAAGGACAAGCCTTGTTTAGCTTGTGAAAAAGGGAAGCATCATAGAGCCTCTTTCAAAACCAAATAATAATTCTCTATCAGTAAGTGCCTACATTTGTTACATATGGACTTCTTCGGACAAGTCAAGCCTAAAAATTTAATCACAACAAATAAACCTTGGTAATTGTAGATGAGTACTCCATGTACACATGGGTGTTCTTCCTTCAAAAGAAGAGTGAGGCAGTTGATTGCATCATGTTGTTCATCAGGCAAATTGAGAACTTCAATAACTGCAGAGTAAAATAAATCAGAAGTGATAATGGCATTGAATTCAAGAATCATGCCATGGAAGAATTTTGAGATGAAAAAGGAATCTCACAAACCTTCTCCACCCCTGGAACTCCTTAGAATTATAGGGTCACTAAAAGAAGAAATCAGACCCTCATTGAAGCTGCAAGAACAATGCTTAGTGAGTCCAAACTTCCTAAACAATTCTGAGGTGAAGTTGTGTATAATGCTTGTTATACACATAACAGATCTATCATTGTGAAGAGACATGGAAAGACCTCATATGAATTTTTCAGAAAAGAGCACCAGATGTCAGTTACTTCCATGTCTTTGGATGTCTAGTGTTCATTTACGATTACATGGATCATCTTGGTAAATTTGATGAAAAAGCTGATGGCTTCTTTTTTAGATATTCTCCTACCTCTAGAGCTTTCACTGTCTTAAACATTCTCAGACAAGAGCTTGAAGAATCCATTCATGTCACCTTCAATGAAGCTGATGAAGTGATCTCCCACATTAGTTCTGAGGTTGATGATATTGTCATCAACAAAGAAAAGACATATCCTGAGGATAAATTCACAACTCCCAAGAAGCCAAATCAAACCAATCACAATGAATTTCCCTATGTCCGTGCCTATGATCCTCATTCCATCACCAACATTACCATCCATAATCAAAAATCATCTAAAGATTTCTTATCGGATCCAACAACTGAAGATGGTGATGTATATCCTGAATCAATGGATCCAAGAGTTGATCTTGAGAACATTGAATCTCAATTGGATGATGAGATCATGGAAGAAGAGATCGTGTGTGAGGATAAACATATAAATAAAGTGCCCTTTCCTTCATCAATTCCGCAAACCTCACCTAAGCCTTTAACTCATTAATCAGTCATTCCATCTCCTCAAGCCAAGTGGTCTAGAAACCAAGACATCCTCTTGGTAAACATTCTAGGAGAACATACTAATGGGGTCACAACTAGAAGGAAATTGAAAGACTTGGAAGCTGCCTCTGCAAATGAATGTATGTTCGCTGATTTCATCTCTGGGGATGAACCTAAAAGCATTGCATCATCACTTTTGGATGAAGGATGTTTGAGTGCCATGAAAGAAACAATGTGTGAACCCTGGTCAAAGCTCCCATTGGAAAACTAGGTTGTTGAAACCAGATGGGTATACAGGAACAAGAGGAATGGAGATGATAAGGTTGTAAAGAATAAGGCCAGGCTTGTGGCTCTAAGATATAGTTAAGCTGAAGGTGTTGGTTATGATGAAACCTTTGCCCTAGTTTCCATATCGGAAGCCATCACAATCTTTCTGGCCTATGATGCATACATAGGATTCACAGTCTATCAAATGGATGTCAAGAGTGCTTTTCTCAATGGTAAACTGGCTGAGGAAGTGTATGTCTATCAGCCTCATAGGTTTGAAAG
This sequence comes from Glebionis coronaria, assembly GCA_025667525.1. Lineage (NCBI taxonomy): Eukaryota > Viridiplantae > Streptophyta > Magnoliopsida > Asterales > Asteraceae > Glebionis > Glebionis coronaria. The sequence continues at coordinate 295,816,248 of CM046880.1, read as the reverse complement.
CAATGAAAATCCTAACTATGTGTGCAGACTTCATAAAGCACTCTATGGGCTAAAACAAGCACCTATAGCTTGGTATGAAACTCTTTCTAAATTCTTTCTGGATAACAAGTTTATCAGAGGTACCATTGACAAAACGCTGTTCACTTACAAATCCAATGGTGATGTTACTATAGTTCAGTTATATGTGGATGACATTATTTTTGGGTTTACCAACATAATCTTGAGCAAGCAATTTGCAAAGCTAATGACCAAAAACTACGAAATGAGCATGATCGGGGAACAAACTTTATTATTAATGTTTCAAATTAAACAAGATTCCAAAGGAATTTCAATTTGTCAAGAAAAATATGTTAGAGACTTGCTCAAAATATGATATGTCTGATTGTGCATCAGTGAAATGCCCCATGCTTCCTCCCAACAATCTGGGTTCTGATGATTCAGGGGTCTCTATGAATGAGATCTTATACATAGGCATTCTTGGTTCACTGATGTACCTCAATGTGAGTAGACTAGATATCCAAATCTCAACATATTTCTTTGCTAGGTACCAAGCTAACCCCAAGGAATCTTACCTTGTAGTTATGAAACGAATTTTAGGTACCTGAAAGGTACATCATCACTTGGTCTCTGGTATCCCAATGGATCTGGCTTCGCTTTAAAATCCTACACAAACTCAGATTATGTTGGATGTTTCCTAGATAGAAATAGTACCTCTGGAAGTTGTCAAATTCTAGGAAGTAAACTAGTATGCTAGAGTGAAAAGAAGCAGAACTCAGTGGCCATGTCCTCAGTCGAAGCTGAATATGTAGTTGTCGCTGGTTGCTATGCTCAAGTTCAATAGATGAAAAGTCAGCTAGTAGACTATGTGATCTTGTATGACAAGGTTCCCATTTTTTGTGACAATACAAATGCCATTGCCATATCAAACAATCTAATTCTTCATTCTAGAACTAAACATATTGACATCAGATACCATTTCATCAGAGATCATATTTTAAAAGGGGATATTGAGTTATACTTTATGCCCACTGAATACCAGCTCTCTGATATCTTCACCAAGCCCTTGGCTGAGCCAAGTTTCACCAGGCTGGTCGTTGAGCTGGGTATGCTTAATATTAGGAAAAGTAGGATCTGATTAATGGTCTCTTTCTCTGAGCATTTAAGGAATTGAATGTAACAAGGTAGTTACATTCAAATTGGTCGACATATATTCTTCATATTTAATTCAAATGATTTGCATTACTTGTGAACCAATTTTCCTTGTTTAAAGGGACAACTATTTTAAACCGAAGAGTCAAGGGGACCCACCTTTCTGCAAACTGTTTTCACTTTTCATTAAATGTGGATCTCAAAAGTTTCAAATTTTTCCTTAGCCCTTGACTCAATCGAGAAAGTGAATCATTTCAACTCAATTATTTTCACACACTTTCTCTCAAAACTAATCCAAACCTTCATAATATTAACAATGGCATCAATCTCTCAAACCAATAAGTTCTCGATTTATGCATCAATCATTTATTTTGGGGAGTGGAGGGTAAGATTGATTTGAATAACTGTGTTGCTATTCTTGATCATCCAAATCCCTTATAGCAGCCCCTATTCTAGTTTTTCAGAATAGTTGTGTGTCTACTGCTTTAACCAAAACCCCGTCGACATCTTAAATTAGACATGATTTTATCAAAATGGTCAAACAATTTTTGGGTCTTGGCAGCAAATATTATATCATCAACATAAATTTGTACCAGTATCATGTTGTTGCATTCCTTGAGAATAAACAACGTTGGATCCACCTTTCCTTTTGAGAAGCCATCCGAGATGAGGTATTGTGAGAGGAGATCGTACCATGCACATGGAGCTTGTTTCAACCCATGGAGAGCCTTCTTCAGCTTGTACACATGGTTGGGAAATGATGGGTTCACAAATCCAGTCGGCTGGATTACATAGACTTCTTCCTTTAGTTCACCATTCATAAATGTCTTCTTAACATCCATTTGATAGATGATCATGTTCATATGAGCAACACACGCGAGAAAGAGTCTAATAGCTTCCAATCTGGAAACGGGTGCAAAGGATTCCTCAAATTCGATGCCCATTGCTTTTTATAACCTCGAACAACCAATCCTGCTTTGTTTTCAGTATTCCACCCAAATCATCGAGTTTTACCTTAAATACCTATTTTAAAGTAAGTATTTGTACTTTTTCTGAGAGAGGAACAAGTTCCCATACTTCAAGTCCTTGAAATTCATTAAGTTCCTCTTGCATGGCTTCGATCCAAGATGATTGTCTAAAGGCCACTTGCCATGTTTTAGGTTCAACGGCGGTGAGAAAGGAATCAAATAGCAAAACATTGCATTTTCTTGTAGTTGGTGTCATGTAGAAACTGGTCTTTCAATGGCACCGATGATGTTTCTTATTGGGTGATCCTTTGTCCATTTGTTGTTATGTTCATTAATTCTAGGATTGGAGTAAATGATAGCAGGAGCTTCCTCTGAGGTGGACGGCTCGTCGGTATTTTCGGGAAACATAACACCAAAGAATGGAAGGTCATGTGTGTGAGCAAATTCTAAATCATGATCATCGTCATCCTCTTCAACATCATTAGGAACGAGTTGGGGTGTAGAGTCAGGTGTTGTTTGAGAATTACTGGGGGGATGGTGCATCTTGTTCTAAAGTAGTTGTAGATGCATCAGATTATGTTTCATTGTCTTGAGCAACAACTTTGTGAACCGAAACTATTACTACAGGTACTTGAGCATCATCACTAGGAGGATCAAATAATTCATCAAACATCGGTTGAAATAACTTATCCCACTCGGGCCTTGTTGGTGGTATAAAATATGATGAAGAAAGGTAGCCGAGAACCATTCCGGAACTTATTGTGCCAGGTCCCATTTCGTGAAGTGCGGTTACATAGTTGCGTTGCTCGGAATCCATTGCTGTCAGCTCATCAAAATCGACATCTATCATTTTTATAATATTACAAGTGCGATGGTTGTAAATTCGGTATGCCCTCTTTACGGGTGAGTACGATGAAAATTCTAATATCAGCTTTCAATTGAAGTTTTCCTAAGTTCTCACTATTGATGGCCGGATAACATAATGCACCAAACACATGAAGAAATGATAGATCGGGTTGTCTTCCATAAAGAAGATCATACGGTGTTTTCCATGGCATTTACGAATGAGTGAGCGGTTTTGGGTGTAACATGCGGTAGCTACTACTTTTGCCCATAAACATAGTTGAGCCTTTGCGTAAATTAACATCATTCTTACAGCTTCCATTAGAGTAATATTACGCCTTTCAACGACACTGTTTTTTGTGGAGTTCGAGCAACAGATGTTTCATGAGAAATGCCAAATTCTTCATAGTATTCACGCAGAGTCTGATTGATGAACTCAGTTTCATTATTTGTACGAATACGGCGATAATAACATTGAGACGCACTTGAATCATCTTGAGAAACTTAACAATGAAATTTAGTACCTCATCCTTGGTGCTTCAAAACTTCATTCATGTAAACCTAGAATAATCATCGACAATGACGAGGATATATTTCTTTCCACTAACACTTGTTGTACGCATTGGCCCGCAAAGATCCATATGCAAAAGATATAGATTCTTTTGGTTGGTTTTTTTTCGATTTGGGTTCATATGATTTCTTGGTGTTTTTCCCCATTGAACACCCATAACACAAGTGATCCTTGTTAAATTTTAGTTTTCGAAGACCACGAACTAATCCGTTTTTGGCCAAGTGATTAATAGCTTCAAAGTTAAGATGAGATAACCGACGATGCCATAACCATGACTTAGTCTTTGATGCTTTGGAGAGAAGATATACGGGATAACCGGGAATCATATCACTTAAAGACAATGTGTACAAATTATCCCCTCGAGAGCCTTTTAACAAATAAACTCTTTCTAAATTAAGAATGAAGCAAGTATGTTGTTAAAAAGCAACCTCAAGGTTAGAATCACAGAATTGTCCGACGGAGAATAAATTATGACCAAGTCCTTCCACGTAGTACACACGAGAAACCGTAACGTTCCCAATGTGATATTCATCATAACCCATGATCTTTGCAATATGGTCATTCCCAAATTTTACCGTGGCTAGAAACTTGCTGACCAAATTTTTGAGCATCGAACGATCTCCAGTCATGTGCTTGGAGCAACCGGAGTCCAAATAACAGAGGATGATTTGGACCACCTGTCAGTAATAACAAAAATAGACAATGCATTGGAAACTATGGGTTTTGAGGAGTTAGCAAGTACATATAGAATAAACTTATATTTGCTCACATCATTTTCCCGAGCGATCCAAGGTTTCTTTCTATAAATTGACGTAACGACAGGTTTAAACGGTCTAACAATATAAAACCCGTATGACCTATTTTATTTCAAGGAGCGAAATTTCTTTTTAGAGGGGAAGAGTTGTAAAACCCGCATTTTGAAAATATGGATTTTTCATCTTTGTTTCATATAATAGTAAGTATGAGTTTAAATAAATAAAGAAGTTTGAATATTAAACCTTATATTATAATATTTTGAAAATTATGAAAATATAACATAAAGTAAAAAAAATCTTTCTCTAATTAGAAAAAAATGAAAATTGGGGAATAAACACATAAAATCTTTTTTATTTTAAGCCTTATGTTATATTAAGTAATTGTGTAAAGTTTCTAAAAACATTTTTTTTCTATGATGTAAAACCTTACAAATTAATACATATCATTCTCCAGGGAATTTTAAACCATATGTCTCATTATGCATTCCCCATTCTACTATTTTTGTTTCTCAAGCTTTTCTCCATAAACCTCCATTGAAGAACCTTCATTTTTAGGCATTCCATGGTGATTTTCTTTATCCTTCTCCTTCATTCCTCAGTGATTACTTGTTTTTGTGATTAGCATATCCTTGTATTCAGTTCATGTAAGCCTCTTAATCCTTGTGTCACCTTCTTTGATTTTGATTTATGTTATTTTATATGTATATGATTTAACATGTTATGGTGATTGATTTGGCTTAAAAAAATTTCTCATGTTAGATCTTGATTAGATCAGCCGTAATATGTTTCAAATAAGTTTTAATATGATTATTAACATGATCTAAAACTTTGTAATATGATTTAGACCCTAAAAATGGTTAAATCAAATTAAGACCCAAGGCTGTCCAGTTTTTGAGTCATCTTGTAAGGGCTGTAAAACAAGTTTCGGGATAGGTTTTGTTGTGTTTCAAAAGCCTATGATAGTAATATGAATCTAGTTTTCACACCTGGTCTCCATTTAATTTTAAGAACATTTTATGGTTGGGTTACTACTATTTTCCCATAAAGTGTCAAAACTGATTTTTAAGACTGAAAAACTCATGTTCACTAAAAATGCCATCAAACCTCTAATAATTTGAATTTAACTTAATCCACTTCAGGAATATGATCTTCTTATGTTGGGGCATCTCTATGATGTTTTTTTTGATTTGTTTAGAGCTGTTTAGATGGGTAAAGTAAGTCGCATCATTCTGTATGTTCTGGTTAGACTGTTTTTGGGTTAGGTTGGGCTTATTGGGTCATATCTTGGGTTGGGTAACCTTTGGGCTTTCACCCTTTTACAGAGGCATTGTTGACCCATAGGTTGACCTCTGTGATTTTTGTGGGAATTTATGGGAAGTTTATAATGGGTTAGTTAAGTAGTGAAACATGCCTTAATTACCGGAAATCTTTTAAATAAGGAAACTCCTATTTTAGGAAAGTCAATCACCTATTTTTTAAAGTCAATCACCTATTTTTGGAAACTTGTATTATATAATAAATGATCAGTATGTGTGATGTATGGTATGTATGTTTGTAGCCTTGGTGACACGAGATTAGGATTTCCCTTCGTTTTGTACGGGTTTTTGTTTGATTTGGCAACAAGGTACGAAAGTTCGGTTCTCTTAGTAAGAACCCTTCGCTTATTCTTTTTTACTTCTTCCTTTTGAGCATTTCCTAAGCCTTTGATATGTTCCCCATATAGTTACTTGCTGATTTAATATGATTCACTAATCCCTTTAATTCGTTATAACCCTTTGATTTGTTTTGATTTCATAAGCTTCTTTTGGACCAATTATGATATATGCTTTGTTATGACCTTTGATTTTGAACCCTTATGCCGAGCCATATATTTTGGATTTCTAGTCATGGAGGTACCATGACCATGTCGATTGATGCACCAACGACATGACACCATCTGGGGCGGTATGATTAGACCCTGGCGTCCATTTTGGATGACCATTTATGCTATCTATTTTGGAAGTGCGTATGCTAGTCATGAGCTAGTGTGCGTGCTATTTTTGATTTGCAGGGGGCATATGGATGCATCCAAGGATTTTGAAGTTGGTATGAATATGATTTAGTGAATGGGTGGTATGTGCTATATGCCCTACCTCGCTTCTGGTACATAATAGTAGCTACCCATGTACACCTATCTGACTATTTGATTTGGTATGATATGTGATATGTTATATGAGCTCGTGGGCATTTCCTATACCTTTTCTTTCACTCTCTTTGTACTCATTATGACCTTTTTTCATATAATTATGTTCCATTGCTTTCGTTATATTTCCTTCACTTGTGCGTCTATTTGTTATATCCGTTCAGTGGGCGTTTTGCTCACCTATTTCTTTTTCCATACGGCATGTATTAAGCGGGAGTCTTGGCATTGAGAGTTAGATGAGTGCATTATAGAGGCACACGAGTGTTTAATAAAACCTTTAAGATATTTTATGATTTGATGCATTTTTATTTTGGACCTTGTTGTTTTGGGGATTTCTATTTCTAAAGTGTTATTTTGAGTATTATGAAGTTTTAGTAAAGTTTCATTTTAGACGTTTTAAAATGTTATGTTTCTGATGTGACACCATAGTAGTAGCACTTTGTCTCTAATATCATAAGAAAATATTTTAAAGTCAAATCAATCACCATAAAATGTTTTTAGGGTTTATAAACCCTAAAGGTCATATACATATAAAAATAACATAAATCCAAATCAATAAAGGTGACACAAGGATTAAGAGGTTTACATGAACTGAATACAAGGATGTGCTAATCACCAAAACAAGTAATCACCAAGGAATGAAAGGAGAAGGATGAAGAAAATCACCATGGAGTGCCTAAAAATAAAGGTTCTTCAATGGAGGTTTATGGAGAAAATCTTGAGAAACAAAAATGGTGGAATGGGGAATGCATAATGAAACTACGGGTTTAAAATTCCCTAGAGAAGGATATGTATTAATTTGTAAGGTTTCACATAATAGAAAAAAAACATTGTTTAGAAACTTTACACAATTACTTAATATAATATAAGGCTTAAACTTAAAAAGATTTCATGTGTTTATTCCCCACATTTCATTTTTTTCTAATTAGGGAAACAATTTTTTATTTTTTTAACTTTATGTTATATTTTCATAATTTTCAAAATATTATAACATAAGGTTTAATATTCAAACTTATTTATTTATTCAAACTTTTTTAGTGGGAGTGAGCCTAGTTAAAAGGAACTTAGTTCCAACTATAGTGAAGGTCCTACCAGTGGGATGGCACTTCCATCCAACTTGGGTACACACTTTCCCAGTCGGTTTCCATTCTAGGTTGTGCTTACGAGCATACATTTCTTTCACATGGTCAATAAGGCAAGAATCATGACGATTTGAAAACATGCATTCATTACAATTACAACATCTCAAATCAGAATTCACTTTATGCTTAGGATGCTGCACAACCGCAAGGCCTTTAGTTTTAGCTACATGATTCTTTTTATTTGAATTTGAAATAAAATTCCTAGGGTGGACTTCTACATTCTTCTTGATATTGGTATTAGTGGAGGGCATGATCCTATCTCTCTTTGCTTTGCCTTTTGGCTTTGATCCTTGATCCCTAGTAAATAACTTTACTCTTGTAGAAGGCAACACAAGAACATTAGTAGCAGGTTATGAGTATGCCTTAGTGGGTAGACCTAGTGTTTAAGATGGTTTTGCCCCTAGGTTCTTGTTAAATGGAGTGATGGAAATTAGGTTTTTCTTGGGTGATTTAGAACCCGGATGACCAATATAGTCAAGATAAGCTAAGCAATCTTGAACTCTCTCTAGGTAAAGACGAGGCGAGTAAAAGTTACTATGTAATGGATCTTGCGCACATAGCTCATGAAGTATTTCCTAAACAAGTTCGACATGGTCTAAAGCATTATTCATGTAGTCGACGTAGGTATCTATGTTATTCTTGAAAAGCGGATTCTTGTAAATCACTCTTGGGTTGGTATTGGGAGCACTAGAGGACGATGCTGAGATTGTAGCCGTGTTATCAACAAACTTTTTTCCTTTGAGGATTCAAAATTTTTCCTTTAACTCAGCTAAAACCATATTTTTATCGTTGAGTAGCATAGTTAGATCAGAGATTTCCACAGATTTTTGATTTAGTTGGTCAATAAATGACTTTCTTTGTGCATCGTTTGAGGCGAATGCGTGTTCTATTGAATCATAAAGTTGCGTACATCCCTGTTTGGACCGTTCAAGCTCTCATAGAAGATAGGTTACCTATTTTCCAATTCAAGGTTTTTATACTCAGCGGCCTCTAGTTCCGATTTCACTGATTCTACGGGTGTCTCTCTCTTAAGTCTTTTAATTTCCTCCTCTAATGCCTTAATCTCCTTGTCACGCTTCTGACCCTTCATTGTATCTTTGTTTAAACGGATTTTTTTTGAAAGTTGGCTCATATTTATTTTTACAATCTTGTTTAACAGAAGAATCTCAGGTTTAGATTGTTTCTCAATTTCAATAGAAATCCAATTCGTTTGGAGTTCACCAAAACGTGTTGAAAGCGAATTAAAAGAATCTTGAAGCTTTAAAAATTCAGCGTCAGATTTATGACAAGGTTGACTAGCTACCACGACATCATTATTCACAAGAGAAGCATTCATATCAACATAACTATGCACAAAAACTTTCACAATATCAGGGGACATCACTTGTTCCAAGAGTCGGTCATTTTGATACAAAACATTTCTTTCACAATTAAATTTTGCTCATAAGCATTATCCATTTAATAGAAAACTCTTTGAACTTATTTAATTTCAGATGTCAAGTTTTGATCAAGAGTTTTAAAACCTGCTTTAAGATTTTCCACAAGCGAAACGATCTCATCATGAAAGGCAACTTTTGTGTGTTCGAAACCCCACGTTCCTTCGGTTTGAGCCGTCGGAGTCGCACGTTCCAAAATGACCTTGTCAAAATTGGTAAAATGTTGTCTTAGCTGCTTCAAGCTTATATACACTATACTTATCGGTGGAATTACCTTTGGTATTTCCTTTTCAACAAGTGTATGAAACGTACTAGGAATTTCATCGCTCGAAGAGCTTTGAGACACACATGCTGGTTCGTAACTGGTTTCCCTTTGTGTCTTAGAACATATTTTAAAATCAAGAGCTAATTTATTATGCTTTTCATAATCAATTGATCTACAATTAACGGTCATAGACTCAAGTAAATCATTTGCCTTTGTTTTAAAATCATTTTTAACCGAATCTCCTCAACGAGGGAGAAAGTCTCATCATCATCACAGACATACAGAGTATCCAACACCTTTCCAAGTTTTGTAGCATCATAAAGTCTGAGATTTTCCTGAAGAGCTTGTTTTGCATAACATGGGTTTGGTGGTAAATCTTGTTGACGTATCATATTCTTTAAATGATGATGTTAACAAATGTACCGTGTGAGCTGAAGAATATTGTCTTAAAAGCAAGTTATCTATCTTTTAATCTGATTGGATGCATCAATGTTCGTTTCAACCTTTTTAGACTCCGAGTGTTTTGAAATCTGTTTTAAATTTTTGAAAATTAGTGTCAACCGACTCTTTTTCTTTGATTCTTTAGAAAGATTTGCTCTTAAAGTTTCTATCTCTTGTAAATGTTCCATTTTTTCTTTCGAAACTCATCAAATTCAGGGTAAGTTAGTGTTTATGTCTTAGGGCTCATTTCCAAAGTTTAACATTTTCTTTGTACAAAGAAAGATCGACAAAAAGTGTGTCATTCACACTTAGGGTGTCTATGATAGCAATATTCATTTGGCCAATCAAAGATGCAGGAACCATTACCAAATCTTGTTGAGCAGAAGCAGTCATATTCAAAATAGCTGCCAGTTGTATTTCACTCAAATTCAAGGGACTTACATTGATATTGCTATCATTGTGCGTCTCTTCATTTGAGCTACTCACCATCAGATTCTCTTCCGGATACGTAGACTCTTTCTCAACTTGATGTGGTACAATACTAGTATCTTTGGTAATGTTTGGTACCTCAGATATATTGTCTGAGCCATAAACAAAGAGTTTTTCCATGAGAGTTGCTTTGGTGGTATTGAAATCATCACAGTCTAAATCGTATGCATCGAGATCATTTGCTTGATATGTTACATTTTGAGTAAGAGCTACCTAAATTACATCATTGTTCGCAACCCCATGATCACCTAAAAATGCTAACTCCTTTGTATCTAACTCATGACCATGTGACTAAGCCTTAACGAATAAAACCTTATCAACCATGAAGCATCCCTTCTCCTCTTAGGCTATGTGCATTGCCATGCCATATGACCCCCTCCCCCCTTACAGTTATAACAAGTTATGGTTTTTGGCTTCCCAGCAAAATTTACACTTGTAGTGGCATTATAAGTCCTTGCTCTCGTGCATGATGAACTAGGTCTCCCTGAATAGATTGAACCATGATCCTTCCATCTTGAATTGTTTCTTATTGACGAGGATTCGATGAAGTTCTAAGCTGATTTTTAGTACTAGGGAATCTTGTATTTTTTAGCATCTGAGACATATACGTGGGCATTACACTCAATACCTCAATGGGATTGTCACCTTGTTGAAACACAGGAATTGGCATATATGGGAGTTCATTGTTGTAGAGGGCATGAACTTGTTGAACATCACAATTTGGAGAGAATACACTAGGAGGAGTGTTAACTTGTTATGAGTTAGTGGTTTGATGAACTTCATATGGTTGAAGAGTGACTAATTGGGATGGTGAAACTTGATGAGTAATATGTTGTTAATGAACTTGAGATGATTGATATGGAATCACTTGATATGATGATGCTTGATAATGAGAATGTTGTTGATGAACACTAACTTGATGTGGTAGATGGGAATACTATGGGAAGTTCTAAGGTTGATACAACGGTTGTTAATATGAGTGTTGTTGAGATGAGTGGAGTGCATTGTCGTATGGAGATAGTTGGTAAGAAACAACTAAGGCTAGCGAATAATGATATGATGATTGCGACACATGAAGCTGTTGCACATGGCGTTCATGTTGTTGCAAATAAGCATGAAGTTGATCCATGTTAGGTGTGTGTAAGTCCTTCACCAACTTGACTTCAGTAACAAAACGAATCTAATTTAGGGGTAGAGTATTCAAAAACTCAGTGTTGACTTAAAATTGTTCAATCCGCATATTATAGATGTAGAAAACTAGAAGGGGGTTGAATAGTTTTTACCAATTAGTTTGAGTTATTTAGAAACTTTTTCATGATTGCAAATAGATATAGACGACGTGTGAATTAGTAATACAAATGACTTGATACAATAAATAAACAAATCACAATGCACGGTGATTTATAGTGGTTCGGTCTAGCAAGATCTCACTTATCTTTCCCCTACTTCCACTCCTCTAGTATCCACTCGAGAGTTTTACTTCACTGATAATCGGATCTCCTTTACACCGGTGGAGAAACATTCACTTACAAGCTTACAATATTTAACGACATCGAAGTTTAAGATGTCTTGTTCTAAAGGCACAACAATGCCTTTTACACTTCTAAACTTGTGGTTATAACACCAACTAGACTTTATACAAGTAGATAGATGAATGGGTACAACAATGGTGATACTGTAGGTAACACTTAACACTATCACGCAATGTGACGCCTTGAAGGATCAAAGCTTAGACTAGAGGTTTTCTCGTGACCGATCTTTATATGAACAAGGATCTAATCATAAGCAAGAAGAAGATAGACAAGGCATATTATAATGTTAGATATATACTGAGATTAGAGAGAAGTTTTGAGAGAAAGGGGTGAGTTAGAAGCTTGGACAAAGGCTCGATTTATAGGCAAACAGCCAAACCCCATGGAACCAGTCGGACCCTTCACCTTTGGGTCCGGCAGGTCTGAGTTTTGTTTCCTCATAAAAGTTTGTCCAAGATTTCAAGCAAGTATCAAATCTACTTTGTTTTACTTAAGAAATCTGACATTAAAAATCAACTTTGACTATGTGGAGTCAATTTATATTTTTCCTTTTATGTTTATACAAGTTGTGTATACTTCTGTAAAAAAACATAGTTGTATAAGCTCATGGACTTAAAGACTTATATGATGCTTATAATTCTAACATAAAAATATGTTTGATGTTTTGTCTTTAACAAAATGTTAAGCATGATTAAAACGTAAATATCGTTTTAATGCGATATATGCATTTACAATCTTCCCCCTTTTTGTTGAAGACAAAACATTAACTTATTTTTAGTTGGAAATTACATCAACATGTAAGTTACTTTAGAAATATGGACTTATATTTCTCGTCTCCCCCTTTTTTCGAAAGAAAAAAGGAAGTCTTATTGAGTTGAAAAAGGGTTTGAGATAGATATTGCGTTAATCTAATGTATACAATATAGACAACACATAATTTTTTCATGACTCTCCCTCGGTTCATACTCTCCCTAATTTGGAGAACCGGGGGTCCATGGATTATAAAAATCCTGCAAGAAAGAGGTTAGAGATACACACATCATATTTACATGTTCATGAATGAGCTCAACTATTAGCCCAACAATGAGTCCAATAATGGACTTGAATATACATATTTTTAGATGAGAAAATAAAGAATTATTGATCATCTAACAAATCTCCCCCTTGTTTCATGCTCATATGTGTATAAATCCTGAAAATAAAAGGTTAGTTTTCTCGAGAAAAGTCGAGACATAAGGCATACATCATGAACACAAGTACACACATACATCATATTTGGACAATTCAGCCAAAAAGCATGTGAAACATATGGAAGTGAATGAGTAAGATTTGAGAAACAGAAAAGAAAGGAAAACAATAAAAGGTCAGACAGACCCACGGACCCTTTGGGTTGCCGGACCCAAGGGGTAATGGGTCCGACAGGGTCCGTCAGTGCTGCAGACAGAAAAGACAGAAACATTATAGTAGAAGCCCATGAGTGTTTGAGTTTGAAATTTCATTGAGAAGTGGGTGTAGAAGAGTGGCTATGCCATCTAAGACATTGTGAAGGGCGACATGCATCTCTTGATGAAGATCTGTGACAAGAGTGTGTATGTAACGACAATGGCTCATTTTGGAGACACCGAGAGGTTTGTGGGATGGAAGTGGTTTGCATGATGTGAGGAGGCTGGTGAGGATCCGTGAAGAGCAATGTGTTGTTGTATTTCACGGAGATGCCTACTAATCATGTCATCAAAAGCTTGTTGGCGATTGAAGTTGCGTTGAGCTTGAGTGGGTGGTGGTGGCAATACACTTGTTGGTGATGGTTGAGATGATAAATGACAGATCTATCTACAAAGAGTCATCTAGCTCCATGAAAGACGGAATTGTTGGTGTATTGGTGAAAGAAGTATTTGGCATAGGGAGTGTTTGTGGTAGTGGTGCGGAGAATGGTGGCGAAGGTGGTATAGGAGAAATAGAGTATTCATGAGCCCCATTTGGGTTTGAAGAAGGTGGTGATTTAGGAGGTGTGTCGAAGCTTTCAATAGGTGATGAGGTACGGGTGGTGTTAGGAGAGGTTTCTTGAGATGAGGTGTTGACGGGTGAAGATGGTGTAGATGAGTGTGGTGATCTAGAGTTCCGCAAGATATCACCCAATTATTGATATATATCTCGATGAATTGGTGATTCATGAGGATTTTGGGGTGGAGATGATGGTGTTGAAGGTTTGGGAGAGCCAAAGCAAGAAGGACGAACACTTATGCGTGCCGTTCTTCTTAGGGGCTTGCTAGAGGATGAAGATCCTTTGGTCATTGTTAAAATTCTATGTGTAGTAAAAGTGGATGAAGAAGTGAGCAAGTTTAAAAAAGGTAAGCATGCTTAAATAATGAGAAGGAAGAAGTTTGAATTAAATAGGGATTACATGTTATTGGAAGAGACAAGAGGTCAGAGTAAATGCTATAGAAAGTGAGCTATGAGGTTGTGAAGAAGAAGAGGAAAAGTTTCGGATTAGTGAAAAATTAATTAATTGTAATGATGATGTTTATTTTTCAAACCTACAGACCCACGGACCTGGCCGGACCCTTTGGAAAAGGGTCCGACGGGTTCCGCATGTAAAACCCGCATATAACTCCCTAGAACATTTATTACATGAAGGTACGTAAAAAAATTAAAACTTTACGACTTATTAATATACAACACGCGATACAAACATTTAACACGAGTATTACGTATATTAATTAAGTATAACAAGTAATAACGTATATTATTATTAATATTAATATACGATATGTAATTACGTATATAATATGTACGTATAACATGTATAATGATAATGATAAAAATCCACGACGTTAAAAACACGAATATACGTAATAGTAAACAATTCGCGAAAATAAAAACCAAAGTATAATGGGTTGTTTGGTTGGACAGCTAGGAAAGGCCAAGAATAAGTCATGGGCTCAACCCATTTGGGTCTCTAGGACCGGATTAAAACAAAAAAAGGACAGGGGTTATGTTTGTTTTTTTGGGCAACATGATAAAACCCTAAAAACAACGAGAAAAAAGAAACAACCGTCATTTTCTTTTGTCTCTTCTTCTTTGTTGCCGACGTTTAAACACCAAGAAACAAGGAGACATTCATGGGTTTTCAGATTCAAGAATCAAGGTGTGTTGTTCGTTAAATCTATCCAAAACCCTAACCCGCGATTTAGGTAATTCTTAATCCTTGTCTTGTTGTTTTGCACGTTTAAGTAATCAGGAATCTATTAAAACGAATTAGGATCATGTAGTTACTCATATGATTAAACAAGGTTAAAGGGGGAGTGTCGTTTTGGCTAGTTTTCACAAAAACGAGACCACTCTTGGTCTCGGTGGTGATATCCCTCCACCAGCCGCAACCTTATTAGGTGCGGTGGTGATATTGTTCAATCCGTGGCAACCCAAACACACCCAACAGGGGGTTTGGCTTAAAACAGTGGGAACCGAGACCATATGGTCTCGGTGGGTAATCAATAAAAAACAGTGGTTAGATAATACACGGCAGGGGGTAAATATTACAAGTCAGTGGGTAGTGTAAAACAACAGCAGGAAACAGAACAAGGGCCAGGGGTTGATATATATATATATATATATATATATATATATATATATATATATATATATATATATATATATATATATATATATATATATATATATATATATATATATATATATATATATATATATATATATAAATATATATATATATATATATATATATATATATATATATATATATATATATATATATATATATATATATATATATATATATATATATATATATATATATATATATATATATATATATATATATATATATATATATATATATATATATATCGGACAACACTGCGATAGTAGTTGTTGGACGGCACTGCAATGTGATATTGGACAGAATTAAGAAAACCAGTATCTTGGACAAAAGGGGGTTGTTTGGCTAAATGTATAAAACAAGTATTTTCTTTTATTTAATTAGTTTGATTAAAACAAGTAATTAGACTAATTAATACTCATTACTTAGGATACATTATTTAAATAAAACCATGGTTAAATAATGTACATTTTATTTAAATAAATTTATGATTAAATAATTATTGATTTAACTATTCATGTGCTACTAATTAATTAAACTTAGTTAATTAATTTATATCATTTTAATGTAAAGTTTAACCATTAATGATGGATTATTATTAATTAATAAATACTTATGATATCATGTAATATTAATATTAATTAATAATTAAAAGTTTAGACTAAGTATTTAGTCATTATTAAACTCTACGATATAATTATACAAGACATATTATAAGCTTATTAAAACTATATGTTATGTCATTTTTATTATTTATTAGCCTATTATTATTTATGGTAATATATTATTTATAGAAACATGTAAATATGGAATTATATTAATTATGGCAACATGACAATTATGGAAACATATTAAATATGGTAACATGCTAGTTAAGGAAACTTGCTATTTTTTTGGAAAGTTACTATAGACAGAAACCTGCTATTTTTAGGAAGTTACTCATTATGTTATTAAAAGTACTGTAACACTTAAAACATGAAACACATGAATCTAAAACATATGAAACTATAAGAAATACATGATTAAAACATGGAATAATAAGACAAGACAAGAAAAAGTATAATAAATATGAACACGTCAAGTAAACTAAATAACAAGTATGTATAAGTAAGCCAAAATTTTATTCATGTCCCTTCATTATGTAGCTATTGTGAAGTCGGAGTGATCTTCTACGTTCGTTTCATCTTCATTTACTGGACATAAAGTACGGATATTCCATCCTTTAGTAAGGACGTCTTTCTTCCTATATTAGGATTTCCCGTTTGCAGCCATCTGTTTTCCCCAGTAGTTTAAGTGTCTTAAACACATCAGTATATGTATGATTATTTTAGATTGCTCGAGCTATATACATGCATGCAAGTTTCACCAAGTTATGGGGGTTCTATAACCATAACACTGGAGGCACCGGTGTTATGACTCTTTTGCGGTGAAAGTGATTGCTCGCAACGTCCCTTTACAGTTTTGGCCAGTATTATTATTATCATGTGGGGCGAATGGGTGCATCCTAGGACAAGTAGTATGATTTCATGGTAACTGCGGTGTGTGCGTTGCATCCGTTACAGGAGATGATCCGTCCACTGATTTTATATGTTAATTAGAGGCAGCCCCTCTAATTGCATGACGAGGTCACCCCTCCAAGTATTCATGCACGTGGATATAACATGACCTATATGGGCTCTCGGCATAGTTTAAAATAAAGTTTTCGGTATAAGTAAACATAAGTCTTTTTAGAATAATAAACCAGTTTATTAAACTTACACCAGTTGTTCTAGGACTTACATTATTCCGCTGCACCATCATTTCATACTCTCATTTCATTGTTTAGTTATGTTTATGCTATCTTGTCATTGTCATTATATCCGTTCACTGAGCGTATTGCTCAGCCGTTACTTTCCTTTCCATGTCCCCAAACGACAGGTACCCATGGACAGACTTGAGCATTTAGAGGACGTGTATAGGATGGAAGCTGCCTTAGACTTCTTCTCCTTTTGCCTTCTTATACTTATACTTATTTGGACACCTGTTTTGTCCTTTTCAATTTATTTACTTTATTTATGTTTTGGGCTTATGTTTAGGAACCGGTGTTTGATTTTGATTTTCCCTTTTAGGTCATGTATGTTTGTACATATTACCTTGCATGCTTTGATGACACGCCATAATTATCCTATGAATTTCCATTTATCAAATGGGGTGTTACAAATATGGTATTAGAGCCAAGGTTTCGACATGTAGGCTCTAAACCCCGACCTTTGACTAGTGGGTAGTGACCAGGAGCTTCCTAAGCTAACGCTTGTTATTCCACGTATTGATATTTTTAGCACCTTGATGTTTTAACCATGATGTTTTCCTCGTAATTTTTTTTTTTACTAATATGGATTGAACAACCGTCATCCATATTTAGTTACATGTCATTGTTTTATGCATGATGTTCCTTGAGAACTTTGACTAATATGGACTGAACCACCGTAGTTCATACTTGGTCATACGTTTTCTGTTAAGTTTTGACAATTGATTTTCACTTATTTATTTTCATGTATTATTGTTGCAGGTATGTTGACTAAGTAATGGTTGGTACAGGACTGGCCATATTTAGTCATATGTGCTTTTCATTCGATTTTTTTGGTGAACGGACCAATAGGCGTTCACCCTTGCCATTTCAATTTTGTTTTGATGTACCAATCCATAGGTGTTCATCCTTACTCATGTCATTTTTATTTTATGAATTGACCCATGGTCGCCCACACCAGCGATTTTTCGGATTTCATTTCATTACAGTTATATTTCTTTCATGTCCCCTCATTTATTTGTTATGTTTTTTATGTCAAGTATGTTTTCATACTATCATGGTTAACTTCCTTTTCATGCTGATTATGTTTTATGCTCCTTCATGTTAATTTTGTTCCATGTTTCTTCTTGATGATTTCGTCTTCATGCTGATTATGTCTTACGTCTCTCATGTTGATTATGCTTTCATCATTTTGATTATGCTTTCAAGCAAGACATTGATGGATTTCATTTAAAACTGCTTTCATGATAGTCATGGTTGGTTTTCATTAATCATGCTTTCATGCAAATCATCGTTGAATTTCGTTCAACCACACTGTTAGCGTTTTTTC
Organism: Glebionis coronaria; assembly: GCA_025667525.1. Taxonomy (NCBI): domain Eukaryota; kingdom Viridiplantae; phylum Streptophyta; class Magnoliopsida; order Asterales; family Asteraceae; genus Glebionis; species Glebionis coronaria. Next base: position 295,797,743 of record CM046880.1, on the reverse strand, counting down.
TACGCAACCAGAATGATGTCTATGCTGGAATTGCTAGGCTATCATGATGCTCATTCGAGTTCGGTTTTCTTACCGTTTAACCAATTATTTTCCTTTAAAATCATGTCTAATGATCGACCCCATACCGATCATTTCATGTGCATTTCATGTGTACTCCATGTACCGTATCCCATGTGTATTATACGTATCGTAATCTATGTGTATTTTACTTACAATACTCCACGAGTATTCGCTAGTCGATTCTAAATCATCTCAGGCGTATTCCATTTGTTGACATTCTACAAGATGTTGATGCCGCTCATAACTGGGGAGATGTTACAAAATGTTGATGCTGTTGATCATTTGGAGACACTACGAGATGTTGATGTTGTTCATAACCTGGAGATCCTACAAGACGAAGACAAAGGCGTTAGACCAAAGCGATCGGACGAGAAGATGCTTCACCAACAGAAGATTTCCATCACAATCCATGTTCCTATCTATTAGTTATATGTCATACGTCATTCATTTGTCTTTTTAGTTATATGGGTGGGAACCGGTACCAGTCGGCCACTCAGCTGAATAGTTACATGAATCACCGTCATGAGAACGACCCGTCATGGAACTGACAGAAAAAATGATAGTAACCAGTACTGTGACAGTAATTATCCTAGCAACCAAAATAGAACACCAATCACGTACATGATCAGAAATACAATGGGTCAGTAGTCCAACCGATCCGCCAATTGTGGCATGATAACCTAAGATTTTCAATTTTATTCGTCTCACACCTCGAGACACATGTCAAGACATCAGTCAAGACACATGTCTCACGTATACTTTCTGAAGACACATGTTAGGACATCAGTCAAGACACATGTTATACGCATATTTCTCAAGACACGAGTCAAGACTCATGACTCACGTCCATTTCTGAAATAGCCTAAGAAATTCAGGGTACCCTCCAAGGGGTATATCAATTTTGTTGTGCCATGTATCAATCAGGCCACAAGAATTTCAGTACTATCACCGGCGTATTATTCGTGTTTGGACACGCAGGATTCGTTCTACGTGAGACAGGCAAAACACATTCAATGAAATTTGTCACGTTTGCTTGACGATACCTTCATTCTTGATTTCATATTTCATATATCCATGACCATAAAAGGACGCCATTCGTATCACCCATGTATACGAAGGTTTTTCCTTCAGTCTAATGATAAGATCCAATCTGCTAACGCACTTACCTCGGACAGATGCGAGTTAAATATGATTCTGACTATGGACTATGAACATCACACCATGCTATGATTGGTCGCCATTATATCAGATGATGTACAGAAATTTCTAGGCTCCTGAATACATTCAGCATGGTTTTCCATCAGGAAAAAAATCTGTACAAATTATTTATGCTTTACACGCACGTGTTTTGTTAGCCCATGGCTGTGAAGATTTTCTAGCTATCATTTTTGACACGACTACTAAAGTTTCTTTTTTCATAACCAATCTATTATTCCAGAATCTCCCCATATAATTCCAGAAGAACCTTAAAGGAGAAGGACAGTAACATGAGATTTTGTGTCGACTACCGTCGATTTAAACAAATCACCCTTCATAACCGTTATCCTCCTCCACATATAGACGTCGTATACGATCAACTATAGGGTGCTATGCACTCATCCAAGATCGATTCATGATCATGCTGCCAACAGTAACGAATAAAAGAGCAGGACATTTCCATGACTGCCATCTATACACGATTTGGCCATGCTAAATTCATGATTTTTGTGTTGGTCTCACGAATGCTCTAGTAGCATTGATAGATTTGATGAGTTGAGTTTCCACGAACTCATAAACAGATTCATTTTATTTCCTTGATGACATCTTGATTTTTCTCTAAGTCTAGAGAAGAACATGAAGACCATATTTCGCACTATGTTACAAATTCTACGACAGAGGAAATTTCACCCTGAAAATATTTTTAGTACGAATTCTGGTTGATTGTAGTGACACGCTGAATCACATTGATTCTTACGGCTAATCTTACCATGACTCAGCTTACGCGTAAAGGATATAATCCTACACTAAATTATGTGTTCCAGAGGATCCTACGCCAAGAGAAGTCTAATTTCAGAGACTCATAGCTTTCCAATGACTATGTATCCAGGTTCTATAAAGATGTATCAGGATCTTAACCACATTTTGGTGGAGAGGCATGAAACAAGAGGCAGTTACGTTCATATCTAAATGCCTGACTTATCAGCAGGTTAAAATAGAACGCCAACATGCTTGCAGTCATTTCAACCTTTAGAAATTTCTGGATCGCTGTTCGATCATTTAACTTAGCCTACACATTTTCTTTCATCCGAGAGGAGTACACAGTAGCAGATTATCCGATACTTTCTGGTCGATGATCGTACGATTACACGACACTCTTTCAGCTATCAGATCATACAAAGGTTCACGTTCACGTTCATTCTTTACGTTCATGTCCGTAAGACTATTTCAGCTCGCTAGTTACGTTTCACGTTAGCGTTCACGACTTTGTTCACGTTTATATCCATGTTTCATTTTATGTTTGGCTTTCACTTCCACGTTCATGACATCGTTCACGTTCATGATCGTATCCTACCTCACAATTTATGTTTCACTTTGCGTTCTGGAAAGAATTTGTAGAAAGCTTGGGAGAACAGACTCAAGTTTCGTATAACTTTCCATCCTCAGACAAACGATTCACGTCACATTTCACCTCTCATCTCGTACCGTTTGGTGTTACCTCTTCAGTTATTGCATGTTCACGATATGTTCCCCTTATCAGGTTTACCCTACGTTCTCATATCACGTTCACGATATGTTGCACGCATTCTAGTTCGCCTTATGTTCTCATATGTTAGGCACCATATTTCCACGTATCACGTTCACAATTGCTCACGTATCACGTTCTCAATTGTTCACGTATTATGTTTCATATATGTCTCGTGTATCATTGCTCAGAGGTTACTTATGTCGATTATTTTCGTTCGTCAAGACCCTTTAGAGGAACTGTTCCGAGCGGGAAGCCACTTGGAAACGGAGAAATCCGTCTGGATTTCTAATCCTCTTTTCCTTTCATAATTTAGATATGTTCTTTTCAGCCACTCCATGTTATATGTTCCCTACAGACACGTCATGTTCCATGTTCTCTACAGTTACGTCACGTTCATGTCTTTCCAGTTTATCGTATCTTTAATTTAAGGACGAATTATTCTTTTTAGAGGGGAGGAGTTGTAAAACTCGCATAAAAATCTCTGGAACATTTATTACATGAAGGTACGTAAAAAAATTAAAACTTTACGACTTATTAATATACGACACGCGATACAAACATTTAACACGAGTATTACGTATATTAATTGAGTATAACAGGTAATAACGTATATTATTATTAATATTAATATACGATATGTAATTACGTATATAATATGTACGTATAACATGTATAATGATAATGATAAAAATCCACGACGTTTAAAACACGAATATATGTAATAATAAACAAGTCATGTAAAAAAACTACAGTATAATGGGTTGTTTGGTTGGACAGCTAGGAAAGGCCAAGAATAAGTCATGGGCTCAAGCCCATTTGGGTCTCTAGGACCGGATTAAAACAAAAAAAGGACGGGGGTTATGTTTGTTTTTTGGGCAACATGATAAAACCCTAAAAACAATGAGAGAAAAGAAACAACCGTAGTTTTCTTTTGTCTCTTCTTCTTTGTTGCTGACGTTTAAACACCAAGAAACAAGGAGACATTCGTGGGTTTTCAGATTCAAGAATTAAGGTGTGTTGTTCGTTAAATCTATCCAAAAACCCTAACACGCAATTTAGGTAATTCTTAATACCTGTTTTGTTGTTTTGCACGTTCAAGTAATCAGGAATCTATTAAAACGAATTAGGATCATGTAGTTACTCATAGGATTAAACAAGGTTAAAGGGGGGAGTGTCGTTTTGGCTAGTTTTCACAAAAACCGAGACCACTCTTGGTCTCGGTGGTGATATCCCTCCAGCAGTCGCAACCTTATTAGGTGCGGTGGTGATATTGTTCAATCCGTGGCAACCCAAACACACTCAACATGGGTTTTTGGCTTAAGACAGTGGGAACCGAGACCATATGGTCTCGGTGGGTAATCTCTACAAAACATTGGTTAGATAATACACGACATGGGGTAAATATTACAAGTCAATGGGTAGTGTAAAGCAACAGTAGGAAACAGAACAAGGGCCATGGGTTGATATATATATCGGACAACACTGCGATAGCAGTTGTTGGACGACACTACAATGTGATATTGGACAGAATTAAGAAAACCAGTATCTTGGACAAAAGGGGGTTGTTTCGCGAATTGTATAAAACATGTATTTTCTTTTATTTAATTAGTTTGATTAAAACAAGTAATTAGACTAATTAATATTCATGACTTAGGATACATTATTTAAATAAAACCATGGTTAAATTATGTACATTTTATTTAAATAAATTTATGATTAAATAATTATTGATTTAACTATTCATGTGCTACTAATTAATTATAACTTAGTTAATTAATTTATATCATTTTAAGGTAAAGTTTAATCATTAAATCATGGATTATTATTAATTAATAAATACATATGATATCATGTAATATTATTATTAATTAATAATTACAAGTTTAGACTAAGTATTTAGTCATCATTAAACTCTACGTTATAATTATACAAGACATATTATAAGCTTATTAAAACTATATGTTATGTCATTTTTATTATTTATTAAGCCTATTATTATTTATAATATATTATTTATGAAAACATGTAAATATGGAATTATATTGATTATGGCAACATGACAATTATGGAAACATATTAAATATGGTAACATGCTAGTTAAGGAAACTTGCTATTTTTTGGAAAGTTACTATATATAGAAACCTGCTATTTTAAGAATTACTCATTATGTTATAACAAGTACTGTAACACTTAAAACATGCAACACATGAATCTAAAACACATGAAACTATAAGAAATACATGATTAAAACATAGAATAATAAGACAAGACAAGAACAAGTATAATAAGTATGAACACGTCAAGTAAACTAAATAACAAGTATGTATAAGTAAGACCGATTCTTATTCATGTCCCTTCATTATGTAGCTACTGTGAAGTCAGAGTGATCTTCTACGTTCCTTTTGATCTTCATTTACTGGATATAAGGTACGAATATTCTGTCCTTCAGTAAGGACATCTTTCTTCCTATATTAGGATTTCCCATTTGCAGACATCTGTTTTCCCTAGTAGTTTAAGTGTCTTAAACACATCAGTATATGTATGATTATTTTAGATTGCCCTGAGCTATATACATGCATGCCAGTTTCACCTAGTTATGGGGGTTCCATAACCATAGCACTAGAGGCACCGGTGTTATGACTCTTCTGCGGTGAGAGTGATTGCTCGCATCGTCCCTTTACAGTTTTGGCCAGTATTATTATTATCATGTGGGACGAATGGGTGCATCCTCGGATAAGTAGTATGATTTCATGGTAACTGCGATGTGTGCCTTGCATCCATTACAGGAGCTGATCCCTCCACTCATTTTATATATTAATTAGAGGCATCCCCTCTAATTGCATGATAAGGTCACCCCTCTAAGTATTCATGTACGTGGATATAAAATGACCTATATGGGCTCTCGGCATATTTAGAATACAGTTTTTAGTATAAATAAACATAAGTCTTTTCAGAATAATAAACCAGTTTATTAAACTTACACCAGGTTTTCCAGGACTTACATTATTCCGCTGCACTATCATTTCATACTCTCATTTCATTCTTTACTTATGTTTATGCTATCATGTCATTTTTATTATATCCGTTCACTGAGCGTATTGCTCAGCCGTTACTTTCCTTTTCATGTCCCAAAACGGCAGGTACCCATGGAGAGACTTGAGCATTTAGAGGACGTGCATAGGAAGGAAGTTTCCCTATACTTCTTCTCCTTTTGCCTTCTTATACTTATGCTTATTTGGACACATGTTTTGTCCTTTTCAATTCATTTACTTTATTTATGGTTTGGGCTTATGTTTGGGAACCGATGTTTGATTTTAGTTTTCCCTTTTGGGTCATGTATGTTTATACATATTACCTTGCATGCTTTGATGACACGCCAGAATTATCCTGTGACGTTCTATTTATCAAATAGGGTGTTACACCCTACCTGTCTATGACTAGAGTTTTTGAGTTTTGAAGAACGAGATAATTTTGACTCATGACATGGTGTTTTTAGGACTGGTAATTACGAGGAACAAGGTTTCACAAGGTTTTGATTGTAAGTTGACTCCCGAGGGTAACAGAATGTACCTTTTTGCGTTTCAATTTGTGATTTGCCAAACATAATCACACATCCATTTCTCACATAACATGCTTATCCAATGCTCCTAGTAACAATCAAGATTAGTAGTTAGTGTCAAGAAAAGGAAGAAAATACAAATGTCAAAGTATTTTACACAACACCAATGTTTTGCTCATGGACCGAGGTCTATGTGTACCCATTCATACCATTGTCTTTTACTTCTTCTTTTTGTCCATCTTGGTGAGGAAGCGTCCGAGGCACTTGAACATTCCTTTCGTTTGCTTGAACTCCAAAGAAACATTAGGAATTTCGGGTAGCCGACTAAGGTACTCTAAAGGATGTAACCTAGAGCTTGGAAGATCATCATTCTCACTAGCCGAGGAGGAGAGCTAGTTAGATGTTAAGGTCTTTTAACTTTACCTCTAGATTGGTTTGCCAAGGGTCTTGTTACCCTTAGGTCACTAATTTCGGTCGTAACCCGATCAACTAGATGGTAAGTGCCCATGCGTCCATTTGGGCTTGGTGGAATGGGTTCTATGTATTTGTAAAAGCGAGTGAGCAACATCACATATGGTAGAACGAATGTGAAAAAGGCTTCGAATGTGGGACATACGATTGGCTATGTAGTAGGCAAGGTTAAATGGTTTTTCGGTTTCTAAGAAATAAATCATGTAACTTTCACATGTATTTATGTGATCTCTATTACCTACCAAACTCATTACATTGCATCTTAAAATCCTTTCCTATTTTTCATACTTATCCTTGAGATCTTTGGCCTCCATCCCATATGGATCTTTGTAAATTAACCTACTAGTGTTTGAAAGTCTAGTGTCTTTAACTCTAGGGTCGAAGATTGTTTCTCGGACAAGGTCCTTGTTATCGAGCAAAGTGTTATACCTAACTTGGGCTTCTCTAGGCATGTATGTGTTCTCAAGTGTTGTGAGAGAATGGATATTGGAGTAGAAACATGCTCCATTACAAGGTATTTTGAGGATATTTGCAAAGTGGTCTAGAGAGTATGAGTATGTATTAACATTTGTCTCGAAGTTTACTAGGAGAGTATGGTCCTCGTCAAAAGTAACACTGGCGGTCATATAGAATTCAAGAACAAATTCTGGGCGAATTTCTTTGTTAATGTCTAAGAGGCAATCAAAGTTTATCCTAGAAAATACTTCACGAATGTTGGTGTTATCCGTAAAGGAGGGGTGGAAAAGGCGACCTTCGTGGAAGGTATGGTTTTCTAGTTCCAAACACAATTTTCTTTGTGTGGAGGTGAAGTGTGTTAATGCAATAATGACTAAAAACGTTACTTGCATTTTTCGGTCTCGCTTAGTTTTGATTACGACAATATGTAAAAACAAGCATTTACGAAAACAACGAAAAACGAATTCTTGAGTTCAAGTATTTTTCATTTTACCCATTTTCACTTAAGGTATGGATAAACAAGTACTAACCTTAATCAAGTGATCAAGTGATTTAATCTTTTCTTAAAACTCACTTTTTATTAAATGTGACAAGTTTTCATTAAACTTTATTTTTATGAAAATGTTTTATTAAATTAATTATTTGAAATTTGAAAATGGCATATTCTTATTATGTTAAGAATATCCTTTCAGGATGATTTTATACCAAATAAGACCTCCACCACTAAAGGACAAAAAGGAGCGGAGTCTAGTCCGGCGGTACCTTAGCGCCTAGGCGGTACCTTATCGATAAGGTACCGCGGGCTGTGATAAGGTACCGCGGGCAGATATAGCCGTTGGCTCCTTTATCCTTTAAATAGTGGACCATTCTCAGCTTTTCACCTCACCTCTTTTGCACATTTATTTCCAGATTCAAACCCCTTCTTTAATCACTCAAATCTTTGATCATTTGTTTGATTATTACTTGTTTAAGAAGTGAATCTTGTTCTTCCATCCCTTCCTCTCCAAGTGCAAAGAGAAGAACACTATCCTAGTGAAGTGTTGAGTCCACCACCAAAGATCCATTGAAGATCAATTTTTATATACTTGTAGTTGTGTCATAGTTGTGAAGATCCAAGTAGTTGTGTCTATTTGGAAGTTGTGTATGTACTAAGTATAGTTGTGTAGATTGGTCCTAGCTACGATTAGGGCTCGACTTTTAGCTTAGAGTCGAAAATTGGTTAAGCAACGTGTACGGTTTTCTCCACCATAAGGAGCTTGTTGTGTAGTGAACTCTCGAGTAAGGAGTACTCGAGGAGTAGAGTAGGAACGAGGAGTGAGCTTCGTTGCCGAACCACTATAAATCCTTGGTGTTCGGTTTGATCTTTCTTTACCCTTAACTCTTTACATTCCTTATTCTTTTTGCATATACATGTGTTAATATTAGATTAGCTACACTATCATTCTTTATTCTTTGTGGATATATTTTTGTTAGTATTAGTTTAGCTACACTATCATTGTTCATATTTGTGCATAAGAAGATTTCACATATTTCCTCAAGCCTAAGTTTTTTGAAAAAGGATTTTTGGAAACCATATTTTAACAAGTAAATTATAAGAAACTATTCAACCCCCCCTTCTAGTTTCTACAATTGGTATCAGAGCGGGTTGCTCAAGAATTTTTAAAGTATATTGTATTTTAAAACTTGAATCGATCTATGGATTCCAACAAGTACCTAGAAGGGCAATCTATGCAAAGACCACCACTTTTTGAAACCGATAGTTTTATTTATTGGAAAAATAGATTTGAAACTTATGTGAAATCAAAAGATTTAGATCTTTGGCATGTTATTACCAATGGTGATTTTTTACCCTTTCAATTTAATGAAGTTTCTAAAACAAAAGAATTAGTCACTTTTGACAAAGCTAATGATGATACTAAAAAGAAACTTTCAAAAAATAATGAGGCTAAAATGGTGATTTATAATGCTTTGCCTAAGAAAGAGTATGAAAGAATTTTTATGTGTGAAACCGCTAAAGATATTTGGAACACTCTTTTAGTAACCCACCAAGGTAATAGCCAAGTCAAAGAAAGTAAAATCGATCTTCTTGTCCAACAATATGAACAATTTGTCATCTTAGAAGATGAAACTATTGATAGTGCATTTGCTAGGTTTAACACCATTATTACTAGTCTAAAAGCACTTGATGAAGGTTTTTCTAGCAAGAACAATGTTAGGAAGTTTCTAAGGGCCTTACATCCAAAGTGGAGAGCAAAAGTCACGGCTGTTGAAGAGTCGAAAGATCTCTCAACTTTATCACTCGATGAACTCATAGGAAACTTGAAGGTTCATGAGATGATAATTTTGAAGGACTCGGAATTAGTAAAAACCAAGAGTGAAAGGAAATCTCTTGCACTTAAAGCCAAGAAGGCACAAAGTGACCATGATAGTTCCTCGGAAAGTGATGACGAGGAGTATGCATTTGCGGTGAGAGTTTTCAAGAAGTTCTTCAAGAGACGAGGTCAACACGTTAGGCAACCAACCTATGACAAGAATCCATTGTCAAAGAATCGGTTTGTCAAGAACGAAAAAGGTGATAGGAGTTGCTTTAGATGTGGTGATCCAAATCACTTCATTGGTGATTGTGCAAAGCCCGCTCGTGATAAGAACCACACGGCATTCGTTAGTGGCGCTTGGAGCGATAGCGGTGAAGATGATGATGACAACCCCAAAGAGGAGAAATGTCTTATGGCTCACACTTCTAAAGAGGTACATTCCGAAACCGAATATTATAGCAATGATAGTTCCACTTTAGATGATATTGAATTTGAAGGCAAATATGATAGCTTACACAAACTTAGTCTTAAACTCATAGAAAAGAATAAAACCTTAAAATCAACCAAAACTAAGCTTGAAAATGAGATCAATGAACTTGGGGAGAAATTGGCTAAACTTGAGAAAAACAAAGAGGTTGATTTTGGTTGCTTAAGTTGTGAGAAACTTAGATTAGAGAATGATGATCTCAAGAGCACCTCCATTAAATTGGAAAAGTTCATGAAAGGTACTAGTGCTCTTGATGATATGTTAAACAAACAAGTTCATTCTAAGGAAAAACTTGGTCCAGGTTTTAACTCAAATGAAGCCTCAACTAGTGAACCAAAACAAGTCAGGTTTTCACAGAAAACACCTTCTGGACGCGGTTCCACATTGTATGGCGCGGTTCCTTATCACTATGGAACCGCGGCCATAGATAAGGTACCGCGGCCAGAAGTTGATTTTTGTGAAAACTCTGAACTTTCTGAAAAATCTAAGTTAAATGAAAAACCAAAGCATCTTACTGTTAATAAGGTTCAATTACCCATACTTGACGACAATGCTATTAGTAAGTTCTATAAGCCGTTAAGTAAACCTCTCATGGAAAATAGAAGTTTATCTAGACTATCTTCTACTCCACCTAGAGTACGGAATGAGTCTAAGCCTAGAAGTAGAACGACAACGCCTACAAGAGATAATCAAAACAACTCACGACCTAGAAGTAAAACTCCAACACCTAGAAAGAATAATAATAACTCTAAACCTAGATCAAACACACCTAGGAGAAGTAATGAACAACAAAATGGTTACATGAATTACTACCCTCCTCCATTTTGTTCTCCATGGGGAATCCCCACCTCATTCATACATCCCAACCAAATGCAAGGGATGTTTGGAACTAACAATTTTGGACCCATGAGATATTGGGGACCAAATGTTTGATCTTGTGTATTGTTACCTAGATATGCTTGGGAATTGATTTGAAGCCCGATGAGTGGATTAAGGATAGTGGATGTTCTAAACACATGACGGGTAATCGAAGTTTGTTCTCGCATTACAAAGCATATGATGGAGGTAACGTCACATTCTCTAGTAGTCTACGTGGTAATATCATTGGCAAAGGTCAAATTTGTGATAATAAGTGTAAGGTCATCTTTTCGGAACATGACAGTGAAATCGTAAAAGTTGGAAAAGTCATTGGAAAAGGTGTTAGAAAGCATGGGCTTTATGTCATGAAGGTTAATAAGAAGTCAAAAGACAACATATGTCTTGCGACGATAGTTCTACTCTTTGGCATAGGAGATTAGGTCACGCTAATATGCGTTTAATTCAATCTTTAGTCTCTAAGGAGTTGGTAAGACACCTCCCCAAGATTAAGTTTGATAGTCACTTTTGTGATGCTTGCAAAGTTGGAAAGCAAGTTCACTCAAGTCACAAAGCCAAGAATTTGGTTTCGACCTCTCGGTGCTTAGAGCTCCTACATATGGATCTCTTTGGACCTTCCGCCATACGGAGTTATGGAGGTAATCTTTATACCCTAGTTATAGTTGACGACTATTCTAGATTCACTTGGACTAGATTTTTGGCATCTAAGAATAAAGCTTTCGATCACTTCGAAATCTTTAGTCGGAGAATTCAAAATCAACTAGGATGTTCAATTGTTTCTATTAGGACGGATCATGGTAGGGAATTTGATAATGAAGTGCAATTTGGTGCCTTTTGTGAAGCTCATGGTATTACCCATAACTTCTCGGCTCCTCGCACTCCACAATCAAATGGGGTAGTTGAAAGGAAGAATAGGACTCTCCAAGAGATGAGTAGGACGATGTTAAACGAGCAATCTTTGCCTCAAAAGTTTTGGTGCAATGCCGTAGATACATCGACTTATATTCTCAACCGAATTCTTATTCGACCTTTCCTAGGAAAGACCCCCTATGAGATTCTTAAAGGTAAGAAACCCTCATTAGAATACTTTAGGGTGTTTGGAAGCAAGTGCTTTATCCTCAACACCAAAGACTACCTTACAAAGTTTGACCCAAAGTCTTACGAAGGTATCCTTTTAGGTTATTCCCAACCTAGTAAGGCCTACATAGTCCTAAATAGAACCTCAGGGGTTATTGAAGAATCACTCAACGTAACCTTTGATGAAACCCCTCCTTCACCCAAGACACCACCATTGGTTGATGATGACTTGGATGAATTAGAAGTAGTTAAAGCCAAAGAGGTTAGAAAAATAGGAGTTGAAGAACTTAGTGTTGAAAAGGAAGTAAACATTAAGGAGTCTAGGGATCATACTCTCAATAATGTCATTGGTGACTTAAATCAAAGGACCCTAAGATCTCAAGTCCAAAACCAAAGCAACTTCTTTTGTTTTGTCTCCTTGATTGAACCTAAGAATGTTAAAGAAGCTTTGACGGATGAGAGTTGGGTTATAGCGATGCAAGAAGAATTGAATCAATTCGTTGCCAATGATGTTTGGGAACTTGTTCCTCCACCTAGAAGTTCTACCATTATAGGAACCAAATGGGTATTTAGGAATAAGCTAGATGAGAATGGTGTTGTGTCTCGTAACAAGGCTAGACTTGTAGCTCAAGGCTATAATCAACAAGAAGGGATTGATTATGACGAGATATATGCACCGGTAGCTAGATTAGAATCAATTAGAATCTTTTTAGCCTACGCTTGTGCCTTAGATATTAAGCTTCAACAAATGGATGTAAAGAGTGCATTTCTTAACGGTTTGATCAATGAGGAGGTATATGTGGCTCAACCTCCCGGCTTCATTGATTTTGAGAACCGGACCATGTTTACAAGCTTAAGAAAGCACTTTATGGACTCAAACAAGCACCCAAAGCTTGGTATGATAGACTTAAAGCGTTTCTTGTTAAACATGAGTATACCATGGGTATGGTAGACAATACACTCTTTACAAAGAAGAAAGGTCCTCACCTCATAATCGTACAAATATATGTTGATGACATTATATTTGGCTCAACTTGTCAAGAATTGTGTGATGACTTTGCCAAAATCATGCATGATGAGTTTGAAATGAGTATGATGGGAGAACTTAACTTCTTTTTAGGACTCCAAATTAAACAAATGGACGATGGTATTTTCTTTAGTCAATCTAAGTACGCTAAAGAAATGCTAAAGAAATTTGGATTAGAAGAATCTAGACCAATGAAGACCCCTATGGCCTCGGATACTAAACTCACCGTAGATGATGATTGTGAGTCGGTAGACAACACCAAATATAGAGGTATGATTGGTAGTTTGTTGTACCTAACGGCAAGTCGACCAGATATCATGTTTAGTGTTTGCCTTTGTGCTCGCTTCCAAGAGGCTCCCAAAACCTCTCACCTTGAAGCGGTTAAGCGTATCTTCCGATACATTAAAGGCACTATACATTTAGGATTATGGTATCCTAAAGGTACCGGCGTAGAAACCATTGTCTACGCGGACTCGGATCATGCGGGAGACTATGTGGACCGGAAAAGCACTAGTGGAGTTTGTACCTTCATGGGTTGTTGTTTAACTTCTTGGTTCTCCAAGAAACAAACCGCTCTTGCGATATCCACCACGGAAGCCGAGTATGTGAGTGCCGGTAAAGCATGCCAACAAGCACTATGGATGAAGCAAGCGCTTGTTGATTACGGGTTTTCTCTTGATGATGTTCCCATCATGTGCGATAATAAAGGCGCTATAGACCTAAGCAAGAATCCCGTGCAACATTCGCGAACCAAACACATAGAAATTAGACACCATTTCCTTAGAGATAATGTTCAAAAGGGGAACATTACTATCGAAAAGGTGCCCTCCGAGGACAACTTAGCCGACATCTTCACTAAGCCACTTAAGAGGGAACCTTTTTATTACTTGCGTCTAGGTCTAGGATTAATGGAACATCTTCCTTAAATTCTTTTCTTCTTGTGTGTTTTCTCTTACCACCTTGAGTCCTTGAGTCTTTTAAGATTCTTTTGAAAAATCTTCTCATCTCCTTTTCAAAACTCTCAAAGTCTCTTTCGAAAACGGTTGAGAAACTCGTTTGACATTGTTAATTCAATCTAAAAACGATTTTTCATAGATTCTCGCTATTAATATAGAGCTTACATAATTCATATGTATGATTCTCTCAAACATAGCAAGAACAAGATTGAATCATGGAGGATCATTGTGTCATAAGGTCTTGTCTTACACACCTCCTACATTGATTTTTTTTTTCAATGTATTTTGGTCAAATCTCTATTTGGTAAGTTTGCATATACTTTCCTTGTCTATCTTAGCTTTTAAGCACATCCCTATTATAAGTTAGACTAGAAAAATAAGATTTGCTGAAAAATCTTTCTCAAAACACCAAACCCTGCTTCTGCAGGCGGTTCCATAAGTGAGCCGCGGTACCTTATTGATAAGGTACCGCCACCATAGATAAGGAACCGCATACAGTGGCCTTCCTTTTCGGGTTTTTGTCTGAAACTCCAGATTTGCTCCAACCTTTTTGAGAATCTTTGTTTCAAACCCTTTGACCACCCCAAAAATACCCTAAGCCTTCCCTATTTAAACCATAAGCATTTTGCATTCTTCACATCCAAAATGTCTTATTCTCCAAATGAAAGCCTTGAATCTCCTCCATTTGCTCCAATTGCTTTCAATCCAAACCAACCCAAGAACACCCTTAATCACATTTCTCCTACCAAGAATGTTGATTGTGGAACTTCCTTTCTTCCACCACCACCCTTTAGTGTTCTTCCTCCTTCTCATGATAATGTCATGCACCATGGAACATATTGTCATTATTGTCAATATCAACATCTTGCTATGGCACACATCTATGAGGAGTTGAGCTACATTAAGAGTCTCTTAATCAAGCCTCCTCTTCATTTTGATTATGAGATCTCCAACAAGCCACCACCACCACCCTCCGCTATTACCTTGTATTTCATATAAGCATTGGTTGCTTATCCTCAAGACACCAAATTCAAGCAAATCTTAGAATTCTAGAATAACTAGGATTAGATTTATGCTTTTGGCTTGTTTCTTCTTTTTTTTCATACTTCCTTGTATGATGTTTCTTTAGTAACCTATTTTGGATCTTTGTCATTGTGTTTTCTTCTCTTTTAAATTTTTTTTGTGACCTATTGCTATATATTGTTGGTTGTTTCTTTTGTTCAACTAACCCTTCTATGTAGCTTGTCACCATATCTCGATTCCCCGGTGCCCCAAGCTAGGGGGAGTAAGCACCAAGGGGGAGTCTTTGCAAAGTCGTTTCTTCAACACCGGCTTACGCAACCTTTTTGCTTCGACAAAGGGGGAGAAATGAATAAACTCGTCTTCAAAAATCTTGTTTTTTGTGTGATTGAGTTTATGTATTTTCGGAATCAAAAAGGGGGAGATTGTTAATGCAATAATGACTAAAAACGTTACTTGCATTTTTCGGTCTCGCTTAGTTTTGATTACGACAATATGTAAAAACAAGCATTTACGAAAACAACGAAAAACGAATTCTTAAGTTCAAGTATTTTTCATTTTACCCATTTTCACTTAAGGTATGGATAAACAAGTACTAACCTTAATCAAGTGATCAAGTGATTTAATCTTTTTCTTAAAACTCACTTTTTATTAAATGTGACAAGTTTTTATTAAACTTTATTTTTAAGAAAATGTTTTATTAAATTAATTATTTGAAATTTGAAAATGGCATATTCTTATTCTGTTAAGAATATCCTTTCAGGATATTTTTATACCCAGATAAGACCTCCACCACTAAAGGACAAAAAGGAGCGGAGTCTAGTCCGACGGTACCTTAGCGCCTAGGCGGTACCTTATCGATAAGGTACCGCGGGCTGTGATAAGGTACCGCGGGCAGATATAGCCGTTGGCTCCTTTATCCTTTAAATAGTGGACCATTCTCAGCTTTTCACCTCACCTCTTTTGCACATTTATTTCCAGATTCAAACCCCTTCTTTAATCACTCAAATCTTTGATCATTTGTTTGATTATTACTTGTTTAAGAAGTGAATCTTGTTCTTCCATCCCTTCCTCTCCAAGTGCAAAGAGAAGAACACTATCCTAGTGAAGTGTTGAGTCCACCACCAAAGATCCATTGAAGATCAATTTTTATATACTTGTAGTTGTGTCATAGCTGTGAAGATCCAAGTAGTTGTGTCTATTTGGAAGTTGTGTATGTACTAAGTATAGTTGTGTAGATTGGTCCTAGCTACGATTAGGGCTCTACTTTTAGCTTAAAGTCGGAAATTGGTTAAGCAACGTGTACGGTTTTCTCCACCATAAGGAGCTTGTTGTGTAGTGAACTCTCGAGTAAGGAGTACTCGAGGAGTGGAGTAGGAACGAGGAGTGAGCTTCGTTGCCGAACCACTATAAATCCTTGGTGTTCGGTTTGATCTTTCTTTACCCTTAACTCTTTACATTCCTTATTCTTTTTGCATACACATGTGTTAATATTAGATTAGCTACACTATCATTCTTTATTCTTTGTGGATATATTTTTGTTAGTATTAGTTTAGCTACACTATCATTGTTCGTATTTGTGCATAAGAAGATTTCACATATTTCCTCAAGCCTAAGTTTTTTGAAAAAGGATTTTTGGAAACCATATTTTAACAAGTACATTATAAGAAACTATTCAACCCCCCTTCTAGTTTCTACAAAGTGTTTTAACTTATGAAGTTTAGGGATATAGCTAGCGGTATGTTTGTGGTCATAAGTCCATGCGGGAGGCATTGTTGTCCTAAGGCAAAACTTTTTCAAGCTAGTCAAATGCTTTGAATTTTATACAATCTCATGCCTAGTGTGTGCCTATATGCAACATATGTTGAGGTGTGGTTATCTCGACCCAAAATCTATTTTTGAAAGTATATAGAATGTATAATTTTGAGATCACCCAAACGTTCCTTATTTTCACTTTAGCTTTAAATGAACGTACCCAAAAATGCATATTGATTATTAAATTCCTTTAGCGTTCGTGAGACTTTTATGCCATGATTAAAAACTTGTTTTGGGTTGTTTGTTATATACAATGTTTGAAAAACGGATTTGGCATGACCCAATTAGTGAGAAGGTTTAAAAAAATTCTTAGGGATTCCTAGCAATTCCTAGTAGTTTGCTGATGGGTTTATGCATACGAAGTGTTTAAATGTCGTAATCAAACAATACAATGGCTAATTTCACTAATCTAAGTGAATCCCTAAATTTAATTTTGTGCAATTAAAAGAGAATCCTAGACTCAGGTTTAAGATAATGTAGTAATATAAGAATTGAAATGAGATAGAAATACTTACAATGATTGATTAGCATGGAAAACTTGGTTGGTTTTGCCTTAGATTTGATAGAGATATGGATTATTGGTGGTTTTTGGTGTTTTTGGTCGTGTCTCATAGAGATGTTGGTTTTGTGTTTGTGTTGTGAATTTGATAACTGATATGAAATTATCCAAAGTCTCAGACAGACGGGCCCATACACGGACCCAAAGGGGAAAGGGTCCGACGGGGTCCGGCATGTCTGGTGACAAAATATTTCTTAATTTAGCAAGAAATTTCCATCAAGCCTAATCCTAATCTTAAAAGGTTAAAGGGATCACGTTTAAGTGGTTTAGTTAAGATATCGGCTATATTATCTTCCGAAGAAACTTTTTCAATTGAAACATTACATTTTTAAACGTTGTCGTGTAGAAAGTGATGTTGAATTTCGATGTGCTTGGTTTGAGAATGCAACATGGGTTTCTTACTAAGATCAATGGCTCCTTTATCATCACACAAAGTTGTAATGTCTTCTAACTCAATGCCATATTGGACAAGTGCTTGCTTCATCCATAAGGCTTGATGAAATGCTTTCCCTTCTGACACATATTCGGCTTCGGTTGTCGAAATAGCTAGTGCGGTTTGCTTCTTCGAGAACCACGAGGTGAGACAACATCCGATAAACGTACAAACACCACTTCTACTTTTTTTTATCAACGTAGTTACTGGCATGGTCTGAGTCCGCGTAGACAATGGTTTCCATTCTCGTGCCTTTTGGATACAATAATCCAAGGTGAGTTGTTCCCTTGATATATCTAAATATTCTTTTGACCGCTTGATATGAGTGAAATCTCATATCAATTATAACATATTAAACCCTCAAATACAAAGAAAGTTACCAGATTTTATGTGTAAAAGTAGTATTATGGGGTATTCTTTATTGTTTATGATTTTGTAGGTAAAAAGATATAATTTGGTGCAAACACGGATTCCAAGGCATTTATATTGAAGAGAAGACAAAAGAAGGACCCAAGATGACAAGTCTACAAAGTCAAAGGACCTTTCTTGCCGAACTGCCAAACTTGAGGGACTAAAAGTGAAAATTCAACAAAGTCAAGATCAAAGTCAAGATCAAAGTCAAAGAAAGTCAAAGATTCTTGTTCAACAAGTCAAAGGACCAAGGATGTCAAGTTTATGAAGATTTGAGCTCAAAATAACAAACTGCCAAGCTTAAGGATCAAAACTGCCATTTTTGGAAAATTTACAAGACTTGATCCGTGTGAAGTCAAGAGAGCCAATCAGAGACGAGAATGGAAGGATAGTGGATTGCCACCTAAGCCATAATAAATAAAGAAAGTGGAAGTTGCAGCGAATCCAAACAGTGCAAACGCACTCAAATTTTCTTCCAATAAAGAATTGCCACGTCCACGATCCTCACTATTATCTTGGATAACAACCCGTGGCTTAATTATTGACCCAATACCATCCTACCACGTGGTTCTCCTTTTCCAGAACGAAGAACAAGATTTAGGCAATTTCAAAGAAAGTCTTCTACATGAAAAGTGATCACTACAAGACGACGAGCCCAACCCAGTGATCTAATTAGACCCAAGATCACTCAATAATATAACCCCAAATTCAATCAAGAACGGATTATGAGCATTTTGCAGAATTGGACACTTGGCATATTCCTATTGGTCAAGACACGTCAGAAGCCTCACCAACACCTCATCTCAGCTCTATAAATACTCTTAGTTAGTTGTTAGGCAGTTATAACAACTTTTGTAACCATTTACTCCATTAATAAAATTCCACATTCACATTCACTCAACTCTCAACTCTCTTACTGCATTACTGTTCCTTCATTCTCTCATGGATTCTGTTGTTCATACTTGAACAACAGAGTCAGTTTTTTTTTTGAAGCTATTTCAAGTGATTAGATCACCTTATTCAGTGTTTAGTTCAGAGATAGCATAAAGATCAGATTGTTGCAGAGTAGATAAGAAAGCAGATGATGATGATTGGTAGGGTATTATGATGAGTTGATTGGGTTTTGGTGGTGTGTTTAAGTGAGCTCAGCGCTCCACTTCTCCCCAAAGGAGGCTTCAAGCTAAAAAGTGCATTTTCTACTTTAAAATTCCTCTAAATAGTATTCTGCATGCTCAATTCCTTAGCTTAGTGTAAAACTGCTTGATTATGCCTGTTACTTGTTTGTTTAAATGCTCCTGATATAGTTTTGGTGTTTGGAGTCTGATTCATTAGCTTTTACTTGTAGTTGCTCTGTTAAAATTCAGATTCCATTGCTTAAGTGGTGTTTGGATTAGAGTGCATTTGTCAATCTGTTAGCATTTTAGCCATAGACCATTTAGCACATTCTTATTGCCATATTAGAAGTTTAGTTGAGCCATTTTGGAAGTCAATCAGATAGTCAAATGGGTACAGGTCTTATATTGCTTTAGGTCAGAACATAAGAGCTAAAACAAGCCAACTTCAACTGTTTGCCATTTCTTCATTACTAATATTTAGACCTCGCAATTTAGTTTTTCAGAAATCTTATAATCATGGCTTTTCAGAATAGTAAAGTTCATTAGCTGGAGTTCACTGTAGCTTAAGCAATAAGTTGTTAAAAACCTATGTAATAAAAGGGCAATTCTATCGGTTTTCAATTTCATTTCCCACTTATTTTCTTCATAAACTTCATCATTTTCTTTTACAAATCCATTGTACAAGTGATTTGAACAAGTTTTGGACTAGGTCAAATTTTGGTCAACACTGGTCAACGTTTGGTCAAAATAAGCCCGTTTTGGCTTATTTGCATTTTCAGGCTTATTCAGTTGTGCTTTTTGAAAATTTCTTTTCATTCCATTCCTTACTTGGGTTGTTTTACTAGTTTCAAGCAAAAAATCCGTTTGTGCATGCCTAGATAAGCCATAAGCTTAAAAGTAGCTTATTGTAATAAGCTAGATTTTAATTTAGGCCAATTCAGCTTATGTCCTTTTTACTGACTAGGTAAATTTCCATTTTAAGCTCTTTATAAAAACTAGAGCTTCTGAGGTGTCCAAATAAACTCAAACGAGCTTATTTCTTGTTGCTAGCCCGTTTTTATGTTAAAACTTGTTTTGACACTATAGGTCCCTGGAATTTGGGAAAGTTGCTAGTTTGTTTTAATTGGTTGATAATTGGTTAGGGTTTGCAGTTAGGTCCCTGATCTTGTTAAGTTTGTTAAATTTTAGTTTCAAGTTTGTTATTTTTGTTAAGTGTGATTAGTAGTTTGTTAATTTTTCAAATTCAGTCCTTTTACTTTCTACATTTACAATTTTAGTCCCTCAACTTTCATTTACTTTACATTTTAGTCATTTTTACTTGTTGTGCAATAATTGATTATACATTTGGCTTTGTAATTGGTATGTGCACTATGTTTTTAGCGTAGTACGGTTACGTAGACGATACTATTTTACACTTTTTACGGGTTTGTGATAATTAGACCTAGATTACCATAAACTTGCTATTCAAACACCAAAAACAATTAGTTGACTTGATTTTAATCGACCATTCAATTCGTAAAGATATAGAGACAATAACGAACTTAAAAAGACAAATATTAAATGGCGCCGCTGCCGGTTCTTTACGTGGAGATTGATGATTGATTGACGGTTACATATTGGATTTTGGAATCTGTTCACTTGTGAACGTTCCTTTTACGTATTATAAATAAAAAATATAAAAGAATAATCAAAAATATTAAAATATAAAAAATAAAAACCACAAAAATCAATTCTTTCATAAGAATTGAACAAAAAAAAAGTAATATTTTTCCTAAAAGATTACACCAAAAATATATTGTATATATTGGTTTCACTCGTTTTTACGTACATATTATACTTTCATAAAATCAAATAAATACAAAAATATTTTTGATATATTATTATATGTAAATACATATACCTAGATACGAACAACCAATTTACCTACTTACATAAGTATTGCCTTGGCAGTACACCGTACTTGGGGGTGTTCCGGTCCCATTTACGTGTATCAATCAAACAAAATAAAGGCAAAAATAGATAAACACTTTCAATAAGCAAGAATTCGAGAAATACGAACTATTAAGTGAATAGAAAGTCGGCTTTGCTATAAAATGCAAGCCTAAGGGAAACATGTACTTAAGAGCTTAGTGCCACCTCATCCCCCCCGTTCACTAGTAAGTATTTCAAGAATGAAGGCTTGTTGGGGGTTTTGCCGCCCAATTAGTACTAAATATATATTATACTTTCTTGTGGTTTTCACTATTGAACCTCAGAAGAGATAATCTATTCTTTTCCAAAGTCGACCGAGAGCTCCTCTCTCATTCCTCGTGTTGAGTTGCATGCGCACTCGAGCGCGTGTACATATACCTATTGGTTTACCACTTCCTCCCAAAAGGAAGAGAAACATGAACAAAGCCGTCCATCAAGCCGATCACGAGCATCGTGCTTTTGACAACTGAAACGAAGCCATGGATAATCGACCATTGATTGAGATTCTCTAATCCAATGGTTAAGACATGCATGATACAAATGGTTTCTTCTATACCTTTCCTAGGAAGACCTATGGATGACCCTCATGAGAAAATCAAGAGATTCATGTCCCTTTGTAATACAATCAAGTATAATGGGGTACCTCCCGAGGCAGTTAAGTTGATCTTATTCCCTTTCTCTTTGGAGGGAAATGCTAGGAGTTGGCTAGATAAGCAACCCTCAAATAGCATTTTCACTTGGGAGGATTTGAAGAAGAAATTTGTGAACAGGTTCTTTCCCCCTTCATGAACCACCGCTTTAAGAAACCAAATCATAGGCTTTCAACAAAAGTGAGACTAAACCTTTAGTGAAGCTTGGGAAGAGTTTTAAGAGTTGTTAAGAAAGTGCCCAAACCACGGTTTTGACCAAGTTCACCAAATGAACACCTTCTACAATGGTTTGATACATCACCATCAAGATTTCCTTAACTCGGCCGCGGGTGGGAAAATTCTTTCAAAGTCCACTCAAGATGCATGGGACATCATTAAGACAAAATCCATGGTTCAAAGTAATAGGAATAGAGATGAGGTGGTACATGTTGTGAAAGAGAGTGCTCCTCAATCAATTGATAGTCAATTACTTAAGCAAAACATTGAATTACTTCAAAAGTTTAACCAATCCCAAGACATGTTCCAAGAGTTTATGAAACTTCACTTGAACAATTCTTCTACCAACAATGTCAATGCCATCACCCTATCTTGTGAGACATGTGGAGGCCCTCACTGATACTTAAATTGTGATAAAGTCCAAGACCTTCAAGGGGAATGTTATGCTTACAATGATGATGGAAGAGCACATTTTAAACCCAACATCAATCCTAATCACCTTTCATACAAATCTAACAATTACCTTGCTCTACCGAGTTTCCCTCCCCAACAACCCACCCAAAACCAAGCAAACAATCCACAAATGCTTAATAGAAACCAAGGTCCTTACAGAGGAAACTTCCAAGAGAATGCTAATTTGAGGGGTCAAAATCAATTTCAAGGAAATACTAATTCAAGAAACCAAAATCATTTTCAAATTAATAACTTTCAAGGTCAAAACCAAAATTTTCAAAACCAAGGATTTCATAATCAAGGCTTTCAACCTCAAGGTTTCAATCAAAGAAATACTCTTGACCCTCAAATTGAGCTTGTGCTTCAAAAGATGAATGAAATTTAATAAGAAAACAATAAGAAATTTGCTCTCTTACAAACACAAATCTTGCAAACCTAAAGACCTCAAGGTGCTTTACCCTCCAACACACAAACCAATCCAAGGGCTAATGTCAATTCTATCACTACAAAAAGTGGGAAAACAACTATGGAACCTTCCATTCCTCCTAAACATCCTTTGGTGATCCTACCACGGTTCCTCATTGTGACAAACCTACACCTTCCAATCCTACACCTACAAATCCTACACCTCCTAAACCTACCCTTGAAGAAAACCAAGAAGAGAGTCCTTCAACACCATCTACTCAACCTTTACCCAAACCAAATCTACCATATCCTTCTAGGTTGAGAAAAGAAAAACTAAAGAAAAAATATGACATTCAAGTTTCCAACTTCTTGAGGATGTTTAAGCAATTGGATATCAACATATTTTTTACGGAGGCTTTAGCTTACATGCCTAAGGTTGCTAAGATGTTTAAGGACCTTCTCTCCAACAAAGAAAAATTGATTGATATGCCTAACACTTCATTGAACGAAAATTGTTCCGCGGTGTTGTTGAAGTCTTTACCTACTAAACTTGGTGATCCGGGCCGGTTCTTGACTCCTTGTAATTTCCCGAGGGTAGAGAATTGCATGGCACTAGCGGACCTTGGTGTTAGCATAAATTTGATGCCTTTGTCGATTTGGAAACAACTCTCTCTTCCTGAGCTTACACGTACTAAAATGACACTTGAGTTAGCAAACCATTCAATAGCTTATCCGGTGGGGATTACGGAAGATGTTTTTGTAGGAGTTTATAAGTTCACATTCCCCGCGGATTTTGTAGTTGTTGACTATGACATGTACCTAGAGTTCCCCTTATTGTAGGAAGACCTTTCTTAAGGACCGGTCTCACTCTTATTGATTTGGCGGAAGGGGAACTAATTATGAGGGTAGAGGATGAGAAAGTTGTGTTTAAATTGGGAAAAGTAACTAAGAAATCTCAAGGTTGTGAAATCGCTAACATTGTGGATGTTCTTGATCAAGTTTGTAATGAACACTTTCATGAGGCTTGTAAGAGTAATAATGAGGACATTCCACATGCTGAGACCGTAGCCTCAATTGCTCCCTCTTTAACACCATTTGGCAAGAGTGATTTTCTCTTAGAGGAATTTGAGTCTAACTTTCTTGGCAATGAAGATTCTCCCATCAATTGGGAAGAAGATATTCTTACAATCCAAAAGTTACTCAATGAGGATCCCATTCCTTCACCTCCTCCACAAGAAGTTACCAATGATGATCCTTCATTAGTGAAACCTTCTAGTGAGAGTTCACCAACTTTAGAGCTTAAGCATCTTCCATCACACCTTGAGTATGCTTTCTTAGAGGGAGAGGATAAGCTACCCGTTATCATAGCTAAAGACTTGAAGGAAGATGAAAAGAAAAAGCTTATAGCAGTTCTTAAGGAGCACAAAAAGGCTATAGCTTGGAAAATATCCGACATAAGGGGGATTGATCCTAACTTTTGTACACACAAAATCCTTATGGAGGATGATTACAAACCCGCTATTCAAAACCAAAGAAGGGTTAACCAAAAAATACATGAATCATCAAAAAGGAAGTTATCAAACTCCTTGATGCGGGTATGATTTACCCAATTTCTGACTCACCATAGGTTAGCCCGCTACATTGTGTGCCTAAAAAGGGTGGAATCACCGTTGTTCTAATTGAAAACAACGAGTTGATTCCCACAAGTCGTGTCACGGGTTGGAGAGTTTGTATTGATTATAGAAAGCTTAATGATGCCACTAGGAAAGACAATTTCCCATTACCTTTCATGGACCAAATGCTAGAACGCTTAGCGGGAAATAAATATTATTGCTTTCTTGATGGATTCTTGGGTTTTTTCCAAATACCCATTGATCCAAAAGATCAAGAAAAGACCACATTCACTTGTCCTTATGGCACATTTGCTTACAAGAGAATGCCTTTTGGCTTGTGCAATGCCCCGGGGACATTTTAAAGATGTATGATGGAAATATTTCATGACATGATAGAGCACACAATGGAAGTGTTTATGGATGATTTCTCGGTTTTTGGAGATTCATTCACTTCTTGTCTCTCCCATTTAGAACGTATGCTTAAAAGGTGTGAAGAAACATGTCTTGTTCTAAATTGGGAGAAGTGCCATTTCCTGGTCAAAGAAGGGATAGTTTTGGGGCATAAGATATCTAAGAAAGGATTAGAAGTGGATCGTTCTAAAGTATATGTTATTGCTAAACTTCCCCCACCTACCACGGTGAAAGGAGTTAGGAGATTTTTGGGACATGCGGGTTTCTATAGACGTTTTATCTAAGATTTTCCAAAAATAGCTAGACCCATGACCCACCTCTTAGAAAAAGAGGCTCCTTTCATATTCACACAAGAGTGTTTAGAGTCTTTTGAGATCCTTAAAGAAAAATTGACCAAGGCTCCAGTTTTGGTTTCACCAAATTGGGATTTGCCTTTTGAACTCATGTGTGATGCTAGTGATTATGTCGTGGGGGGCTGTTTTGGGACAAATGATTAATAAACACTTCAACATATACACTATGCTAGTAAGACAATGACGGATGCTCAATTGCATTATACTACCACGGAAAAAGAATTGTTAGCCATTGTATATGCTTTTGAGAAATTTCGCCCCTATCTTGTGCTTTCGAAGACCATAGTGTATACGGACCATTCCGCTCTCAAATACCTTATGCCAAAGCAAGATGCTAAGCCGAGATTATTGAGATGGTTTTTGTTGCTCCAACAGTTTTCCATAGAAATTCGTGATAAGAAAGGAGCCGAGAATTTAGCGGCGGATCATTTGAGTAGACTTGAGCATCCTTTTCAAGGAGAATTGCCTCATAAGGAAATAAATGAATCCTTTCCACTTGAGGAACTCATGTCTATCTCTTTACAAGAGGATGCCACCTATTGGTTTGTGGATATTACAAACTATCTTGTAGGGGATGTGCTAATGGAGGGTCTCACTTCCCAACAAAAGAAGAAGTTTATCAAAGAAGCCAAATATTACTTTTGGGATGACCCTTACCTCTTTAGGCAATGTGCGGACCAAATCATAAGACGTTGGGTAAATGGGCCTGAAACGTTTAAGATCTTAGAAGCTTTCCATAAAGGACCCACGGGGGGCCATTTTGGGCCCAACTACACGACTAAAAAAGTCTTTGATTCGGGTTACTATTGGCCTTCCATTTATAAAGATGCCCAAGAGATGGTGAAATATTGTGATGTTTGTCAAAGACAAGGAAAAATTAATCAAAGAGATGAGATATCATAAAATTTTATTCAAGAGTGTGAGATATTTGATGTATGGGACATAGATTTTATGGGACCTTTTCCATCTTCAAAGGGGAATAAGTACATACTCATAGCGGTGGATTATGTTTCTAAGTGGGTTGAGGCTAAAGCCTTACCTACTAATGATGCTCGAGTTGTAGTAAAATTCTTGAAGCAATTATTTGCTATATTTGGTGTACCTCGTGCCATTATAATTGATCATGGGACTCATTTTTGTAATGATCAATTTACAAGAGTCGTGAAGAAGTATGGTGTTAACCATAGATTTTCTACCGCGTATCACCCACAAACCAATGGGCAAACCGAGGTCACAAATCGTTGGTTAATTGGAATTTTGGAACGTAAGGTCGGAGAGCATCGAGCTTCTTGGTCAAATAAACATGATGATGCATAATGTGCTTTTCTTACCGCATACAAGACACCTATTGGTTGCACAAATTATCGACTTGTGTATGGAAAATCTTGCCATCTCCCTATTGAGTTAGAACACAAGGCTTCATGGGCTTTAAAATGGGCTAACTTTGACCTTAATCAAGTTGGTTCACATAGGAAGAACCAACTCAATGAGATGAATGAGCTTAGAACCAATGCCTATGATAATTCATTGCTTTACAAGGAGAAAACTAAGCTACTTCATGACGCCAAGATTAAGAACCGTGAGTTCAAAGTTGGAGAGTCGGTTTTGGTCTATAACTCACGGTTGAAACTTTTTGCGGTCAAGCTTAAGTCACGATGGTCCGGTCCATTCACTATAGCACAAGTGTTTCAATATGGGACTATTGAGTTGTCTCAACCAAATGGCCGAAATTTTAAAGTGAATGGCCATCATGTGAATCATTATTTTAGGGAGGACATTTCTGTTGAAATGGTCCAAGAGACCCCCATTTTCCCCATGAATTAATTCATTGAGGGAAGAGTCGAGGTAGAGACTCCTTAACTCAAGCATTGTATACTAGGTTAGACCATATAGAATAGATCTTGGTAGGATAGGAATAACAAGAGGGTGTTATAGTTGAGATGAAGTGTAGGGTAGTACCTTTCTTTTGTCTTTATGGTGTTTGTAGGGTTGCTCTCTCTCATTTCATGCTTGGAGCTTATGGCGGAGGCCCTCGTATCGGGTTCACTTTGATACTTTTGTGATTCAAATTTCGCTATTAATAATGTATAACATGAATTCACTTTAGTAGACCTTTCCTTAGCTCGAGTTAAACAAAGTACGCAATGTCATAAGTGTAGGGGAGTTTACTCCAATACTCTTAAACATTGAGGACAATGTTTATCTTAAGTGTAGGGGTTCTTCTATCGAAGTGACCTTACCTAGAACATTACCTTTCCTTCATGATAATTGGGAAAATTAAATTTTTTAATATTTTTCAATTTTTTGATCTACTTTGGCCACAAAAATATGCATTCATAATTTTTGCATTAATCATTTTTTTATTTGCATAACACATTTGCATTGTATATATTTCTTCTTTTATTTTTCATCAAAAATATATAAAAAGAAAAAATATAATAAAGGATATGGTTTAACAAATTTAGACCTCTTTGACATATTAGGCCCGCCATGAATATTTTGACTCAACCTGAATTTGCTTATCCAAGCTTACTCTAGCTAGTATCCTTAACCATATAGACCTTTATTGGTTTATTAGGCTAAGCATCCACGAGTCTCATTATTTGAGATTTTAAAATGTGGAGAGCGAGAGATGATAGAGTTTGAAGTAAGTGTAAAGGGCTAGATAAACCTCATATTAATTAATTGTGGCTTTTATATCCCCTTTCGTAACCTTTACTTTCTTGTCAACGCATGTATATATTGTTAATAAATAATCAAGATCGGTTTTAATCGGTTTGTAATCTCTTATACGTTTTTAACTAATCATTCGTGGTTGGTATAAGTACGTCTTAAGATTCTAAGTTAGAACGTTTTATGTGTACTAGACTTATGTCATGCTTAATACTTAGCGGGTGTTTTTCTTTTTATTCTTTTCATTTATTTGTGAGGAATAAAGAAAAATAAGAGCGGCTTATTATCTTGGGTCAGACTTATATCAATTGTGGGCGGTTTTTCAAGTAATGGATAAGATGGTTACTTAGGATTAAAACCGTGCTTCCTTATTTTCAGATTTTACATTTCTTATATTTCACGCTTTCAATAATAACAAATTTGCTCCCAAGCAATTTGCTCAAATAATAATCCGGTCTTAGAGGCATAATAAATGGAGGTATAATGGTAACACAATTAATTTTTATGAATAAGTCGATGCACTTTCACTTATGAATAACAATGATATCGTTTTTAAGCTTGGTACGGGAAAGTGAAACTTAAGGATGATAAGTATTCATGGTACCAAAAGCCCTAATCAAAGTCATTGATTTCTTTATGAGTTAGGTCCATCAAATCATTTCAAGAAAATACAAAAATATATAAATAGAATTGTTTTCTTTGCATTGCATTGTAAAAATCAAAATCATGCATCATATAGTGTAGTATAGTGTAAAAGCATTTCATATTGGCCAAAGTGGATTAATTATAAGAAAAATATAATTTAAAGCTTTGACATATTGCATTGCATGAGGCCATGGCAATGATTAAGTGTAGGATATTTGATATGAGTGAAATCGCATATCAATTATAACATATTAAACCCTAAAACTCAAAGAAAATACCAGATTTTATGTGTAAAAGCAGTATTATGGGGTATTCTTTGTTGTTTATGATTTTGTAGGTAAAAAGATACAATTTGGTGCAAACACGGATTCTAAGGCATTTATATTGAAGAGAAGACAAAAGAAGGACTCAAGATGACAAGTCTACTAAGTCAAAGGAACTTTCTTGCCAAGCTGCCAAACTTTAGGGACTAAAAGTGAAAATTCAACAAAGTCAAGATCAAAGTCAAATAAAGTCAAATATGCTTGGTCAAAAAGTCAAAGGGTCAAGGATGTCAAGTTTATGAAGATTTAAGCTCAAAATAACAAACTATCAAGCTAAAGGATCAAAACTGCCATTTTTGGAAAGTTTACAAGACTTGATCCGTGTGAAGTCAAGAGAGCCAATCAGAGACGAGAATGA
Source organism: Glebionis coronaria (assembly GCA_025667525.1). NCBI lineage: Eukaryota > Viridiplantae > Streptophyta > Magnoliopsida > Asterales > Asteraceae > Glebionis > Glebionis coronaria. Next base: position 295,768,310 of record CM046880.1, on the reverse strand, counting down.
AAGGATAGTGGATTGCCACCTAAGGCATACCAAATGAAGAAAGTGGAAGCTGCAGCATCCAAACAATGCAAACACACTCAACTTTTCTTCCAATAAAGAATTGTCACGTCCACGATCCTTAATATTATCTTGGATAACAACCTGTGGCTTAATTATTGACCCAATACCATCCTGCCACATGGCTTCTCCTTTTCCAGAATGAAGAACAAGATTTAGGCAATTTCAAAGAAAGCCTTATACATGAAAAGTGATCACTACAAGACGACGAGCCCAACCCAGTGATCCAATTAGACCCAAGATCACTCAATAATATAACCCCAAATTCAATCAAGAACAGATTATGAGCATTTTGAAGAATTGGACACTTGGCATATTCCTATTGGTCAAGACACGTCAGAGGCCTCACCTGTTAGAAATACGTTTTACGTATATTAGAAGTATCGGTCACTCCACAATAATATTTATGTTGTAATAGCTCGTAGTTAGAAAATAGTCATTAGTTACTTATTAACTTAAGTAAGAACCGGTCCATGGGCTTGTCATGAACCGGCCCAAGCCCATGTTTGCTTGGAACTATAAATACCCCTTTCCACCATGGAAAGGGGTTGGTTGTTGTCATTTCTTGTTTTCCATTTATTGAAATAACACATAGTTTCTCTCACTTTCTCTCTCTAACTTTCTCTCTCTAGAAATCAACAAACCCCTTCATAGATTCATTGATTATCAATATTCTACATTTGGTATCAAGAGCTATGGGGTGATTTAAGGTAGTGATTTGTGTGGTTTTTTAGTTTTCGATTGTAGTTGTGTTCTTTAAGAAGATCATCTTGATTCTTGGTGTTTTTTGGTGTTTTGGTGATTGGGATTAGTAGTAAGTATTAGTTGTTACTTATTTTAGTCGAAAGCACAAAACTTTTTGGGTTATTTGGTAAAAATCGGGGTTTTTTATCATCTTTTTGCTCGACTGTGCATACTCGAACAAGTTTCTGATTACCCAGAAAAGTTCCGAACCAAGCACTTCCGAATCAAGCAAAAAGGTTCCGAACCAAGCACTTCCGAATCAAGCCAAAAAGTTCCGAATCAATCACTTCCGAATCAAGCACTTCCGAATCAAGCACTTCCGAATCAAGCACTTCCGAACCAAGCACTTCCGAATCAAGCACTTCCGAATCAAGCAACTTCCGAATCAGCAACTTCCGAATCAGCAACTTCCGAATCAACAACTTCCGAATCAACAACTTCCGAATCAACAACTTCCGAATCAACAACTTCCGAATCAACAACATCTGAATCAATAACTTCCGAATCAAGAAGTTCCGACTCAAGAAGTTCCGACTCAAGAAGTTCCGACTCAAGAAGTTCCGACTCAAGAAGTTCCGACTCAAGAAGTTCCGACTCAAGAAGTTCCGAACCAAGAAGTTCCGGATCAAGCCAAAAGTTCCGAATCAAGGGTGATTTTGCTTGTTTTTCGACGATTTTTTAGAGGATTTAATCTTGGTTTCATACAACAAAAACTTAACACAATTCACAAACTTTACTTCACTGCTCGATCAACCGATAATCTCTGTTTCTTTGAAGAAAACAAAATGAATCCAAGTTCATTAATGCCTCAGATGACATCTCTTACGGATATCTCGATCATAACGGGGACTGATAGTCGTCCACCAATGCTTATCAAAGAGGTGTTTGAGGCATGGCAGGGCCGTATGATGCAATACTTGAAGGGCAAACCAACATACGGAAGGCTTATGGTCAAATCGATTTTGAATGGTCCACTCGACTATGGTACCATTGTGGCAAATAATGTGTCTCGACCAAGAGAATATGAAGAACTCACACCAGCACAACAACTCATTGCTGATGCTGATGAAAAGGCTCTACAGACACTTCTCCAAGCTCTTCCGCATGATATTTATCGTATGGTTAGTCAATATACGGTTGCCAAAGATTTATGGGAACGTTTAAAGGTGTTACTACAAGGTACGTCTCTCACAAAACAGGAAAGGGAGTGTCAGCTGTATGATCTGTTTGATAGATTCACCTACAGCCCAGGGGAAACACTACACGATTATTACTTCAGATTCACTACTCTAATGAATGATCTGAATGTATACAATCTTGTAATTGCTCCATTCCAGGTTAACACCAAATTCTTGAATACTTTACCTCAAGCTGAATGGGGTGAGTATATTACCGATGTGAAGTTAACCCGGGATTTGCATAAGTGCAACTTAGATCAAATCTATGCTTTTCTTCAGCAGCATGAGAAGCATGTGATTATGCACCGTTCTCCTCGCGGTATATACCCAGATTCCTTAGCTTTGATGGCGAATCAACCAAGCTTGTCACACAACAACACACCTTATATCTTGGGACATCAAGCCTATCATCCATCACCTTATATGACACCAACCTTCCCACAATACTCGATTCTACCACAACCACCCACCTCACATCAGCAACAATATCGGTTCAATGCACCTTCACCACAGTATGCTTCACAACTTCATCCAGCAAATGTTGCACCTTATGCTCAGCCTTCATATTCATCTTATCAAGAGAATGCAGCATATCCAACAAGCTACCCTGATCAAATGAGTATTCCTTCTACTGATTATGCAGCTCATCCAGATCAAGCACTGTATTGTGATGATGAGGAAGTCCCCGTTCCTGTATTCCAACAAGGAGCTGACCCAGTTGAAGTGCTAACTACTATGTCTGCTTATCTCACAAGAACTTTAAGCAAACGAGGATACAGAGGATCAACTCCTACCAACAATCAGTTGAGGAATTCATCCAATTCTCGCCAACAAGCTACAATTGAGAATGGCAGGGTCATGGTTCAGCCAATTCAACCATATCAGGGGAGACCTTCCACTTCAACCAATGCTCGCACGATCAATCCTGCTCCTGCTCCAATGGTCAACAATCCTCCACGGGCTAATACAGGCAAGTTGAGAATGATTACATGCTACAACTGCAAGGAAGAGGGTCATATGTCCAGGGATTGTAAGAAACCCAAGAGGAGAAGGGATGGACAGTGGTTTGCAGAAAAGATCTATCTGGTAAATGCTCAGGCGCAAGGAAGGGAACTTGATGAAGAGGAGCTTGCATTTCTTGCTGACCCAGGGATTGCTGAACAAGACGTTGTCACTACGCAGAATGCAGCTTACCAAGCCGATGATCTTGATGCGTATGACTCCGACTGTGATGACTTTCAATCTGCAAAGGCTGCTCTCATGGCAACTATCTCCAGCTTAGGGCCAGAAAAGAGATCTGAGGTACTTATTAATACCACCGATAATACCACTGATGCTAGTATTCAACCACATCAAGTTGTGCAAGAGAGTGCTGACTCGAATGAATCTTCGGTGGTGAGTCCTTCAAACGAGGAGACAAACAATGATAGCAATATCAATGTGAGTCCCCAGACTTTGAGTGAATCACAACCGGGACCCAGTTCGCATACGCCTACTCCTGCTCAACAAGATTTGGTCATGGTTCCTGCTACATTACTTAGCCAAATGAATGCTGCACTCTTAGAAACCTTAGCTAAGAATAAGAATTTGTCTGATGAGCTTGCCTTAAGCAATGAGAAAGTTCAAACCTTGGAACTAGTGCCTTCGTCTAGTGTTCTAACTAATCTCGAATATGATCACTTTAGAAACAAACAAATGGGTCACTTGCAAGAAATCGAAAACTTAAGAGCAAATCTGTCTAATGAACTTCAAGAAAAGGAGTTAGTGGTCACTAATTTTCAAAAACTTCAAACGGATTTTGAATCACTAGAGTCTAAGAAGAATGAAATGGAGATTAATGCCACTAATAAGATTAGAAGTCTAGATTACTTGCTGTTAAGACAATACGCTGCTTCTCAACTAGTTCACTTATTTGATGCTTCATTTAGAGAATTTAACTTATCACGTCTAAAAGGCCTTCCCCCTAATCCACGGTATGCAAAACAAGCTTTAAGACATAGTCCTAGACTTTATAATGCAACTCAATTAGGATTGGCTTTAGACCCGATTGTTTTTCCCAATGATCAAACAAGTAAGGATCTAGTTGATGAGGATCGGTCATACAATTCTGCAAAATATCCCGAGTGTGATTATTTTAAATTGAATAAGGAGCTTGCAAAAACCGATTTTAGAATTCGATTCCATATGGACAAAGATCTCATAACAGCACCAACCTACATATTAGCTGAAGAAAACCCTAGTACTTTTCCTACACTTGTCAATATGGAGGGTCCTAAGGAAATTCCAAAGGATCTTCCACCTGTTAGCACTGTATTAACCATACCTGTTAGCATTGTATGGTTAAACTTGCAAGAGATTAATCAATACTTTACTAATTTTGACAAGGTCATTTTGGAACGTACGACTTCAAATGGCCTAAACGCCGGAGAATGGGCTTTCGAACATATGAACGAGGTGTTTAAAACTGAGATCAATCCGTTTGTCGAAAGTCTAAAAGGAATTTTTGCATCTCTTAAGGAAAATCTTGTTTTTGAAATTGGTGAAGTTCAAAAAGTGTTTTATGAAATGGACACCGCTTACGAACTACAACTAGTTGAAAAAGAAAAGATTTTAACCGAATATGACCGATTCCTGTCTGCAGTAATCTCGTGTGATGTGCTTACTACTGTAAATGTTAATTATTCGAATGAGCTTACATCCGCTATGATTAATTGTGATGCTGTGAATATTTGTGAGGATATTTGTGATGATGTTTGTAATCTTTCTGTAAATGTTGCTGATACTGTAAATGAGGTAGATAATCATTCTTGTCACGAATCTAACGCTGAGTTTTTAAAGCTACAAGATTCCTACAATTTACTTTCGAAACGCTTTAATCAACTAGAACAACATTGTATATCTTTAGAATTAAAACAACAAACTCAAAATGAGAATCTTTTGATATCAAATGTTTGTGAAAACGGTGTTGAGACTAGTGACAAGATGATTGCAATTGTTAAGACATTAGAGGAAGAAATCATGAGATTGAAGAGAGAGGTATCATCAAAGGAAACATTAAAATTGGAACTAGAGGCTGCAGAGTCTAAAAACCAAGTCTTAGAAATTAGACTATCGTCTGTTCTAGGGGAAATGGATCGGACAAGACAGGGATTATCCGCTCTTTATGGTTCACTAGAAGAACGCTTCGCTTTTAATGCGGCACAGCAACAATCTTTTGTTGACCAACTGAACCAAAAGTGCGAGGAAATCTCTAATTTGAACATCCTGCTCATAGACAAAAATATGGTTTTAGCTGAGTTAAAGGAGACACTTCTTCTCACCCGACAAGAAGTTGTTGATAACTTAGCTACCGACTCTGCACCGTCCACTAGTGCTCCAACAACCAAGTCAGTAGTGCTTTATAAGAATCCGCTTCATAAGAGAAACCCGGTTACCTACGATGATTATATGAGGAATGCCATTAAGCATGTCGATCTTCTTAGGGATATTTTAGACGATCTTTATGCCTTAGATCCCTCAAGTAGCGACTATTATTCGGCTCATGAATATGTTAAGCGAGTTCAATATTGCTTGGCTTATTTGCAATACATAGGTACACCAGGTTCTGCACTACTTAATAATAGGCCCATTGCTGTCACTCCATTTAATAAGACTCCAGGAGCGAAACCGTCATTGGCACAATCAAGTAAGACACCTTTAAAATCTGTTGCTAATGTTCCCACTTTGCCTTCTACAGGATTAAAAGAGACTACTAAGGCTAAAGGATCTCCACTCAAGAAAGCTAAGATCAAGCCCTCCACTAGTAGTGCCACAAAGAAGAAAGTAGAAGTCCACAATAGGAATGCTAGTTCAGTTTTAAATAAAAAGAATCATGTTAGGACTAAAAGCTCTGCGCCTGTGCAGCAGCCTAAACCATTCGTGAATTCTGATTTAAATTGTTGGAATTGTAATGAATGTATGTTTTCCCAGCGTCATGATTTGTGTCTGATTGATCACGTTAATGAAATGAATGCTATTAAGAATGGTCTTGAATGGAAGCCAACGGGTAGAACTCGTGCCCAAGTTGGCTAGCAATGGCGTCCCACTGGTAGGACCTTTACATTAGATGGAAAAATGTGCCCTTTAACTAGGAATGCATCCATTGAGGTTAGGTCTGAGCGTCCTTTAGTTAGGAACACTCGCACTCAAGTATGGAAACAGCGCCCTTTAATTAGGTCAGCCCCCACTATAGTGCCTATCAGTGAAGAAATACCTCAGGATTTAAGCCAACTAGAATCTACACCACCAATTAAGAAGAAAAAGGCTAGGAAATCTAAGAAACCTAGAGTTAGCAAATCTAAGATTATTAAATCTGTACCTGCTAATAACAAGGAACACTCAGATTCCGATACCTCTACATTATCTTTGTGTGGTGATATTTTCAGGTGGTCCAAATCATCCTGTGGTATTTGGACTCCGGTTGTTCAAAACATATGACCGGAAATCGCTCGATGCTCCGAAATTTCGTCAGCAAGTTTCTTGGTACGGTTAAATTCGGGAATGATCATATAGCAAAGATTATAGGGTATGGTGAATATCAGATTGGAAACGTGACGATTTCTAGGGTATACTATGTAGAAGGTCTTGGTCATAACTTATTCTCAGTAGGACAGTTTTGTGATTCCAACCTTGAGGTTGCTTTTCGACAACACACTTGTTTCATCCGCAACTTGGAAGGAAAAGATTTGTTGAAGGGATCTCGTGAGGCAAATCTTTATACTTTGTCCTTACAAGACATGATGGTCGCTTCTCCAGTATGTCTTCTCTCTAAAGCTTCTAAGACCAAGTCATGGTTATGGCATCGCAGATTATCTCATCTTAACTTTGATGCTATTAATCATCTGGCTAAAAACGAATTAGTTCGTGGTCTTCCAAAGCTTAAATTTCACAAGGACCATTTATGTTCCGCGTGTTCAAGGGGGAAAAGCACCAAGAAATCTTACAAGCCCAAAGCTGAAGACACCAATCAAGAAAAACTTCATCTTTTGCATATGGATCTTTGTGGACCGATGAGAACTGAAAGTGTGAGCGGTAAGAAATTCATTCTGGTAATTGTGGATGATTTCTCAAGGTTTACATGGGTTAGATTTCTACGTACAAAGGATGAAGCACCGAAGGCTATCATCACTTTTCTGAAATTCATTCAGGTACGTTTGAATACCACTGTCCGCCGTATTCGTACAGACAATGGTACAGAATTCGTCAACCAGACTCTTCGTGATTATTATGAAGGAGTTGGTATATCACATGAAACATCCGTTGCACGCACTCCACAACAAAACGATGTCGTTGAAAGACGGAATCGTACACTTATGGAAGCTGCTAGGACCATGCTTATTTATGCGAACGCTCCATTGTTCTTGTGGGCAGAGGCTATTTCTACTGCATGTTTCACCCAAAACCGTTCTATCCTTCGGAAACGCTATGGAAAAACACCTTATGAGCTTTTACATGACCGTAAACCCGATGTTTCATTTTTCCATGTGTTTGGTGCTCTTTGTTATCCAAACATAAATAGTGAGAACTTGGGTAAGCTTCAACCGAAAGCCGATATAGGTATTTTCATTGGTTACTCACCGTCCAAAAGAGCATACCGAATCTATAACCGTCGTCTTGGCAAGATTGTAGAAACTATGGACGCAGATTTCGACGAGCTGACAGCGATGGCTTCTGAGCAACACAGCTCTGAACCCGCGCTTCATGAGATGGGAACCGGTGCTATAAGTTCCGGATTAGTTCCCAATAATCCTACTTCTACATCATTTTTACCACCAACTAGGCCTGAGTGGGATAAACTGTTTCAACCGTTGTTTGATGAATTCTTCGATCCCCCGACTGATGAAGTTCCAGCACCTGTAGTGATTGCTCCAATACCTGAAGTGGTTGCTCAAGCTAATGAACCTTTATCTAATGCATCTACAATTCACATTGAACCGGATGCACCTTCACCAAGTGATTCTCAAACTACACCTGAATCATCACCCCTACTTGTGCCTAATGATGTGGAAGAGGATTCTACTGATCACGACTTGGAATATGCTCACTTGCAAGAGCTTCCTTTCTTTGGTGTCGCGATCCCTAAAAACCCTTCAGCCGCGTCTACCTCAGAAGAAGCTCTTTCTATTGTTCACTCCAGACCACCTAGGATTGAAAACCATAGCACTAAATGGACAAAAGATCACCCAATTAGGAATGTTATTGGAGATCTAGATCGACCCGTCTCTACACGCCATCAATTACAAGAGAGTGCACTTTATTGCTACTTTGATGCATTTCTCTCTGAAGTTGAACCTAAAAATTGGCAGCAGGCTATGACCCAATCTTCTTGGATTGAAGCTATGCAGGAGGAACTAAATGAATTCCAACGACTTGAAGTATGGGAATTGGTTCCTCTCCCTGACAAGGTCAACATCCTTACTTTGTTATGGGTTTATAAGGTTAAACTTGATGAGATGGGTGCGGTATTGAAGAATAAGGCTAGATTGGTCGCTAGAGGATATAAACAAGCCTTGGGTATAGACTTTGAAGAATCTTTTGCTCTTGTGGCTAGATTGGAGGATATTAGACTATTCCTTGCGTATGCTGCTCATATGAACATGATCGTCTATCAAATGGATGTGAAGACGGCATTTTTGAACGGTGAACTAAGGGAAGAAGTCTATGTTAGTCAGCCGGATGGGTTCGTCAGTACGGAGTTTCCTAATCATGTGTACAAGCTTAAGAAGGCTCTCTACGGGTTGAAACAAGCTCCACGCGCGTGGTATGATCTCCTGTCAACATATCTCATTTCGGAAGGCTTCTCCAAAGGCAAGGTGGACCCTACATTATTCACTCTCAAGGAAGGCAACGACATGATTCTGGTACAAATTTATGTTGATGATATAATTTTTGCTGCCACTAACATAGAATTGTCAAATCGTTTTGAGAAGATAATGTCCACACGCTTTCAGATGTCGATGATGGGAAAAATTTCATTTTTCTTAGGATTACAGATTTCTCAGAATCCCAGAGGCATCTTTATTAATCAATCCAAATATGCTCTAGAATCTCTTAAGAAATATAACTTTGAAAATTGTGACCCCGTGGACACTCCAATGGTGGAGAAATCCAAGTTAGATGAAGATAGGAATGGGACTATTGTCGATCCAAAACTTTACCGTGGAATGATCGGCACCCTTCTATATCTGACTGCTAGCAGGCCTGATTTGCAATTTGCTGTATGCATGTGTGCCCGGTATCAGGCTCGGCCTACCGAAAAGCACCTACATGTAGTTAAAAGGATCTTTCGGTATCTAAAAGGAACACTTCATCGTGGTCTATGGTATCCGAAAGATTCCTCGATTGCTTTAATATCATACGCAGATGCCGATCATGCTGGATGTCAAGACACGAGGCGTAGCACTTCTGGATCTGTGCAACTCCTTGGAGATAGATTGATCAGTTGGTCTTCAAAAAGGCAGAAAAGCGCTGCAATATCAAGCACGGAGGCTGAATACATCGCCATGTCCGGTTGTTGTGCTCAAGTCCTTTGGATGAGATCACAATTAACTGACTACGGTTTGGGATTCAACAAAATCCCGATGTATTGTGACAACAAGAGCGCCATTGCCCTTTGCTGCAACTATGTTCAACACTCCCGGGCCAAGCACATAGACATTCGCTACCATTTCATTAAGGAGCAGGTGGAGAACGGAGTGATCGAGCTGTATTTTGTCACTACTGAGTACCAGCTGGCGGATATGTTCACCAAAGCCTTAGATCGAGGACGAATTGAGTTTTTGATCGACAAGCTTGGCATGAAATCATTCACTCCAGCGACTCTCAAAGAGTTGGCAGAAGAATCAGTTGAATAGTCGTGGTAAACTATTCAGAGTATCCTTTTGTTCGTGATCATGTATATTATCGTAAATATATAAACCACAAAAAGAAAATACAAAAATATAAAACCAACAAAAACCATAAAAAATATAAAACCTAGAAAAACCATAAAAATTATAAAATCAAGAAAAACCAAAAATATTTTTCGTTTTTAAAACGGGCATGTCTTTTAGTACGGTAATATTTACGGCCTTAGAAATGTCGATTAATATTGACACGGTGCCATAAATAGAGTCCGTATAAAAGTTGTACATTTTTAAAAACATGCCCATTATGGCTTGTAGTTATTTCTGACTGCAACCCGGTTTTCATATTAAAGTCACGTATTTCCTTGGAAAACGTTGGCTCACAACGGGAATTAATTTTCTCGGGCGTGATTTACAAGCCAAATCATGCAAAGGGATCAAGTTTACTTTACAACTTGGTCTAACACGAATTTGTGTACGTCTCAGTGCATTAATTTGTTAAAATAAGAGAAATCTTATTGAAACCACGAATCAAATTTTTTCAAGATATAAATTGGAAATGCTTTCATCAATATTTGACTCTTTAAACAATGACTACAGCTCTTTCAATAGAAAACGGGTCATCGTTTAAGGGGGAGAAAATATTAAAATCATCTTCGTCATTAAAATTGATTTTCAAAAGTGATTGTCAAAATTAAGGGCTACATGGTAATTGAGTGGTTTTTTTGCTTTAGAAAACGACTTGTGTTCGTTCTAAGTGATAGGCATTGCTTTTAGATTTTGGAGATATGCTAATAGATTGCGTTTGCTAAGTTGTGTGTAAGATTAAACAAGGGATAAGAAAAATGAAAAATTATAGACAAAAAGGAAAGGAATGAGAAAATGTAGGGACTAAAGTGTTATTTGTTGAAACTTGTCAAATTTTTGACCTAAGTCAAATAAAACACCCCCGCCCCCTCTTTCCTTCTCACTGTTTATCTTCATATTTGCCGCCATTGTTACACACACACACAAGAAATCAAATCTCTCGTTTAATCCATCTAGATCCTGTTCTTTCGACTAAATAAGGTATATACATCAATATTTTAACTTCTAATCCTCTTTACTTATCATATAATTCTGTTAAATAGTGCTCAATTAATCAGTTTAATCCACTTAGGGTTTATGATTAAATTAGGGTTAATTAACTAGGGATTTGTGGTGGGTTTTGTGCGGATTAGTATGATATGATGTTTAAATGCCTTAGTTTGCCTTAGAAACTCACAAACGCGCTAGAATAATCATCTGAGTTTCGTTTGTAAAAGTTCCGGATGAACGTGGATAAGAACTTCCGAATGAAGGATTTTTTCTGAAAAAACTTCCGAATGAGGAAGTTCCGAATGAAGAACTTCCGAATGAAGGAAGTTCCGAATGAAGAACTTCCGAATGAAGGAAGTTCCGAATGAAGAACTTCCGGATGAAGGAAGTTCCGAATGAAGAACTTCCGGATGAAGGAATGTTCCGAATGAAGGAAGTTCCGAATGAAGAACTTCCGAATGAAGGAAGTTCCGAATGAAGAACTTCCGGATGAAGGAAGTTCCGAATGAAGGAATGTTCCGGATGAAGGAAGTTCCGAATGAAGAACTTCCGGATGAAGGAAGTTCCGAATGAAGAACTTCCGGATGAAGGAAGTTCCGAATGAAGAACTTCCGGATGAAGAAGTTCCGAATGAAGGAAAGTTCCGGATGAAGATGTTCCGAATGAGGAAAAGTTCTGGATGAAGAGTTTGATTATTATTGTTTGCATGCTATATATGTACTTGTTGTATTATGTTATGAAATGTGTTATGCTTAGAAGTAAGAATGATATATATCTATATGTTTTTGTGCATCAACCTTTCATGTCTTATCTTAAGCAGATACAATGACTAATCCAACAGTACAAGCAATCCAAGAATCTAGAGAAGCCGATATTGCTAAAGCACGAACTCTTAAGTTTATACCCAACAACTACCGGCTGAAGCAAGTCTCGAAATCCACTCACCATGGTTTTAAGGTCGCCATAGCCATCCTCGACAACTCCCATTTCAAGAACGCCCTTAGGAGTAGTGCCTCGGTGCCTTATGAGTATATGTATGAATTTTGGGCTACCAAGGAAATCACTTCAAACAAGATCACCTTCACCATCGACAACAAGCAGCAGACACTCACAGTTTCAGACTTCCGTAAGATTCTTGGTATACGGGATACACCCAAAGGCATGTCATTCTCGAGGGATCCTACTAAAGATGAACTCGTGGAGTTATTTGACGCACTTGGATGTCCGGAAATACGAGTTGCGTCTGAGTTTACCACTGCTAAGGTAGGACAACCTTGGAGAGCATTGTTGGGTATTCTCAGTAAATGTCTTACACCAAAAATAAGTGGCCATGATGCTTTGCGCAGTCCTATAATCAACCTCTTCTATGGCATGTACAAAGCTGCAAATTCAGATTATGCTTTGTTGATATGGGAAGAATTCACCTTTCAACTCTTCTATAACAAGAAGCTGAAGACAAACTTCTTTCCTTATCCTCGGTTTATTAAGCTTATCATCAATTATTTTATGAAGAATGATGCTACTATTGATAGGCGTGCAGCAGGTCGCTATCACACTGAAGAAGCTGATGATACTGTGGATTTGAGGCATGAAGGACCGTCTATTGGTGTGATTCCGGTTCCTATTCCTGATTACCTTCTGACCGATAAAATTAAGGGTTCTGCTGATTACAAGCTACTGCAGATAGAAATCAAGAAGCTGAAAGCAAACCTTCAGACCGGAGAAGACTCATCTACAACGGTTAAGAGTAAAGGTAAACGCAAACAACCAGCTGCGTTACCTCAACCAGAAACCAAGAAGAAGAAGACAGAGGGTAAGAAGGGAAAGGGTAAGGCTGATGAGATGATCTTACTTGATGAAGAAGATGTTGTTGATCCTGCTCTTGACAAGACAGAGAAACAAATGATGAAGATTGCTATTCAAAGGAGTAGGAAAGATACTGGCGGTAGTGGTTCAGGTGCAAGGGTAGATATTGAGGATGAGTACGTGGAACCAGATGACGTTGATGAATTTGGGTCACCTGAACATTATTCCACTTCGAAGGAGCCATCAATCCCTATTTCAGCAAGTGTGGAAAAGGAGTCTGTTGCTCCTACGATCATGGTGTCAACTCAACCCTTAGCAACTCAACCTCCACCCATACAACCCTTACCAACCAGACCGGCTTCAACACCATTTCTTCCACCACCTATAATTCCCATCCTTAGCACCGCAGTAACAACCGAGCCTCTTCAATCAACCCAGAGCAGCTCTGTAACATCTGCAATGGCTGCATTAGTGATGGCCGAAATGTTTGACAAACATGTGGATACTCACAAACGCGAAATGGATGAACTTCGCCAAGAGTTGCAAAGACGCGCTCAAAGTGAAGAAGCATCTAGGAAAGCCCAAGAGGAGATGATTGCTAGGTTCGCTTCAGATATGGAGTTGACTCGAAAAGCACATGCAGAAGAACTAGCTCGGGTTAAGCAGGCTGAGGCTGATAAGCATGCTGCACGTATCACCAGACTTCAAGCGATGAGGGATAAATACAAAGAGCAAAAAGAAGCACTTGAAGCCTCTGTGAAAGAAAGAGTGCAAGAATCCGTTGAATCTCTAATGCCTAAACTGCGTGATGAGTTGAAGACACTTGCTGCTGACAACTTGATGATCAAATCATCCAATCCTTCAGAAGCCGCCTACAAGATTGCTTATGACTTGACGGATTTTGAATTGAAGAAGATCCTTAAGGCTCGTATGGTGGAACTTGGATCGTTTGACAAGTCTAGGATTCAACGGGCTCTATATAAATCCCTGAATGATGCTATCATGGAGGATGACAGGTTATTCAAAACGTTTGGAAGTGTGGTACCTTATCACATTCTACCTGAAGAAGAAAGGGAAGAAAGTGAGGAGGAAGAAGGTACTGGTGAAGAGGAAGAGGAAGAAGAAGGAGAAGAAGAGGAAAAGGATGACGATGATGGTGATGATGAGGATAAGGATGAGGATGATGATGACGAGGATGAGGATGATGATGATGGCGATGATGGTGGTGATGGGAATGAGGAGAGTGCTCGGGGTAGTAACGGGGATGACAATCAGGATGATGATGGGGGTGAACAGCCGAAAGAGGGAGACAAGGTTACCAGCTCCAAGAAAACTGCTAAGACTGGAACCAAGTCCAAAAAGGATGCAGCACAGAAGGATAAATCAACATCAATGGAATCAAGACGAACTAAGTGGTGCCACGATGTGAATGCCACTACAGCGTCATCGGTTCCCGGTACCTCTATCGCTGTATCTTTACCTATTACCACTAACCCCATTAGTTCTGTTGTTGTTGCTCCTGTGATTGCAGAATCAGTGACGGAACCCGAAGCTGCACAACACTCACCAGTTCACGACACTGCCGAAATGCCTGAAACTGAACCAGCAGATGTTCGCACTTCTACTCCTCAACAACAAGCACAACAATCTACGGTTCCTGAACCAAGCACACGAGACTGGGAAGACACGTTGGAGATAGACGAGTCTGCCCCACCACAGGCTTGGATCACGGCAGCAGCACAATATGATCCGATCACAGACGCTGACAAAGATGTGTTGTATCTCCGTATCCGAAGTCCGATTGACTTATGTGCATTTTTTGCTCATGAGTATAAGACTTCGGTTACTCCATCCTTGGTGAAGAAAGCGCTGAAAGATAAGAGACTGCGTGCCAAAACCCGATTAACCCGAATGGAGTTCGAGTACTATGCCGATGAGATCCTGAAGGCTCTGAATACCGTTCAACGGCCAGGTCTTCATGAATCAGAAAGAGCTCCACCTCCAATGGATCCTGCTCAAGATAATCAGATTGCTCTTGACTTCTTCGTCACCAATGATCTTGTGTATCTACTGAAGGGGTCATCAAAGTACGCAACATCCCTGACCTTGCTGAAAGCTGCCAACTGGGGGACAATACCCTTTATCGAGGAAAAGGTAAATCGACTCTGGGTCCCAAAAATGAATCGTAATTATGATATGTATGCTGTCATAGGTGCATCTCATTGGGACGAACGAGTCCGAAGGGCATACAGGGGTTGCTGCTTGGTCAATTCTGGAAGCAATGTTAGATCCGACATCCGCATCTCCAGCATCTTAGGAATGAAAACTGAAGCCAAGAACGGCTACTATCATGTGACGGAGATTCGCTTGAAAAGGGAGGATGACAGGGAATACAAAATCCAGCAAGGAGACTTTTCCATCATTCGCCTTGAGGATATCGAAGATATGCTGCTTCTAATGACCCGAGATCAACTCACACATATTCCTCGTGAAGACCTGATTGCTTTGAATACAGCACTTCGTATGTTCACACGAAGCGTTGTCATCAAGTCACGAGTTGAAGATCTTCAGTTGGGAGTCGAAAGCTATCAAAGGAAGCTCAACTTAACCCGTCCTGTGAATCAAGTGCTACCTCAACATGTAGAAAGATGTCCCTATACCGGCATTTCTGTCCCGAATTACGGCATTTTCTACTTGAACAGTCGAGGTTTGATGAAGTTTATGAGGGTGGGTGAGCTCCACAAGTACAGTGATGGAACTCTTCTACAAGTCAGAGGAAAGCTGGAGCATCTGAACTCGGGAGGGACTTTGCCAGAGATGACGGAGGATTGGCATCCGGGTTACCGGCAGATGGCAAAGTATGTGATCAAGAAGATTGATCAAAAGCTCCGTGAACGTAGATTGATGAGGAGCTTGGAAAGATTCGTGGGTGGAAGACCATATCTAGTGCACCACAAGCTACTGCAACGATCCATCTTATGGGTCGTACATTTCAGGTCCACTTTATATTGGTTTTCAATTGTGAATATGTATATTTGTGAATAATGTGCTTTAATGGCTTGATGTAGTGTTAAGGTATGATAATTTTTCAAGAATTTCTCACGAGATTCTAAATCTTTCAAAATATATCATACTAAAGCACTACAACTATCCCTTATTAACTTAAGGGGGAGCAATAACTTGTTCTATGGCCAAACATCGATTTCATTTTTTACCCAAAGACCGGTTAATCCATTCAATATCCCAAATATTAATGGTTAACATTTTGGATAAGGGGAGAAAATGGGATTAAGGAGACGTAAGTGATACTTGGCTAAAAGATGAAAAAGACTTAAAGATTATCCAACTTAATATGTGTCAAGCACGTGTTAAGGGGGAGCGTTTTTGATAAACAAAACACCTAAGGTACAAAACTTTTGATTTCAATATCACAAGTACTTTAGGTGATTTTCAATGATTTTTCATGGTGGCAATTCCTTCCCAAAACACGCTTAATTCACGACGATTGTGGTGACAAAAGGGTGGTAGGAATAGGTTTAGTCCAATGATTCATCAGAGCCGATGGAATCTTCCCAAGGACAATTCCCTAGATAGAATTAGAAGTCCTAGGAAAGATGGAGAAAGAATGTGAACGTAGCTGAATGCCGACCAAGTACTTAAGCTAGCACTGGAACAATCACAACAAGGTGCTAGTGATGACGTATTGGTAAGCATTGAAGGGGTTGAAGAATGAAAAAGAATTGTAAAGATAAAGGGTGTAAAGAAAGAAGCCCTCCTTACAACTTTAGGCAGAAACCGGGTCAATACATATGCTATTGAGGTCATTTTTGCTAATGATTCTCGGTATTGAAGAAAGACATCATGGACCCAGTGATGCAATGCACAACCCTTCCCAGCTAACTCAAATATCTCTCAAAAGGTATTTGTTTTAATCACACGGAGATCAACACGTTATCTATTGGTTTATTCACTCCGAATAGACTGGTATTGAAAAGGTGGCACTCCTCTCCAGCCATCGCTCACTAAATCAAAACGCACAATCGAGTCTAGAGCCAAGAGATCATCAAAAGTCTCATTAGGACACTTTCCATTTATTCCTTGCTTTCTCACACACTGTGAAAAGTAAGAGATTTTCATGAGTCCTACGCAATATTCCTGTAATATTGCCAGAACATCCGAGTAATACGTAAGTATTACAATGAAGATGGAAATCCTGCTTGAGCCAACATCAAACAAGCTCATGGTAGGTTACACGTGCGGTTCTTTTAGAACCAATCTTGTGAAAAACTGGAAGGTAATAGTGGTTTAATTCTTAATTGAACTTAAACTCGTTCCAGGCCTCTTCGCATTATCATATGATCTTGCCAGAACACTCAGAGTGACTCTTTATTGATCACAGTGACGAGTGGAAATCCTTCTAGTGTCAACATCAAACAGCACTTGGTAGGTGACGTGCAAGATTCTTTATGAATTAAGCTCGTGACAACTGGAAAGCAACGATGGTGAAAATCTTAATTGAAATTCACTTGTTCCAGGTTTCATGAATTGACGGCTTCTAATCACAAGGATAATTTATCCAAGTGATTCACTCTTTATGTTCGCAGTCAGCTTTGGACGGTCGTATAAAGAGAACGGGTTTACCCGCGAAATCCTGTCAGGAAGTTACTTAATTGAAACTATCCGTCACGGGTACGATATCTAATATCGTCCAACGGTCTTCACCGACCGGAGGTAAAATGCTACCGAAATAGAATAAAATGTCCAAAGCCATTTTATTCGTGTCGTTGCTGTGTACCTGTTAAAGACGGTGGCGTTGCTGTGTACCTGTTGAAGACGGTGGCGTTGCTGAGTACCAGTGAAGACGGTGGTGTTGCGGTGTACCTGTAGAAGTCGTTCCCACATGCTTATGTTTTTCTGCATCAAAGTTTAACAAAAATTCAAGAAAGTACAAGATAAAGTCTTCCGCTGTATCAAACTCTGAAACTTTCGAGAATTCAACAAAAAGACATAAGTGTGTGGAACATGGAGTCACGAGAAGGCAAATTCACAAGAGAGGCAAAGATCGCACATGAAAGGCCAAAGAACAATGCTCTCAAGCCAAAGCCAAAAAGATCAAACCAACATATTCACAACAAAAGAAAGAAAAGAAGAAAAGACTACGAGCTAAAGAACGAAGACTTAGTATAGTATGCTAGGTTTAGAATTTTGTAAACGTGGAGTGACCTCCCTTAGGGGGAGATTGTTAGAAATACGTTTTACGTATATTAGAAGTATCGGTCACTCCACAATAATATTTATGTTGTAATAGCTCGTAGTTAGAAAATAGTCATTAGTTACTTATTAACTTAAGTAAGAACCGGTCCATGGGCTTGTCATGGACCGGCCCAAGCCCATGTTTGCTTGGAACTATAAATACCCCTTTCCACCATGGAAAGGGGTTGGTTGTTGTCATTTCTTGTTTTCCATTTATTGAAATAACACATAGTTTCTCTCACTTTCTCTCTCTAACTTTCTCTCTCTAGAAATCAACAAACCCCTTCATAGATTCATTGATTATCAATATTCTACATCACCAACACCTCATCTCAGCTCTATAAATACTCTGTATTCCCTTTCATTTATGTATTGTAGCTTAAGTGTGAAAACACACACATTTAGATAATCTCTCCTTTCTGTTTAGTAGTAACTACTAAGAGTGATTGACAACCACTCTTTAGTTAGTTGTTAGGCAGTTATAACAACTTTTGTAACCATTTACTCCATTAATAAAATTCCACATTTACATTCACTCAACTCTTAACTCTCTTACTGCATTACTGTTCCTTCATTCTCTCATGGATTTCGTTGTTCATACATGAACAACAGAGTTAGTTTTGTTGATTTGGAAGCTATTTCAAGTGATCAGATCACCTTATTCAGTCATTAGTTCAGGAGATAGCATAAAGATCAGATTGTTGTAGAGTAGATAAGAAAGAAGATGATGTTGATTGGTATGGTATTATGATGAGTTGATTGGGTTTTGGTGGTGTGTTTAAGTGAGCTCAGCGCTCCACTTCTCCCCAAAGGAGGCTTCAAGATAAAAAGTGCATTTTCTACTTTAAAATTCCTCTAAATAGTATTCTGCATGCTCAATTCCTTAGCTTGGTGTAAAACTGCTTGATTCTGCCGGTTACTTGTTTGTTTAGATGCTTATGATATAGTTTTGGTGTTTGGAGTCTAATTCATTAGCTTTTACTTATTGTTGCTTTGTTAAAATTCAGATTCCATTGCTTAAGTGGTGTTTGGATTAGAGTGCATTTGTCAATCTGTTAGCATTTTGGCCATAGACCTTTTAACACATTCTTATTGTCATATTAGAAGTTTAGTTTGGCCATGTTGGAAGTCAATCAGATAGTCAATTGGGTACAGGTCTTATATTGCTTTAGGTCAGAACATAAGAGCTAAAACTAGCCAACTTCAACTGTTTGCCATTTCTTCAATACTAAGAGTTAGACCATACAATGTAGTTTTTCAGTGGTAATCCTGGTTTTTCAGAATAGTAAAGTTCATTAGCTGGAGTTCACTATAGCTTAAGCAATAAGCTGTTAAAAACCTCTGTAATAAAAAGGCCTTTCTGCCAGTTTTCAGTTTTATTTCCCACTTATTTTCTTCATAAACTTGATCATTTTATTTTACAAATCCATTGTACAAGTGATTTGAAAAAGTTTTGGACTTGGTCAAACTTTGGTCAACGCTGGTCAACGTTTGGTCAAAATAAGTCTGTTTTGTCTTATTTGCATTTTTAGGCTTATTAAGTTGTGCTTTTTGAAAATTTCTTTTCATGCCATTCCTTACTTGGGTTGTTTTACTAGTTTCAAGCAAAAAATTCGTTTGTGCATGTCTAGATAAGCCATAAGCTTAAAAGTAGCTTATTGTAATAAGCTAGATTTTGATTAGGCCAATTCAGCTTATGTCCTTTTTACTAACTATGTAAAATTCCATTTTAAGCTCTTTAAAAAAACTAGAGCTTCTGAGGTCTCCAAATAAGCTCAAACGAGCTTATTTCTTGTTGCTAGCCCGTTTTATGTTATAACTTGTTTTGTCACTATAGGTCCCTAGAATTTTGGGAAGTTGCTAGTTTGTTTTAATTGGTTGATAATTGGTTAGGGTTTGCAGTTAGGTCCCTGATCTTGTTAAGTTTGTTAAATTTCAGTTTTCAGTTTGTTATTTTTGTTAAGTGTGATTAGTAGTTTGTTCATTTTTCATATTCAGTCCTTTTAATTTCTACATTTACAATTTCAGTCCCTCAACTTTCATTTACTTTACATTTTATTCATTTTTACTTGTTGTGCATTAAATGATTGTACATTTGGCTTTGTAATTAGTATGTGCACTATGTTTTAAGCGTAGTATGGTTACGTAAACGATACTATTATACACTTTTTACAGGTTTGTGATAATTAGACCTAGATTACCATGAATTTGCTATTCAAACACCAAAAACAATTAGTTGACTTAATTTTAATCGATCATTCAATTCGTAAAGATATCGAGACAATAACGAACTTAAAAAGACAAATATTACCGCTTCAAGATGTGAGACATTCGGATTATCTTGGAAACATGCACACATACAAACACTAAACATAATATCTGGCCTACTAGCCGTTAGATAAAGTAAGCTACCAGTCATACGACGATAATTTGTGCTATCGACATAGTCATTTATACCATCTTTGGTTAGTTTAGTTTTGGTAGACATTGGTGTGTTTGTTTGTTTAGAATCTTCTAGCCCAAATTTCTTAAGCATCTCTTTTATATACTTAGATTGGTTGAAGAAAATCCCGTCTTCCATTTGTTTAAATTGTAAACCCAAGAAAAATTTAAGTTCGTACATCATGCTCATTCCAAATTCATCATGCATGATTTTAGAGAATTCATCACAAAGTTCTTGACATGTTGACCCGAAAAAAATGGCATCAACGTATCTTTGAACAATAATTATGCATAACCCCTTTTTCTTAGTGAACAACGTATTGTCCACTAGAACCATTGAATATTTATGTTTTCAAAAAAATTGACTTAAGTCGGTCATACCATGCCTTGGGTGCTTACTTGAGACCATAAAGAGCCTTTTTAAGTTTATAAATGTGATTAGGTTTTTCATAGTCTTCAAAACCAGGAGGTTGTGCAACATACACTTCCTCGTTTATAAAACCATTTAAAATGCACTTTTAACATCTATTTGATAAAATTTGAAATTATGAGCACATGCATAAGCAAGTACAATTCTTATGGACTCAAGACGAGCAACAGGGACATAGGTTTCATCATAGTCAATACCTTCTTGTTGGTTATAACCTTGAGCAACAAGCCTAGCCTTGTTTCTCGACACAATACCATTTTCGTCTAGTTTATTTCGAAAAACCCATTTTGTCCCAATTACCCTTTGATTTTTAGGTCTAGGTACCAAGTACCAAACATTATTAATCACGAATTGATTTAATTCCTATTTCATAGAAAGAACCCAACTTTCATCAATTATAGCTTCATCAACATTTTTAGGTTCTATTTGACACACGAAGCAAAAGAAATTACTTTCATTTTGAGATTGAGACCTTAAGGTTCGTTCATTTAATATACCGATAACATTTTCTAAAGAATGCCCTTTTGATTCCTTAATGTTTAAAGGTTCATTCTTTAATGGTTCATTTCGCTTGTCTTTTTCAAGATCAATCTGTTGGTTATTAGTTTGGCCTTCAACTAAATCATCATCTACCAAAGTTGATGTTTTAGAGGGAGGTGGTCTTTCATCGAAGGTTATGTTCAACGATTCCTCGACACACATGGTTTGTTTATTTAGCACAATATAAGCCTTGCTATTTTGAGAATATCCAAGAAATACTCCGTCCTACGACTTTGGGTCGAACTTAGTGAAATAGTCCTTTGTGTTAACAATAAAACATTTACTTCCAAACACCTTGAAATATCCAATGGCCGGTTTTCTTCTTTTAATAATTCATATGGAGTTTTATCTAGCAATGTCTAATTAAAAACTCGATTCAACATATAAGTTGAGGTATCAACCGTATGACACCAAAACTCTTGAGGCATGTTTGATTATTTAAACATAGTTCTACTCATTTCTTGAAGTGTTCTATTTTTACGTTCAACTACCCCGTTTGATTGAGGTATTCTTGGAGCTGAGAAATTGTGAGTTATACCTTTGGTGTAACAAAAGGCTCTGAATTGCACTTCATTATCAAACTCCCGATCATGATCCTTTCGAATTGACACAATTCGACAATTTAATTGATTTTCAATTTTCTTTCTTAAAATCTCAAATTGATCAAAGGCTTCATTTTTAGTATGTGTACCAATGATGGACCAAACAAGTCCATGTGTAAAAGTTCTAGACACTTGGTGTAACACCCCCATTTTTACCTTATAGCAGCGGAACATTGATCCGGGATATTACTTAATAGAACACAAGTCATAATAATAGAAAACAACTCAAAAGAGTGATTAAATCAACTTTCTTTATATATCATTTAAAAATCAGAATTTTACAAAATGAGGTTCCCAAAATCTATGTCAATAATTTCAAGCTTGTGCCTCTTCATTCCATCCTTATACTACTCCATGTTATCAGTCATAAATTCCTAAAATGTATACTTATAAGTCAATACAAAGGTTGAGTGAATTCATAGGTTTGTAATAACATGTTTGAATACATGACTATCAATTAAACAATAAATGTATTTCACTAAATTCATGATATCAAAACTAACAGAATTCACCGAAGTGACCGTCATGACAGGATCTCATGACAGGTAACCTACATGTCCTAAGTTACCCATTAATTATAATAAAGTATGCTCGATTACCCCATGTATAGGTAACACAAACAGGATTCGTTAAACCCAATAGATCTATTTACCCCATTATCGCACACAGATGTGTTTAATGATTCATGATATTTGGGAAACAAGTAAGAGTTTTGGACACTCGTACAATAACATATTTTAGTAAAATCATATAGTTCAAAACACATGTATTCTAGTTTTAGCATATATCCCCCTCCCGGGTTTTCAAAACATTTACAAAACTTTAAAAGCGATGCTATCAACTCGCCTTGTCTTACGGGGTCTGAATCACGTCAAATATATATCAGTCACGCGCAAGCAGCTTAGTCTCACAAACATGGGTCAACATATATGTATATATATATCTATATATATATATATATATATATATATATATATATATATATATATATATATATATATATATATATATCAAGTCTTTGATTTTTAGTTTAATAATTTTAAGTATTAGCTATGTACTCTTTAATTAATATTAGGTTGTAATTCTAGCATCATTATTCGGGCCATCATACTTAGAAGCCATTCTATAAACGTTTGAGGAGCGAGGGCACTTTAAATCGTAAACTCAACCACTCAGTCATGATGTAATATCGAGATGGAACATCTTTGTACAAAGGTCCCTACTAACATGATACCTTCATTACTTCCTCATATTTATAACCAATCTTCTTTACTTTCAAAATTGGCAAAAATAGCCCTTTTAGTTATACTTTGGTATAATTACACTTTTAACCCCAAAAGTATATAATTTTAGTATTTGCATTTTAAACCCTCAATATTTAACCTTAGGACCCCAAAGTTACCAATATTTATTATTATATATTTAACTTTGAAAAAATGACACTTTTGGCCCAAATTGTTAAATAGTTTCAAAAATGACAATTTTAGTCCCTATACTTGTAAAAATTACATAACAACCTCAAAAATGAACCAAATGATCTAGGATTTTAAAACAAAGTTTCAAAACATGTTTATAATCATAATAATAACATTTCTTCAGAATTATAGCTTTTGAAATGGGTTTTTGCTTATTAGTTCATGTGAATTACAAAACTAGGGTTTTAAGACATCTTTAACTTATAACTTCCATCTAAAATGATCAAATGACTTAATTTCTTTTAGATTATCATTCTAAAATATTATTAACATTATAAAAACTCTAATAAAGTATTATAAAAAGATCAAAGCATAGCTAACATAGAAATTACCTAGGTAGCTCCAAAATGGCTCTTTATGGCTTCCTATGAACACTACTTGCTATCAAAGCTTTAAGAGCTTCAATGGCTACCTTCTAGACCTGGTTTCTGGTATTGGGGGATGTCCTAGGACGTTTATAAAAGTGATTTGGAGAATGGGTATGGAGATATAGGAAACGGGGTGCAAGTTTTCAATGTAAGGATAAAGGACCTATTTATACTAGTTTTCCACCCTTAAGCTCCAAGTAAAATTATGTACTGATCTCCTAGGATTCTTACGCGTTCAAGTTGAATATTTTAAGCTATGGTATGATTCATAAGGTCTATGGGTTACTATTGTTAGCTATAACCTATAAAAAATGGTGAAAAATCCTTATAATGACACATTAGCTTTTATAAGTACAATACCATGTGTTCTTATCAAGTAGGTGATGCACCTACTTGTAAGCTGGTCTAAATATCCAAAAATATCTGTTCCTAAGTTTGAATTTTAGAGGGAAGGCGTTTGAATGTGTTTTGGAAGGAAAAACCTAGTCGTGTTCAATTCTAGGGCTTGTAACTTTATACTTTGTAATTTTGGGGATTAAGGGATTAGGAATGTGATTAGTTATGGATTAGGGTATAATTAGAGTTTATATATTGTAATTAGTAAGTGTAGGTCTTTGGTTTGAAGTTTAACAAAGGTTTGAAGTGAAATGGGAAGAAAACCTAGGCGGGTTAGGGTTTCTAATGATTTATGGTTAAGTCTTAGTAAAAGTGATTATCCTTCGATTAGCTACTGATGTAAACTCATTTTTTACTTCCTATGTTGTCCTCAATGTGTTCATGAAGTCCCTACATTGGTTTTATTAAGTTATTCTAAGTAAACATGTCTAAAGGGTGAAAATACCCATTTTGACCTAATTTACAAGCCATGCATTAAAATCTTGTACCTTGTGCATTAGGGTACTTTTACATTGTCTTAACATAATATTATAACCTTAATAAAGTCCTATAAGTGTTTGTATACTTGTCCCAAAGACTAGGTAGTGATTATATGTAGATTTCTTAATATAAGGGTTTTTAGATCATTAAGCCTAATGACTTTCTATCTTTGGTAATTAGGGTTTATATCTTAATGTAAGATTATTCTATGTCTTATATAGTATGTTTATGACTTCTAGGCTTTCTACATTCTTATTTTAAGGGTTTATATAGGTTAATCATATCTTAGGGATAATTAAGTGAGCTTAGGGTCCTATGCTTTGAAAACTTGTACTTTATGCTTTAATAATTTGTAACTTAGTTCAAGATAAATGTATTAACTTACTATGATACTTAGTTGAGTTTTATAATTAGTTGCAAAATATTAGACTCTAATTCAATGTGAAGTGGATTTAATATGTTAATCTTGGTTACTAGGTCTTAACTTGTAATTAGCCTTAGATTAGTGAATATTAGTGTTTTGTGATCAATTACCTTTCCTTTATATGATAGATTATAATTTGTATATTGTATTTGATACTTGTACATAGATATTATGTAGTTATATGGCTTGAAACATTGTTTACTAAGGGTTTATAGGTGATGATCTAGACTATTATGTACTTTTACTTGTACTTAGCTTTGTATAGTTTGTTTTTATCATTCATAGGTATTATTATATCTTCAAAGTATAGTTTATAACTTGTTTATAATTCATAATCACTTATTCATATGTACTTTCCATTCATAGTTTACCATTCTTGAGTTTTCAACTCATTTAAAGGAATTCTAGGGTTTCTAAGGGAATTTAAGGCATCATAGTTATATTTGAGATGTTCTTATTATTAAGGTACTTATAAGATTAATTATAGAGTTTAGACTTGATATATATATATATATATATATATATATATATATATATATATATATATATATATATATATATATATATATATATATATATATATATATATATATATATATATATATATATATATATATATATATATATATATATATATATATATATATATATATATATATATATATATATATATATATATATATATATATATATATATATATATATATATATATATATATATATATATATATATATATATATATATATATATATATATATATATATATATATATATATATATATATATATATATATATATATATATATATATATATATATATATATATATATATATATATATATATATATATATATATATATATATATATATATATATATATATATAAGGTCTTCATATCTTATAAACACAAGTAGAATTGATAGTGTTAGTTGGGTGAGTTTGTGCACCTTGCTATGTAAGCTACTCACATAATTCATATAGGAAAAACAAAAATTTTCACTATAAAAACAAAGTATTATTTATTTAACAAGAATAATGTACATAATACATAGATGGAAATATTGGGTTGTCATAGTCTATGCCCCTTAAAGAAAATCTCATTCCGAGATTTAGTTCAAAGTAAGACCTCGTATTCTAAAAATTGAAATACGACTTATTTAATTTCTAGTAGCTGGCCCTTTCTTCTTGCCGTTTCTAGTTAGATGACCCACATTATGGCAAATATGGCACCGAACATTGCAAGGCCCCTCGTGATGTAGAGTACATCTTATACATAGTGGTAGTTTTCCAGCATACACCTAGTCTCTCGGATGGGATAGCAGTATTATCCTTGAAGTTTTCTTTCCTGTTATCCTTACGATCGTTACTGTAGCGATTGTTGGAGCGATTTTCGTTGTCGCAATCATTGGAGTAGTAGTGATATCCATTGACTTTGGAGTCTATTTTATCTTCTAACTTCCTCTTATGATCCTCAGTTCCTTGCACAAGATTGCGCTTTAGAACCTGATCCATTAGCCTCTGAGTTATGGAAATTACTTCTTCCAAAGTTTGGGACTTTGAAGCAGTAACATTTCCCTCAATACTTTGAGGCAATCCTCCTATGAATGCTTCTATAAGTTTCTCAAAATCTGGCACCATAGTTGGGCATAATAGTGCTAGTTCTTTGAATCTTCTTATGTAAGTCTTGAGATCATTTCCTTCCACCTTAAGTTGATAAAATTCCTCTTCCATCTTTCTGATCTCATTTCTAGGGCAATACTTCTTTATTAACAACTTCCTAAATTTAGACGAGGTGGTCTTATGAGCTTCTTCAATTCCGATGGGTTGAGTAAATGAATTCCACCAGGATAATGCTTCATTAGTTAATGTTTCACTTTGCAGTCCTAAGTACAATCACTACGAGCAAATATTGATTTAGTTCTCTCAAACCAACGAATAAGACTAACAACATCTTCAGATCCTTTGAAGTTAAAAGGTTGAAAATTCATGAATTCCTTGTAGCTACATCTCTTGGATATAGGAATTTCTCTTTGAACATTATTCCTTTCAACATTAGGCATGTTAGTAGCTTGTGCTTGTAGAGCTGCAGCAACACTATCAGCTACCAATTGCCTAATTTCTTCTTGAGTCATTGTTACCGTTGCAGATGTTGATGCTCTTGTGGGTGCCATTCTATCAACACACACAAGATAACAGAGGGTGAGAATGATATATTTGTCAAAATCTTCATACGTAAGGGTATTGAATCAATTGACAAATCATTCATAAGGGTTACTATTTTGGTACTATCGTGTTGGGCCAATGAAAGTTTTAACTATGGCCCAGTCTAGATTTGTTTAAATTAGACTAAGTGTTACTGATCGCTGAGAGGACCAGCGACAGAGACCAGACCAGTGGAAGGCAAAGCCTCAGCTGGTACACCAGGAACATTCAAGTCAAAGACAACGTCGGAGAAGTCATACACACCAGCGATTATGGATAGCTGGGATGTAGAAGGAATGTGCTGGTGTTCAAGGATCTCTGAGTTGACAATACTCAGGGATCACTTAAGAACTCTAGAAGTCTGATACAAGCAAAGCTTGTCCAATCCTTTATAGTTTAGGCGGGAGAATCTACTAAGTGTTTTGAGCGGGACAAAAGAAGAGATTTAAGATAAAGCCTAGTACGACCTAGTGGGACAAAAGGTGAACAGTTGGCAGAACTGTTCACCTAAAGTTGTTTAAAGGTATGTCTCGATTTGGACATGCATTTAATACGTTGTACTCTTCCATTCAGAAGATGACACGTATCAACTACTCCTACTAAGGAAGCAACCTCGTACCACTATAAATAGGAGTGAGAAAGAAGAATTAAGGTAACCCTTGTGCTTGGATAAATTATCTAAGTTATTTATCACTTTGGAACCGCTGAGCCCTCAGCTGTCTACCAGCGTCTCATTGGTTCCCTTGTAAACTTGAGTCTCGAATCTAGTTTACTTGTTCTAGGGTTAATTTCTTATTGTCATTCAACGGGTGTATTCATAGCACTTTGTAATACTTTGTTTATAATAGTTAACAAAGCATTACGCGTTTGAAAAGTATTTTGTTGTATTTTTGTGGTTATACGAGTTATAGTTTCAACAATTGTCATATTAAGGGACTTTCAATTGGTATCAGAGCGGTTTGATTTATAAAACATTTTATAAACCGTTCTTGTTTTTAAAATCAAGATCCTAATATGACTGATACTATACCTCCTCCACCCTTTGGTCAAACCAGTCAAGGTACCACTTCGACCACCGCACCGGCCACCACATCTACTACCATGCCTACACCGGTTGTAAGCACTGGTAATAATGATGATGACCTTCCCCAACTACTTGATGTTCGTGGGGGGTCACATGTATCCAATGTTCTAGCGTTTGATGAAGAAGATTTTTCAAGTTGGAAAAGTGAATTTCTTATATATTTAGATGGATTAGAACCCTTCTTGATAGAAATCTTAGAAAATGGTCCCTATGTACCACTGGTCGTTTCTTCTACCCCTGAAAGACCCATCAAGAAGTATGTTAAGCGATGGTCTCCAACGGATAGACGTCTGGCTAACCAGGACAAGAGACTCAAAAGTATCATAGTCTCTTGCCTACCCAAGAACATTATGAAGTCCATCATAAAATCAAACTCTGCTAAGGAGATGTGGACTGAGTTAGTTCTAGGGTATGAAGGTCCAGAGAAACAAAAGAAACCAAAATCCAAGCCCTTAGACTAAAGTTTAATGCTTTTAAAGCTTTGGAAACAGAAACTGTTGCTCAAACTTATACTAGGCTTATGATTTTGTTGAATGACTTAGGAAACAATGGAGTTGTTCTACCTAAGGCTGAGGTTAATGCTACATTTGTCAATAGTTTACCAAGAAAATGGCTTAGCCTAAACGAGACCTTAAGAGCAAATAATGCTATCAAAAATGATACTTTAGCCCAATTGTTTGGTAGATATAACTATGAAGGGCTAATTGACTCCATTTACAAATCAGAGACTGATAGGTTTACCACCAATATCACTGGATCAAAAGCTCTTGTTGCTAACCATTCTTTTCAGGACAGCGAATCTGACATAGAAGAGGACACCAGAAGCAGTCAAGAATTTCTTGATGAATTACATGCTGAGTTTCATGACAGAGCCCTTCTAGCTGACCAAAAGAGGTACTACAAGAGATCTGGTAGAGTTGGAGCTGCTAAGGTTGATAAATCCAAGGTGTCATGCTACACTTGTGGAAAGACTGGTCACTTTCAGAAAGATTGTTGGTCAAACAAAACCTCCTCTCTAATCTTTCCTACATCCAACAACAACCACAGCAGCAAGAAGAAGTTTTCTACCTCACCTTTCAAGCAAACTTCCCACTCTGACTCAGAGGGAAAGAAGGACTACAAAGTTAAGTACAAAGCCTTGAAAGCTGAGCTGTTAAAATTCAACCAGAAAGCTGAAGATGCAGCTAAGAAAAAGGATGTTAAGAAGACTGAAAAGGTCTGATTGCTGCTTCATTCGACTGGGATGATGAACCCCTTACATCTGAGGATGAAGGAACCACTACCGTCAGAGCCTTTATGGCTGTCGCTGATGAAGAACCTGCTGTGGGGAAAGCGAAGCAAGATCTGGTCAATGGGTGGACATCACCATGAAAAAGGTACAAAGACTGCTATCTATGCCTGAAGGTTCTAATAGAGACCATGTCAGTGACTATACCTTGGTTGACCTCCACTTTGTGGAAGAGCAAAGAAAAAACCTGTTAAACAAGTTTCATAGTCTTAAAACAGAGTTAAATCTTTGTCAATCTGAATTAGCAAATCTTAAACCCTTTGTAAATCTTGCAAATCAACTTCAAAATGAAGTAAGCAAATTGTCCATTGAAAATGAGTCTTTAACTGATGAAAACACTGAACTCAGAAAAACCATTGAAAAGTGGAATTTGGCTCAATCCACAGTGGAAGAAATAGTTGGTGAAGCCATACCAGGTGATGTGGTTCAGGCTATTGGGGGGAAGGGTAGATACAAAAATCATATACCTGTACCCAGTGTTAAATTTGTTCCTTCAGATGTTTCTTCTCCTTCTTTCACCTCTGTGAATGAGATAAACTCTGACAAGAAATCAGAGGTACCAGCTTTACCAAGACTCGATGGTGCTATCCCATCTGATTCCGTGATTGGCCCAAAACCTCTAACCAAAATCCCAGGGAATTCAATTCTCAAAGTCGCTGATAAAGCGCACAAAAAGGTTTTCGGGGTCAAGGACTCCAACAAACCCACTCCTCCCCCTGAAGAGCTTTCACCCACCAAACAACTTCTCCTCACCTTGATGGAAGAAGTAAAGGGGTTGAAAGAACAAATCAACCCCAGAGTTAACAGTCCATCTGTTAACTCTCTTGGTGAAGGATCTAGTAGCTCTAAGGGGAGAGCCTTATTCAGGCCTTGCAAGCATTGCGGTTTCAAAAATCATTCTTCTGAGGACTGCTCAAAGAAACCAAAATGTATCACATGCGATTCTACTGAACACACCTCTAGAGAGCATGAGGAAATTATTGCCATTCAAAGAACCAGAACTCAATTAAGATCTAAAACTCCTCACAGGCCCTCTAAAAGAGTTGAGCCCAAACCGAGAGACAATTCTCAGGGTTACAAACCAAATCCCCCATGCAAGTACTGTGGCTTCTTTGACCATCACTCTAATGAGTGTGAGCAGTATCCCGGATGTGACATATGTGGAAGTATGCGTCATGAACCCATAGACTACAACCAAAGAGGGGGAGATAGAAACCAGAGAAGACCAAATGTCACTGGTCAGCGACAGCATGGACCCACTGGAAAATGGGTTCATCATCGAAACTAATCTGGCTTTGTTATATCTATGCAGGAATATCTGAAGAAATCTGTTTGGTATCTGGATAGTGGGTGCTCCAGACATATGACAGGGGTTAAACAATATCTACATAGATATAAGAAGGAGTCTGGTCCAAAAGTAGTCTTTGGAGATGACTTCTCAGGGGCTACTGAGGGTTATGGCTCAGTGGATTGAAACGGAATAACCTTCATAAGGGTCGCTTATGTCAATGGACTGAAGCACAACTTAATCAGCATTAGTCAACTCTGCGATGCTGGTTTCAAAGTTCTGTTCACTAAGACCCAAGGAACAATCTTCAATCAAAATTATGATGTTGTTCTAATTGCACCCAGAAGAAGGGATGTGTATGTCATTGACATGACATCATGTCCAGAAGGGATGAACACCTGTCTCTATGCCAAAGCATCTGATAGTGAAAATCGGCTATGGCATAAGAGACTCTCCCACCTCAACTTCAAGAATATCAAAAAACTGGACAAGAATGATTTATGGCGGGGCTTCCCTCTCTGACCTTCACCAAAGACAGACCATGCTCAGCCTGCGAGAAAGGGAAGCACCACAGAGCCTCATTTAAGACAAAACAATCATTCTCCATAAATAAGTGCCTCCATCTTCTTCACATGGACTTATTTGGACCAGTAAAACCTCAATCCCTTAATCACAACAAGTATACACATTGTAGATGAATTCTTTAGATTCACATGGGTATTCTTTCTCAAAAGAAAGAGTGATGCTGCGGAAAGAATAATGTCCTTCATCAGAGAAATAGAGAATTTCAATGACTGCAGAGTTAAGGCTATCAGAAGTGACAATGGCACTGAATTCAAGAACCATGCCATGGAAGCCTTTTGTGATGAAAAGGGATTATCACAGAACTTTTCTAACCCAGGCACCCCTGAACAAAATGGTGTCGCTGAAAGAAGAAACAGAACTCTCATAGAGGCTGCTAGAACCATGCTCAGCGAATCAAGACTTCCAAAACAATTTTGGGGTGAAGCTATAAACACAGCTTGTTACACACAATACAGATCCATTATTGTGAAGAGACACGGCAAGACCTCTTATGAAGTGTATAAGAAGAGAGCCCCTGATGTAAGCTACTCCCATGTCTTTGGTTGCCCTGTTTTCATTCACAACTACAGAGATCACCTGGGAAAATTTGATGAAAAGTCAGATGATGGATTCTTTGTTGGCTACTCTCCCACCTCCAGAGCCTTTAGAGTATTCAACATTCGCAAGCAAGAACTAGAAGAATCCATCCATGTCACCTTTAATGAAGCAGATGCTGTCATTACTCACACCAACACAGAAGAATGTGACATTGATTTCAATGAAGTCAAATCATATCCAGAGGATGATTTCTCATATCCCAAGGAATCATCTCAGGCCTATCACAAGAACTTTCCTTATGTTCATGCATTTGATCCACACTCAATCTCTGACATCACTCTAGAGATTGAAAATGCTGAACCTACCACTCCACCCACTGAAATGAATGTTGATCTTATCGAACCAATCTCTCACCTTGATCAAGAGATTATAGATGAAGAAATAACATGTGAAGATCCCCCAGCATTCATTGATCCTCCAGTGACTCCTAAACCCACAGAGACTCCTGCTCCTCAATCCAAATAGAGAAGGAACCAAGATATTCTTCTGGTGAATATTCTTGGTGAACCCTTTGAGGGAGTCACCACCAGAGGCAAATTAAGATCTCTAGAAACAGCCTCAGCGAATGAATGCCTTTTCGCTGATTTTCTCTCTGAAGATGAACCTAAGAATGTGGTTGCTGCACTTTTAGATGAAGGGTGGGTTGTTTCCATGCAAGATTAGTTGAATCAGATCAAGAGGAACAAGGTGTGGACTCTGGTAAAAGCTCCAGCTGGAAAACAAGTGGTTGGAACTAAGTGGGTCTACAGAAACAAGAGGGATGAAGCTGGCATGATTGTTAAAAACAAGGCTAGGCTTGTGGTGCTAGGGTACAATCAATCTGAGGGTATTGACTATGATGAAATGTTTGCACCAGTAGCCATATTGGAAGCTATCAGAATCTTCCTAGCCTTTGCAGCTTATATGGGGTTTACTGTATACCAGATGGATGTGAAGAGTGCTTTTCTAAATGGAAAGCTTGCAGAGGAAGTATATTTTTATCGACCCCCAGGGTTTGAAAGCAGTGAGTATCCTGATCACGTCTGCAGACTTCACAAAGCACTCTATGGGCTGAAACAAGCGCCTAGAGCCTAGTATGAAACCCTATCAAAATTCTTAATTGAAAATAAATTTGTTAGAGGTACCATTGATCAAACCATGTTCACTTATAGGTCCAAGGGTGATGTCATTTTAGTACAGATTTATGTGGATGACATAATTTTTGGTTCAACCAATATCACTTTGAGCAAACAGTTTGCCAAACTCATGACCAAAAAGTATGAAATGAGCATGATGGGGGAATTAACTTTTTTCTTGGGTTTTCAAATTAAACAAAATTCAAAAGGAATTTCCATTTGTCAAGAAAAATATGTTAAGGATTTGCTCAAGAAGTATGATTTGTCTGATTGTGCATCAATGACATGCCCCATGCTTCCTCCTAACAACTTGGGAGCTGATGACTCAGGGGTCTTTGTTAATGAGACCTTATATAGAGGCATGATTGGGTCACTGATGTACCTCACAACAAGCAGACCAGACATACAATTTGCCACATGTCTCTGTGCTAGGTACCAAGCTAACCCCAAGGAATCCCACCTTGTAGCTGTCAAAAGAATTTTCAGGTACTTAAAAGGATCTCCCACGCTGGGTCTCTGGTATCCAAACGGATCAGGCTTCAACCTCAAAGCCTACTCAGACTCTGACTACGCTGGGTGCTATCTTGATAGAAAGAGAACCTCTGGGAGTTGTCAAATCCTTGGAGGAAAGTTAGTATGCTGGAGTGCTAAGAAACAAAACTCTGTGGCCATGTCATCAGCTGAAGCTGAATACGTAGCGGCGCTGGTTGTTGTGCTCAAGTTCTTTGGATGAAAAGTCAGCTGGCTGATTATGGGATCACTTATGAAAAGGTTCCCATATTCTGTGACAACACAAGTGCTATAGCCATCTCCAATAATCCGGTACTTCATTCCAGAACTAAGCATATTGACATTAGGTATCACTTTATCAGAGACCATATTTTAAAAGGTGATATTGAGCACACTTTATACCCACTGAATACCAGCTCGCTGATATATTCACCAAGCCTCTGGTTGAGCCAAGTTTTACTAGGTTGGTTGCTGAGCTGGGTATGCTCAATATCGGTAAACAAATCTGATAAATGATCTATGTCTCTGGGCATTTAAGGGAATTTAATGTAACGAGGTAGTTACATTCCAATGGGAGTTAATATATTCACATATTTAATTCAAATGATTATCCTTTATTGTCAACAACTTTCCCACTTTCCAAGGGGACAGAAAAAATCACATGAAGAGTCAAGGGGTCCCACTTTTCCTAAAAGGTAAAATTTTGCATTAAATGCTTTAATTGAAAATGTCTAAACCTTTTATCAAAACCATTGACTCATTTTTTAAACATCACATTACTCATTACTTTCACACACACATACTATTCATCTTCTTCACATCCTCCATTTCTTCCTTCCATCAACAATGGCATCTTCATCAACAAACACCTCGTTCACCGTTTTGTTTGCCTCGAATGTAGACTTTGGGATAAACGATGGAAAGATCGCCTTAAACAACTGTGTAGCACTTTTGGAATATAACAATCCTCTCTACCATCCCTTGTTATCCTTCCTCAAGAACTCCACCATTTATGAAGCCATTACTAGGGAACCCTCCACTTGCTACCACCAATACTTGAGGGAGTTTTGGTACAGCGCTAAAGTTGATCAAACCTCATCACACATCACCTTCAACCTTTCCACACATCCACAACCCCTCACCTTTTATTTCCACACCTTTGCCAAAGCCATTGGACTTACAGTCAATGAAGGCATGTCCGTTGTGCCCGCCAATGCCACGGTGAAGAAGGCTCTGGCTACCCTTCCTCCTCATGATGAGGATGACAAACCCTTCACCACCCAAGGTTTCCAAAACAAATTACTGATCAAAGTGAATTACTTTTCACCCATATGGAGGACGCTGATGCTGTACATTATGAAATGTCTAGGAGGAAACCAGGGGTCACATGATCAGCTTAATGGTGCTCAGCAAGCAATCACTTACAGCTTAATTTGGGGGCAAGATATAGGGGTCACCCACATACTTTACACTGACCTCATTGCAAAGCTGGAAAACAAAGGGAAAAGCATCGACTGGCCACCATCTGCTACACAAGATATCTCTCTTTCCTCATAGAGGATATGCTTGGTAAAACCTATACAAATAATGAACTTCACTCCTTATCTCCCTTTCGCATCACTCCACCCTCACTGAAGACTCCCTTGGAGGATGAAGTGCCTCCCAGCAGGCATATGATGTAGGTTGTTGGGTTACTCGTTGCTGATGGAGAGCCCTTGATCCCTCACAATAAGGTGAATGCTGAAAGACAAACTGACAAGTCTTTGTCCAAGACCTCTGTGCGGTCCACCTCTCAGCCCAAGGCGCCCAAGGACAAGAAGAAGAAGAGGAAAGACATCCCCCTTTTCCTCTGAAACCCCTTCTGTTAATCCTTCTAAGACGAAGAATACCAAGAAGAACCCATCCCCTTCTCTAGAGGATGTGGTTGAAGAGCCTGCCGCTGACAAACGACCAGAGTCTAGCGTCTCCCTGTCAGCAGAGACGACTAAGAACCTTCTCAACACTGATATCTCTCAGGTATTAGTTTGCCATTTTTTTTCTTCTCTTGGAGGTTCACATACAATCACTCTCAACATTTTGTATGAGAGAGTGATGAAGTCTTAGGGTTTGCCTCAACCCATAGAGTGTCTGTGTCAGCACCTAGAACTCTTAGGATTATCTGTACACTCTGTCTTAACACAAGGATATGATTCACTTGTGCTCATAACGCACCCTGATGATCCTTCACCCTCTGGACTGTGCTCTTGTCCATAACAACTTGAGCATGCTATAGGTCCCGACCCAGATTCTCTGCACCTCGCGTGGTCTCTGGGTCCCCTCATATGAAAAGAGTCCCAAAGAATTTATTCCTTGGGGGGGGGGGGGGGGGGCGAATAATCACCATCAGTCTTCCTAGGGGCAGCGATAAAAGGCGACCATTACCTTCAAATATGTCACAACTAAAAGAGTCCCAAAGAATTTATTCTTTTGGGGGACTGAATAATCACCCTCAGTCTTCCTAGGGGCAGCGATAAAAGGCGACCTTTAACTTCCATTAACTCACAATTAAAAGAGTCCCAAGGAGCAATCCTTCAGGGGGAGCTGGATAATCACACCCAGTTATCCTAGGGGCAGCGAACGGCGACCATTCACCACATAATTTTCACAAATCAAAAGAGTCCCAAGGGGTAATCCTTATGGGGGAGCTGGATAATCACACCCAGCTATCCTAGGGGCAGCGAATGGCGACCCTTCAACATATCTGTTTCACACTAAAAGAGTCCCAAGGAGAAATCCTTAGGGGGGGGGCTGGATAATCACACCCAGCTTTCCTAGGGGCAGCGAATGGCGATCCATAAATTCATATTTATTTCACACTGGTTACTAACAAATGTCATAACAGGCTCATAATCTTCATGAAGAACAACAAAATGATGATGCTTATTCCATTGTTGGTGATGATAATGCTGAAGCCCCCCGCATTGATTTGGATGCCATGTCAGACATCGACTCCATGCCAGAAGATGAGGTCTTTATCATTGAAGATGACCTGACCATTTCAGACTATGCTGATATGGATGCTGATGATGACCAAGTCACATCCGAATTAAAACCCATTTCCTTCCCTTCAATGGAAAATGTTCTAGAACTGGCTGCCAAGCAGCTATGGGACCAGAGGCTCTGTTCACCAACCACAGTTCCCTTCCCTACCTTGCCCAATGTCATGGAACTGGGGGCAATGAAACACTTGGAACATTTACAAAACCTCAAGCATGTCCATGTTCCTAGAATGAAAGATGTTCAGGAACTAGGCGCTGAGGATCTCTGGGTCAAGAGGGGAGACATCAGTAAAACCAAGCCTAAAGTCACAAATGATGTCATTCTCTCTGAATTACAAACACTCACCCATGCTGCTGAGGAACTCACCACCACCCTAGAGACTTTACTAACCTTATCTATGGAATCCTATATGACTGCACTGCTTCCACAACTGCTGAGAAATGCCTTGTAAACTCACCTCCCAGCAGTTCTAAACCAGAGTCTTCAGCAATACATACCATCAGTCTTTACCACAGCTGTGAAAGCAAATGTTGCTGCTATTACCAAGGCATCTGAGCCTTCCAGGCAACTTCTTCAAGAACTATTACAGGAGGAACTCAAAGAAATATGCTTATTTATTCATCAAGAATTTGTTAAGTTCCTCAAACCTGGATCAGGCACAGCTTCTGTCGGCGCTATGCCTGAGGGGGATAATTCAGCAACCTCCACCTCTGAAGAAGATGCAAACACTGCTCTACCTAAGGGGGAGCAATCACTTAAACAACCAGCAACCTCAAAAGTGATCCCAACACCAAAACCCATCAGATCCTTCAACCCCATCACTGAGGTAGCATGGGACAAGGGAAAAGGAATTGCCACTGAGGTACCTTAAACAACCTTACACTCCCTCCAAGAAGAAGGTGGATCCACAGCCAAGCACTCTGACTTGAACAAATTTAAAAGCGCTGATGAACCACCACTAACCCCAGAGCAGGAAAAGGCTCAAATCTTGGAACAAAAAAGGTTAGCAAACATTAGAGCTGCTAAAATCAAAAACAAAGAAGCTCTGAACAAACTACTCTCTCCAGCTGTAAAGGAAGCTCAGCTGAATAAGCTCAAAGAACTTGAAGTTAAAAGGAGCAAACTTCAAAAGGAATATGAGAGAATAGTAAACCAAAGAGCAGAGCCCGGTCAAATCACCAAGTACGCATGTTACACTGACAAAGACAAAAGAGTAGTGATGACCTTATGAAGAGAAAACCAACTGACCAACTACAAAGTCTTCAGTGACTTTAAACTCAAAGATCTGGGCCTCTCTGAATGGTTAGAAATGCTGTCTCTTGCCCAAAAGAAAACTGGGCCTGGTGCTGCCCAAATGATGAAAAACATTCAAGCTAAGCTGAATTGGGTAAGGGACACTTCAAAGAAGCTGAAGGTACCTATGCCTCCTCAACTATCACAACAACAATCATCTCAAGGACAAAGAAAAAGGAAAACCCAAATGGGGCCTCTGGTAGAAAAGATAGTCAATGAGAATATTGTTGTAGATGGAATGCACAGAAACCTGGTACTTCCCAAGAAGATCACCAAACCAGTGGGTGGCCAAGTATACTCAGAACCAGAGACAGGAATGGTCTTCATGAATGGTAATTGTGAGTATTGCTTTCAGCGGATGAATGAACTACATCTGGCGTCAACTATACAACTCATCAGACTCAAACATGGCATCCTAAGGAACTGCAAATTAGCTGATGATTTTGAGTTTGAAGTTGAGCTGATCATTAACTCTAGGAGTGACAAAGTTGAAGCTCATAGAATCTGTGATCAAGGCCTCGATCGCTGAAGAACCTTTTATTTTGTTTATGTTTACACCGGTAGGTGTTCTTGTAATAGACTAGGTTCTTTATGTTTAATAAAACTCTGAGGTGTGTTTGTTAAATTATGTGTAAGAAGAAGCTGTGTACTCACTTACAATAATTTTAGACTTAGTATAATTTATAAACAAATAGTGGGAGATTGTTGGGCCAATGAAAGTTTTAACTATGGCCCAGTCTAGATTTGTTTGAATTAGACTAAGTGTTAC
Organism: Glebionis coronaria; assembly: GCA_025667525.1. Lineage (NCBI taxonomy): Eukaryota > Viridiplantae > Streptophyta > Magnoliopsida > Asterales > Asteraceae > Glebionis > Glebionis coronaria. The sequence continues at coordinate 295,729,384 of CM046880.1, read as the reverse complement.
TGATCGCTGAGAGGACTAGCGACAGAGACCAGACCAGTGGAAGGCAAAGCCTCAGCTGGCACACCAGGAACATTCAAGTCAAAGACAACGTCAGAGAAGTCGAAGACAATCTGAAGTCATACTCACCAGCGATTATGGATAGCTGGGATGTAGATGGAATGTGCTGGTGTTCAAGGATCTCTGAGTTGACAATACTCAGAGATCACTTAAGAACCCTAAAAGTCTGATACAAGCAAAGCTTGTCCAATCCTTTATAGTTTAGGCAGGAGAATCTACGAAGTGTTTGAGCGGGACAAAATAAGAGATTCAAGATAAAGCCTAGTACGACCTAGTGGGACAAAAGGTGAACAGTTGGCAGAACTGTTCACCTAAAGTTGTTTAAAGGTATGTCTCGATTTGGACATGCATTTAATACGTTGTACTCTTCCATTCAGAAGATGACACGTATCAACTACTCTCACTAAGGAAGCAACCTCGTACCACTATAAATAGGTGTGAGAAAGAAGAATTAAGGTAACCTTTGTGCTTGGATAAATTATCTAAGTTATTTCTCACTTTGGAACCGCTGAGCCCTCAGCTGTCTACCAGCGTCTCATTGGTTCCCTTGTAAACTTGAGTCTCGAATCTAGTTTACTTGTTCTAGGGTTCATTTCTTATTGTCATTCAACGGGTGTATTCATAGCACTTTGTAATACTTTGTTTATAACAGTTAATAAAGCATTACGCGTTTGAAAAGTATTTCGTTGTGTTTTTTTGGTTATACGAGTTATAGATTCAACAATTGTCATATTATGGGACTTTCATATCGTAAAATCATAAAATCAACAAAAAAAGTCTTTATGTATTGAGAAAATACATTTGTGTATGAGCTATACACTTAAGCCCAAAACATTTTAAATCATTATTTCTACGAATTGATCAGACTCGTGTGAACAACATTTAGAAAATTATGGTTCAATAATTTAAAATTTTCTTATTTTAATGAGGGATCAGTTCATTTAAATAAGACAATAATAAGTTATATTATTTAAGCATAAATAGCTCATAACACAAATCTAAAAAACCAAATATTATATTGACGAAAATTGTGAAATCCTCGATTTCTTGAGGCGAATAAATAGAATGACGAGGTTTGAACGGATAACACATCTTTTATTTATTAACAACTTGTATTGTTTAAACTTACAAGACAAGCTTCACTGTTAACCATAAAAGAAAATACATAAAATTGAGAATATTTACAAATCAGCTTGTCTGCTATTTGGCTTTGTAAAATTCACAAATTCTAGTCTAGTGTCTAAATCTCTTCTTCTTCAGTTCCTTGATGGCATAAAAAAGACTTCATATATTGGGCCGATGTCTATTTGAATGTCCTCAATGACTAACTCTAGAATAGAAATCATCAATCGAGCTTGAACAATTTCTTCATCGTATATCAGTTGTCTTCTCTACAACTTGGACTTGGCTCTTTCAAAATATCCTTCTAGCTTCTTAAAGTCTCGTTGTATGATTCTCGGTCTTTCCCAAGTCCTTTAAGTTTATCTATAATATCTTCACTCAGGAAGAACTTCTTCATTATATGTATCATAAGGTTTATTCATCGAAAAATTGGAAATATTCTTCAGGGAGTCGTCAATAATACTTGCAGAATGCTCATCTTTTGAATCCGATAAGATGATAATAGGAGGAAGGAAGGAATACATATTTCTGGAGACGCCGATAAATATCATATCTTATTTATATTATATTACGTACTTTTAAACATAACATCATTTATGTCTAAACATAATATCTCTTATGCATAGGCATAATATCAAATAAGCATAAACTTACACATAATCACGAAGAATAGCAGTACAGTCCTCTACATCATTCTTGTAGCAACACTAGCTTTGGCACGGAGGACTTTCTTGAAACTATTTTAAAAAGTAGTTATAGTCAAGATTTTAATTCTTGTTCTCTATAACCATGGCTCTGAGTTCCAATCTGTAACACCCCCATTTTGACCTAATAGCAGCAGAATATTGATCTGGGGTATTACTTCATAGAACACAAATCATAATAATAGAAAACAACTCAAAAGAGTGACTAAATCAACTTTCTTTATATATCATTTAAAAATCAGAGTTTTATAATATGAGGTTCCCAAAATCTATGTCAATAATTTCAAGCTTGTGCCTCTTCATGTCATCCTTATGCTGCTCCATGCTATCAGTCATTAATTCATGAAATATATGCTTACAAGTCAACACAAAGGTTGAGTGAATTCATAGGTTTGTAATAATAGTTTTGAATACATGTCTATCAATTAAACAATAATTTTATTTCACTAAATTCCTGATATCAAAACTAACGGAATTCGCCGAAGTGACCATCATCACGGGATCTCATGACAGGTAACCTACATGTCCTAGCATTAATTCTAATAAAGTATGCTCGATTACCCCATGTATAGGTAGCAAAAAAGGATTTGTTACACCTAATAGATCTATTTACCCCATTAGCGCACACGGATGTGTTTAATGATTCATGAAATTTGGAAAACAAGTAACAGTTTGGACACTCGTACAATAACATATTTCAGTAAAATCATTTAGTTCAAAACACATGTATTCCAGTTTTAGCATATAGCCCCCTCACGGGGTTTCAAAACAATTACAAAACTTTAAAAGTGAGGCTATGAACTCACCTTGGCCTACGGAGTCTAAATCACGTCAAATATATATCAGTTACAGGCAACAACTTAGTCTCGCAAACCTGGATCAACATATATGTATATATATATATATATATATATATATATATATATATATATATATATATATATATATATATATATATATATATATATATATATATATATATATATATATATATATATATATATATATATATATATATATATATATATATATATATATATATATCAAGTCTTTGATTTTTAGTTTGATACTTTTAAGTATTAGTTATGTATTCTTTAATTAATATTAGGTTGTAATTCTAGCATCATTGTTCGGGTCATCATACTCAGAAGCTATTCTATAAACGTTTGAGGAGTAAGGGCACTTTAAATCGTAAACCCAACCACTCAGTCAGAACGTAATACCGAGATGAAAGATCATTATACAAAGCTCCCTACTAACATTATAACTTCATTACTTCCTTATATTTATAACTAATCTTCTTTACTTTAAAAATTGGCAAAAATAGCCCTTTTAGTTATACTTTGGTATAATTACACCCCTAAAGTATATAGTTTTAGTATTTGCATTTTAAACCCTCAATATTTAACCTTAGGACCTAAAAATTACAAATAGTTATTCTTATATATTTAAATTTCACAAAATGACACTTTTGGCCCAAAATGTTAAATAGTTTCAACAATGACATTTTTAGTCCTTATACTTATAAAAATTACATAACAACCTCAAAAATGAACCAAATGATCTATTATTTGAAAACAAAGTTTCAAAACATGTTTATAATCATAATAAAAACATTTCTTCAGATTTATAGCTTTTTAAATGGGTTTTTGCTTATTATTTCATGTAAATTACAAAACTAGCGTTTTAAGACATCTTTAACTTATAACTTCCATTTAAAATTATCGAATGACTTAATTTATTTTAGATTATCATTCTAACATCTTATTAACATTATAAAAACTCTAAGATAGTATTATAAAAAGATCAAAGCATAGCTAACATAGAAATTACCTAGGTAGCTCCAAAATGGCTCCTTATGGCTTTCTATGAACACTACTTGCTATCAAAGCTTCAAAAGCTTCAATGGCTACCTTATAGACCTGGTTTCTGGTCTTGGGGGATGTCCTAGGACATTTATAGAAGTTATTTGGAGAATGGGTATAGAGATATAGGAAACGGGGTACAAGTTTTCAATGTAAGGGTAAAGGACCTATTTATACTAGTTTTCAACCCTTAAGCTCCAAGTAAACTTATGTACTGATATCCTATGATTATAACACGTTCAAGGTGACTAATGTAAGCTATGTTTTGATTCATAAGGTCTAGGGATGACTATTGTTAGCTATAACCTATAAAAAATGGTGAAAAATTCCTTATAATGACACATTAGCTTTTATAAGTACAATACCATGTGTTCTTGTCAAGGAGGTGCTTCACCTACTTGTAAGTTATTCTAAATATCCCAAAATATCTGTTCCTAAGTTTTAATTTGAGAGGGAATGCGTTTGAATGTGTGTTTGGAGGGAAAAACCTAGCCGTGTTCAATTTTAGGGCTTGTAACTTTATACTTTGTAATTTTGGGGATTAAGGGCTTAGGAATGTGATTAGTGATGCATTAGGGTATACTTAGGGTTTATATATTTTTATTAGGAAGTTTGGGTCTTTGGTTTGAAGTTTAACAAAGGTTTGAATTGAAACTGGGAAGAAAACCTAGGCGGGTTAGGGTTTCTAATGATTTATGGTTAAGTCTTAGTAAAAGTGATTATCCTTCAATTAGATACTGATGTAAACTCATTTTATACTTCCTACATTGTCCTCAATGTGTTCATGAAGTCCCTACATTGGTTTTACTAAGTTATTCTAAGTAAACATGTCTAAAGGGTGAAAATACCCATTTGACCTAATTTACAAGCCATGCATTAAAATCTTGTACCTTGTGCATTAGGGTACTTGTACATTGTCTTAACATAAAATTATAACCTTATTGAAGTCCTATAGGTGTTGTAGACTTGTCCCAAAAGACTAGGTAGTGATTCCATGTAGATTTCTTAATATAAGGGTTTTTAGATCGTTAAGCCTAATGACTTTCTATCTGGGGTAATTAGGGTTTATATCTTAACGTAAGCTTATTTTAAGTCTTATATAGTATGTTTATGACTTCTAAGGTTTCTACATTCTTAGTTTAAGGGTTTATATTGGTTAATCATATCTTAGGGATAATTAAGTGAGCTTAGGGTCCTATGCTATGAAAACTTGTACTTTATGCTTTAATTATTTGTAACTTAGTTTAAGATAAATTTATTAACTTACTATGATACTTAGTCGAGTTTTATAATTAGTTTCAAAATATTAGACTCTAATTCAATGTGAAGTGGATTTTATATGCTAATCTTGGTTACTAGGTCTTAACTTGTAATTAGCCTTGGATTAGTGAATATTAGTGTTTTGTGATCAATTGCTTCTCCTTTATATGATAGATTATTATAATTATATTGTATTTGATACTTGTACATAGATATTATGTATTTATATGGCTTGAAACATTGTTTACTAAGGGTTTCTAGGTGATGATCTAGACTATTATGTACTTTTACGTGTACTTAGCTTTGTATAGTTTGTTTTTATCATTCTTAGGTATTATTATATCTTCAAAGTATAGTTTATAACTTGTTTATAATTCATAATCACTTATTCATATGTACTTTCCATTCAAATTTTACCATTCTTGAGTTTTCAACTCATTTAAAGGGATTCTAGGGTTTCTAAGAGAATTTAGGGCATCATAGTTATATTTGAGATGTTCTTATTATTATGGTACTTATAAGATCAATTTTAGAGTTTAGACTTGATATACATAAGATCTTCATATCTTATAGACACAAGTAGAATTGATAGTGTGAGTTGTGTGAGTTTGTGCACCTTGCTATGTAAGCTACTCACATAATTCATATAAGAAAAACAAACATTTTCACCATAAAAACAATATTATTTAATTAACAAGAATAATGTACATAATACATAGATGAATATACTGGGTTGTCATACTTGGTTGTGGTGACAACATTTTTATTCTTATGGCTTACGTGTGTTTGTTTACCAATTTTCACGCGTCACAAAAATGTTGATCATATTTTACTTTTGGTAAATTTCTCACAAGATCTTTATTAGCTAAATTTTGTAAAAGACCTATATTTATATGACCAAGTCGTCTATACCAAAGAGTGTAGGTATCATCTATAGTTTGCAAACAAATAGCGTCTTTTGATGAGTCAAATTTCATGACATATATATTATTTTTCCTAACTCCTTTAGCTATCTTTATTCCGTCTTTAGTATTTTACTACCATTTTCTTCAAACAAAACTTTGCATTTGTTACTACAAAGTTGACTAATGCTAAGTAGGTTAAATCCTAAGTTTTCGACAAGAGCAACATTATCAATGGTAATATGGTCATTAGAAATCATACCTTTGCCTATGATTTTACTATTGACGTTTCCACCAAAACTAACATTAACTCCGTCCGTTGATGTGTAGGTGCTAAAGAGATTCCTATTCCCCGTCATCTGTCTTGAACATCCGTTATCCTTGATCCATTCATCGGGTTCAAGTCCAACCTTCAATCATACCTACACATTATAGAACTCAAGCGTTTGGTCCCCATCGTCTCATGGGTCCGTTTGGGTTAAACATATTTCTCATGGCAATCCCGATTAGAGTATTGCCAAATACATCCCACGGTTTCAAATTTCCCATAGAGAACTGGTTGTGGTAATAATAGTTAAAAGGCACTTGACTATATCTACCTAGAACACTTTGATTACTTTTTGGAAATAGACGTTTGGAATAAGATTATCTCAGTTGATATTAGACGCTTCTAGTTCTATCATTTGTTTCCACATTTCTAAAACTTGTGTTATATCTTTCTGGATTGAATGGTTTAGGTTTTTTAGATACAACGACAAATTCAGCGTGATTTTTCCTTTGTTCATTAGACAGAACCATAGACCCTTTGACAGGGGCCGGACCCTTGTGCAAGGGGTCCGACGGGGTCTGTGGCCCTCTGTGACAGCAATTTTGGAATTGTTGTTTTGTGGTGTCGTCTTTGAGCTAGAAGCTATATTTTGTTTATCAAACCCCAACCCCGTTCTATCCTTTCTATCTTTTTTATAGTTAAGCATTTCATCAATTCAATTTGCGTTTTTGCTAAATTTTGCGAATTTTAGACTTTGTTTGGTTAGCGTTTCGTGACTGGTCTTTAACTTGTCTATTTCACTATTTAGTTCTTCATACTTTTCACATTTGGATGATTTACCTTTTTCTAATCTAAGTAATTTAGCCTTTAAATTATAAACTTCATTTTCTAATCTTTCATTTTTGGCCTTTAAAAGTTTATTTTTATTTATAATTATAAGACTTAGTTCACGCATTTTGTTATACTCAATTTGAAGTGTATCATCATCTAGTGAAGAAGAATAATAAGAGCAGTCGGGATGTACCTCATTTTTTCATGTGACATAAGAGCTAGCTCCTCCTTCTTGGATTCATCGCCTTCATCGTCACTTGTACTCCATGCTCCACTAACGAAAGCTTTACGCGTCTTTGGTTTTGCATTTGGACAACTACCAATAAAGTGATTGGAATCACTACATTGGAAGCATTTTCTTTCATCTTTAGGCTTCTTGATATCGAATGGCTTTCGAGACACTTTCTTGTTGACAAGTGGTTGCCTTACGAGTCTTCCTCGCCTTTTGAAAAATTTCTTAAAGTCACATACGACCATAGCATATTCTTCATCATCACTATCAGAATCTTCATCATCACTAGATTCCACGTGGGCTTTCAAGGCTAGTGATCTTTGTTTGTCTTTCTTTCCTTTGATGATTTTGTAATCCTTTTCCATCACCATTTCGTGCACTTTGAGGTTGCCGATAAGTTCGTCTAGTGATCGACTTGAAAGATCTTTAGCTTCTTCGATCGTCGTGACTTTAGCTCGCCAATTTGGATGAAGAGCCCTAAGAAATTTCCTAATAAAATTCTTGTTGGAGAAATATTCGTCAAGTGCTTTGAGTGATGTTATTGTTAGGACCTTTGGAATAGTTATTTGTAATAGGTAGACTAGGAGGTATGTAGTTCCTCCTGGTCCTAGTAGTAGTAGGAGCAACACGTGCTCGTGGTCTTTAGAAAGTCAAACTATATTATTTTGAGTATTCTGTTAGGATATGCATGAGATATGTTAGGAAAAGATATGCATATCAGTTTTACACGTTTTGGTTTATTGATGTATTAGGGTTTCCTTGTAGTATAAAAGGAACCTTAGGCAGAAGGGTTAGACACACCTTCATCAAACATTATTTTAGTTTATATTAATATTAGAAATCCTTAGCAAAGGATCAAGTCGTTATAGTTATTTTGTTCTTCTTGTTCATAGTATTTGCATTCCATACTTATACTGTGTGATTCATCTAGAGTCTCTCTGTGAATAGACTTATGATTACAGAAGTCGTTCACCGTTCCAAACAGGCTGCAAGATCCACATCTAGTGGACTCAAAAAGTGGTATCAGAGCCTGGGAGAGTCTCTGTACAAGAAGAATCAATTTTTCTTATTACTAACATCTTTGTTTAATCATGTCTGCCTCGAGTTCTACTCAAACAGGAGAAGATAGCACCCCTAAAACACAGCAACCTCAGCAGACCATTGCTATGGTTTCCAACACAAATGGAAAGTTTCCTCTTCTGAAAAAGGATGAGTATGATAGCTGGGCAATGAAGATGGAATGCTGGATCACCAACACTGATCAAGATCTTTGGAAGATTATTCTGAATGGAAACAGCAAGAGGTTTACTGGAAGAGACAAGAATGGTAATATTATTCTTCTTGACCCTAAAACTCATGAAGAAATCACAACTGTTCAGAAGGAGATCAAAGCAAAAACTATTTTGCTTCAGTCTCTTCCTGATGATCACATGGGTGACTTTTATCACCTGGATGATGCTAGAGAGATCTGGAACGGAATAAAAGCAAGTTTTGGTGGGAATGAGGAGTCAAAGAAAATGCGCAGATCCATGCTGAGAGATGAATTCACAGAATTCAAGATCTCAGAAACTGAAGGTATTCATCAAGGGTATGACAGGTTCCAAAAGATACTGAGCCAGTTGAATCAACTCAGGTCGAAACCTGACAATGGAGATATTAATGCAAGATTTCTTAGAGCCTTACCCTACTCATGGAATCAGGTGTTAATCTCTCTTAAAGCAAAAGGTGGCCTTGACTATCTTAATTTTGATGATCTGTTTTATAAGCTCAAAACCTTTGAGCCTCATGTGAGAGGATACTCAAGTGATTCTTTTCCTACTCCTGCTAACTCTACCTTTGTGAGTTCCATGGGATCTAGTCCCATGTCTTATGCTAGTAGCCCAAGCTATACTGTGTCTTCTCAGCATACTTCTACTCCTGAACCAAAAGCCAAGTCTGGTAGCATGGTAGAAGTTATTATGCACTCTTTTGTTGCTGATGTTGATCCACAACAGCAGCTTGCTTTTGATGACTTCAAACAGGTTAATAAACTTGACCTGGATGAAATGGATCTCAAGTGGCAGATGGCCATGCTCACTCTCCGAGTTCACAAGTTTAAGAAGAAAGCTGGTCGAAAGTTTAACTACAACCCAAGAGAGCCAGCAAGGTTTGATAGAAGCAAGGTTAGATGCTATAACTGCCAGCAACAAGGTCACTTTGCTAGGGAATGCCCTAACAAGAATGACCAGGAGAAGAACAGATATTCAGCCTTCAAGATTCAGGAGGTGAAGGATGACAAGAAAGCTTTGGTGTGTGTTGACTCTATGGTTAACTGGAGTGATCATCAGAATGCTACCTTGGAAACAACTGAACCTTCTTAGATGTGTTTGCAATGATTGCTGGGAATCTGTCTAATGCCGAGGAAGCTGAAGAGTTTGCTCTTATGGGCATCTCACCTCAGGTACAACATTGTCCTCTTGGTTGTCATGATAAATATTTAGAATTGTTGTCTCAATACAATGAATTAAATGAACAAAATGATAAGTATTTTTTAGAGGTTCAAGCATATAAGAATTCTTTAAAAACATTGGAACAACAAAAGAGGTGGCTTCAAGACACACAACGTGAATATGAAGATAAAATTAGAATTCTGAACATTGATTTAGAAAACACAACCAATATGCTTAAATACACTGAAAAGGTAAAAGATGACAGTATCAAGGATAAGCAAGACATGAAGGAAAAATTGGATGCTACACTTTTAAGATTTGAAAAATGGCAAAATGCACCTAAGAATCTTTCAAAATTAATTGATAGTAGCATGTCTGGTAGGACTAAGAGAGGGTTAGGATTTGATAAATATATTGATTTAGAAGATGTGTTTGATTTATCTTTTTCAAGTGTCTTTGATCCTGACAAGGAGGAAGAGGGAAAACCTAGCTACAATAGGTTTCAACCAACTGCAGCAATGCATGATGTCCCTCCACCTCTTACAGGAACTTTTATGCCCATATCTAGGCATAATGACTTGGATGGATCACAGATGCATGAGTCCCCAAAAAGCTCTACTAATACTAATGACTTTGTCTCTTGTACTTTTAGTGACAAAGCCAGTGACTCTGCATCATGTGGTTCAAGTGAAGAGTCAAGACCTACCAGCTCCAAGACAAATGACCCTGCTGCTACTAGTGCTAGGAAGAGTGAAGATAGAGTTGCTTCTACTTTAACTGTGTCTAGTTCTAGCTTATTGAGTACTATGAATACTGTTTCTCCTAGAGTTGTGTGTAATAAATTTAGCAGTATGAAACAATGTCATTTGAATAAAAGGTCGTTTAAAACATGTTTTGTTTGTGGGAGTAAATTTCATTTGATTAAAGATTGTGATTTTTGTGACCAACATCCTTCTGTTTATCAAGCATATCATGCTCCTGGTCCACCAGAAGTTGCTCCATATTCTTCTATAAGACTAAACCCATGTGCCCAATCTTTTTCTTCTTCTAGAAGGACCTCTCCTTTAGCTTCTGATCATTGGAGAAACAATGGATTAATCCCTAATAGACCAACCAACAACTATTTTCAGAACTTTAATCAGAATTATCTATTTAATTCAGACCAAATGTATTTTGGGTTGGGAAATTTGGGTACTGTTGTTAAGCCCTCAGTAGGTTGTTCTTGGTCAAACAATAACACCCATATGATGAATATGCAACCTAAGAACAATAGTGGATCTCATCAATCTTCTTGGCTATCTACTAAAGATCCACAAGGCAGGCTCAAACCTGAAAAGGTTTGGGTCCCCTTAAGACACTAACTTTTGCATATATCTTTTCTTGTTGTTGTAGATTACTCCATACCAAGATCCTACTCTAGGGATAGTTGATAGTGGATGCTCTAGGAGCATGACAGGGAATAAAGGACTTCTATCTAACTTTGTACCATTTCAAGGCGGAAAGGTCTACTTTGGAGGTGGTGAAGGAAGGATCACTGGCAAAGGAACGATTCAGACACCTAACCTTAAGTTTGAGCAGGTCTACTATGTGGAAGCACTTCAACACTTCAACTTGATCTCTGTCTCTCAGATTTGTGACAAGAAGCAGTTTGTCCTCTTTACAGATACTGATGCACTGGTGTTATCCAAAGACTTTAAGCTCCCGGATGACTCACAAGTTCTACTCAGAATCCCTAGAAGACACAATCTCTATAGTATCAAGCTGAATGAAGTTAATCCTACTGGTCAACTAGCTTGTTTGGTTGCTAAAGCCTCAGAAGATGAAGGCACTAAATGGCACAGAAGGATGGGACATGTAAACTTCAAGACCATTCAGAAATTAGCAAATCTGAACTTGGTCTTTGGTTTACCTCCCAAAACTTTCAGAAATAACATCAATTGCCTTGCATGTAGCAAAGGCAAACAACATAAAGCATCCTTCAAGGCCATTACTGCTCTCAGCCTTATAACTAAACCATTGCAGCTACTACACATGGATTTATTTGGTCCTACCTCCATTAGGAGCATTGACCACAAACAATACTGTCTTGTGGTAACTGATGGGTATAGCAGATTCACGTGGGTTTTCTTCATGGCTGCCAAAAGTGAGACCTACTCAATTCTCAAGGACTTTATTACACTAACTGAGAATCAGCTATCCAAGAAGGTAAAAGGTATCCGATGTGATAATGGAACAGAATTCAAAAATGCAGACCTCATAGCACTTTGTAACTCTAAAGGTATCAAAAGAGATTATAGTGCAACAAGAACTCCTCAACAATATGGTGTTGCAGAAAGGAAGAACAGGACTCTAATAGAAGCTGCGAGAACAATGCTTGTCGATTCCAAGCTTCCAACCATGTTCTGGACAGAAGCTGTCAATACTGCAAGTTATGTCTTGAATAGAGTTTCTATTACCAATCCTCACAAGAAGACTCCTTATGAGCTACTCACAGCTAAAGTACCTAGCATTGCTCATTTGAAGCCATTTGGGTGTCCTGTCACTATTCTGAATACTAGTGACTATTTGGGGAAATTTGATGGCAAGGCAGATGAAGGATACATAGTGGGATATTCAGCTCACTCTCAGGCTTATCGTGTCTACAATCTCCAAGCCAAGCGAGTCACTGAAACTATTAATCTCAGGTATTTTGAGGAGAAGTCAAACATCCAAGGCAAGGGTCCTGAATGGTATTTTGATATTGATTATCTTAGTGATTCATTAGGATATTTTCGTTTCAAAACTAACCAAGATGCAGGTCCATAAGTGTTTGCAACTTCTAGTGCAGGTGCTCATTCTAGTTTTTCGGACTCAGATGAGGAGGATGATATTTTTGTTGTTCAATCATATTCCACCATAGTCTCTCCAAATGCCAATGCTAATCCTAGTGATGCTTCTCCATCATACATTTTGGACTCACAAGGAGCTCTTGACACATTGCTCAAGCAACAACAAGATGCTACTACAGCAGCTGCTCAAGGAGGCTTTGAGTTTCCCTTGAGTCCTCCTGCCATCCAAGTTACTCCTAGTACTCCTAATGTTACTCCTAGTGTAATTTTAACACCTATTGGTAGTCCGGTTAGTGATCCCACTTCCTCAACTAGATTCTCTTGTCCTTCTGACCTGGGAAACTATCAAAAGAAGTCTTCTACTAAGCTGGATGATATTCATAAGCAACCTATAGATGGCATTTTCGACTCTGCTTCATATGATGATGACATTGTTGGGGATCTTAATAACTTGGCACCAGAAGTGGATGTACCTTCTACTCAAGCTCAGCAGACGCATAAAGACCATCCTACTACTCAAATTATTGGAGATCCTGGTTCTACTGTCAAGACTCACAGAATGCATAAGAAAGCAACGTCTGGTCATCATGCTCTTGTGAGCTATATTGAGGACCAAAAGAGTAATAATCACACGGACTTTCTACACTATTTGTTTGCTTGTTTTCTTTCACATGTGGAACCTAGATCAATCTCTCATGCTCTTGAGGATCAAAGTTGGGTGGAGGCTATGCAGGAGGAGATGCAACAGTTCTTGTTTCAGAATGTTTGGATCCTAGTTGACTTGCTAGATGGAAAGACAACAATTGGTACCAAATGGATTCTCAAAAACAAGAAAGATGCAATGGGTATTGTGGTGAGAAATAAGGCTAGGTTGGTTGCACAAGGTCACACACAACTTGAAGGCATTGACTATACTGAAGTTTTTGCTCCTATTGCTAGGATTGAGGCCATTCGTCTGTTTTTGGCTTTTGCTTCTTATGTTGGCTTTACGGTTTTTCAGATGGATGTCAACAGTGCATTTATCTATGGCAAGATTGATGAGGAATTTTATGTCACTCAACCTAAGGGCTTTGTGGATCCACTTCATCCCAAGAAATTTTACAAGGTGGTCAAAGCTCTATATGGACTTCATCAGGCTCCTAGAGCTTGGTATGAGCGTCTTTCCACTTTCTTGTTGAAACATGGCTATAGAAGAGGCACGATTGACAAAACACTATTTCTTAAGAGGAATACCAAGGACATCATCCTTGTTCGAGTATATGTGGACGATATTATCTTTGGTTCTACTAAGAAGGAATGGTGTGATGAGTTTGAACAATTGATGAAGGGCGAATTCCAGATGAGTGCTATGGGAGAACTTACATTTTTCCTTGGTCTTCAAGTCAAGCAACAGTCAGATGGAATCTTCATAAGTCAAGACAAATATGTTCATGAGATCCTTCATAAGTTTGATGTGGAACATCTTAGACCTGCAGCAACACCTTATGAAGTAACTAAAGTCAAACTCAAGAATGAGCCAGATCCTCCGATAAATGTTCACATGTATAGGTCAATTATTGGCTCACTCATGTATTTGACTGCATCACGTCCGGATATTATGTTTGCAGTAAGTGCTTGCTCTAGACATCAGGTGGCTCCAACTGTTTCTAACTTGAATGCAGTCAAGAAAATTTTCAAGTACATCAAGGCTCAACCCAAGCTAGGCTTATGGTATCTTAGAAAATCACCTTTTGTTCTTGAAGCCTATAGTGATAGTGACTATGCAGGTGCTAATAATGACAAAAAGTCTACTATTGGTGGTTGTCAGTTTTTGGGTCGAAGACTTATCTCATGGCAATGTAAGAAACAGACAATAGTAGCTACTTCTTCAACAGAAGCCGAATATGTAGCTGCTGCTAGTTGTTTTGGACAAGTCTTTTGGATACAAAATCAGATGTTGGATTTTGGGTTCAACTTTATGAACACCAAAATATTCGTTGACAATCAAAGCACTATCTGCATTGTGAAGAATCCTGTTTTTCATAAACGAACAAAACATATTGAAATTAGGCACCACTTTATAAGGGATGCCAATGAGAAGTTGATACAGGTTCTTAATGTTCATACGGATGATAATGTTGCTGATTTATTGACTAAAGCCTTTGATGGTCCTCGGTTCAACCACTTGGTGGTTCACATTGGAATGGTCAATCCTTGAGACCTATGATTGAGGGGAGGCTAAGCCTAAGGGGAGGCTTAGTGTACATATTTTGGTGCACAGTCTAACATATGGTAGTTTCTAACAACAGGTTTTATGGGTATTTGTGGTGTGTGCTACTTCTAGTGGAAGATTTTAGTCACTTCTGGTGGCAGTTTTCAGCTTCTAGTGGGTACAAACCCTTTATTGTTATTGATGGTTGGCTTCTAGTGTTGGTTTGAGTCACTGTTCACTTTATTGACTTTTATTGACCACTTTGTGCTCTTGGTGTTGACCCTTACGCGTTTTGAATTTTAGTCAACGCAAGTTACTTCTGGTATATATCTTAGTATTTAACTTTGGTAACTGGGATTTGCAAATAAAGATAAAAGGGCAAGTGGTTACTTTTGCATTAACTGCTTAATTTGAAAGGGCAACCCACATTATTAGGGGTCAATGAACAGTTACATGACCATTATTTATGGTCAAATCCCACCCTTGACTCTTTCATCCCAACCATAACACACACATACGCTCCTAGTCTTTCAATCTTTAATCAATCATCTTCCATCACTTCCAATCATCACCAATGGCTGCTCTCTAATTCAAACCAGATCATAACAAGGTGGCATATCTTGGAGAAGGTCCTAAACGAGAAGAGTTCGCTGACATCATCGAATTCATTGAGGCTTCAAACCTCAGGTATGCTTTTACGGTTTGCCCGACTCTCTATGATAGTGTTATTCGCCAGTTTTGGGCCACTGCCCACCTTGTGGATGTTTTGGGACGCCCACTTGAGCTCCATGCTACCATAGATGGACGTTCATATGTGGTGTTTGAAGCTTCTATTAGGTCTGCTCTTCATCTTCAGGATGAAGGTGGTGTTGTCTCCATCCCTAATTCTGAGGTATTGGATGGGATGGCTGAACTTGGTTATAATCATGGGGGAAGTTTAACTTCCAGAAAAATAGGTTTTCCCCCCAATGGAAGCTCTAGTACACTTTTTGATTCATTGCTTAAGCCCAAAGTCTGGAAGTTGGGATGCATTTCCCATTCCTTTGGCTACTGGTTTGATTTGCATTACACAAGGTCGTGTGTTTAATTTTTCTCGCTACTTGTTTGATGGAATGGTTTGCAATCTTAGTAGTACTGGCTCTAGGAAGAAGTTTTAATGTACCCTAGGTTCTTGCAGCAGGTTCTTATGTGCATACCTAGAAATAGGGAGGAATATGATACCCCTAAGCTTAGTTCTAAGGTGTATTCGAATATGGCACTTGGATTTAAGAGTGTTTGGAGGCCTCTTACTGATGTTATGTTGGGCCTTGCCCAAGGGGATCCTAATGTGATTCCTTCGGCTGGTGAAGCCGAGGAGGAACTTCCATTAGGGGATGATCCTATGGAGGAGGAGCATCATGCTACTGGTGAGCCTCATTGGAGGTGGAGAAGCCAACTAAAGAAGTGGTGGTTGAAATGCCATCCACTTCTAAGGCTGCCCCCTCTTCTCTGCCACATAATTCCCCATTTGTTGATACTCCCCCTTCTAGTCCAGCACCACATTCTGCTGAGAAGTCATCTAGCTCTCATGCTCATGATGATGACCCCTTTGTTGCTTCTGGTCCCTATGATGCTTTTCCCGATCCAAGTCCTCTTGGTGGGGAAGCGGAGGAACCTGTTTCACTAACTTCTTTGCTAGCTCTCATGCACAGGTATTACGCGAGGATTGTTTCTTTGGAGAATGATATGAATCAGCATCGCAAGCTCACCCAGGACTTTGTCCTTCCATTGGCGAACAGGATTAAAGCTTTGGAGTCGCAGCAGAGGAGACAAAAGAAGAAAGTTGTTCTTTCTGATTCTGATGAGGATATTGAGGAGGATGGGTTAACTCTATTGGCAAAGGCTGCTTTTGCTGATAAGCCGTATGATGATTTGCCTGTTCCTCCTAGTCCATCAAGTATCCCTACTGCTTCTGCTGATACTCGACCAATGGAGGATACTGTTGGTCCTGCTGCTGGTACTTCTGCTGGTCCATCTGCTGGTCCGTCTCATGATCCTAAGGGGAAAGCCCCTATGACTGATGCACCCTCGCCTTCAAGAAAGCGTACTCGCAGACAAGTCGAGGAAGAAAGGTTGGGGAGGAGGCTGCACAGCGACTGCAAGTAGAGATCAATCAACAATCTAGGGCTGAGGAAGAAGCCCTTCAACAGCAGAGGCGTGAGCAATTGAGGCATGATGCCATGCATTGGGATGATAATGATTGGATGCGGGTGCTTACTATTCTTACTTCTGATTACTCGCAGTTTACTGATCTTTTGAGCGCTGATGTGAATCAACATAATTGTATCCCACGGGCAATGGTCTTAATGCGTCAACAACAATTGTCTCTTGTTGCTCAGCTCCGTGAAAAGCGTCGTAATAGACCTTTGTCAAGAACCGAGGAGAGGAAGTTAATGCAACAATATGTCAAATATCAGTCGGCTGCTTACTTTAATGTTGGATGGACTTGCGAACGGGTTAGGGGATTGTCCTTTGACGAGCTTAAGGATCTGTACCAGAAGATGATCAAGCGTCAAAACAAACCGGTTCCTAAACGCTTTATCTATCGCCCTCCTCCAAGAGTTGTTCCCACTTCTCAGCCTGCTGCTGCTCATGTTTCTTCATCTGGTGTTCCTCCTGTTACTACCGGTGTTCCATCTGTTGCTGCTACTTCTACTGTTGGTCCTACAACCACACATTCGGTTGTTCATCCCACTCCATCTCCGGTTCCTACCACCACCAATGCTACTACTTCTACCCCTTCTACTCCTGTTGTGGAGCAACCATCGCCACCGGTGACTGCACCACACCCTACCTCATCAGCTGGTGCAGCAGCATTTGATCCTATGGTTAGTCAAGGTCTTGCGTCTACTCATGCTGATACTACTGCTGCTGGGAAGGTAAAAATTGAATCTTCTTCTGGTGTTCCTTCACCTCGTCGCTCAATTAGAAAGAAGAAGGCTCGACGTGGTAAGTCGGTTCCGTTTGAGAAGCGTGATCCTGCCAACCTTATTGATGCCGCTTCGGATAGTGAGACAGAGTTACCCATGGGTAAGGGGTATATTGTTGCTTGGGAGGTTAGGCCATCCCCGATTGTTGCTGGTACATACACTCATAAGATTTCAACCAATGCTGGTTATGTTCGCTATGTCTCGGGACTACAAAGTATTTTGACATGGGTGGACCGGCGATATCTTATGTTGTTATATGGGTTGGTGGATGCTGGTATTCCTGCCTCTCAGAGTGAGGTGGCCAACTGGCCTGGTTTGACAATCTGGGGTGACTTGAAGATGATGCTCGATTCCCCTTTTGATGCTCCTCAGTTTGGTGTCTAGAGAGATCAGCCTCGCTGTGTGATCAAGAGGTGGAAATTATATGCTGGGTGTGGGGTTCATTTATTGGAGTTGGAGACTGGTGCCATAGTGTTTATGCTTACGGATATGGAGTATCCATTGACGATTGCTACTATGGAGGCTATGCTGGAATGTCATCTGCAGATATCCAATGCCCCTTCTGGGAATGAGTCTACCATGGCTACTACTTTGGTGGAAGGAATTCAAGCCCGGTTGCAAGCTGACAAAGTTGCAACGTCTGGTAGGTGATGGGTATGTTTTTCTCTTTTTGTGATTATACTGACATTCGTTTCACCAATCTGTACAGTGATTGGTGACTTACATTATAGTTAATAAAAAAAATAAAAAAAATAATACTTTTTATATAATATTTGCTTATACTTTAAATTTTGATGGAGTTTCACACTTGTACATAATATAATCTCTGCTTATACTTTTCCATCATAAATTGGTGTTCATTTGACTGTTTCACACTTGGGCTGTTTTGGAGTTACTTCTGGTGTTGGACCTGGTCCACACAACAAATGGTGTTCAACTCACCATGTTTCACAGACAAGAAAGAGTTGATTCACCATGAGGGTACGGCTCTGGTGTGATAGTCAAATCCGTTGATGGTTGCCAGGTTACCCAAAACTGGATGGTTTTCACTTGCCATGGTCCTCGACTGAAAAGTGGCTAATCCAAGGGGGTACGGCTCTTGGTAAAGATTTTCTCAAATCCGTTGATAGTTGTAATAGCTTGCTCAAAGCTATAGGGTTTTCAGCTCACTGATGCTTAATTGCTGAGAGTTGGCGAGTCTAGAGGGGTACGGCTTCTGGTAAAGACATATCAAATCCGTTGACAGCTGTGATGGTTTGCCTAAAATCATCAGGGTACCCCCACTCACCATTGATTCACGTTCTAAGAGTTGGGCTGGGTTCTGGTCTCCCAGGGTGATGCTTATTCCACCATAAAGACTGGCTAGCCCAAGAGTGAGCAGGTACTTGGTAAAGGCTCATAAAATCTGCTCATGTTGCTGTGAATACTTAACAAGATGCAGATTTGTTTCAAGCTTTCAAGAAGCTTCTAGGTGTCACTTGTTGCAGCAGTCTTTGTGTTCCTTGTTTATGCTGATGGTTATGATGTTGCTGTTCGTTTTGTTGTTTCAATCCTCAAGCTGTTTTGCAAGATTTACCAGGAAACTTGAACTCAACATGTCAAATTCAAGTTTAGGGGAGGATTGTTAGGACCTTTGGAATAGTTATTTGTAATAGGTAGACTAGGAGGTATGTAGTTCCTCCTGGTCCTAGTAGTAGTAGGAGCAACACGTGCTCCTGATCTTTAGAAAGTCAAACTTTATTATTTTGAGTATTCTGTTAGGATATGCATGAGATATGTTAGGAAAGGATATGCATATCAGTTTTACACGTTTTGGTTTATTGATGTATTAGGGTTTCCTTGTAGTATAAAAGGAACCTTAGGCAGAAGGGTTAGACACACCTTCATCAAACATTATTTTAGTTTATATTAATATTAGAAATCCTTAGCAAAGGATCAAGTCATTATAGTTATTCTGTTCTTCTTGTTCATAGTATTTGTATTCCGCACTTATACTGTGTGATTCATCTAGAGTCTCTCTATGAATAGACTTTTGATTACAGAAGTCGTTCACCGTTCCTAACAGGCTGCAAGATCCACATCTAGTGGACTCAACAGTTATAATAGTATTAAACCGAGCAAATCCCACATCAATTGACTCTTCTTCAAGGATAGAAAAATGTTCATATTGTTGAACAAGTAGATCAATTTTGTTATCCTTGACTTGTGAGTTTCCTTGATGTGTGACTATGAGTGAGTGCCAAATTTCTTTGGCGGTTTGACACATAAATGTTATTTCGTATTCTTTTTTTTGGTAAGGCATTGCAAAGCATCATTTTGGCTTCATTGTTTTTAGCCAACATTTTCTTTTGATCCTCGGTTTGTTTTTCGCGAGGAACGAACTCAAATTGGTTAGTAGTAACATTTCTCACTATTGGTGCATAATCACCTTCAATGATTATATACCAAAGATCTATATCCTTAGACTTTACGTTAGTTTCAAAATGATTTTTCGAATAAATGAAACCATCGGTTTCAAAGAGTGGTGGTCTTTGTAGAGAGTACTCTTCTTTGTAATTTAAAGAATTCATGGATCGATTCAAGTTTTAAAGTTAGAATATACTTTTTAGATCTTGAGTACATAGCTCTTGATGCCAATTGTATAAAACTAGAAGGGGGGTTGAATAGTTTTTACCGATTAGTTTGAGTTATTTAGAAACATTTTCTTGATTGCAAATAGATATAGATGACGTGTGAATTAGTAATGCAAATGAATTGAGACAATAAATAAACAAACCACAATGCACGACGATTTATAGTGGTTCGGTCTAGCAAGATCTCACTTATCTTTCCCCTACTTCAACTCCTCGAGTATCCACTCGAGAGTTCTACTTCACTAGCAATCGAATCTCCTTTACACCAGTGGAGAAACCTTCACTTACAAGCTTACAATCTTTAACGATATCGAAGTTTCAGATTTCTTGTTCTAAAGACATAAAAACGCCTTTTACACTTCTACATTTGTGGTTATAACACTAACCACACTTTATACAAGTAGATAGATGAATGGGTACAACAATGATGATAGTGTAGGTAACACTTAACACTTTCACGCAATGTGAAGCCTTGAAAGATCAAAGCTTAGACTAGAGGTTTTCTCGTGACCGATCTTTATATGAACAAGGATCTAATCACAAGCAGGAAGAAGATAGACAATGTAGACTAGAATGTTAGATATATACTGAGATTAGAGAGAAGTTTTGAGATAAAGGGGTGAGTTAGAAGCTTGGACAAAGGCTCAATTTATAGGCAAAATGCCAGACCCCACGGAACCCGTCGGCCCTTCACCTTTGGGTCCGCTGGGGTCCGACAGGTCTGGCTTTTGTTGCCTCATAAATGTTTGTCCAAGACTGCAAGCAAGTATCAAATCTATTTTGTTTGACTTAAGAAATCTGACATAAAAATTCAACTTTGACTATGTGGAGTAAATTTATATTTTTCCTTTTATGTTTATACAAGTTGTGTATACTTTTCTAAAAAAACATTGTTGTATAAGTTCATGGATTTAGAGACTTATATTGATGCTTATAATTATAAAAGAAGAATATGTTTGATGTTTTGTCGTTAATAAAACGTTAAGCATGATTAAAACGTAAATATCGTTTTAATGTGATATTTGCATTTACAGTAGATATTCAACTCATTGAGAAATGTAGCACATCTTCAATAATAGTCATGAAGTGACTCCCTTGTGATGTATGCAAACCTATCAAACATATCATATAGTTTACACTCGCGTTCCTGTTTGGACAACGAAGTGCCTTGCATCAAAGTACTAATACGCTCCCATAGTTCCTTTGCAACTTCATGATGACTCACGAGGACATAGATATCTGGTGGAAGACCTTGTAGAATGATGTTGGTAGCCTTAACGTTACACTTGGATTGAATTTGATTTTCCGGTGTCAGATCAGTGAATTTCTGAGGTCGAGTCACACCATCTACTTCAATCGTGCCCCAATCTAATGGTCCGTTCAACACCGAGTCAAGGATAAGCCTTCCGTTTGGTCGATTTAACATATATAGCCTCAAACGACTTTTCCAAGACTTATAGAGCTCTTTGATAAGCATAGGTGGACGGTATCAGTACCCAAGATAATTGACAAATCGGAATGAGACGACATTGATGAAGTCATCTTATGTATCACTATAAATAAGGATTACTTTGTTGATCGAGCAATGAAAGTAATTACTTGTGTTTGTGAATTAAGAAAAATGCGGGGATTTTAATTTCGTGGAAAAACCGAGAAATTAAATTCGCGGAATTTTACAAACCAACGAAAAACCGTAAAAATTCTTAAGTCCTTGTTTGTTGATGTAGATTAAAGGTGAAAATTCTTCTTAGTTTGCTTTGAGTTAAAATAAATCAGATTGTAACTTGATTTTTCGAAAGTCCAAAACTTTGAAATGCCAATAAAATCCTAAGTTGCTAACCTGGTTTCCTCAAATTCTTAATCCGGTTCTCTAAAATATTCGTATCCCGGTATTCAGAAAAGTCGTATCCCGGTCTTTTGGAGACTTTGTATCCCGGTATATAATGAAATTATATCCTAGTCTTTTCAAAATCCGTTTCTCGATTCTAACAGCCTCGTATCCCGGTTTTAACAAAATCGTATCCCGGACTTTTCAACATCCGTATCCCGGCCTTTTCAAATGTTCGTATCCCGGTTTTTGGAGACTCGCTATTCTGCTTCTAAAAAAATTCGTATCTCAGTAATCGGAGACTCGCTATTTCAGTTCTAAACAAATTCGTATCCCGGTTTTTGGAGACTCACTACTCCGGTTCTAATATAATTCGTATCCCGGTTCCTAGGGTTTTCAAAGACCGGAATAACGATGCAAAAAACAATCTTTCAAAGACGGGGGTCTTGATCTTTTCCAACGAAACGAGCTGTACAACCAAGTATTATAACCTTCAAAGAACCATAAAAATGCAAACTTTTTCAAATTTTTCGTCGAAAAATTTAAATCAAGATCTGTACTTGCTCTAAAAGGGTTTAACGAAAAATCAATCCAAACAAGATTTTTTGTGTGTTTTTAGCTACAAAATGAAAACCAAATCAATACTAGAAGATAGTAGATTATTTGTAGGAAGTTTTAGCAAATAAACATAAAAACAATTTTGGACGTGAGGTATATATGCGTATATATCTCGATATCACCCAAAAACAAACAAAAGAACAATATCTTTCATCCCATGTCTCTTGATACCAATTGTAAAATATGGTAATTCAAGATCTAGAATGAGGTGGAAAGTTTTTCTAGAGAGGGAAAGTTAGAGAGAGAAGTAGAGAGAAATGTGTGAAATATTATATGAAAAGTGAAACCAACCAGCACCATCTCTATCAAAGGAGACGGTATTTTCACCCAAGCCCACAAGATGGGCTTGAGCCATCGGTCCATGACATGCCATGGACCGGGTTTGCTTTATGTTATATTACTAACTAAACTATGAGCCTGTAACTATATTGTTGGAGTGACCGAGTCTTCTAACTAGGAAAACTCTACTTCCAACACATGTATCCAACAGATTCTGAACATGTTAAAAGTCGTCTAAATGTCATATTAATATTATATCAGATAAGGCATCTCATCTCCGTACCTCAACATATTTTGTGGTGTCAATTTCTTCTATAGTGTCAAATGTTGATTCATTAGGACACACATATATTGTTGAGGGGGAGCACCCCACAAAGTTCCATGATTCATGCAATGTACACATTTTCCTCTCCTAGTCGATTCTAAAAATTGTCATAGTTTAATCAATTGGTAACTAAATATCAATTTTTTATAATAGAGACATGGGGAGAAAAAGTGATTAAAATGTAATATATAAAAAAATGTGATCTTAAAGACTCAAGTGAAACTCTTCCATTCACATTCTAAACTACTTCGAATATCGATGTATGTGTGTAGGGGGAGTATTTCGGAATTGTAAACTTTCAAAGTGTAAAAAGTTTTGATTTTTATCAAACACTTTAATTGGTTTTTCAATGGTTTTTATGGTTACGTTCTATACCCGAACAATCTACTATCTCACGAAAGAACGATGGAGTCAAAAGGTGGTTTAGGGTAGGAAACTAAGTCATATGATCCACCTAGAACTGGAGGGATCTACCCAAGGACATTCCACAACTAGAAATAGTTATCCTCGGGAAAGATGGAGTTGAATGTGAATGAAGCTGAATGCAGACTAATTACTTAAGCTAGCGCTGGAACAATCACAACAAGGTGCTAGTGATGACGTATTAGTAAGCATTAAAGGGGTTAAAGGATCTATGCAACTTAGGCAGAAACCGGGTCAATACATCTACTATAAAAATCACAAAGATGATTACTGATACTGAAGACAAGTCATCATGGAACCAGTGATGCAATGCACATCCTTTCCCTAGCCATTCGGGTTTCTGTCAAAAGAAACCTGTCTCATTGTCAAAGAGATCAACACGTTATCTATCAAATTTCTCACTCCGAGTTAGTTGGTATTGAAAAGGTGGCAGTCAACTCAAGCCTTTGATTACTAAAACCAAAACGCACTTATTGAGTCTAGAGACAAAAGAGATCAATTTATCATCTCATTAGGACACAATCAATGTAACACACTTGATGTTCATCATCTAGAACACACGTGTTAATGAAGAGTCCTACACATTATCCTTGTGATATTGCCAGAACATCTGAGTGATACGATTCACGATGAAGATAGAAATCTTGCTTGAGTCAACATTAAACAATCTCATGGTAGGTAACTTGTGCGATTCTACACAAATCAAAATTGTGGTAACTGGAATGCAACTAAGTTTATATTCTTAAGTGATTCAAACTTAATTCCAGGTTTCTTCGCAAAATCCGCGTGATCTTGCCAAAACATTCAAGGTGACACTCTTTCGTTTTCATAGTGACGAATGGAAATCCTTCTAGTGTCAACATCAAACAGCACTGTGGTAGGTGACTTGCAAGATTCTATATGAATCGAGCTTGTGACAAACTAAAAAAAATGATACGATTCTTAATTGAATCAACCTTGTTCCAGGAATCTGAATTGACGACTCTAATCAGACGGATAACTTATCCTAATGATTAACTCTTTACGGCCGCAGACTGCTTTGATACGGTCGAGTAAAGAGAACTGGCTAGTACAGCCGGGAAACCCTTTCAAGGAGGTTCTTAAATGAATCTACTCGATCACAGTTACGGTATTTAATACTGTTTAACGGTCTTCATCGACCGGAGGTAAAACGTTACCGAATTAGGGCGAAATGTTCAAAGCCATTTCGTTCGTGTCTAAATATGTTGTTGCATATCAAGAAGGTGACGTAGCTATGTACTAACCGAAGTCGTCTCCATATGTTCATGCTAAAAGTTAAAGACTTCCGCAACTCTGATAATCAATATATTCCTCAAGGTCTAACTAGAACTAAGTATGTATGGAAGATTGTTAGCCTTTCGAAATCAACAAAGTATAAACATGTCGGTTTAAAACTCACAAGAGCACAAGATGACGATAATCAAGATAGTCAAGGATAGAATGAAGATCTCACGCACTCAAAGTCAAAAGACAAAGGCTCAAGATAAAGATCACACAAGGAATGAAGGAACAAATCCGTTACAAACAAGATCAAGACCAAGATACAAGACCTAAGAAGGCAAAGATCAAAGTGAAATGAAGATCACCTCCACAAGAATGTTTTTAGTCAAACAAGCGCTTGAAGTGTTTTAAGATGACCGATACATTGGGGGAGATTGTTAGCCTTATATTTTATATAGTCAAACAAGTATGTAATAGGTCATCTTAGTCGTTATAGGTCTTGTTTAGTAAAAGGCTAGTCGGGATAACCGGGCTTGGACTTTAAGCTAATATTGTCTAAGTTAAGGGCATTAAGCCCAAGATAAGCCAAGCCTGGCCCAAGGAAGAAAGCCCACGAACCCTTTAAGGTGTGGCACTATAAAACCCTCTTACATGTGTAGAAGAAAGGTTGTTGGTTCTACTCTTTCTCTCTCTAGTTTCAATCAGTGGTTCTATTTTCGTTCTATTTTCTCTCTCTTATTCTCTCTACTTTCTTCAACTAAACAATATGTGATGGATTAAATAGGGATAAAATTTTGTGATCAGATAATCGGTAAGGGTTTTAGAGTTATGTGAATCGTACCTTTTGTGGAACTTATAGGGTTCCTTCTATAGCCGATGAAACCCTAATCGGGCTTACCGAATTGTGCGGCCCAAGGAGAGGATGATTACCATTTATACATAGATCCTTATCTTCTAAATGAGGAGAGTGTATATCCTCTCAACTTTGATGAATCATAGTCATAATTAAACTATGATTCTGTTTGAATCTGGCCGCGTGCGGCCACAGTGCGGCCCAAGTAAGACCGTGTGCGGAAACCTTCCATTAAGCTTAGTGGGCCTATGTTGGTGCCTTGAATGTATTCACAATAGATTGGGTACGGGTAGTACCCGTGGTTCGGGCTCATGACCCGACTTAGGACTATACATCATCAAATATATTTTAAGAAATCTTGAGCAACCTTCTTTGATACCAATTGTGTAAAACTAGAAAGGGGGGGAGGTTGAATAGTTTACCAATTAAAACTTTACTTTGAAACTTAGTTTTAATATCAATTAGGATATGTAGATCTTATGCAAGTATATATTAAAACAAGATTAATAACAATGAAAATAGAAGAGATAATCAAACCAAACAACAAGTGATTTATAGTCGTTCGACCTACCAAGAACTCTGTTATCTTGCTCTTACTCCACTGCTCGAGTATCCAACTCGAGAATTCAACTTCCACTAATCAACAACCTTTTTTAATTGGCTAAAAACATTTACAAGCCACTTACAATATTTATAGACACCAAAGCTAGAATGTCAAGTTCTTTTACACGGGTCACTTGTATTTTGAGGATTAAAATACTAACCAGACACAACACAAGATAAGTATATTCATAGTACATAAAGACTAGCAACGAAAAGTCGATGCTTCAATGTGAGTGATAATATTCTTATTTCACAAGATAAGATCTAGATCATAAAAAAGTAAGATAGTGATTATATGAACAAATATAACAAGAAAGTGGCTAAGTAGTGTATCTAAAATGGTAAGAATGCCTTTCTATTTATAAGCATCTAGAGCCAGAGACCCACAGATCCGACGGACCCTTACGAAGAGGTTCGTCCCCATTAGGGAAGGGCTCCGTGGGTTTCTAACATGATTTGTCAGCTCAGATTTAGAGATATTTCTAACTCAAGACATATCTTTTCAAAATATTTTTCTCGGACTTACATAGATGTGATGATGTTAGGGATGAGCATTTCGACATGAATCCTGAATTGAACCCGAACCGTTCCCGGAACCGTACCGATTCCCGATTCCCGATACCCGAATCCCGTAAGGTACGGTACCGGGACTACGAGATAAGATGAAAAAATCGCGACCACTAATTCGGGACAGGACCGGTACCAAATCGGGAAATTCCAGAAAAAGAACGGGAAAAACCCGATTTCCCGGTACCGGTATGGATTCCCGTACCGGTAACGATACCCGAATCCTGTTTGATACAGTACTGGTACCATAAATTTATGCTCGGAAAATAATCGGTACCACTAATTCGAGACGGGTCCGGGACGAGACCGATATCGTGCTCATCCCTAGATGATGTCATCAATGATGTAAAAACCAATTTCTCTTTTGTTTGCAAAGGTGTTTGAAATATAAAAGTGTAGTTATACATTTTAAAATAAAAAGAAAAAGTTTAAGTAAAAAATGATTTTTACATGTATATTTATAAAATGTTTGTCTATATATTGTACATTTGTACATATTCTATAACATATATAGTGACATATGAGTATATGTTCAGTTTATCTTTATTATATTATAAAGAATGTTCAGTTTAAACATTTATAGAGAGAGAAGAAATATAAAAACCAATATTTCTTAGATTTTGTATTTGTTTTTAATAATCACTAGAAAATAGTTTTAGTATTTGTCATTAACACAACTTTTAGTGAAGATCGCAAAAGATAAATATCGTTTTTTATTAATATTTGTATTAACAGTTTTTATTTGTAATGTTTTTATTATTTTATAAAATGTATTTTTTAAGAATCGTGATCGTTTTTATGTGGTCATGAGTCGTTTGATGATCGTTGAAGAGAAAAAGCTAATGTGACGAGTAAAATATTAAATGTTAGTCAATTAAGGTTATTAGTGTGCGCAACATAATACCTCGTTATATTGGTCGATCATGTGTGCCATCCACTAGTACTCATAACTCGTCGTTACTCTTTCGATGTTACAAAATTGGCTAATACTCGTTATATTGGCACGGGCGGAGGACAAAACGAGCGGCGGGCTAAATGAACGCAAGGTAAAATGAAAAAAAAAAACAAATATAAAAGCGTAGAAATAAAAAATAATAATACTTGTTTGAAAGCCGAGGATAAAAAATTAAATATAGAAGATTCGCCGATTGCCTAATTAGTTTTTTTACATACGTCCATTAAACTCACTTAATGTCTTACAAATGTGTCGGTGTAGCCCATTAATAATAATGAATGAATAAGAAAATGTTTCATTATTTTTCAAAAAATATCAAAAAGTAACCGTTTTTAACCATATTTAACAAAAAGTAACCATATTTAATAAAATAAACAAGATTTTTCACCTCTACATTCTTCAAAAGATTGATATTTGCTGAGTAGTACCCTATAAAACTTCATACTATTTCCCTTGATAGCATCCCCAAATCATTTACAAAATGTCTAACATACCCTTTGTGACAATGGATAAAAAAGGGGAGGGATATATGCTTGTGATTAAGTGGGGGCAGGTGAGACTGTAGGTAAAAGAAACAAAGCATAATCATACAAAATTACAGGTTGGTTGAGAGTACAAGCTAGTTTTGAAACCAAACACATAGTGCTCTCTGAAACTGAATGCTTTGTGGTTTCTTCATTTATATTGCACGATTAGTACTGTAGTCTGTAACTATAGCAAGCAGTAGTAACTCTGATTTTTAAAAGTTAAATTTGGTATGCGTTTGCAATTATCATTGTGTGTTTTTATGGATATTGCTTCATCTTTTTTCTTGTAGGAAATGAAGAAGTAGACTCAAATGTCATTTCTCATGTATTTTAAAAAACATAAATCATAATATGAAAAGGTTATTTATTGGCACTCGTAATTCTTCTTTTGGTTTCTTTTAGTTTGAGTGCATGTAAAATGCACTGGAGAAGCTTTTATCCCTCGTGTAATATGGATGAAAATAGAGTCAGATTTAGAGATGTTTTCAAAAACATTCTCATCTTCAATATGATGCCGAGTGAGCCGAATAAAAATTTCTTTCTAAAACTACTACGAGTAACATAAGACGTTAAAAATAAGCAAGAGAATATAAATGGAAAAAGAAATGTTTTATTTTCTAAAAGGTAATTGGTCTGTTAATGCCACGTAAGCTGAGAGTCAAAAGTAGTCTATTTCTAGTCTACAAAAGTGTGACGGATGATTCTCACATCATTACCACCAAATTATTCCCCCTTTCTATTTTATTTTAAGTTTTACATCCATAGCTAAATCTTTTTCTATTTCTAGTCTTTACATTTTGTTAATACTGTAACTTTCAGTCCCTTACTGCAATCTATTTAGTAAATAATGATGTATGACATATATAACATTATAGGAATCAGGTATTCCTTGACTCAAAACGCCCAAAAACCACATCTTATGTACAGGTTCCGGAACCACGGGTTTCCGCCGGTGTCCGAAAACTTTATGAATTTTTTTAATATTTAGTGTTAACTTAAAGAAAACTTAGATAATTTTTAAATATATGTTAAATGCATCTCGTTTATCAAAAAGTTATGATTATATCCCTGCTTATCAATGAAATCAAGACGTTTTATCCCCAATAATGCTTCACACCAACAGGAAGCTGAATCGAAATTGGATTCATTGTCGTCTCATACGATTGTACTGTGTATTCTCTTTGTCTAACTAGCTACCTTCCTGCTAGTTTTCTCGTTTAATGAAATCGTCGTTTCAGTATAAAAAATAAAGTAAGTAATGACGCAAATTACATTATAAAATTTATAAACATTTGCTTATTAAATTAAATGTGATAAGTGTAAAAATAAGGATGGACTCTAAAAATATTTCTATCAATTTCTACTAAAAGAATTGTTAACAGTTATTTTTATTAACTCCTACTCTTAAGGATAAGAGTAAATAATAAAGGAGAGTACTAAAAGTCTATTCTTACTAAAAAAAAGAGTAATTAAAAGTGTAATACATTTAATATCTCTTTTTTAATAGGAAAATAGTAAGCAAAAGTTATGAATTTTTTTTTCTTATTTTTATATTTATTGTGTTTTAGTTATAAAAAATTATAATAATTTAAATAATTGTTAATTTTATTAGTAAGCAAAATTATTAATAAGTAAATATTATTTATTTTATAGTGGTAGTATTCACAAGTAGGGGTGTGATTCGGGTTGACCCGGTCGGGTTCGGGTTAACTCGGGTCGGGTCAAGGGTAAAAAATATATAACCCGAACCCGAGCCTAATTAGAACTCGGGTCACTCGGGTTCGGGTCAATTCGGGTCGGGTCAACTCGGGTCGGGTCAACTCGGGTTCGGGTCAACCCGAGTTTGAGGAAAAAGTGTAAAAAGTGGCCTAATTTTGTACTAAAACAATGTAAAAAGTCTAATTTTAGTCGGGTCAAGTCGGGTTGGTCGGGTTCGGGTCAACTCGGGTCGAGTCAAGTCGGGTCAAGGGTAAAAATATATAACCCGAACCCGAGCCTAATTAAAACTCGGATCAATTCGGGTCAACCCGAATTGACCCGAATACGCTTTTGGACCCGAGTGACCCGACCCGAATATGATTATTCGGGTTCGAGTTCGGGTCGGGTTCGAGTCGGGTCAACTTTTTTGACACCCCTATTCACAAGGATAACCCACTTGAGGTCAGGTTAGCCCAAAGCAACCTAGATTTTTGGTAAATAATTTGAAATTGTCACATCAAGTAATGTACCTATATCAATATGATCAGAATGCTTTCCAAAAAGTAAGTTACCATGTGGCTATTAAGTAAAAGAAATTGTTCAAAAAAAAAAGTAAAAGAAAATAAAGTGTAGGTTGTCGATGCAAGCGATATAGTCACCCACATGGATTAATATTGTTATAAGCATGCATGAAAATACCCTGAGATATTCAAAACCATGCTGTTGTGAACATATATAAAAATAGCATGCGTTATACATGTTATTTTACAAAAAGAATATACAAAGCTTGTAGGAGTACAATGTAAGATGTGCTTTAATTTCTTTATAGTCTTTCAAGATTGGAACATACAGACACATGTAAGATAGTAAAGTTGTTAAGATCGAGATCTTGTTATAAATCGTACTGTATTTGTTAAGATCGAGATTGATCGTTTTTGTAATATTATGTAAATTTATAAATTTTTATATATTACTAACATAAAAATATGTTAGTGTTTTATAAAAATGTCGTCCTAAATTATAATTATGAAATATTTATGAGATTAAAATGTTATTTTTTAAATTCAAAGACTTTATTAGTAAATTTGTAATTTTTTAGTTTGTGGTTCGAGAAATATAAAATCGGATCGTAATAGATTTAAGATCTTATGGTTAGAGGTTTTATAAGATCTTACTCTTGTAAAAAAAATTGTAAAATCTTGATCGTTTTTTCTTTACAGTATCGTAAAATTGTAAGATTTTAATATTAGGATCGTGAAAACCATGTATGTAACGGTACCCAAATAACATTTCTTTCTTTAGTTGCTACATCAAAAGTCACATTATTCTCAAAAGATTCAAGTTCAATCATATATACGCTAACACATTATGATGAACTACAAAAGTTTATAGTTACTAACCGAACATTACTAATGATTCCGATGATAAGTATATATGATCATGTCATGTTAGGTGTAGAGTGATATCATTGAAAGAATGTAGTAGTTGCTTGAATAAGGAATGACTTGAATCTGATGCTTTAACGTACTTAATTACTACCAAATAATTTCACTCAACAAAGACTATACAAAGGCATTATTACTATGTGAAATGAAGCATCTCTTTCTGTTGGTGAAAAGTCGGATTCGATGCAATTATTTAAATTTTTGGTACTCTTCATCATTAAATTTAACTTGTACTCGATATGATTCAGACGATGCGCTTCATGGCCCTCTTTGTAGACGTGAACAAACTAATCATGTGCTTCGATCGGCTCATCCATGATCCATCACAAATTCTACTTCTAACGCATTTGCTTTGATATATCATGTTATGAAATGATGTAAGCTAACCATACGTGTAAAATAGTTTTAATAGAGAACGTCCCATTAAAAAATGTTTTACGGGTGTCATACTAAAGTTGAATTCCGTTCGACATGAATCATTGGGCTAACGGTTTTGTTTTAACACTTGTTTCTATTTCAACATTTGAATATATTATTGAACTTCTGAGAATTCATCTATGAACTATTGAGCTGATAATATCTATGTTAACTTCTATGGAAATGGGGTACAAAAAAGGTTAATAACCGGTAACACGAACTGACCTACAATCGACTGCTGTTCCATCATGTGGGAGGCATACGTGACTCACTCAGCGGTTTTGGCTATGGGAGTGCCAAGGATTGAACCCTTGACCTTTTATGAATTATGATTTCCAACATTTTGAGAAAGAATGATTTTAAGAAAATAAAGAGTTTTCTTTAAAATAAAATTAAAATTGCCCTAACATAAGGAAGAAAACAAGAAAATAAAAGATGACAAAAATGTCCCCCAAGGATTTGGCTCATCAAAGTGGCAAGAATAGGTGGGCGAAATTGTCTCTTCCTTTTCAAAGATATTGGATTAAGATGGTTCATGGTTGGGACCATTTTGTTAGAGGTGAATCATCCTAGCCATGGTGAAGTAGTTAGCCTTTCATCATTCCCTCTCGTTTAAACATACAACAAACCATCAAGGGCAAGTTTGCATCTTTCGTACCATGTGCGATTAAGTTTAGTTTAGATAAGTTGATGCTTGCATAAGTTACGCGAGCGAGCCAGAAGCTTATTGCCAAACTATGATACTTCTAAAAAAAATCTGCTACTAACTACATATATATCTTGAACTCACTTAAGCATTGGATCACAAATGTTATTTTACTTTTACAAGATAAAAAGACATATATTTGTGAGTAGGAACACATAAAACAAAGAAGAAAATGTTTCTCCCTCAGCAAAATCTACAAAACTAGATGGATATGCACATATATACCCTACAAACAGTTCATAATATTTTGTATCTTTACATTTTCTGTCTACTATAACAGAAATAGTTACCAAATTAGAAAGATGAATTTTAAGCATTCTTTATGGAAAGGCCCCAACTCCACTAGAGCAAAGTTCACATGCTTCTTATTTTTCTATGTTTCTTTTATAAAGAAGCACATCTTTTGGTCTCCTTTTTGTGGTTTAGGGGTCCAATTGTGTAATCTAATTTGCTACAGTACAATCATGTGGTCCTTTTGATGGGATCCAAAGATGTTAATTCTCATGATTTTGTGTCTAAAAATATGACAAATTGCTTTTACCAAATTTCCATCAGAATTTGAAAGTTGAAACCTTAGATGTTGTTGATGTACTACAGTAGTCAAACATACACAATTAAGGTGGTTCTTTAACTTTCTTAGTATCTGATTGCCTGATTGGTAATACACTAATGTTGTGGACGATTCGATTTGAACATAGTAATGTGGCCAAGTTTGAGACTTACGAAAATTATAAGAGGGCACGGTGTGGTAACTGATGGCTTGGCTGGTCACGACGGCGCGAGGCTACGGTGGCGCCAGCCACACCGTGGCTCGCGTCGTCGAGTTTGGGCTGGTTACTACCAGCCGACGTCATGGCGACGACGCGACCCCACGGCGGCGCCAACCACACCGTGGCTCGCGTCGTCGGGTTTTTTATTTATTTATTTATTTATTTGTTTATTTTTCATTTTTGACCGTTGGAAGGGGAAAAAAAAAACCCTTTTTCATCTTTTTTACCTATAAATCCCACCTCAATTTACCCACAAATCACACCTTCTTCTACATCTAATTTCTCTATTTTTTCTATCCACCATGAGTCAAAATCCTAATCCAAACCAATACCCGAATCAATGGTTAAACAATTACTTTTTCGATCCTCAAAATCAAATTCCTTCTACTCAACTACCGAGAATTATCGTGTTAATCAGGGAGGGGGTTGAACCATCGTGGGGAGTTTTGGTGTCGTAGAAAAATAATGTGACATCACTTTTTGCCCACGACACGAGCACGACGGCTCAACCATACCGCGTGCTCTAATCCACCAAGTCATTGGTTTGTTTTGAGAACAATCATTGCCTAGACAAGCCAGGATTTTAAGCTGTAATTACAATTAGAAATTTATGATTATTATTTGCATGTTATTGTAATTAGTTTTAAGCAACAAGCAGTTACTCTTGAAAAGGTTTGAATCGCCTCACTCTTTTTTTCTTCTTTGGAACACACTTGTTTCCTTTATCTTACAATCTTAAGTTCTTAGAAGCTTTTTAGCCTCGTTTTCACTTGCTTTGTTTAATTTTTATTCTGCACTAGAAACTGCCAACGGGTCGTTTGAATACAATTATTGAAGAAATAATGGATAAGGGCAAAGAAGAAGATTTGAACACTGAATCAAACACTTCTATTAATCAAAACGAGTACGAATCAAAAGATTAAAACGGTCACCACAGTTACACTGGTGTGACCCTATTATCTAAATGATAATAGTCTTACAAGAAAAAGAACAAAAAAGAATAAACATGATCTGGTTACATATTTTTGAGAGAGTATTTTGATGATAAAACACACACACAAAAACCAGATAAAAGTGACAAAAGAGAGAGCGTCTCAATATAAGTCCAAAGGTCAAAGAAAGACGTTGCGTCCAATGTACGCTTGTACATTTATCCATGAGTGCTTCAAGTTTCCATTTGTCCAGATAAAGCCCTCCACCTTATTGTGCACTCAACAATCCAAGTCCAAAGTGTAACTGCAAAAGGGAAAAGTTACACAATAAGTCCCTTAGGTTAGAAAAGGGTATCTGATTAGGTCCAATATTTTAATATCCCCCCTTAATCAGATACCTCATATATATTAAGCATGCCAAGTTTTTCAACAAGGACATTGTGTTGCAATGTATCCAGTCCCTTTGTGATGATGCCTGCTATTTGATTAGCAGAATCCACCTTACAAGTCTTAACAACACCACTTAAAATTTTCTCCCTTACAAAGTGTAAGTCAATTTCTAAATGTTTAGTTCTTTCATGAAAAACTGGATTAGCAGCTATCTTAATAGCTGAGTTGCTGTCACAGTACAAAGTAACAGGCAAAAGATTTTCACATTTCAAGTCTTTTAAAATCTTTAAAATCCAGATGACTTCACTGGTTACTGAAGCAAGAGCTCTATACTCTGCTTCAGTAGAGGATTTGGAGAGAGTGTTTTGCTTTTTACTCTTCCAAGAAACAAGATTGTTATTAACAAAAACACAATAACCAGTAACAGATCTCCTAGTAACAACACACTTAGCCCAATCAGCATCAGAATAAGCATTTAGAAACATACCAGAAGTCTTCTTAATGTGAATACCCAAACCTGGAGAACCTTTAAGATATCTTAATATCTTGAAGGCAGTTTTGAGATGAGATCTCAAAGGAGAGTGCATGAATTGACTCAAGCAGTGAACAACATAGGATATATCAGGCCTGGTATTGGTTAAGTAAATAAGCTTACCCATCAGCTTTTGAAAGTCAACAATATTATCAAGTAAAGGGTCATCAATGGTTGCCTCATTAGAAATAACAAGTTTAGTAACCAAAGGAGTGCTAGCAGGTTTGCAAGCCAACATACCATACTCAGAAAGGAGGTCCAAAACATACTTCCTTTGATTTAAGCAAATGCCATCATTAGTATCAATGACCTCAATACCCAAGAAATATTTCAACTTGCCTAAGTCCTTAATCATAAACTTAGTTTTCAGAAACATCTTAAATTTTTCAATCTCACCAACATTGTTTCCAGTAATAATGATATCATCAACATACACAAGCAAGGCAAGAAAAATATTACCAAGAGACTTGGTGTACAAAGAATAGTCAGATTTACTTTGAACAGAACCATTTTCACTTAACACAGCTGTAAGCTTAGCATTCCATTGCCTGGGAGCTTGTTTAAGCCCATACAATGACTTTTTAAGTCAACAAACCATGTTGTCACCACCACAAAGATATCCTTGTGGTGGTTTCATGTAAACAGTTTCATCAAGATCACCATAAAGGAAAGCATTATTAATGTCAAGTTGGAACACAGGCCAGGAAATCACAATAGCAATATTAAGCAAACATCTAACAGTAACCATCTTGACAACATGGGCAAAAGTTTCATCAAAGTCAATACCTTCCTTTTGACCAAAGCCTTGGGCAACAACCCTAGCCTTGTATCTTTCTACTTCACCACTAGACTTAAACTTAAGTTTCCAAACCCACTTACTACCTAAGGCCTTCCTACCCTTTGGTAATTCAACAATATCCCAGGTGTTATTCTCAAGAAGGGCAGCAAGCTCAGAGTTCATAGCATCAACCCAATAAGGGTTTTGAGAGGCTTCAAAAAAATTCTTTGGCTCACTGTTTTTGTTAAGTTGGGTGACAAAACAGAAGTTTTCATGATTAAGTCTAGAATACCCTACAAATTTTTCAAGACCATATTTAACCTTGGAGTTAACAACAAAATCATTGTAGTTTTTTTGGAAAAATAGAAGGTCTGGTAGACCTTCTAACACCCTGAGTAGGAGCACTTGGATTTTGGTTCAAGTGACCTTCAGACTCATTATTTTCATCAAGTGTTGCAGCCTCCTCTTCCAACCTAGCTTCAATATCCTCACTGTTATGAGCATCATCTCCAATATTTGGAGAATCAACAGTGTCCATATTGTTCCCAAGGTTGGGAGAGTGGCTACCCTCACTTTGTGACTCATGGTCACTATTATGACTACTTGTTACTCTCTCATGATCATTAGGTAGCTCAGGGTTATCTAAATCAAAAAGTTTAGCAAATTTTTATCTTGACCAAGACTAAGGACATTAGACTCATTATGCTTGTTTTTTGAGACAGAATCCTTAAAAGGAAATATAGACTCAAAAAAACTCACATCTCTAGAGACAATAAACTGATTCCTATCAAGACTAAAAAGCCTGTAACCCTTCTGAGAATTAGAATAACCCATCATAACACATTTTTCAGACCTATTAGACAATTTATCATGACTATTCAAGATAGTAGCAAAACATAAACAGCCAAACATTCTGATAAGAGAGAGATTAGGACAAGTATTATAAATCATTTCATAAGGGGACTTTCCATTTAACACAGAAGAGGGTAATCTGTTAATGAGAAAAGTAGCAGTTAGAATGCATTCAGACCAAAATTTCAAAGGAATTCCCCCCTGAAACATAAGACACCTAGCCACATTCAATAGGTGTCTATGTTTCCTTTCAGCCACCCCATTTTGCTGTGGGGTATAAGCACATGAAGTCTGATGAAGGATGCCATTGTTGTTACAAAACTTATTAAAGGTTTGATTAACAAATTCAGTACCATTGTCACTTCTAAAGACTTTAATGTTTCTCTTGAACTGATTTTTAATCATTTAAACATCTAAAAAAGTAACAACTTCATCCTTGGACTTAATGAGATATACCCAAACAGCTCTGGTAAAATCATCCACAATGGTCAAAAAATATCTATGGCCAGTGTGACATGTCACCTTATAAGGACCCCATAAATCAAGATGAACAATGTCCCCCAAGTATTTAGTCTTATGGTCACTTAAAGGAAAGGGCTTTCTGGATTGTTTAGCCCTTTGACAAACTTCACAATAGTCATACTTATCATGTTTATCAAGCTTCAAAGTGGCTTTTAAGATATCTAAAGCAGGGTCACCGGGATGGCCAAGTCTACAATGCCAATCATAATAAGATAGAGAACAAATAGGGACAGTTTGACTAGCATTACACTTAGTACCTTTAGTATCTAAGTATTATAAACCACCACATTGATTACCAATCCCTAGAATGTTTTTCAGATTCAAATCCTGATTCAAAAAAAGGCATTTATTTTCATCAAAAACCACAAAAATCTTGTTATCCTTGGCTAATTTATGCACAGATATCAAAGTAACACAATACTCAGGAATAACCAACACATCAAACAAGACAAGACCATTTCCCAGTTTCAGATTTCCAATCTTAGATATGAAAGCTTCAATCCCATTAGGATGACTGACTTTAATTTTTAAGTGTGAAATATCAAAAACATTGTCCAGTTCTTTTTCATCAATGGTCATATGTTGGTTAGCCCCAGAGTCAACCACTTTCCCATGTTGAGTAACTTTAGAATGAATATTAGAACAAAAAAAGTTACTAAAGTTATCATTGAAGGCTTTACTGGAATTTAGGTAAGTACCTGTCATATTGGCCTGCACACCCTTCTCACTTCCATTGTTCTCTTTGATAAGAGAGAGTAAAGCAGAAAGTTGTTCATCAGAAAAGACAAAATTGGGATTAGTCCCCACAGAGTTGTTAGAAACATTTTTTCCTTTAAGGTTTTGGCCAGGTCTCTTTTTTCCAAAATCAGCAGGTACCCAATGAGTCTAAAACATCTATCAATAGTATGCCCATTGTACCCACAATTTTCACAAATCACTTCAGAATTCACATTAGGTCTGTAGGTGTTACCATTGGGCCTATAGGTATTCCCATTGGGCACATTAGGTCTAGGGTTACTATTGTAGTTGGGGTTAGTATTGAAATTAGGTCTAAAGCCACCAGAGTTATTACTCTGATTTCTTTGAACCACATTTCTGGTGGGCCCATTAGCAAAGAAGGCAGATGTCTGATTCCTTTGGGAGGAACTAGACACATTGCCAGAGGCAACTCTATGAGACTCCTCACTAGAGATAATAGCATAAGCCCCTTTGACATCAGGTAAAGACTCCCTAGAAAGAATAGAACTTCTAATAGTCATGTAAGAGTCATCAAGACCCATTAAGAATTGCATTAATTTCAACAGACTATTATGGTTCTTAAATTCACTAGTAGCAGAACACACACAGTTAGGAAGCTCAACCATAGCATCATATTGTTTCCACAAAGCATTCAAGGTATGATAATAATCAGACAAATTTGAGCCATTTTGTTTCAAGGTATTTATCTTATGATGCAAGTTAAATATCACAGACCCATCAACTTTATGATAGGTTTCTTTCAAATCATTCCAAACATGCTCAGCTTTCTTAGAAAAAATTTGACCAAGAAACAATTCATCAGAAATAGAATTAAGGATCCATCCTAACACAACAGCATTGACTCTGTCCCATTGTCTTCCCAACACATCATTAGTTAAAGACCTTTTACAAGATCCATTTATGAAACCAGTTTTATTTTTTCCTTCCAATGCCAAAAGCATAGCATTAGACCAGATTTGATAATTCTCAGTTCCTTTGAGTTTAATAGAAATCACAGTCAATGTGGCAGAGTCATTTGGGTGAAGATGCAAAGGGTCACTAATATCAAGCTTACTTATCAAGGTGACAACAGATTCTTCCCCAATCTGGTCATCTTGATGTTCAGTGTCTGTGTCACCATGAACACTAGTCATAGTGAAGGGACACATAAACTAAACTCCCAAAAAAATGAACTTAATCAAAGTCAACAAAGTTCCCAGGCTTCCAAACCACTCAAGGGTGGCAGGTCAAGGGCAAGACAGTGATTAAGGGTCCAAATAAGCAAAATACCCCAACAATCAAAAACAAGATCAGCAAAAAAGCGAGTATCAAAATATGAGAGAGTATAAACACAGATAGCACCCAAGGAACAAGTATGAACAAGTAAATAAGCAGATAACTGAATAAACAAATAAGAAGAGAGAGCAGAGGTGTTACAATGCATAAACCAAAAGCTCAATCGAACTGTTTCTTCTAGATTCACTTAGTCTAGAGGAAACAGAACCTCCTCACCAAACCCTAATTTAAGAAAAATTAGGGAAAGGTGCAACCAGCAACAGATCTAAGAAATAGATCTAATAAATAACGTCCCTGCACCACGAACAAAGTTAAAACATATATAATATAAAAAACCCCCAAATATTTTGAAACCCTAAAATTAAAAAATCGATTTTAGGATGAATAAGAAACAATAAGAGCAAAATCTTTTTAAATCTGACTATTTCAATAGCAGATCTATCCAAAAAACGTTTCAATTTAAAAAACCCCCAAAAATATTTTGAAACCCTAAAAAATATTTCCAACGATTTCAGAGAACCAGGGCTCTGATACCATGAAGAAATAATGGATAAGGGCAAAGAAGAAGATTTGAACACTGAATCAAACACTTCTATTAATCAAAACGAGTACGAATCAAAAGATTAAAACGGTCACCACAGCTACAATGGTGTGACCCTATTATCTAAATGATAATAGTCTTACAAGAACAAGAACAAAAAAGAATAAACATGATCTGGTTACATATTTTTGAGAGAGTATTTTGATGATAAAACACACACACAAAAACCAGATAAAAGTGACAAAAGAGAGAGCGTCTCAATATAAGTCCAAAGGTCAAAGAAAGACGTTGCGTCCAATGTACGCTTGTACATTTATCCATGAGTGCTTCAAGTTTCCATTTGTCCAGATAAAGCCCTCCACCTCATTGTGCACTCAACAATCCAAGTCCAAAGTGTAACTGCAAAAGGGAAAAGTTACACAATAAGTCCCTTAGGTTAGAAAAGGGTATCTGATTAGGTCCAATATTTTAATAATTATAATCATAAGAATTTCGAGTATGTGATCAGCAACTATTTCCTTCTCAATAGATATACGAGAAGACCATAAAAATTCACATATCATTTAACCATGAACTACTGAGCAGGTTAATAGGTTGAAACACGTAATGTTGCAGTTGAAAATGGGTCAATTTGGGCTTCAAGAGATTAAGGTTAAATTAGTTACAAAGTACTACTAAAGTACTAAAATAACCGAGTACTTTCTTAGGATAAAAGGATTATACAAATTGCAACACGTTTAAACACAACATCGGACCATTTTTGTTTTTTGCTTTCTTTTATGAATATATCATCTTGACTCGTTATCAGTTGATGAATGATACAAATCCTTAACCTTGATCTGAATCTAATGTTGCAAGAAAAACATGTATCATGTTTTGCTTGGATATAATGATCACAAGATTATTAAGATATCAACATATTGTCATATCAAGTGTCGAAACTTTTGTTGTCTTATTTTCTTGTCCATATTCTCACAAATCTAAGAATCCACATGAATAATGCAAGAACACATACACATGTTTGGTCATTTTAGTTGCGGTTTGCTTATCGACATGTCCTTTTCAAGCTATCCGTCAATCCACCAGAATGCAGCACAAATGGGGGGGTCACTTTCTATGAGCGCAAAGACATGTCCATGACATGGGACGGGCATAACTTTTAATGAGCGAGATACATATGTATAATAATATAGTAGAACAAGTGGTAAATGACCATCTCATACGGCTTTTTAAATTTTATTAGCACAGATGTAAGACCTCAAGTACATCAGGACTCTCGTTTTGGTTCGAGAGAATGACAAAAAAAATTGTAAATTACAAAAAAAAATGGTAAAAAAATTAATTGAATAGATTGTTATGATGGCTGATGAAATGGTCCCTGGAGGTTCATTTGTTCATGCCGGTGGCATCCTTAGCTGCATCAGCAGCTCCTTGTGCACCTGCCTTCATCTGCTGTCCAGCCTGCATTGTTAAAAGATAATATTTGCATCAGATCAATGGCTGGATCGGACCTGTTGGGCTGAATCAAAGATGGACATTTTAAAACTAAAAGCGGACCTGTTGGGCTGAATCGGTGGCAGATTGAGCAGCTTGGCCAGCTTTATCCATCATCTGGTTGCCCTTCTCCTGCATAAAACAAAATAAATACCAAATGTTATGAACATATTTGTAGAAATTTGTCTCTTGATCTTCTGTTTCGGTCTAAAAAACAAATAAATCCGATGCTTTCTTATGGCATATTTAATAAAGTATCTTAATTTTAAAGGGTCTTTTAGATGGCCATTTAACCACACTCATCTATTGTGCGTATGATCTCGACCTGCTAAGGCAGTCAACAAGCGTAAATAGACCATGGATATGAAAATGGCAATATGTTAAAGCAAATCACAAATAACAAAATATTAATATGAACGTAGATAGATTAGTTACTCACCTCGACTTGGCCCTTGGCTTGGCCGGCTTGGTAACTTGCCTTGTCCATGGTTTTTGTTTAGAGATTTCTGTGATTCAAGATGTGTTGATAGGATTGTTTTGATGAAAATGTATTAGGGAGAGATGGGATTATATAAGGCATGTAAATGCCATGTTCCATAAATTTCTCCATGTTTATTCGGGGTGTTTGAATATGAAAAGTTTGTATTTGAGAAAGACAAGGGCAAGTTAACACTTGTTGGCAAATTCTGTGGTTTCTATTTTTAGAGGTTATACATTGACTGATTTACTGTAACAAACTCAAATTCCATGTTTCTAGTAAACCAGAAATATGAACATTGTTTTACATATATCAAGATGATCCAAAACGTTCCCAAATATTGACTAGTTATTTACGACAACTATTGAAATCATTTATGCCTATTTCTTATTTGTGTTTTAAAAGCGTTCTTAAACAGACATTTTGAGCAAATCCCAGCTCTAAGCACTAGTGAGCAATCACAGTTTTTAAGCATAATCGAAATTTGTCAATCAGTTTCTAGCAGAACTTTAAGATTATATACAGTTCGCCATAAACTATCATGTGCTTCAACACTTGAACTTTTTAAGTTCTTATTGGACCATGTTTGATTAGAGCTTCACAATCCATGCAGTTTGCACGTCTTAGTTCTATGGTTTGTGTTGGATAAATCAAACGAACAAAACAAACAAACTAACACGAACAAACGAAGCGGAAGCTTTTATTAGATACCCAAAGTTACAATTCGAAAATTACAAAGAAAACTAAAACAATTAATCCTTGTTTATAGGCTAAACAAACTTGTTGGACAAGCTAAGCGAATTTACTAAACAAACTTATCAGCAGTTTAGCATGTTTAAAACCATGGCAAACACGCAGAAACTCGCACTGTGAGTTAGTGTTAACCTATTTTTTTCCAATGCAATTGTCACACACAATGACCTTATTATAAGACCAGTTTATGTGTTTGGATTCTGTTAACTGTTTGATAACAGAGTTATTGACAAACAGGTCTAAACTTTATCTCTGTATTTGGTGGTGGCAAAACGGGCGGGCAAAGGGGCACGGGCGGCGGCTAAACGGACGACGGGCTAAACGGGTGGCGGGCTAAACGGGCGCGAGCTAAATGGGCACGGGCGAAACGGGCGGGCGAAATGTGTGGGCTAAACGGGCGCAAACTAAAACTGGAAAAAAACATATAAAAACGTAAAATTAAAAAATAAAAATATTTGTTTAAAAGCCGGGATAAAAAATTAAATACAAAATATCCGCTGAGTAGCCTAATTAGTAGTAGTACTATTTTATATGTGCGCCCGTTAAGCCCATTTAATTTCTTACATGTGCGTCCGTTTAGCCCATCAGAGTAAAAATTGACCTATCCTTTTCTGAAAAGATAATAAATCTATCTGTATATTTCTTCACAATTATTACACAACTAGTAAATGTGATACGTACTGGATATACATTTTCTCTCTTACTGTTGAATTAATATGATAGTAACTATAAACGGGGCATCTA
This sequence comes from Glebionis coronaria, assembly GCA_025667525.1. Lineage (NCBI taxonomy): Eukaryota > Viridiplantae > Streptophyta > Magnoliopsida > Asterales > Asteraceae > Glebionis > Glebionis coronaria. Next base: position 295,685,787 of record CM046880.1, on the reverse strand, counting down.
CTATCATAAATCTATTACGGAGTAAAAGGTTACTAAACTTTTTCATACCATCTAAACTTGAAATAGTTCTTCACTATAGCACACAAGTTTAAAAACCTTTTTATAAAATTTTAAACTTATTCTTAAACCACCATAGTGGATGTATTAGTTGATGGATGCTCTTAGAGCACAATATATCTTAACATTTTAAGAGCAAAAGGTGTCACCTTGTGCCGTGGAGCGGTTTTATGAAAAAAGTAGGTGTCACGTTAGCATAGTACTCTATAACACTAGAATCACCATAACACTATTAGTGGTGTTATCGTTAACATAAGAATTCTGGTGTTATAGTGATCCCAACATATTATTTTTATTATTACAAAAACTATTTTATATAAATTAAAATTTCAAAAAGAACATTACAAATAGTTGAAATTTTTGGAATTGGCTCTTGGGTACATGAGTTTGTTTCTTGAGAAGAATGTTGTGAAATTTGTTGTGAGTATTGAGATTGTTAGAATTGCTAGGGCGTACAATGGAAAAATGGATCATAGGTAGAAGCTTGATAATTTGAAACACACGGGGAGCTTGACATATTTAAGCTCAAATGGTCAAATTTTCTGAAAAAGTCCTCCACTAGTCATTACAAATTAATTATTAAAAAATAAATAAATAAAAGATTTAAAAAAAACCACGGGTCGAGACCACAATGCAAGCCACGATGTTGTTCTCGCGTCGTGGCCTCGTGTTTTTCCACCATTTTGGGCTGACACCTACGGCGTGAGGGGGAAACGCCACCCTCGATGTAGGTTGTGGCGCCGTGAATGTGGCGTTTTGCCCATGGCTTGAGCCGTCGTGTACCACACCGAGAGCTCTATTATCAAAAAATTGCAATCAAGACAACGCCACCTCAACTTAACACCAACACCCAAAATGCTCCCTTGTCATAGCAATCCATAATACCACATTGAGACCCACCTCTTTTTATTGAAAGCACTCACAAAACATCACCTTTAAGGCGTTTAGACGCCATGACCAACGCCATTGGCTTTTCGGCTTGCCCAATGTGGTAAGGCAGAGTAACGCTGCTCCACGTCGGCATAACGCCTCCCTCGAAATTATCACACCATAGCCTCTTATGTATAACAACAAAAGTAGAACTATATTTATGTAGCTAACCTTTTGTCGGGGGTAAGCAACCCATATTTATAATCTACTAAGAAAGAAAGAACACGGCACGCAGTGACATTCATATAATAGATTTTTCCAGGGTGACGATATCTAAAATTGTTGGTGAATATCACGAAAACAGATAATGATTAGCGACTCAATATTTTTAGCTTATTGACGGAGGCCTAAGTATTGAAACACGGGCTGACATATTTCTGGAGGCCCAGGATCGTGTGACGAAAAGGAGTTTAGTAAAATAGGCATAATTTAGGCCCTGGGAAGAGTTAGAAGGCCCACGACCTGTCAAAACGTCCGTAAAAATGAGGGGAACGCAGCTGTAGGATGGTTACGGATTTTCAAAGCCCGAAAAGCCTTTATACTATGAGTTATTTACATTTTTATGTTTTTTTCAATTTATGTTGGACTTTGTCTTTGGGCTGTAGTCTAACCCGTTGGTATTTTAGGGTTCTTCTTTGTTTCCTGCCGTTATTTAAACAATATGTTATAACCATAGCAGTGTTGTAAAAAGCGGGCTAGGCGGCCGCCTAGGCGCTAGGCGGTCATACTCCGCCTCGATTTATGGCTACGCGGTCAAGCTAGGCGAAAAAGTTAAAAGGCGGTCAAACATCAGCCTAGGCGATGCTAGGCGGCGCCTAGGCGGAGCTAGGCGGCCTAGGCGGTCAAAAAGTCAAAGAAAGTCAACAAAAAGTCAATAATCTTTTACAAAAAATTAAGAATTTTCTTTCTAATATATAATTTTCATATTTATTTTAACATAACATTTTAAAATTAAAGATAAACCTATGATTGTTAACATAAAGTAATGGATTATTCGTGAGAATTGGAACCAACTGAACTGTATGTCACGTTTGAAGTTTTAAGTCCTTAAATTGTTATGTTTATTTGTCTATTTTGCAACTTCAAGCTATGTGAACTTTAAATTATTAGAAATTAGAAGTATTTTGTCATGTTATTATAATTTTTTATGCATAAAATTCCAATCCGCCTAGACGAATTCCACCTAGAAGGTGGCCAACCGCCTAACTAACGCCTAACGATTTCTGCAACCTAGAACCATAATAAGAAAGTTTTCAGCTTAATAAAAGTTAAACCATTGGTTGTTGTTTGCCAAGTTTTTAACCCTAATAATCAGTACTCATTAGAATCAACGATTGTTGGAAAAATTGTTTCTGGTATTCATTGGAATCAACATATTCAATTTATTTATCTTGTTTCTAATCTACATTAGTTGGTATCAGAGCAGAATTTCCTGATTAAGATGCCTCCAAGAAAAACTAGGGATCTTCCGGAAGTGAACGAACAGGAATTTGAGCAGCGTATGATAGACATAATGGAGGAACGACTCGAGCAATTTGTTGATCAATTAACTGACCAGATGAACAATTTGATGAACAATATGAGGCCTCGTAATCGCCTTCGTAAGGATAAAGATGCAGATCTAGAAGAAACCCGTTTGGTGATGTGATACTAGTGTTTTGCTTGGGTTCAATATATTCTCGGAATCTTCTCGAATTGATCACAGCTCCAAGTGGTACTTATCGTTCTTGGTGACAAAGAGGGGGTTTGTTTTCTATTCTACGAAAAAGGAAATGCACGAATCGAGAAAGGTAAGCTAAAAATAACAAATTAAAAACGATTTAGAAATAATAAAGTGAAATTAAAACTTAGCAATGAATAAAAGTATAAATAAAACTTAATTTAAAAACTCAATTTAGAAAACTCAAGCAAAACTTAAAATAAGAAAAGCTAAAAAAGATGTTCATTCGGAATAAATAAAACTTGAAACCTTGATTCGGAATAAGTCAGTTGATCCGGAATATAATTGTTGATCCAGAATAATATGGAAAAGAGCTTGATTCGGAATAAACAAAGTGATCCGGAATAAAAGGCGATTCGGAATAAAGGTTTGATTCGGAATAATGAAGGTTGATCCGGAATGTCAGTGCTATCCGGAATAATTATGTGATCCGGAATAATGGGGCTGATTCGGAATGTTTTGAAGAAAATGACTGATCCGGAATACCCGGTTGATCCGGAATATCCAGTCGATCCGGAATAAAAAGTGAAACTTTGATTCGGAATGTGGAGCTTGATCCGGAATATTAGATATTCCGGATGGAAAAGGTTGATTCGGAATGTAGCTAGGAACTCTTGATCCGGAATAAATTATTCCGAATGAAATAACTGATCCGGAATATTGGATATTCCGGATGAATGACTCTGATGCGGAATATTCTAACTGATCCGGAATGTTGACATTGATGCGGAATCTGGGGAATGTTGAAGAACAGTAAAAACAAAGAAAGTATAACAACACAATTTTTATCAAATCAAGCCAAATTAAACCAAAAGATTTAAACCAAACTAAACACTAATCATTTATCAACTATAAACATCAAATCCCAACAATAAAAACACAAAACCCACTAACTTTTGAAGATCAAATCAACCAAATAAAACTTGAAAACTTTAAATCAATAAGAACAAGAAGAACAAGATTAATGGAAAGATTATATTGATTGATTAAGGTAGAGTAAACAAAAGGAAAGATTAAAAACTTACAAGATTAAAGATTGAATCAAGAAAAATAAAAATCACCAACACCTTAGTGGTGTTGGCTTCTTCCCTATGAAACAAAAAGAAAGAAAGAAGAAAAATAAAAGCTGGCCAAAAATGTGTGAAGGGAATCCTATTTATAGGTCTTCCAGTTGGTTGGTGTGTGGGCTTTCTCCCTTTCTTCTTGTCTTCTCGTCTTTTCAGAAAAGTTGACGTTTTCGATTTCGATTCGGGATTTGTCGACGAATAAATTCAACTCGTCTTTTAATTTCTTCGTTCAATAGACTTGAGTTCTTCGACATATATAAATCTTCCATCTTTGGTCCTTTTCTTCGATAAATCTTCAAATAGGCCCATTGACTTCAAATCTTTTGCATCTCTTGGACAATAGACTTCATCTTGAGTCTTTTTCTTCGATAAAACCCGTGCAATCCCATGTTTTCTCCAAAATTCATCCGGTTGACTCTGAAAACACAACAAACACAAAAACCACGCGTAATTCCAAACAAATGATATTAAATACGCGTTTTGGTCTCGTTTTAGTAAGAAATAAGTGGTAAAAGGATGGGTGTTTTCACACCTATCAAATCCCCTACACTTAACCATTGCCATGCCCTCATGCAATGCTTAGTGACAAAGCAAATTTACACTTTTCTCATAATCAATCAACCTTGGCCTTATTAACATACTACTAAAACAAAAATTAGAGTACTAAGAGAAATTAAAACTTTAAAGGAAACCAAAGGATAGAAAACCATTTTCACTTGAAAATAGCTATATGGAAATAACTTGCAAAGAGATCTAAGACTTACATTAGGGCTTCGGTGCTGCGAAGATTTATCACCCTCAAGTTTCACGTTCCCCAAACTAAGCTTAAAAACGAGATCATTGTTATTATAAGTTAGAAAATCAAACACTTACACACATGGCTTAATTATATGCTTAAACTCCCTTATTCCTAGGTGTATCTCTTATATTTTATTTTTGTCTTAGAATGATCATGAAGATGCATTTTTGGACTTATTGCGATAGTTTATTTAGGCTGAAAGCAAAGTATGACGATTTGATTAATAGTTAGCTAAAGAACAAAATCTTATCAAAAAGTTCATATCTTGGCATAACTCGCTTCACGATTTGAGATCTTTCTCGGGCCGATATTTGGCATGTACTTCATATCTTGAGAGACGTTCTTGAGATAATGGTCTTCTCTTCGTTAATAGAGTTTCTTCACTTGGAGACTTTTGAGGGGTACTCCAACTTTGTTGACCACGACTTCGTCATTATTTCTTCAATCGTTAATTGGGATTTTGAGATACAACGATCCGTCTCCTTTTCGGACTTGGATCTATTTATCCTCATACCTTGTTAGGGTCTTTTCGGATAGACTTCTCCATGATCTTTATGGGAGTTGATTGCTTTTCGTCGTGAGTCTTGATCCTTCATATTGATTTTGGGAATAATGCTTTTCACATCACCTTGGATCTTTAGAAATAAGATTGAATCCGCATGCCTTGTTAGGGCCTTTTCGGACTCGCCAATCTTCGCGCCCCGCTTCATAAGTTATGCCTTGGCTATGAACTCTTATCATTACCGAGCAACTTTTAAACGATCTTGGGCTAGAAGCTAAGTAACTTTTCAAATCGTACGACCTTACTTATTGCAGATAAATTATTAGCAAGTGATGGGAGAATAGGCAGATAATCACACCAAGTGTGCTTGTGCAAGAATACCGACTTATAATTGACTATATCATTTCTCGTTCTCCACAATTTAAAATCTCAAGTAATGAGACTCGTGGATGCTTAGCCTAATAAACCAATTAAGGTCTACATGGTTAAGGATACTTGCTAGAATAAACTTGGATAAGTCTACTCGGGTTGAGTCAAAATAATCGCAACGGGCCTAATATGTCAAAGATTTCAAAACTAGCTACACCACTTTATTAATATTTTTTACTTTATTGCGGGATATATACATATGAAAGCAACGATAAAAATTTAAAAATTACGACTAATGGCCAAAGTTAATAAAAAATTTGAAAAATGTTGAAAAAGATGATTTTTCGGTTAAATGTAGGCATTATAATGGAAAAATCCACTTAAAACTTCGATAGAAGTCCCCCCTACACTTAAGATAAACATTGTCCTCAATGTTTAAGCATGTGGGAAAAGTCTCCCCTACACTTATGACATTGTGCACGTTGGTTAAATCAAGTTAAGGAAGAGACGACTAAAGTGATCAATTTCAAATGTGAGTATGAAGAAAATTGAATCATACTACGTACATACATACTTTTAAAAAGAGGTAAAGCCAACAGACATATAAAAACTGGGTATAATGAAGTACCACATGGGTGGATATATAGGAATCAAAATCTGCCGAATCACTCATGTTATGATCTTCTACATCCTAGGTTTTCCCGTTCCATCATCTGGCTTATGTTCTTCATGTGGCCGCTATAACTATCCAAGAATACAATCGAAACTGGAAGGATAAAAAAACCCACCCGGTGGACTGATTGAGAGATAGACCCGGATTTCGGATAACACGGGAGCACGGTTCTTCAAAGGTTCCAAAAGTGCATTCATCCCTGTAATCACATCACCACACAAACACAAACAACCTATATAGGTCCCCCTATACTTAGGAGGTTAAAACGGAAAAGGATAGATACTCGGGTTGCCTCCCGAGGAGCGCTTGTTTTTTATAACCGAGTCACGAGCCTGACTCGACCCAAAATTAGTTCATAGGAAACGTGGTGAGGGATGGAATCATCTCAAGAGAGATGTCCTCACCAAATTACAACTTCAATCGTTGGCCATTCACCTTAAAATTAGGTCCATTAGGTTGAGCGAGCTCGAGAGTACCATATGGAAAAATTTGGGCAATGGTGAATGGGTCGGACCAACGAGATTTCAGCTTGCCCGAAAAGATTTTCAACCGAGAGTTAAAGAGTAAAACTTTGTCTCCAACTTGGAACTCTCGGTTTTTAATCTTAGAGTCATGAATGAGCTTAGTCCTTTCCTTATAGATCAAGGAATTTTCATAAGCCTTATTCCGGAGTTCATTCAGCTCATTGAGTTGGATCTTGCGTAGGTCACCGGCTTTGTTGATATCTAAATTAGCCCACTTCAAGGCCCAGTAAGCCTTATGCTCCAACTCAATGGGGAGGTGGCATGCTTTCCCGTACACGAGTCGATATGGTGTACAACCAATCGGAGTCTTGTATGCGGTACGAAAAGCCCACAGAGCATCATCAAGTTTATCGGCCCATGAGGCACGATGCTCTCCCACGGTTCGTTCAAAAATTCGCTTTAACCCTCGGTTAGATATTTCAGCCTGGCCATTAGTTTGTGGGTGGTATGCGGTGGAAAGAAGATGATTGACACCATACTTAGCCATGACTCTTGCGAATTGATCATTGCAAAAATGAGTCCCGCGATCACTAATAATGGCACGAGGCACACCAAATCTAGCGAACAGCGATTTCAAAAAGTTACAAACCACCCTTGCGTCGTTAGTGGGTAAAGCTTTGGCTTCAACCCATTTAGAAACGTAGTCAACGGCTACAAGGATGTATTTGTTTCCTTTAGATGAAGGGAATGACCCCATAAAGTCGATACCCCATACATCAAAGATTTCACATTCTTGTATGAAATTTTGAGGCATCTCATCTTTATGTGTGATCTTGCCTTGTTTTGGCAAGCATCACACTGTTTAACCATCTCGTGAGCATCACGATAAATGGTGGGCCAATAAAATCCCGAGTCAAACACTTTTTTGGCGGTGTAGTTGGGACCAAAGTGACCACCGGTGGGTCCTTTGTGGCAAGCTTCGAGAATGTCTAAAGATGCCGGTCCATCAACACATCGGCGAATAATCAAATCAGCACATTGGTTGAATAGATACGGGTCATCCCAAAAGTGGGTCTTAATGTCTTTGAAGAACTTTTTCTTTTGCTGGGATGTTAACCCGTCAATGAAAATTCCACCCGCCAAGTAATTTGCAATGTCCGCAAACCACGGGGTCTCATCTTGATTCGAATTGATAGACATTAAGGTCTCCAGGGGAAAAGAGTCATTGATCTCTTTGTTCGGATGATCCCCTTGATAAGGATCCTCAAGTCTACTGAGATGATCCGCGGCTAGGTTTTCAGCTCCCTTCTTATCACAAATTTTGATTTTAAATTCTTGAAGTAGCAAAACCCAGCGAAGAAGTCTTGGTTTGGAATCTTGTTTAGTTAACAAGTACTTCAACGCGGAATGATCGGTATAAACGATTGTGGTGGAAAGGACAAGATAGGGGCGGAACTTTTCAAAGGCATAGACAACAGCTAAAAGCTCTTTTTCGGTTGTCGTCTAATGCAATTGAGCCCCTGTCATTGTCTTGCTAGCGTAATGGATCGGTTGGAAGTGTTTATTCACTCTTTGGTCCAAAACCGCTCTAATAGCAAAGTCGCTAGCATCGCACATCAACTCGAAAGGCAGCTCCCAATTAGGGGTAACCAAGACCGGTGCCTTAGTTAGCTTATCCTTAAGCAGGTTGAAGGCTTCAATACACTCTTTGGAAAAGATAAAAGGATTATCTTTTTCTAAGAGGTGGGTCATTGGGCAAGCGATTTTAGAAAAATCTTTAATGAATCGACGGTAGAAGCCCGCATGACCGAGGAAACTTCTCACACCCTTCACGGTTGAAGGTGGAGGCAATTTTGCAATAACATCGACTTTAGCACGGTCCACTTCAAGACCGGCTTTGGAGATTTTGTGTCCTAGCACGATGCCCTCTTTTACCATGAAATGGCATTTTTCCCAATTAAGAACAAGGCGAGTGTCTTCACACCGCTTAAGCATACGTTCTAAATTGGCAAGGCAAGCAGAGAAAGAATCGCCATAAACCGAGAAATCATCCATGAAGACTTCCATAGTTTCTTCAACCATGTCATGGAAGATAGCCATCATACACCTTTGGAACGTCCCAGGAGCATTGCATAAACCGAAAGGCATGCGTTTGTAAGCAAATGTTTCGTAGGGACAAGTGAATGTGGTCTTCTCTTGGTCTTTGGGATCGATGGGAATTTGAAAATACCCGGAGAAACAGTCTAAGAAGCAGTAATAGTCATTACCCGCTAGACGCTCGAGCATTTGATCCATGAAAGGAAGAGGAAAGTGATCTTTTCTCGTGGCATCATTGAGTTTGCGGTAGTCGATACAAAATCTCCACCCAGTAACGAGACGAGTAGGAATCAACTCGTTGTGTTCATTGGGAACAATGGTTATTCCGCCCTTCTTGGGCACACAATGGACGGGACTTACCCATGGCGAATCCGAGATAGGGTAAATCAAGCCGGCATCTAGAAGTTTGATAACCTCTTGTTTGATGACGTCATGAATACGAGGATTAACCCTTCATTGGCTTTGGATTGCGGGTTTAAAGTCATCTTCCATGAGAATTTTGTGAGTACAAAAGTTTGGATCAATTCCGCGGATATCGTAAAATTTCCAAGCAATTGCCTTCTTATGATCTTTAAGCACGGCGAGATTTCTCTTCTTCTTTCAAGTCCTTAGCAATGATGACGGGCGACTTATTCTTATCTTCAAGGAATACGTACTCGACATGTGACGGCAACTCCATAAGCTCTAAATCCGGAGGATTTTCGATGGTAGGCGTATTCAAAGTCGGTTCATCGATAGCAATAGCCTTGGGAGATGGTGGAGAAATATGGTCCTCTTTGAGAAGTTTCTCAATGAGACGAATGTCTTCATCCCAATCGGTGGGAGAATCGTCATATTCTAAGTTCACATCTCCCATGGTGGCTTCAAAATCTTTCCAAAGGAAATCACTTTCTCCAAATAGAGTAAGTGATGAATCAATAGAGGAAACGGTCTCAACATTGGGAGGAGAGGTAGGAATACTTTTACAAGCATCTTTAAAGTGTTCTTCACAAGCCTCATCAAGAACGTCTATACAATTAACACTCTCGTAGGAATAAGGTTGTTTAGAAATCTTACCCATGCTGAAGACGATTTGATCGTCACCAACTCTCATGATAAGCTCACCCGCTTCTACATCGATGAGAGTGTGACCGGTCCTCAAGAATGGACGTCCAACGATTAATGGCACACGAGGGTCCATATCGTAGTCGACGACGACGAAATCAGCAGGAAAAGTGAATTTGTCGACTCCTACAAAAACGTCTTCGGCTATCCCCACTGGATAAGCAACCGTACGGTTAGCTAATTCCAAAGTCATTTTGGTGGGGACTAGCTCAGGGAGAGATAATTGCTTCCAAACACTTAAAGGCATTAAGTTAATACTGGTACCTAGATCGGCTAGGGCCATGCAATTCTATACTCCCAGGAAGTTGCAAGGGATTAAGAAGCGACCCGGATCACCAAGTTTGGTTGGCAATTTCCTTATGAGAACCGCATAGCAATTCTCATTAAGTTGGATATTAGCGATATCAAGAAGCTTTTCCTTGTCACTAAGAAGATCTTTGAACATTTTCGCATATTTAGGCATGTGAGCGAGAGCCTCAGAGAAGGAGATGTTGAAATTCAATTGTTTAAACATTTTGAGAAAGTTCGAAACTTGAATATCGTCCTTAATTTTGAGCTTCTCTTTCCTCAACCTTGAGGGATAAGGTATATCGGAAGAAGAGGAACGCTTAGGAATAGTAGGATCTCTCACATCCTTGGGTGGAGGAGGGGTAGAAGTAAGAGGTGGAGGAATTGGGGAAGTAGAAGGTTGAGGAATATGAGTAGGTGACTCGTTTTCCTTAGTCACAATCACCGGTGGATGTATAGGAAGCTCGGATTCCTTGGTACCTTTGCCACTGCGAGTGGTGATTGCTTTCATCTCCCCTCTTGGATTAGCCACGGTGTTACTCGGAAGAGTACCCGAAGAAGAGGTTTGATTACCTTGGAAGAAACCAGCCATCATGTCCCTTAGGTCATTCGTTTGACTACTCAAAGAATTTCGCATATCGGCTCTAAGATCGTTCCCTTGTTTCACCATGTCTGCTTTCAAGTTGAGCACTTCCTGCTGAAGATTTTGCACTATCACATCGTTAGTCCTCATGTAGGTTCCAACATCTTGGTGTAATGCGGTGGGTTGGTTGGGAGGAGCATTGTAGGCAGGTGGTTAATAAGCAGGTTGTTGGTAAACTTGGTTGTTTCTTTGAGGTGGATATGGTTGTCTTTGAGGTGGTTGGTATGGTGCACGAGGTTGTTGTTGGTTGGGTCAGTTAAGGTTTTGTTGTTGGTTTTGATTGGGTGGAGGAAAACCGGGCGGTGGGAGAAAGTTGTTTGAGCGATAGCTGAGCAAGTTGCGGTCTCCTTGAGGACGAGCTTGATAAGCGGCCGGAGGATAGGTACCGTATGTTGCGTTAACATTCTCAGAAGGATAGTCTTGGGTGGAGGTACAAGTAGTGTAAGAGTGAGGACCCCCGCATATTTCACATGGTTGGCTTACAGCTTTGACTTGAGCGTTTTTAGTGTTGATGTTGTTGGTGTTGCTAGCAGTTTGGGTAGCAAGCGATTCAAGAAGCGACGTAATTTTGTCAAGTCTCTTGTCGTTGTCACTAGTACTAGCACTGGCGACATTGGTCCGATCACTCTTGGTTTGCACTCGAGACTTATTCTCAATAATATCCCAAGCGACATTAGAACTCTTAACCAAAATATTACCCCCCGAGGCACTATTTAGTGAATCTTGGTCATTCATGCTTAAACCATTGTAAAAAGTATTAATTTGGTGCACTTTGGTAAAACCATGTTGTGGGCACTTTCTTAAAAGATCTTTAAAACGGTCCCAAGATTCACTAAAAGACTCATCGTACTTTTGTTCAAAATTAATAATTTCATTCCGCAAAGCGGTAGTACAAGAGGGTGGGAAAAAGTAGTTTATGAATTTGGTCTCCAAATCCGTCCACGTCAGAATACTTTGTGGCGGTTCGTTTGCAAGCCAATGCCGAGCTTGTCCCTCTAAAGAAAAAGGAAAAGTTGTAAGTGGATTACCTCTTTTGGAACACCATTGAATTTGACCGTATTCGTGAGTTGCAGGAACCTTTTGATGTGGTCATGAGGATCATCAATGGTACGCCCCAAGAATGGTTGAGCGGAGACCATATGTATAAAGCCGGATTTGAGCTCAAAGTTGTTGGCTGCAATCGCGGGGATGACAATTGGATCGTTGTTGCCCTCTACATGTGCTTGTAAAAGTTCAATCATAGGGCGATTGTCTGGTAGAGGTTCATTGTTGTTATTATTCATGTTGTTTTGAGGTGGATTGTTATTGTTGTTGTGTACACCGGCCATGTCTAAGTTATCGAGAGTCTCGGGCTCTTGATAAGACGTTGATCGAGTGCGCATACACCTGCAAAAGAACTAACAAAGCAAACAAGAGATATTTTTGGGTTTTTATGTTTTTTAATGTTTTTGTATTTTTGAAATTTTTTTATTTTTAGGGTTTTTGAATTTTTTTATGAAAAAGTACGTTCACAGTGAACGGATCCCAAAATCCAATTTCTCACAAAAAACTGTTAATCTTTACGAGAAGAGCCGGCAGCGGCGCCATTTGATACTAGTGTTTTGCTTGGGTTCAATATATTCTCGGAATCTTCTCGAATTGATCACAACTCCAAGTGGTACTTATCGTTCTTGGTGACAAAGAGGGGGTTTGTTTTCTATTCTACGAAAAAGGAAATGCACGAATCGAGAAAGGTAAGCTAAAAATAACAAATTAAAAACAATTTAGAAATAATAAAGTGAAATTAAAACTTAGCAATGAATAAAACTATAAATAAAACTTAATTTACAAACTCAATTTAGAAAACTCAAGCAAAACTTAAAATAAGAAAAGCTGAAAAAGATGTTCATTCGGAATAAATAAAACTTGAAACCTTGATTAGGAATAAGTCAGTTGATCCGGAATATAATTGTTGGTCCAGAATAATATGGAAAAGAGCTTGATTCGAAATAAACAAAGTGATCCGGAATAAAAGGCGATTCGGAATAAAGGTTTGATGCGGAATAATGAAGGTTGATCCGGAATGTCAGTGCTATCCGGAATAATTATGTGATTCGGAATAATGGGGCTGATTCGGAATGTTTTGAAGAAAATGACTGATCCGGATACCCGGTTGATCTGGAATATCCGGTCGATCCGGAATAAAAAGTGAAACTTTGATTCGGAATGTGGAGCTTGATCCGGAATATTAGATATTCCGGATGGAAAAGGTTGATTCGGAATGTAGCTAGGAACTCTTGATCCGGAATAAATTATTCCAAATGAAATAACTGATCCGGAATATTGGATATTCCGGATGAATGACTCTTATGAGGAATATTCTAACTGATCCGGAATGTTGACATTGATGCGGAATCTGGGGAATGTTGAAGAACAGTAAAAACAGGGAAAGTATAACAACACGATTTTTATCAAATCAAGCCAAATTAAACCAAAAGATTTAAACCAAACTAAACACTAATCATTTATCAACTATAAACATCAAATCCCAACAATAAAAACACAAAACCCACTAACTTTTGAAGATCAAATCAACCAAATAAAACTTGAAAACTTTAAATCAATAAGAACAAGAAGAACAAGATTAATGGAAAGATTATATTGATTGATTAAGGTAGAGTAAACAAAAGGAAAGATTAAAAACTTACAAGATTAAAGATTGAATCAAGAAAAATAAAAATCACCAACACCTTAGTGGTGTTGGCTTCTTCCCTACGAAACAAAAAGAAAGAAAGAAGAAAAATAAAAGTTGGCAAAAAAAGTGTGAAGGGAATCCTATTTATAGGTCTTCCAGTTGGTTGGTGTGTGGGCTTTCTCCCTTTCTTCTTGTCTTCTTGTCTTTTCAGAAAAGTTGACGTTTTCGATTTCGATTTGGGATTTGTCGACGAATAAATTCAACTCGTCTTTTAATTTCTTCGTTCAATAGACTTGAGTTCTTCAACATATATAAATCTTCCATCTTTGGTCCTTTTCTTCGATAAATCTTCAAATAGGCCCATTGACTTCAAATCTTTTGCATCTCTTGGACAATAGACTTCGTCTTGAATCTTTTTCTTCGATAAAACCCGTGTAATCCCATGTTTTCTCCAAAATTCATCTGGTTGACTTTGAAAACACAACAAACACAAAAACCACGCGTAATTCCAAACAAATGATATTAAATACACGTTTTGGTCTCGTTTTAGTAAGAAATAAGTGGTAAAAGGATGGGTGTTTTCACACCTATCATGATGGTTCGTATGTTAATGAACAATCAGTAGGGCGAGGAATGAGAGGTCGAAAGGGGAATAATGATAGGCGTTGGGAGATTGGAATGAGGGTTAATATTCTTGAGTTTAATGGGGACACTTTGAAGCCTGATGAGTTCATTGATTGGCTTGTTGTTGAAGAATTATTTGAATTTAAAGAAGTTCCAGCATACAAAAGGGTTTCGTTGATCTCTACCAAGAAACATCGTAGGGCATCCGCGTGGTAGCAACAATTGAAACTAACGAGGGAAAGAGTTGTGAAGTCAAAGATCACGAGTTGGCATAAGATGAAGAAGGTCACGAGGGATAACTTTATTCCTCATAACTACCAGCGAATGATGTACTAGCGGTTACGAATCTGAAGCAGGGGCCAATTCTGTTGAAGATTATACAATCAAATTTTACCAACTAAATGCGAGGAATGGCATTCAAGAGACATAAGGTCAGCTTGTCTCTCGATACATTGGTTGGTTAAGATGTAAATCATGGATTCTGTTAATATGTTTTATCTAGTGACACTTTCTGATGCATATCAGTGTGCATTAACTTTTGAGAAGCAGAACTGACGATTGAAGAATTCGCCTTCTCCTGCAATAACATATACTTCTAGTTCGGGTAACGCGACATCTTGTTTTACTCCCAATCAGGCTAAGGCAGTTGGTGGCAATACTGGACCAGTTCCTAGATCGACCGGTAGTAGCGGGTTGAAGTGCTTTAACTGTGGTGAACCTGGACACTGACAGTCGGAGTGTAAGAAGGCTGGGAAGAGGCAATTATTTGTTGAACCCAAGGAAGATAACGATGTGGCTTATGATGATTACGAAGAAGCCGCACTTTATGATGAAGAACCCACGTATGAGGAGGAGTATGTGTTTGGAGATGTGGGTGTGAATTTGGTGGTAAGGCGCTCTTGCTTAACTCCCAAAGCTGATGGTGATGATTGGCTCAAGCACAACATCTTTCGGTCAACTTGTACCATTATGGGTAAGGTTTGCACCTTTGTATGTGATTCGGGTAGTTGTGATAATTTGATAGCTGAAGAAGCAGTATAGAAATTAGGATTGAAAACTAAAAATCTCTTATAAGTTACAGTGGCTTAAAAAGGGTGGGGAAATAACAGTTTCCAAACGTATCGAAGTTTCATTTTTAGTAGGAACAACTTATAAGGATAATCTTTGGTGTGATGTGATACCGATGGATGCTTGTCACTTATTTTTGGGTAGACCTTGGGAGTATGACCGTGATGTAACTCACCATGGCAGAACTAATACTTGTAGTTTCTTGTTTGGAGGTGTGAAGATTACTTTGATGCCAAATAAACCCAAGTATGTAGTTAATAAGCCCATTGGTACTTTACTAAATCTTTCATAGTTTTAAGACGAGCTGGATGTAGGAGATGTTGTTTTTGTGCTAATAGGGAAGGAGGTTTCTTAAGATAGTGAAGTCCCCGAAACCATGATCCCTTTACTTAAGGAATTTTCTGATGTTTTCCTGGAGGAATTACCTGATGGTTTGCCATCATTGTGTGACATACAACATCATATTGATTTAGAGCTTGGGTCACAATTACCTAACAAGCCACATTACAGGATGAGCCCGGGAGAGCATGAGGAGTTGCGTAGGCAGGTTGAGGAGTTGGTTTCTAAGGGTCATGTTCGTGAGAGTATGAGCCTGTGTTTTGTTCCTTCCTTATTGACTCCAAAGAAGGATGGTGCATGGCGTGTATGTGTTGATAGTCGAGCCATTAACAAGATTACCGTGAGGCCTGGTGATGAATGTGTAGAAACTAGAAGAGGGGTTGAATAGTTTCTCATCAATTTATCTCCTAATTACAATTCCTTTCAATTAGGTGAGTGCCAAAACTATCTTTTTACTTGAAAGCTAGTTGCATAATGATTAGGTTCAATTCTAATGCATTAACAATAAGTAATAAGTGTAATGATGTTGAATGTAAGTAATGAGTAAGGAAAGAAACAACCTAGTAGGAAGACACCAAGATTTATAGTGGTTCGGCAACGAGGCTCTATCCTTCTTCCTACTCCACTCCTCGAGTACACCTTACTCGAGATTTCAACTATATCCACAACCTCCCTTCTTGGCGGAGAAAACCTTACAACGTCGCTTACATTATTTTCCGACACTAAGCTAAATGTCGAGACCTAATCTTAGCTAGGACCAATCTACACAATGTCGCCCACTTCACCATTTTACGACACAATGCTAGATGTCGAGTTCTAATCCAAAGCTAGAACCAATCTTCACAACGTTTCCTAATTCACCATTTTCCGACACAAGGCTAGATGTCGAGTTCTAATCTAAAGCTAGAACCAATATTCACGAATCTTCACTTTGAAGCTAAGTGAGAACTTCACACAACACAACTACGCATCACTCTATAGTTTAGTGAGAACTCACAAGACCCAACCACATCACTTTATAGTTTAGTGAGAACTAAGACAACTTATTACAACTCAACTAAACGTATCCAAATACACACATGTAGCTTGGATCTACACATCACAAATCCAAGCACACACATATGCAAAGGATTTACACAAATCTAATCCAAGTATTAACACTTAGCTTGGATGAACACAACTAGTCTAAGTATTCACAAATATATTGGATCTACACAAGACACAAATAAACAAATGATGAACATGACTAGATCTTTAGGATAGGATGATCTTCATCAATGCTTCATATTTAATCACATCACAAGTGTGTGAGTGATCTTCTCTTTGGACAAGGTAAAGAAGGAGATCAACATAAGTAAACATACTTAACACATTAAGTGATCATTTACAAATGACTAGGATTAGATAGGAGAAAGAAGGCTGAAAGAGATGTCCAAGAAGGGTTAATGAAAATGCAGATTTGATCCACTATTTATAGAAGACAAATGCCAACGGCTAGCTCGGGCGGATCCTTAACTACCCAGGCGGTTCCGTATCGATAGAGAACCGCGTAGGCACTTAAGGAACCGCGGAGTGTAGACTCCGCTCCTTTTTGTCTTTTAGTAAATTTGAAATATCTGAGGCTGTTTAAACCTTCAAAGGATATTCTTATGGCATTTGGAATATGCCATATTTAAATTTACATTTTCATTTTAATAAAACATTTTCTTAAAAATAAAGTTTATTAATAATATTTTGTTACATTTGACAAAAGTGAGTTTAAGGCCAATCACTTTTATGATCACTAAGCATGATTAAGATATGTTAGTGTAATGATTATTACCTTGATGATAGTGTTTGTTAGATAATTTGTTTTATGATTGTGTTTGACAATAAATATCTTTGTAATTTGTCGTGATAAAAACTAAGAAAGATTAATTAATACTAACAATGTTTTTAGGCATTGCTTTGCATTAACAATCTCCCCCTTTTTGATTACGACAAACTATAAACTCATTTACGTAAACTAAAAGAGTATTCGAATTATTAACGAGTTTATCACTATCATTTCTCCCCCTTTGTCGAAGCAAAAAGGTTAGCATAAGTCTTTGAAGAAGAAAAGAACCGGACTTTGCTAGTAGCTCCCCCTTGGTGCTTACTCCCCCTTGCTTAGGGCACCAAGTAAATGAGCTAAGGTGACATGCTACACAAAGGTTAGAAGAAAGAAAAGAAACACCAATGTATATATGTGCACTACCTACTAACTAACTTGAGAGGGAGAAGGAAAAGAAATCTCAAAATAGAAGCAAGTATTTGCTAAGTATGTCCAAAGAGTGTGTGTTGACAACATCATAGTTCAATTGGTGGAATAAAGGAAGAAAAGAAACATGCAAACCAATCAAAGATGATTAAAATGTCAAGGGGTTAAAATTTAGAATTTATGGAATCACCCATAATTAATTGTTAGTTTTAACCATGATCAATTTTTTTAACAAATGTGTGAAAAAGAATTAGCAGGAAAGATAACACACATAACATTCGTATTACACAAATAAGAAATAACATTCAATAGAAATATTCATACACACAATATGAATATTTAAAGCAAAAAAAATATGGAAGATAAACCACAAAGCATAGACTACTCTAATAGTGATAATCTTCCAAGATTGCTTAAGTTTTATTGACTCAAACAACTAAAGTACAAAATGTGCCTTAGTTGGAAAAGAACGACGACGAAGCATCATTCGAAGTTTTGTTCACCGGAACGAAAACTTTGAGAGGAGGTCGAGTGAGGAGGAATTCAAGGAAATTTAGCTTGTCGTAGATATGAGCAAGTTCAATTTGTTAACGACAACAAGCACACGAGGAACCATGATGCAAAACAAAGTCGTTAGATGGGGGAGGTCCATCAAAAAGAGAGTTGGGTGGAGAGGGAGATAATGGATGAGAGATGTTTTCACAATGCCTAGTGAGATTAGGAAAAGAAGATAGGTCATTGAGTTGAGGAGAGTTGAAAGGTTTAGGTGGTGGTGGAAGAATTTCCTTTTCTCTGGTAATTGGATTTATAGAGTAATACTCATTCTGATATTTAATGGAGAGAAAGAAGAACTCTTGGAGGATTTTGGAGAAGAAGAATCATGAGGATTCTTGTTCTTTTTTAACCAAACGGGTCGAACCAAGATTTTCGGTTTTTTGAAAGCTTAGAAGAAGAAGCTTTAGGTTGAGAAGATTGTGACAAAGAAATGTGAAGGTTAGGAATGGAAGAGTTAGGGGATTATGAGGGATGAAGAGAAGAACTCCCAAAGGAGAAGAATTTAAAGAAAAAAGACAAGGCAAAGATTTGAAATGAAACAAAAGGTTTTAGGGAATGTTTAGCCAAATTGGGTAAACAAAGAATCTTAACCAAGACAGTGGTAAAAAAAGAAAGACCAAAAATAAGCTAAAAGTAGCTTTCCCGTACGCGGTTCCTTAAGGGAGCCCACGGTTCCTTATCGATATGTAGCCGCCTAGTGGCTAACGAGCCGCGTCCAGTGGACCACAGACCATGATTTTCAAAATTTTTTTGAGAAAAATAAGACTTTTTCAAAATTTTGCAAATCTTGGATTTTTACCTCTTTTAGCACTAGAGTATTCTAGGGTTGCATAAAAGCAACACATTCACAAAGAATGTCTTGACAAAGGGTGACGAAATATTTAGATAACATTTTGATCCAATTTTAAGTCAAGTTTTTAGAGGTTGTGATAGATTTAGGTTCAATTTTAAATAAATTTGTAGAAACTAGAAGGGGGGTTGAATAGTTTCTTAAATTTGCTTGTTAAAGTTTGATTTTAAAAATCCTTTTTCAAAAACTTAAGCTTGAGTATTTATGTGAAACCTTCTTATACACAATATGAACAAGGTATAGTTCAACTAACTAATAATCACAAGTATAAAGAATAATGAATGTAACTAAACTAATAATCACAAGTATAAAGAATAAAGAATGTAAAGAGATAAGGGAAGGAAAGATCAAACCAAACACTAAGGATTTATAGTGGTTCGGCAACGAAGCTCACTCCTCGTTCCTACTCCACTCCTAGAGTACTCCTTACTCGAGAGTTCACTAATCAACAAGCTCCTTAAGGTGGAGAAACCGTAAACAACGTCTCTTAACCAATTTCCGACTCTAAGCTAAAAGTCGAGCCCTAATCTTAGATAGGACCAATCTACACCAATATACTTTGAGGACTAAGTATTAACCCTAATACATACACAACTTCCAAATAGACACAACTACTTGGATCTTCACAACAATGACACAACAATGAATAAATAAGTTTTGATCTTTAATGGATCTTTGAGGTAGACACAACACTTCAACAATGATAGTGTTCTTCTCTTTGCACTTTGAGAGGAAAAGATGGGAGGAGAAAGATTCACTTCTAAACAAGTAGTAATCAAACAAATGATCAAGGATTTGAGTGATTTAAGAAGTATGTAAGAATCTGAAAGTTTATGTGCAAAAGAGGTGGATTGAAAGTCTGAGAATGGTCCACTATTTATAAGATAAACGTCCAACGTCTATATTTGCCCGTGGTTCTTTATTGCAGCCTGCGGTTCCTTGTCGATAAGGAACCGCCGTATGCGCTAAGGAACTACCGGCGTAGAGTCCGCTCTCTTTTGTCTTTTAGTGGGTTGGATCGAATCTGGGGATTATAATATCCTGAAAGGATATTCCAAACCAAGATAGAATATGCCATTTTCAAATTTCAAATTTTCAATTAATTAATTTAATAAATCCTTTTCTTAAAAAGAAAGTTTAATAATAAAAATTTGTCACACTTAATAAAAAGTGAGTTTTAAGAAAAGATTAAATCCTTATCACTTAATTAGTATAATTACTTGTTTGTTCATGCCTTAAGTGATAATGGTTGAAATGAAAAATAATTGAACTCAAGAATTCGTTTTTCATTGTTTTCGTAAATGCTTGTTTTTACATATTATCGTAATCAAAACAAAGCGAGACCGAAAAATGCAAGTAACGTTTTTAGGCATCATTGCATTAACAATCTCCCCCTTTTTGATTCCGAAAATCCATAAACTCAATCATCTAATAAAACAAGATTTTCGAAGACGAGTTTATCATTTCTCCCCTTTGTCGAAGAAAAAAGGTTGCAAAAGTCTTTGAAGAAGAAAAGAACCGGACTTTGCAAATGCTCCCCCTTGGTGCTTACTCTCCCTTGCTTGGGGCACCAAGGAATCAAAATATGTTGACAAGCTACGAAAAATCTTGATGCGAAAAATCTAGTTTTCCCAAAATTAACCTTTACTAGATTATGACACGGGCAGTGTACCCTTGTCAGTTGTAAAATAGTATTAGCAAATATCGGGTTCGAACACAGGGACTATTTATAGTTGGAAGTATTAGTTTATAAAAACGCGTAACGAGTAACAATTTGGTTTTAGTCTTAGTGAAGACTTGCTTATAATAACAGTAAAAATATTTAAGATTTCAAATATGAATAAAAGAAACGCTTGCTTGGACCGTTAATGAATATGCATTATCTCTTAGGTATGAAAATATCGATAAACTTCTAATGTAAAATCCTAAGTTCCTTTCGAATACCGGATTTCTCCAATTCCCTAACCATGCAACGATTCCTTTCGAATACCGTTAACACCTCAAGATATTGTGCATAAAGTTCCAAGCTGATGTGTGAGAATTAATTTATAAGCTTCCTTTCGAATAGCTTACCAACTCCTAAACCGATTTCTCTTAATTTAGTAGCTAGCGTTTGTGTGAAAAACTACTTGTAAAAATTGTTATTAATGACTCCTTTCGAATATCATTCACTTATAATCAACTAAAGACAGGCCGATTAATTCGTTCCTATTTTAGTAAAAATTACGGATTCCTTTCGAATACCCGTTTTTAGATTACCAAACAAGAGTATAAACAATTTTAACAAGATAATTAAGTTATTATCCCAAACGGATCCCCAATTAATCTCAACACATCAATCGAATTTCAAACCCAAAACCTAACACATAAACATCACATAATCCAAGCAAACGTAGTAAGAAATTAGGTACTCATGATCGTAACAAACACAATTAAATATGTAAAAGACATACTTCAAATTGCAATTAAAATGATAGAAGATTCAATACCAAGCTGAGAAATAGGTTCCAATGATCTCCCAAATTACAAAGTAGAAATTGAAAACAACGATTGTTCAACAGAAAATTATGATTATGATGATGTGTGATGATAGATGATGCTTCTGTGTATGATGGTAATGCTTTTTGATCTTCCACTCACTCCTTTGTTATATATTCCTCCTGGTAGTTTAAAAAACGTTCAGCCATAATGTCCCACTAACTCTTTGGGCTCCCCCTTAATTAGGAATAAAAACACAATTTCGTAACTGCATCTGTTGCGCCGCAACTCATGTGTCTTGCGCCGCAATTAGTGATCCGCAAGCACCATGATCTGTAGCCCCTTCAGTTGCGCCGCAATAGGTAGGAGTTGCGCCGCAATTCGGCTTCCGCAAGCACAATGTTCTGTAGCACCTTCAGTTGCGCCGCAACTGTTAGGTCTTGCGCCGCAACTCGGCTTTCGAGGCTGGTACTGATTTCCCTGACTTGTTTTGCTTAGCCCCTTTTGGTCCCAAATCTTTACAGCAACATGAGCAGATTTGATGAGCCTTTACCAAGTAGCTGCTCGCTCTTGGGCTAGCCAGTCTTTCTGGTGGAATAAGCATCACCCTGGGAGACTAGAACCCAGCCCAACTCTTAGAACGTGAATCAATGGTGAGTGGGGGTACCCTGATGATTTTAGGCAAACCATCACAGCCGTCAACGGATTTGATATGTCTTTACCAGAAGCCGTACCCTTCTGGACTCGCCAATTCTTAGCAATGAAGCATCGGTGAATTGAACACCCTATAGCTTTAAGCAAGCTATTACAGCTATCAACGGATTTGATAAAATCTTTACCAAGAGCCGTACCCCCTTGGATTAGCCACTTTTCAGTCTAGGACCATGGCAAGTGAAAACCATCCAGTTTTGGGTAACCTGGCAACCATCAACGGATTTGATGTGTCACACCAAGAGCCGTACCCTCAAGGTGAATCAACTCTTTCTTGTCGGTAAGACATGGTGAGTTGAGAACCTACAAAACACACTTTACACAAAATATAAGCAATATGGGGTCTATCCATTACGTTTAGGACACAAAACATAACAAATATCGCTATGAAAAACTCGTATAAATGAGCGATATCACTCCCCCTTGGTGCTTACTCTCCCTTGCTTGGGGCACCAAGGAATCAAAATATGTTGACAAGCTACATAGAAGGGTTAGTAGAAGAGATGAGACACCCAACAAGATATAGCAAAGATCACAAAAAAAAGAAACAAAAGATCCAAGATAAGTCATGTTAAAAGAAAACATGATAAAAGATACAAGGAAATAAATCATACAAAGATGTATGAGACACAACCACAAGCTAAAATAAAAGGCATAAATCTAATCAAAGTTAAGCTAGAACTCTAAGATTTGATTGAACTAGATGTCTTGAAGATAAGCAACCAATGCTTAGATAAAAGACAAGGTAGTGGTGGTGGCTTGGTAGAGATCTCATAGTTATAGAAAAGACGAGGTTTAACTAAGATAATCTTGATGTAATTCAACTGCTCATAGATGTGAGCCATAGCAAGATGTTGATATTGACAACATTGACAATATGTTTCATGATGCATGACATTATCATGTGAAGGAGGTAGAACACCAAAGGCTAGTGGTGGAATCTAAGAAGTTCTACAATCACCATTCTTAGAAGGAGAAGAGATGGGATTTTGAGTGTTCTTGGGTGAATTGGGGTTGAAAGCAATTGGAGAGAATGGAAGAGAATCAAAGCTTTTATTTGGGGAATAAGACATTTCGATTTGAGAAAGGATGCAAAATGCTTAATGTTATATAGAGAAAGTCCAAGATAATTTGGGGGTGGTCAAAGGGTTGAAACAAAGATTCCAAAAAGTGTTGGAACAAATTTGGAGTATCAGGAATACCCGAAAAATAAGGTATTGGGCGCTGTTCTTTAACTCAGCCGGCGGTTCCTTATCACTGGGGAACCGCGGAGTCAATAAAGAACCGCCCACAGTGGGTTGATTTTGATGATGAGGGAGGATTTTCCATTTCAGCAAATCCTATTTTTCTAGTCTAACTAATCATGGGGATATGCTAAGAAGCAAAGATAGACAAAGAAAACACACAAGAGCTCACCAAACAAGGTTTTGACCAAAATACATAGATTTTTTAATAAAATCAATGTAGGAGGTGTGTAGAACTAGACACAAGGTTATGACACAATGATCCTCCATAGTTCTCTTTTGTTCTTGCTATATTTGAGAGACCCATACATATGAATTATGTAAGCTCATTATGAATAGCAAGAAGCTTTGAAAAACGTTTTTAGATTGAATTAACAATGCAAAAACCTTTCTCAACCAGTTTTACAAAAGCTTTGAGAATTTTGAAAAAGAAGAGAAGTTTTCCAAAAAAGTTTATTAAACTTAAAAACTCAAAGAAAGAAAAGACTCAAAAGATAAAAGATAATAAGAATGCACAATTAAGGAATATGTTCCATTAAGCCTAGACCTAGACGCAAGTATTAAAAGGTTCCCTCTTAAGTGGATTAGTGAAGATATCGTCTAAGTTTTCTACCGAGGGTACCTTCTCTATCGAAATGTTCCCCTTTTAAACATTATCCCTAAGAAAATGGTGGCGAATCTCTATGTGCTTAGTTTACGAATGTTGCACGGGATTCTTGCTATGGTCTATTGCTCCCTTGTTGTCGCACATGATGGGAACATCATCAAGAGAAATCCTGTAATCAACAAGCGCTTGCTTCATCCATAGAGCTTGTTGACAAGCTTTACTGGCACTCACATACTCGGCTTCCGTGGTGGATATAGCAAGAGCGGTTTGTTTCTTGCAGAACCAAGAAGTTAAACAACAACCCATGAAGGTACAAACTCCACTAATGCTTTTCTGGTCCACATAGTCTCCCGCATGATCCGAGTCTGCGTAGGCAATGGTTTTTACGCCGATCCCTTTAGGATACCATAATACTAAATGTATAGTGCCCTTAATGTATCGGAAGATACGCTTAACCGCTTCAAGGTGAGAGGTTTTGGGAGCCTCTTGGAAGCGACCACAAAGGCAAACACTAAACATGATATCCGGTCGACTTGCCGTTAGGTACAACAAACTACCAATCATACCTCTATATTTGGTGGTGTCTACCGACTCACAATCATCATCTACAGTGAGTTTAGTATCCGAGGCCATAGGGGTCTTCATAGGTCTA
Organism: Glebionis coronaria; assembly: GCA_025667525.1. Taxonomy (NCBI): domain Eukaryota; kingdom Viridiplantae; phylum Streptophyta; class Magnoliopsida; order Asterales; family Asteraceae; genus Glebionis; species Glebionis coronaria. Next base: position 295,661,033 of record CM046880.1, on the reverse strand, counting down.
GAGTCTTCTAATCCAAATTTCTTTAGCATTTCTTTAACATACTTGGATTGATTAAAGAAAATACCATCGTCCATTTGTTTAATTTGGAGTCCTAAAAGAATTTAAGTTCTCCCATCATACTCATTTCAAACTCGTCATGCATGATTTTGGCAAAGTCATCACACAATGATTGACAAGTTGAACCAAATATAATGTCATCAACATATATTTGTACGATAATGAGGTGAGAACCTTTCTTCTTTGTAAAGAGTGTATTGTCTACCATGTATACTCATGTTTTACAAGAAACGCTTTAAGTTTAGCATACCAATCTTTGGGTGCTTGTTTGAGACCATAAAGAGCTTTCTTAAGCTTGTAGACATGATCCGGTTTCTCAAAATCAATGAAGCCGAGAGGTTGAGCCACATATACCTCCTCATTGATCAAACCGTTAAGAAATGCACTCTTTACATCCATTTATTGAAGCTTAAAGTCTAAAGCACAAGCGTAAGCTAAGAGGATTCTAATGGATTCTAATCTAGCTACGGGTGCGTATGTCTCGTCATAATCAATACCTTCTTGTTGATTATAGCCTTGAGCTACAAGTCTAGCCTTGTTACGAGACACAACATCATTCTCATATAACTTATTCCTATATACCCATTTGGTTCCTATGATGGTCGAACTTCTAGGCCGAGGAACAAGTTCCCAAACGTCATTAGTAATGAATTGATTCAATTCTTCTTGCATAGCAATGACCCAACTCTCATCCATCAAAGCTTCTTTAACATTCTTTGGTTCAATCAAGGAGACGAAACAAAAGAAGTTACTTTGATTTTGGACTTGAGATCTTAGGGTCCTTTGATTTAATTGGCCTATGACGTTATCAAGAGCATGATCCTTAGACTCCTTAATGTTTACTCCCTTTTTAACACTAAGGTCTTCAACTCCTATGTTTCTAACATCTTTGGCATTAACTATGTCTACTTCATCTAAGTCATCATCTACCAAAGGTGGTGTCTTAGATGAAGGTGGGGTTTCATTAAATGTCACGTTAAGTGATTCTTCAATTACACCCGAGGTTCTATTGAGGACTATGTAGGCTTTGCTAGTTTGAGAATAACCTAAAAAGATACCTTCGTAAGACTTTTGGTCAAACTTTGTAAGGTAGTCGTTGGTGTTAAGAATGAATCACTTGCTTCCAAACACCTTAAATTATTCCAATGAGGGCTTCTTACCTTTAAGAATCTCATAGGGGGTCATTCCTAGAAAAGGTCGAATAAGAATTCGGTTGAGAATGTAAGTCGATGTGTCCACGACATTGCACCAAAATTTTTGAGGCAAGGATTGCTCATTTAACATTGTCCTACTCATCTCTTGGATGGTACTATTCTTCCTTTCAACTACCCCATTTGATTGTGGAGTGCGAGGAGCCGAGAAGTTATGGGTAATACCATGAGCTTCACAAAAGGCACCAAATTGCACTTCATTATCAAATTCCCTACCGTGATCCGTCCTAATAGAGACAATTGAACATCCTAGTTGATTTTGAATTCTTCGACTAAAGGTTTCGAAGTGATCGAAAGCTTCATTCTTAAATGCCAAAAATCTAGTCCAAGTGAATCTAGAATAGTCGTCAACTATAACTAGGGTATAAAGGTTACCTCCATAACTCCGTATGGCGGAAGGTCCAAAGAGATCCATATGTAGGAGCTCTAAACACCGAGAGGTCGAAACCAAATTCTTGGCTTTGTGACTTGAGTGAATTTGCTTCCCAATTTTGCAAGCATCACAAAAGTGACTATCAAACTTCATCTTGGGGAGGTGTCTTACCAACTCCTTAGAGACCAAAGATTGAATTAAACACATATTAGCGTGACCTAATTTCCTATGCCAAAGTGTAGAACTATCATCTAAAGTCGCTAGACATAAGTTGTCCTTTGACTTCCTGTTAACCTTCATGACATAAAGCCCATGCTTTCTAACACCTTTCCCAATGACTTTTCCATCTTTTACGATTTCACTGTCATATTTTGAAAAGATGACCTTACACTTATTGTCACAAATTTGACCTATACTTAGAAGGTTAAAACCTAAGTTATCTACATGCTCTATGTTTTATATAGTCATAGAGTCAAGAGAGACCGTACCTTTGCCAATGATATTACCACGTCTATTACTAGTGAATGTAACGTTACCTCCATCATATGCTTTGTAGTGTGAGAGCAAACTTCGATTACCCGTCATGTTTTTAGAACAACCACTATCCTTAATCCACTCGTCAGGATCTAGATCGATTCCCAAGCATATCTCTTTAGAAGTGTGAGCCATGAGACACTTTTCATCTTTGGGGTTGTCATCAACATCTTCACCGCTATCGCTCCATGAACCTCCAACGAACGTTGTGTGGTTCTTGTCGCGTGAAGGCTTAGGACAATCACCAATGAAATGATTTGGATCACCACATCTAAAGCATTTCCTATCACCTTTATCGTCTTTGGCAAATCGGTTTTTGGAGAAGGGTTTCTTGTCGTTGTTTGGTTGCCTCACATATTGACCTTGTCTTTTGAAGAACTTCTTAAAGTCTCTAACCGCCAAGGCATATTCCTCATCCTCACTATCCGAGGAACTTTCATGATCACTTTGTGCCTTCTTGGCTTTAAGTGCAAGAGACTTTCTTTCACTCTTAGTTTTCACCATTTCTAAGTCCTTCAAAATTATCATCTCATGAACCTTCAAGTTACCAATGAGTTCATCGAGTGATAATTTGGCGAGATCCTTTGATTCTTAAATCGTCGTGACTTTAGCTCTCCATTTTGGATGCAACGCCCTAAGAAACTTCCTAACATTGCTAGAAAAACCTTCATCACGTGCTTTTAGACTAGTAATAATAGTATTAAATCTAGCAAATGCACTATCTATGGTTTCATCTTCTAAGATGACAAATTGTTCATATTGTTGAACAAGAAGATCGATTTTACTTTCTTTGACTTGGCTATTACCTTGGTGGGTTACTAAAAGAGTATTCCAAATGTCTTTAGCGGTTTCACGCATAAAAATTCTTTGGTACTCTTTCTTTGGTAAAGCATTATAAATCACCATTTTAGCCTCATTACTTTTAGCAAGTTTTCTTTTAGTATCATCATTAGCTTTATCAAAAGTAACTATCTCCTTACCTTGAGGACTAAGTATTAACCCTAATACATACACAACTTCCAAATAGACACAACTACTTGGATCTTCACAACAATGAATAAATAAGTTTTGATCTTCAATGGATCTTTGAGGTATACACAACACTTCAACAATGATAGTGTTTTTCTCTTTGCACTTTGAGAGGAAAAGATGGGAGGAGAAAGATTCACTTCTAAACAAGTAGTATTCAAACAAATGATCAAGGATTTGAGTGATTTAAGAAGTATGTAAGAATCTGAAAGTTTATGTGTAAAAGAGGTGGATTGAAAGTCTGAGAATGGTCCACTATTTATAAGACAAATGTCTAACGGCTATATCTGCCCGCGGTTCTTTATTGCAGCCCGCGGTTCCTTATCGATAAGGAACCGTCGTAGGCGCTTAGGAACCGCCGGCGTAGAGTCCGCTCCCTTTTGTCTTTTAGTGGGTTGGATCGAATCTGGGGATTAAAATATCCTGAAATGATATTCCAAACCAATATAGAATATGCCATTTTTAAATTTCAAATTTTCAAATAATTAATTTAATAAAACATTTTCTTAAAAAGAAAGTTTAATAATAAAACTTTGTCACACTTAATAAAAAGTGAGTTTTAAGAAAAGATTAAATCATTGATCACTTAATTAGTATAATTACTTGTTTGTTCATACCTTAAGTGATAATGGTTGAAATGAAAAATACTTGAACTCAAGAATTCGTTTTTCATTGTTTTCGTAAATGCTTGTTTTTACATATTGTCGTAATTAAAACAAAGCGAGACCGAAAAATGCAAGTACTGTTTTTAGGCATCATTGCATTAACCAAATTGAAGTTGATTAATGTGACCACATAGGTTAAAATACATAAAAGTAAATCCATAGATCATCCTCATGAGAAAATCATGAAGGAAAAGAAAGGAAATACAAGAAATAAAATAACAACTAACTAATACAAAGTTAGCTAAAACTAGGTCTTGAATGCATAGTCATCTTTGGCTTGACCTTCTTTAAAAAGAATTTTATTTTGAAAACCATCATTCATCTCCTAGGAGGATGAGGCATGGAGAACAAGACAATCAAGAAATCATGCAACCTTGTATGAATACCAAGCATCTCCAACCTTAGGTTTTGAATGATGTAGTTATTATAGAGACAACATGGGCAATTTGCACCATGAGCTTCTAGGAACCCAAAGAAGTAGGGATCACCCATGAAGTGAGGAATAGGAATGCCCAAAATAGGAGCATTAGTGTTTGAGGGTGGAGGAGGTGGTGGAGGCATAGTGTCCAAGGGTAAGATGGGATAATTTGGTGGAGTGAAAGGAGAGGTAACCAAAGGCTCAAGGAAAAAGGGAATGCTTTGTAGAGGTTGAGGTTGAGAAATCCCATCCAAAGGAGGACTAGGAGTGAAAGGTGAAGAAAGCTCATTCATTCTTGATTGGAATGAAGAGGAGGTAGAACCATGTGAATGGTTAATACCATGAGTTGAGTTTGTCTTGCATGGAGCAAGGGGTGGTGAAAGTGAAGAGGAAATGAGAATAGGAGAAATCTCATTTTTGGGAGTGTGAAAAGTGGAAGAACCAATATTAGGTAACTTAATCTTAACTTTAAGGCTTCTTTTGGAAGAGGAAGTTTTGGAAGAAGTGGATGTTCTAGTGCCATGGTTGTGTGTTAAGGTTTAGAGAAGAGTTGAAGGGATGAAGAACATAATCAACAATAGAGGGTTTAAGAAGAGAAGGGAATGATCCAAACTAGTAATGGGTTAAAATCATTTTAGGCGAATAATGAAATTAGGTAGCCTAGTTTAGGAAAGTGCAGGTTTTGCAAAATTTTTATCAAAGTTTTACACAGATTAAAGAAAACAGTGTAAAGTAAAGATGATGTCGAGACAGTGACAAACGGTTCCTTATGTAGGACCGCGGTTCTTTATCGCTAAGGAACCACGGGTTCTATATGGAACCGAGACTAGAGATGTCAAAAATGTGCACTTCCTCAAACTTTGGTTAGTCCAGATTTCACACAAGTAAATAGCAAGCCAAAGTTAACTATTAATCAAAATCTAGGAAGCTAACAAACACATAATATGCACAAAGCTATGCCAATTGAATGATCAATAGCATAGACGATTAGTATTAAAATACTAAGTAATCCAAATACAAAGTATTAGTTAGCAAACATAACATCCTAAAACTAAAAAGAGAATAAGGATAAATAGTTCAACAATTCAAACATGTTTACAAACATGTTAACCTTGATAAACCAAGTTTCATTTCTTCTTCTTGCCAAGTCCCTTGATCAAATTGGCTATGCTCTTGAACGATCCTCTTGACTCCACTCGATGATCATACAACTCACATTAGGTTTTAAGATTAGCTCGATAGACATCCACAAGACCAAAGTTTTCCGAAAGTCCACTAGTGGCATAGTGAGGAGGAGGGATAATTTCTTCTAACCCTTCCATGAAAGTGTCCATGGATGGGTGGGAGTTACTCGAAGAACCAACGTGAGCACTTGTGCCTACGTCACCACCATCACTTAGTGACATATCAAAGTCCTCATCATCGGACTCTTGTGGATCGGACTTTCTCGAACCTCGATCACTTCTAGTCTTTCGTGGTTGTACCTTTTGAATCGGTAGCATGACACGTTCGACCGAACGAAAGCGAGAAATGTTGATGTCGGGATAGTCTTCACCAACCTTCTTAAGAAGGCGAGTAAGGGGCATGGCATAGGGAAGATTTGTTTTGGGTTTGGAAAGAGCATACGTGATTCGTCGAGCGATGTAGTATGCGAGATTGTACTTGGCGTTGGTAGCGATGCAACATAACATGTGCGCCATACACGCCGGAATATGATCCCGGTTTCCACCAAGACAAAATACATTCTCCCTAAGGATGTCGGCCCAACGGACCATACCATCATTTAGGTCGCTTATGAGAACCTCATAGCGTTTTAATCGACGCTTGGTAGAGTGGAGGCTTCTTACAACGTTTCCACTACGCTCTTTACAAATGACATCAAGAATGTAGTCAAGGTCAATCTCTTCATTTTCATGTGGAGCACAGTCGAATGGTTCAAGAAGATAATCAAGTTTCCATTTATCAGTAAATTGACAAGTGCTCATATATAGAACACGAAGAGCTTGACCAAAGTCTTCCAGAGAGAGTTTAATGAGTCGACCTTCAAGGATGAACCTAACATATACTATACCGTTATCATAAATGAGAGAGTATGTGTTAAAGAACTCTAAGAGAAATTCGGCATATATATCCTCTTTGATGTCCAACAAACAATCTAGCCCAATTTCTCCGAACATCGATCGAGTATATATATATCCCTCTATATCCTCTTCGACAACTCTACCCTCATGAAAGCAACATTTTTGGAGTGAGGAATATTTGTAAGTTGAGGGGAAGCACACATTTCGGAAAGGTTTGGCATATATTGTCTAGTGTATTGGTGGTCTTGTTGAAATTCCGAAGGCATGATTAGTACCTAAATAAACACAAAAGTATTTCCCCAATTACTCATATGTTATATATAAACCAAAAATAAAAAAGATGAGAATGTGTTTCATCAATTTCTTGACAACCAAAGGTAATCCTTATCATTCTCATACTCTTAATGTACCTAATTCATTATTGATAATAACACACTGATCATGTAAGATTAATAATGAACTTGAACAATGCCATTACCAACTTGTTCATGGGTTCATATCAATTCCATCAATTAACCAAAATCATTTAGTCAAAATTCGAATTTGTTCTACAAGTGCGTTTTAGTGAAATCTCAATAAATATGAACCTAAGGAATCATAGTAACAATACTATGTCAACTCTTATTCCTAGTAAGGTTCTAATTCAATGTCAATTTTAGAAATCCCCAATTATGAATGTATGAACCCTAGAACAAATTAGATGAAATTGAAAGAAATAACTTACAGATAATTGATCTTGGATGAAGAATGAGTGAAACCCACAAACCAAAATCAATTAATCTTGAGTAATTAAATGTTTTAGAAAAACAACAATGATGGAAAACTAGGTATTCTCGTCACTATGTTGGAGAAGAGAGAGATGGAGTTTTTGAAAAAGTGATTTTTAATAAAAACTGACTCTTTGGTCGCGGGTACTAGACGCGGTTCCTTATCGATAAGGAACCGCCGGTTTGAACCGCGTCGATAACGAACCGCCTACAATGGCGTTTTTTTAACAAGGAAAATCAAAGAAATTTTCAAAACCAAAATTTTCTAATAACCTTAAAATATGTCTTAAGCCTTTAGGAAATCATTGGACCACCACAACACTAGGTAATAATGCTTTATTGAAGGATTACGAGTTGAATCGAGATAGGAAAAGACCGAAACGGACAAACGACTACTTGTAGCAAAGAAGCAAAGGGGAGAGGAGTCAAGAGAAGTGAATCAAGACCAAGAACATTGCTCAAGAGACAAATGACATTTTTCAAATCGAGGAGACGAAGAGCTTGTGTCATATATAGTGGTTTAAGACGTGCCTTTCTGGAGAATGTCTAAACGGATTTGGTAATGAAATATACCAAGCAACTTTGATACATAGAATAAGATCATTTTCAAGAGTAGTCTTATTCTATTTCAAAATGTGAGCAAAGTATAGATTAACTTTCTCTCCCACATGATCGGATAATTATTGCTAGGATTAACAATAACAATATCTTTGGAATATTTCAATTCCAAATGTGTAAAATCTACCTACAAATTAATGAAATAGTTTGGTATCTCAAGGGATTCACCAATCATCCTATAGATGAGCTTAATTGCACAAGTTACACATGATATTGGGCCTACTAACCGTAAGGGTGCAAGCCATGGAAATAATGCTTGATACTTTAAGCTTCTACTAACTCACTCTACATCTCCATAGTGAGTCAAGTATCCAAGCAATGAAGGTTTGAGAGAGAAAAAGGGAAGAATAAAAAACCACGAACAAATGTCAAGGTAAGGATGCCAAGAACAAGTATTTAGTAAATTAATGATCAAAAGAATGATCAATAGGGCGTGTGGAAGAACGAAAACATACCTTGGCCACAAATTTCATTCCAAGCTTTCAAGGAACCAATGCAAAGCCCAACTATGACTAATAGTGACTACATAAGTCTTCAAGGACTAGTATCACTCCTATCCATCTTGATATCATCATTCAATGATGTTGGAAATCAAAGAAGATGAGTCTTCGACAAGTGTAAGTAACTCAATCCACAATCAATTGAATGATTTATCTTCATGAGTACCTACACATAACAAGATGCAAACTAGTAGATACATTTTAAGAGTAAATATAAAATGCATTGATACTACTAATCTAAATGGGATGTAATATTATCAATTTAAAAGGCTTATTTTCAATAAAAAAATAGTTTTCACCAAAGAAAAACTTTAGTATAAATTAACCTTCCAATTTGAGGAGACAATGGATCGATCCATGTTTTAAAGTACAATATACTTCAAAGATCTTGTGTCACCATCTCTCCGATACCAATTGTAGAAACTAGAAGGGGGGTTGAATAGTTTCTCATCGATTTATCTGCTAATTACAATTCCTTTCAATTAGGTGAGTGACAAAACTATCTTTTACTTTAAAGCTAGTTTCATAATGATTAGGTTCAATTCTAATGCATTAACAATTAGTAATAAGTGTAATGATGTCGAATGTAAGTAAGGAGTAAGGAAATAAACAACCTAGTAGGAATACACCAAGATTTATAATGGTTAGGCAACGAGGCTCTATCCTCGTTCCTACTCCACTCCTCGAGTACACCTTACTCGAGATGTCCACTATATCCACAAGCTCCCTTCTTGGCGGAGAAAACCTTACAACATCACTTACATTATTTTCCGACACTAAGCTAAATGTCGAGACCTAATCTTAGCTAGGACCAATCTACACAACATCGCCCACTTCACTATTTTATGACACAAGGCTAGATGTCGAGTTCTAATCCAAAGCTAGAACCAATCTTCACAACGTTGCCTAATTCACCATTTTCTGACACAAGGCTAGATGTCGAGTTCTAATCCAAAGCTAGAACCAATCTTCACGAATCTTCACTTGGAAGCTAAGTGAGAACTTCACACGACACAACTACACATCACTTTATAGTTTAGTGAGAACTCACAAGACACAACCACATCACTTTATAGTTTAGTGAGAACTAACACAACTTATTACAACTCAACTAAACATATCCAAGTACACACATGTAGCTTGGATCTACACAACACAAATCCAAGCACACACATATGCAAAGGATTTACACAAATCTAATCCAAGTATTCACACATATCTTGGATGAACACAACTAGTCCAAGTATTCACAAATACATTGGATCTACACAAGACACAAATAAACAAATGATGAACATTACTAGATCTTTAGGATAGGGTGATCTTCATCAATGCTTCATCTTTAATCACATTACAAGTGTGTGAGTGATCTTATCTTTGGACAAGGTAAAGAAGCAGATCAAGGGGATAATCATAAGTAAACATACTTAACACATTAAGTGATCATATACAAATGACTAGGATTAGATAGGAGAAAGAAGGCTGAAAAAGATGTCCAAGAAGGGTTAATGAAAAAGTATATTTGATCCACTATTTATAGAATACAAATGCCAACGGCTAGCTGGGGGCGGTTCCTTAACTACCCAGGTGGTTCCTTATCGATAGGGAACCGCGTAGGCACTTAAGGAACCGCGGAGTGTAGACTCCGCTCCTTTTTCTCTTTTAGTGAATTTGAAATATCTGAGGCTGTTTAAACCATCAAAGGATATTCTTATGGAATTTGGAATATGCCACATTGAAATTTACATTTTTCATTTTAATAAAACATTTTCTTAAAAATAAAGTTTATTAAAAATCTTTTGTTACATTTGACAAAAGTGAGTTTTAAGGCTAATCACTTTTATGATCACTAAGCATGATTAAGATATGTTAGTGTAATGATTATTACTTTGATGATAGTGTTTGTTAGATAATTCGTTTTATGATTGTGTTTGACAATAAATGTCTTTGTAATTTGTCGTGATCAAAACTAAGAAAGATTAATTAATACTAACAACGTTTTTAGGCATTGCTTTGCATTAACAGAGTGGAAGACCGCTTTTAAGACGCATGAAGGATTATATGAGTGGTTGGTAATGCCTTTTGGTTTGTCAAACGCACCAAGTACATTTATGCGTGTGATGAATCAACTGCTCAGACCTTTTATTGGCAAGTTTGTGGTTGTTTATTTTGATGACATTCTTATTTATAGTGCTTCTTATAATGAGCATGTCACTCATGTGAGGCAAGTCTTGACCTTTCTTCGAAAGGACAGTTTTTATAAAGCTACGAATAAGTGTGTGTTCATGACCCTTAAAGTTTTGTTTTTGGGGTATGTTGTTTTTGGGGTATGTTTTTTTGGTGATGGCATACAGGTGGATGAGTCTAAGGTAGTAGCTGTTCAGGAGTGGCCAACTCCAACTACCAATTCTGAAGTTCGGAGTTTCCATGGTCTTGCTTCTTTATATAGGCGGTTTATCACTAATTTTAGTTCCATCATGGCCCCTTTGATATGTTGTATGAAGGGGAAGTCATTTGTGTGGACGGAGGAATCAGAGCTGGCTTTTTAGATTGTCAAGGAAAGGATTACTACATTGCTTGATTTTTCTAAAGCTTTTGAGCTTCATACTGATGCTTCTAAGGTTGCAATTGGCGGTGTTCTTAGTCAAGGTGGGCGACCTGTTGCCTATTTTAGCGAGAAGTTGACAAGGTCGAAGTGCAGGTACTCTACTTATGACTTGGAGTTTTATGCAGTGGTCCAAGCTGTGAAGCACTGGCGCCGTCATTTGTTTCATAAGGAGTTTGTTTTGTTCACTCATCATGATTCCTTAAGTCATATCCGTACTCAACATAAGGTATCACATAAGCATGGGCGTTGGTTGGCTTTTCTTGAGAAATTTACTTTTGTGGTGAAACAAAAAAATGGTGCTTCCAATCGTATTACTGATTCCTTAAGCAGGAGGAGTAGTTTATGTGTAACCATGCAGGTTGATTTTCTAGGACTTGATGTCATTCGTGACAGATGGCTATGGATCCATACTTTTAAGTTGTTTTGCAGGATTTACAATCCAGAGAGAAAACATATTTTTTTATGCATGATGGGTTCCTATTCAAAGGAATCAACTTTGTATTCCTGATTCAATTCTTCGCATGAAAATTATTAAGGAGTTGCATGGTGAAGGACATGTTGGTTGTGATCGCACTTTACAGTTGGTTCAAATTTCTTTTTTTGGCCTACTATGAGGAAGGAAGCGGATCGTTACGTCAAGGGGTGCCATATTTGTCAAGTTTCAAAGCGTATGACTACTAATGCAGGGCTTTATATGCCTTTGTCTGTTCCTTTGCAGCCTTGGGTTGATATTAGCATAGGTTTTGTGTTGGGGCTACCTCATACTCAAAGGGGTAATGATTTAATATTTTTTGTTGTTGATCGTTTTTTAAGATGGTTTATTTTATTCCTTGCAATAAGACAACAAATGTAGTTAATGTAGCCTAACGTTTCTTTAGGGATGTATACCGTTTACATGGTTAACCTTCCTCTATTTTTTCTAATCGAGACACTAGGTTTTTGAGTCATTTTTGGTGTAGTTTATGGAAGATGGTGAATACTCAGCTCAATTTTAGTAGTGCTTATCATCCTCAAACTAATGGGCAAACTGAAGTTGTTAACACGTCCATTGGTAAACTGCTAAGGTGTTTGGTGGGTGATCATGTGAAAGCATGGGATCAGAATTTGTATGAAGCTGAGTTTTCTCATAATCATGCGGTAAATCGGAGCATAAGGTTTAGTCCATTCCAGGTGGTTTATTCTGCTCAACCACGTGGTCCTCTTGATCCTATGGCTCCTCAGGTTTCTAGGTCTCTTTTGAAGAAAATGTGGGATTTTGTAGAGGGGTTACATGACGTTCATAACTCTGTTCATGACAACTTGGTTCGTGCCAATTTGATGTACAAGTAGGATGCGGATCAAAAGAGGTGACATGTCGATTTTTAAGTAGGAGACTTTGTATAGGCTGTTTTGACTAAGGATTGTTTTCCAGCTGGTGAGGATAATAAGCTATCTGCTAAGAAGATTGGTGGGGTGGAAATTGTGGAAAATATGAACTCGAATACTTATCGTTTGAAGTTACCAAGCCATATCCGATGTTATGATGTTTTTAATGTGAAACATTTGTTTCCTTACCATGGTGATTCTTTTGATGATGATACTGATGGGAATTCGAGGACAAATTTTTCCTATCCAGGGGGGGATGATGGAGGCCTAAGTATTGAAGAACGGTCTGACATGTTTCTGGAGGCCCAGGATCGTGTGACGAAAAGGAGTTTAGTAAAATGGGCATAAATTGGCCTCCGGGAGGAGTTAGAATGCCCACGGCCTGTCAAAACTTCCGGAAAAACAAGAGGAACGCAGCTGTATGCTGGTTATGGGTTTTTCGAGGACCGACAATCCTTTATACTATGATTTATTTACATTTTATGTTTTTTTAGTTTCTGTTGGACTTTATCGGCTACAGTCCAGCCCGTTGGTGTTTTAGGTTTTTGTTTGTCTCATGTCTTTATTTAAACAAATTGCTATAACCCTAGCAACATAGATTTCAGTTCAATAAAAGTTAAACTATTGGCCGTTGTTTACCAAGTTTTTAACCCTAATAATCGGTATTTATTATAATCGATGATTGTTGAAAGAATTGTCTCTGGTATTCATTAGAATCAACAGATCTCATTTATTTATCTTGTTTCTAGTCTACATCAGTATAAGTGTTGCTTTCAATGATCTATATTCAACTAAAAACAACTCATACAAATTGAAACTAAAACACTCGAAACTAATGTCATATAAATTGAAACTAAAAACAATATTAAACTAATGTCACATAAATTGAAACTAAAACATTTTCGTTCATCTTTAGGACACAATATATCATAACTAGCATTTTGTTTTTCATTTGGATTCTACAAGTGGCAGGTCACCTAACGCTTCCACTTTAAAAAAAACTCTATGTATCATAACGTGTCTTCTTTCTTCATTTGGGCTCATCACTATACATTTTATTTTATTTCAATATATTTAACCAAAATAAACTTATTTCATAAAATTAAAAATTACAATACATAAAAAAATGATGAACCAAAAAAAAGTAAATGAACAAAAAAAATGACAAAAAAAAATTCGACTTGTGTTTGGTTACGGAAGTCGAGTTGGTAATTTTGATCGGGTGAATTTTAAGATAGGTTAGTAGGATACTATTGCGATGACGTGATGGGGTTTTGTGATGATGGAGAGAAGGATTAGATGGGTTAGAATAAGAATGATATTGTTGATATTGTTGTGGATGGGTGGTAAGGAGAGAGGTAAAATACTTTTCACTTGAATTTTAAGAAAAAATAAACTTGAAGTGAAAGAAGTCTATTGAGATGTTTGTATGTAAAATGTGGGTTTTAGTAGTATAAATATAATTGAATTAAGGGGATAAAAAGAATTTGAAATTAGAAAAATATGTATAGATTACCCAAAGGTAAAGAGGAGAGAGGGTTTTTTTCTTTTTGTCGTTTATCTGCCGTTGGAACGACGAACGACTGACTTGGTGAGGTTATACGATCTGTTGGTGATGGTTGGTAAGGTTTGACGAGGTTCCATGTAGGACTGGCGAAGGTTGTTAGCCGCAATACCTAATCCTCTTAGGCTACAAACCTCAAACTAAAAGGTCTTTACACCCAATTGTTGGTCACCAAGTCCAAAAGTGTAAAACCCGCATGAAAATACATGAAAATACCTTTTAATTAAAAACTTTTATATATAATTAATACACGACAAGTATTACGTATATTAAATGAATGACGCCAAGTAAATAACGTAATTAATACTACATGACACGATATAACACGAAATAAATATAAAACAGGCTCTATGTAAATAAACGGGCCTTACAAGAACAAAAGGGCCAAGCCCGGCCCATTACCTAATAAACTAGCAAAAACATTCTTCCACTTCTCATTTTTACAAAACATAAAAACTTAAAGAAACCCTAATTGGTTCCTTATAGCCGTCGGCCTAAAAGAAAAGAAAGGGGAATTAAAACATTTGCTTTGGTCTAAATTCTTAAGGTGTTCGTGTTTCTTATTTGCCAAATCTTTCATCACTCGGTAAACATCAAATCTCGTTTCTTATTTTATTTCTCAAGGAATCACAAATTTAATTATTTAATAACGATTGAACATGTGTTTTATTAACTAAAACAAGAATGGAATCGGTTTGGGTCGGTTTGGTTTGCACGGAAACCGAGAATCCCTTCATGGGGTGCTCTCGGTATTTTTCTATAGCCAGCAGTCGCCGTCCTTCAAGGCTTGGTGGCGTGTTTGGTCTAACAGCCGCAACCCCCTTAGGGGCCACGGTGGAAATTTATGCAAGCAGTGGCAACCGAGACCTTATGGTCTCGGTGGGTTAAGGCTGACGTCGATGGGAACTGCCGGCATGGCAGTGGCAAAGTCACAGGCACGGGGGGAGTTTTTAAGGGGCGACCAAGACCTTTAGGTCTCGGTGGTGATGTTATGTTCATGCAACCGAGACCAAGGGGTCTCGGTGGGCGTTTGTTTTGGGGCTCGGGTAAACCGAAGGATAAAAAGGGAGTGTTTGATTTATATTTTCGACTTATTGATCTCGGACTTATTAAAAGTTTAACTTATTTAATTAATTGTATTATTAATCACGGCTTAAATAAAATTACTTATTAATGTTTTGGTTCATATCAAAGGGGGCTTATTGTGATTTAACTTAATTAAAAAGGGATTATCAAGTTAAGGCTTAATTAGATTACTTGTCAAGTTTAATGTTTAATTTGTAAGTAATTATAATTCATGACATACTATAATTTAATATTACAAAATACATGACATGTTATTTTTTATAATGAAATTAAATCCATGACATATTGTTAATTAATGATAAATTATAAACCATGACATAGTATTAATTAATAATTATTTATAAATACGTGACATATGAAAGTTAATTATTAAAATAGATTTTATTAACATTTAAGTTACTTAAACCATGACTTATTAATATAATATTTATAATTAACCATCACCTTCAAGAATTTGCTTATTTAATACGCTTATTAAACCATGACTTATATAATCATCTTATTCAATGAACAAGGTAAATTATTAAAGTATATTAAACGAGCTTATTATTGTTTTTGGAAACTTACTATTTATAGAAACTTACTATTTATAGAAACTTAGTATTTTTGAAAACTTACTATTTATGGAAACTTACTATTTTTGGAAAGTTACTATATATGGAAGCCTGCTATTTTTGGAAAGTTACTATATATAGAAACCTGCTTTTTTTAGATAGTTACTAATTATGGAAATACCAAGTATAATAATACAAGAATAACGAAATACATTAATCAAGAACACGTGAACGCATAATAATAACTCAAGTCATGAACAAGTAACTAAAAACTAAGACCAAGTAACTTATTAATGAACAAGCAACTCATACACGTCCTTTATCATGTAGCTCACGTGAAGTAGGAGTAGTACTTTCCTTTTCATCTCTTGCACTGCTTGCTGGACATAAGGTATGGATATTCCGTCCTTCAGTAAGGACATCTCTTCTCTACATGATTAGGATTCCCTGTTTGCTATCCATCTGTTTTCCTCAGTTTTCATATCTTAAAACTTTCATTGTTTGCCATGCTATCGTTATTTTCCCGAGCTATATACATACATGACCATGACTTACATGACCACCTAGTTATGGAGGTACCACAACCATCACATATGAGGCACCTGTGTCATGACTCTCCCGCGACGAGAGTGATTTCTCGCGGCGTCCCTTCACGTTACACGTTGGCAATTATTATTATATTATGTGGGGCGAATGGGTGCATCCTAGTTACGGGTTTACATGTACGGGGTGATTGGTTTAGTGTGTGCTCTACACTCCATCACATTGGAGCTGATCCCTCCACCCATATTACTATTATTAGAGGTCACCCCTCTAACTGCATGACGAGGTCACCCCTCTATTTATTCATGCACACATTGATAATATGTTATGACTTATATGAGCCTGTGGGCCTTTAATTATATTGCATGTAAAACTTATGACATTTCAGTTATTATTCATATCCATAGATTATTCCCAAGTTTTCCTCAGGACATAGATATTCATTTCCGATGCTTTCATTGTTTATTACTAATGTTCTATTATTCTTATCATGCCATTATATCCATTCACTGAGCGTATTGCTTAGTCGTATTTTCTTTTCATGTCCCATACGACAGGTACACAAGGACACACTTGAGCATTAAGAGTATGTGCATAGGATGAGAGCTACCTTAGACTCCTTTCCTTTTTGCATTTTAAATACTTATGCTTGGTTGGACAATGTTTAGTCCTTTCTACTTCATTTAGTTTATGCATGTTGAGCTTATGTTTGGAAGCCGATGTTTGATTCGGGCTTTCTTGATGGTCTTTTATGTCATTATGACTATATGCCTTTATTATGCTTTGATGACACGTCATGATTATGACATAACGGCCATCTTGTCAAAGTGGGTCATTACAATTATGGTATCAGAGCCAAGGCTTTGACCTGTAGGCTCTAAAACTTGACCTATGACTAGTGGGTAGTCACCAGGATCTTCCTAAACCAACGTTGTTATCTTTCATGTATTTATATTTTCTGAGCATGGTTGGTCCTTATTCATGATGTTTTCTCTTAAAAAATTTGACTAGTATGGATTGAACCATAGTCGTTCATACTTAGTCACATGTTTATTCTTTCGAATTTTATGCTGGTATGGGCTGAACCATAGTCGTCCATACCTAGTCACATGTTTAATTCGGTTTCTTGAAATTTTGACTAGTGCGGGTTGAACCATAGTCGTCCACACTAGTTATTGTAAGATTTCGTTTAATTATGCTTTCATGTTTCTCTCATGTTTTCCCTCATGTGCCTTTCAGGTTTCTAACCGATTAATCATTCACTTCTTTGAAATTGTCAGATGGTTAACACACAATTGATGTTGAACTTGTTGCAGCTGTTCAGGAAGCTTTGCGAACTATGCTTCCACAGATTCACAACGAGATCCGCGAGGAGTTTTGCGCTGGACCATCTAGTGCCGTGGAAATCCTCCACCTCCTCCACCAGTCACGATTCACACTTGACTTGAGCGCTTAAACAAGCAAAAGCCTCGTTCTTTCGAGAAGGTGACAGTTTCTGCAGACGTGGAGAACTGGATCTCCTATATGGAGAAGATATTCGATGTTATGGGATGTGACGAGATTTACAAGGCAAGGTTGGCAGTTTATAAGTTTGAGGGCGATGCTTTAGCTTGGTGGAAGGCCTACAAGCAGGCCAGAGGAGGAGAAACATGGCTTATCACGGTGACTTGGACACAATTCAAGGAGTTGTTCTACCTTCAGTTCTTCCCTCGAGCTAAACAGGTGCGCCTAAAGAGGGAGTATCACTCCATCCACCAGAGACTGAGTGAGACTAGTACTGAGTTCATGCAACGTTTTCTTCGGTTAGCTGGTTTTCTTGGGGCAGCTGCTGGTACTACAGAGGAGCAAGCTAAGAAATTTCGTTGGGGTCTTCGCAAATCGACTCTCGATCGTCTCCTGTGCGCTACATTTACTGATGTTGCCCAAGTTGTTGATGTTGCTCGCAGCTTGGAGATCCTATAGGACAGGGATAAGTTTGAGGAGTTGGAGCAACTAGACAAGAGGTAAACTCCATCCATCAGACGTTACCATCTCATTTATGTCATTAAAATTTCTGTAGAAACTATATGAGGGGTTTGAATAGTTTCTCTTCGGTTTATTTCCTAATTAAAATTCCTTTCAATTAGGTGAGTGCCAAAACCATCTTTTACATGAAAGCTAGTTGCATAATTATAAGGTTCAATTCAAATGCATTAACAATGGCAAGTAATAAGTGTGATGATAATGAATGTAAATAAAGAGTAAGGAAATAAACAACCTAGTATGAAGACACCAAGATTTATAGTGGTTCGGCAACGAAGCTCTATCTTCGTTCCTACTCCACTCCTCGAGTACACCTAATCGAGATTTCCACTATATCCACAAGCTCCCTTCTTAGCGGAGAAAACCTTACAACGTCGCTTACATTATTTTCCGACACTAAGCTAAATGTCGAGACATAATCTTAGATAGGACCAATCTACACAACGTCGCCCACTTCACCATTTTACGACACAAGGCTAGATGTCGAGTTCTAATCGAAAGATAGAACAAATCTTCACAACGTTGCCTACTTCACCATTTTCCGACACAAGGCTAGATGTCGAGTTCTAATTAAAAGATAGAACCAATCTTCATGACTCTTCACTTTGAAGCTAAGTGAGAACTTCACACGACACAACTACACATCACTTTATAGTTTATTGAGAACTCACAAGACACAACCACATCACTTTATAGTTTAGTGAGAACTCATGAGACACAACTACATCACTTTATAGTTTAGTGATAACTCACACGACACAACCACACCACTTTATAGTTTAGTGAGAACTTACACAACACATTACAACTCAACTAAACATATCTAAGTACACACATGTAACTTGGATCTACACAACACAAATTCAAGCACACACATATGCAATGGACTTACACAACTCTAATCCAAGTATTCACAAATAGCTTGGATGAACACAACTAGTCCAAGTATTCACAAATACATTGGATCTACACAAGACACAAATAAATAAATGATGAACATGACTAGATCTTTAGGAGAGGATGATCTTCATCAATGCTTCATCTTTAACCACATCACAAGTGTGTGAGTGATCTTCTCTTTGGACAAGGTAAAGAAGGAGATCAAGAGGATAATCATAAGTAAACATACTTAACACATTTAGTGATCATTTACAAATGACTAGGATTAGAAAGGAGAAAGAAGGCTGAAAATAAAGTATAAAAAGGGTTATGGAGAATGAAGATTTGATCCACTATTTATAGAAGACAAAACCCAACAGCTAGCTGAGCGTGGTTCCTTATTGCACTAGGTGGTTCCTTATCAATAAAGAACCGCGTAGGCACCTAAGGAACCGCGAAGGTAGACTCCGCTCCTTTTTGTCTTTTAGTGGATTTAAAATATTTGAGGCTATTTAAACCTTCAAAGGATATTCTTATGGCATTTGGAGTATGCCATATTCAAATTTTCATTTTCTATTTTAATAAAACATTTTTCTTAAAAAGATAGTTTATTAAAAAAACTTTGTCACATTTGACAAAAGTGAGTTTTAAGGCTAATTACTTTTATGATCACTATACATGATTAAGATGTGTTAGTGTAATGATTATTACCTTGATGATAGTGTTTGTTAGATAATTCGTTTTAGGATTGTGTTTGAGTTAAAATGTATTGTATAGTTTGTTGTGATCAAAACTGAGAAAGACTAGTTAGCACTAATAATGTTTTTAGGCATCACTCGCATTAGCAATCTCCTCCTTTTTTATTACGAAAAACTATAAGCTCATTTACGTAAAACACAAAATTATTCGAATTATTAACGAGTTTATTCACTATCATTTCTCCCCCTTTGTCGAAGTAAAAAGGTTAGCAAAAGTCTTTGGAGAAGAGAAGAGTCAACTTTGCTAGTAGCTCCCCTTTGGTGCTTACTCCCCCTTGCTAGGGGCACCAAGTAAAGGAGCAAGGGTGACATGCTACACAAAGGTTAGAAGAAAGAAAAGAAACACCAATGTATAAATGTGCACTACCTACTAACTAACTTGAGAGGGTAGAAGAAAAGAAATCTCAAATTAGAAGTAAGTATTTGCTAAGTATGTCCAAAGAGTGTGTGTTGACAACATCAAAGTTCAATTGGTGGAATAGAGTGAGAAAAGAAACATCCAAACTAAATGAAATGATTAAAATGTCAAGGGGTTAAAAATTTAGAATTTATGGAATCACCCATAACCAATTGTAAATTTTAACCATGATCAACTCTTTAATAAATGTGTGAAAAATAATTAGCGGGAAAAGGATAACACACATAACATTCATATTACTCAAATATAAAAGAACATACAAGAAAAATATTCATACACACAATATGAATATATAAAGCAAAAATATGGAAAATAAACCACAAAGCATAAACTACTCTAGTAGTGATAATCTTTCAAGATTGCTTAAGCTTTATTGACTCAAACAACTAAAGTACAAAATGTGGCTTAGTTGGAAAAGAAAGACGACGAGGCATCATTCGAAGTTTTGTTCACGAGAAAGAAAACTTTGAGAGGAGGTCGAGTGAGAAGGAATTCAAGGAAATTTAGCTTGTCATAAACATGAGCAAGTTCAATTTGTTGAAATCGGCAACAAGCACACGAGGATCCATGATGCAAAACAAAGTCGTTAGGTGGGGGAGGACCATCAAGATGAGAGTTTGGTAGAGAGGGAGATAATGGATAAGAAATGTTTTCAAAATGCCTAGTGAGGTTTGGGAAATAAGATAGATCATTGAGTTGATGAGTGTTGAAAGGTTTAGGTGGTGGTGGAAGAATTTCCTTTTCTCCGGTAATTGGATTTATAGAGTAAGTCTCATTCCAATATTTGATTGGAGAGAAAGAATAATTCTTAGAAGGTTTGGGAGAAGATGAATCATGAGGATTCTTGTTCTTCTTGATCCAAACGGGTCGAACCGAGATCTTCGGTTTCTTTGAAAGCTTACAAGAAGAAGCTTTAGGTTGAGAAGATTGTGACAAGGATATGTCAAGGATAGGAAAGGAAGAATTAGACATTGTGAGGGATGAAGAGGAGAACTCCCAAAAGAGAAGAATTTAAAGAAAATAGACAAGGCAAAGATTTGAAATGAAAATAAAAAGTTTTAAGGAATGTTTAGCCAAATTGGGTAAACAAAGAATTTTGACAAAGACAGTGGTCAAAGAAGGAAGACCAAAAATAAACCAAAAACAGGCTTACTGTCCGCGGTTCCTTATAGGGACCGGCGGTTCCATATCGATATGGAGCCGCGCGACTGCTATTGAGCCGCACACAGTGGACATAAAACCATTATTTTTCAAAGTTTTGGAAAAAAATAAGACTCTTTCAAAAAGAATTCAAATCTTGGATTTTATCTCTTTTAGCACTAGAATATGCTAGGTTGCATAAAAGCAACACACTCACAAAGGATGTCTTGACAAAGGGTGACAAAATATTTAGATAACATTTTGAACCAATTTTTATTCAAGTTTTAGAGGTTATGATATATTTAGGTTCAATTTTAAATAAATTGAAGTTGATTAATGTGACCACATAGGTCTAAAACACATAAAAACTAAATCCATAGAACATATTCATGAAAAACTCATGAAGGAAAAGAAATACAAGAAAAGAAATAACAACTAACTAATACAAAGTTAGCTTAAACTAGTTCTTGATAGCATAGTCTTCTTTGGCTTGAATTTGTTTAAAAACATTTGATTTTGAAAATCATCATTCATCTCCTAGGAGGAGGAGGATTAGCAAATAGGTTCAACAAGAAGCTTTGCAACTTGATGTGAGTCCCAGTCATCTCCAACCTAAGGATATCAATGAGGTGGAAGTTTTTCAAGCAACAAGGACAATTGGTTCCATAGTGCATAAAAAAGTCAAACAAGTGTGGATCACCCAAGAAGCGGGAAACGGGAACACCCAAAAGTGGAGTGTTTGAGGGAGGAGGAGGTGGTGGAGGCATAGTGTCCAAGGGTGATATGGGTGAATTTGGTTGAGTGAAAGGAAGAGACTAAAAAACAAAGGTAATTCTTTGATGAGGTTGAGGTTGGGTTTAAGTATTCACATTCAAGGGAGGACTAGGAGTGAAGGTGAGGATAACTCATTCATTCTTGATTGGAATGAAGAAGAGGTAGAACCATGTGAATGGTTAGTACCATGAGTTGAGTTGGTCTTGTATGGAGCAAGGGGTGGTGAACGTGATGAAGAGATGAAAATAGGAGAAGTTTTACTCTTAGGTTTGTGAGAAGATGGAGAACCAAGTTTAGGAAACTTGAATCTTATCTTAAGGTTTCTTTTGGATGAGGAAATTTTGGAAGAGTTGGATGTTCTAGCGGACACCATGGTTGTGAAGAAGTTTAGAGAGAGTTTAAGGGATGAAGAACAAGATCAACAATGAGGGGGGGGGGGGGGGGGTTTAAGAAGAGGAAGGGATGATCCAAACTAGTAATGGGTTAAACTCATTTTATGTGAATAATGAAATTAGGAAGCCTAGTTTAGGAAAGTGCAGGTTTTTGCAAAAGTTTTATCAATGTTTACATAGATTAAGGGAAAACAGTGTAAAGCAAAGATTCTCTCAGAACAGTCACAGGCGGTTCCTTATAGATAGGCGTGGTTCGTTATCGCTAAAGAACCGCGGCATAGATAAAGAACCGCCCCCAGTGGGTTCGATAAAATGCACTTCCTAAAACTTTTGCTAGCCCAGATTTTACACAAAGGTTTATCAAGCCAAGGTGAACTATTAATCAAAAACTAGGAAGCAAACTAACACATAAGATGCACAAAGCTATGCAAATCAAAGGATCGATCGCATATACAATTATGATTAAAATACTAAATAACCCAAACACAAAGTATTAGTTAAAACACATAACAACCTAAAAAATAAATAAAGATAAAAGGAAATAATGTTCAACAATCCAAACATGTTTACAAACATGTTAACTAAGATTATCCAATGCTTCACTTCTTCTTTTTCCCAAGTCCTTTGATCAATTTGCTTATGCTCTTGAACGATCCTCTTGACTCCACTCGATGATCATACAACTCACTTTGGGTTTTAAGATTAGCATGATAGACATCCTCAAGTCCCAAGTTATCCGGAAGTCTACTAGTGGCAAAGTAAGGAGGAGGGATAATTTCGTCTAACCCGTCCATGAAAGTGTGCATGGATGGGTGGGAGTCACTCGAAGAGCCAACATTAGTACTAGTGCCTACGCCACCACCATCACTGGGTGACATATCAAAGTCCTCATCATCAGACTCTTGTGGATCGTACTTTCTCGAACCTCGATCACTTCTAGGCTTTCGTGGTTGTACCTTTTGAATAGGTAGCATAACTCGTTTGACCGAACGAAAGCGAGAAATGTTGATGTTGGGATAGTCTTCACCAACCTTCTTAGGAAGGCGAGTAAGGAGCATGGCGTAGGAAAGATTTTATTTAGGTTTTGAGAGAGCATAATTGATTCATCGAGCGATAAAATATGCAAGATTGTACTTGGCGTTGGTAGCGATGCAACATAACATGTGCGCCATACATGCCGGAATATGATCCCGGTTTCCTCCAAGACAAAACACATTTTCCCTAAGGATGTCGGCCCATCGGACCATACAATCATTAAGGTCGCTTAAGATAACCTCAAAGCATTTCACCCGACGCTTTTTTGAATGGAGGCTTCTTACAATGTTTCCACTACGCGCTTTAGAAATGACATCAAGGATGAAGTCAAGGTCAATCTCTTCATTATCATTTGGAGCACAGTCGAAGGATTCAAAGAGAGCATCAAGCTTCCATTTATCTGTAAATCGACAAGTGCCTCTAAATGGAACACGAAGAGCTTGACCAAAGTCTTCGAGAGAGATTTGAATGAGTCGACCATCAATGATGAACCTAACATATACTCTATCGTTATCAAACACGAGACAATATGTGCTAAAGAACTCCGAAATAAAATCGGGATATATATCCTCCTATATGTTCAACAAACAATCAAACTCGATTTGTCTGAACATCGACTAAGTATATATGTAGCCCTCAATATCATTTTGGACAACTCTACCCTCGTGAAAGAAACGATTTTGGAGTGAGGAATAGGTATTTGAAAGTTGAGGGGAAGGACACATTTCGGCTAGGTTTGGCATATATTGTTTAGTGTGTTGGTGATCTTGTTGATATTCCGAAGGCATGATTAGTACCTAAGTAAGCACAAAAAATATTTCTCCAATCACTCATATGTTACATACAAACCAAAAATCAAAAGGATGAGAATGTGTTTCATCAATTTCTTGACAAACAAAGGATTAATCTTATCATTCCCATGCTCACAATGTACTAGTTCATCCTTGACAATAACATATTGACCATGTAAAATTAACACTGAACTTTAAGATTGGTTTTTCAAAAACAAAGTTTTTAGGTAAGCATTAACAATGCCATTACCAACTTGTTCATGGGTTCATATCAATTCCATCGATTAACCAAAATTAGTTAGCCAAAATTCGGATTGTTCTACAAGTAGGTTTTAGTGAAATCTCAATGAATATGAACCTAAGGAATCATAGTATAATCACTATGTCAACTCATATTCCTAGTAAGGTTCTAATTCAATATCAATTATAAAAAGCCCCAATTATGAATGTATGAACCCTAGAACAAGTTAGATGAAAT
Organism: Glebionis coronaria; assembly: GCA_025667525.1. Taxonomy (NCBI): domain Eukaryota; kingdom Viridiplantae; phylum Streptophyta; class Magnoliopsida; order Asterales; family Asteraceae; genus Glebionis; species Glebionis coronaria. The sequence goes on along the minus strand of CM046880.1, from coordinate 295,636,373 downwards.
TGAATGAAATGACTTACAGATAATTGATCTTGGATGAAGGAGGAGTGAACCCCACAAATTGGAATCAAATTATCTTGAGTGATTGAAGGTTTTGAAAGATCAACAATGATGGAAAAGAGGTGAAACCGTCGGCTCTACTGGAGAAAAGAGAGAAGGTTTATTTGAAAAATGATTTTTATGAAAAGATTGGCGCTTTAGTCGAAATCTCTGTCTACGGTTCTTTATCGATAAGGAACCGCGTGTTTGACCCGTGACAGATAAAGAACCGCCTACAGTGGAGAGTTTTTATCAAAGAAAATCAAACAGTTTTTCAAAACCAAATGTAGAAACTAGAAGGGGGGTTGAATAGTTTCTAGTTAGTTTTCAAAACATTTCGGCTTAATCCAGTGTGCGCGGTTCCTTATGTGTACCCGCGGTTCTTTATCAATAAAGAACCGCCGGTCCATTTAGGGAACCGCCGACAGTGAACTTAACCTTTTGTTGCATGTTAAACTTTGACAATCCTTTGTATCAAATTCTTGGTCAAGCTTGACTAGATATGAGATGTGTTTGATTGAAAAATAAACACTACAAGTAAGTAAACACACAAACACATCAAATCAAGAGTACGTCAAGCAGTAGTCTAAACACTAAGCACACACATACTAAGCATAAGCTTTTCCGCAACTAGGATGTTTAGACTAAGTGATGTACACTTGACCATAATCTAAACACGAAGCACACACGTACTAAGCCTTAGCTTTTCCGCAACTTAAATGTTTAGATTATGAGATGAACATAACACACAACATATAAATACATCTATAATAGTAAAGACATAAATGTAAAGGAAAGTACCGACACGATGATTTATAGTGGTTCGGTCACGAAGCTCCTCTTCGCCCTACTCCACTCCTCGAGTACACCTTACTCTAGAGTTACTTCACGAGTCAACAAAACTCCTTTCAAGGCGGAGAAAACCATACACGTCGCTTACACATTTCCGACACTAAGCTAGATGTCGAGTCCTAATCTTAGGTAGGACCAATCTACAAAACGTTGCCCACTTCACCATTTAACGACACAAGGCTAGATGTCGAGTTCTAATCGAAAGCTAGAACCAATCTTCACGACTCTTCACTTTGAAGCTATGTGAGAACTTCACACAACACAACTACTAATCACTTTAAAGTTTAGTGACAACTCACAAGACACAACCACATCACTTTATAGTTTAGTGAGAACTACCTAGACACAACCACATCACTTTAGAGTTTAGTGAGAACTACCAAGACACAACCTAATCTACCCACTAGTTATGTTTTATGGCCCAACATAACAAACCTTGTGTTTTATGGCTTAAACACATAAACCATATAGATCTAAGCACACAACACTTAGATCTATAACTCTAACACTATATCCAAGTACTAACAAGACTTGGATCTACACAACTAACACCTAATCCAAGGATACCCATCACTTGGATATTCTACCCTTACAAACACATCCAAGTGTACCCAACACTTGGATCTTCTACATATACATAGTAGGAAGACTAAAAACATAACTTAGATTAATAGAAGGAAAGATCTTCATCATGTAGTGAACCCAACGCATCATGTTAATGATAGTGTTCTTCTCTTTGCACTTGAGAGGATGAGGAGATTGAAGATTGAATCACATCGTAAACAAGATTAATCAAAACTAACTAATCAAGGATCTAAGATGGTTTTTGAAAGAAACTGTGCAAAAAGGGTTGAAAGAAAATCTGGAAATGATCCACTATTTATAGGGCAACATTGCAACGGTCAAAAACACCCGCGGTTCCTTATCTCTACCCGCGGTACCTTATCAATAAGGAACCGCAGGTTCCTTTAAGGAACCTCCGCGTCGGAGTCCGTGCAAATTTGTCCTTTAGTGGGGATATGTCATCTGAGGTAGTTTATACCCTCAAAGGATATTCCTTTGGCATATGGAATATGCCAAATTCAAATTTCCATTTTCTTTTTTAATAAAACATTTTCTTAAAAATAAAGTTAATTAAAATCTTTTGTCACATTTGATTAAAATGTGAGTTTTAAGAAAATATTAATCCTTGATCACTTAGTTAGGTTAATGACATGTTTGTACATACCTTGAGTGATTCATGCCGAATGCGGTCTTGGAGGTGTCGAGATAAGTATACAAATTTATTCTTGAGTGATTACGAGTACCTTAACATTTTACATAATGTATTGCGAATTATACGTTTGTCATCAACAAAACACAAAGAGATTATATAGACAAAGCATCGTAATGTTTGCACTAACAATCTCCCCCTTTTTGATGATGACAAACAAGTAAACCGCAACACATATTAAAATGCATAAGTTACTCGTTTACACTTGCTTCTCCCCCTTTTGTCGAATCAAAAAGGCAGTCAACATCTTGAAGAAGAGAAGAATCAACGTCGAGAGAGCACACGTCCAAAGTGATAGTCATCTATAGCACGTCATTTGAAGAAGAGAAGAATTGACGTCAGGAGAGCTAGCATCCGAAAGGTAGTATTCATTTGTGGAGGAAGATTGACTTCGAGAGAACATGCATCCAAAAGGCTAATCATCACTTGTGGTCGACGGTTGAGAGGCGAGAATCCAAACCATAAACCCATCATCCAAAGATACTGAGCTTGCGTCATCCTAGTGAAGTCTTCAATCACCATAGGTTAACTAACTCCATGCATAATAAAATGCTTATCTTCAAGATTCCAAAATTCATTACTAGCAAGATATTCGATGAATGATCACAAATGTAATGACTTGAACTCTTTCAAATGCTCCCCCTTGATATGAGCTCCCCCTTGCTTGAGACACCAACAAAGCAAGAATAGTGACGAGCTACAAAAATGGGTTAGAAGTGTCCTACAAAACAAGGTTAGTAGACAAGAGAATATATAAAAAGAGGATGATAAACAAGTCGTTTGCACAAACAATGACAAGCATTGAAGAAAGAAGTGTGCACGCGATGCTATCAACCAAAAATAAATAAATAAAGGAGAGGATCGTGACAAGATCAATTCACAATTGTTGGAATAGAGAGAAAAGAAACATGCATACCAATTGTAATGATAATATGTCAAAGGGTAAAAAGCTTAAAATTTTTGGAATCACCCAAGAAAATTCAAGATTTAACCATCAACTCTCAAAGAAAAAACAAGGAGAGGATTTTGAGGAAATCAATTCAAAATTGTTGGAATAGAGGTAGAAAAGAAACATCCAAGAATTTGAAGATATCATCTCAAAAGGGGTTAAAAACTTAGAATTGATGGAATCACCCATACTAATTGTAAATTTTAACCGCAATCAACTCTCAAAAATAGGAACAAAAATATCTCAACCTAGAGACATTTTTGACCAAAAAAAAATAAAGGAAAACCAAAAGCGGATAAATCGACGCTTTAAAAAAAACGGGATATAGGACATTATAGGCAAAAATGCGTATGAATGTCGACACCAAATGGTGTTTAGCATACGATAAACTACATGCTTAAAGTTTCGTAGCTCTTCTCAATCATTATGAATGTTCAAAGAACAATTACATGATGAGGAAAGGGTAAGGCTCGACTCAACTTAGTTTAGAAAGACTAGAAGAAAGAGACTCGACTTAGAAGAGCATGATTAAAATGAATTGAGAGATACTCAACAAAGAAGTCAAGGATAACTTCAAGAAACTCAAAAGAGAAAAAGACCAAAACGAACAAAGGGACTCAATGGTCGCGGTTCGTTAAATAGGTCCGTGGTTCATTATCAATAATGAGACCCAAGGTTATTTGAGGAACCGTGAACATTGGGTGTCCAAAACCGATTATTGACTCAAAGGAAAATCACTTGGTCAAACAATTTAACATAAGATGCTAAATGGATTGAAAGTCAATGCTTCAGATATGACTTTTAACAATTTCAATTGCAAGTTATAATTACTTGAATATTTCAAAAGAAATACTTAAGTTGTCAATCTTACTAGGAGAGGAATTAGATATAAATCTAACTTTCCTTGACAACCGAGTGATAAAATAAAGAAGAAAAGAAAGATCACGAGAATAACGAGATCCAAGACTCAAAGAAAAATCATGTTGAAAAACATGAAGGGAAAAACAAGAGAATAAAGATCATACAAATATGTATGAAACTCAAGCCTAAAACTTAAGCATAATTTTAATCCTAGTTACACTAGAAAACTAAGATTTGCTTAAATTGGATGTCTTAGCAATAAGCAATCCACATGCTTAAATGAGAGACAAGGGTTGTGGCGAAATTTGGTGGGGTAAAAGGTGAAGTCACCAAGGGTTCAACAAAGTCATTCTCAATGGGAACGCTTTGGATAGGTTGAGGTTGGGTAGTCAAATCCAAGAGAGTACTAGGAGTGAAGGGTGAGGTTAGCTCATTCATTCTAGATTGGAATGAAGAGGAGGTAGAACCATGTAAATGGTTGGTACCATGGGTTGAGGTAGTCTTGCATGGTGCAAGAGGTGGTGATGGTGATGAAGATATGAGAATGGGCACAATCTCATTCTTAGGCGTGAAGAACAAGGCTAACAAGGAGGGTTTAAAAGGGAAAGCCCAAGATATTTTAGGAGTGATAAAGGTTTGAAACAAAGATTCCAAAGGGTGTTGGAACAATAGGGAAGTTTCAGAAAACCTGAATTTGAGAGCTTCTGCCCGCGGTTCTTTATCTCCACTGACGGTTCCATATTGATATGGAGTCGCGGTCTATTTAAAGAACCGCCTACAAAGGCTAGGTTTAGGTGGTGAAGGAGGATTTTCCAATTCAGAAAATCCTAATGTTCTAGTCTAACTTATCATAAAGTCATGCTTAAGAGCAATAAAAACTAGAACACACACAAAGGAAAGACACATAGGTTCAATTAGCACGTAAGATGAAAGCTAAGAAAAACCTAATGGCTACAAAAGAAAAAGACTCCTAATGACATACAAAGTTCATCAAAGTAAACTATCATTAGTCATATATAGGAAGAGCCATTTAGCCAATTTAGAGAATGAGTATGAGACTATCACTAGAGGTGCTCAATTAAGGCTAAACACGACCATTTATACGAGTTATATACCAACTCAACTTCCCACATGGAAGTAATTCAACCGTTAGGTCAAATTAAGATCCTAGTGCATAAATTCTCTAGTAGTCATTCTCAAGTTAGACAAAATGTAATTCCAACATTTTCCTAATAAAGTTTAGCAAGGATGAAACTTGCATGGAAACACAATGCATGACCTAATGAGGGTAAAGAATGCACCATTGCATATCTTGTCAAACAAGTCTAGTTAAGGTTAATTACCTTAATAGAACTTGAGGCCAATAACATTGAAGTGTATAAACAAGGTTTACACAAACCAAAGGAACACTCTTGATTGGTCTTTCGGAAATGACACATTTATAAATTGCATAACAATGTAAATTACTTGAGTATTTCGGATGAAACATCCAAGTTATCAAACCGACTCTATTGTGCATTATAAGTAATTATTAAACAAAATATATTTAACAATTTGAACAAGTAGATTAAATATAACACCATCAACACAAGTGTGAGTTATGATCCGATGTATATTATTACTAAACCACATTCATGTCTACACTAAAAAACATGTCAATTAGATTCGATAATGATACCAATCATAGTTTGAATAATGCATTGATATTTAATCGAAATCTTTCTTGATTCCCACAAACACTCTTTTAAGAGAAAATAGCTAAGATTTTCAAAGGGTGTTTCATGTTTTATAGTGAGACATTTATCTACTTGAACTAATAACACAATGATCGAGTAAGACGACCCAAATCAATAGATTTGATAAGCTCCCAAAGCTTTCAAACCTAAGAGTGTTAATAAACATAACGAGGTGTACATGATGTTTATATAACATGTATAAACCTAGAGATGTTGATCGTATATGCAATGCACAAAAAATGTTGCCACCAAAATGCAAGAAATCTAGCATACATCCTAATTAGGAAGAACTAGATACTAACAAATACCAAGCAAGGCACAAGAGACTAGACATATAAGCAATACTACTACAAATAGCAAGGAACACTTAATAATGTCTGTATATAATAAAAACACACAAAGAAACACGCACAAACAATTAGCTTAACACATAAAAGCATTCGTCCATGTTTTGAGTGTTAGATATACCAACGTATACATAGCTTGATCTTATTTGAAAATAGTTTTCGACACATTTCAAAATTTAATTAAGTTCAACACTTTATAAATATATCAATTTACAAAGATATATCAACAAGATATGTCCAACTTAATATAAAAGAGTAAAGCACAAGTTTTACGACAAACCGAGACTCAATACTTTGGACAAAGTATAGAACTTATAAAACATTTAAATTTTAAAGTTTGAATAAAGGTATGGAAGAATTTTTAATTGAAAGAAAACTCAATTACGTTCGAAACGCCGGGTGGCACGACTTCTACGGACTTACGTTGATTTTATATGATTTTTCAAAGTTTGCAAAAATCTGAGTCCGACTGGCCGCGGTTCCTTATTGATAAGGAACCTCGGGGAAGAGATAAAGAACCGCGTCTAGAGGGCAAAAATGGGTTTTTGGCCAAAATCATTTGGTAACTTTTTGGAAGGACTTAGGACTCTAAAGAATCATTTTAGACACATAGAACTCGTATTTTAGAGTTAATTATGACATAAAAGACTTTTATACTTCCAAACATGAAAAGATTTAATTCAAGCTATTATACAAAGTTTATTTAACACCAAAACTTGTACGAGTGAAACGAAAAAACACATTTCATAAGTAATCACTCTTCATGAACAATTTGATACAAAGATCGTCTCTATTTTTAAAAACCGTTTTCATTTTGAAAATCATTTGTTTTGAAAAACTAGAGCAAGGATCGATCCAAGCTTTAAAGTAAAATATACTTAAAAGATCTTGTGTGACCATCGCTCTGATACCAATTGTAGAAACTAGAAGGGGGGGTTGAATAGTTTCTAGTTAGTTTTCAAAACATTTCGGCTTAATCCATTGTGCGCGGTTCCTTATGTGTACCCGCGGTTCTTTATCAATAAAGAACCGCCGGTCCATTTAGGGAACCGCCGACAGTGAACTTAACCTTTTGTTGCATGTTAAACTTTAACAATCCTTTGTATCAAATTCTCGATCAAGCTTGACTAGATAAGAGATGTGTTTGATTGAAAAATAAATACTACAAGTAAGTAAACACACAAACACATCAAATCAAGAGTACATCAAGCAATAGTCTAAACACTAAGCACACACATACTAATCATAAGCTTTTTCGCAACTAGGATTTTTAGACTAAGTGATGTACACTTGACCATAATCTAAACACGAAGCACACACGTACTAAGCCTTAGCTTTTCCGCAACTTAGATGTTTAGATTATGAGATGCACATAACACACAACATATAAAAACATCTATAATAGTAAAGACATAAATGTAAAGGAAAGTACCGACATGATGATTTATAGTGGTTCGGTCACGAAGCTCCTCTTCGCCCTACTCCACTCCTCGAGTACACCTTACTCGAGAGTTACTTCACTAGTCAACAAAACTCCTTTCAGGGCGGAGAAAACCATACACGTCGCTTACACATTTCCGACACTAAGCTAGATGTCGAGTCCTAATCTTAGGTAGGACCGATCTACACAACGTTGCCCACTTCACCATTTAACGACACAAGGCTAGATGTCGAGTTCTAATCGAAAGCTAGAACCAATCTTCACGACTCTTCACTTTGAAGCTAAATGAGAACTTCACACAACACAACTACTAATCACTTTAAAGTTTAGTGACAACTCACAAGACACAACCACATCACTTTATAGTTTAGTGAGAACTACCTAGACACAACCACATCACCTTAGAGTTTAGTGAGAACTACCAAGACACAACCTAATCTACCCACTAGTTATGTTTTATGGCCCAACATAACAAACCTTGTGTTTTATGGCCTAAACACATAAACCATATAGATCTAAGCACACAACACTTAGATCTATAACTCTAACACTATATCCAAGTACTAACAAGACTTGGATCTACACAACTAACACATAATCCAATGATACCCATCACTTGGATATTCTACCCTTACAAACACATCCAAGTGTACCCAACACTTGGATCTTCTACATATACATAGTAGGAAGACTAAAAACATAACTTAGATCTATAGAAGGAAAGATCTACATCATGTAGTGAACCCAACACATCATGGTAATGATAGTGTTCTTCTCTTTGCACTTGAGAGGATGAAAAGATTGAAGATTGAATCACATCTTAAACAAGATTAATCAAAACTAACTAATCAAGGATCTAAGATGGTTTTTGAAAGAAACTGTGCAAAAAGGGTTGAAAGAAAATCTGGAAATGATCCACTATTTATAGGGCAACATTGCAACGGTCAAAAACACCCGCGGTTCCTTATCTCTACCCGCGGTACCTTATCAATAAGGAACCGCGGGTTCCTTTAAGGAACCTCCGCGTCGGAGTCCGTGCAAATTTGTCCTTTAGTGGGGATATGCCATCTGGGGTAGTTTATACCCTCAAAGGATATTCCTTTGGCATATGGAATATGCCAAATTCAAATTTACATTTTCTTTTTTAATAAAACATTTTCTTAAAAATAAAGTTAATTAAAATCTTTTGTCACATTTGATTAAAATGTGAGTTTTAAGAAAATATTAATCATTGATCACTTAGTTAGGTTAATGACATGTTTGTACATACCTTGAGTGATTCATGCCGAATGCAGTCTTGGAGGTGTCGAGAGAAGTATACAAATTTATTCTTGAGTGATTACGAGTACCTTAACATTTTACATAATGTATTGCGAATTATACGTTTGTCATCAACAAAACACAAAGAGATTATATCGACAAAGCATCGTAATGTTTGCACTAACACCAAATTTTTCTAAAATCCTTAAAATATATCTTAAGCCTTTTGGAAATCATTAGACCACCACAACACTAGGTAATAATGCCTTAATGAAGGATTACGAGTTGAATCGAGATAGGAAAAGACCGAAACGGACAAACGACTACTCGTAGCAAAGAAGCAAAGAGGAGAGAAGTCAAGAGGAGTGAATCAAGACCAAGAACAATGCTCAAGAGACAAATGACAATCTTCAAATCAAGGAGACGGAGAGCTTGTGTCATATATTGTGGTTTAAGACGTGCCTTTCCGGCGAAAGTCTAAACGGCTTTGGTAATGACTTATACCAAGCAATTTTGATACATAGAATAAGATCACTTTCAAGATTAGTCTTACTCTACATAAAAATTTGAGCAAAGTATAAATTCACTTTCTCTCCCACATGATCAAACAATTATTGCTAGGATTAACAATAACAATATCCTTGGAATATTTCAGTTCCAAATGTGTAAAATCCAACTACAACTTATGAAGTAGTCTGGTATCTCAAGGGATTAATAAATCATCCTAGAGATGAGCTGAATTGCACAAGTTGCACATGATATAGGGCATACTCACTGTGAGGGTGCAAACCATGGAAATCATGCTTTATACTTTAAGCTTCTATTAACTCACTCTACATCTCCATGGTGAGTCAAGTATCTAATAAAAGAAGGTTTGAGAGGGTAAAAGAAGAGAATCACAAACCACAACTAAATGTCAAGGAAAGGGTGCCAAGAACAAGCGTATAGTCAAGTAATGATCAAAAGAGTGATCAAAAGGGTGTGTGGAAGAACGAAAACGTACCTTGGCCACAAAGTGCATTCCAAGTAATCAAGAAATCAGTGTGTTGGAAATACGTTTTTCCAAGGAAAGTCTCGATCACCTCATTATTAGCATAGATCACGAGCTATAGACTATTTAGGACATTGTAACTTGGAGTGACCTCCCTTTGGGGGAGATTGTTGGAAATACGTTTTTACGTATTTAGAAAGGATCGGTCACTCCAATGATATATTCAAGTATTGGGCTCGTGATCCATTAAGTATACATATAGTCCATATAGCCCACATGTACGGTGGACTATATATACCCCCTCCTAGCATGTTAGGAGGGGTTGGTCATTTGTGTTTTCACTTCTCATTTAATCAACCTTCTCATTCTCTCATTCTCTCCTTTCTCTCTCTATCTTTCTCTCTCTAGTTCTTCCATTTCTCTTCCATTTCATTAGATAAATCATACATTGCTAAATCCTAGGAAAACGTAGACCTATAATTGGTATCAAGAGCTTTGGTTGATTCTTCGGATTAGCGTGTCTTTATCTATTGATTTGGTGGTAAAATTTCCTTCTTTCACAATTTTTTCTCTCGTCTATTTTTTTTTCTTTAAGCTTAAGTTGTTAAAATTTACTTCTATAAAATCTTTGATAAAAATTTTATCAAATCTTTCTACTAAAAATTTCTTTTACTTTTATCTATTATCAAAATTTTAACACTAATTCTTATCAAAGTAATTTAGTTAATTGGTTGTCGGGTGGTTCACTAGATTAACCGAAGGTTGGTTTAATTAGTTTACGGGCTTTCTTTTTGGAGTGAGCCGCGATTGAATTAGACTCCGGTTATTTTATCAACATTTGAGCCGATAACAATTATTGAGCCGAGCGAAAGATATTTTACCAATCAAAGATCCAAGAATTTGTCATCGAACTTTCAATGGATTTTTTGAATTCGACTTTTCACGAGGGAGAACTGCAACACATGAAACTCAAAGAGCTCAAATTGCGTCAAAATTCATTGGAAATCTTTCACGAGCTCAAGACACATCTTGCAATTCTCTATCCGAACAACATGATCGAACTTCCAGCCATAGTTCAAATGTTCTTTGGAAAAGTGGATAATTTCAAAGAGAAGATTTTCAGTAATTTGGATGCATTGCAGTTGCAATTTGAAAGGGAGAATCTTCATGAGGTTAAAGCGAAGATATGTCTAGAAATCCTTCGCACACAATTTAAGGATTTCTTTGCCTCAAAAATGGAACCTCCTTTCTATTATTCGACTCCAATCCTTCACCAGATTTTCAACTTGCATACGGGTTGCCAGACTGAAACCTTTAGAAGTGGTTTACTCAATCACATCAATATACTTGAGAAGTGTATTGACGTCAGGTTAGTTAATTCCAACGAGATACGGTTGAAAAAGGGTCAGATTCAAAGAATCAAGGAGTCGTCTAAGTCATTGAATGCAGCAATACCTCATGAACATGAGAGAGAGACATGCTTCAAGTTGTCGTCAAAAGATGATTACATCTGCCCCGTGCAAGAAATAGGTGCCAGTTTGGTCGTCAAGGTAAGCAATGGCAAGGAATCAGGAGGAACGCATGAAACGAGCAGCAAGTCACAAGCACCAACTGTTCAGGTGCCAAGTTTCAACAATATACAGCATGTTGATATTTCTGAACCTAATTATGCCAAACATGGGATGGAAAAGAGTGATAGCGATACCACTTCTGATTCTTTCGATGTGAGTCATAATAGGGGAGAAAGTGTTCAAAATGCTAAACATCATGATAAGTGTCTTATGACTGCTTCTTTAAATAATTCCGATTCTAGGATTAAAGAGCTTGAAACGATTTTAGCTCAGCAATCCAAAGAGCTTGAGGATGCCAAAATTGAATTTTCAAAGAAAACGGAGAAATTTGAAACATATTTTGAAAAACTTGAAAAGTCAAACGTTGTTCTTGAAAGAAAATTGGATCAAACTGTTCGATATTCTAAAGCTGAAAAGGATAATCTTTTGAAACAAATTAAGTTGCTTGAATCTAAATTGGCATCCCAAGATAACTTGCTCAAAGAGAATGAGACTTTAAAGGCTCAAGTACAGGAAAAGGTTTTTGCTATAGCTGCTTTGAGAAATGAATTAAGGAAAACTAAAGGAACTAGTGTCCCTTGAAAAACCATCAATCTTGAGGAAACCGCCTACAAATCAGTTCATTCGACAACCGACTGCATTTAGATCCGAGCGATCAAAATCCTCGAGACCGCGGTTTGCCTCCCAAGTTGATATGGTTCATCTTTCTAGACCAATCACTCCACTATCTAGGCCCAATGTGACTAAAACAGCTTTTGCAAGACCTAATCACATGATTGAATCTAGTCTCCCTAGACATAGTCCAAAGAACACGTCTCGAACTAGTTCAAATGACGTTCATCACAATTTTGGTCAAAGGGAAGCTATTCAAAAGACACAAGTAAGATATATGAATTTCAAACCTAGTCAGATGCCTTCTAGATTACCCAACACTGCTAACCGTAGCATGTCATATCAAAGGAGCATCAATCAATCATCTAGGAATTCTAGATCTTATTCGGACTTGAAATATGCTACTTGTAAAACATGTAGGAAATGTGTCTTTAAATCAAATCATGATTCTTGTGTCAAGAAATTACTTAATGAGGTGAACTCTCGTGCTAGACTTAAATCCCAGTGGGTGGCTAAAATCAAACCCATTGGTAAAATGTGGCGCCCCACTGGTAGAACTTTCACTCTTGTAGGAAACGAGTGCCCTTTAACTAGGATAGTCTCCGATTCTACTAAGCCTACTAGGGAGGAAATTGATAAGGATGATACATCACTTAAGCCTGAACTTAAGGTTTTCTATAAAAGGAAATGTTTGCCAACTAAGACAAGTGAATTATCTCCTCAGGTCACCTCTGGCACAAGTAAGGCCAACTGTGAACCCCCACTTGCTTCTAAGATAGATATCGCTAAACCTTATCAAAGCATGCAAATTCCTAATGAGAATGCAGGTACCAAAGAGGATGTTCCAAAAGAACGAAGTGGTGCAATCATTGAATACCATTCAATTAAGGACACTCTCAGAGTTTGGTTGCTGAAGAAGCTGATATCTAAGAAACAAGTGTCTCAGGGGACTCGCAGTTAAGTTATATAGGACTTATAGTCACATTACAGACTGTAACTCGATCTTCAGAGAAAGGAAAGTTTATCGCCGATGATAAACTTATCCTTACAACGAGAAATTAATTTTTCCCGGGAACGAGCTATTATTAAAATTATTCAAAGAGTTTAAGCTCGTGTACATAGCTCCTCGTTAAATGACAGACGGTGACCCGGACTTCAGAGACAGGGAAGTGTATCTACGCAACGATAACTTACCCTCTTAACGAGAAATTAAGTTTTCTTGGACACGAGCTTATCCTAAAACCATTCAAAGGTTTTAAGCTCGTGTATAAGGCTCATCATTAAATATCAGACGATCACCCGATCTTCAAATAAAGGAAAGTTTATCACTGATGATAAACTTATCCTCAAAAACGAGAAATTAAATTTTCTCGGACACGAGCTTACATTTAAACTATTAAAAGGTTTTAAGCTCGTGTATATGGTTCATTGTTAAATTTCAGACGATGACCCGATCTTCAAAGAAAGGAAAGTTTATCGCCGATGATAAACTTATCCTTATTAACGAGAAATTCAATTTTCTCGGACACGAGCTTACATTCAAACTATTCAAAGGTTTTTAAGCTCGTGTAAATGGCGTATAATTATATTTCAGATTATGCCCCGGACTTCAAGGAAAGGAAAGTTTATCACCGATGATAAACTTATCCTTACAAGGATAAATTAATTTTTCTCGAGCATGAGCTAATATTAAAAACATTCGAAGTTTTTAAGCTCATGCACAATGACTTACAGTTAAAATATCAGACTGTAACTCGGACTTTAATTTTAGGAAAGCTTATCTTTAAAGATAGCTTATCCTTGTAAGGAGAAATTAATTTTTCTCGGTCATGAGCTTGTACTAAAACATTCCAAGTTTTAAGCTCATAAAGAAAAGTGTATCTTTTAAATAAAAGAACTTTTCTTTTTAACGAGAAATTCATCTTTCTCGGTCATGAGCTTTACGTTAAAACATTTAAAGTTTTTCAAGCTCATGAAAACGACTTCTAAGTAAATGTCAACTTAGAACTCGTTCTTCAATTAAAAGGAAAGTCTATCGCCGATGATAAATTTATCCTTACAACGAGAAATTAATTTTTCTCGGGCATGAGCTAATAATAAAAACATTCAAAGTTTTTAAGCTCATGCACAATGACTTATAGTTAAATATCAGACTGTAACTCGGACCTTAATTTTAGGAAAGCTTATCTTTAAAGATAGCTTATCCTCGTAACGGGAAATTAAATTTTCTCGGTCATGAGCTTGTATTAAAACATTCCAAGTTTTAAGCTCAGAAAGGAAAGTGTATCTTTTAAATAAGAAAACTTTTCCTCATAACGAGAAATTCATTTTTCTCGGTCACGAGCTTTACATTAGAACATTCAAAGTTTTTCAAGCTCATGAAAACGACTTCTAAGTAAATGTCAACTTAGGACTCGTTCTTCAGTTAAAAGGAAAGTTTATCGCCGATGATAAACTTATTCTCACAACGGGAAGTTTACAACTTCTCGGACTTGAGCTCGTTTTGTAAGATATTCAACATCTTAAGCTCAAGTAATAGTTTTTCAAAACTTTGAACACAATTTTTCGAGAATTTCTCAAAAGGTTTTTCTAAATCTTTCAAAATTGTGTGTTCAAAAATGTTTTGATAAAAAGAGCATGTCTTCTAGAATCGATAATACTTACGATACTAGAAATGTCATTCAATAATGACACGGGGTTGTAAATAAAGTTCGAGCAGAAGTTCAAATGTTTTAAAAACATGCTCAATATGGCTTGCTATTATTTCAGATAGTGACCCGTTTTTCATACTTAAGTCAAGCATTTCACCGGAAAGCTTTGACTCAACAACGGGAATTAATTTTCTCGGGCATGGTTTACTTTATAACCATGTAAGGGATTGTGTTTACGTAATAACACAATCTAACACGAATATATGTACGCGTCAGTGCATTTATTTGTTAAAACAAGAGAAATCTTGTTTTTATGAAGTTATCATCTCCACCAACCGTAGCAATTTACAATTGATATCTACATACTCGACGATGCGACTACTCAAACAACGACTACAACTCTTTCAATAGAACACGGGTCAACAATTGAGGGGGAGCAATTGTCCAGCATTCAGAATCTTTGACGCCGAAAGTGCCAAGTTCACATATTGGTGTCAAGACAACTATATCAGTCGTACACATGGAGTCAAGAGATAACTTCAGACATGATGAGGCAACTAACATTCGTGAACAAGAACCATGTGATTCTATCATATGATGTTCTCCATCATTCAGGTCCAACCTCGTACATTGTTAATCTTGTGAATACATTATCATATATGATCTTTGCACGTGATAAATACCTTACACTTGTGTTTAAAAGGTATTTAATTTACGTTTCAAGTACACCCTCATTAATTTGAGGGGGAGCTTGTGTAATTCATGAAGATAATTGGATTTGCATTTTTCGTCCCAAATTTTTCTTAAAATGCTATTAAATCAATTGATATTAAAAACATCGATTGGGTTAATATTTTTAATATGGGGGAGAAAATGTGATTTAATATGGGAAATGATTAATCACAAATGGTTTGACTACGTGATAGCTCATCCTGACATGTGCGAAATGTTTTCGGATATCGTGGCATATGTTAAGGGGGAGAAAAATGGATTTGCACTTCAAACTGGATTTCCTGGTGACGTACACTTACCCAAAACATCTCTATTCACGACAGTGAAGATTGTTGTGACATAAGGATGGTAGGATAGGTTAAAGTCCAATGATTCCTCTAGATCTGGAGGAATCTTCCCAAGGACATTCCACAGCTAGAAATAGTAGTCCTTAGGAAAGATGGAGAAACATTGTGAATGTAGTTTAATGCCGACCAAGTACTTAAGTTAGCACTGGAACAATCACAACAAGGTGCTAGTTATGACGTATTGGTAAGCATTGAAGGGGTTGAAGAATGAAAAATAATTGTAAAGATAAAGGGTGTAAAGAAAGAAGCCTTCCTTACAACCTTAGGCAGAAACCGGGTCAATACATATGCTATTGAGATCATTTTTTCAATGATTCCCGATATTGAAGATAGACATCATGGACCCAGTGATGCAATGCACAACCCATCCCAGCTAACTCAGATATCTCTTAAAAGATATTTGTTTTAATCACTCGGAGACAACGCATTATCGATTGATTTATTCACTCCGAATAAATTGGTATTGAAATGGTGGCACTCCTCTCCAGCCTCCGATCACTAAAATCTAAAATGCACGATTGAGTCTAGAGCCATTTGAGATCATCAAATATCTCATTAGGACACACTTTCATAATTCCTTGCTTCTTCACACACTGTGAAAAGTAAGAAAGATTTTAAGAGTCCTACGCAAAATCTTCATGATCTTGCCTGAACATCCGAGTAATACGAAAGTATTTACAATAAAGATGGAAATCCTTCTTGAGCGAATATCAAAAAGCTCATGGTAGGTGACTTGTGCGATTCTTTATGAATCAAGCTTGTGATAACTGGAAAGCAACAGTGGTTTAATTATTAACTGAACTTAAACACGTTCCAGGCCTCTACGCAATATCTTAGTGATCTTGCCAGAACACTTAGAGTGACACTCTATAGTGTTCACAGTGATGAGTGGAAGTCCTTCTAGTGTTAACTTCAAACAGCACTTGGTAGGTAACTTGCAAGATTCTATACGAATCAAGCTCGTGACAACTGGAAAGCAACGATGGTGCGGTTCTTAATTGAATTTCACTTATTCCAGGAACATGAATTGACGGCTTCAATCATGCGGATAATTCTATCCAAATGATTCACTCTTTATGTTCGCAGTCAGCTTTGGACGGTCGAATAAAGAGAACGGGTTTACCGGCGAAATCTTGTCAAGGAGGTTCTTAATTGAAACTACCTGCCACAAGTACGATATTTAATATCGTCCAACGGTCTTCACCTACCGGAGGTAAAATGCTACCGAATTAGAATGAAATGTTCAAGGCCATTTCATCCGTGTATATGTTTTGTTGCTAACTGTCTTATGCAGCGTAACAAGAAGATGGCATTGCGGTGTACAATCCAAAAGAAGTCGTCACCACATGCTTATAATATATGCACTTAATACTTCATCAAATTCAAGAAAGTCTAAAATTCAAGTCTTCCGCTGTATCAAACTCTGAAGCTTTCAAGAATTTATAAAAGTATAAGTATGTGGAACATGAAGTCACGAGGAGGCAAATATCACAAGTGATGAATGCAAAAGGTCAAAGCAAGGACACATGCTCAAGACCAAAGTCAAAGATCTCATCAGCATATTCATAAGAACAAGATCGAAGACTCAAGCATAGTATGCTAGGTTTAAGATTTTGTAAAATGGTGTGGCCTCCCTTAGGGGGAGATTGTTAGAAATACGTTTTTCCAAGGAAAGTCTCGGTCACATCATTATTAGCATAGATCACGAGCTATAGACTATTTAGGACATTGTAACTTGTAGTGACCTCCCTTTGGGAGAGATTGTTGGAAATACGTTTTTACGTATTTAGAAAGGATCGGTCACTCCAATGATATATTCAAGTATTGGGCTCGTGATCCATTAAGTATACATATAGTCCATATAGCCCACATGTAGGGTGGGCTATATATACCCCCTCCTAGCATGTTAGGAGGGGTTGGTCATTTGTGTTTTCACTTCTCATTTAATCAACCTTCTCATTATCTCATTCTCTCCTTTCTCTCTCTCTACCTTTCTCTCTCTAGTTCTTCCATTTCCCTTCCATTTCATTAAATAAATCATACATTGCTAAATCCTAAGAAAACGTAGACCTACACAATGCAAAGCCTAACCATGACTAAGGTGACTACTATGTCTTCAAGGACTAGTATCACTCCCATCCATCTTGATGTCATCATTCAATGATGTTGGAAATCAAAGAAGATGAGTCTTCTACAAGTGTAAGTAACTCAATCCACAATCAATTGAATGATTGATCTTCATGAGTACCTACACATAACAAGATGCAAACTAGTAGATACATTTCATGAGTAAATATAAAATGCATAAATACTACTAATTAAAATGAAATGCTATATTACCAATTAAAAGGGCTATTTTCAAAGAAAAAATAGTTTTGACCAATGAGAAACTTTAGTACAACTTAACCTTCTAATTTAAGGAGACAATGGATCGATCCAAGTTTTAAAGTATAATATACTTCAAAGATCTTGTGTCACCATCGCTCTGATACCAATTGTAGAAACTAGAAGGGGGGGTTGAATAGTTTCTCTTCGGTTTATCTTCTAGTTAAAATTCCTTTCAATTAGGTGAGTGCCAAAACCATCTTTTACATGAAAGCTAGTTGCATAATGATTAGGTTCAATTCTAATGCATTAACAATGGCAAGTAATAAGTGTGATGATAATGAATGTAAGTAAAGAGTAAGGAAAGAAACAACCTAGTATGAAGACACCAAGATGTATAGTGGTTCGGCAATGAAGCTCTATCTTCGTTCCTACTCCACTCCTAAAGTACACCTAATCGAGGTTTTCACTATATCCACAAGCTCCCTTCTGGCGGAGAAAACCTTACAACGTCGGTTACATTATTTTCCAACACTAAGCTAAATGTCGAGACCTAATCTTAGATAGGACCAATCTACACAACGTCGCCCACTTCACCATTTTACGACGCAAGGCTGGATGTCGAGTTCTAATCGAAAGATAGAACCAATCATCACAACGTTGCTTACTTCACCATTTTCCGACACAAGGCTAGATGTCGAGTTCTAATCGAAAGATAGAACCAATATTCACGACTCTTCACTTTGAAGCTAAGTGAGAACTTCACACGACACAACTACACATCACTTTATAGTTTAGTGAGAACTCACAAGACACAACCACATCACTTTATAGTTTAGTGAGAACTCACAAGACACAACTACATCACTTTATAGTTTAGTGTGAACTCACAAGAAGCAACCACATCACTTTATAGTTTAGTGAGAACTTACACAACACATTACAACTCAACTAAACATATCCAAGTACACACATGTAACTTAGATCTACACAACACAAATCCAAGCACACACATATGCAATAGACTTACACAACTCTAATCCAAGTATTCACAAATAGCTTGGATAAATACATCTAGTCCAAGTATTCATAAATACATTGGATCTACACAAGACACAAATAAACAAATGATGAACATGACTAGATCTTTAGGAGAGGATGACCTTCATCAATGCTTCATCTTTAATCACATCACAAGTGTGTGAGTGATCTTCTCTTTGGACAAGGTAAAGAAGGAGATCAAGAGGATAATCATAAGTAAACATACTTAACACATTAAGTGATCATTTACAAATGACTAGGATTAGAAAGGAGAAAGAAGGCTGAAAGAAATGTCCAAAAAGGGTTATGGAGAATGAAGATTTGATCCACTATTTATAGAAGACAAAACCCAACGGCTAGCTGAGCGTGGTTCCTTATTGCACTAGGTGGTTCCTTATCAATAAAGAACCGCGTAGGCACTTAAGGAACCGAGGAGGTAGACTCCGCTTATTTTTGTCTTTTAGTGGATTTGAAATATCTAAGGCTGTTTAAACCTTCAAAGGATATTCTTATGGAATTTGGAATATGCCATATTCAAATTTTCATTTTCCATTTTAATAAAACATTTTCTTAAAAAGAATGTTTATTAAAAATCTTTTGTCACATTTGACAAAAGTGAGTTTTAAGGCGAATCACTTTTATGATCACTAAACATGATTAAGATATGTTAGTGTAATGATTATTACCTTGATAATAATGTTTGTTAGATAATTCGTTTTACGATTGTGGTTGACTATAAATGTCTTATATAGTTTGTTGTGATCAAAACTAAGAAAGTTTAGTTAGCAGTAATAATATTTTTAGGCATCACTTGCATTAACAATTTCTATTTATATAACATACATTATTCAATTTCATCTTTCAGGAATAAGGGTGGAGACCGGTACCAGCCAGCCACTCAGTAGAGTAGCTACAGGAACCACGGCTAGAATAATGACCGTCATGGATCCGACAAGAGAGGTGGTAGTGACAACTACCATAACAACACAAAATACTCTAGCAACAACAATAGGTCCTTCTTTAAACATTTCAATGTTAAACTACTGTGTGACATAATTATAACATTACAACATGATAACAAGAACTCTGGTAATAGACACGACCAGAACTACAAAGGTCAGTAGTCCAACCGATCAGCCAATTCTGGTAATATAACCTACAAACTTTCAACGTTATTCATGTTTATGTCCCAATAACCATGTCTCACGTATATCTTCTGAATCAGGTTCTCAGCAACCCAGGGTACCCTTTGAGGGGTATACCAATCCTATATGTACCAGGTGTGAACGAAGACACCTAGGAGAGTGTCGTCGTGCTACTGGTGCTTGCTTTAAATATGGACCGACTGGTTACCTTCAGCGAGACTGCAAGAAGGGCATTACTGCTAGTACATCAGGGCATGCTCCATAGAAGCAATTTGCATCCGGCCGTCTCTTTGCCACTACACGGGACCAGGCCACCAAGACTTCAGGTACCATTACTGGAATCTTATTCATGTTTGAACATGTTGCATGTGTGTTGTTTGATATGGGTGCGACCCATTCAGTAATATCTGCCACGTTTGCTTCTCGTATTGATATGAAACCTACCGTACTTGATAATGTATTATGTATATCCACGCCTATGAAAGACTCTGTGCGTATTACCCATGTGCATAGAGATCTTCCTTTAGAGTTTGATGACAAGATTCGTCATGTTAACGCACTTCCCTTGGACATGTGCGAGTTCGATATGATTTTGGGTATGGACTGGTTAGCAGCACATCGCGCTACGATTGATTGCCATTCATATCGGGTCATATTCGGTGATATTCAGGCTCCTGAATAAATTCATCATGGTTTCCTACCAGGAAAATCTGTGCAAATTATTTCTGCTTTACAAGCACGTGCTTTATTATTCCATGGCTGTGAAGGTTTTCTAGCTACCATTCATGACACAACTTCGGAAGTTCCTTCTATTCATGATCAGTCGATCGTTTCAGAGTTTCTAGATGTATTTATAGAAGAGCTTCCAGGTGTTCCTCCTATCCGCGAGGTGGAGTTTGGCATTAAGCTTGTTCTAGGAGTAGAACATCTATCCAAAGATCCTTATCATATGGCTCCCATTGAGTTAAAGGAGTTGAAGGATCAACTGCAAGAGTTGATGGAACGAGGTTTTATTCGGCCGAGTTTATCACCATGAGGTGCACCGGTTATATTTCTCAAGAAGAAGGATGGTAG
The DNA here is from genome assembly GCA_025667525.1 of Glebionis coronaria. Classification (NCBI taxonomy): domain Eukaryota; kingdom Viridiplantae; phylum Streptophyta; class Magnoliopsida; order Asterales; family Asteraceae; genus Glebionis; species Glebionis coronaria. Next base: position 295,615,129 of record CM046880.1, on the reverse strand, counting down.
CATGAGATTGTGTATCGACTACCGTGAACTGAACAAGATCGCCATTCGTAATTGTTATCCCCTTCCACGTATTGATGACTTGTTTGACCAACTACAGGGTGCTAAGAACTTTTCCAAGATCGATTTACGATCAGGCTACCATCAGTTACGAGTGAAAGAGCAGGACATTTCCAAGACTGCTTTTCGCACACGTTATGGTCATTATGAATTCGTGGTTATGCCTTTTGGTCTCACGAATGCTTCAGTTGTATTTATGGAGTTAATGAATCGAGTTTTCCATGAATTCTTAGACAAGTTCGTTATTGTTTTCATCGACGACATCCTGATCTTCTCTAAGTCTAGAGAAGAGCATGAGGATCATCTTTGTACGGTACTGTAGATTCTTCGACAGGAGAAATTGTATGTTAAGTTTTCCAAGTGTGGGTTCTGGTTGAGTAAAGTGGCATTTCTGGGTAACATTGTTTCAGCAGAAGGAATCACCATGGATTCAGCGAAGGTTGAGGCTATCACCAAATGGCCAAGACTGACGTCTGCGACTGAAGTACGTAGTTTCTGGGATTAGCTAGCTATTACCGCAGGTTTGTTGAAGGTTTCTCACGACTGGCCTTACCTTTGACTAAGCTTATGCGTAAGGGTGAGAAATTTGTTTGGAATGATGAACGAGAGAAGATCTTCGACGAGCTTAAGCAGTGTTTAGTTTTCGCGCCTATTCTTACTTCCTATATGGTACGGGTGGATTTCAGATTTACAGTAATGCTTCGGGAAAGGGTCTTGGATGTGTACTCATGCAGCATGGGAAGGTTATTGCCTATGCCTCACGACAGCCAAAGCCCTACAAAGTAAACTACCGTACTCATGATCTGGAGTTAGCAGAATTTGTATTCGCACTCAATATTTGGAGGCACTATCTTTATAGAGAGTCGTGTGACATCTTCACCGACCATAAGAGCCTTAAATACATCTTCACTCAGCGAGAGTTAAACATGAGACAGAGACGTTGGTTATGACACCAACATTCAGTACCATCCAGGTAAAGCCAACGTAGTGGCTGATGCTTTGAGCAGAAAATTAGGCATGATTGCTGGCATCAGAATAGAGGAGGAAATTATTCGTAATCTTGAACGTTTAGAGGTTGGGCTTTTTGTACGCGGGCAGAATGGTTTCTGGGCTAGTATGAGAGTTGTGCCAGACTTAATTTCTCGGATTAAGGCAGGTCAGAGGAATGATGGTGAAATATGGGCGATTGTTCAAAACATTGAACAGCAGACCGAGTTCCGCATTGATGATGACGACATCGTATGACAGGGTACTAAATTATGTGTTCCCGAGGATCCTATTCTAAGAGAGGCTTTGTTGACTGAGGCTCACAGTTCTCCATTTTCTATTCATCCAAGTTCTACAAAAATATACCATGATCTCAACAACATTTTTGGTGGAGCGGTATGAAACAAGATGTAGCTCCTTTCGTTTCTAAATGTCTGACCTGCCAGCAGGTTAAGTTAGAACATCAGCGTGCTAGTGGTTTACTACAACCATTAGAAATTCCTGAATGGAAGTAGGACAATATCTCCATCGATTTTGTTACCGGACTACCAAAGACTTAGAGGAAGCATGATGTTATCTGGGTCGTTGTCGATCGTTTGACCAAGTATGCACATTTTCTTCCTATCCGCAAGGATTTCGCAGTTAGCAGATTGGTAGAAATATTCCAGCAGGAGATCGTGAGATTACACGGGACTCCATTAGACATCATATCAGATAGGGATCCACGTTTCACGTCTTGGTTCTGGAAAGGTTTGTAGAAAGCTTGGGGAACCAGGATCAAGCTTAGCACAACTTTCCATCCTCAGACAGACGGTCAGTCCGAGCGTACGATTCAGACTTTAGAACATATGTTACGCGCTTGTGCGTCGGAGTGGACTGGAAATTGGGATGATTACATATGCTTGGTTGAGTTTGCTTACAATAATAGTTGGCATGAGAGTATCAAGTGTGCTCTGTTCGAGATGTTATATGGTATGAAGTGTCGTGCTTCGATTTGTTAGGATCAAGTCGGTGAACGTATCATTGAGGGTCCAGAGATGATTGAGGTGACCAATGAGAAGGTCGCTGTTGCCAAGGAGAAGCTCAAGGAAGCTCGTACTCGTCAGACAAGCTATGCTGACAAACATCACAGATCATTAGAATTTCAACATGGTGATCATGTTTTCTTGAAAGTATCACCCGCACGTGGAGTAAGACATTTTGGTATTAAGGGTAAGCTTAGTCCTCGTTTCATCGGACCGTTCGAGATCCTCGATCGTGTTGGTGAGGTTTCGTATCATTTGGCGTTACCTCCTCAGTTATCACATGTTCACAACGTGTTTCACGTATCTTTACTCAGAGGTTACAATTATCATCATTTGCACGTTGTCACGTATCCACTCGATCATATTCGTGAGGATCTATCTTACGTTGAGGAACCTGAAGCCATTCTAGATCATCAAGATGGGATCATGAGGAAAAAGACTATTACTTTCATCAAGATACTTTGGAGGAACCATCCCGAGCGGGAAGCCACTTGGGAAACGGATGAGTCTATCCGAACTTCTTATCCTCATTTTCTCTCATGATCTGGGTATGTTCCTTTCAGCAATATCATATTTCTAATTCGAGGATGAATTATTCTTTTTAGATGGGAAGAGTTGTAAAACTCGCATGAAAATACCATTTAATTAAAAACCATTATATATAATTAATGCACGACAAGTGTTACGTATATTAAATGAATCACGACAAGTTAATAACGTAATTAATACTACATGACACGATATAACACGAACTTAAATTACGAATATACAATTAACGAGAAATCAAATAAACATGAAATAAATATAAAACAGGCTCCATGTAAATAAATAAGCCTTACAAGAACAAAAGGGCTAAGCCCGGCACATTACCTAATAAACTAGCAAAAACATTCTTCCACTTCTCATTTTTACAAAACAGAAAAACTTAAAGAAACCCTACTTGGTTCCTTATAGCCGCCGGCCTAAAAGAAAAGAAATGGGAGAGAAAACATTTGCTTTGATCTAAATTCTTAAGGTGGTGTTCGTGTTTCTTATTTGCCAAATCTTTCATCACTCGGTAAACACCAAATCTCGTTTCTTATTTTATTTCTCAAGGAATCACGAGTTTAGTTATTTATTAATGATTGAACATGTGTTTATTAATCAAAACAAGAATGGAATCAGTCTGGGTTGGTTTGGTTTGCACGGAAACTGAGAACCCCTTCATGGGGTGCTCTCGGTGGCTTTCTTTTGCCACCAGCCGCTGGCCTTCAAGGCTCGGTGGCGTGTTTGGTCTAACAGCCGCAACCCCCTAAGGGGCCACGGTGGAAATTTATGCAAGCAGTGACAACCGAGACATTATGGTCTCGGTGCGTTAAGGCTGCCGTCGGTGGGACTGCCGGCGTGGTAGTGGCAAAGTCACAGGCACGGGGGAGTTTTTAAGGGACAGCCGAGACCTTTAGGTATCGGTGGTGATGTTGTGTTCGTGCAACCGAGACCAAGGGGTCGTGGTGGGCGTTTGTTTTGGGGCCCGGGTAAACCAAAGGAAAAAAAAGGGAGTGCTCGGTTTATGTTTTCGACTCATTGATCTGAGACTTATTAAAAGTTTAACTTATTTAATTAATTGTATTATTAATCACAGCTTAAATAAAATTACTTGTTAATGTTTTGGTTCATATCAAAGGGGGCTTATTGTGATTTAACTTAATTAAAAAGGGCTTATCAAATTAAGGCTTAGTTAAATTACTTATCAAGTTAAAGGTTTATATTGTAAGTAATTATAATTCATGATATACTATAATTTAATATTCTAAAATACATGACATGTTATTATTTAATAATTAAATTGAATCCATGACATATTATTAATTAATGATAAATTATAAACCATGACATAGTATTAATTACTAATATTTATAAATACATGACATATGAAAGTTAATTATTAAAATAGACTTTATTAACATTTAACTTACTTAAACCATGACTTATTAATATAATATTTATAATTAACCATGACTTATAAGAATTTGCTTATTTAATATGCTTATTAGACCGTGACTTATATAATCAGCTTATTCAATGAACAAGGTAAATTATTTAAGTATATTAAACGAGCTTATTATTATTTTTGAAAACTTACCATTTATAGAAACTTACTATTTTTAGAAACTTACTATTTACGGAAACTTTCTATTTTTAGAAACTTACTATTTATGGAAACTTACTATTTTTTGGAAAGTTAATATATATGGAAACCTACTATTTTTAGAAAGTTACTATATATAGAAACTTGCTATTTTTGGAAAGTTACTAATTATGGAAATACCAAGTATAATAACACAAGAATCACAAAATACATTAATCAAGAACACATGAACGCATAACATTAACGAAATACACGATAAAGCATGAACAAGTAACTTAAGTCATGAACAAGTAACTAAAAACTAAGAACAAGTAACTTATTAATGAACAAGCAACTCATACACGTCCTTTATCATATAGCTCACGTGAAGTCGGAGTAGTACTTTCCGCTTATCATCTCTTGCACTGCTTGCTGGACATAAGGTGTAAAACCTGAAAATTTCATGTTTTGATTATGACATCATTGTACACGTCACCTCATGATATATATATATATATATATATATATATATATATATATATATATATATATATATATATATATATATATATATATATATATATATATATAAATATATATATATATATATATATATATATATATATATATATATGTATATATATATATATATATATATATATGTATATATATATATATATATATGTATATATATATATATATATATATATATATATATATATATATATATATATATATATATATATATATATATATATATATATATATATATATATATATATATATATATATATATATATATATATATATATATATATATATATATATATATATATATATATATATATATATATATATATATATATATATATAGGTAAGAGTTATTTGCAAAACCCATTTAAGGTGAAGAACTATGTAGAACTATTTAAATCAATTTAGGCCTTTAGATGAGTCTAGTCAATGGTTAAGATTAAATGTGTAATAATTGTAATTAAACTAAAGATAAAGGTTTTTCTGATAATTAAACAAAATGTTCCAAGGGTATTATAGGCATTAAAAAATATGGCAACCACAACCTTTTCTTTTTGATATAATACTCATTTGCATCTTACTCCCAAATATAATACTCCAGTCGTCAATCATTTTTTTTCTCTAAGCCTAAAACTTGATGTGCCTCCCTTTCTAGATCTAAATACCTGGATCACTCATCGCATATAAAATAATTTTCTTCATCCCTTTCATGCCTACTCACGGCCTCACGATGTCGCCGTTGGTACTCTATTCTCTAGCGACGTGGTTTAAAATATATAACGTTGTCGTCTCAGTGATAACCGCCTATTATAGACGAACCAAAAAAATGGTGCATCAGATTTCACGAAATATAAAATGACCATAGATCTCGTTCAGATATGTATTCAGTACAAATCTGGGTATTTTGTACAGATTTGGGTATTCGAAACAAATCTGGGTATTCGGTACAGATCTGGGTATCTCTTTCACATATGCAATATTCAGCTCAGATCCAAAATCGTTTGGCTCTTCCACTGAGACCTTGCTCACAACAGAAAGACATGGTAAGTTCATGCACTTTTTGTTAAATCAGATGGAAGTGTGAATCCGTAACTCTATTAGTCTTATTATATTTCTGGTCTTTATCAATTAAAGAGTCAAGTGAATAATTTTAGTCAACAACGATTTACACAAAGTGAGGATAATTATCATGACCTCTAATTTTTATAATGAATGTTAAGTCTTTTTGCTAGAATGTGTAAACCAAACAACTGAAAGTATGACTAATTTAATAATCAATATTTTTTTAAATAATAGGTACTGTGTTTTATTATGTCTAAAAAAGGATTTAGAAGAATTGTATGGCGTTTGTCAACTCGAATGTAAAAGTGGATTAGTTTAATAAACATTAGTGTTTCGCTTTAGATGGTATGATTTTGTCTTAAGACTTTAATTTGGCATTTGTTCCTTTGAATATATGAGTTCAGATGTGAGTTCATATCAATATTAATATATTAATATAACATATGAATAATGATGATTCATTCGGTGGTAAATAATGACACACGTATGATGTTGATCCATAGTTGCTATTTAATTGTTATTAAAAAACTAGTAGTTGACATGACTTATTTTCTCATATATAATTTAATTGTTTATTTTTTTCAGATGAGTTGTGTGATTTCGATGCTGGATGTATGAAGTATAATGATTTTTGCATTGATGTTTTTGGAAGAGTGTATCGATGTTTTTGGAAGAGTGCATCCATGTTTTTGGAAGAGTATCCATGTTTTTGAAGAGCGCACCGATGTTTTTGAAGAGTGCACCGATGTTCGTGGAAGAGTACATCGATGTTTTTGTTTTTGAAGAGTGCACGGATGTTCGTGAAAAAGTGCACATATGTTCTTAAAAGTGCACACATTTTAGAAGATAATTTTGTTTGTCATTTTACATGAAATTTTGTGTGTAGAATTTATGCTTTTTTTAATATAAATTAAATTTATATGTAATGGGTATGTGTTTATCGTAAATTAAGGAATATCAATTTATATGTGCCATTACGATATTCTAGTAAAGCCATTGATATTTAACCAATTGAAAACATATGTAAGATTATAATTATTAAAAAACATGCACTTTGTTTCTTTAATATGTATTTATAAAATATATTATGAACATGTATAATTTAAAAAATTTAATCCACAATATTTTTTAAAAAACATGCATGTCTGACAAAAATAAATATAAAACAAAAAATTAAGAAATTAAAAAAACGTTTTTTTTGGTTAAAAAATTAAAATATATATAAAATGTGTTTTACTATTATGCCCTTTGAATTAAATAAAAAGATTTAATGATACTAACTTCTTATTGGTCCAAAATAGTTCTGCAGAGTTCTACATCTAAAATGAGTTCTGCATATAACTCGCTCCTATATATATATATATATATATATATATATATATATATATATATATATATATATATATATATATATATATATATATATATATATATATATATATATATATATATATATATATATATATATATATATATATATATATATATATATATATATATATATATATATATATATATATATATATATATATATATATATATATATATATATATATATATATGTATATATATATATATATATATATATATATATATATATATATATATATTACCACCTTTGCATGAAAACTTTGTACAATCATATGCATCGTACATGAGCATACATCATTTTGATCACAAGAACTTTGAGCATTTTAATCATATCTGGGAATAGTTGAAACATTTGATCAACAAGAACTTTGAACAATACATTATGATTGTGAGTATTCAATCATAGGATCACAGGAACAACATGTATGGCTATATTTTATAAGCATACAGGACATATACTTGATCAGTGTACTTTACGTATGACTACATCTCTATGAGCATACAAAACATAAGACATCATGTTGAGACTATTAAGTCACTTGAAACTCATAAGCATATTCATGCATTATTTTAGGTTTATAAAAATCTAAAACCATGATCACAATTAATAACGTTTATCTAGTATTACATTACTACAATATATATATATATATATATATATATATATATATATATATATATATATATATATATATATATATATATATATATATATATATATATATATATATATATTCTATGTATTTTCTATACACTATAAGTGTTACTGCGAATCAACAAAAGCTATTGTCACATCATAATTTTACACCTAGTAACTTTATAACATTTTATTTAGTGTCTTACACTTTAAATGTATAAAAATATACATTTGGTAATTAATGACTATACTTTCACATAAAAACCCTAGAACCTAACCATTTAACTTAGAACTCGAACCTACACTCACACTAGATCACTTAGACTCCTAGTAACTCTACCTAATCACTAGAATTGAATATAAAACCACCCTAGACATGAAAACTAGCCGAATACCATTTTAGACTACACTAAGATACTTAAAAACCATGTACATTAACAATTAAACCAACTTGACATTATACTACACCTTACCATTATACTTACACTATTTTAGACATCCATTGTGCCCCCTTGACTCCTCCTACCCGACGGCTAACAAACCTCCAAGAGACAACATGTACATCACTTGCATTAATGGTTTATGTACTACAAATCCCATCCTAAATCTACCTAGTACATACACAATCTCCAAAATCTTCTTAACCCTTCTCTCTTTGCGTGGACTCAACCGAACCACACACACCCTCCAATCTTGAGTATAAGCTTAACATAAACCCTCACATCTCACTTGCAAAACTTCATTTCAAGATCATACAAAACACCCACACGAAAAACACTCTCACACATCATTTACTATCCCAAATCTTTGTCACAATGGCATTTAGTGTTAGCATTTACTATCACTACACAAATCTTGGTTAACAAGGCAACTCAAGTCACCATAGGTAACAGTTAAGAAGACTAGATGTGTAGATCTCGGGTAGATACAAAGGATCCTAGCTAGTTTTGGTTCATAATCACCACCTTCATCTACATGTAAGCAATCTCATCCTCGTTTCCATTTTCATTCATATATACATCATCAAAACGTGAACTTAGGTACCCATGCTTGTAACACTATGTTAAAACGTGACTAGGAAAGCATGCATACGTAAAACTTTGCTAAAACTCGAACCACAATGACACCAAAACCTACGGCTTGGTTTACTTGTGTGGTAAACATGCTTAAGTTGTAGATCTATGAACACCATGTTAGATCTTGTTTAAACCTAAAGCTTAGACCATGGAAACTAGTTAGATAACATGCCTTAAACCCTAGGTAAACTAGACTTGATAAGGATAGAAATGTACACCTTGAAAAATAAGCCACAAGCTGGAATTATACGCCCATAAGCTACGCATAAGTCACGAACCAAATAAGCCATAAGCCCATATGCACGGCTTATTTAATAAGCCGAGTAATAAGCAAAGCCCACTAGGCCCATTTAGTTATTTGGATTAATAGAGTGCTTAGTGAATGTGTAGAAATATTAAACAAGCCCAAGTGTAAGCCCACTAAACTCAAAAACCCAAACCGGATCACTAATGGGCCTAACGAGCCCATTAAGCTCCAAAACACTAAATAGACTATTCAGGCCAAAATTGTAATTATGAGAAAGTGTAAGTCAAAATGGTAAAGTTATAAAACATATATATACAATTCGTGACATTTGAAAAGTCTAGGGGCTAAACTATCAATTTTCGAAAGTATAAGGGTGTGTTTTGTTTTAGCCGAGACACTAAATGAACCACAAGGATCATAATTGACACTTCCCAAACTTGAACCGAGCCCTAGATACAAATTTTGTGTCTCTTATTTATTTTCAAGACTTAAGGGACTGTTTTTGCCAATTTACAAACTAAAAACAAGCCCTAGGGACTTGCTTGCAATAACAGAGACTAAATTAAAACCCTAGGGGCTGTTTTGCAATTTATCAAAACTTAATAAAGCCCTAGGGGCTGTTTTGAAATTAAATGTAACGGTTAGGACTAACGGTGCAAACACACCTAACAAACGAAACCCCAGGGGTTGTTTTGGAAAACAATACTTTTACAAGGACTATCATGCAATTTAATTAAAACATTTATAATATTGTTTTGAAAATAAATATAAGTAAGTTTATTTTAATTGTTTAAATAAATAAACTAAAAACGGTTTTGTTATAACACTGGCGTAACGAGCGAACTAAAATGGCATATCTAAAACTCTAAGGACTTTTGGAATAACATTGGATTTTACAACTTTTGACTAAATAAAATCTATTTAGTTAATTAGTTACATTGTTGACGTACGAACAATTTATATACATTTTTAGAGACTAAAAATGTACCTTTATCGATAACATACTATAAGTTTAACGTTTAAACAATAGTAATAATTTATTATTTTATGATCATGCATTTTCATCAGTTACATTTATATGTGCATTTTATTGTGCATATACTGAGTCACATAAATTACTTAGGTAATTTTACTACTCCGTGATCATACCATACCAGCATACCCAGTGGCATACTACTACTGCTTATTCATTGAGGTGAGTTCATGGCCCCATCTTTCACTGTTTTATAACTGGGGAGAAAACATACTTAATTATTGTATATGCAAACACTTACAAACAACAACATATTACTACCTATTGTTTGCCCCATTTATTCCCGTGGACTGTAATAGTTAATAGTGTAGCGCGAAATGTTATAAATAGATCTATTTGGGTATTGACAATACTCGGCCTGCGTGATTAGCTATCACAAACACTTAGGCCAAGCAACATGTTTATTTCATTGTCGGGCTGAGGGTCTCACATCAGGATGATCGAGATAGGCACCTGAGAAACATTGTCTAGCATCTATTACAGGGCAATAGGAACTACTATATAGTATGTAGCTTGGTGCTCTAATATCTTCGTGGAGTTTTGCATATCAGTACATTTATTTTATAACTAAACCTGTGAATTCACCAACCTCGTGTTGACCCCTACATTTTACTTTTTATGTTTTCTCAGGAAAGTAAGCAAGTACATGCATTGGATTCCAGCATCATAGGAAGCATCATGTTTACGATCGGGCTGGGATATTTCTACAAATAATAATAAATGTTGTTTTCAAGACAATTTACTTAATGTGCACAATTAAATTCATGTGATATGTTTTAATGACGTTTTATGATCATTGCTCAATACACTGTGTGCTATCGATCCACCAACAGTAACACCCTACGTACTATTTCGTTGCATTTGACCATTTGGGGTGTTACATAAGGTACTGATATTCCGTCCTTCAGTAAGGACATCTCTTCTCTGCATGATTAGGATTCCCTGTTTGTTATGCCATCTGTTTTCCCTAGTTTTCATACCTTAAAACTTTTATTGTTTTCCATGCCATCGTTATTTGCTCGAGCTATATACATACATGACCATGACTTACATGACCACCTAGTTATGGAGGTACCACAACCGTGACATATGAGGCACCTTTATCATGACTCTCCCGCGACGAGAGTGATTTCTCGCGGCGTCCCTTCACGTTACATGTCGTAGTTACAGGTTTACATGTACAGGGTGATTGGTTTAGTGTGTGCTCTACACTCCATCATATTGGAGCTGATCCCTCCACCCATATTACTATTATTAGAGGTCACCCCTCTAATTGCATGACGATGTCACCCCTCTATGTATTCATGCACACGTTGATAATATGTTATGACTTATATGAGCTCGTAGACATTTAATTATATTGCATGTAAAACTTATGACATTTCATTTATTATTCATATCCATAGATTATTCCCAGGTTTTCCTCAGGACATAGATATTAATTTCCGTTGCTTTCATTGTTTATTACTCATGTTCTATTATTCTTATCATGCCATTATATCCGTTCACTGAGCGTATTGCTCAGCCGTATTTTCTTTTCATGTCCCATACGGTAGGTACCGAAGGACAGACTTGAGCATTGAGAGTACGTGCATAGGATGAGAGCTACCTTAGACTCCTTTCCTTTTGCATTTTAAATACTTACGCTTGGTTGGACAATGTTTAGTCCTTTCTACTTCATTTACTTTATGCATGTTGAGCTTATGTTCGGAAGCTGATGTTTGATTCCGGTTTTCCTGATGGTCTTTTATGTCTTTATGACTATACCCTTTTATTATGCTTTGATGACATGCCATGATTATGACATAACGACCACCTTGTCAAAGTGGGTCGTTACATAAAAATTTTCAAACCTATCGTTTTTATCCTCGAATATTGATTTGTTACCTTCGTTTTACTGTGTACAAGGCTACTCGCAACGCATGTATCGATCGGCTAGGTCGACCGATGTCAAACTCAGTCGGCTCGTTGCGGCAACCGAGTCGGCTAAATCGACTCACCTAACTCGATCCCATGGACGATCTAGTAGTAAATGGAAAAAAAACTTTAATCGCCTGTTTTTTCCTTTTTATCATTAAAAAAGTTTTTTTTAAAAATTTTGAATTTAAACTATATACCGTTACTCGTTGTCAGAAAGTCACCTCCAAATCATACCCTATTTTATTTTCTTCTTAATTATTTAAATTCTTAAATAAAAACGTAAACGCAAAAAATTTTTATTCGAAAATTAAAACATTTATTCCATACGTAAAACATTAAAATACTGGAATTCAAATACAATACGAAAGGAAATACACTACTAGATAGATAAAATAAAAATATATAATACGATTAGTCAGTTCTCGAATCCGAACCCGATAAATGACCAAAAAACTCCCAACGAAGTTACTCTTGGTAAGCTTCTTTGGCCTTAAATTTCTCATCCCACTCTCTTTGTGCTCTATCTTGTTCCTCCAATGTTTCTCTCAATACATGTTCATCATACTGCCCAATTGGATGTCACTGCAACTCGAATCACTAACTACTAACTAGTTGTTCAAAAAAATAATCCATTTGAGTTGTTTGGATAGGGTGGATCGGGAGAAACATATCGACGTCGTTGTTGTTGTGATGGAGAACCGATATGTGTTTCGAGACGGAATTTCTTCATTTTCGTGGGGACTCAAGTTATTCAGCCATTCATTATTTTTTTTTCAGTTCGAGCCTCCAACTTTAACGACTTTCTAAACAAGGCTCTTCGCATGTTGAAATCTTTATCAGATTCATTACTTAGAAACATGTCGATTAAAGCACGTTTCTTTGGGGAAATATCACGGCATTTCTCATATGTTGTGCGCAATTTAGTTTTAGCTTCGTACGCGGCATCGAAATCATCGGCTAACGTCGTAAATGCAAATTGACGACGTTGTTGTTCATTGATTTGTTTGTGAATCATAAGTTTAATCTCATAAACGGTGTGTGGAAGGGGCATTCCATTTGACTTTTGAAGTTGTGTGTGAAAATTTTGTGTGTTATAATGTGGTATTTATAAAGAAAGAAAAAATTATTTTGTTACCGAATAAAAAAAATTGAACTAGGTCGTCTTGTCGGGGAAAATCGGTCGTTGTAAGTCACCGGAGAGAAAAAGCTGATGTGACAGAAAAGAATTAGAGGTGGCAAATGGATGGGTTGGGTTTGGTTTGGGTCATGGGTCTAGATGGGTCATGGGTTTAGATGAGTTTGGATCTAGATGGGTTTTTAGAAGCATGGGCATAGATGGGTTTGGGTCTATATGGGTCTTTATAAATAGGCTGGTTGTTTGGTCTATATGGATATTTATAAGAATGATGAAGTTTGTTTAACATTTTTTTGTTATTTTAATCATAAAATTTGTATAAAAATTCTCAATGACTCTCGTCACATTTTTTTATACAATAACATTTTTTTATACTTTACGTTTATGAGAAATATTATGTTTTCATAAAAAAATATTACGTTTTTATAAGAAATTTTACGTTTTCTTCAGAAATTTTACGTTTTCAACAGAAATATTACGTTTTCATAAAAAAGTTTACGTTTTCGTACGAAATTTTAGGTTTTCATCAGAAATATTTCGTTTTCATCTGTATTTTTACGTTGTCATCAGAAATATTATGTTTTCATCAAAAATATTACGTTTTCATCTGTATATTTACATTGTCATTAAAAATATTATGTTTTCATCAGAAGTATTACGTTTTCATCAAAAAATTTACGTTTTCAAAATAAATTTTATTTTTTTATTAGAAATATAACGTTTTCATCTGAAATTTTACGTGTTCATCAGAAATTTTACGTTTTCATAAGAAAAATTACGTTTTCATCAGAAATTTTACGTTTTCATCCGTTGTTTCATCATAAATATTATGTTTTCATCAGAAATATTACGTTTTCATCATAAATCTTACGTTTTCATCAGAAATTTTACGTTTTCGTCCCAAATTTTACGTTTTCAACAAAAATATTACGTTTTCATCCGTATTTTTACGTTTTCATCAGAAATTTTACGTTTTCCTCATAAATATTACGTTTTCATCAGAAATATTACATTTTCATCAGAATAAATACGTTTTCGTCATAAATTTTACACTTACATCAGAAATATTACGTTTTCAATCGTATTTTTACGTTTTCATCAGAAATTTTACGTTTTCTTCAGAAACTTTACGTTTTCCTCAGAAATATTACGTTTTCTTCAGAAATATTACGTTTTCATTAGAAATTTTACGTTTTCGTCCCAAATTTTACGCTTTCATTAAAAAATTTACTTTTTCATCAGATTTTTTACGTTTTTTTCAGAAAATTTTTGTTTTCCTGAGAAATTATACGTTTTCATTAATATTTTTACATTTTCGTCTGAAATTTTACGTTTTCGTTAGAAATTTTACATTTTTGTCTGAAGTTTTACGTTTTCAAAGAAATATTACGTTTTCATCCGTATTTACGTTTTCATCATACATTTTACGTTTCATCAAAAATTTTACGTTTTCACAGAAATTTTACGTTCTCGTCGGAAATATTATGTTTTCATCATAAATTTTACGTTTTCATCAGAAATTTTACGTTTTCGTCCGAAATTTATGTTTTCATCAGAACTATTCCGTTTTCGTCAGAAATTTTATGTTTTTGTCAGAAACTATACGTTTTCCTCAAAAGTAACGTTTTCTTAAGAAATTTTACGTTTTCATCAGAAATATTACGTTTTCGTCAGAAATTGTTGTTCCCATTCAATCCATAACACAAGATTCTTAGAGAGAGAAAGAGGAGAAAAGTAGAGAGAGAGTAGAGAGAGAAGTGGAAGGTTTACACTAAAACTATGTGTTTTATGAAATGAACCAACACCCTCTTCCACATGTGGAAGAGGGTTATATATGCCACAGCCTAAGGCCTTTGTGGGCTTCATCTTGGGCCGGGCTTGGCTTTGTTTTGGGCTTACGCCCCTAACTTATACAATATTAGCTTAAAGTCCAAGCCCGGTTTTCCCGACTAACCTATTACAATACAAGACCATTTAACGAGTGAGATGACCTATTACATTCTTGTTCGACTATATAAAATATAGGGCTAACAATCTCCCCCAATGTATCAGTCATCTTGAAATGCTTAAAAAGCATAAGATGGTTGAGTGAATACATTCTTGTAGAGGAGATCTTCCTGCTTTGGTCTTGTATCTTGGTCTTGATCTTGTTTGTAACAGCTTTGTTCCTTCATGCTTTCGTGATCTTTATCTTGAGCCTTTGTCATTTGACTTTGAGTGCTTGAGATCTTCATCTGTACTCCTTGTGACTAAGATGACCTATTACATTCTTACATTCTTAGGTATCTTGATTATCGCCATCTTGTACTCTTGTGACTTCTGAATCGACATCGGTTACACAGCTACGCCACCTTCTTGATATGCAGCAACACATATAAACACGGATAAAATGGCTTTGAACATTTCATCCTAACTCGGTAGCGTTTTACCTCCGGTCGGTGAAGACCGTTAAACGGTATTAAAATACCATACCTGTGATCAGGTAGATTCGATTAAGAACCTCCTTGACAGGGTTTCCCGGCGGTAGTAGCCAGTTCTCTTTACACGACCGTCTCAAAGCAGACTGCGAACGTAAAGAGTGAATCATAAGGATAAATTATTCGTCTGATTAGAGTCGTCAATTCAGATTTCCTGGAACAAGTTTGATTCTAAAAGAATCGCACCATTGTTGCTTTCCAGTTTGTCACAAGCTTGATTCATAGAGAATCTTGCGAGTTACCTACCGCAGTGCTGTTTGATGTTGACACTGGAAGGATTTCCATTCGTCACTGTGAACGCTAATGAGTGTCACTCTGAATGTTCTGGCAAGATCACATGGATTTTGCGAAGAAACCTAGAATCAAGTTTGAATCAATTAAGAATCGAAACTTAGTTGCTTTCCAGTTCTCACAAGTTTGATTCGTGTAGAATCGCACAAGTTACCTACCATGAGCTTATTTAATGCTGGCTCAAGCAGGATTTCCATCTTTATTGTGAATCGTATCACTCAGATGTTCTGGCAATATCACAAGGGTAATGCGTAGGACTCGATTGTGTCCTAATGAGATGATAGATAGATCTCGATTGGCTCTAGACTCAATAAGTGCATTTTGGTAATCGGAGGCTGGAGCAGACTGCCACCTTTTCAATATTAACTAACTCGGAGTGAGGAAGTCAACAGATATGTGTTGATCTCTGTGACAATGAGACAAGATTCTTTTGAGAGAAACTCGAATGGCTGGGGAAGGGTTGTGCATCGCATCACTGTGTCCATGACACTTGTCTTCAAAAGATGTGTTAACCCGGTTTCTACCTAAGTTGCACAGAATATTCAACTCCTTCAATGCTTACCAATACGTCATCATTAGCACCTTGTTGTGATTGTTCTAGTGCTAACTTAAGTAATTGGTCCGCATTCAGCTTCATTTCACTCCATCTTTCCTAAGGACAACTATTTCTAGCTATGGAATGTCCTTGGGTAGATCCCTCCGGTTCTGGTTGGATCATAGGACTTAGTTTCCTATCCTAAACCACCTTTTGACTCCATCATTCCGTCGTGGATAGTAGGTTGTTTTGGGTAAAGATCGTAACCATAAAACCATTGAAAACCATTCAAAGTGCTTGATAAAAATCAAAACTTTTAACACTTTGAAAGTTTTATCTTTTCGAAAAGCTCCCCCTACACACATGCATCGATATACGAAATAGTTTTGCATGTGAAGGAAAGAGTTGCACTTGAGTCTTTAAGATCACATGTTGCGATATATTATATTTTAATCACATTTTCTCCCCCTATCTCTAATATAAAAACATCATATTAGAGATACTAATTGATTAAAATATGACAATTTCTGAAAACCGATTGGGAGAGAAACATGTGTGCACGTATGAAGCATGGAACATGTTCAGTCGGGTCGCTCCCCCTCAACAATATATGTGTGTCTTGAGACAAAATTTGACAAAATTTTAGAAAAACGACACCACAAAATATGTTGAGGTACGGAGTTGAGATGCCTTTTCCGATATAATATATTACATTTGACAATTTCATATCATTTTCGGAATGTGTTGGATACATAAAATATGACAATTTTAGAGATGTACCCAACAACATTAAAAGGCTTGATTTTAAAACGCTCTCCCTCAAAAATTGATCAAAATAACATATGACAATTTTGAGATATAAAAACCACTTATGAGGAAGGGAGTGTTGAACACACAATTTTGAAAGATTTTGAAAAACCTTTTGAGAAATTCTTGAAAAATTGTGTTCAACGGTTTTAAAATAATCAGGATAGAAGACTTCTCTTCTATTGATTAGGGAAAGTGCACTGAAACGTACACTTCCCTTTCGGGTCCGTTTTTCATGAGCTCAAAACTTTGATTGTTTTGTGACTAGCTCATGACCGAGAAAAATAAATTTCCCGTTGTGAAGGATAAGTTATCATCCGTGATAAACTTTCCTTAAGTTGAAGTTCGAGTTCTAAGATGACATTTACTTAGAAATCGTTTTTCATGAACTTAAAAACTTTGAATGTTTTTATGAGAAGCTCATGACCGAGAAATATGAATTTCTCGTTGAGGAGGATAAGTTATCATCCGAGATAAACTTTCCTTAGTTGAGGTTCGAGTCCTAAGCTGTGATGTGCTTAGAAGTCATTGCGAGAGAATATAAAGCAGCTTCATTTGCCAAAACCTCCAAGTCTTCTGGAGTCATATACTTCATACCAAGACGGCCAACGAGATACGCAAACCTATCTTTCGATAGAGCTTTTGTAAACAAGTCTGCCAGCTGGTACTCAGTTCTGACAAAGTATAATTCCACGATGCCGCGTTCCACTTGTTCTTTGATGAAGTGATATCTGACATCGATGTGCTTGGTGCGGGAGTGCTGAACCGGATTGCAAGATATGGCTATGGCCGACTTTGAGTCACAATACATAGGTATTTTGTCAAAGTGGAAGCCATAATCCGTGAGTTGCGTTCTCATCCAGAGGACTTGAGCACAACACGCGGATAGAGCCACATATTCTGCTTCATCTGATGAGAGCGAAGTGCAATCCTGCTTCTTTGACGACCAGCTGACGAGCTTGTCTTCCCCTAGAAATTGTATGCTACCAGAAGTGCTTTTACGACTATCAAGACAACCTGCGTGATCAGAATCTGAAAAAGCCGTTAGATGAAAACCGGTTTTCCTCGGATACCAGAGTCCCATGTGAATGGTATTCTTAAGGTACCGAAAGATCCGTTTAACCTCTTTGAGGTGCTTTTGAGTAGGTCTGGCTTGATATCGTGCACAATAGCATGTGGCATGATGAATATCAGGCCTGCTGGCTGTAAGGTACATAAGTGACCCGATCATACTGCGATATCGCGTTTGATCTACGGGATATGAGTACAAGTCAGCGTCTAGGGATGTGGTCGACAATGGTGTACCAACGCGAGCACATGAGGTCATACCATGCTTTTTAAGTATCTCTTGAGCATACTTAGCTTGGTTAATGAAGATACCACGTGGGGATTGATGAATCTGGAGGCCTAAAAAGAACTTTAGCCCCCCCCCCCCATCATTGACATTTCAAATCTGTTGTGCATTAATTTTTCAAAACGTTTTGAAAGTTTTGGGTTCGTAGTGAAAGTTTATGGACTTTAAAATCGATAGTCGTGTGATAGGATCGAACTCGAGATCACGGGATTGCACACATTACGTGAAGAGTTAATTTATTTATTAAATATATTTATTATATTTATTAAATCAAACTGCAGCTAACGACCGTTAAGTAATTAAAGGTTAAGTTTTAAACGATCGTTATAGAATATTAAAGAAGCTAAAAGAAGGTGTCAGAAAGTTCTGGAAACCCCCTTTTAGCACATGTAATATCCGGCCTAAATAGAGGAGACAAGAGAGAAGGGAAAAGATTTTCTTGCTTTATCTTGTTTAACCTTGGAAGAGAAGTTTTCCAAGGTGTATATAAACAAACCTAAAGCCTCATAATTTTTCACTCCATTCTCTCTTTTCTTTGCTCTAACCGCCGGCCAAACACACCCATATTAGGGTTTATCTTTGATTTTCTATAAGCTATTTTAGATCTAGTCCTAGCCCCTCTCTAGGGTTGTTGGGTAGATCTTCCATAGACTTGGAAGGCTTGGTTCTGTTCGTGCTAGACTCACGATTAGCTCATCGTATCACGTGTGTACAAGATCGTGGTGTGATCTTATTTTAGATTACATCCTGGTGGTGTTCTTGATCTATTTTTACCGTTGATCATTCTGCTAAGGAAAAGGTATGTAACCCTAGCCTTGATTAATTATAATTGTGTTATTTAAAGATCTTGTTAATCTGCTTCCGCTGTATGCTCTTTGATCTATGTTAGGGTTTTTATAATTGTTATGATAATCATAAACCATCAGTGGCATCGAGAGCCGTTTTAACATGATTATAATTATCAAGATCTAAAGTTTTTTTTTAACTAATATTGATTTGTGTTAAAATTACATGTTGTTTTTAGGTTTTATAAAAATTAGGGGTTTTGTTTTTATTGTTTAAAAATGGCTTTGCCGTTTTTTTTATATAAAAAAAAATTTGTAAACCCTAAAATTACATGGTAATTAACTTTAGATTTATGCATGAATTAATTGTTATGTCATGTGTGGTTACGATCCGTAGTAGTTTTTAATTGTTAAGAGAATATGGAAGATCCGTAATAAACATGCATGTCTTTACGGATCATATAATTTTGATTGCTATTTGCTTTATTTGATTCAAAGTTTTAAAATTAGGGAAGACTTTTTATGTTAATAAAAACCCTTGATTTGATGTTCTTTGAATAAATTGTTATGCATGTGGCTATTTGATTTAGTTTTTTTTGTACTACTTGTTTTCATGCGTTTTTTAAGATTGTATGTTGTAAACAAGGGTAATTTTTTTTAAGAAAAAATAATATGGACTAAATCCTATCAAAATTAATGAATTGTTTTGAGATCTAAATTACATATGATTTGTGTTGATTAGAATTGCAATAGCAACTTAACGGCCTACTCAATTTTGACAAACTATAAAGTGGGTATAACGCACCGCTGGTCAAGTACCCGGTTAAGGAAGGAGGTGCTATGCTTTTACGCTGACCAAATTCCCGGCTCGCCTGTGCGTCAAAATTGGAATTACCTACGGTTGTTATTGGTATAATTCTTTAAGGTTGTTTGGTTTAACCAATACCTCAACTTGCAAATATATGATGAACTTTTAGTCTCACCAAAAAGTTTACTAAACGTTTTATTAAACTTATGCTATGGAGATGTATGCATGCTTCTCCATACATGATTTTGACACCAAAATCTATACCCTAAAAATTTAAGTCATATGCCCTCTAATTGACGAACACTTGAAGTTACAATTGTCGTCATATAAGATATCGGACGATGTTGTAATGGAGAGAAAACTTCATGACTGAATAAGATTGCACATGAAGGTTTTACGTTCTTTAGATTAGTCGACTTAATTGAGTTACTCAGTGAGAACTGGAAACTTAAGGCATAAAGAAGGGATAAAACATGTTTACAATGCAAAAGGTTTTGGCAATGTAAATCCCTGACATATCTAGAAATTGCAATATGATTTGGCAATTATTGTTCGACAAGTTACTATGTTGAATACATTTGTCACTAGCAGATCAACTGATGTGATAAATCTATGTCAATATGGATTCTAGTTTTTCAAGGAAATACTATGGTTTTATTACCGGGGTAATTTTATTTTCTTGAATTTTATTATCGAAAATACTAATGTTTGAACTTATTTCTGTAGAAATGGCTCAACCCGAAAACAATCTGACAATAAGCTCGGTGTTCAAAGCATTTTTTGAACGGCCTGAACTTACTGGCCCTAATTTCAATGATTGGTACCGCTCACTAAGAATTGTTCTGAGAGCGGCGGGTACCATCAATATCTTGGAAACTCCTTTTCCGGAGGATCTTGCTGAAGGAGCAACTGATGCGGAAAGGCTTCAACACGCTGCTAACGTTAAGAAGCACCATGAGGTGGCTGCTGTAATGTTAGGGAGAATGGCTCCATCACTTCAAAGGAAGTATGAGCTATTTCATCCTAAGCAGATGCTTGATGAACTCAAGGCAGTGTATGAAACGCCACAAGCTGTAGAGATCTATGATCTGGTTGATGCTCTACATAGTTGCAAGCAAGCTCCTGGAAAGTCCGTAAGTGCACATTACATGGAGATGAGGGGTTATATGGAACAACTCATCGCACTAGGACAACCCTTCGATCATAATATGGCTATTAACTTGATCAATAGGTCCCTTAATAAGGACTTCGGTGATTTTGTTCGTAACTATAATATGCATTGCACGGGGAAGACAGTGAATGATTTGCATGCAATGCTCATTGACTTCGAAAAGGGTTTGAAAGATGTTGATGCAAAAGGAAACTTAAACAAACATAAGAAAAATGATGACAAGTCCTAAAAAGGTCCATAAAGGAAACTTAAACAAACATAAGAAAAACAAATAAGACAAATAACCCGCATGGTTCTTTATTAAGACCACCTATAGCAAAGTATCCATGCGGGAGCCGTAGCTTTCAAAGATAGCACCTTTTTAGATTGGCGATGTTCCATGTGCGCTCTAGGTCGCGGCCATCCATATCGCGTAGCTTGTACGCGCCTCGTCCCAAGGCTTCAGTGACTTCATACGGTCCTTCCCATTTAGGGCCCAGTTTTCCTGTATTTTCCACGCGACTTGCTTCGTTAGCACGATAGACATAGTCTCCCGGTCGAAAAGAAACACCTTTGACCTTGGCATCGTAATAAGCCTTCATCTTAGCCTTGGACTTAGCTTCATTGATGGCTGCTAATTCCCTTTTTTCCTCCAACAGATCTAGGTTGATTCGCAGCTGTTCATCATTTGTGACGGCATTAACCTCCGCCGTGCGGATGGTAGGCATCCCTATTTCTGCTGGTATAACGGCTTCAGTGCCGTAAGCCAATGCAAACGGAGTATCTCCGTTGGCTGTTTTTATCATGGTTCTATGTGCCCATAGCACATGCGACAATTCCTCGACCCATTTGCCCTGTCGTTCATCCAGCCGCGCCTTGATCCCATTCCCCAAGCTCCTATTTGCTCGTTCGACAAGGCCGTTCGTTTGTGGATGCTTGACAGACGCGAAGCGCCGCTTGATGTTCAATGATGCACACCAGTCTTTGAATGGGTTATCCGTGAACTGTTTGCCGTTGTCTGATATAATTTCTCCAGGTAGACCGAAACGGCATACAATGTGTTCCCACATAAACTTCTTGACCTGCTTACCCGTGATAGATTTCACTGCCTTGGCTTCTATCCATCGTGTAAAGTAATCCATTGCAACAATCAAGAATTTAACCCCTCCCGCAGCTACAGGAAATGGTCCTGCGATGTCAATTCCCCACTTGTAGAATGGCCATGGGGACGTGATAGGTGTAAGCTCCTGCTGTGGGTGCCGCGGTACTGGCCTATGCACTTGGCAATCATTGCACCTGCGAATCATGTCGCGCGCGTCTCTGTGCATAGTGGGCCAATAGTATCCTGTTCGTAAGGCTCGAGCTACCACGGATCGTGGACCTGCATGCATGCCGCACAATCCTTCGTGTATGTCACTAATCACATAGGCCGCCTGGCGTGGTCCAACACACCGCAGCCACGGCTGCAAGAAAGAGCGCTTATAAAGGATGCCTTCCCGGAGTTCGAAATATTGTGACTTCCTTTTAACGCGCCTTGCTGCTTTTTCCTCGTCTGGGAGTGTTCCACTAGCCAGATAGTTGATGATTGGGGTCATCCACGTAGGTCCCTCTTCTTCAACTATAGCAGTCACTTCCCCTTCCGTGATAGACTTTTCTTTGAGTATTTCCACCAAAACCTGTTTAGACAAGTGAGCGAAGCTTGTGGACGCGATTTTACTGAGGGCGTCCGCTTTCTTGTTCTCGCCCCTTGGTACCTGCTTGATGGAAAACTTACTGAAAGTTGCGATTAATGTCTTGACCTTTTCCAAATACCTGACCATGTTGTCCTCCTTAGCCACATACCCACCTAGAATATGGTTCGCGACAAGCCGTGAGTCCACGTAGGCCTCAAGGTTGCGAACTCCCATTCTAGCGGCGATTTTTAAACCCGCAATTAATGCTTCATATTCCGCTTCGTTGTTGGTGGCCGTGAACTCAAAACGGAGGGCGTACGTGAATTCCATACCTTCTGGATTTGTAAGGATGAGGCCTGCCCCGGATCCGTCTGTGCATGAGGATCCGTCCGTGAATAGCACCCAAGGTTCCGATAGGGCCTCCTCTTGCTTAATGATTGGTTCTTCCTCATCCGGCTTCTCGATCAGGAAATCTGCCAAGATCTGGCCTTTAACAGCCGTCCTTGGTCTGTAAGATATATTATGCCCCCCCAGTAGGATGCTCCATTTTTCTAGTCTCCCTGCCACGTCTGGTCTAGATATAACCTGCTTGATTGGCTGATCCGTAATCACGACAATCGGGTGCGCCTGAAAGTACCGGCGCAGCCTCTTTGTAGCAAATACTAGTGCTAGTACCAATTTTTCCATGGGGGAATAGTTCAGCTCCGCTCCTTGTAATGTTCTACTTATAAAGTAGACCGGGGTCTGTACTGTGTCTCTGTCCGTCATCAGTACCGCGCTTATTGCGCCATGGGTAGCCGAGAGATACATAACAAGCTCCTCCTTTGGGCGGGGAGCTACCAACATGGGGAGAGATGCGAGATGCTGCTTGAGTTGGCCAAAGGCTTCCTCAGCTTCCTTCGTCCAACGGAAGTCTCCCTTTCTAATACACTTCTTCAGTGTCTTAAATAGGGGCAGTGACTTCTCTGCGGATTTGGATAGAAATCTATTTAGTCCGGCTAACTTCCCATTCAGGGATTGCACCTCCTTCCGTGTCTGCGGGGACGGTAGCCGTATCACTGCGTCCGTCTTCTCTGGACAAGGTTTGATGTCGTTTGGGTCAATCAAATATCCCAAGAACATTCCTTCTGTTGCACCAAACGTACATTTCTTTGGATTTAATTTTATATTAATCCTTCTCAGCGTGTCGAATGTCTCCTGGACGTCCCGGAGGAGTGCATCCTCCGTGTGGCTTTTTATCACCAAGTCATCCACATATACCTCCAAGTTGCGTCCTATTTGTGATTCGAAAGCTTTATCCACCAACCGCTGATACGTAGCGCCGGCGTTCTTTAATCCAAACGGCATTTTCGTATAGCAATATACGCCCTGGCTTGTGTGGAACGCAGTTTTTTCTTCATCCTCCTCCGCCATCTGGATTTGGTGATACCCTTTATATGCATCCAAGAAGCATTTGAAAGGATATCCACACAAAGATTCTACTTTCCAGTCAATTTCTGGAAGCGGGTAACAGTCTTGTGGGCAGGCCTTGTTCAGGTCCGTGAAATCCACGCACATGCGCCAACTTCCGTCATGTTTCTTGACCATGACTGGATTGGATAACCACTCGTGGTAGTATACCTCGCGCATGATGCCTGCATCCACCAGTTTCCGCACTTCCTCCAATATAACTTGGCTTCTTTCGGGCGCCTGGCCGCGCTTCTTTTGCTTGATGGGTTGGTACCCTTGGCGGATCTGGAGCTTATGCTCTGCTATCGTACGTGGCACACCCGTCATATGTTTTGGCTCCCATGCGAATATGTCCAGATTTGCACTTAAAAGTGCACACATGGCCCTTTTGCCGTTATCTGAGAGTGCCCCTCCTATGGATACCTCCTGTTCCGGGTAGTCAGGGTGAATGGCCACCTTCCAATTGGGTGGTGGTGCCCCATCCTTGGGTGGTACAGGTGGTGCCGGTGTTGTCACGGTGTGACACTCGGATGTCGGCACGACTGTATTATAAATAGTAACGATTCCCCCATCAACTGGGAACTTAATCATTCCGTGTGCCGTAGAAGGTACTGCTCGGATAGCCAAAATGCCTGGTCGGCCTATGATTCCATTATAAGGGGAATGTGAACGTATCACCATGAAGTTCATCCACGTTGTAGTGGAATGTTCCTCATTCCCAATGGTGACAAGCAGACGCAACTGCCCTATTGGCCAGATAGTATCTCCACTAAAGCCAGTAAGCGGCGACGTGGCCGGTACTAATTAGCTTCTTATTTCTGGGCATAACTGCACAAAGCAGTGTTCATATAATACCTCTGCTGACGATCCTCCATCCACATACATGCGGCGGACATTGTGCGTTCCAATGCTTATCTCAATAGTGAGAGGCGCATCAACCACGTCACTTGCTGTGATGAGAGGGAATGAGATTTCCTTGCCGCGGGAAAATTTTTGGCCAATTTTCTGTCTCGTGCGGCGCTGTCTGGATTGGATCATGTATATGGTAGAAGGCTTGTCCTTTTGGGGGTCCTTCTTATCATACTTCTTGTTGTTGTCCTTTCCATCTTTCCAATCCTTAACCAGGTGCTTAAGCTTGCCTGATTTGATTAGCGACTCAATATGCTTCTTCAGCTGGATACACTCCTCGGTGCCGTGTCCTTTGTCATTATGGAATTCGCAGAAGCGACTTCCCTGCCGACGTTCCGGGGGTGTGGTCATTGGGGGAGGCCTTGGAAAATTCGCCCCTTCAGTCAACAAGATCTCCCGGTAGGACGTCTTTAGGGGGGTGAACTTGTCGTCTGACCGTCCGCCTTTGCTCTGGCTCTTATAGTCCGAGCCCTTGTTATTGTTCTGGTTGCCTTGACCACCCGACTGTCTCCGGGACTGGTCATTTGAGCGGTACCCATTTCCTCGGGATGGGTAGGCTGCGGCCACCGCTGTCTCTCCCTCTATGAAATTCCTCACTCTCTCCATGAGGTCATCATATCTTTCTGGACGCTTGTCGTTGAGACGCCTGATCAGTTCTCTGTCTGTTATGGCGTGCATGTAGTCCGAGATTTTCAGGAGCTCTGGCATGGTTCTCGTGCGTGTGCACTCATCATTGAAGCGCTCAGTGAAGGCTTCTGTGGACTCCCCCGGCCGTTGCTTAACGGTTGCCAATGAAACCGGATCCCTATTATACTTCTTCCTCTGAGTATAATTGTTTTCGAACGCAGTGCGTAGTTCCGTGAAACTATCAATGCTCCGTGGGGGGAGTGCCTCGAACCAGTCCCGAGCGTTACCAATTAAGGTCGAATTGAACATTTGGCACCATATGGGCATGGGCCATCGCTCAATTTTAGCCTGAGTATCAAATATTTTGAGGTGATCGACAGGATCACCGGACCCATCATACGTCTTGATACATGCCGGCATGCGACGTTTGGTGTCCTCAGAGTAGTTCCGTATGCGAAGGGTAAACGGATCTTCCCTAGGATCAGCCCATGGCCGTGTGAGCCTAGGGTCATCCCATGGTTCACACCACGGACGCGAGAGGTCCTCTGCTTCCGTATCCCTATAGTAGGGGCCACCATAATACTCATCATTGCTTGGTGGTGGTGGCGTGCGCCTTGGCCGGCGGCGTTTGGGCGGATGGTCATCTGAGTCCTCCCCAGACGGATCTGGGGACAGCGGTGGTGCCCCGCCTTTTGAGTAGGGACCACTTTTTTGAGACGAGCCAGGAGCCTTCCTTCCTGTGTTCATCCTATCCCACACACTTGGGCGGCGTGTGGTTCTGGTCAGCTCTCGGTCTGGCCGCTCGGGTGAGCCATCCGACCTTTCCCCATCTTGAGGTTGCGTTAATTCTTGCATGATGCGATCCCCTATGCGTTCAAACACATTCCGGGGTTGAGCGTCTTCCTCAAAGGTTCCCTGCTCCCGAGGCTGAGTCCTCCTTTTTCTCCGATTTCGGGAAGGAGTGGATGGTCCACTGTCGCCAAAGTTGAGTCGGGCTTGGAGGTTCCTCCCCAGGCTCAATCTTGATGCGATCCCTGGGACGATCCTTTCAAAATTCTGAGTGAGAACTCGAGTGAGCTCGTCCTCGCTGAGTGGTTGAGCTTCCACTTCTTCCTCCATTAAGGGTCTACGTGGCTCCTTGTTAGGAGGGGCTGGCGCACTTCCCGGATCAGGATTGTCCAGGGTTGAAGTGGGCGGGGGTGTCACCGAGATCGTGCTCGTCACCCCTGCGGACTGAAGACCGCTACGGTTACCTGGACCGCTTGCGAGGCGGCTAGGTGATTGGTTGGGAATAAGAATCCCTTCCCCTGAGGGCTTCCGATTCCCAGGATTCACGTTCCTGGGGTTAACTGGCGGATGCCCCTTCGTCATTGAAACAATCGAGATGAGGTTTTGTTCTAGCTTAGTGTTAAGGTCCCACGGATGGCGCCAACTTGTTGATGCAAAAGTTGGTTGATCCTTGCTAGACCCGAATTAGGCTTAATTCGGGTTGGCTGGGTACCGGCTCCTGCACCAAGTGAATCTTCTGGTTGGGATCCTGCACACTAAACAACACGCGTTAGGCTTACCGTGGGAAGGTTTCCCACGATTAGACTCCGGCGTGAGAGTAAGTAATCGGTTTAGGGTTATATGTGAGTTTAGAGAGAATTGTGATACCTTTGTAGAACCCTTGGGGGTTCCTTTTATAGGCAGTGAAACCCTAGTGGGCTTTCACTGTTCCTTCGGCCCCAAGGAAGAGATAAACACCAGAATTAGAATGATTGTAATCTTCTAATTCTGGTAGTGAATATCCTCCCTTAATGGGGTAAAGATATCCCTAGACAGGATATTATTCTGTCTAACCCTATGTCGGCCGTATCGGCCGTACCGGGCCGTGGGCCGCACACGTGTGCGCGGTTACTATTCACTCAGGCCCATAAGCCTGACTGACATTATCCCACCCATACGTAATGGGCCGGATATGGGTAGTACCCTCGGGCCGGGTTAATGACCCGGCCGGGGACTATACGTCATCAAAAGATAAGGCACCCACTGCTACTCCTCAAGTACTTTATGTACAAAAGGGTAGAGTGTCGAAACCAAAACCGCAAGGGAATAAGAAGCAGAAAGGCAAAGGCAAGGTTGATAAGAGCAAGCAAGTTGCGACTACATCAAAACCGAAGCATAACTTTTCTAAGAAATCTCTGAAAGATGAGACTTGTCACCACTGCAAGATGACTGGACACTGGAAGAGGAATTGCTCTCTCTATCTCCATGAAATGGCAGAACATAAGAAGAAGGTTGAGCAAGTTGCTGCAGCACCATCTTCAGGTAACTTATTTATGATAGAGTTATTTAATCTTTCATACAAATCAAACTCCTGGGTATATGATACGGGATGTGGTATTAACATTTGTAATACCCTGCAGGGATTTGAGTTGAAGAGGAGACTATCCTATGGGGAACAATCTCTGCAAGTGGGCAATGGCGCACAAGCACCGGTTGAAGCTATAGGAATATTTAAATTAGTTTTACCTTCGGGTTTAGTACTGTTTTTAAATAATTGTCATTATGCACCTACAATTGTTAGGGGTGTTATTTCCTTTTCTAGTATGTTGGATCTTTGATTTACTCACACGATTGATAATAATAGAATTTCTGTTTTCAAAGATGGTCTACTCTATTTTGATGCAATTTCTGTGAATGGTGTTTTTGAAATTAACATGCATGATATAAATCCCAAGAGGAAAAATAATTCTGTTTTTAGCATGAATAAGAAGAGTAAGTTTGACAAGAACTCTTCTTATCTTTGGCATTGTAGACTTGCCCACATTGGGAAGACTCGCATACAAAAGCTGCAACGTGATGGGCTTTTGGAAAGTATCAATGATGAATCATTTGATAAATGTGAATCTTGTATCTCTGGAAAGATGACCAAGAAACCTTTTAATAGCAATATTGAAAGGGCTACTGAACTACTTGGTTTGATACATACTGATGTGTGTGGACCACTTAGACATGTGTCGAGGAAAGGTGCTAGCTACTTCTTGACGTTTACGGATGATTATAGCCGTTATGGTTATGTTTATTTACTTAAGCATAAACATGAGGTATTTGAAACATTCAAAACATTTAAAGCCGAAGTAGAGTTACAACTGGGAAAGAAGATTAAAGCTCTTCGTTCTGACCGTGGTGGTGAATATTTAAGTCAAGAGTTTAAAGATTATTTAAGTGAGAATGGAATTGTTCAGAAACTTACTTCTCCGTATACTCCACAACAAAATGGTGTATCTGAAAGGAGAAATCGTACATTATTGGATATGGTACGATCTATGTTTAATCTTACAACTTTACCATTATCTTTTTGGGATTATGCTCTTGAAACTGCTGTTCGTATTCTGAATATGGTTCCCACAAAGAAGGTTGATAAGACACCATATGAACTATGGCATGACAAGAAGCCATATTTGTCTTATTTGAAAGTCTGGGGTTGTGAGGCGTATGTGAAACGTGACTCTGGAGATAAACTCTAACAACGCTCAGTAAAATGTATCTTTGTAGGTTACCCTAAGGAAACTATGGGTTACTACTTTTATTATCCAGCTGAGAACAAGATAGTTGTGGCTCGGTATGGAGACTTCCTTGAAAATGATCTTGTAAATCAAGAATTCAGTGGGAGAAATTATGATCTTGAAGAAATTCAAGAAGATACATTGCCTTCTGAAAATACTAGCGATGAAATTCCAGTAGAACCAGAAAGTCTGAGTGTTCCACCGGAATTAATTCCTCCACGTAGGTCTCAAAGGACTATACGTGCGCCGGACAAACTATGTCTTTACATAGAGGATGATGAGGAGGAAGTAGGGGATCTTGGTGAACCTGCTAACTATCGATCCGCAATGTCTGATCCAGAAAAGTCAAAAGGGATGGTTGCGATGAATGAGGAAATGAAATCCATGGAAATCAATGATGTTTGGATTCTTGTGGACGCACCTAAAAATGCTAAAGTAGTGAAAAATAGGTGGATCTATAAGAAGAAAACTGACATGGATGGCGATGTACAATCCTATAAAGCACGTTTAGTGGCTAAAGGTTTTACTCAAACTTTTGGCATAGACTACGAGGAGACATTTTCTCCTGTAGCAGACTTACGAGCTATTAGGATTCTCATAGCTATAGCAGCATACTATGACTATGAGATATGGCAAATGGATGTTAAAACTGCCTTCTTGAACGGTCGCTTAGATGAAGACATCTATATGCAACAACCGGAAGGGTATGTTGATCCTAAATTTCCAAAACGCGTGTGCAAACTTCAAAGGTCTATTTATGGTTTGAAGCAAGCATCACGTCAATGGAATAAGCGATTTGATGAAGAAATCAAAAAGTTTGGATTTATTCAAAATCGTGATGAGCCATGTGTATACCGCAAAGCTAGTGGGAGTAATGTAGTGTTCCTAATTCTATATGTCGATGACATATTGATCATAGGAAGTAACATTCCAAGACTTAAGGAAGTTAAGGATTATCTTGGTAAATGCTTCTCTATGAAAGATTTGGGAGATGCTGCATATATTCTGGGAATTAAGATCTATCGAGATAGGAGTAGACGGTTAATTGGTCTTAGCCAAGATGCTTATATTGATAAGATATTGAAGAAATATAACATGCATAACTCTAAGAAAGGTTTCTTACCGATGGAGGTTAAGCATGAGTTAAGTCATGAGAAAGATGCATCATCACCTGAAGAGGTGGCTTACATGAAGGAGGTGCCTTATGCTTCGGCTGTAGGATCTATTATGTATGTTGTAAGATGCACAAGGCCCGATGTGGCGTTTGCTCAGAACTTGGTCAGTAGATACCAACAGAATCCAGGGAAGTCCCACTGGACTGCTGTTAAGCATATTTTGAAGTATTTGAGAAGTACGAAAGATATGTTTTTGGTATTCGGGGGTAAACCAGACACAGAATTAAATGTAACAGGATTCTGTGATGCGTCCTGGCAATGTGATAAAGACGATACGAAGTCTCAGACGGGTTACGTGTTTGTCATCAATGGAGGAGCAGTTGACTGGAAGAGCAGTAAGCAGAAAACCATTGCTATGCATGCGACTCAATCTGAGTACATGGCCGCTTCAGAAGCTGCAATGGAAGCTGTTTGGATTAGGAAGTTTATTGGAGATCTTGGAGTGATGCCTTCAATTAAAGAACCTATTGATATATATTGCGACAACTCTGCGGCAATAATATTCGCCAATGACCCTGGAGTCATGAAGGGCGCCAGACACTTTAAACGTAGATATCACTACGTTCGAGAACAAGTGGAAGCTCGAGAAATAAAATTGATAAAAGTTCACACAAATGATAACGTAGCTGATCCTTTTACTAAGGCTTTATCTAGGCCAAAGGTAGTTAAGCATGCCAAGGCTATTGGGCTGCAACTAGCTAGCGAATTCATGCAATAAATCTGTTGATTAGTATTTGGATAAAGGATGTAAGACATTATTGAATTGATGAAATAAAGATTGGATTTCGTTTATTTGTCTGTTATTTGATTTTGTATCCTATTTTACATGTTTTAATCCATGAGCATTTTGATGTTTCTAAATGTCCGTTGTCGATTAATAATATGGGAGTATTATTAAATTAAGACAATTCAAAATAGTGACAGAGTATACTTGAAAGTATATTGGTCAATTTTGGATGATATTTGATGGATCAAATATTGGACTTATCCCAACTATGTGATTTTACTTTATGGATCTTTGTCATTAAGTAAATCATAAACAGTTATCCTTAGACCTGAGATGCCAGAAAACTGCATTGAATGTAGTGCATTTCTGTAAGGTAACCTAACGCTAAACGTAACTGGTAGTCATAAGGGTTATTTTCAGAAGTGTTGCGAAGTTCATGTGTTTTGCTTGTAGTCGAAATGGGATTCGTTTCCTTCAAAATTTATTTTGAAGTATAAATACAACTGGGCCCCTCGGGGGAATAGTAAGATGTTTGTGTGGCCACACCCAAATGTGTTTTGGTAATCTTGCTATATCCGTAAACGAGAAACATAATAGTTAATGAAGGAATGACTAAGATCCATATCCTTATTAACAATGTATTTGAAATGAGAGGATAATAATAATGATTATATATCATTAAAAGGTTTTGTCCAGGAAGCCTTACTCGAGTTGTACTAGTGACATTGTTAGTGTAACTAGACGCTAATCAATGTGATCACGACATTCGAATTTTGTCCAAGTGGGAGCTGAAAGTTTATGGACTTTAAAATCGATAGTCGTGTGATAGGATCGAACTCGAGATCACGGGATTGCACACATTACGTGAAGAGTTAATTTATTTATTAAATATATTTATTATATTTATTAAATCAAACTGCAGCTAACGACCGTTAAGTAATTAAAGGTTAAGTTTTAAACG
The DNA here is from genome assembly GCA_025667525.1 of Glebionis coronaria. Classification (NCBI taxonomy): domain Eukaryota; kingdom Viridiplantae; phylum Streptophyta; class Magnoliopsida; order Asterales; family Asteraceae; genus Glebionis; species Glebionis coronaria. The sequence continues at coordinate 295,582,662 of CM046880.1, read as the reverse complement.
ATCGTTATAGAATATTAAAGAAGCTAAAAGAAGGTGTCAGAAAGTTCTGGAAACCCCCTTTTAGCACATGTAATATCCGGCCTAAATAGAGGAGACAAGATAGAAGGGAAAAGATTTTCTTGCTTTATCTTGTTTAACCTTGGAAGAGAAGTTTTCCAAGGTGTATATAAACAAACCTAAAGCCTCATAATTTTTCACTCCATTCTCTCTTTTCTTTGCTCTAACCGCCGGCCAAACACACCCATATTAGGGTTTATCTTTGATTTTCTATAAGCTATTTTAGATCTAGTCCTAGCCCCTCTCTAGGGTTGTTGGGTAGATCTTCCATAGACTTGGAAGGCTTGGTTCTGTTCGTGCTAGACTCGCGATTAGCTCATCGTATCACGTGTGTACAAGATCGTGGTGTGATCTTATTTTAGATTACATCCTGGTGGTGTTCTTGATCTATTTTTACCGGTGATCATTCTGCTAAGGAAAAGGTATGTAACCCTAGCCTTGATTAATTATAATTGTGTTATTTAAAGATCTTGTTAATCTGCTTCCGCTGTATGCTCTTTGATCTATGTTAGGGTTTTTATAATTGTTATGATAATCATAAACCATCACGTAGAACCAAAAATAATGTCATCAACATAAACTTGCACCAGCATTATGTCATCCCCATATTTATTAGTAAAGAGAGTAGGATCAATAGAACCTTTGGAGAATCCTTTGGACACCAAGAAGTTTGAAAGTTCTTCGTACCATGCCCTTGGAGCTTGTTTAAGTCCATATACAGCCTTCTTGAGACGAGAGACTTTGTCAGGGTGATGAGGATCGATGAATCCTTCCGGCTGATTCACATACACTTCTTCCTTCAAATGACCGTTGAGAAAAGCAGTTTTAACGTCCATCTGAAAAACCGTGAAGCCCTTATGTGCAGCATAAGCAAGGAATATCCTGACTGCTTCCAAACGAGCGACTGGAGCGAATGATTCATCATAGTCTATGCCTTCTTGTTGACGGTATCCCTTAACCACAAGACGAGATTTGTTTTTGATGATGGTTTGTTCTTCATCCAGTTTGTTTTTCCAGATCCATTTGAAATCTAAAATTGACATTCCATAGGGTCGGTCAACAAGTTCCCAAACATTTAGGCGTTCAAACTGATGAATTTCGTCTTGCATTGATTCAATCCACGCATGATCAGTCATGGCTTGTTTGATGTTTGTAGGTACTGTTGAACTCACGATGAGTGCATACATACACACATCGCCATCGGTTTCGAGTTGTCTGCGTGTTCGAACCGGTTGTGAAGGATTTCCAATGACTTGCTCCAATGGATGATCACGTGTCCAATGGTGACTGGATGGATATGGTTGGTAGAATGTATGCATGTTGGACGGATCAACATGTTGAGTAGAAGACTCTCCGACTTCATGTACCGGTGTACCGAACGGATTTATAAATTCTTCTTCGTCAGGTTGTGCATCGACTGCTTGATTGCTGTTTCCTCCTTCAGCATTGACGGTTGGTGATGTTGGTTGTATGACTGTTTCTTGAGTTTGTTGAGTATCCAATGGAATTGTCTCTTGAGCAACGGTTGCTGAAGTAGATGTAGTTGTGTCTTTTTGACTTTGTTCGGGTGCAGCAGTAGTGGTGGCAGCGGAAGGCTTTGACACAACTTGATTGTTTCCATAGTAATATTCATCAAACATTGGATCATATAAATCAACCAACTCATTCATATGTGTCGTATCCGTCGAGTCTGCTGTAGGAGTATTTTCTTGACATTCTTGCACGGGACGTACACTGTTGTGTGTAGGTGCCATAGCTGGACATTGAGGAGCGGGACTTGAGCTGTTGTGATCAAGTACCATTAGTGGCAATTCGTCAAAGTTCACATGAATTGTTTCGAAAATAATCTTTGTTCTCTTGTTATAGACCCGATATCCTTTCGACAATGTCGCATACCCCACAAAAATACATGCATCACCTTTTTCTTTCATCTTGTCGAGATTCTCACCGTCTTTAAGAATGTAGCATAAAGATCCAAATACGTGAAAGAATTTTACAGTAGGTTTCCTGCCATTGATGATGTGGTAAGGTGTCTTTTCATGTCTAGGGATGACGAGAGAACGATTCTGAGTATAACAGGCAGTTGCAATTGCTTCAGCCCAGAAGTATAGCAGTAATTTTGAAGCAGAAAGCATTGTTCGAGCAGCCTCAACCAAAGTACGGTTCCGTCTTTCGACAACGCTGTTTTGTTCAGGAGTTCGAGCAATAGACGTTTGATGTTCGATGCCTTCTTCTTGAAAGTAAGATTGCAAGTTCTTGTTCAAAAATTCAGTACCCCTATCCGTTCTTACGGTTAAGACTTGAGCTTGAAGAGTGCGTTGTATCATCTTGAGAAAGTTTTTGAGAACCTCTGGTGTTTCATCTTTGGACCTTAAGAAGAAAGTCCATGTGTATCTAGAGTAATCATCAACAATCACTAGAATATACTTTTTCCCGTTAATACTCTCTACACGCATGGGACCACATAAATCCATGTGTAGAAGTTCCAATCGTCCTTTTGAGCTAGGGGTAGTCTTTGTTTTGAAAGACTTCTGTTTTGCTTTCCCCAACTCACAAGAAGAACAAAGATGGTCTTTAACGAATTTCAACTTAAGAAGACCGGTCACAATATCATTCTTCGAAAGCAAGTTGATGGTGTCAAAGTTGAGATGTGACAATCGTTGATGCCATAACCATGCTTGAGATGATGAAGCTTTAGCCATTAAGCAAATTGGATTTGTTGAAGATGTGCCTTGAAGAGTTACTGTGTAGAGATCAGAACCACGAGAACCTGTAAGAAGGTTCCCATCGTAGTCTCTAACATAGCAAGTAGATTTCCGAAAAGCCACTTCCAAATCCGCATCACAAAATTGACCAACCGAGAATAAATTGTGATTCAGTCCCTCGATGTAATAAACCCGTTTTATAGTGATATTCCCTTGAACCAAGTCTCCATATCCGAGTATCGGTGCAAATTGATCATTTCCAAACCGTACCGTACCCAGAAACTTCTCCACGAAGTTAATGAGAAGCTTGAGATTGCCCGTCATGTGCTTTGTGCACCCGGAGTCCATTATGAATAGGATGAGTTCGACGAGCTGCAGAAGAATTAGAAGACAATGTAGCATTTGACAAATGGGAACCCTTGATAGAAACGGGTTCCAAAATAGTAGTGGACCTAGATTCTAAAGGCAAGCTAACATTCATAGACCCAATTAGAATGGGGGTTGTCTTAGGTACCCATTTGTATCCGGGTGGTGTAAATCTTGAATACCCCCGTGTACATGTCCTAATCATGTTCTCATAAAGCTTCTTTAACCTGCTTTGTTTACGTAGAGTAGTGGATTCTAACGCACTTAGTTTCTTAAGTGGTTGCTCAGTGGATTGGTTCAAAGTTCTTGTGGGTTTACTAGTACTAGTGGGCATACGAATAGGCTTCCTAGTTCTAGTATTCACGCCATTATAATTAAGAGCACAAGCATCATGATTGAAAGTACGAACACATTTGCCACATTCAACACAAACAAATTCAACATTCGAGGTCTTAGCATTTAAACTGTCATTACATGCAGTTACAGACGTTTTATTCTTAGAAAACTTAAAATTCCTACGGTGATCTTCTACTTCATTCTTCTTCCCTTGACTATTGTTAGGAATGACTCTATCTTCAACTCTAGTGCTCTTAAGCTGTGGTCCGCTAACACTAGTAGTGGGATTTACTCCTGTAGAAGAAGACACACGTTGATTAGTTTTCCTAGTATTCTGAGGTAACTGCGTTGTTCCAGTTTGAGTGGACCTAGTGTTCATCTTATACATTCCAGGTGCTATCACATTAGTGCTCTTATCATGTCCTATCTTAGGTAAAGTATGTGGGGATTGTCCCAAAATAGATGATTTAGGGCATTTAACCGCATTCGGTTGACGAACGGCGGATGGTTTACCCAATAAGGACTTTCCTTTCATTTTCTCAATGAGTTTCTGTAACTCACTTATGGCTATGTCCCTTTCTTTTAGCTGAGCTTTCAAATCATTTATTTCGAAATCTTTTTCATTTAGTAGACGAAACGAAGAAGCTGACATTTCTTGACACTTTTTATGATTATGAGATTTTTCACCTTTTTGTAAAGCAAGTTCAAGATAAATGGAGTGTTTCTCAAGTTGAGAAAAACTTTTCGAAAGTTTGTTATATGACTGAATTTGTTTCGAAAGCTCTACTTCAAGATTGCGACATTTCGCGTCCGATTCTGACACTAGACATGCTACATGACAATATTGATCCAGATCGGTATGCACACCAAGTATAGCATTTATATGGTCAGCATAAAAATATTCCTTAGAAAGTCGATCAATTTCGTTAGAAAGTTGGTGTTCTTGTGTCTTTAATTTAATTTGAAGAAAATCAACTTCATCTTCAAGAGATTTGACATAGCTTAAGTCAGTTAACATTTCCTCAGTGAGAGCATTATAAAACATTTTCACATTTTTTGAAAGATCATCAATGGTTGGAACAATGCATTGTTAAATGACGACTTCTACTTGTGGGTTAGGTTTAATATTCCAAATGGTATCCCTAGAAACTTTTTCATAGTCGACGACACCTTTGTACAAATTTAAAACCCCTTGTTTTATAAACTCAAATTGCTGAACACTTTTGCTTTTCTCATCCCATTTACGTTTTTCATCCAAAATTCGCTTTTCTAACAAAATTGATTGCTTTTTGAAACTCCTTTTTAAAGAAACTTTCTTTTGTGGTTCATCACTTGGTGGTGGAACACTATTATACATCTTTTGTTCTTTTGAAAGTTCTTTTTGAGGGACAAACTTAATATGATTGTTAGAATCAGAAAGGTTTATTAAATCACTTAAGTTTGATCGACTTTCTTCTTGTTGACGAATGATTTCGTCGCAGTCAGGGGAAAGCATAAGAGCAAGATTATCAACATAACAACCGATATCATAAAGATCAGGCTTGGTACTTTGAGCTTTCTTGAGATATTCAGGCTTGACAAAACTCGTTTTCATATTTCTATTGAGCATATTCATAGTTTGAATAGACTGACCCGTTTTGTAAACAATGTTGTTTAACGTGTCGACTCTCTTTTCCAAAGCAAGAATTTTTTCAATATCCTTTTCTTCACGAGTTTTATAAAGCTCAGTTTGTTCTTTGTTAACCGACTCTAATTCAGTAATTTGGAGTTTATGTAGCAGCAGTTGTTCTTCAAGTTCCGATATCTTCTGTTTTGACATATGAATTTCGTGTGTTACTTCAGAACAATATTGTTCGTTGAGCACCTTACGTTCATATACCAAACCATTAGCTATTGCAACCCGTCGATCAGCTTCTTTTACATAATCACACTCTTTAAGCCTGTCTATCTCCTCGGCTAAGGATGTGTTTGCTTGCTTCAAACGTTTATTAGCATCTTTGTTTTCCTCAATTTCATGTTTTAAAGAATCAATTATAGACGCAAGCAAATCACGGTCCTCATCCAAGTCAGTATCCTGAGCAGCATTACCTTCATCATTACACATATGCTGTGAATCCGTAGAGATATTGCTATCCTCCGTGTTCATTACATATGTGTCATTGATGCTTTCGGGTTGCTCAGGATGCCGTCGTTCATTAGCAAACACATTATAGTTATCATTTGTTGGTACCTTTTCAATTGGCTCAGTATCCAAGATAGGTCCAGAAGTATCCGCAGTCTCTGGAAGCACTTCTTGAATCTTTGCCATGTACACATAATGTGCCTCTAGCTCTTGATCATCGGCTTCATCATCAGTGTCATTACGCCAGTCAACTTCGTCTGCTGTTAGTGGAATTCCTGCTTCTTCTTTCTTACACAGCAGCATCTTTTCCTTGTGATACCCTGAGTCCTTAACCCGTTTTGGCTTCTTGCATTCCCTAGCCATGTGCCCAAATCCCTTACAGTTGAAGCATTGAATCCCAGTCTTCTGCACAACCGGAGTGCCTACAGTATCTCTAGCCCCAACTTGATTCAGCATCCTCTGATTATCATACCTAACATCACGATCATACCTAGGTGCATGATCAACTTCCTTATATCTAGCATTGGATGATGATCTGAGGTTGTTGTTGGTAGGTTTGTAGATCTTCTTGTAAGTTGTGGTGAGTAAAGACATGAGTTCTTCAATCTTCTTGTCCCTTGAAGTTTGTTCATCATCACAGTCTCCATCTGACTCGGTGTCATACTTTGGAGGTGGAGTGGGGACATTTGCTTTTGCTTTGTGTTTAGCAGCAACTAGAGGTTTAGTGGATGAGCTTGATGACTTTGAGGAATGAGTAGGTGGTTGTTGACGGGGAACGGGTTTTGTTGAAGTAGCAGCCACAAAAGCAATAGAATTAGCAGACCGTTCTGCCTTTTCAGCCCTTAGTTCATTCACTTCATTCTGATGTTGTTTCAAGATATCATAAAGTTTGTGGTAAGATATAGTCTTGATATCCTCCCTTTGTTTGACCAAAGTCACAAACCTTTGCCATTCCGGTTTGAGTTGAAGTAGAAACTGAACATTGGCATGATGATTGGAGATGGTGCACTAATCTCTGACAAGCTCATTCATCATTTTATAGAATCTCGAGTAATATGAGTCAATGGATTCACCATCTTCAGATGTGAATTTTCCAAACTCCCAAAGTAGATTAGTCTCGAGATCTTGAACATTGATCGACTCACTTTGCTTCAATCGATGAATTGCATTCCACATTTCCATAGCATTAGGACATGCATCAACTGTGGAATAGATGTCGTTATCAATTCCAGTGAGTATGAAGTTTACAACATCAGCTTCAGCTTGGAGGAGTTTCTTTTTCTCAGCAGAACATGTGTCAAAATCCTCCATAGCTCGTATAGTTGATGAAGTACCATCCTCTGCCTGTGTTGTAATTGGTTTGAATTCAAAAACTGGAGGTGGATTCTCAAGGCAGTGACGAAGAGCAGTTCGGTTTTCTTTTCCATCGAGAAATCTGAGAAAACGAGATCTCCATTGAACGTAGCAACCGGCAGTGAGCACAGGTGGGTTACCGTTGCCACCTTGTTCCAAACGAATTTGATTAGCAGTTGCAATGTTGATGTTGTTGTTAGACATGGTGAATACTTGTGGATGAATTGCAGATCTTAATGGATTTGTTGTGATGATGTGTGGTTAAAATTGAAATTCCGAAAATTCAAAAATTCTTTTCTCAGCCCGACAATAAATTTCTCAGTCTGACAAAACGGTAAGCCGAAAAATTTTGTATCGCCAAATTTTGAATTTGAGTTAGAAATAGCCAAAAACTAGTAGGGAAAAAATTTGAATTTACTTGACCTAAAAATTTTAACTCAAACAAAATACCCATCGGAATGTCCATCGGAATACTTATCGGAATGTCCAGATCGGAATGTCCAGATCGGAATGCTCAGATCGCAATGCTCAGATCGCAATGCTCAGATCGGAATGCTCAGATCAGAATGCTCAGATCGTAATGTCCAGATCGGAATGCTAAGATCGTAATGTGCTGTCGCAATGTTAGATCGGAATGTGGCTGAGACAATTTGGACAGAGTAACGACTTAAAAAACCCTTAAACCCGTCGGAATCCCAGATCGCAATGCACGATCGGAATATCCAGATCGGAATAAGGTATCGCAATACAATGATCGCAAAGTAGAATCCTAAGATTATTGCGATCAAATCCCACACAATTGTACTTTCCGATGGTAACAGTTGCTTGAATTTCGGAATGAAGAGAAACAAGAAATTTCGCAACTTTTGATCCAAAAAATTTGTGTTTTAGCCAAGACCAAGATACCCAAATCACTACTACTAGTATGTAGATGATTTGTATCAAGAAAAGACCATAAAAACATAAAAAGAAAAATGGGACGTGAGATATGGATCAAAAAAAGCCACGAAAAATCAAGAACACCACACACGAATCTTCAATCACCTATCCACTATAGGCTCTTGATACCAAAAGTTGTTCCCATTCAATCCATAACACAAGATTCTTAGAGAGAGAAAGAGGAGAAAAGTAGAGAGAGAGAGTAGAGAGAGAAGTGGAAGGTTTACACTAAAACTATGTGTTTTATGAAATGAACCAACACCCTCTTCCACATGTGGAAGAGGGTTATATATGCCACGGCCTAAGGCCTTTGTGGGCTTCATCTTGGGCCGGGCTTGGCTTTGTTTTGGGCTTACGCCCCTAACTTATACAATATTAGCTTAAAGTCCAAGCCCGGTTTTCCCGACTAACCTATTACAATACAAGACCATTTAACGACTGAGATGACCTATTACATTCTTGTTCGACTATATAAAATATAGGGCTAACAGAAATTTTACGTTTTCGTCAGAAATTTTATGTTTTCATCCAGAATTTTAGGTTTTCATTAGAAATTTTACGTTTTCATCAAAAAAATTCACGCTTTTTAAGAAACTTTACGTTTTCCTCAGAAATTTTACGTTTTCAACAATATTTTTACGTTTTTATCCTTATTTTTACGTTTTCATCCGTATTTTTACGTTTTCGTTAGAAATTTTACGTTTTCATCAGAAAGTTTGCGTTTGCGTCAGTATTTTTACGTTTTCATCCGTATTATAAAATTTCTTATGAAAACGTAAATTTACTGATGAAAAACGTAAATTTACTGATGAAAAACGTAAATTTCTGACGAAAACGTAAAATTTCTGATGTGAACGTAAAATTTATGAGGAAAACATAAAAATACGGATGAAAGCATAAAATTTCTGACGAAAACGTAAAATTTCTGACGAAAAAGTAAAAATACGGATGAAAACGTAAAAATATTGACGTCGTCGTAAAATTTCTGCCGAAAACGTAAATTTATGAGGAAAACGTAGAATTTCTGATAAAAACGTAAAATTTATGAGGAAAACGTAAAATTTCTGACGAAAATTTAAAAATACTTACGCAAACGTAAAATTTCTGCCGAAAATGTAAATTGACTGACGAAAACGTAATAATTCTGACGAAAACGTAAAATTTCTACCGAAAACGTAAAATTTCTGACCAAAACGTGAAATTTATGACGAAAACATGAAATTTATGAAGAAAACGTAAAATTTCTGACGAAAAAGTAAAAATACGGATGAAAAGGTAAAAATACTGACGCCATCGTAAAACTTCTGACGAAAATGTAAATTTATGAGGAAAACGTAAAATTTCTAATGAAAACGTAAAATTTATGAGGAAAACGTAAAATTTCTGACGAAAAAGTAAAATTTCTGACGAAAATGTAAAAATACTTACGCAAACGTAAAATTTCTGACGAAAATGTAAATTGATTGACGAAAACGTAAAATTTCTGACGAAAAACATGAAATTTCTGACGAAAAAAACGTAAAATTTCTCCCGAAAACGTAAAATTTCTAACGAAAATGTGAAATTTATGACGAAAACGTGAAATTTATGACGAAAACGTAAAATTTCTGATGAAAACGTAATTTTTTTATGAAAACATATAAATACGGACGAAAACGTAAATTTCTTGACGAAAACGTAAAAATACGGATGAAAACGTAAAATTTCTGATGAAAACGTAATTTTTTTGCTGAAAAAATGAAAGTCGCACTTGGTCGCTGTTGCGGGTAGCCAAATAACCCACCAATTGTTTTGTGCAATATCACTTGGTCAAATCTTGATTTCCCGCCCATTCCACAATTCCATCCGAAGGTTTCCTGTTTGTTGCTTACCATTTTAAGAAGACACACAAAACAACTTTTTCATCACAGTATTGACACATCATGTCTTTCAACAACATTGAACTCTGAACGACTGCACACATGTACTCTACCAACAGTCGATAACATTTTTTCACAATTCCCTCCCATCCAATATTTCCCGCCCATTTTCCCTCCCAGGTTTCCTATTTATTGTCCTACTTCACCACATACCACATACCACATCTGTAATATCAAAACTTTTTTCATCACAGCAGTCAAACATAATGTCTTTGAGCGACACTCAACTTGAAGCAAGTAATGTAGAGTTGTTTAATGAGTTGTTTGGAAGCAATGCAAGCCTCCTTGCTCGTCCTACCACTACAAGAGCTGCTCCTGCTCCTGCTCGTCGTAATGATCAACCCCTTTGGCGCATTTTGATGAAGTCATCAGATCGTGTGCTGCTTACTTTATTTAACGTAACTTACATGAGTGTGATGGTGAGGCAACCAGAACTGCTAGTTCCATACCAAGGGTACCAGTGGGGCTACACCATCGTAATGACTTTAGCCTTTGTGTTGGCTGAGTTGGCTTTTGTTTCAAGTGAAGGCCGTTTTCATCAGATTTGCTCTGTCCCACTTCTGTATCTCAAGTTCGTCATTTTCTCGGGATGCTGTTTTTCACTGTTTCCCCTCGCTATGCTCCTCAGATTGCTTTTATTGGTGCCTTTGTACTTCAAGCTATTCCGATGTTAGTCAGGTGGATGATGGGTCTGTTAGTTTGTGGACGTAATTTAAATAGTCGTGCGTTAGGATCGAACTCGAGACTATGGGATTGCACACAAACATTTAGAGCTATTTTATTATTTAATTATGTTTTTATTAAACGTAGTTAAATAGTTAACGAGTGTTAATAACCGTGAATAACGACCGTTAAGTATTTAATGAAAAATGACTAACGGGCATTAACTAGTAAAAGTGGAAACAAAATATTGTGTCCCAAAACTATTTTAGGAGCACAATAGGTCGCCCCTTCAGGGAACATTTATGTGTTTGTGGTGTAAGTTTTGGTTTTAAGACAAACAATATATTCTCTATATTTAGTTTTGTCTCCTAACCCTAGGCTTACATCCACTATAAATACAAAGGGTTTTTCATTGTTTTCTTTGCTCATTCAAGTGAAAGAAATCATACCCAAACCCTTGCTAGCCATGCTCGGCCGAATCCCTTCTCTAGGGCTGATTCGGTTTTGAGTTTTCCACTTCTACGACACGGTTCTGATCGTGTGACCTAGCTTGTCAAGTAGCTTGTTCGAGACGTGTGTACAGGAACATAGATTCAACCTTTGTTAGGTTGATCTTGGATTGGTGTTTTGCATTCTATTTATTGGAACCATTGCAAGGTACATTCCCGTTTAATTTTATGTTCAATTAATTATATGCATGTTATGATTATATGACCCGTAATCGCTTCCGCATGTGCTATGATGTTTATATGTTTTGTTTATCAAAATAAATGTTATGTTAGATCTAACAAAATTAATAGTGGCATCAAGAGCCGTTTTAACATTGCAATAATTATTGAACACCTAATGACCTTAATAATTGTATTGTTAAAACATGAGTTTTAGGGTTTACCATTTTTTTTATAAAAAATCGGACCATAATTCTAGGATCACACGAAATTTTTTGTGTTATTGCTAAATAAAGAAAAGATTTTCTTGTAAACCCTATAATACATGTTAGATCTTTAGGTTTTAATTACTTGATTAACTTGTTAGTTCTTGTAATTAAATTAATCGGGTAACGATCCTAAAACAATATAATCTTTACTTGTTTTAAGTGATTATATGGATCTACAATATAATCTTTACTTGTTTTAAGTGATTATATGCCTACAATATAATCTTTACTTGTTTTAAGTGATTATATGGATCTATTAATAATCTTTACTTGTTTTAAGTGATTATTTGAATAGACAATAAATCTTTACCTGTTTTAAGAGATTATGTGGATCCATGATAAACGTGCATGTTTTCATGGATCAAACTTGTCATGTAGTAAATGTTACGAATATTTGGCATATCTTCTTATTTTTTGAATGAGATCATAAAATCTTTAATTAGGGAAGACTTAATATCCTATTAAAAACCATAGGTTTAAAAAGCTTTTATTACCTAAATAAATGCATGTGGCTATGTGATTTATTTTTAGCGCATATATTTTGTAAATTTGTGCTTACAAGTTATTTTTGTCTTAGATATTTTTTGATATATGCCTATGTGTTTAACTAATTTTGTTTGAAATGTTGTAAACAATGGGTATATTTTCCAAAAAAAAAATATTAATTTGACTAAATAACTATATAAAAACAATTGATTTGTTAAGAAGTTTAAATGAGACCTATTATTGAATGTATCTAGTGCTTTAAATTATAATTAGTATCCTTATCCGCTAGAGTATTCCATCTCGATATTTCATCTTGGCTGAGCGTGTTGGGTTTACGAATTAAAGTGCCCTCACTCCCCAAATGATTATAGAATGGCGTCTACGAATAATGGCTACTGAATACATAATTCTAGCACTATATAATTCTTTAATGTGGTCATTTAATCTTCAAGAAAATAAACTATAAAAGTTTTTTTTATAAAACTTATGCTATGGAGTTGTATGCATGCTTCTCCATACATAATCTTTGATTTGACACATCAAATAATACCCACAATTTAAGTTGAATGCCATCTAATTGAGAACACTTGAAGTTGCAATTTTAGTCAAGTGAGAGCCTTGGATTAAGATTGTGATGGAAAGAAAACTATTCATATGAGTGAGATCTCGATTGACAGTTTTAAGTTCATCAGATTAGAAGACTTAATTGAGTTAGTTAGTGAGATCTAGAAACTCAAGGCATTAGAAAAGGACTAAACATGTTTACAAGCAATGTTTTAACTTGCAATGTAAGTCCTTTAAATATACTAGAATTGCAAAAGAGTTTGTCAATTAAATTGTTCGACAAGTTGCCATGCTGAATACATTTATTACTAGCAGATCAACTGATGTAGTAAATTTATGTCACCATGGGTAATAGTTATTCAAGGAAAATACTATGGTTAATTTGTTAACTTGGGTAATTTTATTTTCTTGAAAGTATTTATTATCGAAAATACTAAGATAGAATTGTGTACATTCTTTTAAATGTATTAATACAACATTAAACCATAAACATGGTTTATTCAAATAATTGTAAATTGATCTACAACCGTAAAGGTGTAAGGATAGAGTCAATCTTTACAATAAATGATAAACCTCATTTCTTTTCCAAGGAAGAAGAATTCAAATCAATCCTAGTCCTTTTCCATAGTTGAAGAAGGAATAATAGGAATATTAGAAAAGTCTAATTCTAAATGCATAACTCATAGCAAACTTTAATAGTTAAGAAATTTGCATAATTTTGAGTTATTAAATTAGAGATAAGACTTTTTACCACAAAATAGAAAAAGACAAACTAGCAATCTTTGTCTAGTAGTTGTGCTTTAACCATAGATAGGCGTTACATACCATTATAGGATGGTAGACCTATTAAGAAAGAAATTGCATGCCAAAATTTCTTTTCAAGTTTAAAAGCATTTGATGGATAAGTCATCATTTACGAAGTAGTATACACTCTTTAACACTATAGTAATTGTTACGAAGGTGTTGTTCAAAAGTGTAAGAAAGTAAACAACACATAAATATATCTCACATGATTTGAAACCCTTACAGTTGTCAAATTCAGTGGGAGTATTATGTTTTTATACAATTCTAGAGTATTATAACGTTCTCTGATTTTGTGGGAGTTACAAGTTTCTTCGCTTGACAATTACCCATATGATCTCTAGAGTGTATATAGAATTACTTTCGAATGTTTTACACTTATGTTTCCAAGGATAGTCATAAACTGATTCTTGATAATTAAGTGGTTATGCATCTACTCGAAATGATAAATATATAATGACACAATCATATTTATAACAGATAAACGTTAGACGTGATGTTTATCTACTATATGAGATCGTTCCATACACAAGTGGGAGAATTATACATTGTGTGCAAGAAACAACTCATAAATATGATGATTCTCTTGACTTCAAAGTAAGAGACTAACAATCTGATATATATATATATATATATATATATATATATATATATATATATATATATATATATATATATATATATATATATATATATATATATATATATATAGAGTGGCGTTATTGTAGGAACCAATATTAAAATAAAAACAATAGGAACCAATTTGGACCGTTAGATACATAGTTTCATATTGATCTAATAAAAGCTAGTTTAAATGAGTTTGATGGTATTATTGTAATAAACATTAAATTAAAAGGCATTTTGGTAACCTATTTGATGAATTTACAACATGCCACGTTGAGATTTCTTGCTAGTAATTGCCATTAATTATTATTATTAAATGTTGGTACATTTTATAATACATTTGTGATGAGTAGATACAATATTTTGGTTACGTTTTTGTATGACACACTAAAATATTTTGACACAATTTATGATGACAAACAAATTTTCATGGCACATTTTAATTGACAACTTTATGTGATGTATATTTTTTTTTGACGCACAAAGTGAGACATTATGGTAGCACATAACTTTTCTTGACACATATGTAATGACACATTAAAAATTTTGACACATTTTTTTTGGTGACACACAAAATTGTCACATTAAAAATTTACGTTTTTGTATGACATGTTTTTTTTACTATTAAATTTTTGGTAAATGTATAGTGCGGCATATGTGATTTTTTTATTTTTTTTAAGATACTAATATTTTAATTTGCCTTTAATGAAACAATACTTTTAGATACATTTAGAGCTTTAGACAGACATATATATTGTCACATAGTTTTATCGACACATATCGTGACACATTAAAGAAATTATAAATATTACTAATGAGGCACAATTTATTTAAACTTTACGTGATACATATTTTTTTACACACAAAGTGACACATCATGGTTAGCAAATTTATTTTTTCTACACAATTAATTTTATAGTGCTCCATAATTTTATGACATATTTTTTTGTGACACACGGCTTATAAAACATTTGTAGTGACACATTAATTTTAACGTAACTTTATTGAAAATATCTAAATTATGACACACATAATTTGTGACACACTTTAATTATATGTACCGTAAATTTAGCGTGTCACTATACATATGTGTCACTATATATGTGTCAGTACAAACACCGTTTTCGGCACTACTAAATATAACGATATTTTATAACCCTCGATCTAAAATCAATCATGGTTATCGACGGAGGTAGATTTCAATAACTTCAACAACATGAAGAAAATATGACAATGTAATACATTATTACATACGTTACGCAAATAACAAATATCTTTAATTCACGAATGTTGCTCTAAGATATACATATAGTGAATTGTGGTTATATATACCATACAGATACATACCCATCAAAAGCAACTATATGAAATCCAAGTGATAAACATAAAAAAGAACAAGATGGTGACTATTGCTAAAGCATGACATAACGTGACTAAAAACAAGAGCTATGGTCTTTTTTTATATAAGAAACACTACATGTCTGTTGGTTCCAAAAGCATGTGATAGCTCGGTTGAGAAAAATAAATATACTAACAAAACATCATGATAGTTACTAGTATTTATCTTGTATTAATGGTGAAATTATGATATAAAGAAAACACAAAGATTACTATAATACCCTTAAACTAAATAAAATTAATTTCAGTTTTTTTTAAATGAAAGAGACACTTGGCAAAAGCAGATTGGTTCTTATTGTTTTTATTTTAAGGTTGGTTCTTACTTGAACGCAAATCTATATATATATATATATATATATATATATATATATATATATATATATATATATATATATATATGAGATGAAAGTTAGAACTTGTGTCATTGTGATAATAACGATTATGATAATGTATACATATCATTCAAATTAAGAAACACTTGTAGTTTGGATTTAGTTATGCGAGAGCTTGGACTAAATTACAATCACAAGGGTAAAATATCCACATGTCGTGAGATGGGGCGTGGATTATTTCGCAGTTTCTTAAGTTGGATAATTTCCTTGAATGATATTAAATACATAAAGTAATCTTATACTACTAAGAGAAATATTTATGTAGCATCGGAATTACATAAATAGACTAGTAGTTAATTAACTTGAAATGAAACCTTGCAGTGATTATGTTATAAAGCATGCAAAATGGTTTGGAAACTATTATACCATTAACTTGTATTAGTTGGTAAATAGGAAAACCAAAAGATATATATTTATCTTAAATATTGTTAGATTGATCTACAATATTAATCCTAATAAAATACTTCAAATGTATTTTGGAAGTTTAAAGTTAGGTAAATCAAACTTTCAATATATTGATTGATTCGAGATAAATATATCTTCTTTCTTCCAAAAGTTTTCAAGGTTAGAAAGTTGAGTAGGACTCGGATTAAGAAGATTAATTAAGATATCATTATTTATGGAATGTGATGAATCACATTATATCTTAAATTGAAATTCAGAATTTGATTGAACTACTTAAGAAGTGGGTTATTAACAAACTAAATGAATTGTCGTTGTACTTGTAGTATCCCAAAAGATAACTTTGAAATGTTGATTTATTTTTGCTAAGTATTTAAAGGTTAACTTTTAATTACTGAAAGCAAGTGGGAGTTTTGATCTTGGAAAGATAAAGTTACAAGGTACATGATCTTCTAAGATACACTAGTAATTATCATGAGGTAGGCATGTAAATGCTACTACTCTTGATGAAGGAATTTTAGTCATAGATCCGCAAGGATATCTCAGATATGCTATTAATATGCTGAGAACTATGAGTTACATAATATAATTATGTTTTATAACCAAATGAAGAATTGGGTAAAATTACTCATACTATGAATGACATAGATGTTGTCCAAATAAGATAATCAATCTTGATGATTTGGTTTATCTTGATAGTTTGACTAGAAAGTAAAGATGAGTTTCTACAAAGAGAAAGTAACCTTAGAGGTTTTAATCTTTGTGTTTGAAATCATATGGACAAAGTTGTACACATATTTAATGTATGTAATTTTGGCTAGATAATAAATCACGCTTAAGCAATTAAATGTGATTGAATATTCTTTCCTAAAACACATTAAATATATAAAGATTATGATTGTCATACTATTTGACAATTGAATTTATATGAACTCTTTCTTGAATGACTACGTAAGCGAGGACGATGAGTAATCAAAAGAAGTTTATTAATTCAAATAAATCTTTGGAGTGTACTAAGTGCAATTATCCATGAGTGGATAAATGTGTGCATCTAAGAGATTATTCTTATGTTTTAATTTGAAATCAATGTTAAGATTTGAAATTGAAGTAAGATAATTCCTAATTATTCCTGGAAGCTAGTGGGAGTATTATGATTATTTTTTTAAATTGTATATGTTGAATAAACATATAAGAAAGTAAGTTTCATTCAAAATAAATGCCAATTTTGGTTTAGCTTTGGGATGAAATTTCACTTTAAAGGTTTAGAAAATAAGATATACATAACCTTGAACATAGATGTTTGTTTGTGTGGTAAAAGAATCTAACACGACATGATATGCCATGAGGTAGACCCTAATATGGATATGTAGGACTTGAAGAAGTCTAAATATGGTTCCTAGATTATATATACTTCAAGTTCATATTGTATTTAGTCATGCCTTAATTGCATGATGATTTGACTACATTAATATCTATTTGAAAGTTATTAGATAACTTGAGTAATGTATATTCTGAAAGAATATGTTTGGATATAGAATGACATCCTCAATCTTGGATAGGCTTCCACATTCTATAAATTAATAATTTGTCGATGGTTGTGCAAATTATCATAGCCAACAAACTTGGTAGTTTGGGTGGTGTCAAACATTACATAATAGATATTATAGTTTACGAACTATATCTTTGTTGACAAGTTATCAAACTTGAAAAGATATAATTGAGTAACACTCAATATTAATCATGCTATTCTTGGAGATGACGTATTGATTAAAGTTGCATTATACAATAAAGAATTAGAATACTTTAAACTTCAAAGTATTTTTGAAGTTTTAAATTGGTGATCTGGGATGTCTCACAATTTATGAATATTATGTGGCAATATCAAATCTATTTGAATGCACATAAACAAGAACTTCAAATTATTGAATTCTTGAAATAAGTATTCTCAAAATTCCATAGGTCAAGTTAGTTAATTTAAGCTTTGCCAAACAAGTATGAAGGTCATTACTTAAAGGCATTATGCATCAACTAAATTTTTATGCATTGATCTATTTAGTATTTGGATAACGGATGTTAAACGATTATTATAATGAATTAAATCACTGGGTAAGTTTGTTTTCATTTATAATATATTGTGTCCTGTATTTACATGTTTAATCCATGAATATTAATTTAATCTAAATTGTTCGTTGTCGATTAATAATATGGGAATATTATTAAATTAAGACAAATCTAAAGTTTGGTGGGAGTATGACTTTAAAGTATACTTGATGTGGTTACATACCAAATTTAGATGATATTCGATGAATCGAGATATAGGACTGATCTCAACTTATATGATATTACTTTATGGATCTTTGTCATTAAGTCTATTATAAATAGTTATCATTCGACCTGAGATACCAAGAACATTGTGGATCTAGTGCATTTTTGTGAATCAATCTAACGCTATTTCGTAACTGGTAGCTATACGGATATGATTTTAGAAGTGTTGCAAAATTCATGATATTCGCTTGTAGTCAATATGGGTTTTGTTTCCTTCAATATTTTGTTGGAGTATTAATACAGCTGGGCCCCTCGTGGGATTAATTAAAGATGTATGTGTGGCCGCACCCAAATTGATATTTGGTAATCTTTATTAATCAATGAACGAAAAGCAATTGTTAATTAAGGAATGACCGAGATTCATATCCTTATTAACATGTATTAAGAAACGAAAGGATAATAATAATGATGTTTAATCATTAAAAGGTTTTTCCAAGAGACCTTACTCGAGATCGTACTAGAGGCATTCACGTGTAGCTAGACGCTAATCGATGTGATCACGATATTTGAAATAGTCCATGTGGGAGCTGTTTGTTTGTGGACGTAATTTAAATAGTCGTGTGTTAGGATCGAACTCGAGACTATGGGATTGCACACAAACGTTTAGAGCTATTTTATTATTTAATTATGTTTTTATTAAACGTAGTTAAATAGTTAACGAGTGTTAATAACCGTGAATAACGACCGTTAAGTATTTAATGAAAAATGACTAACGGGCATTAACTAGTAAAAGTGGAAACAAAATATTATGTCCCAAAACTATTTTAGGAGCACAATAGGCCGCCCCTTCAGGGAACATTTATGTGTTTGTGGTGTAAGTTTTGGTTTTAAGACAAACAATATATTCTCTATATTTAGTTTTGTCTCCTAACCCTAGGCTTACATCCACTATACATACAAAGGGTTTTTCATTGTTTTCTTTGCTCATTCAAGTGAAAGAAATCATACCCAAACCCTTGCTAGCCATGCTCGGCTGAATCCCTTCTCTAGGGCTGATTCGGTTTTGAGTTTTCCACTTCTACGACACGGTTCTGATCGTGTGACCTAGCTTGTCAAGTAGCTTGTTCGAGACGTGTGTACAAGAACATAGATTCAACCTTTGTTAGGTTGATCTTGGATTGGTGTTTTGCATTCTATTTATTGGAAGCATTGCAAGGTACATTCCCGTTTAATTTTATGTTCAATTAATTATATGCATGTTATGATTATATGATCCGTAATCGCTTCCGCATGTGCTATGATGTTTATATGTTTTGTTTATCAAAATATATGTTATGTTAGATCTAACAAAATCAACAGGGTCGAAAATGTAGAAAAGTTGTGTTACCAATGTAGGAATGTATGTTAATGAATGTGTTTGTTAATCAACCTTTGCTTCTTTTAGTAGTTTTTTACTTCAAAGTTTCAGTTTTTTTTTATCGTTCCGTGTTGAGGGATGAGGAAGGCCACGTTGAAGGGATGAGGGAGTGATTAGATTTGGAATGTGGTTGAATGTATGTTTTAATGAATGTGGTTGTTAATCAATCTTGATTCTCTGTCTAATTGTGCTCATTTACTAGTTTTTTCGTTCAAATATTCACTTTTTTATCGTACCGTCTTTGTTTATTTGTGATGCGAGTAGGATTCTTTATGAATCTTGATTTGGTTGATTCGTGTAGACGGAAGTTGGTCACTCACATGTTTCTTTTTATCTTAAGCTATTAGAAGAAATCGCAAGATATAATGTAATCTTTGCTGCTACTGATACTTTGTATAATACTCGCAAATTGCTTATTTTGCTAATGCTTAAGTATTTTATTATAAGCTTAGCCAGACACGCCCTAATTTTTTAATGCCACTTGTTATTGATGTGTGTTTACGCTTACTTTTGCTGGCAGAAATGGCTATAGAATCAGGAATGTTTGCGGTACACCAAACCGTAGGTAGTGTATTATGTTGCAAATGTGGCATTCCAATGGCCCCAAAGGCCGCCAATATGTGTGTCAAATGTCAGCGTTCTGAAGTTGACATAACCGGAGGTCTACATAAACATGCTATCATTATTCACTGCCCTGAATGCGACAACTACTTGAAGCCACCACGAACTTGGCTTAAAGCTCAACTAAAATTTAAAGAACTTTTAACTTTTTGAGTTAAGAGGCTTAATAATCTTAGTAAAGTAAGGTTGATTTACGCGGGAGTTTATCTGGACTAAACCTCACTCCAAGAAGATTACGCTCAAACTCTGGATTCAAAAAGAGGTTCGTAACGGTGTGGTTCTAGAACAAGCTTATACGGTTGAGTATGTAGTTCAGGATCAAAATGTGGGAGTTGTGTTCTCGAGTAAAAGCTAAGACACTTATGGAGCCTCCATTTATAGAGTGGTAGAGTAATATCGCCATGCAGTACGAATGGCATGGCTGACACAATTCTGACTATTGTGCAGCTAAGACAACACATTATTCATTGACGAACTTTCTTTTATCTGGAGCAACTTATACTTAAACACGATGCTGCTGTTAAAGCTATCAGAATTAAACTGACGGAGCAAGGGATTGATTTCTATAAATAGGTAACTGTAGTCAGGCTGTTAAGTTTGTTGAATTTGTGCAGAAAGTTGTCCTAATCAAGAGTTGCAGTGACAAGCAGTGTGTCCCATGATACTAAAAGCAATAACTATAATTATAAGTATAATTTCTCTGTTGAGATATGTCAGGTTTGTCGTGAGGATCTTATTTGTCTTTGTCTACCCTCTAAAACTTGCTGTTAGTTTAGGAAACCTTGGGCCACTTGTTTTATGCACAAATATTAATGGTAGCATCACGCTACTTGATCCATCAACTCTCAGGCACTGTTTTCTTGATGCTGAGCAATATTGGAGGATCTCATTTACATCGATTCTTACCTCTAAGCAGCTCGTGGAGTATGTGGTATTGGATATCGATCCTATTTCAACTGAGGTTAATATTGGTGGTTCAAGGTACATGATGGCTGATGTTCAAGTGGCTCATGTATCTGATTTTGGGAAAAATGATACCATGTTCTTTGTAAGGACTCATTTAGGACATTTGCTAAATGTTGGTGATTATGCTCTTGGTTATGATTTACATGCTGCAAATAGTAACGATATGGAACTTGATAAGTATAAAGGTCTTGTGCTCCCTGAAGTTATTTTGGTTAAGAAAAGTTATGAAGAAAAAAGGCAAAAGAAGTGTGGAAAGCCTCATGCTTGGAAGCTTAAGTCACATAATATGGAGGTTGATGTGAGTGGATGAAGAAAAGATGAAAAGATGTAACATTTGGTTGTATCAAGATAAAGATTATCAGCCATAAGAAAATGGGGTCTATGACTGATGGAGAGGGTGCCCCAGAGGCAGAGGTACTGTTGGAAGAACTGTTTGATGATCTTGAATTAAGCGATGAAGATGCCCACGTTGAATGAATGAGGGAGTGATTAGATTTGGATGTTTTCATCACGTCTTTGGTGTTTTATATAATGTTGATTTGCTCTTTTAAATTTTGTACTAATACTTATGGCCTGTTTTGAAATCATATTTTATTTTGCATTTGGTTTTACAAAAAATAATTATGTTTACAACTGCAATCCTTTATTTTCAGTTTGTAACAACCGAGTCTCGTACCAATAAATTACAAAGATACTGTTAATTTTTCCAGAAAGAGATCACAAATTCGAAACTCAGCCGGTTGTGATGTCATTGTATGGGCATCAGGCAAGAGGCAGAGGATGGGTTTAAGTTTCCACTTGATTCTCACGGATGGGCTGAGTCTTTCGTTACAATAGTTTTTACTTATTTGTGTTTTGGACACAGCAAAATTCCAGGCCATCAACAGTATCGATACATTTGTGGCAAGTAATTATAGTGAGCTCAACTGACAATAATCAGTTTTGACTGGTTGGCAAAAGGTAGTTCTGCTATGATTCTTTTCATTAGAATGACTAAATTTGTAGAAGTGTGTAAGAAGTTTATTGTTAACTGAGATAAGTAGATAACTGTAGGATAATGATTTAAGCTATAAAGACATGGTAATTCTACATTTATCTTATTTAAGCTATAAAGACATGGTAATTCTACATTTATCTTACGACACACTGTTATAAAGTTGTGTTATACCGTAGATGTTATATGAACCATCTTATCCATAAATTAGCAAAATTTTGAAAAGATGGTAGCGTTCATTCGTAGTATGCAAGTACTCTGGGAGATTTTATTGCACAAGTTCCATGCCATCATTGATCAAACGGTTGGTACAAATTTGTGGATTATGTAACATATTTTTATATACCTAATCCAATTTTCATTGTTTTGCCAGCTTCTTACTAGCTAGTCTCACCTCCGGTCCCAGGGTATGGAGCCGCATTGTTTGGTATAGCATGCTGGCCCCGGGGATCCTGAACTGTCCAAATTCCAAATCACCCTATTTCTTATGTGTTTTGAAAGCATTCTCAAATAAACATTTTGAGCAAATCCCAGGTTTAAATTAGTTTGCAATCCCAGTTTCTTGCAGAACTTTAAGATTATCAGCTGGGCATAAACTATCATGTGCTTGAACACTAACTTCTTATTAGAACGTATTTGATTAGAGCTTCCACAATCCAGTTTCCACATCTTAGGTCTGTAGGTAGTAATTTAACATGTTTGAAGCCACACCAACAAGCAGAATTACGCACTGTAATTCTGTGCAACTGAGGTGCCATTGTTTGCTAAAAATGTCTATATGCAAAGAGATTATAATTCCAACCAGAAGAAACCACAAGATATAATGAATCCTTGGTGCTACTGATACTTCAACAAGATTTAAATTCCAACCAGATCAAATGGCAACATAGATATATTCATACACCAAATATTAACATTAACCCAGACTTTATTAATGCTGCAAAAAGGTTCATCCACAGTAAACAAAAAAAAAACACAGAACACGAAACAGGCAAGACACAAACACAAGCCCTAGAAAAGCAACCAATTTAACAGCAGCAGATACAAAGTATCATAGTCCGGTAGCGATTAATCTTGATGTAAAGCTTATTTCTTGGTAAGTTCCTCGTCTTCATACTCACTCCAGCAGCCATTCAGGATTGACCTGGGAGAGCCACAGCAGCTACCTCCCTTAGTAAAGCCATAATACATCATCAAACCACCTTCAGCCAGATCTTCAAAGCTTGATTCTTTCACGGTATATGCCTCCACATTCAGATTGTTAAGATCCTTCAAGTCAGCTCCATGGACCGATACAGAAAATTCAGATGGCTGGAAGCAAGCCAAGACCCTTTCCACCAAAAGGGTCAAATCCATGGATGATTGGAATGTGTAACCAGCAGCTTCAAAGCTAGCATAGCTGAAACCATCTTCAGGTGTTACATGAATGGTTGAAATAGCGTCCTCTTCAATGGCATTCATCGAGTACCCACATGGGTCAAAGTCAAAATCGCATATTTGGGATTCGGGTAAAATCTTTCTTATACCAGAAACTTCAGTCATCAAAGCTGCAGAGCTAGATGGAGTCTTGAAAAACACTGCGGCACTCTTCTTATCCAAACCTGTCATGCACATCTCAAGTGTGTAAACTGGTTGTTTGACTGCTTCAGCTGCCGCAGAATAGACATGCCATTGTTGACTCTTGTCAGCACCACCCATAACATAGGCTTTGCTACCAGAACCAAGCTTTCCAAAGTAACTATCGAGGACAGCCACTTCTTCAGTGAAGTTACGGTGAGGAAACGGCTGTGCTCCAGGAAATATGAAGCTCCCACGAGTGTATCTGACAGATTTGACAGTGAGGGAAAGTTGGGAAGACAACTCGAGTATAGGTGGGACTGAAAGAAGCAGCTTCGTGGTGCCGCATGTCTTGATGATAATCTTATAAGGGTATACAAAGAGGCTAGATTCCGAAAGGACATACGAGTCCAACATATCGTTTGATAGAGAATCAACGATGGTGCACTGAGCCGGTGTCAGTATTTCATCAAGTTGTCCCTTGGTCAAGGAACGGAGGCCTCTGCCTCCGGGATCAGCGAAGAGGCCAGGTTCGAAGAAAGTAATTTCGAGCCTCTTTTCGTAGCCTTCGAATCCAATGGCAGATACTTCCATTGTCATTTTGCTTGTTATAGAAATTGTTGTTGCAAAGAGAGAAAAAGAAAAACGAGAACGAGAAAAGGAAAGTAAAAGAAACGATTAAAAGAACGATTGAATCAAATATGCTATCTAAGGGTTTTATGACGCGCGCAGATCAGAACAACTCAGGATGGTTTCCGAGCACACTGTTAACATAAAAAAAAAAGTAAATGGTCAGTGGATAAACATAAGGAATAGTAGCAAGTAAAAATTGCATAAAGGGTAGATAAATAAATCAAGTATATTACGTTGGAGTAAGCAGCAGTTTTGAATTTCTTGATTCCACCGTTTGGTCGCACGTCTTCAATTCCGTAACCAAGAGGAGCTTCGTAAAATAATGATTTACTACTACTAGACGACTTTTTATTGCCTGATTCTGAGTCCATTAGAACATTCAATTGTCCTGCAATAATTTATAAAAGGATGGGTTAATATAACATATGTAAAAATCTAAACACGGACGCAATTCTATACTTCTCTCACGCCGCATCAATAACACAGAAACATATTGTTACCACTGTAAGTACGATAAAATGATACTGTACTTTTTAACTACCCAGTACCCACAATACATCTATCAAAAAACATCTTCACATAGGGGGTGTTCCCTTAAACTTGTTTGATTTTGCTTATATGTCATTAAGGCAACTTTTTTGGCTTATTTTGGGAGAAATGGGCTTATAAAGTTTATATAAGCTCATAAGAGTCATGTTAAGCCAAAAAACTTGAGCTTTAAGAATAGAATCTTAAATCAAATAATCTCATAAGCCCACAAATAAGCTTAAACAAACAACCCATAGTATAGTATATGCATATAAGCTGAACTGACGACTTATTGGCTACATGAACTTGATAAAAAAACCATTGCCCAAACCACACTCCGGTGGGATTGGTACCATTGTTGCATTTATATATTTGACATGTAATAAATTTAATTATAACAATCCCAGAAATATTAAACCTTAAAAGCTCTCTTCTAAACGCAAATTATATATGTGCACATTATAGCAAAAATATCACAATTTTGGGGTAAAAAATCAATTTTAAGGATTCAGATGTAACATGTATATTAACAAATAAAAATAAAAATCCATACATAAGATATAGAATTCATAAAATTAACAAGTCATTAAATTAAAAAGAATGTAAAAAAACTAAATTATTTTTATCAATCAACAAACAAAAAAAGATATATCAACTTATAAAAAAAATTAGGGGGCGTTTGGTTTAAGCGTATGGGTTTCATTCTCATTACAGTAGAAACTCTATAAAATAATAGATTTGGAACCACCAAAATTTATTAATTAAAAGAGTTATTAATTAATCGATAAATTAATAATTATTAATTAATATTTTATTAATTTATAGTAGAATAAATAGTTTACAAACACCTTTCAAGCTTCCATGAAAGGTTTCCAATTTCTTGTGTTCAATGTATCACTTTATGGATATTAAAAATATTTTCGATATAAATAACAGTGTTAACATCTTGTATTTAAGACAAACAAATCATAATATATAAGGAATTATTAATTTATATTTTATATGGGGTTTAAAGAAATTATGAAAAATATATTATCTTATAATTTTAGCCCAAAAAATATTATAATCGAGTATTAATTTATCGAGTTTCTACTGTATATAAATGGTTATGAAACCCACAAATCAAACAGTTTTCTAAACCCTATAAAAAACCAAACACCCTCTAAACATCTTTTAAGACACAATACATAAATTTAAAAGTGAAACACATGAAACCAAGATATATAATTAATTAAGAAAACGATGAATTAAAAAAAAAAAAGAGAAAACTCACAAGTCAAAATTCAAAAAACGAAACAATGGATTAGCGATTGGAGACCTTGGAAGATCAATAAAACACCTGAAATCACACAATCCCGAACCATTAATCATCAATCGAACAATAATTAGAAAAAGCCCTACAATTGAATTGTCAATCGAATAATGAACAAATAAAACAAGCAACGTACCGGTTAATTAAACGTAAATGAAATTGAGAAACGATTGATTGCAAGTATAAAAAAGCTTGATGATTGATTTGATGAATTTGTGTTGTGTTGCTAAGAAATAAATATTGGGGGAGTATATATAGGCAAGGCAGCAAAATGGTTGAGTCCAACAAGATACTCGTGTGTGCTGCCGCGTGTTGCTTACGTTTACTTGCCGTATGTTACGCTTATTATTCGTTGTAATCCTCATTTTGTAACGCCTTGTTTTTTTACTTATGGTCCTTGTGGTGTCTAAATGTTGCATGTTTAGTCCTCACTATCTTTGAAGTATCTATCTGGTCCTAATAGGGCTGAGCATTGGGTTTGAACTAACCCGACTCGACAAAAAACGACCAGCCGAACCGATCCGGTGAAACCAAACTAAAAGTTCAAAACCGAGAACTGAGTAATTTGGTTCGATTCGGGTTTTTTTGGTTCTTTTTCATTAGCTCAGCCCCTACTAGTCCAAAATGACAAAGCTTGTGAGGTAAAGTTAGGGATGAGATCACTTAACTTCAATAATTGATATTATAAGATTGGTTTATATAATTATCATTATTAAAAGGTCTTTAATTAAAAATATCTGCTAAGTACAAATAATCTTAAAACGAAAGAATTTAATCCGGTTTAAGATCGTGTTGAAAAAAATCCAAACGGTATAAAGTATAAACACACAAAGGTAAAAAACGTTGTTAGCAAGAAATTTCCTAACATAGTGAGTGACTTGTGACACCTCCAAAAGAGTTTGGTATCTTATTCCTACCTTAGCTTAGCTAGGTTTGTACTATTATCACGCATTTTGGACCGCACAAATGGCATGTTGTTCGGGAATTTCATATACACATATCACATGCTATTTTTGTGGTCTTAGATTGAGTACCGACACATTATTCTTCTTCACAAACATCTCTTTTTCTACATAATAATGCATCTCATTTTCCTTCAAGTAATTTGGTACTCATTTCAGCCACAAAGCTAACTCAAATAACATGTCAAATACGTTACATCTGATTCTTATCACACACATAAAGAAAATTGCGACATATAAAGACAAGATACTATATGTCGATTGCCTAATATGAGTGACAAGTCTCATTCTCTACTTTTTTTCTGTTGCAACTGGAAAATGAGTTATTTCCTATTTAACGCGTGTTATTTACTTAATCGACAAACAAACAAAGTGACCAAAATGGAATTTCTTATATGAAATTTCTTAAGATGATTCGATGTATACCTAAATGCATTGAACTTTGTCGATCACCATATTAGGCATGCATGTGATAGCTTTTGCATTAAGAATATACGGATAATACATTATAGAATCAATCAATGACCCAAACTTTGGTATACCCAGAAAGTTAGCCAGCTACAACTAAGGTCTTAACTTCAAATGGCTAATTGGTACACTTCGATTATGCAACTTCGGTGTCACAGTGAAAGTTTTTATTTTGCCTTGAATTTTCAGTGTTATCAATACCAATTTGAATACGATGGCATGGAATCTCCCTGAGTACAACGTTACCATCTTTTCGAAATTTGATTAATTTATGGTAAGATGGTTTATAATATTCACGGTATAACATACAACTTTATGTCGTTACATACTACAAAAAAAAAAAAACAGAATAATTCCATCAGCAAAGTTGTATAAGACATTAGTTATTCTTTTCTATCCTCCACTTTTAAGTGTTCCAAACTTGCGAAACAATGGGAATCAAGAACCAACCACATATAAACAAAACACTTCAAGATTCTTATAATCACTAAGCGCAAAGAGAATGTGCCATTTGATAATTTCTCAGGAACACGCAAAGGTACCGAATTCTGTGTACCTACAAAGCATCTGTTATGAGCAAATGACGCCTGTCCAGGAGCTCGATATGGCTACTTCACCTGTTATTCTGTTAGCCTAAGTCCTGTGTAAGTTGTTGGCTCCTCCTCAATCAAATTCGCTTCATCATTTTTTGGACACTTGTTGTTATAGTTACCATAGTCTTCACACTTGTAACATTTCACGTGACTTTTATCCCGGACCCGCTCGTTAATATCTCGATCTCTCATGAACCCACGACCTCTTCCCAATGTACATATGCACTCACATAGTATTCGGTCAAATCTTTTACTATGTCGGTGCATAAGAGGTCATGGGTCCGTGAGGGGTCGAGATGGTAACGAGCATGTCTGGACTAAAAGTCACGTAAAATGTTACAAGTGTGGA
The DNA here is from genome assembly GCA_025667525.1 of Glebionis coronaria. Lineage (NCBI taxonomy): Eukaryota > Viridiplantae > Streptophyta > Magnoliopsida > Asterales > Asteraceae > Glebionis > Glebionis coronaria. Next base: position 295,553,933 of record CM046880.1, on the reverse strand, counting down.
GACTATGGTCACTATAACAACAAGTGTCCATAGTCTCCACATGGGTGTAAGCATTGTGGCGGTGGAAGCTGAAACCGAGATGACTTTGCGCGTGGCCGGGGAAAAGGTCGCGGGTCGGGAAAAGTTAAGATGATAGTGGATGTGACTAACGGGATGCCATGTTACATTTTACGTGTCTTTTATCCCGGACCGCTCTATACCAAATGTAGAACTAAGGTCTTGCACGTGGCTATGAATGAGTGGCCAGAATAAACGATTAAGGGGGTGAATGTTGGCTTAATAGAATAAGGCCTTGACTTAAACGATTAATCCAACATTCACCCCTTAATCGTTTATTCGGACCACTCATTCATAACAACGTCTACCTTTCCCGAACACGCATCATCCACGCTTGTAACATTTCACCTGACATTTATCGCGGACCCGCTATGATATCAAATTTAGAACTAAGATGGCACAACTCCTTCTTCAATTCACTGGTATGAAGTTGATTACAAGAAGTACACCTTTTATCATTGTAACATGAACACATATATAGTAGGAAATAAACTACTTCCTAAAGAACAGGTACACACTATGTAACCCATGTACGTCGGGTTACTTCCACAAGAATAGGTTTACAAACTACCAATTCTAACTAACAAAACATTAATAAAACATAAAATATAAACCATAAATCTCTATTATTTGCAGAGCCCCAACCATGCATAAATGAAACATCCATACATGAGCCCTTGACAGCTTGATATAACGATTAAGCCAACATTAGTTGTGGTAAATGTTCGGATCCCTGAAAATAAACTTCACTTCATGTGGATGTTTCCCAACTTCTGCAAATTAATGTTCACCTTCACAAGACTCTCAAGCTGAAATAAGTATCGTTCGACGTTCAAATAATACCACAAACTGCATGCTTTTGCAATAAAATGGCAAATGAGTGTGCAATACATACAAATAACTGGAAAGAGCAAAGTCAAAAACATGTTGCAAATATGTCAAACCCGTATAGGTTGTTCAGTCCATGAATAGCCAGATGACCAAGAACTAATGTGCGTCCTTCATTAATCAGAATATGCTAGAAACTCGAGGCCATTATATGTAACTAGTATATTATCCGCGCAATGCGGCGGCGAGTACTCGGTGATGATTTTTTTAAACGAATAAATGTTACACTTTTACCTATCAAACTTGTATTAAAAGTAAGATCAAAGCTATAAAAAGATTGAATTAAGATAAGATAAACCTATACACGCATCTTTTTTATCGTATCTTAATTTTAAGCGACACACCATAATAGTCCGTATTTGATTGTATACTTTAAACGTATGTTTAAATTTTTGAAAAATATATACAAATAGACAGTAAATTTTTTTATTACGATTTATAATAAAAAATTACACTCATCTTTTTCTTGGTAAAACAAAACTCAAAGTGAGGACTTTTTCAAAAAAATGTTTTCTTAGTAGGAAATATTTATTTTATTTATTCTTTTAAAAACATTCATTCTTCCTTAATTTAGTAAAATATAAAATTTCGTCCTTTTTTAAAAATAAAGTAAAAAGTAGTGTAAAAAAATATACGTGTCAAATACGAAAAAGAAAAAACTTGAAAAAAAGCAGATGATATTTTATAAAGTTCTGTGAGGGGCTTCTTCAAAAATTCGTCCAAATCTATGGACTATTAACCAAATTCTTCTTCCTCCTAACCCTAAATGAATGGACAACCTAAATCCTCCTAACTCTAAAAGAAAACCCCGAACTACGAATTAGAAGACCAAAACTCCGATCAAACTCTAAATCATCACCAGAGGTCGGTATTATCCTTCTTGAATTTGCTTAAAGGTACTTTAATTGAATAACTTATATTGAATTACGCAAGTTTGATGACTTTAATTTGGGTTTATTTGAATTTAACTGGGTTATAAATTTCCTTGGATTCTTCGTATTATTATCACCGAATTATAGTTAGTAATTTGATTAACATTAAGAAGTTTGAATTGATTCAATATAAATTACCAAACACTAACTAAATTGTACTATATAAATTTGTGATAATCGATGTGTTTGTATCTGCAACATTAATTGGAACCCTAATTTTGCTACGTTTTTTACCATTTTAAGCTAATTGACTGAATTATATGATAGCTCAATGTTCTTATTCTTTGTTTTTCTTATTTGATTAATAATTTTAAAATCGATTTATATTTTTCAGATATTCAAAAATCTATTGATGATTGCAAATAAATGGTCATCATCTTATTAAGTTATCATTGATTTGTTGCAAAAATATGTTATTTTTATATTAGTGTCGAATTTATTATTGTAGGACATGTTAATAATTATACTCACCTGTCTCTAAATTGTTGATGATTGCAGTTAGGGGAGGTATCATTTGACATTTATATTCTCAGCGTGAATAAGGTATTTCCGTAGACCAACAACCAAAAGGAAAAAAAGTATTACCAACTTGAGGGAGGTGGTGATGGTCAGCTGCAAATAAAGATGATATATTGATGAGCTTACGAGGTAATATTTCTCTCTATGCTAGATCTGTAATAAATCAAACTTTCTGGCATGTGTCACTTTTCAGTTTGATAAATGCTTGAAACTTGCTTCATGTTTACCCCATGTTAAGCTAATGTTAGAGAATGCCAATAGGCTGCTTATAAATTTAAGAAAAATATATAAAATGTAAGATAATATAGAGGTTAGCAAGGTTATAACCGTTCATTTTTTATATTAACATGGCGACTGGGTTAGTCTATTAGCTTTTCTCAGTAATTAAGCCACTTTTTTTTATCCAAGATAGAGTTTGGCTGATTTTTTATTACGATAACCAGCTAACGAATGCATCGACTAGGTCAATTTACATGTTCCAGTTTATTATAATATTGATATGAAGTATGCAGCTGATTTTGGACTTTTAAAACTTGCAGCTCTAAATCACTTATATCCTAGATCAAGCATCCCTCAATACCTTTGTATGGTGAGTTTAAGATCTAAAACAATAAACAATTGATCTTACTGATACAACTTCAACATTAATAACCATATTCTTATTTCTCTACGTAGATCCTCACAGGACTGATGAATGTGATACCAAAACCAAGTGTAATGCCATTTAGCATTTGATTGATGCTTTTGTAGCCAATGATTCTTCCATATAGACCAAGGTTGTATAACTCGAGAAGCATATTCCTAGCAACGAAAGAAATCAGGTTACGCTTTTATGGTCAGTTGCTACCTTAATTACTAGCAGTTTGAGCCAGTGATATATATTAGACTTGTGGATTATGAGGTCAAAGGCAAGGGAAGTTGGTTATTCAAGAATGTTGTGTTGGGTACGATAAAACATACGTCTTATGAATGTTTTGTTGCGGGCGCTGATATGGATGAAACAGGTCAAACTATAAAAAAGATGTGCGAGTGTGGGTTGAGATGGATGTGGGATTATGGGTTGGAACATGTTGTGGATAATGAGTCGTGTGATTTAAATTCAAACCAGTTTGTTAATACTGTTGCGGCTACTCAATCTTTGGCTCCTATTTATGTAAGTTCCTTTTTAAAAAACTATTTAATTTTATTGTACTATTATATATTTTAAAGCAGAATATCAAGAACAATTATAACAGAATATCAAACTGCAAACTGCAGGTTAACATTATACCTTTAAATTTTTAAGAGGAGATAAATTTCTCTTTAATCCAAAAACCATACTGTTAGTAGTAAATTAGTAGGGCGAATGAGTACCCTTCTTTGTAATAAGTTTTATAGGTAGTGAGTTCCGCTTCTCTAATTTGCAAGGGTGAATTGACATTTAAGCCCATTAATCTTTTGGTTGTGCCGTACAAATGCTTATTATGAGTAGTATATACTAAAGAATTTTCCACCAAACGGCTGCAAACTAATCTATTTAGTGTGTGTACTTTGTCACGATCTTATTTCTTAATGGACTAATTTCAGAGTCCTGCTCCTACCCTATGCCTGGTGAAGGAAATGCTAAAGTTGCGCATTAGTTTGCTGGTTAATGCATTAAAATTTAGAACAGTGGAGAGCTACATGAATGAATATCACTAATTCCCCGTCACAGTAGTAAATGCGTATACATATTTTTTTAAGTCCTAATATGCTGCAAAAGAGATACCTAAACCCCTAAACTGTTTCAGCTATTTCCATTAAATATGTCCCATGTTATTACTCTTAAAGTCACTTGCATCCTGTAACAGAAGAATTGGAGTATTATTATCAGATATGTTATAGCTTGAAGAATTAGTTTGCCATTTTTTAAATCTGCCTGTGTTATTTCCCTTAAAGCCATTGTGATTCCATGGGTATTCTGTTACAAAGATAACCTTAATATTTAAAGTCTATATCTATCAATGGAAAAGGTTTTAGAGGGAAGTATTGGTGGTAGATGAAAGTAGGTCAGGGTATGCTGGTAGTTAGGAACATGTCAATGAAATTAATTATAACATTCCTTGAAAAAGTTCAATTTCGTAAAACTATAATGAAAAGGGTGTCGAAGTACAGAAGTCGGGAGGTAACCATTATAGTGTAGCTCAAAACGTGTAATTGTGTGCAAAACTCCTTTGACTTATTTATGCTTTGAGTTATCTATCTAGGATTTTCTATTAGTAAAAATACCAACATCCTGCATCATCGGCGACCATCTTCTTTACTGAGAATAGTTACTTAAAATATAAGTTCAAACGCCACATTAACTTTTCTGGAAGTGGTAAGCACATGCTTGTTAGTATTTTCTTAATTAGTTTGGATTTTGGTGTCTTTCGTAAACACTTTTGTTGCTCAACTCATAAATGGGATTGCTAGCTGTGGCATCATATTGTTTTATTTAATCTCTTAAATGCATTGTTCATCAAGTCTTTGTGTCAACTAAAAATGAACTTATTTTGTGGAACTTAAAGCGACATGAATTGAACAAACCTATTATTGATCAAAATATACCAACATCATCAATAACAGATTGAAAAAACCTGTTATTCAACTCTTTGTTATCTATCTAGGATTTTCTATTAGCAAAATATACCAACATCAACGATAACAGACCTGTATCATAACTTGCAACTTACAGGCTCTTTTCGTGGTTCTCTTTCTTCCTGTATTATCAAATCTGAAATGCATACCGTTTCATGGGCTTCCTTCTTATATAATGAGTGGTGTGACCGCGCAGGTTGCTTTTTCAATGATGCGTCCAGTTCATGTACTATCCTGAATTTTTACACCTTATAGATGCCGACCAATCTGGTAACCTTATTGTTTTCTTCTCTATATATATATATATATATATATCTTACTTTTAGTATCTTTATTTACACGGTTACGATAAATTTCACTATATTCGAACATCACTCAAATTTTGATTGATTTTAGGTATCAAAAGAAAGTTAAAATAACTAAATTCTAGCAAAAAGCGAGCTAATTTTTTAATTTATTTTTCTTCATATATTTTTGTCTTACAAGCATTAATTTATTGGTCCAGTGCATATCTGAAACTGTCTTTTGTGATGAACAGGTTCACGATGGTTACTCAGAAGATGCAGGTGTAAAGATTGAGAGGTCCTCCTGAGGATAAGGTTCCTGATATGCGTGAAAACACCCATCCTTTTACCACTTAACTATAATAATAACCAAGCCAAAACATGTATTTTATGTCGTAAATGTCGGAATTATGCGTGGTTTGTGTTTTTGTTGTGATTTAGGATCAAATTGTGAAAAAGGAGGAAAACACGGGCTTTCACGGGCTTTTATCGAAGAAAAAGACAAAAGACGAAGTCGAAAGATCAAGAGTGCTAAAAGAACGGAAGTACAAGGCCAATTCTGAAGATTTATCGAAGAAAAAGTCTGAAGACGGAAGTTTAATAAAAGCCGAAGAACTCAAGTCTAAATTAATGAAGAAATTACAAGACGAGTTTATTAATCCCGAGACAAAGTCGAAAAAGTCGAAGAAATTAGAAGACGAGAAGTCGAGAAAGAAAGAAGAATGAACCAACACATGCTTAGTTTTCCTAATCACTATAAATAGACTCCTAATGTGTCATTAGGAGTTGTTAGCTAATTTGACACATTAGTCTTTCCAATTTATTTTCATGTCATTTTAATTACTTGTCAATTTACATTCCTTGTCTTGCACCTTAATTCCTTTAATTCCAAGTAAGTTTAATCTTTACTTTTGTTGTTTAATCTTTTCTTTAATCAAGTTTTATATTAATCTCTCCTTCTACCTTTCTTATTCTTGTTAATCTTTATGCTTATTATCTTATTGTCATGCTTATTTGATTAATGGTTATGTTTTTATGTGTTTGATTATGTTAGCTTATCGATTTGATAGCTTATTGTGTGTTTGATTTGATTTTAGTTAAGTTTTTATTAGTTTGTTTTATTAAAAGTTGATTTTTAATTTTTAATCTGAAAAGTCCTTTTTTCCGAAGATTCAATTTTTCCGAAATAGCCATTTTTCCGAAATTATCCTTTTTTCTGAAATTCTTGTTTTTCCGAAGATTTCCCTGAAATCATTTATTCCGAAAAAGTTATTATTCCGAAAAGCTAGTTATTCCGAAAAAGTTCCTTTTTCTGAAAAGATCATTTTTCCGAAAATGTTACTTTCTCTGAAAAAACTATTATTCCGAAATACTTGTTTTTTCGAAAATATGCTTATTCCGAAGAAATGAATTCTCTGAAATGCACCGCAGCTTTTCCGAAATAGTTATTGTCTGCTTAATTGTTTTAATTTTCTTGTCTTAGTTTTAGTCTTAAGATTTCAAGTTTTCTAATTTTTATTTTTAGAGAAACAGTGACAGTTTTTCTCATTTTACTTTTAGCCTATTTTAATTACGTTTGCATTTTTATTTACTTGTCAAATTTACTTTTCGTCAAGTTTTAATTACTCGTCATTTAATTTCTAGTCATTTACTTTTAAAATGTTTTAACATTGCACCATTTACATTTTAATTAGTTTTAGATTTAAATTACCGTCATTTACATTAAAGTCTTGCATTTTAATTATACAACAACGACAAATATTTTTCTTAACCAAAAACAATTGAGTCACACTTTTAACCGGAAATCAGTTCAATTAGACCACTTCAACGAATTTAATTTTTATACTGGGCAAAAGCCTCATATTAAATGGCGCCGCTGCCGGCTCTTTTCGTAAAGATTAACGATTTTCTGTGACAGACGCGTTGCTTTTGGGATCCGTTCATTCGTGAGCGTTATTTTTCTTGCTTAAAAATTGTTAAAAATCCATAAAAATTAAAAATTTTCAAAAATCAAAAAAGATTTTATTTTTATACTGTATATATATTGTCATTTGGTTTGGTATCTTTTTCTTTTGCTTTTGCAGGTGTATGCGTACTAGATCTTCAACTTATCCAGAGCCCGAGACTCGTGAAGATTTAGCTATGGCAGGTGTGAACAACCACAATAATCCACCGCACTTCAACAATAACGACAACAATGTTCTTCCACAGCCCGATCTTCGGACAATGGAGGAGCTTTGTCAACCAACAATGTTTGGACGAGGAGGACCGATTGCGCCGATGCAAATCACGGCTCCGGGGTTTTCGTTGAAGCATCATATGATCCAACAAGTGCAAACTAATCTATTTCGCGGATTGCCGGATGATGATGCCAACAAGCACCTCGACAAATTCATTACTATTACTCAAAGCATGAAGTTGCCCGGTGTTACTATGGATGTCCTTCGCCTTCAACTCTTTCCACATACTTTATCACACCACGCCGAAAAATGGTTTGATCGTCTCCCGAAGAATTCCATTCATACTTGGGACGACATGACTCAACGATTTTTGTCGCGCTACTTTCCACCATCCATGGTCACGAGCCTTCGAAATCAAATCAGCGATTTCATGCAAGAACCCGATGAATCTTTCTTTGATGCTTGGGAAAGATATAATGTTTTGATCGATCGATGTCCAAACCACAACATGCTCCCCGTTACATTGATTGATACTTTCTACAACGGTTTGACTTTTCGTGATCGTGATACGATTAATGCAGCCGCCGGTGGCACATTTATGAAAAGAAGACCCGAGGAGTGTAGAGAGCTTATTGAGAACATGACTACTCATCACAAAAATTGGGATTCCTCCGCATCTTTAAGGAACAACCCGAGAGTTAATGTTTCTTCTACTTCAGCAAACCCCGACATGACCGAATTCACCCGCATGATGGCCGAAATGAACAAAAATATCTTGCTCATCGCTACAAACCAACAAAAACAAGTTAAAGCGGTAGCCATTTCTTGTGAGACATGCGGTGGTCCTCACTCATACACTGATTGTCCTTCTACTCAAGGCAATCCGGAAAACGCGTATGCGGCTTATGGTAACTATTCACCGGAAAATTACCAAGCCCGACCTCAAGGGGATCAAAATTTGCTAAGTTACCGGTCAAACAACTATCTTTCACCCGGTTTTTCTCCTCAAAACCACAACCCCAACAACAACTACAATAGAAGCAACCGAATCCCACCTAGAGCTTCTAATCCTTATCACCCACCCGCTCAATAAGCCCCACCCATCAATCAAGATGTTGACGCCTTAATGAGAACCCAAGGAGAGCAAATCAAGAATCTATAAATCCAAATCATCAATTTGAAAGGGGATATCACTAAGCAAGGTAATGACATTAGATCCGAGCTTCGACATGATATACAAACCTCTTTTAGCACTCAAACAAATGATTTGAAGAATATGCTGGCTAGTTTCTTATCAACCACTCCACCCTCTACTTCGGGCTCTTTACCTTCCAACACCGTCACCAACCCGAGAGCGAATGTGAGTGCTATTACTACACGCAGTGGAGCAACCGTAGTAGGACCATCTACCCCTACCCCAGTTACTCCATCTACACCTCCTCCACCACCATTTATCCCTCCTACTCCCACGCCTAGTATTAGTTCTCCATTACCGTCTCCACCTCTTACTGATGTACCCAAGCAGAACCCTTCACCAACCCCACCTTCTACCTATAAACCCAACATCCCATATCCTTCTTGTTTAGACAAGCCTAACTTGCTAACCAAGGATGAAACTCAAGTGTCGACCTATTTGAAGATGATCTCTCAAATGAATTTTAACATTAGCCTTGTTGAAGCACTTGTCCACATGCCAAAATTTGTCAAAGCATTCAAGGAATTGCTTAATAAGAAGGAAAAGTTGGTTGAGCTCGCCAACACACGCTTAAATGAAAACTGTTCTGCAGTTATTCTTAAAGAACTTCCGGAAAAACTTGGAGATCCCGGTCGTTTTGTGTTGCCTTGCATTTTTAACAAAACCGAAGAATTTACTGCCCTAGCTGATCTCGGGGCGAGTATTAACTTGATGCCTTTAAGTGTTTGGACAACACTATCATTACCCAACCTTACACCAACAAAGATGACTCTTGAACTTGCAAATCGTACTCTCGCTTACCCTTTTGGTATTGCCGAAGATGTGTTCATTAAAGTTGGCACTTTCACTTTTCCGGTTGACTTTGTTGTTGTTGATTATGAAATGAACCCTCGTATTCCTTTAATACTTGGTCGGCCATTCTTGAGAACCGGAAAAGCTCTAGTCGATGTTGCCGAAGGTGAGTTAATTTTAAGGGTCGGGAATGAACAACAAGTGTTCAAAATGGGGAAGATCACAAATAAATCCTATGGTAGAGAAACAATGAATATGATTAATGTGCTTGATGATTTTGCCGTCTACAACAATCCTCTATTCGATTCTTGCTATGATAATCCATTGTTCCAAGATGATGTGGATGATTCTCTCTCCAATTCTGATCCTCCCCCAATTTATGATTCTCCATCGATTTTTGATACTTATGATGACGATTCTAGTTCTAATGGAGATGATTATGATGATTTTACTTCTGAGTATCCAGACATGCCCACTTATGATGATTTTGATGAGGCCGATACTCTTTCGAATGATTCTTCTCATGATGAAGATCCTCCGCCTACAACACTTGATCCTACTTTGGATGACTACTCATTTGAGGAAGACTTTTCTACTTTTCTCAATACATACTTCCCTCATGAGAGTGATGCCCCTCCTTTGGACTTTGATGAATATATGGTCTTTATCCTACTTTGGATATGAAGAAACCCGCTTCAAAGGAGAAAAAGCCGTCCGACACCGATATCAGCAGCACTTATGTCTTAACTCCTCTTTACCCTCCGTCTAAGGATGAGATTGCGAGATCTATGATCGGATCCTCTTCAAGGTCTGCTGAGCCTGAGTGTTATTTTCCCCTAAAGGAAAAGGTGTTCGACCCCGGTATTGCACTTTTCAAGCCATCTCAGTATCCATCTGATGAAATAAAAGGAAAAATCTTTGGAACTTATGAAGATATGCTTGCACCTCATCAACGTTGCTTCCACCGTACTCAACAACGGCTTAAGGGAACCTTTCCTACTCTTCTTTGGCTTGCCTTGTTCGCCTTAAGCTTGTGCTATTTGATGGACGAAAACCATGTCTTTGATCCCGGTGGATTTGTTTCAAGCTTCTTCCTATGCTAATCAAGGTCGAGTCAGGCTCACGACTCGGTTATCAAAAACAAGCGCTTCTCGGGAGGCAACCCGCAGTATCTATCTTTTTTCTCTTGTTTTTATAATAAGTGTAGGGGGAGACCCTAGTATGTTGTTTGTTGTCTTCTTTCTAATCATTACAGGGATTCGAGCTTTCAAAGATCCATTCTTGATGACTTTTGACGACCCGTGATTCCGTGTACCCGTCCTCCCGGTTCTATCCTAAACTCTTTTGATTCTCTATTTTATATTTTCTAATATTAAAATAGGAATCTCGTTAGTTGTCTTTTCCTTAGCAAGATTTAATCAAAGTGCTCAATGTCCTAAGTGTAGGGGAGTTTACTCCCACATGCTTAAACATTGAGGACAATGTTTATATCAAGTGTAGGGGGACTTCTATCGAAGTTAAGTGGCCTTTTCCTTGTATTTGTCCTCATTTTAACTGGAAAATCATTTTTTCGACATTTTTCAAAATTTTTGATCTATTTTGGCATAGTAGTTTTACCTTTGTATAGTTGTTTTCTTTCTTTAATAGAATAAATTTTAATAAAGTGGTTTTAATTTTTCAACGTTGTGAATCCTTTGACTCAACCCGAGTTTACTTATCTAAGTTTACTCTAGCTAGTATCCTTAACGTGTTTAAGTCAAGTTTTGCTAGGCTTTTATATAGGGAGCTTTAAAACGCGAAAGTCTTAACTCTCACGGGTTAAGAACAAGAACTTTTCACAAGTTCCTATAATTGATCCTAGAGAGTCGTTTATCAAGGGAACTTTAAAATGCGATTTCTAAACTTGAAAAAGTCTAAGAATTTGCAAGATCCTATAGATGACTCGAAAACCCAAAACTTTGATTTAATAGGCTAAGCATCCACGAGTCTCATTCCTTGATATTTTAAATTATGGAGAACGAGAAATGATAGAGTCAATTATAAGTTTGGTATTCTTTCGTGAATTTATGTGAGTTGATTATAAGCCTATTCTCCCATCGCTTGTTAATAATTTATCTGCAATAAGTAAGGTCGTACGATTTGAAAAGTTACTTAGCTTCTAGCCCAAGATCGTTTAAAAGTTGCTCGGTATTAATTAGAGTTCATAGCCAAGGCATAACTTATTGAAGCGGGATGCGAAGATTGGCGAGTCCGAAAAGGCCCTAACAAGGCATGAGGGCTACATTTTGTTGCTAAAGATCCAAAAGTGATGTGAAGAATCATTTATTGAAAATCAATATGAAGGATCTAGACACACGAAGAAAAGCAAAAACTCCCCAAAAGATCATAGAGAAGTCTATCCAAAAAGGCCCTAACAAGGTATGAGGATAAATAGATCCAAGTCCTAAAAGGAGACGGATCGTTGTATATCAAAGTCCAAAATAAAGATTGGAGAAAAATAAAGAAGTCGTGGTCCAAAGATGAAGAATCTCTCAAAACTTCAAGTGAAGAAATTCCTATTATGAAGAGAAGACCATTATTTCATGAACGTCTCTCAAGATTTGAAGTATGAAGTCGCTGCCAAATATCGGTCCGAGAAAGGTCTCAAATCGTGAAGCGAGTTATGCCAAGATATGAACTTTATGAGGTCCCGAGAAGCAGTTTTAAAAGATTTTGTCCTTTAGCAAACTATTGATTAAATCGTCCCACTTTATTTTCAGCCTTAATAACTATCGAAATAAGTCAACAATGCATCCTCGTGATCATTCAATACAATAATAAAATATAAGAGATACACCTTGGAATAAGGGAGTCTAAGTAAATAATTGGCCCACATGAGTTCATGTTAGTTTGCTAACTTATAATAACAATGATCTCGTTTTTAAGCTTGGTATGGGGAACGTGAAACTTGAGGATGATAATCATTCATGACATTCCAAAACCCTAAGGTAAGTCTTTGATTTCTTTACTTGTTTTGTTATTTTCTATCTCTTTAATAAAGGCCAATGTGGTTTGATTGTGATGAAAAATGTAAAACTTGCTTTGTAACTAATGCATTGGATGAGGACATTGCAATGGTCAAGTGTAGGGGATTTGATAGGTGTGAAAACACCCATCCTTTTACCATTTAACTATAATAATATCCAAGCCAAAACGTGTATTTTATGTCGTAAATGTCGGAATTATGCGTGGTTTGTGTTTTTGTTGTGATTTAGGATCAAAATGTGAAAATAGAGGAAAACACGGGCTTTCACGGGCTTTTATCGAAGAAAAAGACAAAAGACGAAGTCGAAAGATCAAGAGTGCTAAAAGAACGGAAGTCCAAGGCTAATTCTGAAGATTTATCGAAGAAAAAGTCTGAAGGCGGAAGTTTAACAAAAGCCGAAGAACTCAAGTCTAAATTAATGAAGAAATTACAAGACGAGTTTATTAATCCCGAGACAAAGTCAAAAAAGTCGAAGAAATTAGAAGATGAGAAGTCGAGAAAGAAAGAAGAATGAACCAACACATGCTTAGTTTTCCTAATCACTATAAATAGACTCCTAATGTGTCATTAGGAGTTGTTAGCTAATTTGACACATTAGTCTTTCCAATTTATTTTCATGTCATTTTAATTACTTGTCAATTTACATTCCTTGTCTTGCACCTTAATTCCTTAATTCCAAGTAAGTTTAATCTTTACTTTTGTTGTTTAATCTTTTCTTTAATCAAGTTTTATATTAATCTCTCCTTCTACCTTTCTTATTCTTGTTAATCTTTATGCTTATTATCTTATTGCCATGCTTATTTGATTAATGGTTATGTTTTTATGTGTTTGATTATGTTAGCTTATCGATTTGATAGCTTATTGTGTGTTTGATTTGATTTTAGTTAAGTTTTTATTAGTTTGTTTTATTAAAAGTTGATTTTTAATTTTTAATTTTATTATAGTTTTTCAAGTTTTTGATTTGTGGTTGAATTAGTTTTTCTTAAAAGTGTTTTAGATTAAGTTTTGGTAGATTGCTTATTTGATTTTAGCTTATTCGTGGCTTATTTCCTTGAATTTTGATGTTACTGTTTATTGTTCCTGTTCTTTATTATCTTCGGAAAAGGGTTTAGTTTTTCTGAAAACATTCATTTTCCATCTTTTCGGAAAAGGGTTTTAAACTCTAAAATTATCATTTCTCTGAAAATAGTCTTTTTCCGAAATAGCCATTTTCTCTGAATTTACTCTTTTCTGAAATTGCTATTTTTCTGAAAAGTCCCTTTTTCCGAAGATACTTCTTTTCCGAAATTTTACTTTTTCTGAAAAGTCCTTTTTTCCGAAGATTCAATTTTTACGAAATAGGCATTTTTCCGAAATAGCCATTTTTCCGAATTATCCTTTTTTCTGAAATTGTTGTTTTTCCGAAGATTTCCCTGAAATCATTTATTCCGAAAAAGTTATTATTCCGAAAAGCTAGTTATTCCGAAAAAGTTCCTTTTTCTGAAAAGATCATTTTTCTGAAAAGATCATTTTTCCGAAAATGTTACTTTCTCTGAAAAAACTATTATTCCGAAATACTTTTTTTCCGACAATATGCTTATTCCGAAGAAATGAATTCTCTGAAATGCACTGTAGCTTTTCCGAAATAGTTATTGTCTGCTTAATTGTTTTAAATTTCTTGTCTTAGTTTTAGTCTTAAGATTTCAAGTTTTCTAATTTTTATTTTTAGAGAAAAAGTGACAGTTTTTCTCATTTTACTTTTAGCCTATTTTAATTACGTTTGCATTTTTATTTACTTGTCAAATTTACTTTTCGTCAAGTTTTAATTACCCGTCATTTAATTTCTAGTCATTTACTTTTAAAATGTTTTAACATTGCACCATTTACATTTTAATTAGTTTTAGATTTAAATTACCGTCATTTACATTAAATTCTTGCATTTTAATTATACTACAACGACAAATATTTTTCTTAACAAAAAACAATTGAGTCACACTTTTAACCGGAAATTAATTCGATTAGACCACTTCAACGAATTTAATTTTTATACTGAGCAAAAGTCTCGTATTAAATGACTAAAAATCAAATTAGACAAACTGTGTCGGGCTCTGAGACAACCTTGCATAAAAGTGTTTAAAAAGAACAAATATAAGACGGTGAATTGCAAACAATTATGAATTAACAATCATGTAAAATCTCACAAACACAAACAACTTTATTAGAATTTTTATTATTATCCAACAAGTAAAATTATTTAGCTACCGTTAATTATTTGTACATTATCCGATGAGAATACATAATTAAAAATTTTAGAAAAAAACTCGTGCGTGCACGGGTATTATAACTAGTACCTTTTAATAACCAAATAAGAAATTTTAGTATAAACATATTTGTATCAAACCGGATTTTAAAACTCGTTGTATTATTATCTGTTTTTCAGTTTGAGCTCTTTTTTATTGATACCGGTGCTTCATTCACATGTATTTACATAGCATAGGCTGGACCGCTGGAGGTTCTTTTTATACATTTGATAAAGCTGAAATCAGCCTCGATATTTTAGATAGGAGCATGGTTGTTTACGTCTCAACCTCCTTCATACACCGTTTTAAATAGTATTGTTGTCTATTTTTTCTTTACTTTTATCATATAGGCAACAATAAAATAGATTCTAATCAAAGGCTAAGCCACAATTTCCATTAGAAAGCTCGAATACTATGAGATAATGAAAATGTTTAAAATCTTTTTTCGACTGAATGGTCGAATTAATAAATCTATTTGCACGCAAAAATGAACTTGCACAAAAGATGTTAAACTAACTTGTTAGTATACATACTAATTGGTTCAAGATTTTTTAATACTCCGTATATAACAGCATATACATATTTATAAAGAAAATACTCCGTTAAATTTTAAATCTTCCTAAACTTTAAGAAAGTTTGAAGTAAAAAGTTTATTTGAGAACGGAAAATAAGTTTATTACACTTGCATTATATTATTGTTGCTGCCCACATGACACAAGCACCAATAAAAATAATATTTTATAATATTATTAGTTTTAAGGCCCGCTCGATGAGCGGCTAGCTCCAAGGTTATTTTTAAAGATACAAAATTAAGTGGTACGTCAAACTATTAAGATGTTTGATAAAATAACGTCAAAAACATACATTTAAAAAATTCAATGCCATAAGAAAGCACATACATACTTGATTGTTGAGAAAAGGAGAATAACAAATAGCAACCTTACTAATATAGAATAACGTAAAACACAAAATAATACTAAATTTTAACTTAAAAAAAAATATACTACGTATAACTTTCCCTCTACTATCTTTCTTCGAAGACTCGTAACTCACAAAAAATTGTTTCTTTCTGTTAACATAATACTTAAACTTAAGGCCGTAATCAAGCCAAGCTTTTATCAAGCAACTCGAGCTTGAGCTTGGTTCGATCAAACCAAGCTTTTATCAAGCTCAAGCCCAAAAAATAGCTAGAAACATATATCAAGCTCAAGCTCAAGCTTTTGATAGCTCGGCTCGAACTCTTATTAAGTTTTTTCAAGCTTTATTAAAATGTGTTTTTATGATGAATTCATATAAGCAACTTATAGATAATTTAAGTATTAACTTAATTATAAGGGCTTATTTCATAAATAAATAATATATTTTAGAAAGATTTTTAACTTTGATTAAATTTATAATTTAGCTCATCCTATTTTAAATAAATTTTTATAAATTTATTACATTTACTTGGTACTTGGTGAAATATAATACGTGTAAATATTTTGTATACTATTTTTAATACGATGGTGTCGTAATTGCGTTATCAATCACATCACGCAATGGTCTTTGGGACTTTAATCGCGTTGAACCGCAAAACGTATTTTGAAACCAAGATTGTACGACTATTTATTTTTGGTTTTATTAATGCTAAATGAATCGAATTTGGTTTTAAGTTATGTTTTTTGTTTGTTTTACTTTACACATATGTTTTTATTGATGAGCTTTAATATTAAAAAAAAATTAATTTTATACACATTCAAGCTTTTCAAGCCAAGCTCAAGCTTTGATCAAGTCTTATCAAGCCAAATTCAAGCATATATTGTTAAGGCTTGACAAACTATCAAGCCAAGCTCAAGCCTACAATTATTTTATCAAGCCAAGCTCAAGCCCTATAAGGCTTAAGCTCGACTTGACTCGATTGCACCCCTACTTAAACTTAAAGGACAAACATAATATTATTTCCATCTCTTAAGGCGTCTTAACTTTTAGAAACAGAGATCCTCGCTGGAAGAAATATAAGAAACTATTTCCACCTTTACATGTTGATATTAAGATTATCGTTTTTCAGATTAACTTCAAATACTATCGCCACTTTTTAAGGTGCCTTAGATTCAAAACTGAGATCCTTGCTGGATAACTTTATGGTGCCACAGTGATCTCAAATGCAACAACCTTCTAAATCTTTTTTGGTCACACACTTATAATTATCGCATCAATGTTGTTTTTAAAATCACAATCTATGCATAAGTTAGTTATTGTATAAAAACGACAAGATAGTGTTTATGACCTGCCCTTCTGTTCTATACTACATAAATGACAAGTTACAGCCCGACCCATTTTTGCCCGTTTCCCAATTTAACACATCTACATGTAGAATTTCAAACACGGAAATAACTTTAAGCATGATAATAAAGATAAGCAGCATAGAAGAGCAACAAAAGTGGCAATATAGAACATTTTTCGAGCTTTCTGATAGTTAGTAGTACCTAGCCAAACCAAAAGCTTGAAAGAGCGTTTAGACTACTTATACCCCTCACTGGGAATAAGGGACATGATGCTCAATAATTCAATTAGAACAAAGGTTGCCAATAGCTGCGAGACTTGGCCTAAAAACATGTTAACAAACGGGGCAACATTTGGATCTAAGTCACCTAAATCTTTTGCAAATCTATTAATGATATATCCAAGTGGATTGGTATGGAAAAAGACCACAACCGCCCTTACTATGGAGTCAAGCATATAATTGTGCAACCTTTTAGCTGCATAAAGAATTATCATGGCCAACCAATAAGAATTTCCCAAAGTCACCAAAATCTGGAAACCAATAAGTAAATAGTTTATATTCATTAATGGGAACGTCAAGTAGCATTTATTCATTAACAATAATTCTAATATAATCTTTTGCAAGCCTGAATCCGATCATTTTGCCAAACACAATGTATACAAAAGTCAGCAGTTTTAAGACGAATTATGTCAAAAGTAATACATCATACTACAACCACTCGATTTAGAGGAAGTTTGCAATAGGCAGCAAGTGGACCAGTTTGCAATTTAGAAAACCACACATTCGTTAACATATCAAACTTTGTAGATTGGTATAGTTTTAAAGGTTCTCACATTCGTTATTCGTTATTCATTCCTAATGCCTTCACCGCATTGGCACACTCATCAGCAACCTTGGGAAGAAGATGCACGTGTATTTTATAAGTCACAACCGACAAAGTCAATATATGCATATCCCATAGCTGAAACACCATACATCATCCACAATTAGTCACTGTCATAATTGAACTCGCCTTTAATTTCATATATGTCGTTAAAAATTCAGTTTTGTATCAAATAGTTAGAGACATGATATATTTTTATTCAAATATCAAAAAATGTTTATAAAATCCAAACATAATGTGGATTGTCGCATGTCCGCTAGCCTGATAAACTCGTTTTACTATTATAACCGAGAAAACTACAATGTAATGGATGTAACCTGTGCCACACCATGCACATAACCTATGTGGCTCCGCCCTGGCTAGCAATAGTGTTTAAATTAGCATGCTATTTACTAATTTTGTGAGTTATGTTCTAGAAAAAAAGAGTTCAGTTAAATCTTCAAGTTGTGGCACAAGCCCGTACCTTTCAGTTATCTACAATATGAGAAGGGTAAATAAGCCTAGTTTAAAAAAAGAAATTACCGCATATTAAAATCTATGCAACCAAGTAATATGTGTATTTTTATAAACACATTGTGGCTTCTGATTTGGATGATTGCTTTTACATAGTTTAAAAAAAATGATCATGAAAAAAAGATTTAATTATTTACGAAATTCTTCTATCAAATTTAAGTGAGTCCAATTTTCATTACACAAAGCTTATCTAGATTTTTTGTAAAATTATCTTTTGTGTCAGTTCATATCATCATTTTCAAACACTCGGATCACATATTCAACAATATAGGCGCATTCAAACAATATTTTCTACTCCCATTTGATTAACTATCTTATCTATATTTTCTACTCCCATTTGATTAACTATCTTATCTGATTATTACATAACATGATTACCTTTAAAATGAACCTCCAACACCCCATAAGTGGTATAATAAGCATAAAGAAAAAATGACATGCTTAATATTATGTTGCACCTTTTTATAGTTACCTGGTTTGTATGCTCAGCGGTTTCATCTTTCATTTGCTTTGTAGGATAGGGATAGGAAATTTATTCTGAACAACCCATTGTTCTTTGAGAACCAGTAATGGTGTATGAGTGGGAAGTGACCTCTAGGTAAAGGTTTCGATCCAAACAACACATAATCTAATTATAAGCAGATTTTTTTGTATGGAATCCTAAACAACCCAGATTTTAAAAATGCACAACTTTCAGTTCCCTGATCATAAAAACTAGCAGGGTACCCGTGCGATGCGGCGGTGGGTACCTGTGACTAAATTTTTAGACGCAATAATTTGTTTTTCTTGGTTACAACTTCTGAATCAAAAGTTTTTATTGAAAAACATGTCCTAAAATCGTAATTTCAATCGAGTGATGTTATTACTTTTGGCATTATAGTAGGGTACCTGCGCATTGCGACAACGGATACCATGTAATCAAATCTCTTTTCGGAAAATATTTTCAATCAAATGTTTTAAGTGATAATAGTTTTGCACATGGCGAGAATTTTAAGAAATAACTTTATTATAATTCTATATACATGTGCATCAAGACGATATCGAAACGGGTTAGTAGTATTACGAGGTTGTATTGAATGACGGTGAAATGCACTTGTTAATAAGTAGATGTTACGTAATATTCATCACATTATATAACATGCAAATATTTACGTACTTAATATTTTACATGTTTTTATACTTTGTAAATTATTTGAAAATGTGTATTGACGTGGACAATTCTTTTCAATTTAATTATTTAGCAAAATGATTACAATTTCACTAAGCTTTTACTAATATACATATACAAATGATAGATAATTTTACTAAGCGTTACATATACAAATATATAATATGTATTATATATAAATATGCTTTTATTTGTTGTACAATAAGAATATATGATTGTACTTTTAAATAATTGAGTGTATTAATTATATATTAATTAATGTTATATTGTTTTTATTTTAAAGTATGTATTAACTATTATGTATTAATTTAAACATTTATTATTATGTATTAATTAGTATTAATATAAACATTAAATTTGAAAACTTAAGTATTACTATTTTGATTTTTAAGCTTGTTTTAGTTGTACATAATGTATTAAAACATGTAAGTTGAATTTTTAAGTTTTTCTTTATAAAAGCCATTATGCTTTATATATAGTTATGATTTGATTATGATTATGATTATGTGTGTTTTATTTGTTTGTAAAATAAGTATCATAATATGTAATTTTTATTTTAAGAGTATTTTAAAAATAAATTAATTATGGTGTTTAATATTTTAATTAATGTATATTGTAACATATAATTTATTACAATAAATTTATGGGTGAATTTAATAATTGTACCATAAACTATGTTATACTTAAAGTTTAAAAAAATGATGTTTAATTAACTTGTACATTAAGCTTTTATATTTGTACTACTTAAACATTAAATAAGAGAGAGATACCAATCTCTTTTATAAAGGAGTTAGATTAACACACTGAGCATATAAATTGATGTTTCTAAAATTACCACCTACACGAATTGGCGCTAAAAAAAGAACTTGCAGCTCTAAAGAGAAACCATTTTATTTAAAATTACCTAAAGCTAACAATTACATCACCATTTAATTGACTTAACAACTAAATTCTACATTTAAATTCAACCTCCAAACTGAGAAATTGCATCCATTAGATGACGAATTTGTTTGATACATGAATTGAATCCTAATTTCAAGAACACATAAGATATCAAAACCCCAAAACTTAATGAAATTATAAAACCAAAAAACAAATAAAAATCAAAAGATAAACATTACCAAAATCAAACAACCTTGATCTTTTTTATTTCTTCATCATCAATTGTTTAATTTTGGCCTTTTGGGAGTTTTCTTGTCCCTGGTTTGCCATAAGTTTGAGGGCTAATTTGTTAGGAATCAAAGTATTTGATTTTTGGTGGATTTGATAATGTTGTGATTTTGAGATTTTTGATTAGGTTTTTTTGAGTGAGAATCTGTTGGAGGCGTTTTTTCGTTGACAGTTAATGCTGAAAGTTCAGAATTAATATTAGTCGTTGATTATCTTAATACCTTATAAAAAATTTAGACCATTTTCTAAATTTAGTAGTCTTAAAATTTTAAGACTAAAACATTTCTTCTTTTGGAAAGTTTATGCATACAATGTTTAAAAGTCATTCAAAATCCTGGGAGTTATGCATACACATTTAAGAAAATTAAATATTATATATCATAATTTAAAAGTGTTTATTATGTAGTAAATGTATACGTTTTTTCTAATGTTGGGTCAATAACAACCCTTAAAAATTAAATTTCTTTAAAACCATGGTTGTAACCGTCCTCCCTTATTGTAACAGCCCATATCAACCAAACTTATAAAAGCCTATTGCGCAACCTTTTTAAAGCATGCACAAGACGGTTTTGGCTGTTGTTTTTGGTTTCAAACCCCTCGAACATACAACTCAACCCTTTGCTGCATTCTGAAATTACTACAACTTGATAGGTGTGTAAACACCCATCTTTTTTACCACTTAATTACAATAATAACCGGACCCAAACGTGTATTTTATGTCTTTTATGTCGGAATTATGCGTGGTTTGTGTTTTTGTTGTGATTTAGGACGAAATTGTGAAAAGTGGAGAAAACACGGATATTCACGGGCATTTACGGACTTTTATTGAAGAAAAAGATGAAAGACGAAGTCAAGAAGTCAAGAGTGCAAAAAGAACGGAAGTTCAAGACCAATTCTGAAGAATTATCGAAGAAAAAGTCAAAAGACGGAAGTTTATCAAAAGCCGAAGAATTCAAGTCTATTTTATTGAAGAATTTAAAGACGAGTTCAAGGAAATCCCGAAGCCAAAAGTCCTTAAAGTCCAAGTTTAAAGAAGATTAGAAGAAAAGGACTAAGCATGCAATTAATGAATAATTAAAGAAGGAGGGACTTAAGCTTGTAATTAAGAGAAAAGGAAAGAGGGGAGGAAGCTTCCTTAATCCTCCCCTATAAATAGTCATTAGTTGTTAATGATTTTCCTTGTTGGCTAAGTGTGACAATTAGCTTCCACTTTTAATTACCTTGTCATTTAAATACTTGTCAATTTAATTACCTTGTCTTGCACCTTAAATTCATTTAATTTCAAGTAAGTTTCCATTTAATTCTTGTCAATCTTTACTTTATCTTGTTAATCTCTCATCTACCTTTCTAAATCTTTGATTTTTATGTCTATGTTTGTGTTCATGTTCATGCTTTTATTTTGATCAAGTGGGTTTTTGATTATTGTGGTTGAAGTTGTTAGATTTCTTGATTTAAATTGTTTGTTTATGATTGTTTGTTGATTCGTTATTAATTTGGTTAAATCGTTTGATTGATTTTGGTTAATCTGTGTTAGAATAGTTGTTATTTTGATCCCTTGTTCTTCGGGGAGTTGGTTTCTGTATCTTGTGATTCCCAGGAAACTTCCGAATCAAGAGAAGAGAAAGGTTTCATTCGGAACTCCAAAGTTCCGAACCAAGGGGCTTCATCCGGAACTTAAAAGTTCCAGATCAACACTTCAGAACCAAAGTTCCGGATCAGCAAGAAAGTTCCAAACC
This sequence comes from Glebionis coronaria, assembly GCA_025667525.1. Lineage (NCBI taxonomy): Eukaryota > Viridiplantae > Streptophyta > Magnoliopsida > Asterales > Asteraceae > Glebionis > Glebionis coronaria. The sequence goes on along the minus strand of CM046880.1, from coordinate 295,531,451 downwards.
AAGGGCTTCATTCGGAAGTCTCAAACTTCCGGATCAAGGGCAAACTTCCGAGTCAAGCTTCATCCGGAAGAGTTCCGGATCAGCAAAACTTCCGAGTTAGCATTGTTCATTCGGAACTCAAAAAGTTCCGGATCAATAAACTTCATTCGGAACTCAAAAAGTTCCGGATCAAGAAGATTTATTTCGGAACTCAAAAGTTCCGAATCAAGAGTGTTCATTCGGAAGTCTTCCGAGTCAAGGAGTTCAGGATCAAGATAGGTTCATTCGGAACTCAAAAAGTTCCGGATCAACTCAGAACTTCCGAATCAAGGTTTCTTTCAGTTTTATTTTAGTATCTGTTCTCTAATTTCAGTCTTTTATTTTCAAGCTTTATTTTTCCCGCCTTTATTTAAATTGCACTTTAAGATTATTTAATTACACTTTAAGCATGAAGTTGCCTGGTGCCACAATGGATGTACTTCGCCTACAACTCTTCCCATATACTTTATCGCATCATGCCGAGAAATGGTTTGATCGTCTCCCGAAGAATTCTATTCACACTTGGGATGACATGACTCAACGCTTTTTGTCGCGCTACTTTCCACCATCCATGGTCACGAGCCTTCGCAATCAGATCAGCGGTTTCATGCAAGACCCCGATGAATCTCTTTTTGATGCTTGGGAGCGATATAATGTCTTGATCGATAGATGTCCAAACCACAACATGCTTCCCGTCACCTTAATCGATACTTTCTACAACGGATTGACTTTTCGAGATCGTGATACGATTAATGCAGCCGCCGGTGGCACATTCATGAAAAGGAGACCCGAGGAGTGTAGAGAGCTTATTGAGAACATGACTACTCACCACAAAAACTGGGATTCCTCTGCTTCTTCAAGGAACAACCCGAGAGTTAATGTTTCTTCCACCTCAGCAAACCCTGAGATGACCGAACTCACTCGCATGATGACCGAAATGAGCAAAAGTATTACGCTTCTCGCTTCAAACCAACAACAACAACAAGTTAAAGCGGTTGCTAATCCTTGTGAAACATGCGGCGGTCCTCACTCATACACCGATTGTCCTTCGACACAAGGAAATTCGGAAAATGTGTATACAGCTTACGGTAATTATTCACCGGAAAATTACCAAGCTAGACAACAAGGGGATAGAAATCTGCTGAGTTACCGTTCCAACAATTACCTTTCACCCGGTTTTTCTTCTCAAAACCAAAACCCCGCCAACAACTATAATAGAAGCAACCAAATCCCACCAAGAGCTTCTAACCCTTATCAACCACCCACCCAACAAACCCCACCCATTAATCCCGATGTTGACGCCATCATGAGAACTCAAGGTGAGCAAATCAAGAATCTACAGAGCCAAATAATCAATTTGAAAGGAGATATCATGAAGCAAGGTAATGACATTAGAACCGAGGTTCGTGATAATATTCAATCCTCCTTCAGCACTCAAACGACTGAATTAAAGAATCTGTTGGCTAGTTTCTTGCCCGCCACTCAACCTTCTACTTCAAGTTCTCTACCTTCAAACACCTTCACCAATCCGCGAGCCAATGTGAGTGCTATTACTACCCGTAGTGGAGTCACCATCGTAGGACCACCAATCCCACCCCCATCATCTACACCTCCTCCACCACCATGTGTCCCTACTCCTCCTACACCTAGTATTAGTGCACCATTACCGTCTCCGCCTCGTCATGACGATGTATCTCGGAAGGACCCTTCAACATCTCAACCTTTACCGACTACACCTTCACCTTCCACCTATAAACCCAGAATCCCATACCCTTCTCGCATAGGCAAGACCAACGATCTAACAAAGGAGGACTCTCAAGTGACAAAATATATCAATATGATTTCTCAAATGGGCTTCAGCATTAGTTTCCTTGAAGCACTTGTCCACATGCCCAAATTTGTTAAAGCATTTAAGGAATTGCTTAACAAGAAGGAGAAGCTGATTGAACTCGCCAACACACGCTTAAATGAAAACTGCTCTGTCGTTATTCTTAAAGAACTTCCGGAAAAGCTTGGAGATCCCGGTCGTTTTGTGTTGCCTTGCGTGTTCAACAAACTGAAGAATTTACTGCCCTTGATGATCTCGGGGCTAGTATTAATTTGATGCCACTGAGTGTTTGGAAAACACTATCATTGCCCGACCTCACTCCAACAAAGATGACTCTTGAACTTGCAAATCGCACTCTCGCTTACCCTGTTGGTATAGCCGAAGACGTGTTCATTAAAGTTGGCGCATTTACTTTCCCGATCGACTTTGTCGTAGTTGATTATGAAATGGACCCTCGTATTCCTTTAATACTTGGTTGGCCATTCTTGAGAACCGGACGTGCTTTAGTGGATGTTGCCGAAGGTGAGTTAATCTTAAGAGTCGGGAATGCCTCACAAATTTTCAAAATGGGGAAGCTTACAGGCAAATATTATGGACAAGAATCAGTGAATATGATTAATGTGCTTGATGACTTTGTCGTCTACGACAATCCTCTATTCGACTCTTGCATTGATAATCCACTTTTTAATGATGATGTGGATGATTCTCTCCCTACTTTGGAAGCTTCTCCCATTTATGATTCTCCACCGGTCTTTGATGCTTATGATGATGATGATTCTAGCTCAGATTCGGATGATTTTAATGATTGTACTTCTGAGTATCCCGAGCTGCCCACATATGATGATTTTGATGAGGCTGATACTCTTTCGAGCGATTCTTCACATGATGAAGATCCTCCGCCATCACTCGATCCTACTTTGGACGATTACTCATTTGAGGAAGACTTCTCTGAATTTCTCAACACTTACTTCCCTCATGAGAGTGATGCTCCCCCTTATGACTTTGAAGATTATCGTCTTGATCCTACTTTGGATTTGAAGAACATTCTGTCAAAGGAGAAGAAACCAGTCGACACCGAAATCCGTTGCACATATGATTTGACACCTCTTTGTCCCCCTTCTGAGGACGAGGTTGTGCTTCTTTGCGGATCTTCTTCACACTCTGCTGAGCCTGAGTGCTATTTTCCCCTAAAGGAAAAGGTGTTCGACCCCGATATTGATATTCTGCAGCCATCTCAGTATCCACCTGATGAAATAAAAGGAAAAATCTTTGGAAAATTTGAAGACATGCTTGCACCATTTCACCCTTGCTTCCACCATGCGCCATCGCTGCTTAAGGGAACCTTGCCTACTCTTCTTTGGCTTGCCTTGTTCGCCTTAAGCCTCTGCTATTTGATGGACGAAAACTATGTCTTTGATCCTGGTGGATATGTTTCATGATTCTTCCGTTGATGATCAAGGTCGAGTCAGGCTCACGACTCGGTTAACAAAAACCAAGCGCTTCTTGGGAGGCAACCCATGCATCTATCTTTTAGCTTTCTTTATCCTAAGTGTAGGGGGGACCCTTTGGTTTGCTATTCCCTCTCCACTCTTCTTAATCAGGGATTCGAGCTTCAATGATCCACTTTTGATGATTCTTGACGACCCGTGATTCCGTGTTCCATTATCCGGGTTCTATCCTAAACTCTTTTCGATTCACTATTTTATATTTTCTCAATATTAAAATAGGAATCTCTTTAGTTGTCTTTTCCTTAGCAAGATTTAAACAAAGTACACAATGTCCTAAGTGTAGGGGAGTTTACTCCCACATGCTTAAACATTAAGGACAATGTTTATCTTAAGTGTAGGGGGGACTTCTATCGAAGTTAAATGGTCTTTTCCTTGTATTTGTCCTCATTTTAACGGGAAAATCAATTTTTCGACATTTTTCAAAATTTTTGATCTATTTTGGCCTATTAGTTTTTATCTTTGTGTAGTTATTTTCTTGCCTTATTAGAATAAATGTTTAATAAAGTGGTTTTAATTTTCAAACGTTGTGAATCTTTTGACTCAACCCGAGTTTACTTATCTAAGTTACTCTAGCTAGTATCCTTAACGTGTTTAAGTCAAGTTTTGCTAGGCTATTATGTAGGGAGCTATAAAACGCGAAAGTCTTAACTCTCACGGGTTAAGAACAAGAACTTTTCGCAAGTTCCTATAATTGATCCTAGAGAGTCGTTTATCAAGGGAACTTTAAAACGCGAATTCTAAACTTGAAAAAGTCTAAGAATTTGCAAGATCCTATAGGCGACTCGAAAACCCAAAAATTTGATTTAATAGGCTAAGTATCCACGAGTCTCATTACTTGAGATTTTAAACTATGGAGAACAAGAAATGATAGAGCTAATTATAAGTTCAGTATTCTTTCGTGAATTTATGTGAGTTAATTATGAGCCTATTCTCCCATCGCTTGCTAATAATTTATCTGCTAATAAATAAGGTTGTACGATTTGAAAAGTTACTTAGCTTCTAGCCCAAGATCGTTTAAAAGTTGCTCGGTATGGATTAGAGTTCATAACCAAGGCATAACTTATGGAAGCGGGATGCGAAGATTGGCGAGTCCAAAAAGGCCCTAACAAGGCATGAGGGCTGTATTTTGTTGCTAAAGATCCAAAGTGATGTGAAGAATCATTTATCGAAAATCAATATGAAGGATCGAGACACACGACGAAAAGCAAATACTCCCCAAAAGTCATGGAGAAGTGTATCCGAAAAGACCTTAACAAGGTATGAGGATAAAAAGATCCAAGTCATAAAAGGAGGCGGATCGTTGTATATCAAAGTCCAAAATAAAGATTGGAGAAAAATGAAGAAGTCGTGGTCCAAGTATGAATCTCTCAAAACTTCAAGTGAAGAAATTCCATTATGAAGAGAAGACCATAATTTCATGAACGTCTCTCAAGGTTTGAAGTATGAAGTCGCTGCCAAATTTCGGTCCGAGAAAGGTCTCAAATCGCGAAGCGAGTTATGCCAAGATATGAACTTTATGAGGTCCCGAGAAGCAGTTTTAAAAGATTTTGTCCTTTAGCTAACTATTGATTAAATCGTTCACTTTATTTTCAGCCTAATAAACTATCGAAATAAGTCAAACAATGCATCCTCGTGATCATTCAAGACAACAATAAAATATAAGAGATACACCTAGGAATAAGGGAGTCTAAGTGAATAATTGACCCACATGAGTTCGTGTTAGTCTACTAACTTATAATAACAATGATCTCGTTTTTAAGCTTGGTTTGGAGAAAGTGAAAACTTGAGGATGATGATTATTCATAACATTTTAAAAACCCAAGGTATGCTTTTGATTTCTTTATTTTATATGTTTGTAATTTTCTATCTCTTTAATAAAGGCCACTATGGATTGATCATGATGGAAAGTGTAAACGTGCTTTGTAACTAATGCATTGCATGAGGACATTGCAATGGTCAAGTGTAGGGGATTTGATAGGTGTGTAAACACCCATCTTTTCTACCACTTAATTACAATAATAACCGGACCCAAACGTGTATTTTATGTCTTTTATGTCGGAATTATGCGTGGTTTGTGTTTTTGTTGTGATTTAGGACGAAATTGTGAAAAGTGGAGAAAACACGGATATTCACGGGCATTTACGGACTTTTATTGAAGAAAAAGATGAAAGACGAAGTCAAGAAGTCAAGAGTGCAAAAAGAACGGAAGTTCAAGACCAATTCTGAAGAATTATCGAAGAAAAAGTCAAAAGACGGAAGTTTATCAAAAGCCGAAGAATTCAAGTCTATTTTATTGAAGAATTTAAAGACGAGTTCAAGGAAATCCCGAAGCCAAAAGTCCTTAAAGTCCAAGTTTAAAGAAGATTAGAAGAAAAGGACTAAGCATGCAATTAATGAAGAATTAAAGAAGGAGGGACTTAAGCTTGTAATTAAGAGAAAAGGAAAGAGGGGAGGAAGCTTCCTTAATCCTCCCCTATAAATAGTCATTAGTTGTTAATCATTTTCCTTGTTGGTAAGTGTGACAATTAGTCTTCCACTTTTAATTACCTTGTCATTTAAATACTTGTCAATTTAATTACCTTGTCTTGCACCTTAAATTCATTTAATTTCAAGTAAGTTTCCATTTAATTCTTGTCAATCTTTACTTTATCTTGTTAATCTCTCATTTCTAAACCTTTGATTTTTATGTCTATGTTTGTGTTCATGTTCATGCTTTTATTTTGATCAAGTGGGTTTTTGATTATTGTGGTTGAAGTTGTTAATTTCTTGATTTAAATTGTTTGTTTATGATTGTTTGTTGATTCGTTATTAATTTGGTTAAATCGTTTGATTGATTTTGGTTAATCTGTGTTAGAATAGTTGTTATTTTGATCCCTTGTTCTTCGGGGAGTTGGTTTCTGTATCTTGTGATTCCCAGGAAACTTCCGAATCAAGAGAAGAGAAAGGTTTCATTCGGAACTCCAAAGTTCCGAACCAAGGGGCTTCATCCGGAACTTAAAAGTTCCGGATCAACACTTCAGAACCAAAGTTCCGGATCAGCAAGAAAGTTCCAAACCAAGGGCTTCATTCGGAAGTCTCAAACTTCCGGATCAAGGGCAAACTTCCGAGTCAAGCTTCATCCGGAAGAGTTCCGGATCAACAAAACTTCCGAGTCAGCATTGTTCATTCGGAACTCAAAAAGTTCCGGATCAATAAACTTCCTTCGGAACTCAAAAAGTTCCGGATCAAGAAGATTTATTTCGGAACTCAAAAGTTCCGAATCAAGAGTGTTCATTCGGAAGTCTTCCGAGTCAAGGAGTTCAGGATCAAGATAGGTTCATTCGGAATTCAAAAAGTTCCGGATCAACTCAAAACTTCCGAATCAAGGTTTCTTTCAGTTTTATTTTAGTATCTGTTCTCTAATTTCAGTCTTTTATTTTCAAGCTTTATTTTTCCCGCCTTTATTTTAATTGCACTTTAAGATTATTTGTCTTAGTTTTATTTTAGCCTTGCCTTTGTTTAAGATTTAGTTGCGTTTTAAGATTGCCCTAGTTAGTTTTAATTTTGCGTCATTTATTTTAGGGCCCTTTAATTTCAGTCACGTTTTAAATACTTGCACTTTATTTTAAGTAGACTTAGATTTAAATTAACGCACTTTTACTTTAAAAGTTTTGCACCTTTATTTAAAAACAACCAAAATATTCTTTTTCACCAAAAACAATAGAGTCATACTTTAAGCCGGAAATCAATTCGTTAAGATACCGAGAACAACAATTGAACCTAGCAAAATCTCTTCATTACATCTACATCTTCGTCACAACATATGTAGTCTGCTTATGTTTAAATTGTTTTTGTTGGTTATTTTGGCGGTGTTGCGCTGCTAATGTGTGTGACACATGTTTATATAGTTTAGCCTGTTAAATGTGCAGTGACTTTTTTTATCATATTTAATTCATTCGTTTGCCTCAAAATATAGTCATAGGTACCCGCCGCCGCATTGCACGGGTACCCGGCTAGTTTTATATTATCCATGTGTTATTTTTTTTAGATTTTTGTGGTAAGATGATTCTTTTCAAAACCATGTTTTATATAGGTAGTAGATAGATAGATAGTACTTGTACTATTCTTTTTTTAAATAGTTTTATTTGGTCAATAAAAAAAACTTCCTTCTACCTCTTCTAACTTCTTTTTCTTTCTTCTTTATTTGGATGTTCATAAATCTTCGTTAAATAACCGGATGTACCACTAAAACCAACGAAGCACATCCAACCTGTAATGGTTGCGGCTGATTGTGGATGTGGTGACGACGACATAACCAGCAAAGGTTGTGGCTGTGAAGAAGGTGGCAGCGGAGGCGGTTGTGATAGATGAAGAGAGGTTGTACATAAATCTTTCTATAAGAAGCTGCTAGGGATGTCTGAATGTTCAGACTTTCTATTTATGTAATAGTCCCAAATGCTTTATTATATAGTAAAGATAAAGATAAAGAATATTACAAGCAGCCGTCTAATTAACAAAGAGTAGAGATAAATAATTTTATGTTATAAAAGAAGTTACCAAATATAATACTTATTTGTTATACAGTCTTTTAGTTGGCTCCCACTAGTAACGCCACCAATAACCAGAAGGCAAGTCCTTTTGTCATGTAAAGGAGCAAAAGACTCGCTAGAAATCCATATTGCCTGAAGTTAAGTACCACACTACCATCTTACAACAACCGGCTAGATATTGTCAAATGAGATCAGGTACTAACTGTGCTATATATGATTACAGAACCTAAATTGACCCATTATAAGAAATGGGTCGAAATTACCAGCTCTTGAACTGCTAATATTTCTAAAGATTTTTAAAAGATCCAATGTGATTCAAGAGAATTGGAACTTACTGTTAGAATGTGTAAACCCGGTTCATGCATTATCATTCATCACAATATATAGGGGTGATTACATGAAACCCTAATGGACCCTAAACCCACAAACCGGGCCGAGTCATATTTATCCACTAACATGGTATCAAGAGCAGGTTAGGTCTTAGACCTAAACCTAATCACCTAAACCACTGCCTTCACATTTCTTATAACCCTAACATCTCCTGCCACCGATCCCTAAATCAAAACTTAAAAGAAAAAAAAAACGCTCACCGTTGCCGATCCTTTTATTTTTCTACCCTATGATCCATACATAATATTATTATGTGTACACATAATAACTCTTGTTGGTAAAGTGGGGAATGGAATACAAAGATTAATCATAAAATTGATGGTGGATATTTTTGCCGTCAGATCTATCTATTTTTTTCATCTTTTGTTTTGTTTGGGTTTTTTTAAATAATGTTTCGTCTAGTTTATGTTTACGTTACAGTTATTTTATAATATGTTGTTAGTCGATTTTTCGTGCAGCGTTATTACGGGTTATGTAAAGTCGATCGTTGGTACGGTTTTGTTATTCAGTCATCTTAAGCGATCGTTGGTACGTTTGTTGTTATCAGTCGACTTAAGACCGTTGGAAGTGCTTTGTTACCAGTCGACTAAAGTCATCCGTTTTTTTGAACGACGACTCTTTATATAAAAAAAACTAGCAAGGAGCTAGAAAACGATTACAATGAAAGTAAATAAGGATGTTGCATCCAATGGTCCCAACTGAAACTACACTTACATCTAGCACGACACCAAGAAAACAAACGGGTAACGATATCATCAAAAATAACACTCCTACGATGACAGTGATTTGTAAAAAGAAGCTGGTTACGAAAGCTCCAAATACTCCACCAAAACACTAAGAAAACTCCTTCACATATCTCTTTGATCTTGGACCCCAATTGAATAGAAGAGAACCAACCTATACAATCCGCATAAGAATCAACGGGGTACCACGGAATGTTCCACCACCGATGTTGATACAAAAGTTGGGTGATCCTTGCTAGACCCGAATTAGGCTTAATTCGGGTTGGCTGGACTCCGGATCCTGCACCAAGTGAAATATCTGTTTGGGATCCTGCACACTAAAACAGCACGCGTTAGGCTTACCGTGGGAATGTATCCCACGATTAGACTCCGGCATGAGAGTAAGTAATCGGTTAGGGTTATGGAATCGAATGAGTTAAGAGTATGGAGAATGTAATACATTTGTGGAACCCTTGGGGGTTCCTTATACAGGCAGTGCAACCCTAATGGGCTATCACTAATACTTCGGCCCCAAGGGAAGGATAAGTACCAGAAGTAGATTGATTGTTATCTTCTAATTATGGTGAGTGAATATCCTCTTCTTTGGGGTAAATCCTAATCATAGTAAGAGTATGATTCTGTCTAACCCTATACCGGCCATGCCGAGCCGTGGGTCGCACACGTGTGTGCGGTTACTGTTCATCTAAGACCATAAGCTTAAATGACATTAATCCCACCCATTAGTAATGGGCCAGATGCGGGTAGTACCCGTGGGCCGGGTTCATGACCCGGCTGGGGACTATATGTCATCATGTCCCTCCAGTCTAGTTGTTACAGCCGTAGGCGTAACCTCTAGATTATACAATGTCATGTTAGACCTGTTTGTTGTAATTACGGCCGCACTCCAAAATAAGCCGACCGGGACGACTTTAATGAATGCATTAATGGTAGTCAATAGTCAGACGCACGCATGCAAAAGTGCACCAGAAAGGCCCACCCTTGAGCCACGTAAAACTGCCAAGAAGTGACCCGTGGGTCCCTTCTGACGTTTCAGAAGTGTCAGAAATCCCATCCGTTGGATGGGCGTAGTGGCTTACACGTGGCGAACATCCACGCTACCTCGGAAATCGAGGCAACCCTATATAAGAGTTGGTGTGTGCTACTGTTACACACACAGTTTATATTTCATTCCGCCATTGTTATTCCCAAGCTGATTCCTTCATACCTTCGCTTCTTTCCCACGGACTTCCTCCACTGCAGGTTAGATCATCACGCCTCTCAAATCCTTTGTATAAACCATGGTGAAGGACAATCCTCTTATTACGGATGTTCTTAACGTGATGCCTGCGGAGAAATACATAGACTTTTTGTCTAAGTATTATATTCCTGAAAGCGTACATCCGACCTATCCAGGTGACGGTGAAGCGATTACAGATGCTCCGAAGGGAAAGATAGGCGTGTACACGCGCCTATTTGATTCGGCTAACTACCACATCCCCTTATCTAAGTTTGTGGTAGATCTGCTTCTATATTATGACTTCCACATAACCCAACTTCACTGCATAGGGGCATGTAAAATCAACCAGTTTGAGATTACCTGCCATACTTATGAGGTAACCCCGATCGTGAATCTATTTAGGGTTTTCTACTCCCCCAACTGGTGAATGGGTGGCTGTCGTTCAAGAAACGATCCGCGACCGCCCCCATGACATATAAGAAACCTTTAGATTCCCTTAAGAATTGGTACGACCATTATTTTTTCGTGGATGAGAAAGTATTCCCCACCTCATTTGTCCTCAAAACCAGAGCACCCAAAGACTATCCTCCCAAATCCAAAGACTATAGTAGTAAGGATTTGAAAATACTAGATACCCACCGTACAGAATTCCATAGGGGTCTGCCGGAGCATTTCCTCTGCTTAGTAGGGATCAGCCGCTATTACTATGGGAGGGAGGATAGATACCCGTGCTTTCTGACCAAACGTAGACATGGTAGGTCTTCCTATACTTTTAGATGTAAAAGTGTCTCATAGTACTTTGTGAATTTACTAATCCGTATGTACGCATATGTCCGCAGAGATGAAGCTACATGGATTATTGCGCCAAGGCGATCCAAGCAAAGTTCATGAAGGATTCCGACCACTGAGAGAAAATGAACTCCCCCTACTGGGAGCCACCGTAGACAAAACCATCCCGCTGGAAGAAACCACTGAGCATCGATCAGATGAGGGAGAGCCCGTGATTGAGAAGTCCCCTCTTGACTTCCATAATGAAGATGGTGAAGAACTGCTGCTGGAGGACGCCGTGCCGCACTAGGATGAAGAAGAAGAAGAAGAAGAATTCACCAACCCTGCTGACAATCGCGCCGGTGATGATGAAGAAACAACACAAACTTCTGGGTCCCCGTAGTCATCAAAGCCCAAATCTAGGAAACAGAAGACTACCAGGAAGGTAGCAAAAAACCCAGGGGATGGGGCGGGGGTACACAATGCTCCCCCTAAAGAAGCTAAGGAAGGACCATCCGTAGTTCCAGGAAGGGAGCAGCGCCTTTACGGCCCAGGTCAACCCTTCGCTGCGCGCGGATGAGCAAGTCTGGATGGCCACCCCTGTGAATGTCGTGGCTCCTACCATCACGGAACCCGTGACTGGCACTACGTAAGTACCCATTAATACTCCAAAGGATATAATCCATAAACAAAACTAATAAGTGTGAATAACATGGCGGACCCGTCGACAGTATCCTAAGAGAAGGAGGTGGAAAGGGAACCCTCACCCGTGACATCAATGAGACCTCCATCCCCTCCCGTAACTCATGCCGAGGAGCCACGTCCTGAGGGACCCGACACCAGTCTTCGCCTAGCCTGGAACTTGTCCAGCTAAACGAGGTTAGAGGCGGAGTCCGAGTGCACTGAATTCATTGAACGCATCACTCCTCCAGCGTTGGCGCAAGATTTGAATGAACTAGAGCACGAGACGCTGTTGGAGGAGTTTGTTGTATCCTCCGCACACCAGGTGACAGTTGGTGCGGCCCTAAGACGCCGTCTGATCAAAGCCTTGGCTAACGTGAGCCGTGCTGATAGAAAGATAGCTCGCCGCGAAGAACTGGTGGAAAAGCGCGATAAAACTATCACATCCCTGCAAGCAGCGTTGGTCGTGGCAGAGTTAACCGTTAAGGAGCAAGCCCATCACGCCAACGCTCGTGAGGAACGCATTGCCGAGCTGGAGGCCCTCTTAGCTGCGTCCAATGAGAAGGTATACTCTTACTTTAACACTTATTTGTTCACGTAAAAAATCCACATTGTCTTTGTAGTAACTCCAAGTATCATGTATAGGTATCCGCAGTCGAAGCCACCACTAAAGCCGTGACTGTACAAGCCTTCACTATTGCTCAGGAGCGCGACACGCTGATGGATGAACTTCCCCAGGCGCGGACTACCTTGGAAGAGCAAGCTGCGGTAGCTGAGGGTGAACTAAACAGGATGGCAACGGACTGCGCCGAAGTGCTGTGTCCTCCTTTGCTCACAGCCATAGCTGCGCGTAGATGGATGGTTGGCCAGGGGATGCGGCTTACCGATAGCAAGGTAACGGAGGCTCCTTACCTGTTGCAGGCTTTTGCTGACGTCGTATTGGACGGTATTGACCGTGGTAGGCCCTAGGGGCTGATCAAAGCTGCGGAGCTAATAAGCAAGAAAGAAGATATTACCCAACATGCCTACCACAACCCTCTAGCCGAAGACAAGATGACCGCATCAATGGCCGCCCTTGGAGAGATCCAGCACCCCTTCCTAGACGAGCTAGAGTCGCTGAAGGATGCTCCCAATGGGGTAATAATGTCCAAGCTCACCGCCGATCCCATCCAACTGACCCTGCCCACCTACGACTCTGTGTCGAAGGTGATGAAAGGTGAAAAGCTGCTGACCGAGGCGTTGGACACGAACATGATCAGGGTACAAGATGGAAAGAATGCTCACAGGAAGGTCCTCCGCACCTTGATTGAAGAAGAGAAGAAAGAGATAGGGGAGTTCCTACCTACTTTGTAATTTACATTGTAAACATTTGTACCATTTTATTCATCCGTGTATGTACACGACTAGAACTGATGTTATTGTGATAACTTGTTATACTTATTTAAGCAAGTTCGTGATGACCACAACTATTTTTGTGGTTTGAATTTGAAACTTGTGTATTTTTTTGTTTTTTAGATATCATATACCTGTGTTGCATGACATGTCACGTCTTACTCAAAAATACAATCAAGTCTATATTTTACTAGACGTGCGGCGTGCGTCTTTACCATGCAAAGCACTACGTGAGCGCAGCATATGGAAACTTATCACAACGTCTTGTGAGTAAGGTGTCTAGTAAGGATACATGATCCGCGTCACTGGGGTTGCATCCCTCTTATGCGACAAGTTGAATTATTAGGTTCACTTAATCCTCTTACCCCGGCTAGAGGCGCATAGTACATGTACGATATTGAATGAATGCATATGAATACGAGATAGCACATTATAGTAATAACAACTAAATCTATGCGATAATAATTTGTTCATAGAATCTAAAAATAAGACAATTTGCACAAGAACGAGTCGTGGAGCTAGCTAGGCACCACGAAATTTTATTAGAACGCTTACATTTTTTGTTTTGACAAGAATGGGAAATCCTAAAAACAAAGGGAACCTAGAAAGCATAAAAAACAAAACAAAGAGAACACATGGATCTTTATTGAAGTCAGATATAGCGAAGTGTCCATGCGGAAGTCGTAGCTTTTCAAAGATAGCACCTTTTAAGATTGCAGATATTCCATGTGCGTTCCAGGTCGCGGCCATCCATGTCACGCAACTTGTACGCGCCCCGTCAGAAGGCTTCCGTAACCTCATACGGTCCTTCCCACTTAGGGCCCAGATTTCCTGTATTCTCCGCTCGACTTGCTTCGTTGGCACGATAAACAAAATCTCCCGGTCGAAAACAAACACCTTTAACCTTGGCGTATAATAAGCCTTCATTCGTGCCTTGGACTTGGCCTCATTGATAGCCTCTATTTCTCTTTTTTCCTCCAACAAGTCCAGATTAATCCGGATTTGCTCGTCGTTTGTGACAACATTAACCTCCGCTGTGCGGATGGTCGGCATTCTGATTTCTGCTGGTATAACAGCTTCAGTGCCGTAGGCCAGTGCAAATGAAGTGTCCCCATTGGCTGTTTTAATCATAGTCCTATGTACCCATAGAACATGTGGTAGTTCATCTACCCATTTGGCACTTCGTTCATCCAAGCGTGCCTTGATTCCTTCTTCCAAGCTTCTATTTGCTCGTTCCACAAGACCATTTGTCTGCGGATGTTTAACAGATGTGAAGCGCCGCGTGATATTCAATGCTGCGCACCAGTCCTTGAATGGATTATCCGCGAACTGCTTCCCGTTGTCCGAGATGATTTCTCCTGGTAAGCCAAAATGGCACACGATGTTCTCCCAAACAAACTTTTTAACTTGTTTGCCTGTGATGGATTTAACTGCCTTAGCCTCTATCTAGCGTGTAAAGTAGTCCATTGCGACAATCAAGAACTTAACTCCCTCTGCAGCTACGGGGAAAGGTCCTGCAATGTCAATCCCCCACTTATAGAATGGCCATGGGGATGTAATGGGTGTCAGTTCCTGCTGCGGATGTCGTGGTACTGGTCTGTGCACTTGGCAATCACTGCATTTACGAATCATGTCGCGTGCATCCCTATGCATAGTAGGCCAATAATATCCTGTGCGTAGAGCTCGAGCTACTACAGATCGGGGACCCGCGTGCATGCCGCATAACCCTTCATGTATCTCACTGATCACATAAGTAGCCTGGCGTGGCCCAACACACCGCAACCACGGCTGTAAGAAAGAGCGCTTGTAAAGAATACTTTCTCGAAGATCGAAGTGTTGCGACTTCCTTCTGATACGCCGTGTCGCCTTTTCCTCGTCCAGAAGGGTTTCATTAGTCAAATAGTTGATGATCGGGGTCATCCATGTAGGTCCATCTTCCTCAACTATAGCTGCGAC
Organism: Glebionis coronaria; assembly: GCA_025667525.1. Taxonomy (NCBI): domain Eukaryota; kingdom Viridiplantae; phylum Streptophyta; class Magnoliopsida; order Asterales; family Asteraceae; genus Glebionis; species Glebionis coronaria. Next base: position 295,516,422 of record CM046880.1, on the reverse strand, counting down.
TTCCCCTTCCGTTATAGACTTTTCCTTTAGTATTTCTACCAAGACTTGCTTGGATAAGTGGGCGAAACTTGTAGACGCGATCTTGCTAAGAGCGTCCGCCTTCTTGTTTTCACCTCTTGGTACCTGTTTGATAGAAAACTTGCTGAAAGCAGCGATGAGTGACTTGACTTTCTCCAAGTATCGAACCATGTTATCCTCCTTGGCTACGTAACCCCCTAGAATGTGGTTCGCGACAAGCCGTGAGTCCACGTAGGCCTCAAGGCTGCGGACTCCCATTCTAGCGGCGATTTTTAAACCCGCAATCAATGCTTCATATTCTGCCTCATTATTGGTGGCTGTGAATTCAAAGCGCATGGCGTATGTAAACTCCATTCCTTCCGGATTTGTAAGAATGAGACCAGCTCCTGATCCATCTGTGCACGAGGATCCATCCGTAAATAAGACCCATGGTTTTGCTGCAGTTTCCTCTCGTTGTACGACCGGTCCATCCTCGTCCGGCTTCTCTATCAAGAAATCTGCCAAGATTTGGCCTTTAACAGTTGTCCTTGGTCTATAAGAGATGTTATGCTCTACCAACAGAATGCTCCACTTCTGTAGCCTACCGGCCACGTCTTGTCTGGAGATGACTTGTTTTATTGGTTGATCAGTAATAACCACAATTGGGTGCGCCTGAAAGTACCGGCGTAACCGTTTTATGGCAAACACTAATGCCAAAACCAATTTCTCCATAGAAGAATAATTCAACTCCGGCCCTTGCAGTGTTTTACTTATGAAGTAGACCGGAGTTTGGACTGTGTCCCTATCCGTCATGAGTACCGTACTTATTGCTCCATGTGTGGCCGACAGATACATGATGAGCTCCTCCTTAGGCCGGGGTGCCACTAGCATGGGAAGAGCTGCGAGGTGTTGCTTAAGCTGACCAAAAGCTTCCTCCGCTTCCTTTGTCCACCGGAAATCTCCCTTCTTGATGCACTTCTTGAGTGTTTTGAATAGGGGGAGTGACTTCTCCGTGGATTTGGACTTGGCCTCACGAGCGTTGGCTTGATGGGCTTGCTCCTTAACAGTTGACTCTGCCACGACCAACGCTGCTTGCAGGGATGTGATAGTTTTCTCGTGCTTGTCCACCAGTTCTTCGCGGTGAGCTATCTTTCTATCAGCATGGCTCACGTTAGCCAAGGCTTTGATCAGACGGCGTCTTAGGGCCGCACCAACTGTCACCTGGTGTGCGGAGGATACATCAAACTGCTCCAGCAGCGTCTCGTGCTCTAGTTCATCCAAATCTTGCGCCAGCGCTGGAGGAGTGATGTGTTCAATGAATTCAGTGCACTCGGACTCCGCCTCTAACCTCGTTAAGCTGGACAAGTTCTAGGCTAGGCGAAGACTGGTGTCGGGTCCCTCAGGACGTGGCTCCTCGGCATGAGTTACGGGAGGGGATGGAGGTCTCATTGATGTCACGGGTGAGGGTTCCCTTTCCACCTCCTTCTCTTGGGCTACTGTCGACGGGTCCGCCCTGTTATTCACACTTATTAGTTTTGTTTATGGATTATATCCTTTGGAGTATTAATGGGTACTTACGTAGTGCCAGTCACGGGTTCCGTGATGGTAGGAGCCACGACATTCACAGGGGTGGCCATCGAGACTTACTCATCAGCGCACAGCGAAGGGTCGACCTGGGCCGTAAAGGCGCTGCTCCCTTCCTGGAACTGCGGATGGTCCTTCCTTAGCTTCTTTGGGGGAGCATTGCGTACCCCCACCCCATCCCCTAGGTTTTTTGCTACCTTCCTGGTAGTCTTCCGTTTCCTAGATTTGGGCTATGATGACTGCGGGGACCCAGAAGCTTGTGTTGTTTCTTCATCATCACCGACGCGATTGTCAGCAGGGTTGGTGAATTCTTCATCTTCTTCTTCTTCTTCTTCTTCTTCTTCTTCATCCTGGTGCGGCACGACGTCCTCCAGCAGCAGTTCTTCACCATCTTCATTATGGAAGTCAAGAGGGGACTTCTCAATCACGGGCTCTCCCCCATCTGATCGCTGCTAAGTGGTTTTTTCCAGCGGGATGGTTTTGTCTATGGTGGCTCCCAGTAGGGGGAGTTCATTTTCTCTCAGTGGTCGGAATCCTTCAGGAACTTTGCTTGGATTGCCTTGGCGCAATAATCCATGTAGCTTCATCTCTGCGGACATATGCGTACATACAAATTAGTAAATTCATAAAGTACTATGAGACACTTTTACATCTAAAAGTATAGGAAGACCTACCCTGTCTACGTTGGGTCAGAAAGCACGGGTATCTATCCTCCCTCCCATAGTAATAGCGGCTGATCCCTACTAAGCAGAGGAAATGCTCCGGAAGACCCCTATGGAATTCTGTATGGTGGGTATCTAGTATTTTCAAATCCTTACTACTATAGTCCTTGGATTTGTGAGGATAGTCTTTGGGTGCTCTGGTTTTAAGGACAAATGGGGTGGGGAATACCTTCTCATCCACGAAAAAATAATGGTCGTACCAATTCTTAAGGGAATCTAAAGGTTTCTTATATGTCATGGGGGCGGTCGCGGATCGTTTCTTGAATGACAGCCACCCATTCACCAGTTGGGGGGAGTAGAAAACCCTAAATAGATTCACGGTCGGGGTTACCTCACAAGTATGGCAGGTAATCTCAAACTGGTTGATTTTACATGCCCCTATGCAGTGAAGTTAGGTTATGTGGAAGTCATAATATAGAAGCAGATCTACCAAAAACTTAGATAAGGGGATGCGGTAGTTAGCCGAATCAAATAGGCGCGTGTACACGCCTATCTTTCCCTTCGGAGCATCCATAATCGCTTCACCGTCACCTGGATAGGTCGGATGTACGCTTTCAGGAATATAATACTTAGACAAAAAGTCTATGTATTTCTCCGCAGGCATCACGTTAAGAACATCCGTAATAAGAGGATTGTCCTTCACCATGGTTTATACAAAGGATTTGAGAGGCGTGATGATCTAACCTGCAATGGAGGAAGTCCGTGGGAAAGAAGCGAAGGTATGAAGGAATGAGCTTGGGAATAACAATGGCGGAATGAAATATAAACTGTGTGTGTAACAGTAGCACACACCAACTCTTATATAGGGTTGGCTCGATTTCCGAGGTAGCGTGGATGTTCGCCATGTGTAAGCCACTACGCCCATCCAACGGATGGGATTTCTGACACTTCTGAAACGTCAGAAGGGACCCACGGGTCACTTCTTGGCAGTTTTACGTGGCTCAAGGGTGGACCTTTCTGGTGCACTTTTGCAGGCGTGCGTCTGACTATTGACTACCATTAATGCATTCATTAAAGTTGTCCCGGTCGGCTTATTTTGGAGTGCGGCCGTAATTACAACAGACAGGTCTAACATGACATTGTATAGTCTAGAGGTTACGCCTACGGCTGTAACAACTAGACTGGGGGGACATGATGACGTATAGTCCCCAGCCGGGTCATGAACCCGGCCCACGGGTACTACCCGCATACGGCCAATTACTGATGGGTGGGATTAATGTCATTTAAGCTTATGGGCTTAGATGAACAGTAACCGCACACACGTGTGCGGTCCACGACCCGACATGACCGGTATAGGGTTAGACAGAATCATACTCTTACTATGATTAGGATTTACCCCAAAGAAGAGGATATCCACTCACCATAATTAGAAGATAACAATCAATCTAATTCTGGTACTTATCCTTTCCTTGGGGCCGAAGTATCAGTGACAGCCCATTAGGGTTGTGTTGATACAAAAGTTGGGTGATCCTTGCTAGATCCGAATTAGGCTTAATTCGGGTTAGCTGGAATCCGGCACCTGCACCAAGTGAAATATCTGGTTGGGATCCTGCACACTAAAACAACACGCGTTAGGCTTACCGTGGGAATGTATCCCACGATTAGACTCTGACGTGAGAGTAAGTAATCAGTTAGGGTTATGGAATCGGATGAGTTGAGAGTATGGAGAATGTAATACCTTTGTGGAACCCTTGGGGGTTCCTTATATAGGCAGTGTAACTCTAATGGGCTGTCACTGATACTTCGGCCCCAAGGAAAGGATAAGTACCAGAATTAGATTGATTGTTATCTTCTAATTATGGTGAGTGAATATCCTCTTCTTTGGGGTAAATCCTAATCATAGTAAGAGTATGATTCTGTCTAACCCTATACCGGCCATGCCGGGCCGTGGGCCGCACACGTGTGTGCGGTTACTGTTCATCTAAGCCCAGAAGCTTAAATGACATTAATCTCACCCATCAGTAATGGGCCGGATGCGGGTAGTACCCGTGGGCCGGGTTCATGACCCGGCTGGGGACTATACGTCATCAGCTTGCACTGCCTATATAAGGAACCCCCAAGGGTTCCACAAGGTATTACATTCTCCATACTCTCAACTCATCCGATTCCATAACCCTAACCGATTACTTACTCTCACGTCGGAGTCTAATCGTGGGATACATTCCCACGGTAAGCCTAACGCATGTTGTTTTAGTGTGCAGGATCCCAACCAGATATTTCACTTGGTGCAGGATCCTTGCTAGACCCGAATTAGGCTTAATTCGGGTTGGCTGGACTCCGGCTCCTGCACCAAGTGAAATATTTGGTTAGGATCCTGCACACTAAAACAGCACGCGTTAGGCTTACCGTGGGAATGTATCCTACGATTAGACTCCGGCGTGAGAGTAAGTAATCGGTTAGGTTTATGGAATCGGATGAGTTGAGAGTATGGAGAATGTAATACCTTTGTGAAACCCTTGGGGGTTCCTTATATAGGCAGTGCAACCCTAATGGGTTGTCACTGATACTTCGGCCCCAAGGAAAGGATAAGTACCAGAATTAGATTGATTGTTATCTTCTAATTATGGTGAGTGAATATCCTCTTCTTTGGGGTAAATCCTAATCATAGTAAGAGTATGATTATGTCTAACCCTATACCGGCCATGCCGGGCCGTGGGCCGCACACGTGTGTGTGGTTACTGTTCATCTAAGCCCATAAGCTTAAATGACATTAAGCCCACATATCAGTAATGGGCCAGATGCGGGTAGTACCCGTGGGCCGGGTTCATGACCCGGCTGGGGACTATACGTCATCAACCGACAAACACGACGGGAGACATCTCGATCTAAACTACAACGGAAGAACAGGTGGGACGAGTCTTCATCCTCTTCGTCACAAACTGGACAGCGAGTTGACAAAACACCAACATCTCTTCGAACTAGGTTCAACCTAGTAGGAAGACGATCAAGCTGAAACTTCCATGCAAAGATGTTAACCTTTATAGGCACAAAACGTATCCACCTAGAAACGGCAGACTTAGCCAGAAAAAAAAATCATCTATGATGAAGCGAGCATCCTTAACTTGAAAAGACCCAGCCCCCGTAGAATCCCATAACCAACGATCTTCATCATTAGAAAGCTCAACCGATTCCAACAGACCTTGTAAAAGAAGAAGTTGATGAGCCTCAATACCACTTCGAACAGGACGACGAAAAGACTGAACAAGAACACTCCCATGCAGCTTCTCACCAATCGAACAACCCTTATTAGACTCGAGGGCAAAAAGGCGAGGAAAACGACTAGAGAGAGAACATTCACCAATCCAAATATCAGACCAAAGCTGAATACTCCTACCAGAGACAACGCGAAGCTTACAGTGAGCCATCAGATAGACACCTTGTTGTTTAAGAGCTTGAACCTCCCTAATAATCGACACCCATGCAGAGGGCTGCATAGAACGCGACTGAATAGAATTACCATGAGCAGCACTAATAAATCTAAGCCACAAGGATCCATCCCGAGACAAGAACCTCCACACCCATTTAAAGAGAAGAGATCGATTCAAAGCATAAAAACTCGAGACACCTAATCCTCCATTACATTTGGGAGCAAGGACTTTGGACCATGAAACCCACACAATTATCTTTTCCCCTCCTTGAACCCCATTAAAAAAAATTACGACGCAAAGCCTCCATGGAATGAAGCACAACTTTCGGAACTTTGAACAACGACATACTATAGATAGGGGTTGAGCCGAGAACTGATTTAAGGAGCGTGAAGCGGCCTCCAATAGAAAGAGTTTTAAGTTTCCACTTGGACAATCTAGCCTTAATCTTAACAATCGAATCCTCCCACGACTTGACGAGCGACATGTTCCCTCCGACCATAATACCAAGATACTTAAAAGGAGCCTTCAACACCGCACAACCGATTGAATTAGCAACATCAAAAACAATGTCCACAGAAACACCAACTCCTAGCAAATGACTTTTCTTAAGGTTGATGACCAAACTAGAAGCTAGAGAAAAACATTTGAGACATTGCAAAATAACCCGAATCTTGTCATTCGACCACTCCCAACGAAAACAACATCACGCGTAAAAAAGATGAGAAATCGTAAAGGACGAACCGATCCTAAAACCTTTAAAGAAACCAGCTTCTATGGACCTCAAAAGAGAAAGATGAAATGCCTCAATAACGAGAATGAAATTGATGCCATACTTCCTGATAAACTCCCTTTGATCCAATCTCGCCACTTAGAACCAAACCCAAAAGAGTGAAGCACATCATCCAAGTAGTCCCACCTAATAGAATCGTAAGCTTTAGCAAAGTCGACTTTGAAAATCATAGCATGCTATTTTTTCCGTTTACACCAAGAGAGAAGTTCATCAAGAATAAAAGGACCATCAAGAATCTGACGATTAGGAAGTAACGCTGTTTGAACATCCGAAACAAGATTAGATATAACCTTATGTTACGAGTCGACTACAGTTTGTTTGTTTTATTTTCTTGTCTGGTCTACTATCCTGTGCTACGTTTGTTTTGTTCCTAAAACACATCAAAACCATAAAAGAGGCAAGATCTATCAGATACCCATACCGTATAAACATCACAAACATTAATAAATCATCAAGGATCTCGTGGGACCAGATGCTAAAAGCCTTCGAAGATGCATTATACACATCGAAAGTTGTTGGTGGTAATGGTTATGGGTCCGCGGGGGGTATATCTTTGTTATCACCTGTACATATCTGACATGTTTGTCAAACGTTACAACTTACAAATGACCTTTGACCAGATCCATGTCTCTGCTAGAAGTAGATGTGTGAAAGAAACCCAAGAGAAACACCAGCCCTAATTGCTATAAACATCGGAAGCTGAATTCTCATCTAAAGTTCATGTAACCAAAAGAATGATTATTGAGATAGATATAGAATTACAATGTCTTTGTAGCGCGCGAATTACAATGTCTTTGTAGCTTAAATCATTACTACAATTAACAAATTGTCATTTGAGCTATAATACAGTAACTTGCAACAAATTTATATAGTCCAAGTATACTGTTGAGTGTTGACAGTCTAGAATTTTGCTATGTCTGACACACAAACAAGTTATGCTTAATAACATAAATGAAAGCCAAGCTATTAGAAATCTATGAATATAAGTCTTTCTGTTAGGACATTTTGGATATTTACTCAATACGGCATTGAAAAATTTACATACAACAAGGCCCCAGTTTGATGAGAATGAGGGAAGAAGTCCTTAGCTATTCCTTTGGCCTATAATAAGAAAGGTCCGCCGAGCCAGGAGGGGGGTTGCTAGTAACAAGTAAACGATAGTTCAGCATCTAAAAAGTACAAAACTTGTTGGAACTAAAAGCTTCCCCATCCGTGAGGACCAAGGGGAACCTTAAACCCATAATCCACCTCTTGCCCGCAGTCACATACAACGAAAGCATAACACGCTGTGTTTTGAATTTGTGTACTGTAAATCTCTTTCTGGAAAAATTAACAGTATCTTTGTAAGATATAGGTATGACACTCGGTTGTTACAAACTGAAAATAAGGGACTTGCACTTGTAAACATAATTATCTATATACCCTATAAAGGGTGTATCCTGATTGTTGAAAAAGTTGAAAAGTTTCAACAATTAGATATATATGGAAACATTGAAACATTAAATTATGCAAAAACCTTGAATGTTAAAAAAACTCTCCAACTAGGAAATGTTGAAAACACTGGAAATTCAAAATCAATACAATACGGTTTCAAGTTTGACTAAATTTAGAATGTTTGAAAATTAATTACACAAACATTTATTTTAGAAAGTATATATTGCCATGTTTAGGATAGTTGAAAATCACAGACGTTTAGGTTTAGACTATAATTACAGCTTCACAATGATTCCACACACATAAACATCTCATTTCTCTCTAAACCCTAACATAAAATACACAGCCGCCACAATATTTTTACCTCCTTGATCTGCCAAATCTACCACCATCTCTCGTGGTTTAGGTTAGGTGGTTTCAGGTAGTTCCGGTTGCGGGTATTGTTTGTTGGTTTGGATATCTTTATGTGGTGGTTTAACCAATCGAAACCACCTTTCGTTATGTACTTACAAATGAAATTGAATGGATATGCAGTACCATGACTCTCAAGCTTAAAGAGTTCTTGTTCTTGAAAGAGTGATCGAGTCTTTGGGGCTGCAACACGTAAGGAATTGATGCTGGTATGATGCTGATACCTTTCTTTTCATGAACCGTTTGTAAAGAAATTTATCCCATTGACGTGTTGGTATTGATGCAGGTATGCAGACCGTATGATATTTTTGGGCTTTAATTATTTTTTAACTTGAGTTTTAATAAACGTGTTAATATTTGTTTCACATGAACCTGTATTGCCAATGATTTATTTGTTTAAACTTGTTAATATTACATTATTGAAAGTTTGAGGCAGTGATTTCTTTGTTTGTTTCGCGTATTGCAATAGCAACATCAAAAATGATAATGAGAACGGTGGTTTAAAAGGTTATCCGTTTTTGAAATATATGTTTACTAAGATCTATTACCCAATATATTTATGATTATGTGTTTTGCTGGATATTGCATAGGTGAGTTTGAAAATAAGACACAATTTGCATAGATCCACTTTTAAATTGTTTTTCTTTTTGCGAGGATTTGATTGCATAAAAGGGAAATTTTATGTCCTTTGAAAACCTATAACCGCATTTACCTGAAGCTTATTGAATTAGTGTGATGCACGATGATCTTTTCAAATTCGTTTAGTGGCATACTACTTTAGGGTCTTTGGCTTAGCATATTTGTTAAGATTCACGGCTTATTTAGATTTTGAAAACCAGTAGGCTTACTTTTGCCATCTTAGAGCTTACTAGCATTGAGTTTTATTAACTTTATTAAACGAACAGGTAACAAAATTAGCTTTTTTAAATAGGAAATTGTTTGACAAAAAATTATGGCACATAATAATGACAAACTGCATTTTGGACAAACTAGACTAAACATGTCAAAAGTAGTTAATGTAATGGCAAGCTTTCAGATTGCAAAAATTGGTATGACAAACATGTTGCAAAAATTGGCTTTCAAGTTTGTTTATACTGGTCACGCATTTGTTGTCTGCGCATAAAAAAACTCGGTCCTTGAAATAGTCGTGACTATAGTTGTGTCCTTTAATGTATTTTTCGAAAAGAAATTAAAAGAAATCTTAACTTGACATGGCCAAGGCTTTTAAGCGTACTAACTCAGTAAATAAAAGGAACCTAATACTTAAATCATCTTTTCTGTATAACCATTTCAAGGAAGCAAGATTGTGATTATTACTGTATTTGTTAAGTTCCATTACGTAAACCTTTAACCTCAAATGAAAGTATGAAACCATTCAAGTTATAAAGCATGTTACAAAAACTGATTTTACATGGCCAACACTTAATAGTAGTTTCTTTTACATACATATGCACATGGTATTTACATATCGAATATTATGCTTTCTCTTTTTAAGTTTTGTTGAAAGATCAATTTTACTGACAAGTCACTCAAAATATCATAAGCGCGACCTCGGAGCTTCCTGTGCATTCAGTTCAGGTAATCTCAAAATATATATGCTTGCTGCAAGTAGTCAAAGCTATGATGAATAGTGGTTTGTCCTGTTCCTATGTTGTGTACTATGATGATCTTGGAACCTTGATTCTACTTCTATTCTATAAGGTACTAATTTAGCATACATGTTTTTCCTTTTTGTGGACTATATTTTGTAAAATTCCTTCTAATCTATCGTAATGAATAATAAGAAGACCGATACCAATTGTAATAACTTTTCTTTTTATAGAAATGGCACACGCCCTCATCTCACTTGACATCATATTTTCATATTCTTCATTTTTAGTCTTTTACGTTGACAGTCGATAATACTGGTGTAAAAGTGAGTCGGTTGGATCATGCATTAGATACTTAGATCTTCCCAGTGGTGATATGCACCATGTTTAGTGGGTCTAACAGTCTCCACTATTTCCATCTTAGCTAATAACTGTAAAAAAAAAGATTCAAACTGAATATGGACTTCAGATGACTTTCAACTATATATGAATAATGTTGGATTCCTTTTAATCAATTTGTTAGTACATATGATGGTGTATACTACATTTCTTTTACTATGATGAGTGCCATAGACACGTTCTTGATCACGGTCATATCATGTTGTTCTCAAATACCAAGAATCGGGGTCGTTCCGTCTATTTTGAAGGCCATGTGCTATAAAAAATAGGCCCTCAAACATGTAATGTTAAGTACTTGTATGATGTAAGAAAATTTGTTTTAATTTAATCTAAAATGCTAGCAAAATGTTCTTTTATCTAAAATAATATTACATCATAATATGATATAAGTAAAAGAAACGAAAGGAAGTTCAAATATAGACCCCTGTTCTTAAAGAAACATAATATATAATAAAAAAAATTGGAATACGGCAAATTAGTAGGACAAGTAATTTACTTTTGCAATTATATATGTCCTTAAACGGGAGATGATATAAATTCGAAATTTTCGGTTCTTCAACGCCCGTGTTCAATTTAAGTTTCTGGAAATCAGTTTCTTGTTATACATTAAGTATCTCCCTCATCCAGCTTCTTTTTTTTTTCTAAATTAGTCAACCAACATATTTATTCTTGGCAAGCAGATCATTTGAACTTTCTTAAGAAAAGTAAGTAGGTTATATTCCTCATTAGACTTTTTTATAATTTTTTAAAAAATGATCATTGAGGTAACATGTTAATTAATATTTTTTCGTTTAAATGAACATGAGCGTTTAGTTAAACAAGTCGAGCTTGTAAAATGCGGAGTAAAATAGGTCTTTTAAAAGAGTCACATTACTGGCTTAACTCTCTTTAATGAGTTGTTTGGGTGCATTACTAAAATAACAAGTCTTTCAGAAGCTATTCAAACAGTTCAATGAGGACTAATGTTTTAGTTGAATTATCGCATGTTAAAACATGTTGTTGTTCAATTTTGATCGTTTACATTATATTTTGAGCTTTATAGAAAACCTTACCACAATATCACATATCCTTAATTATCTACCCTAGGTATTTCCGCCGCTATACGCGGGTACTCGCCTAGTATTTTAAAAGCCCAAATGCAAAATTGAATATGATTTCAAAACTGGCTATAATTCTTACAAAATTTCAAAACAAAGAGCAAACCAACATAATATAAAACACCAAATCCTAATGAAAACAGTCAAACCTAATCACTCCCACATTCCTTCAACGTGGCCTTGTTCATCGCTTAATTCAAGATCATCAAACAGTTCCTCTAGTGGTACTTCTGGGGCACCCTCGCCATCGGTCATAGACCCCATTTCTGATGGTTGATAATCTTTATCTCAATACAATGAAATGTACTCATTTCAGGGTTCTCTTCAATATCTCTAATAAACTGCTTGACCCCTAGTTTGGAAGAGGTCGTGGGCTCGTGAGGGGTCGAGATGGTAACGACCGGGTCCGGGATACAAGTCATGTGAAATGTTACAAGTGTGGAGACTATCGTCACTATAACAACGAGTGTCCATAGTCTCCACATGGGTGTAAGCATTGTGGCGGTGGAAGCTCGAACCGAGATGACTTTGCGCGTGGCCGGGGAAAAGATCGCGGGTTCGGGAAAAGTTAAGATGGTAGTGACATGACCAACGAGATGCCATGTTACATTTTACGTGTCTTTTATCCCGGACCGCTCTAATACACAATATAGAACTATGGTCTTGCACGTTGCTATGAACGAATAAACGATTAAGGGGGTGAATGTTGGCTTAATAGAATAAGTCCTTGACATAAACGATTAAGTCAACATTCACCCCCTTATATCGTTTATTCAGACCACTCATTCATAGCAACGTCCAATACCTTTCCCGAACACGCGGCATCCAACTCGGTCACGTCCAAAGTCACTAGCTCAAATTTCCATTTTGTTCACAACACACGTAACATGTAACATGGCATCCTGTTGGTCACGTTCACTAGCTACCATCTCATCATTTTTCGGACACTCGTTGTTATAGTGACCATAGTCTCCACACTTGTAACATTTCACGTGACATTTATCCCGTACCCGCTATGATATCAGATGTAGAACTAAGATGGCACAACTCCTTCTTCAACTCACTGGTATAAATGTAAACTTTACTATTTATTTTATATATGAAGTTGATTACAGAGAAGAACACCTTCTATCATAAGAAAGCAACTAGAGAATAAACTGCTTCCTAAAGAACAGGTACACACCATGTTACTTCCACAAGAATAGGGCTACAAAATACCAATTATTTTGCGAATAATACCACAAACTAGCATGCTTTTGCAAAAAAATAGCAAATGAGTGTGGAATATACACAAATAACTGGAAACAGCAAAGTCAAAGACATGTTGCAAGTATGTGAAACCCTTATAGTTGTTCAGTCATGAATAGTCAAATGACCAAGAACTAATGTGTGTCCTTCATGAATCAGAATATGCCAGAAACTCGAGGCCATTATATGTAACTATTACATTCAGGCAGCATCAGCCGTCTAATTAACAAGAGTAGAGATAAATAATTTTGTGTTATAAAAGAAGTTGCCAAATATAATCCTTATATGTTATACAATCTTTTAGTTGGAGCAAGGACAGCTCTCACTATAACGCCACCAATAACCAGAAGGCATGTCCTTTAGTCATGTAAAGGAGCAAAAGACTCGCTAGAAATCCAGCCTAAAGTTAAGTACCATCTTACGACAACCGAGTGCAGATTGTCAAATGAGATCAGGTAACGGGTCAAAACAAACAATTTTTGTACAGATCAAGTGTTATAGTTATTAGTTTCTTAAATACAGTCACAGCCTACAAACTGTGCTAAATGCCTAAATATGATTACAGAACCTGAATTGACCTCAGTTTAAAAAAAAAAAAAAACCTGAATTGACCCATTATAAGAAATGGGTCGAAATTACCATCTCTTGAACTGCTAATCTTTCGAAAGTTTTTAAAAAGATCCAACGTGATTCAAGAGAATTGGAACTTACCTCACCTGTACATATCTGACATGTTTGTCAAACGTTACAACTTACAAATGACCTTTGACCAGATCCATGTCTCTGCTAGAAGTAGATGTGTGAAAGAAACCCATGAGAAACACCAGCCCTGATTGCTATTAACATCGGGAACTGAATTCTCAAAAGAATGATTATTCAGATAAATATAGAATTACCATGTCTTTGTAGCTTAAATCTTTACAGTATTATACAGTTAACTCAATTAACAATAAACTTCTTACGTACTTCAACAATTTTGATCATTAAAATATACGAATCATAGCAGAATTACCTTTTGCCAACCAGTCAAAACCGATTATTGTCAGTTGACGTCACTATAATAATTTGCAACAACTTTATCTAGTACATGTATACCGTTGACAGTCTAGAATTTTGCTATGTCCGACACACAAAAAAGTTAGGCGGTAATAACATAAAAGAAAGCCAAGCTATTAGAAATCTGTGGGTTAGATAGAAGTCTTTCTGTTGGGACATGTTGGATATCGACTCGATATGGCACTGAAAAATGTGCATACAACAAAGAGCCAGGAGGGGGTTGCTAGTAACAAGTAAACGGTAGTACAACATCTTAAAAAAAGTCAAAAACTGTTGTGACTGAGCCTTTACCCATCCTCTACCATTTGCCTGCTGTCCCATACGACGAAATCACAGCAGGCTGGGTTTCGAATTTGTGTACACTGTACATCTCTTTCTGGAAATTTCAACAGTATCTTTGTAATTGAGACCTGGTTGTTACAAACTGAAAATAAAGGATTGCACTTGTAAACATAATTATTTTTTATAAGACCAAATACAAAATTTAATATGATTTCAAAACTTGCCATAAGTCTTACAAATTTTCAAAACAAAGAGAAAATCAACATCATATAAAACACCAAAGACGTGATGAAAACATTCTAACCTAATCACTCCCTCATTCCTTCAACGTAGCCATCTTCATCGCTTAATTCAAGATCATCAAACAGTTCTTCCAGTGGTACCTCTGGGGCACCCTCTCCATCAGTCATAGACCCCATTTCTGATGGCTGATAATCTTTATCTCGATACAATGAAATGTTAAATCTCATCTCAGGGTTCTCTTCAATATCTCTGATAAACTGTTCATAATCCTTATTCGTCTTTTCTTCATCCGCTTTAGCCCTGGTTTCACTCACATCAACCTCCATATTAAGTGACTTAAGCTTCCAAGAACGAGGCTTTCCACGCTTCTTTTGCTGTTTTTCCTCATAACTTTTCTTAACCAAAATAACTTCAGGGAGCAGAAGACCTTTATACTTATCAAGTTCCATATCGTTAATATTTGCAGCATGTGAATCATAACCAAGAGCATAATCACCAACATTTAGCAAATGTCCTAAATGAGTCCTTACAAAGAACATGGTATCATTCTTCCCAAAATCAGATACACGAGCCACTTGAACATCAGCCATCATGTACCTTGAACCACCAATATTAACCTCAGTTGAAATAGGATCGATATCCAATACCACATACTCCACGAGCTGCTTAGAGGTAAGAATCGATGTAAATGAGATCCTCCAATATTGCTCAGCATCAAGAAAATAGTGCCTGAGAGTTAATGGATCAAGTAACGCGACACTGTTACTAATCTTCGTGCATATGACCAGCGGGCCAAGGTTTCCTAAACTAACAGAAAGTTTTGGCGGGAGACATATAAGATCCTCACGACAAACCGGACATATCTCAACAGAGAAAGTATACTTATAATTATAGTTATTGCTTTTAGTATCATGGGATACAAGCTGCTTGTCGCTGCGGCTCTTGATTGGGACAACTTTCTGCACAAACTCAACAAACTTAACAGCATGACTACGGTTACTAAAAAAGAAATCAATTCCTCGCTCCGTCTGTTTAATTCTGATAGCTTTGACAGCAGCATCGTGTTTGAGTATAAGTTGCTCCAAATAAAAGAAAGTTCGTCTATGAGAAACGTGTTGTCTTAGCTGCACAGCAGCCACCCACTGATCAGGGTTAGCTTGAACTCGCGAACACGACTCACACATTTGATCCTGAACTACATACTCGACTGTATACGCTTGTTCTAGAATCGCACCATTAAGAACCTCTTTTTGAACCCAGAGTTTGACTTTAATCCTCTTGGAATGAGGCTCTGTCCAGATAAATTCCGCATGAATCAACCTTACTTTATTTAGATTCTTTACCCGTTTAACGCAGAAAGTTAAGAGTTCTTTAGATTCTAGTTGCGCTTTAAGCCATGTTCGTGGTGGTTGCAAGTAGCTATCACATTCAGGACAATGAATAATGATAACATGTTTCTGTAGACCTTCGGTTATGTCAACTTCAGAACGTAGACATTTGACACACATATTGGCGGCATTTGGGGCCATTAGAATGCCACATTTGCAACATAATACACTACCTACGGTTTGGTGTACAGCAAACATTCCTGATTCTATAGCCATTTCTGCCAGCAAAAGTAAGCGTAAAAACACATCAATAACGAGTGGCATTAAAAAAATTCTTGTAACTACGTTTACAAGCATCTCCTACTTGGGGTATTAATATAAAGATTCACAAAAGATAGAAAACAGTGGGTTTGTGTTAATGGTTATGCGTTATTAAAACGTCTTAAAATATCTTTTCGGTTGTAGTAATTTCTTTTAGTGTAAGATCTAAAAAGGATTTGAGAGTTTCAATCAAGGTAAAAAAAAGTTCATCTATAAACAGTAAAATCAGGTTTAAGAAAAACAAAGGGTTTATTACCCATTCTTATTATAGATTTTTTCAAATGTTGAATATTACCGCCCGGGTTCAACCACCGGGTCAATCCGGTAGAGTCACCGGGTTACCGGTTCGACCATCGGGTTAATTAGCATATACTATATATGTGCGGGTACATGTCTAGTAAAAATTAAAAAGTGCATGGCATATTCACATAATACTACTCTAATAAGCACTTGGTTAGACGTGTTTGACTTATCTTATCGTATTATAATCGGTAAGCTAATAAGCACCTCGAATAGGCTTAACCAAACACCCCCTAAGTTTATGATCATTTTTATAACTCAATTACACATATATCTAATTCTTAAATTTTAATTTCTCTAAATACTAAGTTGATATAATCAATCAATCAATCAGGCTCAATGAATTGAATTTTCGACAGACATACAAACTCTAGACAAACATATATAATTGTAAATATGTTAAACCTAATGCAAATGTTGAATTCTAAGGTTGTTTATGAGAATTCAATGATATGTAAGGAATATGATGAAATTATACTAGAGAAACATTGTATGAAATGAAAGATGAAAATCATTTGTTTTAAAAAGCGATATATACGCATGCATAATCACTAAGAATCTTAAAAATAAGTTTCATACATATATGACTACTGATCATGTACTTTTATAAATAGTTGATGATGAATCAAATATATTAAAGATGAGAAAAAAAGTGAAGAAAACGTACCAGCCAGCAGAGAAGTATGCAAATGAATTTTTATGAAATAGGAAGGAGAGGAAGGAAAACGAGTGGGTGACGGACTTGTTTCACTTTGACTCGTATAATATATTTCTTGTCAATTTTGTTTTCGATGCTTTAGACAATGTACATTTTATCTTTATTACATTTGTGTATTGTGCTTAACAAGAATCATCTTGTTAAATTTGTAGTTAAAGATTTTATTAGCTTCTAAGTAAACGGTTGTTATACTAATGTACATGCTCAAATTACATTTGATGTTTGGACAATTCAAAGATATGACGTTTTCACTTGTTTGAGTGGTCATAAAGATTTTGGGGTTGAGTGTATTGGTTTGGAATTTGCATGTGATGAGATTCATTTTATAAAGCGCATAAACATCAATTTTATGAAGGTTGCTTAAATTTTGAAGCGCATGACTATTTGGCGAAATGAGGAAACATAACCGTAATTCATTGAGTAAATTTTGAGGCTTTGTGCATGCCATTTGCAGTTTAACAAGATTTTGTTAACTTTGCTTAGTAGTCACTCACAAGAACTTTGTGTGTGAATATAGTTAAAGGTTGCTTAAACTTTTTTTTAAGTATATATTTTTATCATATGTGGTCTTATTAAGGGTAGAATTTTTTAGCAACTCAAATCTGTACATAAAAGTTAAACGGTTCTTACGGGACTTTGAATTTAAGTTAACAAAAGATGGTATGGTAGTACCACGCTCATCCCAAAACGGTTGACCCTTCATGTTAAATAATATCATGAACCGCTATCGAGTTCAAGATATAATGGTTTAATTTAATTAGTATTTATTTGTACATTTGTTGTTAGAAAAACGTTTAATGGATTAACATTTGTTTATCATAAAATATTGTCACAGGGTAGTCGTCGCCGCATTGAGCGGGTACCTACTATTATCAGTTGAGGAAAACGTTTTTCATGCATGATTTTATAAGCTACAAAAAGGGAATAACTCACCACTAAAACGTATAAATGACATATGATCGTCATAAAATTAGTCATCGAGTACCCGCCGCATTGCGCGGGTACTCGACTAGTCTATATTTATATTATTTATAAAATGTTTTAGCATTTTTCTTAAATGTTAAAAAACATAATAATTTAAAAAATATTGAAAAAATGATAATTTAGGAAATATTGAAAATCATGTTAATTTAAGAAAAATGTTGATTACTATGTTTCAATTCAGAGTTTGAAGAGTTGAAAATCTTATTAATGCTAATAGTTGTCACATTGTCATAACACAAAAACTCAATTCTTGCAAAAATCGAGCCTCTTTCTTTCTCTCAAAATATCACAGCCGCCACCACAGTCGCCAGATCCATTATTGCCACCATCTTCGCCATCATCGATGGTTGATTGATGTGTCTGGTCGATGGTTTGAGCTATCAAGGAGGTTTGATGTGCGGTTGTTTTTTTAGAATAAAGAAGGTTGATTGTTTTTGTTAGCATGGTTTTGGTTAGTTTTTTATGACGGTTTTGGTGGTTCGCTGATGGTGGTATGTAGAATATGTTGGTATTGAAGATGACAATGACGAACAAGAAGATGATAACTCTTTTATGTTTTTTTCTGATAAAATATTGCCAATCGACATTATTTTATTAACATTTATAATCACCCTAATCGATCCGGTGTTTGTGAAAGTGTTTCCCGTCCCTAACTAAGGTACATCGTTGCTCCGTTTTTTTTATTATGCTACAGTAATCAAAATATATGAACAAACCCTAGTTGATTTGATAAAAATATCATATCCTCTGTAAATTTTGACTTGGTCATTAACCTAACGCATGTTTTGTTGGATATTGTAAAGGTGGGTTTGAAAATAAGATACAGATTAAAGCTTCATCACAAAGTGTAGTCTCTCATCTCTAATTATTATTCTCAAATTCAAATTTTATGTTAAGCTTCTTTGTTTTTATGATTTTATATGATTACAAATCAATTTTGTTTAATAGTTTTTGTATTAATTAGTTTTTTAATGGTTGGTGTAGATTTTGATATTCCTCATTCACGATGTAAAGAAGAAAATCTAAGATACTTGCAAATGGATTCTTGATACAACTGAAGACTCAAATGGATCTAATGGTAAGCTTTCTCTTTTTAGTTCATTTGTGCGTTGTGGTTAGTGTTTTTATATTACTTCTTTTAAGTTGGATGGACATCTTTGGTTAATTTATACAACACACATGTTTTGTTTCCGCAGCTTTAATTGTTACTTTTAGGACGCTTTGCATTGCATATTGAAAGGGATATGTGACCTAAAGTAGCATGATTCATAAAATTAGTTGCAACAAAATTAGTGATTCTACTGTTTAAACTTGTGATTATCACATTATAAAAACTGGTATTTGATCTTTGAATAACTAGAATACTACATAAATACATAAAATTAATATATGCCACTTATGAGATGCGATTTACAAGATAATAAATTTCAAAAATTGAGTATTTTGAAGTAGCTAAACAGGTTGATCATTTGGCGGCATGTGAAAAATCGAGCTTGAACACGACTTGAACTCTGAAGCAGATTGTAAAAATCGATAGGAAGAACTAATCTTTAAGGTAGAGATTAGGCATGGTAAGGTTATTTTTAGGATGGGAAACATTCTAAATTGGGTACAGGTAAAAAGGGGAATTCTTAGGTATGGGTCAAGTTGCACTGATCCGAAAGACTTACTACCATGACATATTTTGTTCTACTCTCAATCGATAAGGTATAAAAAGGTTACCTCCGCCAACTGAATTAGTTGCTCCATTAGGTCTTTTATCACATAAGTTACTTTTAATAATTTAAAAGATACGTGGCATGGTATAATAATACCAATAAATATTATGGAATGATTACAGGGTATATGCCATATGGTCTCTACAACTTGAACTCGCTGTATGGCACCTAAGATGGTCTTAAGTATTGCATAAAAGAATTGCACAATCAATATCTTTTGGTATAGTTTTGAAATAAATTAAGCGATGAGACTTTCAGAAAAAAGAGTTTTATAACAAAAACCATTTTATATTGTTCATTAATTACCCAATAATAGTGAAATTTCTTATATTTTTTGTCAATGAACTTGCTTCATCTTTTACAGGCCTTGAGAGGTGTTGTACTAAATTATCGATGTGCTCATAAAGAGGTAAACTATATCGTGGTTATATTCAATCAGGTTTCTTGCCCTATATTATGCCTCGTAATGCATCAGTAATGAGGGGCATGTAGTAATATTTCGCCTGCATGTGTTTGTATCTTTAGCCTCTGTTGGTGACATAGTGAAAATGGAGTTTGGAACATTTTTGGTGGCAAGCTATCATGGGGCCTCAATCATTTGTTTGTGATGGTCCTAGTTTTCAAGGTCGTGAAGGTCCTTCAACCGGTATGGATATACTTGTTTACGATAAATATGAATGATTACTAATATGTAATAGGATGTGCATGTATGTTATGGTAAATTAGTATTATATCTGATACGTAACGAACTCGCTATATAATCATGTTATGCTATAAATAAACTGTCATCTAATGGTTAAAAAGTCTATTGGCTAATATATTCATTTATAAAGTGGCGGGTGACATATTTCACGCACTACTAGACGTTGATCATTCCAAGATTTTGTAAGAAATGATGTAAAAGAAAAGGTTATGTTGATACAAAAGTTGAATGGTCCTAGCTTGACCCAAAATAGGCTTAATTCGAGTGTCTGGGCTCCAGCTCTTGCACCAAGTGAACTTTGGTTTAAGATCCTGCACACTAAAGTAACACGCTGTTCGGCTTACCGTGGGAATGTATCCCACGATTAGACTCTGGCGTGAGAGTAAGTAATCGGTTTAGGGTTAATAGTAAGTGAGATGTGAGAGTGAATAATAAGATACCTTTGTGAAACCCTTAGGGGTTCCTTATATAGGCGGTAAAACACTAATGGGCTTTTACCAAAGCTTCAGACCCAAGTAAAGGATAAACACCATAATTAGTTTGATTTTTATCTTCTAATTATGGTTAGTATATATCCTATACTTTAGGGTAAATGACAGTCCTAATTAGGTTGTGATTCTGTCTAACCCTGTTCTGGCCATGCCGGGCCGTGGGCCGCACATGACTCATGCGGCCACTGTTCATCCGAAACCCATAGTCTCAAATGACACTACTCCAACCCATTCGTGATAGGCCGGATGCGGGTAATACCCGTGGGCCGTGTTCATGACCCGGCTATGGATTATATGTCATCATGTCCCCCCAGTCTAGTTGTTAACGCCGTAGGCGTAACTTCTAGACTAACCAATGTCCCTTGTCTCACTAGTACAAAAAACCGTTGTACACCAAAAACTGTATGACCGAGACAACATTAATAAATGCATTAATGGTAGTCAAGGTATGGTCACGTCGGCGTCAGCTCGCATGATTTATCTCAAAAAGTGCACCAGGCGGGCCCCACTCTCGAGCCACGTAAAAAACTGTTATTATGAGGTGATCCGTGGGTCTCTCTGACATTTCAATTGTGCTCATAATCCCACCTGTTGGATAGGTGTAGTGGACTACACGTGGCAGTCATCTAACCAACCTCGTAAACCGAGGCAATACTATATATATCTGTGTGCGTGACTCTATACACACAGTGTATACATCTCCCACCATTGTTGCAAACCTTCATCCTTTCTCCCCTCTTTCTAGCACGGACATCCATCATATCAGGTTAGATCACCACACCCTTCTCCATATTTACATAAAAAATGGTTAAGGACAATCCCACAATCACGTCCGTACTTAACGTATTTCCATATAAGAAGTTCGTAGAATTCTGTTTGGTTTATTATATTCCCGAAAGCATTCATCCCACCTATCCAGGTGAGGACGAATCGATCACGTATGCCCTAGCCGGGAAAATAGGCGTATACACACGCTTTTTTGACTCGGCGAACTACCGCATTCCTCTCTCTAGATTCCGTGTAGAAATCCTTACATATTATGATTTCCACCTCACTCAATTGCACGGTATAGGCGCATTTTAAAATAAACCAATTCGAAATAACATGTCACACATGTGATGTCGCCTTAACCGTAACCCTATTTAGGTTTTTTTATACCCACCAAATGGTCAACGGCTGGCTGTCGTTCAAAAAATGGTCAGCGAACGCCCCCATGTGTTATAACAAGGCACTAGACTCACTAAAGAACTGGTACGACCGATACTTTTTTGTTGATGCCGTAGTATTTCCTACCCCTTTTGTGTTGAAACAATCAGTCCGCCCAAACTATCCTCCTCGTTCCGACACATATAGTGCCAGGGACGTGAGGACTCTAGATACACATCGTACCTATTTCCACAAGGGATTGCCAAAAAACTTCTTATACCTGGTAGGTATCAGCCGCAACTATTTTGGTAGGGCAGATCGATACCCCACATTTCTTGACAGTCGTAGACAGGGTAGGTATTAGTAGCTTTAAATAATGCCCATAGCATATTTGTCGTTAATAACTAACATTCGATGCTTGTCTATTTGTTCCCTCAGCGATGAATCTATTTGGATTATTACGTCAGGGCGATCCGTCCCAGATCCCAGAAAGTACCCGAGCCTTAGGCCAAGATAAACCTCCATTGCTCACAGCTACTTAAAACATGACCATTACTTTGGTCGTGGTTCCAGATCCTCATTCCGATACGGGCGAACCAGAAATTGAGAAGTCACCATTGGACTTCACGAATGAAGATAGAGACCAACTGCTGCTCGCGAATGCGGCAAATCCATCCATGATGGATAAGAATGCCCAGACCACCCACCAAGAAGAACAAGGTGACAATCAGGAACAATTGGACAAGGAGGTGGAGCAAATGTTTGAGTCTGAGGAGGAAGGGGCAGTAGAGGAGATGGGTGCCAAGACGCAGACCAAGCCCGCTCCGAGGAAGCGTAAGTCCAAAAGGAAGATTGTGAAGGAGGTGGAGACAGAGGCGGGTCCGTTTAACGCACCCCCAAAGAGGTTGCGTGAAGACCACCCTCAATACCAAGATGGTAGCAGTACAAGCGCCCCCAAGGACAACCTAATGCCTCCTCCTACCGTAACCGAAGGACAAGCAGACCAGACGGTCTGGAACGCTCCGCCAGTAAAAGTCGTGGCGCCAACGAAGACCAGGGCAACGTAAGAATCATACTACCATTATCCCCCTCCTATTTGTTTAGAATGACACTAATTGAAACAAAATCGCAAACAACAGGGTAGGGCAATCGATGGCCACACTTAATGAAGAGGACGGCGGTAAAGCAACCACACCTTTTATCCAGGACACGCCATCCACCCCTCCCCCTACAGCCAAAAAGAGCCCTCTGCTGAAAAGCCTATCCCCCCCCCTTTCACCCACAATGGCGCTTAACCGAAGTCAGCAGGCTAGAGACAGAGGAAATGTGCAAGGACTTCATAGACCATCTGACCCCTCCCGGCTTAATCCAATACTTGAACGAGTTGACACACGACGTTCTCCTAGAATAGTTCAATGTGCCAACCTCACATCTGCTGGCCCTCAGCGCTGTCCCGCGCCACCGTTTTGAAGGGGCTCTAGATCATGTCGAGAGTGCCAACAGAAGAATACTCCGCTGGGAGAAAATGGTGGAGAATCATGAACAGAAAATTTCCACCCTATAAGCAAACCTCGCCACTGCCGAAGCCATCGTGAAGGAGCAAGCACAGCACACCAATAGCCGGGACGCCTTAGTGAAAAAAACTAGAAGCAGAAGTTCAAGATCTAGGCAAGAAGGTACGCCCCCCAAAATCTTATTTATAAGTTATCTAACAAGTGCGAACAAAGCACCTTATACTAATTGTACAACCTTTTTGAACAGGCTAGTACTGCGGAGGCAGCTATGCAAGCGTTTACCACGGAAGTTGACCAAATCACCCAAGACCGCGACCGTAATTACAACAGACAGGTCTAACATGACATTGTATAGTCTAGAGGTTACGCCTACGGCTGTAACAACTAGACTGGGGGGACATGATGACGTATAGTCCCCAGCCGGGTCATGAACCCGGCCCACGGGTACTACCCGCATACGGCCAATTACTGATGGGTGGGATTAATGTCATTTAAGCTTATGGGCTTAGATGAACAGTAACCGCACACACGTGTGCGGTCCACGACCCGACATGACCGGTATAGGGTTAGACAGAATCATACTCTTACTATGATTAGGATTTACCCCAAAGAAGAGGATATCCACTCACCATAATTAGAAGATAACAATCAATCTAATTCTGGTACTTATCCTTTCCTTGGGGCCGAAGTATCAGTGACATCCCATTAGGGTTGTGTTGATACAAAAGTTGGGTGATCCTTGCTAGATCCGAATTAGGCTTAATTCGGGTTAGCTGGACTCCGGCACCTGCACCAAGTGAAATATCTGGTTGGGATCCTGCACACTAAAACAACACGCGTTAGGCTTACCGTGGGAATGTATCCCACGATTAGACTCTGACGTGAGAGTAAGTAATCAGTTAGGGTTATGGAATCGGATGAGTTGAGAGTATGGAGAATGTAATACCTTTGTGGAACCCTTGGGGGTTCCTTATATAGGCAGTGTAACTCTAATGGGCTGTCACTGATACTTCGGCCCCAAGGAAAGGATAAGTACCAGAATTAGATTGATTGTTATCTTCTAATTATGGTGAGTGAATATCCTCTTCTTTGGGGTAAATCCTAATCATAGTAAGAGTATGATTCTGTCTAACCCTATACCGGCCATGCCGGGCCGTGGGCCGCACACGTGTGTGCAGTTACTGTTCATCTAAGCCCAGAAGCTTAAATGACATTAATCTCACCCATCAGTAATGGGCCGGATGCGGGTAGTACCCGTGGGCCGGGTTCATGACCCGGCTGGGGACTATACGTCATCAGCTTGCACTGCCTATATAAGGAACCCCCAAGGGTTCCACAAGGTATTACATTCTCCATACTCTCAACTCATCCGATTCCATAACCCTAACCGATTACTTACTCTCACGCCGGAGTCTAATCGTGGGATACATTCCCACGGTAAGCCTAACGCATGTTGTTTTAGTGTGCAGGATCCCAACCAGATATTTCACTTGGTGCAGGATCCTTGCTAGACCCGAATTAGGCTTAATTCGGGTTGGCTGGACTCCGGCTCCTGCACCAAGTGAAATATTTGGTTAGGATCCTGCACACTAAAACAGCACGCGTTAGGCTTACCGTGGGAATGTATCCTACGATTAGACTCCGGCGTGAGAGTAAGTAATCGGTTAGGTTTATGGAATCGGATGAGTTGAGAGTATGGAGAATGTAATACCTTTGTGAAACCCTTGGGGGTTCCTTATATAGGCAGTGCAACCCTAATGGGTTGTCACTGATACTTCGGCCCCAAGGAAAGGATAAGTACCAGAATTAGATTGATTGTTATCTTCTAATTATGGTGAGTGAATATCCTCTTCTTTGGGGTAAATCCTAATCATAGTAAGAGTATGATTATGTCTAACCCTATACCGGCCATGCCGGGCCGTGGGCCGCACACGTGTGTGTGGTTACTGTTCATCTAAGCCCATAAGCTTAAATGACATTAAGCCCACATATCAGTAATGGGCCAGATGCGGGTAGTACCCGTGGGCCGGGTTCATGACCCGGCTGGGGACTATACGTCATCAACCGACAAACACGACGGGAGACATCTCGATCTAAACTACAACGGAAGAACAGGTGGGACGAGTCTTCATCCTCTTCGTCACAAACTGGACAGCGAGTTGACAAAACACCAACATCTCTTCGAACTAGGTTCAACCTAGTAGGAAGACGATCAAGCTGAAACTTCCATGCAAAGATGTTAACCTTTATAGGCACAAAACGTATCCACCTAGAAACGGCAGACTTAGCCAGAAAAAAAAATCATCTATGATGAAGCGAGCATCCTTAACTTGAAAAGACCCAACCCCCGTAGAATCCCATAACCAACGATCTTCATCATTAGAAAGCTCAACCGATTCCAACAGACCTTGTAAAAGAAGAAGTTGATGAGCCTCAATACCACTTCGAACAGGACGACGAAAAGACTGAACAAGAACACTCCTATGCAGCTTCTCACCAATCGAACAACCCTTATTAGACTCGAGGGCAAAAAGGCGAGGAAAACGACTAGAGAGAGAACATTCACCAATCCAAATATCAGACCAAAGCTGAATACTCCTACCAGAGACAACGCGAAGCTTACAGTGAGCCATCAGATAGACACCTTGTTGTTTAAGAGCTTGAACCTCCCTAATAATCGACACCCATGCAGAGGGCTGCATAGAACGCGACTGAATAGAATTACTATGAGCAGCACTAATAAATCTAAGCCACAAGGATCCATCCCGAGACAAGAACCTCCACACCCATTTAAAGAGAAGAGATCGATTCAAAGCATAAAAACTCGAGACACCTAATCCTCCATTACATTTGGGAGCAAGGACTTTGGACCATGAAACCCACACAATTATCTTTTCCCCTCCTTGAACCCCATTAAAAAAAATTACGACGCAAAGCCTCCATGGAATGAAGCACAACTTTCGGAACTTTGAACAACGACATACTATAGATAGGGGTTGAGCCGAGAACTGATTTAAGGAGCGTGAAGCGGCCTCCAATAGAAAGAGTTTTAAGTTTCCACTTGGACAATCTAGCCTTAATCTTAACAATCGAATCCTCCCACGACTTGACGAGCGACATGTTCCCTCCGACCATAATACCAAGATACTTAAAAGGAGCCTTCAACACCGCACAACCGATTGAATTAGCAACATCAAAAACAATGTCCACAGAAACACCAACTCCTAGCAAATGACTTTTCTTAAGGTTGATGACCAAACTAGAAGCTAGAGAAAAACATTTGAGACATTGCAAAATAACCCGAATCTTGTCATTCGACCACTCCCAACGAAAACAACATCACGCGTAAAAAAGATGAGAAATCGTAAAGGACGGACCGATCCTAAAACCTTTAAAGAAACCAGCTTCTATGGACCTCAAAAGAGAAAGATGAAATGCCTCAATAACGAGAATGAAATTGATGCCATACTTCCTGATAAACTCCCTTTGATCCAATCTCGCCACTTAGAACCAAACCCAAAAGAGTGAAGCACATCATCCAAGTAGTCCCACCTAATAGAATCGTAAGCTTTAGCAAAGTCGACTTTGAAAATCATAGCATGCTATTTTTTCCGTTTACACCAAGAGAGAAGTTCATCAAGAATAAAAGGACCATCAAGAATCTGACGATTAGGAAGTAACGCTGTTTGAACATCCGAAACAAGATTAGATATAACCTTATGTTACGAGTCGACTACAGTTTGTTTGTTTTATTTTCTTGTCTGGTCTACTATCCTGTGCTACGTTTGTTTTGTTCCTAAAACACATCAAAACCATAAAAGAGGCAAGATCTATCGGATACCCATACCGTATAAACATCACAAACATTAATAAATCATCAAGGATCTCGTGGGACCAGATGCTAAAAGCCTTCGAAGATGCATTATACACATCGAAAGTTGTTGGTGGTAATGGTTATGGGTCCGCGGGGGGTATATCTTTGTTATCACCTGTACATATCTGACATGTTTGTCAAACGTTACAACTTACAAATGACCTTTGACCAGATCCATGTCTCTGCTAGAAGTAGATGTGTGAAAGAAACCCAAGAGAAACACCAGCCCTAATTGCTATAAACATCGGAAGCTGAATTCTCATCTAAAGTTCATGTAACCAAAAGAATGATTATTGAGATAGATATAGAATTACAATGTCTTTGTAGCGCGCGAATTACAATGTCTTTGTAGCTTAAATCATTACTACAATTAACAAATTGTCATTTGAGCTATAATACAGTAACTTGCAACAAATTTATATAGTCCAAGTATACTGTTGAGTGTTGATAGTCTAGAATTTTGCTATGTCTGACACACAAACAAGTTATGCTTAATAACATAAATGAAAGCCAAGCTATTAGAAATCTATGAATATAAGTCTTTCTGTTAGGACATTTTGGATATTTACTCAATACGGCATTGAAAAATTTACATACAACAAGGCCCCAGTTTGATGAGAATGAGGGAAGAAGTCCTTAGCTATTCCTTTGGCCTATAATAAGAAAGGTCCGCCGAGCCAGGAGGGGGGTTGCTAGTAACAAGTAAACGATAGTTCAGCATCTAAAAAGTACAAAACTTGTTGGAACTAAAAGCTTCCCCATCCGTGAGGACCAAGGGGAACCTTAAACCCATAATCCACCTCTTGCCCGCAGTCACATACAACGAAAGCATAACACGCTGTGTTTCGAATTTGTGTACTGTAAATCTCTTTCTGGAAAAATTAACAGTATCTTTGTAAGATATAGGTATGACACTCGGTTGTTACAAACTGAAAATAAGGGACTTGCACTTGTAAACATAATTATCTATATACCCTATAAAGGGTGTATCCTGATTGTTGAAAAAGTTGAAAAGTCTCAACAATTAGATATATATGGAAACATTGAAACATTAAATTATGCAAAAACCTTGAATGTTAAAAAAACTCTCCAACTAGGAAATGTTGAAAACACTGGAAATTCAAAATCAATACAATACGGTTTCAAGTTTGACTAAATTTAGAATGTTTGAAAATTAATTACACAAACATTTATTTTAGAAAGTATATATTGCCATGTTTAGGATAGTTGAAAATCACAGACGTTTAGGTTTAGACTATAATTACAGCTTCACAATGATTCCACACACATAAACATCTCATTTCTCTCTAAACCCTAACATAAAATACACAGCCGCCACAATATTTTTACCTCCTTGATCTGCCAAATCTACCACCATCTCTCGTGGTTTAGGTTAGGTGGTTTCAGGTAGTTCCGGTTGCGGGTATTGTTTGTTGGTTTGGATATCTTTATGTGGTGGTTTAACCAATCGAAACCACCTTTTGTTATGTACTTACAAATGAAATTGAATGGATATGCAGTACCATGACTCTCAAGCTTAAAGAGTTCTTGTTCTTGAAAGAGTGATCGAGTCTTTGGGGCTGCAACACGTAAGGAATTGATGCTGGTATGATGCTGATACCTTTCTTTTCATGAACCGTTTGTAAAGAAATTTATCCCATTGACGTGTTGGTATTGATGCAGGTATGCAGACCGTATGATATTTTTGGGCTTTAATTATTTTTTAACTTGAGTTAATAAACGTGTTAATATTTGTTTCACATGAACCTGTATTGCCAATGATTTATTTGTTTAAACTTGTTAATATTACATTATTGAAAGTTTGAGGCAGTGATTTCTTTGTTTGTTTCGCGTATTGCAATAGCAACATCAAAAATGATAATGAGAACGGTGGTTTAAAAGGTTATCCGTTTTTGAAATATATGTTTACTAAGATCTATTTCCCAATATATTTATGATTATGTGTTTTGCTGGATATTGCATAGGTGAGTTTGAAAATAAGACACAATTTGCATAGATCCACTTTTAAATTGTTTTTCTTTTTGCGAGGATTTGATTGCATAAAAGGGAAATTTTATGTCCTTTGAAAACCTATAACCGCATTTACCTGAAGCTTATTGAATTAGTGTGATGCACAATGATCTTTTCAAATTCGTTTAGTGGCATACTACTTTAGGGTCTTTGGCTTAGCATATTTGTTAAGATTCACGGCTTATTTAGATTTTGAAAATTAGTAGGCTTACTTTTGCCATCTTAGAGCTTACTAGCATTGAGTTTTATTAACTTTATTAAACGAACATGTAACAAAATTAGCTTTTTTAAATAGGAAATTGTTTGACAAAAAATTATGGCACATGATAATGACAAACTGCATTTTGGACAAACTAGACTAAACATGTCAAAAGTAGTTAATGTAATGGCAAGCTTTCAGATTGCAAAAATTGGTATGACAAACATGTTGCAAAAATTGGCTTTCAAGTTTGTTTATACTGGTCACGCATTTGTTGTCTGCGCATAAAAAAACTCGGTCCTTGAAATAGTCGTGACTATAGTTGTGTCCTTTAATGTATTTTTCGAAAAGAAATTAAAAGAAATCTTAACTTGACATGGCCAAGGCTTTTAAGCGTACTAACTCAGTAAATAAAAGGAACCTAATACTTAAATCATCTTTTCTGTATAACCATTTCAAGGAAGCAAGATTGTGATTATTACTGTATTTGTTAAGTTCCATTACGTAAACCTTTAACCTCAAATGAAAGTATGAAACCATTCAAGTTATAAAGCATGTTACAAAAACTGATTTTACATGGCCAACACTTAATAGTAGTTTCTTTTACATACATATGCACATGGTATTTACATATCGAATATTATGCTTTCTCTTTTTAAGTTTTGTTGAAAGATCAATTTTACTGACAAGTCACTCAAAATATCATAAGCGCGACCTCGGAGCTTCCTGTGCATTCAGTTCAGGTAATCTCAAAATATATATGCTTGCTGCAAGTAGTCAAAGCTATGATGAATAGTGGTTTGTCCTGTTCCTATGTTGTGTACTATGATGATCTTGGAACCTTGATTCTACTTCTATTCTATAAGGTACTAATTTAGCATACATGTTTTTCCTTTTTGTGGACTATATTTTGTAAAATTCCTTCTAATCTATCGTAATGAATAATAAGAAGACCGATACCAATTGTAATAACTTTTCTTTTTATAGAAATGGCACACGCCCTCATCTCACTTGACATCATATTTTCATATTCTTCATTTTTAGTCTTTTACGTTGACAGTCGATAATACTGGTGTAAAAGTGAGTCGGTTGGATCATGCATTAGATACTTAGATCTTCCCAGTGGTGATATGCACCATGTTTAGTGGGTCTAACAGTCTCCACTATTTCCATCTTAGCTAATAACTGTAAAAAAAAAGATTCAAACTGAATATGGACTTCAGATGACTTTCAACTATATATGAATAATGTTGGATTCCTTTTAATCAATTTGTTAGTACATATGATGGTGTATACTACATTTCTTTTACTATGATGAGTGCCATAGACACGTTCTTGATCACGGTCATATCATGTTGTTCTCAAATACCAAGAATCGGGGTCGTTCCGTCTATTTTGAAGGCCATGTGCTATAAAAAATAGGCCCTCAAACATGTAATGTTAAGTACTTGTATGATGTAAGAAAATTTGTTTTAATTTAATCTAAAATGCTAGCAAAATGTTCTTTTATCTAAAATAATATTACATCATAATATGATATAAGTAAAAGAAACGAAAGGAAGTTCAAATATAGACCCCTGTTCTTAAAGAAACATAATATATAATAAAAAAAATTGGAATACGGCAAATTAGTAGGACAAGTAATTTACTTTTGCAATTATATATGTCCTTAAACGGGAGATGATATAAATTCGAAATTTTCGGTTCTTCAACGCCCGTGTTCAATTTAAGTTTCTGGAAATCAGTTTCTTGTTATACATTAAGTATCTCCCTCATCCAGCTTCTTTTTTTTTTCTAAATTAGTCAACCAACATATTTATTCTTGGCAAGCAGATCATTTGAACTTTCTTAAGAAAAGTAAGTAGGTTATATTCCTCATTAGACTTTTTTATAATTTTTTAAAAAATGATCATTGAGGTAACATGTTAATTAATATTTTTTCGTTTAAATGAACATGGGCGTTTAGTTAAACAAGTCGAGCTTGTAAAATGCGGAGTAAAATAGGTCTTTTAAAAGAGTCACATTACTGGCTTAACTCTCTTTAATGAGTTGTTTGGGTGCATTACTAAAATAACAAGTCTTTCAGAAGCTATTCAAACAGTTCAATGAGGACTAATGTTTTAGTTGAATTATCGCATGTTAAAACATGTTGTTGTTCAATTTTGATCGTTTACATTATATTTTGAGCTTTATAGAAAACCTTACCACAATATCACATATCCTTAATTATCTACCCTAGGTATTTCCGCCGCTATGCGCGGGTACTCGCCTAGTATTTTAAAAGCCCAAATGCAAAATTGAATATGATTTCAAAACTGGCTATAATTCTTACAAAATTTCAAAACAAAGAGCAAACCAACATAATATAAAACACCAAATCCTAATGAAAACAGTCAAACCTAATCACTCCCACATTCCTTCAACGTGGCCTTGTTCATCGCTTAATTCAAGATCATCAAACAGTTCCTCTAGTGGTACTTCTGGGGCACCCTCGCCATCGGTCATAGACCCCATTTCTGATGGTTGATAATCTTTATCTCAATACAATGAAATGTACTCATTTCAGGGTTCTCTTCAATATCTCTAATAAACTGCTTGACCCCTAGTTTGGAAGAGGTCGTGGGCTCGTGAGGGGTCGAGATGGTAACGACCGGGTCCGGGATACAAGTCATGTGAAATGTTACAAGTGTGGAGACTATCGTCACTATAACAACGAGTGTCCATAGTCTCCACATGGGTGTAAGCATTGTGGCGGTGGAAGCTCGAACCGAGATGACTTTGCGCGTGGCCGGGGAAAAGATCGCGGGTTCGGGAAAAGTTAAGATGGTAGTGACATGACCAACGAGATGCCATGTTACATTTTACGTGTCTTTTATCCCGGACCGCTCTAATACACAATATAGAACTATGGTCTTGCACGTTGCTATGAACGAATAAACGATTAAGGGGGTGAATGTTGGCTTAATAGAATAAGTCCTTGACATAAACGATTAAGTCAACATTCACCCCCTTATATCGTTTATTCAGACCACTCATTCATAGCAACGTCCAATACCTTTCCCGAACACGCGGCATCCAACTCGGTCACGTCCAAAGTCACTAGCTCAAATTTCCATTTTGTTCACAACACACGTAACATGTAACATGGCATCCTGTTGGTCACGTTCACTAGCTACCATCTCATCATTTTTCGGACACTCGTTGTTATAGTGACCATAGTCTCCACACTTGTAACATTTCACGTGACATTTATCCCGTACCCGCTATGATATCAGATGTAGAACTAAGATGGCACAACTCCTTCTTCAACTCACTGGTATAAATGTAAACTTTACTATTTATTTTATATATGAAGTTGATTACAGAGAAGAACACCTTCTATCATAAGAAAGCAACTAGAGAATAAACTGCTTCCTAAAGAACAGGTACACACCATGTTACTTCCACAAGAATAGGGCTACAAAATACCAATTATTTTGCGAATAATACCACAAACTAGCATGCTTTTGCAAAAAAATAGCAAATGAGTGTGGAATATACACAAATAACTGGAAACAGCAAAGTCAAAGACATGTTGCAAGTATGTGAAACCCTTATAGTTGTTCAGTCATGAATAGTCAAATGACCAAGAACTAATGTGTGTCCTTCATGAATCAGAATATGCCAGAAACTCGAGGCCATTATATGTAACTATTACATTCAGGCAGCATCAGCCGTCTAATTAACAAGAGTAGAGATAAATAATTTTGTGTTATAAAAGAAGTTGCCAAATATAATCCTTATATGTTATACAATCTTTTAGTTGGAGCAAGGACAGCTCTCACTATAACGCCACCAATAACCAGAAGGCATGTCCTTTAGTCATGTAAAGGAGCAAAAGACTCGCTAGAAATCCAGCCTAAAGTTAAGTACCATCTTACGACAACCGAGTGCAGATTGTCAAATGAGATCAGGTAACGGGTCAAAACAAACAATTTTTGTACAGATCAAGTGTTATAGTTATTAGTTTCTTAAATACAGTCACAGCCTACAAACTGTGCTAAATGCCTAAATATGATTACAGAACCTGAATTGACCTCAGTTTAAAAAAAAAAAAAAAACCTGAATTGACCCATCATAAGAAATGGGTCGAAATTACCATCTCTTGAACTGCTAATCTTTCGAAAGTTTTTAAAAAGATCCAACGTGATTCAAGAGAATTGGAACTTACCTCACCTGTACATATCTGACATGTTTGTCAAACGTTACAACTTACAAATGACCTTTGACCAGATCCATGTCTCTGCTAGAAGTAGATGTGTGAAAGAAACCCATGAGAAACACCAGCCCTGATTGCTATTAACATCGGGAACTGAATTCTCAAAAGAATGATTATTCAGATAAATATAGAATTACCATGTCTTTGTAGCTTAAATCTTTACAGTATTATACAGTTAACTCAATTAACAATAAACTTCTTACGTACTTCAACAATTTTGATCATTAAAATATACGAATCATAGCAGAATTACCTTTTGCCAACCAGTCAAAACCGATTATTGTCAGTTGACGTCACTATAATAATTTGCAACAACTTTATCTAGTACATGTATACCGTTGACAGTCTAGAATTTTGCTATGTCCGACACACAAAAAAGTTAGGCGGTAATAACATAAAAGAAAGCCAAGCTATTAGAAATCTGTGGGTTAGATAGAAGTCTTTCTGTTGGGACATGTTGGATATCGACTCGATATGGCACTGAAAAATGTGCATACAACAAAGAGCCAGGAGGGGGTTGCTAGTAACAAGTAAACGGTAGTACAACATCTTAAAAAAAGTCAAAAACTGTTGTGACTGAGCCTTTACCCATCCTCTACCATTTGCCTGCTGTCCCATACGACGAAATCACAGCAGGCTGGGTTTCGAATTTGTGTACACTGTACATCTCTTTCTGGAAATTTCAACAGTATCTTTGTAATTGAGACCTGGTTGTTACAAACTGAAAATAAAGGATTGCACTTGTAAACATAATTATTTTTTATAAGACCAAATACAAAATTTAATATGATTTCAAAACTTGCCATAAGTCTTACAAATTTTCAAAACAAAGAGAAAATCAACATCATATAAAACACCAAAGACGTGATGAAAACATTCTAACCTAATCACTCCCTCATTCCTTCAACGTAGCCATCTTCATCGCTTAATTCAAGATCATCAAACAGTTCTTCCAGTGGTACCTCTGGGGCACCCTCTCCATCAGTCATAGACCCCATTTCTGATGGCTGATAATCTTTATCTCGATACAATGAAATGTTAAATCTCATCTCAGGGTTCTCTTCAATATCTCTGATAAACTGTTCATAATCCTTATTCGTCTTTTCTTCATCCGCTTTAGCCCTGGTTTCACTCACATCAACCTCCATATTAAGTGACTTAAGCTTCCAAGAACGAGGCTTTCCACGCTTCTTTTGCTGTTTTTCCTCATAACTTTTCTTAACCAAAATAACTTCAGGGAGCAGAAGACCTTTATACTTATCAAGTTCCATATCGTTAATATTTGCAGCATGTGAATCATAACCAAGAGCATAATCACCAACATTTAGCAAATGTCCTAAATGAGTCCTTACAAAGAACATGGTATCATTCTTCCCAAAATCAGATACACGAGCCACTTGAACATCAGCCATCATGTACCTTGAACCACCAATATTAACCTCAGTTGAAATAGGATCGATATCCAATACCACATACTCCACGAGCTGCTTAGAGGTAAGAATCGATGTAAATGAGATCCTCCAATATTGCTCAGCATCAAGAAAACAGTGCCTGAGAGTTAATGGATCAAGTAACGCGACACTGTTACTAATCTTCGTGCATATGACCAGCGGGCCAAGGTTTCCTAAACTAACAGAAAGTTTTGGCGGGAGACATATAAGATCCTCACGACAAACCGGACATATCTCAACAGAGAAAGTATACTTATAATTATAGTTATTGCTTTTAGTATCATGGGATACAAGCTGCTTGTCGCTGCGGCTCTTGATTGGGACAACTTTCTGCACAAACTCAACAAACTTAACAGCATGACTACGGTTACTAAAAAAGAAATCAATTCCTCGCTCCGTCTGTTTAATTCTGATAGCTTTGACAGCAGCATCGTGTTTGAGTATAAGTTGCTCCAAATAAAAGAAAGTTCGTCTATGAGAAACGTGTTGTCTTAGCTGCACAGCAGCCACCCACTGATCAGGGTTAGCTTGAACTCGCGAACACGACTCACACATTTGATCCTGAACTACATACTCGACTGTATACGCTTGTTCTAGAATCGCACCATTAAGAACCTCTTTTTGAACCCAGAGTTTGACTTTAATCCTCTTGGAATGAGGCTCTGTCCAGATAAATTCCGCATGAATCAACCTTACTTTATTTAGATTCTTTACCCGTTTAACGCAGAAAGTTAAGAGTTCTTTAGATTCTAGTTGCGCTTTAAGCCATGTTCGTGGTGGTTGCAAGTAGCTATCACATTCAGGACAATGAATAATGATAACATGTTTCTGTAGACCTTCGGTTATGTCAACTTCAGAACGTAGACATTTGACACACATATTGGCGGCATTTGGGGCCATTAGAATGCCACATTTGCAACATAATACACTACCTACGGTTTGGTGTACAGCAAACATTCCTGATTCTATAGCCATTTCTGCCAGCAAAAGTAAGCGTAAAAACACATCAATAACGAGTGGCATTAAAAAAATTCTTGTAACTACGTTTACAAGCATCTCCTACTTGGGGTATTAATATAAAGATTCACAAAAGATAGAAAACAGTGGGTTTGTGTTAATGGTTATGCGTTATTAAAACGTCTTAAAATATCTTTTCGGTTGTAGTAATTTCTTTTAGTGTAAGATCTAAAAAGGATTTGAGAGTTTCAATCAAGGTAAAAAAAAGTTCATCTATAAACAGTAAAATCAGGTTTAAGAAAAACAAAGGGTTTATTACCCATTCTTATTATAGATTTTTTCAAATGTTGAATATTACCGCCCGGGTTCAACCACCGGGTCAATCCGGTAGAGTCACCGGGTTACCGGTTCGACCATCGGGTTAATTAGCATATACTATATATGTGCGGGTACATGTCTAGTAAAAATTAAAAAGTGCATGGCATATTCACATAATACTACTCTAATAAGCACTTGGTTAGACGTGTTTGACTTATCTTATCGTATTATAATCGGTAAGCTAATAAACACCTCGAATAGGCTTAACCAAACACCCCCTAAGTTTATGATCATTTTTATAACTCAATTACACATATATCTAATTCTCAAATTTTAATTTCTCTAAATACTAAGTTGATATAATCAATCAATCAATCAGGCTCAATGAATTGAATTTTCGACAGACATACAAACTCTAGTCAAACATATATAAATGTAAATATGTTAAACCTAATGCAAATGTTGAATTCTAAGTTGTTTAAGAGAATTCAATGATATGTAAGGAATATGATGAAATTATACTAGAGAAACATTGTATGAAATGAAAGATGAAAATCATTTGTTTTAAAAAGCGATATATACGCATGCATAATCACAAGAATCTTAAAAATAAGTTTCGTACATATGACTACTGATCATGTACTTTTATAAATAGTTGATGATGAATCAAATATATTAAAGATGAGAAAAAAGGTGAAGAAAACGTACCAGCCAGCAGAGAAGTATGCAAATGAATTTTTATGAAATAGGAAGGAAAACGAGTATTAATACTACGTCGTCTATGATGGGCTTTTCTTTTCGTAAGGGATGACGAGTGGGTGACGGACTTGTTTCACTTTGACTCGTATAATATATTTCTTGTCAATTTTGTTTTCGATGCTTTATAACTCAATTTTTTTAAAGACGAATACCGGGGCCAGTTATTATCGGGTGCGACACGTGGGAAGTCACAGGGCCATTAAATTTAGCGTCTTTGTTATATACGTATGTCTATCTATATCTTTACCAATGTTTCCCGGATCTCAAATTGACCCGGTCGAGTCATCGGGTTTGAGTCGATTCGAATCAACTCATTGGTTTTCTTTTTTAAAATTATTTTTTTATATTTTTAATAATTAACAAAAATTATATATAAAAACTATAAAAATTCCCGTATATTATAGATATAAATTGTTTACCAACCAATATAATATGTAAAAATAAAATTCCGTCGTAAATACGTGAAAATTACATATTTAAAAAAAAACACGAAAATATCGAAACCCAGCCGAGTCTCGAGAACCGGGTTGACCCGGGTCACCCCAAACCCGGCGGGTCGAACCGGGTTTCGAAAATGTAAAACCCAGGTCAATATGACCGTTTTTTCGGCCGCCGGCTAGGTTGACCCAAGTTCCAAAACATTGATCTTTACTACATTTCACTTACCTCCTATCTTATAATTAAAAGTCTTAAAATTTTAAACTTCAAACATTTCTTTATTAAACAACATATAACTTAATACTCAATGTTGACCATTTGCTTTTGTATTTATTCGTGTGAACTTCAATTTAGTAACATCGCTAATTCAAAACGTAATAATAGCTTTTCCTTACAAAACATGAGTAACAAACCTCATTGAAGCCTATTGTAACTCTCATTATGTTA
The DNA here is from genome assembly GCA_025667525.1 of Glebionis coronaria. Classification (NCBI taxonomy): domain Eukaryota; kingdom Viridiplantae; phylum Streptophyta; class Magnoliopsida; order Asterales; family Asteraceae; genus Glebionis; species Glebionis coronaria. The sequence goes on along the minus strand of CM046880.1, from coordinate 295,478,247 downwards.
GTAACAATCACATTCACTTAGTCTACCGTAACGGATCTTTTGAAACAATAATAAAATCCCTACAAGGAGTAATAAACACATCAATATAAAAGACCACATACCTCATAACTTTTTTCATAATCGTCTAACTCTCTTATTAGTTATCTCTCCAAAAACACACTTAACCTCTGTCTCAAAATAACTAAAACCTCTCTAATTCGATGGTTTACGTGATTTCAATGGTTTTTTTATTCATTTATAGTTTTGAGCTATTTTTTGTGATTTCGATGTCCCTGCGTGGTGGTTTCGTTATTGTGTTTGTTTGAGGTACATCTAAAGGAATTTTTAAATTTGTAGCCAAATCTGTTAACGAAAACCATTATAGAATGAGGCAAGTGATACTTTTGATGGCAATGATCTTTTTGAAAATAATATATAGTGACGCTTTCAATTATCGCGAAAATGGTGGGGAAAAACCAACACCACGTAAATTCGATGCGGGATTATGACTGAAATTCTCGAAATCGGTATTGCATATGGAAAAGTTGTGTACTGTGCTTAAGCAAGAATTACATTTGATGTTTAGACAATGTACATTTTATCTTTATTACATTTGTGTACTGTGCTTAACAAGAATCATCTTGTTAAATTTGTAGTTAAAGATTTTATTAGCTTCTAAGTAAACGGTTGTTATACTAATGTACATGCTCAAATTACATTTGATGTTTGGACAATTCAAAGATATGACGTTTTCACTTGTTTGAGTGGTCATAAAGATTTTGGGGTTGAGTGTATTGGTTTGGAATTTGCATGTGATGAGATTCATTTTATAAAGCGCATAAACATCAATTTTATGAAGGTTGCTTAAATTTTGAAGCGCATGACTATTTGGCGAAATGAGGAAACATAACCGTAATTCATTGAGTAAATTTTGAGGCTTTGTGCATGCCATTTGCAGTTTAACAAGATTTTGTTAACTTTGCTTAGTAGTCACTCACAAGAACTTTGTGTGTGAATATAGTTAAAGGTTGCTTAAACCTTTTTTTAAGTATATATTTTTATCATATGTGGTCTTACTAAGGGTAGAATTTTTTAGCAACTCAAATCTGTACATAAAAGTTAAACGGTTCTCACGGGACTTTGAATTTAAGTTAACAAAAGATGGTATGGTAGTACCACGCTCATCCCAAAACGGTTGACCCTTCATGTTTAATAATATCATGAACCGGTATCGAGTTCAAGATATAATGGTTTAATTTAATTAGTATTTATTTGTACATTTGTTGTTAGAAAAACGTTTAATGGATTAACATTTGTTTATCATAAAATATTGTCACAGGGTAGTCGTCGCCGCATTGAGCGGGTACCTACTATTATCAGTTGAAGAAAACGTTTTTCATGCATGATTTTATAAGCTACAAAAAGGGAATGACTCACCACTAAAACGTATAAATGACATATGATCGTCAGAAAATTAGTCATCGAGTACCCGCCACATTGCGCGGGTACTTGACTAGTCTAAATTTATATTATCTATAAAATGTTTTAGCATTTTTCTTAAATGTTAAAAAACATAATAATTTAAAAAATATTGAAAAAATGATAATTTAGGAAATATTGAAAATCATGTTAATTTAAGAAAAATGTTGATTACTATGTTTCAGTTCAGAGTTTGAAGAGTTTAAAATCTTATTAATGCTAATAGTTGTCACATTGTCATAACACAAAAACTCAATTCTTGCAAAAATCGAGCCTCTTTCTTTCTCTCAAAATATCACAGCCGCCACCACAGTCGCCAGATCCGTTATTGCCACCATCTTCGTCATCATCGATGGTTGATTGATGTGTCTGGTCGATGGTTTGAGCTATCAAGGAGGTTTGATGTGCGGTTGTTTTTTTAGAATAAAGAAGGTTGATTGTTTTTGTTAGCATGGTTTTGGTTAGTTTTTTATGACGGTTTTGGTGGTTCGCTGATGGTGGTATGTAGAATATGTTGGTATTGAAGATGACAATGACGAACAAGAAGATGATAACTCTTTTATGTTTTTTTTCTGATAAAATATTGCCAATCGACATTATTTTATTAACATTTATAATCACCCTAATCGATCCGGTGTTTGTGAAAGTGTTTCCCGTCCCTAACTAAGGTACATCGTTGCTCCGTTTTGTTTTATTATGCTACAGTAATCAAAATATATGAACAAACCCTAGTTGATTTGATAAAAATATCATATCCTCTGTAAATTTTGACTTGGTCATTAACCTAATGCATGTTTTGTTGGATATTGTAAAGGTGGGTTTGAAAATAAGATACAGATTAAAGCTTCATCACAAAGTGTAGTCTCTCATCTCTAATTATTATTCTCAAATTCAAATTTTATGTTAAGCTTCTTTGTTTTTATGATTTTATATGATTACAAATCAATTTTGTTTAATAGTTTTTGTATTAATTAGTTTTTTAATGGTTGGTGTAGATTTTGATATTCCTCATTCACGATGTAAAGAAGAAAATCTAAGATACTTGCAAATGGATTCTTGATACAACTGAAGCCTCAAATGGATCTAATGGTAAGCTTTCTCTTTTTAGTTCATTTGTGCGTTGTGGTTAGTGTTTTTATATTACTTCTTTTAAGTTGGATGGACATCTTTGGTTAATTTATACAACACACATGTTTTGTTTCCGCAGCTTTAATTGTTACTTTTAGGACGTTTTGCATTGCATATTGAAAGGGATATGTGACCTAAAGTAGCATGATTCATAAAATTAGTTGCAACAAAATTAGTGATTCTACTGTTTAAACTTGTGATTATCACATTATAAAAACTGGTATTTGATCTTTGAATAAATAGAATACTACATAAATACATAAAATTAATATATGCCACTTATGAGATGCGATTTACAAGATAATAAATTTCAAAAATTGAGTATTTTGAAGTAGCTAAACAGGTTGATCATTTGGCGGCATGTGAAAAATCGAGCTTGAACACGACTGGAACTCTGAAGCAGATTGTAAAAATCGATAGGAAGAACTAATCTTTAAGGTAGAGATTAGGCATGGTAAGGTTACTTTTAGGATGGGAAACATTCTAAATTGGGTACAGGTAAAAAGGGGAATTCTTAGGTATGGGTCAAGTTGCACTGATCCGAAAGACTTACTACCATGACATATTTTGTTCTACTCTCAATCGATAAGGTATAAAAAGGTTACCTCCACCAATTGAATTAGTTGCTCCATTAGGTCTTTTATCACATAAGTTACTTTTAATAATTTAAAAGATACGTGGCATGGTATAATAATACCAATAAATATTATGGAATGATTACATGGTATATGCCATATGGTCTCTACAACTTGAACTCGCTGTATGACACCTAAGATGGTCTTAAGTAGCATAAAAGAATTGCACGATCAATATCTTTTGGTATAGTTTTGAAATAAATTAAGCGATGAGATTTTTAGAAAAAAGAGTTTTATAACAAAAACCATTTTATATTGTTCATTAATTACCCAATAATAGTGCAATTTCTTATATTTTTTGTCAATGAACTTGCTTCATCTTTTACAGGCCTTGAGAGGTGTTGTACTAAATTATCGATGTGCTCATAAAGAGGTAAACTATATCGTGGTTATATTCAATCAGGTTTCTTGCCCTATATTATGCCTCGTAATGCATCAGTAATGAGGGGCATGTAGTAATATTTCGCCTGCATGTGTTTGTATCTTTAGCCTCTGTTGGTGACATAGTGAAAATGGAGTTTGGAACATTTTTGGTGGCAAGCTATCATGGGGCCTCAATCATTTGTTTGTGATGGTCCCAGTTTTCAAGGTCGTGAAGGTCCTTCAACCGGTATGGATATACTTGTTTACAATAAATATGAATGATTACTAATATGTAATAGGATGTGCATGTATGTTATGGTAAATTAGTATTATATATGATACGTAACGAACTCGCTATATAATCATGTTATGCTATAAATAAACTGTCATCTAATGGTTAAAAAGTCTATTGGCTAATATATTCATTTATAAAGTGGCGGGTGACATATTTCACGCACTACCAGACGTTGATCATTCCAAGATTTTGTAAGAAATGATGTAAAAGAAAAGGTTATGTTGATAAAAAAGTTGAATGGTCCTAGCTTGACCCAAATTAGTCTTAATTCGGGTGTCTGGGCTCCAGCTCTTGCACCAAGTGAACTTTGGTTTAAGATCCTGCACACTAAAGTAACACGATGTTCGGCTTACCGTGGGAACGTATCCCACGATTAGACTCCGGCGTGAGAGTAAGTAATCGGTTTAGGGTTAATAGTAAGTGAGATGTGAGAGTGACTAATACGATACCTTTGTGAAACCCTTAGGGGTTCCTTATATAGGCGGTAAAACACTAATGGGCTTTTACCAAAGCTTCGGACCCAAGTAAAGGATAAACACCATAATTAGTTTGATTTTTATCTTCTAATTATGGTTAGTGTATATCCTATACTTTAGGGTAAATGACAGTCCTAATTAGGTTGTGATTCTGTCTAACCCTGTTCCGGCCATGCCGGGCCGTGGGCCGCACATGACTCATGCGACCACTGTTCATCCGAAACCCATAGTCTCAAATGACACTACTCCAACCCATTCGTGATGGGCCGGATGCGGGTAATACCCGTGGGTCGTGTTCATGACCCGGCTATGGATTATATGTCATCATGTCCCCCCAGTCTAGTTGTTAACGCCGTAGGCGTAACTTCTAGACTAACCAATGTCCCTTGTCTCACTAGTACAAAAAACCGTTGTACACCAAAAACTGTATGACCGAGACAACATTAATAAATGCATTAATGGTAGTCAAGGTATGATCACGTCGGCGTCAGCTCGCATGATTTATCTGAAAAAGTGCACCAGGCGGGCCCCACTCTCGAGCCACGTAAAAAACTGTTATTATGAGGTGATCCGTGGGTCTCTCTGACATTTCAATTGTGCTCATAATCCCACCTGTTGGATAGGTGTAGTGGACTACACGTGGCAGTCATCTAACCAACCTTGTAAACCGAGGCAATACTATATATATCTGCGTGCGTGACTCTATACACACAGTGTATACATCTCCCACCATTGTTGCAAACCTTCATCCTTTCTCCCCTCTTTCTAGCACGGACATCCATCATATCAGGTTAGATCACCACGCCCTTCTCCATATTTACATAAAAAATGGTTAAGGACAATCCCACAATCACGTCTGTACTTAACGTATTTCCATATGAGAAGTTCGTAGAATTCTGTTTGGTTTATTATATTCCCGAAAGCATTCATCCCACCTATCCAGGTGAGGACGAATCGATCACGTATGCCATAGCCGGGAAAATAGGCGTATACACACGCTTTTTTGACTCGGCGAACTACCGCATTCCTCTCTCTAGATTCCGTGTAGAAATCCTTACATATAATGATTTCCACCTCACTCAATTGCACGGTATAGGCGCATTTTAAAATAAACCAATTCGAAATAACATGTCACACATGTGATGTCGCCTTAATCGTAACCCTATTTAGGTTTTTTTATACCCACCAAATGGTCAACGGGTGGCTGTCGTTCAAAAAATGGTCAGCGAACGCCCCCATGTGTTATAACAAGGCACTAGACTCACTAAAGAACTGGTACGACCGATACTTTTTTGTTGATGCCGTAGTATTTCCTACCCCCTTTGTGTTGAAACAATCAGTCCGCCCAGACTATCCTCCTCGTTCCGACACATATAGTGCCAGGGACGTGAGGACTCTAGATACACATCGTACCTATTTCCACAAGGGATTGCCAAAAAACTTCTTATACCTGGTAGGTATCAGCCGCAACTATTTTGGTAGGGCAGATCGATACCCCACATTTCTTGACAGTCGTAGACAAGGTAGGTATTAGTAGCTTTAAATAATGCCCATAACATATTTGTCGTTAATAACTAACATTCGATGCTTGTCTATTTGTTCCCTCAGCGATGAATCTATTTGGATTATTACGTCAGGGCGATCCGTCCCAGATCCCAGAAAGTACCCGAGCCTTAGGCCAAGATAAACCTCCATTGCTCACAGCTACTTAAAACATGACCATTCCTTTGGTCGTGGTTCCAGAGCCTCATTCCGATACGGGCGAACCAGAAATTGAGAAGTCACCATTGGACTTCACGAATGAAGATAGAGACCAACTGCTGCTCGAGAATGCGGCAAATCCATCCATGATGGATAAGAATGCCCAGACCACCCACCAAGAAGAACAAGGTGACAATCAGGAACAATTGGACAAGGAGGTGGAGCAAATGTTTGAGTCTGAGGAGGAAGGGGCAGTAGAGGAGATGGTTGCCAAGACGCAGACCAAGCCCGCTCCGAGGAAGCGTAAGTCCAAAAGGAAGATTGTGAAGGAGGTGGAGACAGAGGCGGGTCCGTTTAACGCACCCCCAAAGAGGTTGCGTAAAGACCACCCTGAATACCAAGATGGTAGCAGTACAAGCGCCCCCAAGGACAACCTAATGCCTCCTCCTACCGTAACCGAAGGACAAGCAGACCAGACGGTCTGGAACGCTACGCCAGTAAACGTCGCGGCGCCAACGAAGACCAGGGCAACGTAAGAATCATACTACCATTATCCCCCTCCTATTTGTTTAGAATGACACTAATTGAAACAAAATCGCAAACAACAGGGTAGGGTAATCGATGGCCACACTTAATGAAGAGGACGGCGGTAAAGCAACCACACCTTTTATCCAGGACACGTCATCCACCCCTCCCCTACAGCCAAAAAGAGCCCTCTGCTGAAAAGCCTATCCCCCCCTTTCACCCACAATGGCGCTTAACCGAAGTCAGCAGGCTAGAGACAGAGGAAATGTGCAAGGACTTCATAGACCATCTGACCCCTCCCGGCTTAATCCAATACTTGAACGAGTTGACACACGACGTTCTCCTAGAATAGTTCAATGTGCCAACCTCACATCTGCTGGCCCTCAACGCTGTCCTGCGCCACCGTTTTGAAGGGGCTCTAGATCATGTCGAGAGTGCCAACAGAAGAATACTCCGCTGGGAGAAAATGGTGGAGAATCATGAACATAAAATTTCCACCCTTCAAGCAAACCTCGCCACTGCCGAAGCCATCGTGAAGGAGCAAGCACAGCACACCAATAGCCGGGACGCCTTAGTGAAAAAACTAGAAGCAGAAGTTCAAGATCTAGGCAAGAAGGTACGCCCCCCAAAAACTTATTTATAAGTTATCTAACAAGTGCGAACAAAGCACCTTATACTAATTGTACAACCTTTTTGAACAGGCTAGTACTGCGGAGGCAGCTATGCAAGCGTTGACCACGGAAGTTGACCAAATCACCCAAGACCGCGACCACCAACGAACCTTGGTGAAGGGTCAACAACAGCTAGCCACAGAGTTCCAAGCATACAGGGAAGTAAAGGAGAAGGAAATGGATGCCCGAATCGAGGATATGGATGCCAGACTTGACGCCCTATCCATAGATTTTGACGAAGATCTATATCCACACCTACTCACCGCCAGAGCTGGCCGTAGGTGGATGATCAGGCATGGCTTACGGCTGGCCGTGATGAAAATTGCTGAGTCTCCTGAGATGGCATGATTATTTGCCAACGTCGTGTTAGACGTCATTGACCGCGGCAGACATGAAGGACTGGTAGCAGGTATGGAGTGGGTAGGACAGAAGCGGGCATCAAAGAACCACATCTACCACAAGCCAAATGCTGCAAAGAGCATGAATGCGTCCATGAACGTTCTAAAGGATGTGTAGTATCCCCTGATCCAAAACCTAGAAGCCCTCAAGGACACTCCTATTGACCTAATCATGGAGCATTTGCATTTGAACACTGACTTTGGTGCGCAGAGTGTGCCCGACTAGTGGGTCAATATGTAACCTCATCCTTCATAGCTGACCATTCTAGTTTATGCTAACAATCCTCCTGCGGATAATCCATGGGCCTTGACAGGGGAGAGAAGCCTGGCCGAGGCTATACAAGCCAATGTGGTAAGGGCGCATGGGAAGAAGGGTTGATGGATACTATGTCGAACTCCCACTGATGGGTCTGCTCATCTACCCCGATCAGATGGCCTGCCAGTGACTGCGCCTACCCGTACTAGATTGGCAATAGTCTAGAAGAGGATGGCGGTGCAGGCGTATCCACCATGGCGACCATCAGCCAACAACAGAAGGAGATGGGAGAATCCATAATCCCCAAATGATTGTAACAAGAAACAGTTTAGTTTTTATAACATTTGTATAATCGTAATAATATGACTTATTCGGTCGTGGATGTCTACGACACTTTCGTGTATGTAGTTTGAAACTTGTCTTTTAAATATATCTATTTATATCCACGCGTGACGTATCACGGATTATGTAAAGACTTAAGTCTATATGTCACTAGACGTGCGCTGTACGACTTGACCATATCCGGCCTTTGTAAGGGCGGCATGTTTAAACTTATAGCAACGTCTTACGAATAAGGTGTCTAGCAAGGATTCATGATCCGTGGGCGCGTGGGTTCCATCCCTCTTATGATCCAAGTTGAATTATTAGGTTCACTTAATCCTCTTGCTTCTCATGGAAACGTATAGTACATGTACGACTGATGAATGCATATGAATGAGAAATGATACTAAGCACACAAACAACAAAAAATAATCCTAAATATAAAAGAAACATTGTTTGCACAAGAACAAGTCGTGGAGCTAGCTAGGTACCACGGCGTTTTATTAACACGGTTACGCTTTTTGACAGAAAGATAAAGTCCTAAGACAAATGAGACCTAGAAAATATAAAAGACAAAATTACATGGATCTCTATTGGAGCTGTCTATAGCTAGATGTCCATGCGGAGGCCGTAGCCTTTTAGAGATAACACTTTTTGAGGTTGCAGATGTTCCATGTACGATCCACATCACGGCCATCCATGTCACGTAACTTGTACCCGCCTTGCCCCAAAGCTTCCACGACCTCATACGGTCCTTCCCACTTTGGGCCTAATTTCCCTATGTTCTCCACGCGACTTGCCTCGTTTGCACGATAGACAAAATCCCCTGGTCTGAAGGAAACGCCCCTAAATTTAGAGTCGTAATAAGCTTTCACCCGCGCCTTAGCTTTAGCTTCATTGATTGTTGCGATCTCCGTTTTCTCCTCTAGCAAGTCTAAGTTGACCCGGAGTTCCTCATCGTTCGTGACGATGTTAACCTCCGCCGTACGGATTGTGGGCATCCCAATTTCTGTTGGTATGATTGCCTCAGTGCCATAGGCTAACGCAAACGGAGTATCCCCATTAGTCGTCTTTATCATTGTTCTGTGTGCCCATAATACATGTGGTAGCTCGTCCACCCACTTGGCGCTTCTTTCATCTAAGCTTGCTTTGATTCCTTCACCTAGGCTCCTATTCGCTCGTTCTAACAAGCCATTAGTTTGCGGATGTTTGACTGACGTGAAGCGCCGTTTGATGTTCAGTGTTGCGCACCAATCCTTAAAAGGATTGGTCACAAACGGATTCCCGTTATCTGAGATAATCTCACTTGGTAAACCAAAACGACATAGAATGTTTTCCCAAACAAACTTTTTTACCTGTTTGCCCGTGATTGTATCGACCGCCTTAGCTTCAATCCAGCGAGTGAAGTAATCTATGGCTACGATTAAGAACTTAATAGCTCCAGCTGCCACGGGAAAAGGCCCCGCAATGTCAATTCCCCATTTCTAAAATGGCCATGGGGCCGTGATAGGTGTTAGCTCTTACTGTGGTTGGCGTGGCACTGGCCTATGTAACTGACAATCGATGCATTTGAGAATCAAGTTGCGTGCATCTTGATGAATAGTTGGCCAATAATACCCTATGCGTAAAGCTCTTGCCACCACGGATCTAAGGCCGACGTGCATGCCACACGACCCTTCATGAATTTTGCTGATCACATAAATGGCTTGGCGTGGGCCAACGCATCATAACCACGGCTGTAGGAATGAGCGTTTGTACAAGACACCGTCGCGTAGTTCAAACTGTTGTGACTTCCTGCGGATGCGACGCGCCTCTGTATCGTCATCAGGAAAAGTCTCGTCCGTTAAATAGCTAATGATTGTGGCCATCCACATAGGTCCCTCCTCATCAACTATCGCTGCGACCCCCTCTCTTGCAATGGATTTATCCTTAAGTATTTCCACCAACACTTATTTGGATAGATGGGCGAAGCTAGTTGATGCAATTTTGCTAAGGGCATCCGCCTTCTTATGCTCACCTCTTGGTACTTGTTTGATAGAAAACTTTCCAAAGCCGGCGATGAGTGACTTGACCATTTACAAAGACTGGATCATGCTATCCTCCTTGGCTTCATACTCCCCCATGATGTGAAGCCACAAGCCGCGAGTCCCCATAAGCCTCAAGGTTACGTACGGCCATTCTGGCCATGATTTTTAAGCCTGCAATCAATGCTTCGTATTCCGCCGCATTGTTTGTGGATGTGAATTCAAAGCGCAAGGCATAAGTGAACTTCATGCCTTCCGGATTTGTGAGTATGAGACCTGCCCCTGACCCATCCGTACAGGAAGATCCATCGGTGAACAGGACCCATGATTCTTTTAGGATTTCTTCCTCTGGGGCCATTGGTACATCCTCATTAGGTTTCTCAATATGAAATCTGCCAAGATTTGACCCTTGGCGGTTGTCCTTGGTCTATACGATATGTTATGTTCCCCAAGCAGGACGCTCTACTTCTGCAGTTGTAACACCCAGTACAGTCGTATCCTTAATTTGAGGACGAATTATTTTTTTAGAGGGGAAGAATTGTAAAACCCGTATTTAAGATATTTCAGAGTATTAAATACGCACGCTCGATTTCAGAAAAATATAATATAAATATTAATTATTCAGAAATAATTAATAGGCGGTTTTAGAAGGATATTACGTATAACACAGGAAATAAATCACGAGTTGCGTGAAAATAAACGTTAAACCGAAAAAAAACCAAAAACCCTTGTAAATATAAAAGGGGTGGCGTTTGGTTATTAAACAAAAGAAAAAAAAATGGGCTTAGCCCAACCCACTCTATGTTCACACAACTTGAATACAAACACAGCTTCACTAATTCATAATATACGGTTTAAAAAAAACAGATTAGGGTTTTGGAAACCCTTTTTGTGCCGCCACCCATAGAGAAAGAAGAAGGGGATTCTCGGGTTTAATTCTTCAAGAATATCGTGTTTGTGTTCATCTCTTATTGCAATCCTCAACGGTATTGATTCCTTCCTTTTATTTTTTTGTAAATCACGTATAAGGGAAAGTTACATGTTAAATGAGAAATAATAAAAAGGGAGGTTTGGTTTTGGGGCTGCACACAAACCGAGGGTGTGGATTTGTATCCAACCGAGACTCAAAGAGTCTCAGTGGTGTTTGATGTGGGTCGACCGAAAGTCAGAAAACCCCAAGAATGGTTGTTTGTTTAGGCTGTATAAGTGGGGGTGTGTTTGGTTTAGTGAAACGGAGACCCTAAGGTCTCGGTGGTCTCATCCTTGCCCAACCGTGACCCACACAGGGGCGGCTAGGGCCGTGTTTCGACCCGAAAGCTTCAAAAAAAGACCACTCGGCTATGAAACTGTAAAGGGGCGTTTGGGACTATGAAAACAGTGGGAAATGATAAAGAAACAGTGGGAAGATATTAAAGGGCAGTGTGAACTTTTAATCAGAAAAATAAAAGGGTTTAGTTCTGAAATTAGCGACGGTTTGGTGACAATAAATTCTGTCACAGAATTTGTTGTTGACAGTTTTAAAAACTCAGTTTTTAGCGACACTTTTAATGACACAGATTTCTGTCACTAATTCATTTAGGCAGATTTTATATAGTTTGGTTGAATTGTTCAAGTGCGACCGAGAAGGGGTATCTCGGTAGGCTCGGGGCATAATTATAATAATAAAATGAAGATTTTTATATTATACCTTTTAATTACTTGTTTTATAAATGTTTAAAATTGTATTTTAAATGAATTTAATTAAAATAGTTTATGATGTTTTAAAAGGGTATAATTTTTTATATGAATTAAATTATTTTAGAAACTTTCTAATTTAGAAACTTTCTAATTTAGAAACCTTATGTTTTAAAGAGTTATTTATTATAGTATTAATATAACGTCAAAACACGTTTGTATCATAATTATTAGTAGTTCGTAATATATTAGAAAGAATTATTATAAGTTCAGATTTATCAGTTAATATACGTACATAATTTAAGAAATAAATAAATAAGAAGCCAATAAAATCAGTAAATGAAATAACGATCAGATCACTTATTCGCGTCCTTTATTCATGTAGCTCGCGTGAAATCAGAGTAGACTTTCTGTCAGTTGATCTCGGTCGGTTACTGGACACGAGATACGGATTTTCCGTCCTTTTAGTAAGGACTTCCCTTCTATGCATGATTAGGATTTCCCATCTGCAGCCAATTGTTTTCCCCAAATTATATGTTATAAGAATTATCAGAAATCAGTTTTATAATTAAGTTAAAATTGCCTGAGCCTTATATACAAGCATGACCAGTCAGTAGTACTAGTTACGGAGGTACCGTAACCATGACACTTGAGGCACCGGTGCGGGAGAGTGATATCTCGCAGCATTGCACTCAGTTCAGCTTGGCCATTTTATCAGTAATATTAGTGGGGCGTATGGATGCATCCTAGGCTTATTAGTTTACAGTTATCAGGTGAATGTGGTGTGTGCTCTACATCCTTCACATTGGAGCTGATCCCCCACCCAACACATTATTTAGAGGTCACCCCTCTACAGCATGACGAGGTCGCCCCTCCAGTTATTCATGCACAGTTGTTACAGCACATGACCTATATAAGCTCTAGGCAATTAAAATACAATAAATGCATGTTTTCAGATTTAACAGTTTGTAAACCTGTTTTATTATTTATAAATCAGACATATCAGATTTTACACAGTTTATTCTAAATTGTCATAACAGTTTTAGTTCAGTATTTGTTATAAGTTTTATTCCCGTATATTATTTTCATGCTTCACGTCCGTTCACTGAGCGTTATGCTCAGCCTTAGTTCCTTTCATGTTTCCAAACTGCAGGTACATATGGACGATCTTAGGACTTCTAAGAGCGTACGTGCATTGGATGGGAGCTATCCAGACTCCTTTACTTTATGCACATATACATTACTTTGGTTGTTTGAACATTGTTTCGTCCTTTTCTTTCAATACTTAATCTTTATATTTTGATCTTATGTTTGGACTACCGATGTTTGATTCCGGTATTTCCGTTATAGTCAGTCAATGTTTAATACATTGCCTTGCATGCTTTGATGACACGCCATAAATACATGTAACGGTCAATTTATTTAAGTGGGGTGTTACAGCAACCTTCCTGCCACGTCCGGTCTTGAGATGGTCTGTTTTATTGGTTGGTCCGTGGACCACAATTGGGTGCGCCTGAAAGTAGCGGCACAACCTTTTCGCGACATAAACCAATGATAGGAGTAAGTTCTCCATCGGGGAATAATTCAAATCCGGTCCTTGCAATGCTCTACTTATGAAGTAGACTGGAGTCTGAACTGAGTCCCAAGTCTATCATTAGGATGGCGCTTATTGCTCCATGCGTAGCGGATAGGTAGATGGTTAGCTCCTCCTTGGGTCGTGGGGCGATAAGCATTGGAAGGGCCGCTAGGTACTGCTTAAGTTGTCTAAATGCCTCCTCCGCATCTCTTGTCCAACGGAAAAACCCTTTCTTCAAGCACTTCTTGAGTGTTTTGAATAGAGGAAGTGACTTCTCTACGGATTTCGAGAGGGACCTGTTAAGCCCGGCTAACTTTCCGTTAAGTGATTGTACCTCCTTCAGTGTCGAAGGAGATGGTAACTGTATCACGGCCTCAGTTTTCTCAAGGCAAGGATTGATGCCGTTTGGGTCTATCATGTACCCTAGGAACATTCCTTTGGTTGCCCCAAATGTGTATTTTTTGGGACTCAAATTCATGTTGATTTTTCTCAATGTATCGAATGTCTCTAAAGACGTCGCGGAGGAGCTCGTTTTATGTATGGCTCTTTATAACAAAGTCATCAACATAGACTACGAGGTTACGACCAATTTGTGAGTCGAACGCTTTATCAACAAGTCGTTGATATGTCGCGCCTGCATTCTTGAGTCCAAACGGCATTTTTGTATATACACGCCCTGACTGGTATGGAATGTCGTCTTCTCCTCGTCCTCCTCCGACATATGAATCTGGTGATAACCCTTATATGCGTCTAAAAACACTTAAATGGGTACCCGCATAGGGATTCGACTTTTCAGTCGATTTCCGGCAATGGATAGCAGTCTTACGAACAAACTTTATTCAAGTCAGTGAAATCCACACACATGCGCCAGCTTCCATCATGTTTCTTGACCATGACCGGATTGGAGATCCACTCATGATAATAAACCTCCCGCATGATTCCTGCTTCAACCAGCCTTTTTACTTCATCTAGTATAACCTGGCTGCGCTCTAGAGCTTAGCCGCGCTTTTTTTTGCCTCACAGGAGGATACCCTAGACGGATCTGAAGCTTGTGTTCCACGACTGAGCGTGGCACGCCTATCATGTGCTTTGGTTCCCATGCGAACACGTCATGGTTTACTTTAAGGAGGGAACACATAGCGTTCCTACCTTTATCGGAGAGAGTTCCTCTGACGGACACTTCTTGTTCTGGGTAATCAGGGTGGATAGCCACCTTCCAATTTGCGGGGGGCAACCCTTCCTTTTTAGGAGTTGGTTGTATTGGTGTGGTGACGGCATGACATTCCGATGGTGGTACTATCGAATTGAAGATAGTGACGATTCCCCCCTCGACCGGGAATTTGATCATGTCGTGTGCTGTAGACGGGACTGCCCGTATTGCCAGGATTCCCGGCCTTCCGATGATACCATTGTACGGAGAATGTGAGCGTATAACCATAAAGTTCATCCATGTTGTAGTTGAATGTTCTTTATCTCCAATAGTTACTAACAATCGTAACTGCCCTATTGGCCATGGTATCTCCGCTAAAACCAATAAGAAGCGACGTGGCCGACATTAGTTAGCTTTTGATTATTGGTCGTAACTGTATGAAATAGTGTTCGTAGAGTACTTTCGCAGATGATCCTCCATCAACATACGTGCGGCAGACGTCGTGGCTTCCAATGTTCACCTCAATCGTGAGAGGTGCATCCGCCACGTTGGTTGTCGTGATGGGGGGGGGGGGGGGGGTGAATGAGACTTCCTTGCTGCGAGAAATTTTTTGGCTAATTTTCTGCTTTGTCCTGCGCTGCCACGACTGAACCATAAATATGGTTGTAGGATTGTCCTTCTGGAAATATATTTTTTATCATTTTTTTGTTATCCTTCCCGTCCTTCCAGTCCTTGACCAGATGCTTGAGTTTGCCTGTTTTAATCAGCGACTCAACATGCTTCTTAAGTTGAACGCACTCGTCCGTGCCATGACCCTTGTCATTATGGAATTCGCAAAAGCGGTTCCCCTGACTACGATCGATCGGAGTTGTCATTGGAGGCGGCCTTGGATTTGCCCCTTCAGTCAGTAGGATGTCTTGGTATGTCATCTTTAAAGGTGTGAACTTGTCATTCGACCGCCCTACTTTCGCTTGTTTTTTGTAATTTGAGCTCCTACCGCTACCTTGGTTGTTTGTCTGCCTTTTTGGCTGGTCGTCCGATCAAAAGATTTGGTTTCCCTTTGTGGGGTAGGCTACTGAAACGGCAGTCTCTCCCTCCACAAAGTTCCTAACCCTTTTCATAAGCTCATCAAATATCGCGGGGCGCCTGTCATTGAGGCGCCTGATAAGTTCCCTGTCAGTTATGGCGTGCATATAATCGGAGATCTTAAGAACTTCTGGGCACGCTCTTATTCGCGTGCATTCGTCTTTGATACGTTGTGTGAAGTCTTCTGTGGACTCTCCGTGCATCTGCTTGACCGTCGCCAATGGGACTGGATCCTTGTTATACTTCTTTCGCTGAGTGTAGTTTCTTCTAAACGTTGAGTGTAGTTCGTCAAAGCTATTGATGCTCCGGTGAGGAAGTTTTTCAAACCAGTCACGGGCGTTTCCTATCAAGGTCGAATTAAACATTTGGCACCATATAGGCATTGGCCATCGTTCAAGATTTGCTTATATGGTGAAAACTTTGAGGTGGTCGTCTGGGTCACCAGATCCATCGTAGGTTTTGACAAACGCCGACATGCGACGCTTTTTGTCCTCGGAGTAGTTCCGTATGCGGGTTGTGAAGGCATCTTCTCTTTCACTACACCATGGTAGGGAGAGATCTTCTTTAGCATTTGTATGATAATGGGAGTGCCTATAGCTTCCCCCTCCCCATCTTATGGTTCAGAGGAGGAATACCTTGTTCGATGACGCCTTGGATGGTGGTCATCCGAATCAAATCCTGAAGGGTCGTGGTAGGGCGGTCCTGCTCCACCCCTTGATTGGATATGGTAGCCGCTCTTGTGAAAAGAAGTGGTGATTTTCTTTGCTCCCGAATCAATTCTCCTGAACACAGTAGTGCGACGATTATCGGTCTATGGAGTTTCTGAAGTTGCGCGCCCTGCAGATCCATCAGAATGATCCGAGTCTCCTTGCATCCATTGCAATTCTTGCAAAATTCGATCCCCTATGTGTTCGTATACATTCTGTGGTCGTGGTCGTTCCTCCATCGGAGGTTGTTCCTTGATCTGATGCCTTCTTCGTCTTTTTGGGTTTGAAGAGGAGTGTCACGTACGACACTTCTAAAAGTGAGTATGGATTGGAGGTTCCTCCCAGATTCAATCTTGCCGTGATGGCAGGGATGATTCTGTCCATGTTTTGTGTGAGCACGCCCTCGTTGTCTTCATCATTAAGTGAGGCGAGCTCGTGGTCCTTCTCTCCAGCAAGTGGCCTTTGCTTTTCCTTGTTGGGGGTGTGTGGTGCTGGCCCCGTCTCAGGTTTATCTAAAGTGAGAGTAGGTGGCGGGGTATTCAAGGACGTGCCTGCACCCCCAGTGGATTGAAGTACCGTGTTGCGGCTGTTAGGCCCTCCTGCCTGCCCAGTGAGAGGTGGAGTAGGGGTAACGGGGATGTCTCCCCCCGATTTTCTGTTCCCCGTATTGGAGTAGGGGTAACGGGGATGCCTTCACAACCCGCATACGGAACTACTCCGAGGACAAAAAGCGTCGCATGTCGGCGTTTGTCAAAACCTACGATGGATCTGGTGACCCCAGGCGAACACCTCAAAGTTTTCACCATACAAGCAAAACTTGAACGATGGCCAATGCCTATATGGTGCCAAATGTTTAATTCGACCTTGATAGGAAACGCCCGTGACTGGTTTGAAAAACTTCCTCACCGGAGCATCAATAGCTTTGACGAACTACACTCAACGTTTAGAAGAAACTACACTCAGCGAAAGAAGTATAACAGGGATCCAGTCTCATTGGCGACGGTCAAGCAGATGCACGGAGAGTCCACATAAGACTTCACACAATGGGTGCATCTTCCATACTTCCATGTCTCGCCCTTGAGTTTAGCCCCAAGTATCCTCTAAATTGCATACAAGATGGGCTCACATTTTCCTTGCCTTCTTTTATGTGCTGAAATAATACACTTCCAGCTTATATTTCGTTGGTTGATTGTCGGATAAGCGTACTGAAAGTAATACCGGCTTACCTTGCCGAGACATTCTTTCAAGGTTGACGCCGTACCGAGTGTACGCTTTAATTTTGTTTTTGTGCTGAATAGACGTAGGTTTTACACTAGCCAAAGATGGTTTGCATATTCTTGCGTCATTTTGGTCTAGTTTTTATAAGGCAATGGTCATAATGGTTCTACACGGCTATGATGACAAAATTTAAGCGTATATAAACGAATTTGATTAATAGTTGGATTACGTGCATCTTGGCGGGGCATGCTTCCAAAGTTTCCAACCATGGCGGTCGTACCTTCCAATCCTACATATCCGATTGCTTACTTATCAGAGCCTCTAAACTATAAATTCATTACTTTATTCGATCTTTGCGCCACTTTCTAACACAAACTTTGGTGGTTAAAGTTGGTTACTTTGTACGTGTTTGGTCTAGTGTGTTCTCAATAAGGTGAAGAGCATTTTGATCTAGTTGTGGTCAAACGCTTTTGTTAATGCAAAGCAATGCCTAAAAACATTGTTAGTACTAATTAATCTTTCTTAGTTTTTATCACGACAAATTACAAAGACATTTATTGTCAAACACAATCATAAAACGAATTATCTAACAAACACTATCATCAAGGTAATAATCATTACACTAACATATCTTAATCATGCTTAGTGATCATAAAAGTGTTAGCCTTAAAACTCACTTTTGTCAAATGTGACAAAAGATTTTTAGTAAACTTTATTTTTAAGAAAATATTTTATTAAAGTGAAAATGTAAATTTGAGTCATATTCCAAATGCCATAAGAATATCCTATCAAGGTTCAAACAGCCTCAGATATTTCAAATTTACTAAAAGACAAAAAGGAGCAGAGTCTATACTCCGCGGTTCCTTAAGTGCCTATGCGGTTCGCTACCGATAAGGAACCGCCCCCAGCTAGCCGTTGGGATTTATCTTCTATAAATAGTGGATCAAATTTACATTTTCATCAACCCTTTTTGGACATCCCTTTCAGCCTTCTTTCTCCTTTCTAATCATAATCATTTGTAAATGATCACTTAATGTGTTAAGTATGTTTACTTATGATTATCCTCTTGATCTCCTTCTTTACCTTGTCCAAAGAGAAGATCACTCACACACTTGTGATGTGATTAAAGATGAAGCCTTGATGAAGATCATCCTCTCCTAAAGATCTAGTCATGTTCATCATTTGTGTATTTGTGTCTTGTGTAGATCCAATGTATTTGTGAATACTTGGACTAGTTGTGTTCATCCAAGCTATGTGTGAATACTTGGATTAGAGTTGTGTAAATCCTTTGCATATGTGTATGCTTGGATTTATGTTATTTAGATCCAAGCTACATGTGTGTACTTGGATAAGTTTAGTTGAGTTGTAATAAGTATAGGTGATTATCCATATAAACATGATATGAATAAATAATAAAAGCAGCGGAAAGATCACCTATTAACGGATCCATAGAGTCATATGATCAATCGAAAGAAAAGACAATAAAAGTATACCTTTGTAGCATGATTTGGTAGGATCGAATGGAGACTGTCACCAACACATGATCTACCCAAGAATCCCATGTGATCAAAGTAGATCACCTCTATGATGTATCCACACTACACTTCACCGTATACCAAATGAATGCTAGTCCAATAACCCTTATTGTGTAAATAAATCTTGCACTACACTAGATGCAAGATAGAGATAAAAAAAATATTTTTCATGTTGTTGTGTCTCATTCGTCTAATGCAAAAATGCAGGGAAAGAAGTAAAAAAAAAACTAACTTGTAACATACCAAATAAATTTATTAAATATGATTGATTGTCATACAATCATACCATACTTAATAGTATGTGACAAAGTGATTTTTTTTAACGTAGCAAATGAAAAACGACTATTTTATATTCAAGGTTTCTAAATAATAAACTAAGTAGAAACTTAGTAATTAGTGAAACGTTATTGATCTCGAGTTACGTGGGTTATCTATATATATTGTAAATACAATAGATACAATAGATAAAGTGGTACCTCTGTGTATATGTGTGTGACCCCATAGGCTCACATGCGTCTAGCCATATAATTATTTATTATGACACGAGCATACTCCAACAGCTCCCACTTGCGCAAGTCATAATAATCAAGTAATTATACAAGCAAAGGTTAGCGTCTAGCAACACGCCAATGCCCCTAGAAACATATGAGGGTAGTTTCTTAAACATCTCATTTAAATGGTTTAGATATCAGTCATCCTTTTGTTTCAGATACTCTGTTAAACTTTAGACATGGATCATAAGTCATTCTTAAGTTTAACTATTCTGTTTCTCGATATTGATATTGAACTCGATTACCAAATTAATCAAGTGTCATCTTAATTACATTTGGGTGTGGCCACACATACATCTGTACATCTCATCGAGGGGCCCAGTAGTATCTAACTCCAATACAAGTGGAGGAACAAATCCTATTTTGACTGCACATGTCGTTCATGTGTTTCACATCGCACCTGAAAATGGTCTTTATAGCAGCCTTGTTCAGGACAGCGTTTAACCATATCAAAGATTGACATTCCACACATACAAAACCTACTTGCATCTCCAGTCTAAGGATGAGATATTTAACCATTTGCGAGATTCACTATTGACGACGATCCATGTAGTGATTTGTCGTAGGTTGGGTCAATCCAATGTTCATCCAATGAACACATATGAGTTTGGCGGCATCATCAATTAATATTCATTCCTAATGAATATGACCAACTCACATTTGTCTTAATTCGACAATACTCCCGTATCGTCAACTGACAATGGATAATTTAGAACAACTAAATTATTCATGGATTAAACATGCTAATATAGAACACAGTAGTACAAATGAAGACGATCTACCAAGTATATCAATTCATTATTTAGTAAAACTGCTTAACGTTCCATTATCCAAATACTAAAAAAACAGATATACATGAGACTACTCTAAGGTGAAAGTCCAATGTTCCAAGCATGATGAACATGTTTGACTACAAGACATTGAATTTACACAAGGACCTGTTGAGTTGTCATCTGAGTGAACTTTGAGAATACTTATTTCAGAAACTCATAAATAGTGAAGATTTTGAATAATACGATGATTGTCATTTTGTATATGTGCGCTCAAGTGCTAATATAGTAATACTAGCATCGCCATAGTACATTACATAGGTTGTTTGAAGCAAGTAGAACACCTATTTAAGACAATCTTCTTAACAGCTTCCCAAACTGTAAAGTATTCTTATTTTACTAATGAGTAGTGCAACAATGCTTTTCATCAAGCACGTCTAGGTAGTAGTATTATCATTGAAGATGAAATCCTACTATCACTAGTATTGAGTACCATCTCAATCAAAGTAAGCATTAGTGTATGTTGGGTCTACTAGATGTAGATCTTGCAGCCTGTCAGGACCGGTGAATGACTTCTGTAATCACAAGTCAAATCACAAAGAGACTCTATACACAATATGAATGTAGAATATAAATATAAACAAGAGAAACAGAATAACTATAACGACTTGATCCTTTCTAAGGATTTCTAATATTGATAATGGCTAGAACTATGTTTTGTGAAGGTGTGTCTAACCCTTCTGCCTAAGGTTCCTTTTATACTTACAAGGAAACCCTAATACATCATTAAAGAAAACGTGTAAAACTGATATGCATATCCTTTCCTAACATATCTCATGCATATCCTAACAGAATATTAAGTAAATAATAAAGTTTGACTTCGACTAGGACCAGGAGCAGGACTTGCTCCTACTACGACTAGGACCAGGAGGAACTACATACCTCCTAGTCTACCTATTACATATAACTATTACAATGGTCCTAACAATCCTCCCCTAAACTTGAATTTGACCTGTTGAGTTCAAGTTTCCCGGAAAACGTGCAAAGAAAGCCCGAGGATTGTAACAGCAAAACAAATATCAGCATCAACAAGATAAGAATCAGACGAACAGCCACATGAAACACTAGAAGCTTCTCCAAAGCTTGTAACAAATCAGCATCAGGTTGAATCTTTTCAGCAACATGAGCAGATGTGATGAGCCTTTACCAAGTAGCTGCTTGCTCTTGGGCTAGCTAGTCATTCTGGTGGAATAAGCATCACCCTGGGAGACTAGAACCCAGCCCAACTCTTAGAACGTGAATCAATGGTGAGTGGGAGTACCCTGATGATTTTAGGCAAACCATCACAGCCGTCAACGGATTTGATGCGTCTTTACCAGAAGCCGTACCCCTCTGGACTCGCCAACTCTTAGCAATGAAGCATCGGTGAGTTGAACACCCTATAGCTTTAAGCAAGCTATTACAGCTATCAACGGATTTGATAAGATCTTTATCAAGAGCCGTACCCCCTTGGATTAGCCACTTTTCAGTCCAAGACTATGGCAAGTGAAAACCATCCAGTTTTGGGTAACCTGGCAACCATCAACGGATTTGAGAATCGCACCAGGAGCCGTACCCTCAAGGTGAATCAACTTTTTCTTGTCGATTAGACATGGTACGTTGAGAACCATTTGTTGTGTGGACCACGTCCAACACCAAGTGAAACCAAGTACCAGAACAAACTCAAACCAGGAACCACATTGTGAAACAGCCAAGGGATATTATGTACAAGTATAAAAGCTAAACTGTGTTAAAGTATAAGCAGATATTATATAAAAAGTATATTTTTTTGTTGTTTTTTTTTTTTAATTTTGTTTGTTTTTTTTAACTATAAAGAATGAAATTCACCAATCACTGTACATATTGGTGAAAACAATAAAAATAAGAACAAAAATCCAAAGTATAAACATTTACAACCCAATCACCTTACATACCAGAAGCTGCCTTCTTATCCGCTAGCAACCGTGCTTGAATACCCTCAACCAAAGCCGTAGCCATACTCGACTCATTCCCAGAAGGAGCAGTAGAAATCTGCAAGTGACTTGCCAACATTTCTTCCATGGAAGAAATAGTCAAAGGATACGCAACATCCGTCAGCATATACACCACATGACCAGATTCTAATTCCAACACATGAACTCCACATCCAGCATAAAGCTTCCATCACAGAATCGCCCATTGCATTTGATCCTTCCATATGCCCAAAGCAGGAACATTAGGAGGAGGATCCAACATCAACTTGAGATCGGCCCAAAGACGAATACCAGGCCAGGAAGACACCGCCATGGGGTCAAATGGCATACTAGAATCAACAAGCCCAAACAACGCCATAAGATCCATACGGTCAGCCCACGATAACACACCTTGTAAACCTGTTACCAATCGCACAGTCCCATCACTCAAAGTAATCCGATGGGAGACGCCACCAGGAAGTGTTGTAGAACTCTCAACCGTATAACCCGTAATACTTCCATTGCCCAAGGGTAAGTCAGAATCGCTATCAGAAGCTGCATCAATTAAGTTCTCAGGATCACGCTTCTCAAAAGGAACTGATTTACCACGGCGAACACGACGAGCAAGTTTCTGGCGTGTGGAACGTCGAGGCGTGGGAGCCGAAGGAGTTGATTCAACCTTCACCTTAACTTCAGCACTAGCAGGGGAAGCAGTAGAAGTAGACTCATGAACATGTCCACCCAAAGAACCACTAGGAGCTGCATCAGAAGTAGGATTAAGTTGTGTTGCAGAAACTTGTGGTGACGAAGATGGCACATCAGATGGAGCAGCAGTAGATATGGTGGGATCATCAAAGGTGCTTGCAGGAACATGGGTGGTAGTAGTAGTAACAGGTGTGGTGGTGGAAGCATGAGTGGTGGTGGTAGTAACAAAGATGGTAGTAGCAGGACCAGCAGTAGAACCAATAGGAGCAGCCAAGGGTGTAGTAGAAGGACCAACAGAAGTAGCACCAGAACCAGAAGGACTACCATCAGAACCAGGAGTGGGTACAGACGAAGGACCAGTAGAAGCAGCAGGCATAGAAGCAGTCACACCACGAGGATGGTAAATAAATCTTTCCGGAATAGGTTGACTCTGACGCTTCACCATCTTCTCATAAAGGACCTTAAGCTCATCAAATGTCAAAGCTCTCACCCGAGCCCAAGACCACGGAGCATTGAAATGAGCAGCAGATTGATATTTTACATAACGTTGCATCTGCTGGCGTTGCTCAGTCCGAGAGAGAGGTCTGTTCCTTCGCTGTTTCTTTAGTTCTTCAGCAAGAGCCAACTGATGCTTACGCATCATCACCATAGCACGCGGAATACAATTGTGTTCATCAACATCATCACCCAACAGATCTTTAAACTGAGCATAATCCCGAGTGAGAACAGTCAACACTTGCATCCATTCACCATCAGTCCAGTGCATAGCATCATGCTGAATTTGCGAACGCCTTCGCTCTCGAAGCTCTTCCTCAGCAACCCTATCCTCCTCATCAATCTCAGCCTGAACTCGACGAGCAGCCTCTTCACCAAGCCTTCTTCTTCAATCTGTCGACGAGTACGCTTGCGAGTTGGAGATGGAGAATCAATCATTGGGGCTTTTCCCTTCGGATCATGAGAGGGACCAGCATGAGAACCATCAGCAGCATCAGAATCACCACCCATAGAAGGGGGAATAGCACTAGAAGAAGGAACATTGGAGGACATTGGAGGACCCGGCAAATCATCATAAACTTTATCAGCAAAGGCAGCCTTTGCCAGCAAAGTCAAGCCATCCTCAACATTCTCCGCACCCTCATCCTCAGAATCTGAAAGAACCACATGCTTCTTGCGATGACGTTGTTGATTCTCCAACACCTTTATGCGATCAGCCAGAGGAAGAACAAACTCCCTTGTAAGCTTCCGATGTTGGTTTAAGTCAGCTTCCAAACAAATCATCCTCTCATGGTACCTGTGCATAAGATCGAGCAAAGATGTCAGTGTAGTAGGCGCCTCCGCCTGCCCACCAAGAGAACTTGGATCAGAGAAAGCATCACGGGATCCCGAAGCAACATGTGGGTCAACCTGTGGAGAACTAGCATCAAACGGGATATCAGTCGTGTGTGGGACAGGGCTAGGAGGTGGTGTCTCCACAAATGGAGACTGGTGTGGAACGGAGGAAGGACCAGCCTTGGAAGGGGATGGTTTTTCAACCACCACTTCCTCAACTAGCTCCTCCTCTACCACAGGAGTGGCACCAACAGTAGGAGCCTCCTCCTCCTCCATGGGATCATCATCTAACACAACCAACTCAGGAGCCTCCTCCTCCTGACCCATAGGATCCTGAGCCAACCCTATCATGGCTTCAGTCAGGGGCCTCCAATCCCCAGTAAACCCATTCATCATATTGTAATACACTTTCGCTGTAAGTTTAGATGGCACATGCTCAGCCCGATCACGTGGAATGCAAACAAGAATTTGTTGAAGAAACCTAGGGTACATAAGAAATTTCTTCCTCGAACCAGCAGTAGACAAATTACTAGCCATCCCCTCAAATAGATAATGAGAAAAATTAAACACTCTACCCTGGGCTAAACATATAAGACCAGTAGCCAAAGGAGTAGGGAACGCATCCCAACTCCCCGACTTGGGACTCATACAATGGATTAAATAGTGAACCAGAAGCTTCCACTGAGGGGAAAACCTATTCTTTTGGAAGTTAAACTTCCCCCCATGTTCATAACCAATGGCAGCCATACCCTCTAATACTTCCGAATTGGGAAGTGATACAACACCCCCTCATCCTGAAGATGAAGAGAAGAGCGAATAGACGCTTCAGTTACCACATAAGCACGTCCATCTATGGTAGCATGGAGTGCTCGTGGACGTCCAGCCACATTCACAAGCTCAGCAGACACCCAAAATTGACGTACCACACTATCATATATGGTAGGACAAACAGTAAATGCAAACCTTAAGTTAGAAGCTTCAATAAACTCCAAGATATCAGCAAAATGTTCACGATTCGGACCATCACCCAGATAAGCAACACGATTATGATCAGGTTGGTAAGCAAGAGCAGCCATGGATCTTGATGAATTGATGGATTGGGATTGGGATGTAGAGAGTAGAAGCGGTTTTTGTGTGTGTGTTAATTGTAATGAGTGAGTCAAGGGTGTATGTTGACCATATATGAAGAAAGTAGTAACTGTTCATTGACCCCTATTAATGGGGGGTTGCCCTTTCAAATTAAACCATAATGGCATAATAACCACTTGCCCTTTTTAACACAATAACCAACCCCCAATTTACTTGCTAAATTCAAACTTGTAAATACCAGTATTGGGAGCGTTGACCAAAAGTCAAAGCATACAATGGTCAGACCAGGAGCAAAACGTGATTAACAAAGGACAAAAGGAATGAACAGTAGCCAGACCAGTACCAGTACCAATAGCCAAACACCACTAAACATGGAAGGATTTTAAACCACCAGAAGGCAACCAAGCATAACTAGAAGCTGACCAAAGAGGACCAGAAGCCAGTCATGTAAGGCCATATCCACCAGAAGAGAGCAAAAATCCTCCATCAGAAACACCACACACCATCATAACCAAGAAATTATGTTGTTAAATACTATGCATACGTTAGACTAACCTAATATGTACACAAATCCTCCCCTTAGGCTTTGCCTCCCCTCAATCCTAGATCTCAAGGATTGACCATCCCAATATGAACCACCAAGTGGTTAAACCGAGGACCATCAAAAGCTTTAGTCAGCAAATCAGCAACATTGTCATCCGTATGAACTTTAAGAACCTGTATCAGCTTCTTCTCATTGGCATCGCGTATAAAATGATGCCGAATCTCAATATGCTTCGTCCGCTGATGAAATACAGGATTCTTCACAATGCAAATAGTGCTTTGATTGTCAATAAAAATTTTGGTATTCATAAAATTGAAACCATAGTCCAACATCTGATTTTGGATCCATAAGACTTGACCACAACAACTAGCAGCCGCAACGTATTCAGCTTCTGTTGAAGAAGTAGCTACGATTGTCTGTTTCTTACAGTGCCATGAAATAAGCCGACGACCCAAAAATTGACAACCACCAGTAGTAGACTTCCTATCATTATTAGCACCAGCATAATCACTATCACTATAGGCTTCAAGAACAAAGGGAGATTCTCTAGGATACCATAGACCCAATTTAGGTTGAGCCTTGATATACTTGAAAATCTTCTTCACTGCATTTAAGTTCGAAACCGTTGGAGTCACCTGGTGTCTAGAACAAGCACTGACTGCAAACATAATGTCCGGACGTGATGCAGTCAAATACATGAGAGAGCCAATCATAGACCTGTACATATGAACATTTACCGGGGGATCTGGCTCATTCTTAAGTTTGATTTTAGCAACTTCATAAGGAGTTGCTGCTGGTCTAAGAGGATCCATGTCAAACTTCTGAAGAATCTCATGAACATATTTATCTTGACTGATGAAAATCCCATCCGATTGTTGCTTGACCTGAAGACCAAGGAAAAATGACAGTTCTCCCATGGCACTCATCTGAAATTCGCCTTTCATCAAGTGTTCAAACTCATCACACCACTCCTTCCTTGTAGAACCAAAGATAATGTCGTCCACATAAACCTGAACAAGGATAATATCCTTGGAATTCTGCCGAAGAAATAGTGTTTTGTCAATAGTACCTATTCTATAGCCATTCTTTAACAAGAAAGTGGAGAGACGCTCATACCAAGCTCTAGGAGCCTGATGTAACCCATAAAGAGCCTTGACCACCTTGTAGACTTTCTTGGGAGGAAGTGGATCAACAAACCCCTTAGGTTGAGTAACATACACTTCCTCGTCAATTTTTCCATAGAGAAATGCACTCTTGACATCCATCTGGAACACCGTAAAGCCCACATACGAAGCAAAGGCCAAAAACAGACGAATGGCCTCAATCCTGGCAACAGGCGCAAAGACTTCAGTGTAGTCAATGCCCTCAATTTGAGTGTGTCCTTGTGCGACAAGCCTAGCTTTATTCCTGATAACAATTCCCCGTGCATCCTTCTTGTTTTTGAGAATCCATTTGGTATTGATAGCTGTCTTCCCATCTGGTAAGTCAACCAGAACCCAAACATTCTGAAACAAGAATTGCTGCATTTCTTCCTGCATAGCCTCCACCCAACTTTGATCCTCAAGAGCATGAGAAACAGACCTAGGTTCCACCTGTGAAAGAAAACAAGCAAACAAACAGTGTTGAAAGTCCGTATGATTATTACGCTGTTGATCCTCAATATAGCCCACAAGAGCATGATGATCAGACGAGGCATTCTGCTGCATTCTGCGTGTCTTGACAGTAGAACCAGGATCTCCAATAATTTGAGTGGTAGGATGATCTTTATGTGATTGCAAGACTGGATTGGAAGAAACCTCCACTTATGGTGCCATGTTATTGAGATCACCAACGAAATCAGCATCATATGAAGCATTTTGGAAAATCCCGTCTACCGGTTGTTTATGTATATCATCCAGCTTGGTAGAAGACTTCTTTTCATGGTTCCCCAAATCAGAAGGACTGGAGAAACGTGTATTGGAAGCAGACTCACTAGCCGGAGTACCAGTAGTTGAGAGGCTAGCACCAGGAGCAGAAGTTGGAGTACCAGGAGCAACTTTGTCAGTAGGCTCAACCAAGGGAAACTCAAAACCACCTTGAGCCGCTGCTTTAGTAGCTTCTTGTTGTTGCTTGAGAAGAGTGTCAAGAGCTGCTTGGGAATCCTGTACATCCAATGGAGTTGCATCACTAGGAGGAGTAGGAGAGACCGTGGTGGAATAGGATGTAACCACAAAAATGTCATCCTCATCATCTGAATCAGAAAGACTAGAAGGAACACCAGTACTAGAAGTTGCAAACACTTGTGGTCCTGCATCATGGTTAGTTTTGAAACGAAAATATCCTAACGAATCACTAAGATAATCAAGATCAAAATACCATTCTGGACCTTTTCCTTGTATGTTTGTCTTCTCCTCAAAATACCTGAGATTAATAGTTTCAACTATCCGTTTGGCTTGAAGATTGTAGACACGATACGCCCGAGAGTGAGCTGAATATCCCACAATGTATCCTTCATCAGCCTTCCCATCAAACTTCCCCAAATAGTCACTAGTATTCAGAATGGTGACTGGACACCCAAAAGGCTTCAAATGAGAAATATTTGGAACTTTGCCCGTGAGCAGCTCATAAGGTGTTTTATTGTGAGGATTGGTAATAGAAACCCTATTCAAGACATAACTTGCAGTATTAACAGCTTCTGTCCAAAACATGGTCGGAAGCTTGGAATCAGCAAGCATAGTTCTTGCTGCTTCTATTAGTGTCCGGTTCTTTCTTTCTGCCACACCATTCTGTTGAGGAGTCCGAGCAGCACTGTAATCTCTTTTGATGCCCTTAGCATTGCAAAGTGTGATGAGGTCTCTATTTTTAAACTCGGTTCCATTGTCGCAACGAATACCTTTAACTTTCTTGGACAACTGATTCTCTATCAAGGTAAGAAAATCTCGAAGAATTGAGTAGGTCTCACTCTTGGCAGCCATGAAGAACACCCACGTAAACCTGCTATAACCATCAGTCACCACCAAACAGAATTGCTTGTGGTCAATGCTTCTGATGGAAGTAGGACCAAATAAGTCCATGTGTAGAAGCTGCAATGGTTCAGTAATAAGACTTAAAGCAGTAATGGCCTTGAAGGATGCTTTGTGTTGTTTGCCTTTGCTGCAGGCAATACAATTTATATCATTTCTAAACGTCTTGGGAGGTAAACCAAAGACCAGATTCAGATTGGCAAGTTTGTGAATGGTCTTGAAATTCACATGTCCCATCCTTTGATGCCATTTAGTGGCTTCATCTTCTGAGGCTTTTGCAACCAGACATGCTAGTTGACCAGTAGGGTTGACTTCATTCAACTTGATACTATATAGATTGTGTCTTCTAGGGATTCTGAGTAAAACTTGTGAGTCATCCGAAAGCTGAAAATCTTTGGAAAGCACAAGTGCATCAGTATCGGTGAAGAGTACAAACTGCTTCTTGTCACAAATCTGAGAGACCGATATCAAGTTGAAGTGTTGAAGTGCTTCCACATAGTAGACCTGCTCAAAATTTAGATTTGGCGTCTTTATCGTTCCTTTGCCAGTGATTCTGCCTTCACCTCCACCAATATAGACCTTGCCTCCATGAAATGGTACAAAGTTAGAGAGAAGACTTTTATTGCCAGTCATGCTCCTGGAGCAACCACTATCAACAATGCCTAGACTAGGATCCTGGTATGGAGTAACCTACAACAACAATATAAAAAGAATGCAAAGGTTAGTGTCTTAAGGGGACCCAAACCTTTTCAGGTTTGAGCCTGCCTTGTGGATCATTAGAAGAATGCCAAGAAGATTGATGAGATCCACCATTGTTCCTTGGTTGCCTATTCATCATATGGGTATTATTATTTGACCAGGAACAACCTGTTGAGGGCTTAACAGCAGTTCCCAAATTTCCCAAACCAAAATACGTGTGGTCAAAATGATGCGGATAGTTTGGATTAAAATTTGGAAAATAATTACTGGTTGTTTGGAATCCATTATCTCTCCAATAATCAGACGTGAAAGGAGAGGATACTCTAGAAGTATTAAACATTGGAGCACTAGGATTAAGTCTTCTAGAAGCATATGAAGCAGCTCCTGGTGAACCAGGAGCAGGAGAAGCATGATTAACAGATGCATGTGTGTCATAATAATCACAATCTTTAATTAAATGAAAGGGACTGCCACAAACAAAACATGTTTTGAAAGACCTTTTATTAGAATGAGATTGTTTCATACTGCCTACTTTATTACACACATTTCTAGGAAAAACATTCTTCCTAGGACTCAATAAACAAGGACCAGACACACTTGACTTGACAGCAACTTTTTCTTCACATTTCCTAGCACCAGTAGCAGCATGATCATTCGACTTGGAACTTGTAGGTCTCGACTCTTCACTTGAACCATTAGATGCAGAGTCACCAGCTTTGTCACTGAAAGTACATGAGACAAAGTCATTAGTATTAGTAGAACTTGTTGGGGACTCAAGCATCTGTGATCCATCCGAGTCATTATGCCATGAGGTGGGCATAAAAGTTCCAGTAAGAGGAGGAGGGACAGCATGCATTTCTGCTGCTGGTTTAAACCTATTGTAACTAGGTTTGCCCTCATCCTCTTTGTCGGCATCAAAGACACTCGAGAAAGATAAATCAAATACATCTTCTGAATCAATAAAATTTTTCAAATCCTAAGCCTCTTTTAGTTCTGCCAGACATGCTACTATCAATTAATTTGGAAAGATTTTTTGGTGCCTTTTGCCATTTGTCAAATCTTAACATTGTAGCATCTAATTTAGCTTGCATCTCCTCTTTTTCTTTGATACTAGCATCTCTTTCAGTTTCTGTATATTTAAGCATATTTGTAGTGTTTTCTAAATCAATGCTTAGTATCCTGATTTTATCCTCATACGCACGTTGTGTATCTTGTAACCACTTCTTTTGTTGTTCCAATGTGTTTAATGAAGCCTTATACGCTTGTAACTCTAAAAAATACTTATCATTTTGATCATTTACTTCATTAAATTGGGACAACAATTCTGTGTATTTATCATGACAACCAAGAGGACAATGTTGTACCTGAGGTGAGATGCCCATAAGAGCAAACTCTTCTGCTTCTTTCCCAGCAATCATTGCCAACACATCAGTCGAGGATTCAGCTGATTCCAGAGTAGAAGCCTGATGATCATTCTAGTTGACCATAGAGTCAACAGATACCAATGCCTTCCTGTCATCTTTAACCTCCTGAACCTTGAAAGCGGAGTACCTGTTCTTCTCCTGATCATTCTTGCTAGGGCACTCCCTTGCAAAGTGACCCTGTTGCTGGCAGTTATAGCACCGTACCTTGCTTCTATCGAATCTTGCTGGCTCCCGAGGGTTGTAATTAAACTTCCTCCCTGCTTTCTTCTCAAACTTGTGAACCCTAAGAGTAAGCATGGCCATCTGCCATTTAAGATCTATCTCATCCAGGTCAAGTTTATCGATCTGTTTGAAGTCATCAAAAGCAAGTTGTTGTTCAGCAGTAACATCAGCCACAAAAGAATGCAGAACAGCTTCTACCATACTACCAGACTTGGCAGCAGGATCAGAAGCAGAAGACATGGGACTAGATGCATATGACATGGGACTAGTATGCTGAATAGTATGCTGGGAGGAGACAGTATTGCTTGGGCTACTTGCATACGACATGGGACTAGATGCCATAGAGCTCACAAAGGCTGAATTAGCAGGAGTGGGAAAAGAGTCACTAGGATATCCTCTCACATGAGGTTCGAATGTTCTGAGCCTATGAAACAAATCATCAAAGGTGAGATAGTCAAGCCCACCTTTGGCTTTGAGAGAGATCACCACCTGGTTCCATGAGTAGGGTAAGGCTTTAAGAAACCTTGCATTAATGTCACCATCATCAGGTTTTGACCGAAGTTGATTCAATTGGCTCAAGATCTTCTGGAACCTATCATACCCTTGATTTAGACCTTTAGTTTCTGAGATTTTGAATTCGGTAAATTCATCTCTCAGCATGGACCGTCGCATTTTCTTTGACTCCTCATTCCC
This sequence comes from Glebionis coronaria, assembly GCA_025667525.1. NCBI lineage: Eukaryota > Viridiplantae > Streptophyta > Magnoliopsida > Asterales > Asteraceae > Glebionis > Glebionis coronaria. The sequence continues at coordinate 295,446,031 of CM046880.1, read as the reverse complement.
GCCAAACCTTGCTTTTATGCCATTCCAGATCTCTCTGGCATCATCCAAATGGTAGAAGTCACCCATGTGATCTTCAGGAAGAGATTGAAGCAAAATTGTTTTTGCTTTTACCTCCTTCTGAATAGCGATGATATCCTCATGAGATTTAGGTTCAAGAAGAGTAATATTACCGTTCTTGTCTCGTCCAGTAAGCTTCCTGCCGTTTCCATTCAGAATGATCTTCCAAAGATCTTGATCAGTGTTGGTGATCTACCATTCCATCTTCATTGCCCAGTTATCATATTCACCTTTCTTCAGAAGAGGGAATTTTCCATTCGTATTGGAGACTGTAGCCAGGATCTGCTGAGGTTGCACAATTTTTGGAGTGCTTTCTTCTCCTGTTTGAGTAGAAGTTGAGGCAGACATGATAAACAGATTGTTAGTAATAAGAGAACTTGGTTCTGCTTGTATAGAGACCCTCCCAGTCTCTGATACCACTTGTTGGGTCTACTAGATGTAGATCTTGCAGCCTGTCAGGACCGGTGAATGACTTCTGTAATCACAAGTCAAATCACAAAGAGACTCTATACACAATATGAATGTAGAATATAAATATAAACAAGAGAAACAGAATAACTATAACGACTTGATCCTTTCTAAGGATTTCTAATATTGATAATGGCTAGAACTATGTTTTGTGAAGGTGTGTCTAACCCTTCTGCCTAAGGTTCCTTTTATACTTACAAGGAAACCCTAATACATCATTAAAGAAAACGTGTAAAACTGATATGCATATCCTTTCCTAACATATCTCATGCATATCTTAACAGAATATTAAGTAAATAATAAAGTTTGACTTCGACTAGGACCAGGAGCAGGACTTGCTCCTACTACGACTAGGACCAGGAGGAACTACATACCTCCTAGTCTACCTATTACATATAACTATTACAATGGTCCTAACAGTGTATAAACTTAACACTAATCTTCTTAGCTAAAAACCGTAAATGATGATCAAGTATATAGTAGTCTAATGACTTTCACTTAGATACTTTGTGATCAGTTCATCTTGCATTCATGTAAGTATTAACATTACTCTTAATACATCACATATCATATGTTATGAATCCACTAGGTAAACTAAAGGTTTCCATGTACATAATCAATCTTATCACCGTCAGATTGAACTTTGAGACTTTCTTAATGATGTGTCGTATTTAGACTTATTAACCGCCTATGTCTTATTATAATAAGCATATGTCCCAAGGTTATATGTTTTACTTCTTTTATCTCTCAATAGAAATATATTCCAAGTCAAGGATTAAAAACTAGCTTTGATGGAATAATATTTCCAATATGTTAACAACATATGAGATTTATAGAACTCTAGGAAATCACGTTTTAGTGCAGGTCACTCAGCAGCCCCGAATTTCACAATATGTCTTTAATTCCTTAGCCATTCCCTTCCAAGCATCGGTTACAATTGATTTATGACTAAAACATTTAACCTATCATTAAACTACTATAAAGTGCCCAAACAATGGCAATAAACAACATCAAAAAAACATATTAATTAAGCTGAAACAATGGCAAACCCGAAAACTGAAATTAAATGCAAATCAATACATAACAAGTCACATTTGGTCTAGGTTTTCATCGGCTTTGCATACGAAACATAATAATACAATAAGATAATGAATATAACAAGGTGTTGGCTAAGTCCATGGCTAAACATGCATGTATTTGCCATGGAAACAAAATTAAACAACAAGAAACACTTGTTAGCCAACGAAATCGAAGCAATAATCAACAATTAATTAAACCCCCGATTGGTACGTGTAACCAATGAACTTAGGATATTAAAACCACATTTTAAACACCTTATAATTATTATATAATTACAGAAATCATGTCCATGGGGCTGTTCTAAAATAGTTTCACAAATCGTGCCAAAACACGCGTTTTTAGGTCATTTTAAACGTACCGGTAACAATACCAATTAAGATATGCGTAACACGTGGCCATGGAATAAAAAATACAGATCATAATACCATCTTAGGTCTGTTTTATCACGAAAAATAAGCCCTATTGGCTGTTTTAATTTTATCTTTATTAATCCATCAAAAACACGCAATTTAGCCACTTTTACGCATACCCAATAATCATATGACATCATATGATGGCTCGTGATACCACTATAGGTGATTATCCATATAAACATGATATGAATAAATAATAAAAGCAGCAGAAAGATCACCTATTAATGGATCCATAGAGTCATATGATCAATCGAAAGAAAAGACAATAAAAGTATACCTTTGTAGCATGATTTGGTAGGATCGAATGGAGACTGTCACCAACACATGATCTACCCAAGAATCCCATGTGATCAAAGTAGATCACCTCTATGATGTATCCACACTACACTTCACCGTATACCAAATGAATGCTAGTCCAATAACCTTATTGTGTAAATAAATCTTGCACTACACTAGATGCAAGATAGAGATAAAAAAAATATTTTTCATGTTGTTGTATCTCATTCGTCTAATGCAAAAATGCAGGGAAAGAAGTCATAAAAAACCAACTTGTAACATACCAAATAAATGTATTAAATATGATTGATTGTCATACAATCATACCATACTTAATAGTATGTGACAAAGTGATTTTTTTAACATAGCAAATGAAAAACGACTATTTTATATTCAAGGTTTCTAAATAATAAATTAAGTAGAAACTTAGTAATTAGTGAAACGTTATTGATCTCGAGCTACATGGGTTATCTATATATATTGTAAATACAATAGATACAATAGATAAAGTGGTACCTCTGTGTATATGTGTGTGACCCCATAGGCTCACATACGTCTAGCCATATAATTATTTATTATGACACGAGCATACTCCAACAATAAGTGGTGTTAGTTCTCATTAAACTATAAAGTGATGTGGTTGTATCTTGTGAGTTCTCACTAAACTATAAAGTGATGTGTAGTTATGTTGTGTGAAGTTCTCACTTAGCTTCAAAGTGAAGAGTCGTGAAGATTGGTTCTAGCTTTGGATTGGAACTCGACATCTAGCCTTGTGTCAGAAAATGGTGAATTGGGAAACCTTGTGAAGATTGGTTCAAGCTTTGGATTAGAACTCGACATCTAGCCATGTGTCGTAAAATGGTGAAGTGGGCGACGTTGTGTAGATTGGTCCTAGCTAAGATTAGGTCTCGACATTTAGCTTAGTGTCGGAAAATAATATAAGCGACGTTCTAAGGTTTTTTCCGCCAAGAAAGGAGCTTGTGGATATAGTGGAAATCTCGAGTAAGGTATACTCGAGGAGTGGAGTAGGAACGAGGATAGAGCCTCGTTGCCGAACCACTATAAATCTTGGTGTCTTCCTACTAGGTTTTTTCTTTCCTTACTCACCACTTACATTCATCATCATTACACTTACTACTTATTGTTAATGCATTAGAATTGAACCTAATCATTATGCAACTAGCTTTCAAGTAAAAGATAGTTTTTGGTACTCACCTAATTGAAAAGAATGTTAATTAGGAGATAAACCGATGACAAACTATTCAACCCCCACTTTAGTTTCTACAGTTGGTATCAGATACACAAGATCTTTGAAGTATATTGTACTTTAAAACTTGGATCGATCCATTGTCTCCTCAAATTAGAAGGTTAAGTTGTACTAAAGTTTATTTTTGGTCAAAAACTATCTTTTATTGAAAATAAGCCTTTTAATTGTTAATATCGCATCTCATTTAGATTAGTAGTATTTATGTATTTTAGATTTACTCTTGAAATGTATCTACTAGTTTGCATCTTGTTATGTGTAGGTACTCATGAAGATCAATCATTCAATTGATTGTGGATTGAGTTACTTACACTTGTAGAAGACTCATCTTCTTTGATTTCCAACATCACAGAATGATGATATCAAGATGGATGGGAGTGATACTAGTCATTGAAGACTTAGTAGTCACTTTAGTCATGATTGGGCTTTGCATTGGTTCCTTGAAAGCTTGGAATGCAATTTGTGGCCAAGGTACGTTTTCGTTCTTCCACACACCCTATTGATCATTCTTTTGATCATTAATTGACCATATGTTTGTTCTTGGCATCCTTGCCTTGACATTTATTTGTGGTTTGTGATTCTTCCCCTTTTCCCTCTCAAACCTTCATTGCTTGGATACTTGACTCACTATAGAGATGTAGAGTGAGTTAGTAGAAGCTTAAAGTATCAAGCGTGATTTCCATGGTTTGCACCCTTACGGTTAGTAGGCCCAATATCATGTGTAACTTGTGCAATTAAGCTCATCTCTAGGATGATTGATGATACCCTTGAGATACCAAACTACTTCATTAAGTTGTAGGTGGATTTTACACATTTGGAATTGAAATATTCCAAGGATACTGTTACTACAAATTATAGCAATAATTATTCGATCATGTGGGAGAGAAAGTAAATCTATACTTTGCTTAAATTTTGAAATAGAATAAGACTACTCTTGAATCTGATTTTATTCTATGTATCAAAGTTGCTTGTATAGTTCATTACCAAAGCCGTTTAGACTTTCACCGGAAAGGCACGTCTTAAACCACTAGATATGACACAAGATCTTCGTCTCCTCGATTTGAAGAATGTCATTTGTCTCTTGAGCAATGTTCTTGGTCTTGATTCACTTCTCTTGACTCCTCTCCTCTTTGATTCTTTGCTACAGGTAGTCGTTTGTCCGTTTAGGTCTTTTCCTATCTTGATTCTACTCGTAATCCTTCAATAAGGCATTATTACCTAGTGTTGTGGTGGTCCAATGATTTCCTAAAGGCTTAAGACATATTTTAAGGTTTTTAGAAAAATTTGGTTTTGAAATTTTCTTTGATTTTTCTTGATTAAAACACGCCACTGTAGGCGGTTCCTTATTGTCGTGGCTCAAACAGGCGGTTCCTTATCGATAAGGAACCGCGTTCAGTACATGCGACTAAAGTGCCAGTTTTTATTAAAAATCATTTTCAAACACTCCTTCTCTCTTTTCTCCAACATAGCGACGAGAATACCCAGTTTTCCACCATTGTTGATTTTCCAAAATCTTCAGTTACTCAAGATTAATTGATTTCGATTTGTGGGTTTCACTCATCCTTCATCCAAGATCAATTATTTGTAAGTCATTTCTTTCAATTTCATCTAATTCGTTCTAGGGTTCATACATTCATAATTGGGGATTTTTAAAAATGACATTGAATTAAAACCTTACTAGGTACAAGAGTTGACATAGTATTGTTACTATGATTCCTTAGGTTCATATTCATTGAGATTTCAATAAAACCCACTTGTAGAACAATCTTAATTTTGACTAAATAATTTTGGTTAATTGATGGAATTGATATGAACCCATGAACAAGTTAGTAATGGCATTGTTAAATGCTTACCTAAAAACCTTGTTTTGAAACACCAATGTTCAAGTTCATTGTTGATCTTACATGGTCAATGTGTTATTGTCAATGATGAACTAGGAACATCGTGAACATGAGAATGATAAGGATTAAACCTTTGTTTGTCAAGAGATTGATGAAACACATTCTCATCTTTTTTTTATTTTTAGTTATATGTAACATATGAGTAATTGGGGAAATATTTTTGTGTTTATTTAGGTAGTAATCATGCCTTCAGAATATCAACAAGATCACCAAAACACAAAACAACATATGCCAAATCTATCCGTAATGTGTGCTTCCCCTCAACTTACAAACACCTACTCCTCACTTCAAAAACCGTTGCTTTCATGAGGGTAGAGTTGTCGAAGAGGATATTGAGGGCTATATATATACTCGTTCGATGTTCAGACAAATTGGGTTTGATTGTTTGTTATACATCAAAGAGGATATATATACCGAATTTCTCTTGTAGTTCTTTAGCACATATTCTCTCGTTTATGATGACGATAGAGTATATGTTAGGTTCATCCATGAAGGTCGAATAATTAAACTCTCTCTTGAAGACTTTGGTCAAGATCTTCGTGTTCCATTTAGGGGCACTTGTCGATTTACTGATAAATGGAAACTTGATTATCTCCTTGAACCATTCGACTGTGCTCCAGATGAAAATGAAGAGATTGACCTTGACTTCATTCTTGATGTCATTTGTAAAGCGCGTAGGGGAAACGTTGTAAGAAGCCTCCACTCTACCAAGCGCGTGGTAAAATTCTATGAGGTTCTCTTAAGCGACCTTAATGATTGTATGGTCCGTTAGGCCGACATCCTTAGGGAGAATGCGTTTTGTCTTGGCGGAACCGGGATCATATTCTTGCGTGTATGGCTGATGAGATGGCATTTATACATGATCTCATCGTTCTTTTCGGGCTTTAAATACATAAAATGTCATCAAAATACCATATATATGCTTGTGTTTGTTTACTTGTGTATTTTAGGTATGGATATCGTGAAAAAGACAAAAGATCACAAGAAACAAGAAAAAACGAACACGAGAAACGAAGCCGCACAATGAACCGGGCCCTACTTATGGATTTCTCAAAGAAAAACCCTTGAAGACTTGAAGATATACAAGAATGATCCCTCATTTATGAAGAAATGACATTTAATACCCTTGTATATTCATAATTACAAGATTGGTCCCTTAAGTTTGTCAAAATTACAAAAAGGTCCTTCAACTTTGAAGGTTTGGAAAGTCTAGTCCCTCAAGAATTCTAAATTGTCAATAATGGTCCCTCATGAAGTCAAACATCCAATGGAGACCTTCAAAGATGAGAAATGTCCAAGATCAGTCCTTGAATTATGCAAAAAGGCAAAACAAACCCTTAAAACCCTTGACACAAAGTTTTGTGGCCAAACTATGAAAACTGAAACTTTAATTACAAAGGAAAACAGGTTTGAAAGGCTAAAAGACTTTGTTTACAAGTTTTCCCAAAGTCTGAGGACCAAAAGTGACCACTGAAACATTTGAAACCACAAACACGCGCCAAACATTTCTTTTCCCTAATTTTGGATCAAACGTGGCACTATTCACCATTCATCCACCCAGAATTACTTTTTACATATCAAAGGGTAAATCCAAATTAAAACATCCCACGTGTGATTCAACATCACACGAACATATCCCACGCCTAAACTCACACACACCATCACTCAAGGAACCCACCCAAGCCTGCCCTGCACCAATCATGTGACAACTTCCTCTCCAAGGAATACCACGTGGCAAGATCAACGTCTTATACTCCTTACTTGGCCCCAAAGCAAAAATAAATGTCTAGAATTCATTTGGACAAATCACAACATCAAACGTGTCTAGAAGACTCAAGGGCAATTTTGAGATTTCATAGTTTAGGGTTTCATGTATTTTCCATTCTAGAATTGTCTATTGTAGCCTATATAAAGACTCCTCAACATGTGAGAGAGCATTGTTTCAGATTTTAGCTAAAAATCTTTGTAATTCCTATTTATAAATAAAAAGTTGGTATTTTATGAAAATTGTAATTCCTTTTATGTTTTTATGAAAGTTGGTGTTTGATTAGCTAAGATCTGAGTTTCATTTTTTTGTTTGTTGAGTTTTGAGGAAAGGTTTATGGTTTTAATCCTTGTTTTCAAAAATCAGTAGTCATTGTTCTTGGTTCACCTTTGTGTTTGTTGATCTTAGCAGGTACAAAAGGTGGAAGCTAGTGGTTGTTCTGCTACCATTTAAGCTCACTTAATCCAAAGCATGGATGTATGTTTTGGAGGTGTACATCTCTAAACCTTTTTACTTTTCTGAATATATTATGCTATGTGAATGAATCTGAGATTTGGTCTGTGATTGTGTTTACTGCATAATCAAGGATTGGGTTAAACTGAGTAGATGTAAGTTGGTATTTTGTGTTTGTTCCTGTTTTTATTGTGCTATTGGTTGTTTATCTGCAAGTTTTGAGGTTTGTATCACCATAATCTAAATATTGGCCAATTTATCTGTTTTTCTTGTTGTTTTGGACTGAGGTTTTGGGGACACCTAGATCTAAGGGTAGACTAGGGCTAACAAGTGCTAAATATAAGTTTATACAACCTGAGTAGGAGATTTGTGGTGTTTAAATTGGATCTGTGGTCAACTAGTTCAGCAAAAAGGGTTTGGGTATCATTTGTTCATCAGTAACCTACTTGTGCTTGAAAACAGATCTAATCATTGAACCAGGGATTGAATTGAGTTGTTTTGTGTTTGACTAAGTTTTATTGAGATTGTGTAAGTTTTTTGTTCAATCTAGTGGGCTTATTCTAGCTTAAACTGCTTATTTCTTCATAACTGTTCATTGTTCATATCTGTGTCATATCTGGGAACTGACTGAATTAACTATATCATTTGGCTGGATCAATTTGTGATTTATTGATTGTTATTGACTCCTATAACCCACTGGTTATAAAAGTGCCCTTGTTATTAACTGAATCCAAGTAAATCTCTCTAAAATCAAAGGACAATTAAGTCAAACAGTGGGAATCCTTTCCCACTGCTGCTAGCCACTGCTAGTGTTAATTTGCAAACAGCTTATCAATAAGCTATTATAGCTTATTAAAACATGCAACAACTTCAATTTGGTAATAGGTCTTCATCATTTGACCCATTTGTTCATTCTGGAGCTTTTGGGTTGTTGACTTTAAGGTTTGACTAGAAAACCAACTTGTTTGACTTTTACATAAGTACTTATTGACTTATTCAGCTTATTTGGCTTTGCTTATTTGATTTTTCTTGATTGATTTGGCTTATTTAAGTCATTTAGAGTCTTTTGCAAGTTGAATCAAGTTCTGAGGTGGTCTAAAACTCTAAGTCGACTATTTTGTCGTTTAGTGATTTTGTACTTGGCTTATTTCTGGCTTATTGGTTGTGCTTTTTCAAAAGTTCTTTTTCACAGATCTCTTAAGCATCCCAAAAGAAGGTTGTGTGTCAAATTAGAGTTTATGGCATTGACTTATAGCTTAATGGGCCAAAAAGCCCATTAAGAATAAGCAGTTGTACATTTAAGCTATGAAAAATCTTTATTTGGGCTTTTTATTAATTATTTGGATTTTTAGGGATTTAATTAGCATTTAAAAATTAATACTTAATTAATTAAAATGTTTGAAAAAGTTTTGATCATTTGTAAACTCTTAGTTTATTTTTAGCTATTTTTGGTAATTTTTTTGGGAATTTTTAGAATTAATTTTTATTTTGTCACTTTTTACGGTTTTTGGTTTTGTCGTCGTAGTATAATTTTAACGTATCCGTCATTCTATTTTCTCATCTTTTATTTTCTTCATATTAATCCAAAATCTTAACAAGTTATTCACACACATATACCTCCTTGGGAAACGAACTTTCACCGTTGGGTCATTAGTGCTTGATTTTAATTAATCGACACTTAATACTTACCGCTTTTTACGCTCTTTTGTTTTTCCTAAAGCAAAGGTAGTGTAAAACACCACAATCATTCTGGCGCCGCTGCCGGGGAGGTGTGTCGTGTTTAATTTGTTCATTTTGTTTTTAATAGCTAACCATAAATAGTATTTGTAATAGTAGAACTCTACTAATACGTATTATCGGTTTTTTCCTTTTTCTTGTGAAATAGTATTACTATATTGTATAAGTATCACAACAAATTCAAAATATCTCCATAAGTGTGCAAACACAACCTTAATTGGGATTTGATCTCCTAATTATTGTATTCGAATCTCAAACAAAAAGAAAAAGGCAAAAATAGATAAATACTTTCGTGAAGCTCGATTTTGAAAAATACGAACTATAAGGTGAATAGATAGGCAACGTGCTATAAAAGGCCGTTAAAGGGAAGCTAGGTACTTAACTGCTTCGCGCCACCTCGTTCCTCCCGTTCACTTTTGAGTATTTGATATTGAAGGCTAATCGAGGGTTTTGCCGCCCAAAGTATTATTACGTATCATATGTATTTGCTTGGATTCTTTGTGATTAAACCCTCTTGAACAATTTGGTTTTCACCAATGTTCTAAAGTCAATCGAAGGCGTTCACTCCACGTGATCGTTTTCATTCCTTTGAGGCTTCTTTCATAAAGAGTTTGATTCGAGGAGAGATTTGGTAGATTGTTGTCTACAAATACACACAAAATCCAAAAAAATTAAAAACAATCAAAAATACAAAAAAAATTGAAAATTCACAAAACACCCAAAAGAATCTTTTTTGCTCACCTCCACATTCTACGTCACGTTTATGCAAACTCGTAATCAAGCAAAACGAGCTCGCAAACATCGTCAAAACCAAGGCAAATTGATTGAAGCTCCAATTGTCGAACCCGTTGTAGAACCAATAGTCACCATGGCTAATCGTACTATGATGGAGTTGCTTCAAGCACCCACCGAGGGTTTTGGAGAAGCTATTGTGATTCCCGCCATTCTTGTGGAGAATTTCGAGATTAAGACAGGTTTAATGTCGATGCTACAAGCAAACAAGTTTCGAGGTCATGAGAAAGACAACCCGCATTATCACATACGGAATTTCAATCGTCGCACCGCAACAACCAAGTTTAAGGATGTTCCGCATGACGCCATTAAGATGATGTTGTTTCCATACTCGTTGGATGGACCCGCAAAAATTTGGCTCGAGAAAGAACCATCAAATTTGATTTTGACATGGGTGATCTCGTTTCTAAGTTTGTGAACCAATTTTTTCCACCATCTAAAACAACACATTTGAAAAATGAGATTTCAAGGTTTACACAACGTAATAATGAAAGTTTTTCAATGGCATGGGAACGATTTAAGGAAATGTTACATGAATGTCCACACCATGATTTTTCAGAATTGCATCAAATTGATACTTTTTACAATGGGCTAAATGATCATGAACGAGATTATTTGAATGCCGTCGCATGTGGTAATTTTTTGTGCAAAATGACCGATGAGGCTTTAAAAATCATTGAGAATAGATCTAAGGTTTATAACTCTCGTAACACACCGAGTGTTGCCAATATGGGTTCATCGTCATCGTCATCGTCTAATAACATGAACGCCTTACATGATGAAGCAAATGAGGAAAATTGGTTTTTTGATAGATTTTCGACGCTTATGACACATTGGAAAGCACAAGATGCTTTGAATTCCGCATCGGATAAAGCGGTTGAAAAGAGTTGTATATCTTGTGGTGGAGCTCATGATTTTTCCGAGTGCATTACCGCCGGTGGTAACACTTCGAGTGCTTATGTAGCAACAGGAACTTACAACCAAAACGGCCAAGGTTCCCGCCCAAATCAAGCTCCCCAAAATCAATATGCTAACGACTATCGAAACAACAATCAAAGTGGTGGTTATCAAGGCAATTCACGTAACTACAACAAGGGTAATTACCAAAGTGGGAATGGGCAAGTTCAAAATCAAAACCTAAACCGTGATTTTCAAAACACTACACAAGGTTTTCAAAATGCTCACACTAAAAATCTTAACGGAGAACTTTTGGATTATGCAAAAGCAAACGATGCTAAGTTTGGTAACATTCAACGTGAGATGATTAGCTTAAGACCTGAGTTGAAAAACGAGCTTAAAAACGAACTTGCTAATGAATTGAAAACTCATGCTAATAAAATGGAAGGAAATGTTCAACGTCTTCAACAAAATCAACAAAAGATGGAACAAGGACAACATGAGATTAAGCAAGAGTTGTTAAAAGCGGATATAAGGCAATCAAAATTTAAAGATCGAATGGCTAAAATGTTTGAAGCAATCATGTGTAAACCCTCTTCCTCGGGTGGTCTTCCTAGTGATACCATTGCAAATCCGAAGGGAGAAATGAAGGTTATTACTACTCGTAGTGGTAAAACTTTCAAGGAACCAATCTCTCGTCCTAGTACTTCTACGGAGAAGGAAATCGAGAAAGAGCCCGAGGTGATGGTCTAATAGGAGCATATCACAAGCCCACGAAGTACCGCTCATACCACACCTACGGTTGAACCAATACCAATTGTGGAGCCCGAGATTCCAAGGCCGTTTCCTATGCCCCAACCCACACTACCCTTTTTTTTTGGTAAAGGGGACTAACCCCGGTAAAAGATATATTACACCAAAAAACACTGAAGTACAAACGGATGTAGGTGAAGTCCTACATCTCAGCCCGTTACATGGGCAACAGTCATGCACACAAACCGTGCAACAACCAAGAACCTAACATAGGAGTGATAAAACACTCTTATGGCTACTAAGCATAAGCTGGATAACTAAAAAACCACATAAAATAAGAATTACTACCCATGTTACCACCTTATCCTGCCACCACGAGACAAAATATCCCATAGGGACCAAAGGTATGTATGAACAACCTCACACACACACTACCATTATTGCAACCACAACGGCTGCAAACGAATCACCAACATTTGTCCCATCTTCGTAAATATGCATGGAAAATGGACGTACTAGGATGTTGATAAAGTCTCTAAGAGAAATCCCCTTGAGACGGATCAATAGTATGTTATCCAACGGCTAACACACTTAATACGAAACCAACCATAATTAGCTAGTATTTCGTCTAATAACAGCCACAATAAACAAGCAACTATTACGAGAGCTCGTGCAGCAACACAAACCCTACTTCCATCGTCCTATACCGTTCTACTAATGTAAGCATCATGAATGCAATACCCGGCATAGGACCTGCATAACAACCCCACAAAACTAGGGTCACAATCTTCATCTCCCCAACCCACGAATCAGAAACAATACCAACACCATGCATAAACATCATGGCATAATCCCCAAATATAAGATTTTATTACCACCAAGCCTACACGGCAAATGTGGACACACCACACGAACCTAGTACATGAAGAATAAAGCCCTAAAACCACGAATAAAGCTTCATTATCAATGATCATCAGCACTAGGAACCTGAACTTGGACGGCTATAAAAGCGAAACCCTAGTACCCAGGTGATGATCAAATAAATGTATACCTGCAAGCTCCTGATCAATCGCCCAATGAATGGCTGCTTAATAAAACCAAGTGGTTTTGCAATCAAGATCTAGCCAAAACGAAAACCAAGATCCACATATCATAAGAATTAAAACCCTGGATCGACAACCCCACATCAAAACCCTAAATAAAAATTAGGGTTTCAAGAAAACACCAATGAGCGATCTGATAATGCACGCCATCTCTAGAAAATATACACCCTTGATACCCGACTGCATACCAATAAACCAATTCTTACCCTACAACAACGATTTGAATAAGATTATCCTTGGAGGCCACAAATGGAAACCAAAGACAACCCTAATAACAAATAGTCACCATAGATAAGAAAGATTTAAAGGTAGAGAGGCAGATTTAAAGAGTGGATTTGGCCGAATAATAGTGGTAGAGATGGCGGCCAGAATCGCCCATAGTAGGGAGAGAGAAACAAAGAGACGAAACAAAGAGAAAATGCAAGAACCTAACAAACAACAAATCGAGCTTTTTATAAAAATGTTTCAAAAGTGCATTTTAATGTGAGTTTAGCCGACGCGTTGTTATACATGCCTCGTTTCGGTTCCACTTTTAAAGGTATGATGAATGATAAGGAAAAGCTTTCAAAGCTACCTAATTGTTCTTCGGTTTATCTTAATCGAATACCAGAAAAAGTTGGTGACCTTGGGAAGTTTCTCATTCCTTGTGATATACAAGATATGAAAGAATGCCTCGCCTTGGCCGATCTTGGTGCGAGCATTAATTTGATGCAATTTTCTATTTGGAAATCGCTTTCGCTTCCAGCTCTTACTCCTTCGAACATGTCTATCGAGATGGCCGATCATTCTACGATTTTAGCATGTGGAGTAGCCGAGGATATTTTCGTGAAAGTGGGGAAGTTCTACTATCCCGTTTATTTTATAGTAGTTGACATCCCCGCGGATCCTCAAGTTCCTCTAATTTTAGGTCGTCTATTTTTAGACACCTCGAGATCGCTTATCAACGTTCATGATAGAACTATTACTTTGAGATTCAACGAAGAGGAACTTGTTATAAACGCTACTCAAAACTCGAAACCTTCTCATGTTTATGCAATCTCTACCATAAATCACATTGACTTAGTCGATGTGGTTTGCGATGAGTTTTCACAAGAAGTGTTAGGTTTTTCTAATAGTTCGTCAAGTGGCAATCCCACTATTTTGGATCCGATTCTTGCTAATTCTACACCAAATCTCACTCCATTCCAAGGAGGTGATTTTACTTCAAATGAAATCGACAATGAAGATGAAGTGATTATTGGTAATGATACTCTTATTCCACCATTTCTTCCGCCGGTGGAAGTTATGAGTGTTGAAAAAAAATCTTTGATCGAGGAACTGCCAATCCTTGAATTGAAAGATCTTCCATCTCACCTTGAATACGCATTCTTGGAAGGTGATGACAAGTTTCCGGTTATTATTGCAAAAGATCTTGCTAATGATGAAAAAACCGCACTTTTGAATGTTCTTAAAGCTCATAAAGGGGCAATTGCGTGGAAAATTTCCGACATTAAGGGTATTGACAAAAAATTTTGTACTCACAAGATTTTAATGGAAGAGGACTACAAACCCACAATTCAAAGTCAAAGAAGGGTAAACCCCAAAATTCACGATGTCATCAAAAAGGAAGTTTTAAAACTTCTTGACGCGGGAATGATTTATCCTATCTCCGATAGCCCATGGGTGAGCCCAATCCATTGTGTCCCTAAGAAGGGAGGAATGACCGTTGTGCCTAATGAAAAAACGAGTTAATTCCCACTCGTGTTGTGACCAGTTGGAGGGTGTGTATTGACTACCGAAAGTTAAATGACGCCACTCGTAAAGACCACTTTCCTTTGCCCTTCATGGATCAAATGTTGGAGCGACTTGCGGGAAATGAATTCTATTGCTTTTTAGATGTTTTTTCGGTTACTTTCAAATCCTTATCGACCCTCGTGATCAAGAGAAAACTATGTTTACGTGTCCTTATGGAACGTTTGCTTATCGAAGAATGCCTTTTGGACTTTTCAATGCACTGGGTACGTTTCAATGGTGTATGATGGCTATTTTTCATAATATGATCGAGAAGTCGATGGAAGTATTCATGGATGACTTTTCAGTGTTTGGTGATTAATTCACGTCGTGTTTATCTAATCTCGAGAAAATGTTAAAACATTGTGAAGAAACCAACCTTGTGCTTAATTGGGAAAAATGTCATTTTATGTGTAAACAAGGAATCGTCTTAGGGCACAAGGTCTCGAAAGCGGGGATTGAGGTCGATAAAGCTAAGATAGACGTCATCGCCAAGTTACCACATCCCAAAACTGTCAAGGGAGTTAGGAGTTTCCTAGGCCACGCGGGCTTTTATCGTCATTTCATCAAAGACTTTTTGAAAATCTCTCGACCTATGACACACCTTCTCGAGAAGGATGCTCCTTTTAATTTCAATGAGGATTGTGTTAGAGCTTTCGAAACTCTTAAAAGGAAACTTACCGAAGCTCCCATTCTTGTTGCTCCTAATTAGGAATTACCCTTTGAAATCATGTGCGATCCAAGTGATTATGCAATAGGGGTCGTCTTAAGGCAACGTTATGAAAATCACTTGCGTCCTATCCATTATGCTAGCAAGACGATGACCGAGGCTCAACTTAAGTACACCATAACGGAAAAGGAATTTCTTGCCGTGGTCTATGCTTTTGAGAAATTCCGACTTATCTCGTCTTAACTAAAAGCATCGTGTATACGGACCATTCGACTATCAAGTACCTCTTAGCTAAGTAAGATGCTAAGCCGAGATTGCTTCGTTGGATGCTCCTCCTCTAAGAATTTGATGTCACCGTGCTTGACAAAAAAGGAGCCGAGAATCTAGCAGCCGATCATCTCTCTCGTCTAGATGATCCTTACAAAGATGTTTTCGAGAACAAGGAAATTACCGAAACATTTCCTCTCGAGACTCGTGGTGTAGTGAATTCTAAGGACAACACCCCATAGTTTGCCGACATTGCAAATTACCATGCGGGGAACTTCATAATCAAGGGTATGATGATACAACAAAAGAGAAAATTCTTTCGTGACGTCAAGTTCTATTTTTGGGACGACCCTTATCTCTTTCGTGTTTGTGTGGATAAACTCGTTCGACGTTGTGTCTTTGGTACCGAAGCTTGTAACATCCTTAGAGCTTGTCACGAGGGACCCACGGGTGGTCACCACGGTGCTAATCTCATGGCTAAGAAAGTGTTTGATGCCAGCTTCTTTTGGCCTACGATATATCGTGATGCACACGCACTTGTGAAGTCATGTGATTCTTGTCAGCGCCTAGGAAAGTCGTCGCAAAAGGATGAAATGCCACAAAACATAATTCAAGTGTGTGAGATTTTCGACATTTGGGGCATTGACTTTATGGTGCCATTCCCATCGTCTCATGGAAACAAGTATATCCTCATCGCCGTCGACTACCTTTCTAAGTGGGTGGAAGCTAAGGCTTTACCTACTAATGATGCTCGTGTGGTAGTGAAGTTTTTGAAGCAACTATCCTCTCGGTTTAGAACCCCGCGTGCTACTAATGATGCACACGCACTTTTGAAGCAAATATGGAGTTACACATCGTCCTTCTACAGCTTATCACCCGCAAACGAGTGGGCAAGTCGAGGTTTCAAACCCAGCTTTAAAGAGGATTTTGGAAAGGTCGATTGAAGAAAACCGTGCTTCATGGTCCGATAAACTTGATGACGCTTTATAGGCCTTTCGCACCGCTTATAAGACACCTATCGGTTGTACTCCTTATAAGTTGGTTTATGGAAAGAATTGTCATTTGCCTATTGAATTGGAACATAAGGCATATTGGGCCCTAAAGCATGCCAATTATGACTTGAAGACCATGAGAGATCACCAGAAAGTACAACTTAATGAATTGGATGAATTAAGAGATAATGATTATGAAAATTCATTGATTTTTAAGGAAAAGGCTAAAAAGTTTCATGATTTAAAGATTAAAAACCGGGTTTTTAACGTTGGTGATCAAGTGTTACTTTTTAACTCTCGTTTGAAGATATTTTCCGGGAAATTGAAACCTCGTTGGTCGGGCCCGTTCACCATAACACAAGTGTTTCCGTATGTGACCATCGAGCTAGCTCAAAATGATGGTCCTAATTTCAAGGTGAATGGACATAGGTTTAAGCACTATGTTGGTGGGGAAGTCCCTTCGTTGGACGACCTCGCCAAGTCACCTTCCCCAATGATAATTAGCATTGAGGGGATCGAGTCGAGCTCATGACTCGGTAATCAAAAACGAGGTGCCTCGTGGGGGAGATCCCATGCTTATCTATTGTACATATTATCGCTTTCTAATATAGTTAATGAGAGGAGATTTGTGCCCTTCCAACTCGTTGGCTCGTGGTTGTTTGTGAATGTGTTATCTAGATCATCATCATCGCCACGAATGAAGACTCTCGTGTTCGTTTACGTGAGCCTTGATCGTTTGATTGAGGAGTTTTTCACGAATCCATGACATATCCTTTATCTTTCTAACAATTATCTTTTAGCATAATTCATAAACGGCTTTAGATATATTGTTGATCACCCTTTCCATGCTAGATCCTAAGCATTCGACTCTTCATCTCTAGTATGGGGGTGCTCCACCTTTAGACTCGAAACATTGAGGACAATGTTTAATTTTAGTATGGGGGGGGGGGGGGGTGAATAGATACTTGCCTTGCTACGCCCTCACGTTTTCCAACTTTCATCGTTTTGTTGCATATAAGGCTAAAAATGGCAAAATTTTAAATTTTTCTTAGTTTTCATAAGTGTTTTTAAGACACGAATGTATATTTTCTGATGGGTAGAATAAGAGCTAATTTTTGACTTGATGGGCATTTGGAGCCCTTTACATTCCTTAACCCGCTTGAACCAAGTTTTGCTAGACTTTTATATAGGGAACAACGCGAAAGTCTTAGCATTCGGGTTAAGAACAAGAACTTTTCGCAAGTTCCTATAATTGATCCTAGAAAGTCACTTATCAAGGGAACTTTAAAATGCATTCTCTAAACTTGAAAAAGTCTAAGAAAGTGCAAGATCCTATAGATGACTTGAAAACCCAAAACTTCGATTTGATATAGTCTTAATGAAAGCTAATCCAAATTTAGCTTAATTTTGACTTGCATGGCTAAGTATTCACGAGTCTCTTTAATTAGAGGTCTTTAAATAGTGAAAAACGAGAAGTGATAGAGTTAGACAAGTGATCATGCTAAACGTAGAACATGAAAATGTTCTTTCAAAAACTCATATGTTTTTAATTGTGGCTTTTTCTCCCATAAGATCAATGCATTAGGAATAAAATAATTGCAATAAGTAAGGTCGTACGATTTGAAAGGTTACTTAGCTTATAGCTCAAGATCGTTTAAAAGTTGCTCGGGGTTGAATGGAGTTCATAGCCAAGGTATAACTTATTGAAGCGGGACGCGAAGATTGGTGAAGATCCAAAAAGGCCCTAACAAGGCATGAGGATTTCTATTTTGTTGCTAAAGATCCAAGATGATGTGAAGAATCATTATTCTAAAATCAATATGAAGGATCGAGACACACGACGAAAAGCAATTACTCCCCTAAAGATCATGGAGAAAGTCTATCCAAAAAGACCCTTACAAGGTATGAGGATAAATATATCCAAGTCCTAAAAGGAGGCTGACCGTTGTAAATCAAAATCGAAATTAAAGATTGAAGAAAAATGATGAAGTCGTGGTCCAAGTATGAAGAATCTCTCAAAAACGTCAAGTAAAGAAATTCCAAAATAGGAAGAGAATACCATAATTTCAAGAACGTCTTTCGAAGATTCGAAGTATGAAGTACATGCCAAATATCGGTCCTAGAAAGGTCTCAAATCTTGAAACGAGTTATGCCAAGATATGAACTTAAGGAGATACACGAGAAGCCGTTTTAAAAGATTTTTTCCTTTAGCTAACTATCGATTAAATCGTGCTACTTTATTTTCGAACTAATAAATACTCAAATAAGTCAATATGAATCACTTGTGATCCATGAAAAATAGTTAAAAAATGCTAGAAACCTTTTCTTTTTATAATAACTAGGATTGCGGGGAGAAAAAGTATTACACAATTTGGACGTATGAGTAGTGTTAGCATTGTGACTTGTACCAACAATGATCTCGTTTTTGCACTCAGCATGGAATGTATGACAATCAAGGATGACGAACTTTACTCTATGAGACATTCACTTGTTTCTATTCATTGACCCTAAAAGTCACTTTCGTGGTGAAAATCATACATTATGTCTTTTACACATCTTCGTAGTATTGTAGCAAGTTTTACTTTTCAATAAAGGTTAATAAAATTGAATTTTGAGATGCTTAGATACTTTATTCTAGCATTGCGTGAGGGCACGGCAATGGTTTAGTATGGGGGAGTGATGAGATGGCATTTATACATGATCTCATCGTTCTTTTCGGGCTTAAAATACATAAAATGTCATCAAAATACCATATATATGCTTGTGTTTGTTTACTTGTGTATTTTAGGTATGAATATCATGAAAAAGACAAAAGATCACAAGAAACAAGGAAAAACGAACACGAGAAACGAAGTCGCACAATGAACCGGGCCCTAGTTATGGATTTCTCAAAGAAAAACCCTTGAAGACTTGAAGATGTACAAGAATGATCCCTCATTTATGAAGAAATGACACTTAATACCTTTGTATATTCATAATTACAAGATTGGTCCCTTAAGTTTGTCAAAATTACAAAAAGGTCCTTCAACTTTGAAGATATGGCAAGTTTAGTCCCTCAAGAATTCTAAATTGTCAACAATGGTCCCTCATGAAGTCAAACATCCAATGAAGACCTTCAAAGATGAGAAATGTCCAAGATCAGTCCTTGAATTATGCAAAAATGGCAAAACAAACCCTTAAAACCCTTGACACAAAGTTTTGTGGCCAAACTATGAAAACTGAAACTTTAATTACAAAGTAAAACAGGTTTGAAAGGCTGAAAGACTTTGTTTACAAGGTTTCCTAAAGTTTGAGGACCAAAAGTGACCACTGAAACATTTGAAACCACAAACACGCACCAAACATTTCTTTTCCCCTAATTTCGGATCAAACGTGGCACTATTCACCATTCATCCACCCAGAATTACTTTTTACATATCAAAGGGTAAATCCAAATTAAAACATCCCACGTGTGATTCAATATCACACGAACACATCCCACACCTAAAATCACACACACCATCACTCAAGGACCCCACCCAAGCCTGCCCTACACCAATCATGTGACAACTTCCTCTCCAAGGAATGCCACGTGGCAAGATCAACGACTTATACTCCTTACTTGGCCACAAAGCAAAAATAAACGTCTAGGATTCATTTGGACAGCTCACAACATCAAACGCGTCTAGAAGACTCAAGGGCAATTCTGAGATTTCATAGCTTAGGGTTTCATGTATTTTCCATTCTAGAATCGTCTATTGTAGCCTATATAAAGACTCCTCAACATGTGAGAGAGATTTGTTCCAGATTTTAGCTAAAAATCTTTGTAATTCCTTTTTATAAATATAAAGTTGGTATTTTATGAAAATTGTAATTCCTTTTATGTTTTTATGAAAGTTGGTGTTTGATAAGCTAAGATCTGAGTTCCATTTTTCTGTTTGTTGAGTTTTGAGGAAAGGTTTTATGGTTTTTAATCCTTGTTTTCAAAAATCAGTAGTCATTGTTCTTGGTTCACCTTTGTGTTTGTTGATCTTAGCAGGTACAAAAGGAGGAAGCTAGTGGTTGTTCTGCTACCACTTAAGCTCACTCAATCCAAAGCATGGATGTATGTTTTGGAGGTGCACATCTCTAAACCTTTTTACTTTTCTGAATATTTTATGCTATGTGAATGAATATAAGATTTGTCTGTGATTGTGTGATTTTGTGGTTGAATCTTGTTATTTGGTTGTTATTTGTTGGATACTAGTTGATTTGAGCTTGATTTGTGTTTTGAATCAAACATATCCTTTGAAAAATTGTGAGATCAGTAATTTAAAGGGTGTTTGGGTTTACTGCATAATCAAGGATTGGGTTAAACTGAGTAGATGTGAGTTGGTATTTTGTGTTTGTTCCTGTTTTTATTGTGCTATTGGTTGTTTATCTGCAAGTTTTGAGGTTTGTATCACCATAATCCAAATATTGGCCAATTTATCTATTTTTCTTGTTGTTTTGGAATGAGGTTTTGAGGACACCTAGATCTAACGGTAGACTAGGGCTAAAAAGTGCTAAATATAAGTTTATACAACCTGAGTAGGAGATTTGTGGTGTTGAAATTGGATCTGTGGTCAACTAGTTCAGCAAAAAGGGTTTGGGTATCATTTGTTCATCAGTAACCTACTTGTGCTTGAAAACAGATCTAATCATTGAACCAGGGATTGAGTTGAGTTGTTTTGTGTTTAATTAAGTTTTATTGAGATTGTGTAATCTTTTTGTGCAATATGGTGGGTTTATTCTAGCTTAAACTGCTTATTTCTTCATAACTGTTCATAGTTCATATCTGTGTCATATCTGGGAACTGATTGAATTAACTGTATCATTTGGCTGGATCAATTTGTGATTTCTTTCTTGTTATTGACTCCTTATAAACCACTGGGTATAAGGGTGCCCTTGTTGTTTACTGAATCCAAGTAAATCTCTCTAAAATCAAAGGTCAATTAAGTCAAACAGTGGGAATCCTTTCCCACTGCTGCTAGCTACTGCTAGTGTTAATTTGCAAATAGCTTATCAATAAGCTATTATAGTGTATTAAAACATGCAACAACTTCAATTTGGTAATAGGTGTTCATTATTTGACCCATTTGTTCATTCTAGAGCTTTTGGGTTGTTGACTTTAAGGTTTGACTAGAAAACCAACTTGTTTGACTTTTACATAAGTGCTTATTGAATTATTCATCTTATGCTTATTTGTTTTTTGTTGATTGATTTGGCTTATTTAAGTCATTTAGAGTCTTTTGCAAGTGGAATCAAGTTCTGAGGTGGTCTAAAACTCTAAGTCTACTATTTTGTCGTTTAGTGATTTTGTACTTGGCTTATTTCTGGCTTATTGGTTGTGCTTTTTCAAAATTTCTTTTCACAGATCTCTTAAGCATCCCGAAAGAAGGTTGTGTGTCAAATTAGAGCTTATGGCATTGGCTTATTGCTTAATGGGCCAAAAAGCCCATTAAGAATAAATTATTGTACATTTAAGCTGTGATAATCACATTATCAGCTTTTGGGCCTTTAGACTTTTGTGTTTAGAATTAAATTTTAAGCTAGACTGGTGATTTTCAACTTATTTGGTTGAGTTTGAAATTATTGGGCCTGTTTTTTATTTTAGCCCATTTGGGGTCCCAATAGGGGTATTTTGGTAATTTCACTTTCATTTTATGTTTATTTAGGTTAGTATAAACTAGTTTGTAAGTTTTTAGAAATTTTTATAATTTTTGGATTGTTAATATTGTTTTAATATTATTTTATTATTAAATTTTGTTTTTAATATTTTTGCAACTTTTACATTTTTCCTAGGTCAAATACATTAAGTTAGGATTTTTAAAACTCTTAGATTAATTTTCTCATCATTTTATTAATTTTTAGAATTATTTTAACATTTAATAGTTTTTAATCATTTAAAAATAGTTTTCATTAGTTTAAAATTTCTTAAAAATAGTTTTTAGTTTAATTAAGTTATTTTAGAGTTTTACAAGGTGAAAAATCTTTATTTGGAATTTTTATTAATTATTTGGATTTTTAGGGCTTTAATTAGCATTTAAAAATTAATATTTAATTAATTAAAAGGTTTGAAAAAGTTTTGATCAGTTGTAAACTCTTAGTTTATTTTTATCTATTTTTGTTAATTTTTTGGAAATCTTTTATTTTTAGCTATTTTTGTTAATTTTTTGGGAATTTTTAGAATTAATTTTGTTTTGTCACTTTTACGATTTTTAGTTTTGTCGTCATAGTATAATTTTAATGTATCCGTCATTCTCTTTTCTCATCTTCTCTTTTCTTCATATTAATCCAAAATATTAACAAGTTATTCACACACATATACCTCCTTGGGAAACGAACTTTCACCGTTGGGTCATTAGTGCTTGATTTTAATTAATCACACTTAATACTTACCGTTTTTATGCTCTTTTGTTTTTCCTAAAGCAAAGGTAGTGTAAAACACCATAATCAATGGCGCACATGTTATGTTGCATCGCTACCAACGCCAAGTACAATATCGCATACTATATCGCCCGACGAATCACTTATGCTCTTTCCAAACCCAAAACAAATCTTCCTTATGCCATGCTCCTTACTCGACTTCTTAAGAAGGTTGGTGAAGACTATCCCAACATCAACATTTGTCGCTTTCGTTCGGTCGAACGTGTTATGCTACCTATTCAAAGGGTACAACCACGAAATCCTAGAAGTGATCGAGGTTCGAGAAAGTCCGATCCACAAGAGTCCGATGATGAGGACTTTGATATGTCACCAAGTGATGGTGGTGGCGTAAGCACAAGTGCTCATGTTGGCTCTTCGAGTGACTCCCACCCATCCATGGACACTTTCATGGACGGGTTAGAAGCAATCATC
This sequence comes from Glebionis coronaria, assembly GCA_025667525.1. NCBI lineage: Eukaryota > Viridiplantae > Streptophyta > Magnoliopsida > Asterales > Asteraceae > Glebionis > Glebionis coronaria. The sequence continues at coordinate 295,422,515 of CM046880.1, read as the reverse complement.
CCTCCTCCTTACTATGCCACTAGTGGACTTCTAGAGAACTTTGGTCTTGAGGATGTCTACCGAGCTAATCTTAAAACCCAAGGTGAGTTGTATGATCATCGAGTGGAGTCAAGAGGATCGTTCAAGAGCATAACCAAATTTATCAAGGGACTTGACAAGAAGAAGAAATGAAGCTTTGGTTTATCAAGGTTAACATGTTTGTAAACATGTTTGAATTCTTGAACAACATTTCTTTATTCTATTTTTAGTTCTAGGATGTTATGTTTGCTAACTAATACTTTGTATTTGGATTACTTAGTATTTTAATCCTAATCGTCTATGCTATTGATCCTTCGATTTGCATAGCTTTGTGCATATTATGTGTTTGGTAGCTTCCTAGATTTTGATTTATAGGTCACTTTGGTTTGATAAACCTTGGTATAAAATCTAGGCTAGCAAATGTTTCAGGAAGTGCCATTTTTCGAACCTCCTGGTGGCGGTTCTTTATCACCCCGCGGTTCTTTATCGATATTGAACCGCGACCCTACATAAGGAACCGCCATCCACTGTTTCGACAGAATCTTTGCTTTACAATGTTTTCCTTAATATGTGTAAACTTTGATAAAAATTTTGCAAAAAACCTGCACTTTCCTAAACTAGGCTACCTAATTTCATTATTCACCTAAAATGATTTTAACCCATTACTAGTTTGGATCATTTCCTTCTCTTCTTAAACCCTCTCTTGGTGATTGTGTTCTTCATCCCTTTAATTCTTCTCTAAACCTTAACACACAACCATGGTGTCCACTAGAACATCCACCTCTTCCAAAAACTTCCTCTTCCAAAAGAAGCCTTAAAATCAAGATTAAGTTACCTAATATTGGTTCTTCATCCTTTCACACTCCAAAAAAAATGAGATTTCTCCTATTCTCATTTCCTCATCACCTTCACCACCCCTTGCTCCATGAAAGACCAACTCAACTCATGGTACTAACCATTCACATGGTTTTACCTCATCTTCATTCCAATCAAGAATGAATGAGCTTTCCTCACCATTCACTCCTAGTCCTCCTTTGGATGGGAATACTCAACCTCAACCTCTACAAATCATTCCGTTTATCCTTGAGCCTTTGGTTACCTCTCCTTTCACTCCACCAAATTCTCCCATCTTACCCATATCACCCTTAGACACAATACCTCTACCACCTCCTCCTCCCTCAAACACTAATGCTCCTATTTTGGGCATTCCTATTCCTTACTTCATGGGTGATCCTTACTTCTTTGGTTTCCCGGAAGCTCATGGTGCAAATTGCCCATGTTGTCTCTATAACAACTACATCATTCAAAACCTAAGGTTAGAGATGCTTGGTCTTCATAGAAGGTTGCATGATTTCTTGCTTACCTTGTTCTCCATGCCTCCTCCTCCTAGAAGATGAATGATGGTTTTAAAAATCAAATGCTTTTAAAGAAGGTCAAGCCAAAGAGGACTATGCATTCAAGACCTAGTTTAAGCTAACTTTGTATTAGTTAGTTGTTATTTAGTTTCTTGTATTTTCTTTCCTTCATGATTTTTTTATGAAGATGATCTATGGATTTAGTTTTATGTGTTTTAACCTATGTGGTCACATTAATCAACTTCAATTTATTTAAAATTGAACCTAAATCTGTCACAACCTCTAAAAACTTGACTTAAAAATAGATCAAAATGTTATCTAAATATTTTGTCACCCCTTTGTCAAGACATTCTTTGTGAATGTGTTGCTTTTATGCAACCCTAGCATGCTCTAGTGCTATAAGAGGTAAAAATCCAAGATTTGCAAAATTTTGAAAAAGTCTTATTTTTCTCCAAAAATTTTGAAAATCATGGTTTGTCGTCCACTGGACGCGGCTCCTTAGCCTTTAGGTGGCTCCATATCGATATGGAACGGCGGGCTCCCTTAAGTAACCGCGTACGGGAAAGCCACTTTTGGCTTATTTTGGTCTTTCTTCTTTGACCACTGTCTTGGTTAAGGTTCTTTGTTTACCCAATTTGGCTAAACATTCCTTAAAACCTTTTGTTTTTATTTCAAATCTTTGCCTTGTCTACTTTCTTTAAATTCTTCTCTTTTGGGAGTTCTTTTCTTCATCCCTGATAATGCCTAAATCTTCCATTCCTAACCTTCACATATCTTTGTCACAATCTTCTCAACCTAAAGCTTCTTCTTCTTAGCTTTCAAAGAAACCGAAAATCTCGGTTCGACCCATTTGGATCAAGAAGAACAAGAATCCTCATGATTCATCTTCTCCCAAATCCTCCAAGAATTCTTCTTTCTCTCCGATTAAATATTGGAATGAGACTTACTCTATAAATCCAATTACTGGAGAAAAGGAAATTCTTCCACCACCACCTAAACCTTTCAACTCTCCACAACTCAATGACCTATCTTCTTTCCCTAATCTAACTAGGCATTGTGAAAACATCTCTTATCAATTATCTCCCTCTCCAACAAACTCTCATTTTGATGGACCTCCCCCATCTAACGATTTAGTTTTGCATCATGGATCCTAGTGTGCTTGTTGTCGGTTTCAACAAATTGAACTTGCTCATATCTATGACAAGCTAAATTTTCTTGAATTCCTCCTCACTCAACCGCCTCTCAAAGTTTTCGTTCCCGTGAAAAAACTTCGAATGATGCTTCGTCGTCTTTCTGTTCCAACTAAGTAACATTTTGTACTTTAGTTGTTTGAGTCAATAAAAACTTAAGCAATCTTCGAATATTATCACTATTAGAGTAGTCCATGCTTTGTGGTTTACTTTCCTTATTTTAGCCTTAAATATTCATATTGTGTGTATGAATATTTCTCTTGTATGTTCTTTCATATTTGTGTAGTATGAATGTTATGTGTGTTATCTTTCCCGCTAATTCTTTCTCACACATTTGTTAAAGAGTTGATCATGGTTAAAACTTACAATTAATTATGGATGATTCTATAAATTCTAAATTTTAACCCCTTAACATTTTAATCATCTTTGATTGGTTTGGATGTTTCTTTTCTTCCTTTATTCTACCAATTGAACTATGATATTGTCAACACATACTCTTTGGACATACTTAGCAAATACTTGCTTCTAATTTGAGATTTCATTTCTTTCTCCCTCTCAAGTTAGTTAGTAGGTGGTGCACATATATACATTGGTGTTTCTTTTCTTTCTTCTAATCTTTGTGTAGCATGTCACCTTAACTCATTCACTTGGTACCCCAAGAAAGGGGGAGTAAGCACCAAGGGGGAGCTACTAGCAAAGTCCGGTTCTTTTCTTCTTCAAAGACTTGTGCTAACCTTTTTACTTCGACAAAGGGGAAGAAATGATAGTGATAAACTCGTTAATAATTCGAATAATCTTGTATTTACGTAAATGAGTTTATAGTTTGTCGTAATAAAAAAGGGGGAGATTGTTAATGCAAAGCAATGCCTAAAAACATTGTTAGTACTAATTAATCTTTCTTGGTTTTGATCACGACAAATTACAAAGACTTCTATTTTCAAACACAATCATAAAACGAATTATCTAACAAACACTATCATCTAGGTAATAATCATTACACTAACATATCTTAATCATGCTTAGTGATCATAAAAGTGATTAGCCTTAAAACTTACTTTTGTCAAATGTGACAAAAGATTTCTAATAAACTTTATTATTAAGAAAATATTTTATTAAAATGAAAATGTAAATTTGAATATGGCATATTCCAAATGCCATAAGAATATCCTATGAAGGTTTAAACGGCCTCAAATATTTCAAATTTACTAAAAGACAAAAACGAGCGGAGTCTACACCGCGGTTCCTTAAGTGCCTATGCGGTTCCTTATCGATAAGAAACCGCCTAGGTAGCTAAGGAACCACCCCCAGCTAGCCGTTTGGATTTGTCTTCTATAAATAGTGGATCAAATCTGCATTTTCATCAACCCTTTTTGGACAACTGTTTCAGCCTTCTTTCTCCTTTCTAATCCTATTCATTTGTAAATGATCACTTAATGTGTTAAGTATGTTTACTTATGATTATCCTCTTGATCTCCTTCTTTACCTTGTCTAAAGAGAAGATCACTCACACACTTGTGATGTGATTAAAGATGAAGCCTTGATGAAGATCATCCTCTCCTAAAGATCTAGTCATGTTCATCATTTGTGTATTTGTGTCTTGTGTAGATCCAATGTATTTGTGAATACTTGAACTAGTTATGTTCATCCAAGCTATATGTGAATACTTGGATTAGAGTTTCCTTTGCATATGTGTATGCTTGGATTTATGTTGTGTAGATCCAAGTTACATGTGTGTACTTGGATAAGTTTAGTTGAGTTGTAATAAGTTGTGTTAGTTTTCACTAAACTATAAAGTGATGTGGTTGTGTCCTGTGAGTTCTCACTAAACTATAAAGTGATGTGTAGTTGTGTTGTGTGAAGTTCTCACTTAGCTTCATAGTAAAGAGTCGTGAATATTAGTTCTAGCTTTGGATTAGAACTCGACATCTAGCCTTGTTCCAGAATATGGTGAAGTGGTCAACGTTGTGAAGATTGGTTCTAGCTTTGGATTAGAACTCGACATCTAGCCGTGTGTAGTAAAATGGTGAAGTGGGCGACGTTGTGTAGATTGGTCCTAGCTAAGATTAGGTCTCGACATTTAGCTTAGTGTCAGAAAATAATGTAAGCGACGTTGTAAGGTTTCCTGTGCCAAGAAGGGAGCTTGTGGATATAGTGGAAATCTCGAGTAAGATGTACTCGAGGAGTGGAGTAGGAACGAGGATAGAGCCTCGTTGCCGAACCACTATAAATCTTGGTGTCTTCCTACTAGGTTGTTTCTTTCCTTACTCATCACTTACATTCATCATCATTACACTTACTACTTATTGTTTATGCATTAGAATTGAACCTAATCATTATGCAACTAGATTTCAAGTAAAAGATAGTTTTTGGCACTCGCCTAATTGAAAGGAATTTTAATTAGGATATAAACTGATGAGAAACTATTCAAACCCCTTGTAGTTTCTACAGCTTTTATTCTTTTGGTCAACCTTAAAGAATGAAGAGGTATATGTGATTTTAGAGCTCCTGCTTGGTTTTGTTATTTGTTACAATTGCCTTAAATGAGATTTGTTACGGGTTTCGATGAGTATAGGTAGTTTCGATCCAGATGAGATCGTCCTTGTATTGGCAGGGCAACTTAACACTGTTGCAGCCATGCCAAACTCATCTTATTGCTTTGATTGTTACATTACCTGAGCCTCATATAGAACCGAAATAATTGTTTTAGGTTGATGCACTATTTACATCTCTGTGGGTTCTTGAGCTGTTACGAGTGGTATTCACTCGATTTTGGAGCTTTCTTTTAAGGTAAAATAAACAGGATACTTAATTGGGGTTGAAAATCAAGATTATGGTATTTAACTTTTCTAATTTTATTAAAAAAACAAACATGATGCTCCTTTTGTTGTCGCTCTGAAGCTCTAGTTTTATAAAAAACAAAAAATAGGAAGATGTCGGCTCATAATGCATCGGCGTCTTCCATATGCTGGAACAGTGCACGGGAGATCATATTTGTAAAAACGTGTTATGATATATGTTATTAAATTCCTTCGAGTGCGGGAGTTCTAATGGTTTATGTCAGCACAAGCGCTTTATTCATTCAATAAAATTCCGATTATGTGCATCTTGGCGGGGATTTTAGGGGGTGTGATGAATTTTGGTACTATCGATTAAAGTTGCGATTATTAGGGTGTTGGCATGGCAAATTCCTATATTTGCAGGCACGCTTGGCATATATTCTTTTTTTATTGTTTATGTATATGAGCCTCATTTTTGGATTAAAGGGTATTTATACTAAGTCCTATATAATTTGGAGCTTCATTTAGAGTTCACTCACGAGGGCAGATCAAATCCTAATGATAAGGTAAGTCCACATCTCTGTTTTATGAATGCTACTTGACATATACTTATATTACCGTACATATATTGATTATGATTTAGCGAAGGTTAATAAACTTATTAAGCTAGGTATAGGTGTCTAATGTGCATTCAGATAGGTTGGGTAATGGGTAAAACCTGATAAAAGTGAAATCTGATTATCTGTTTCTAAGACCCTTTGTAGTAAGCAAGTTATACACTCTTTTGTGGCAATTTAAATGTATAACGTGCGAACATAATATGAAATTAGTGACTACAAAATTTGAGGAGCCGTGAATGTTTACGAGTCGGTTTAAGGTTTGTGCAATATTTTGTTGGCTTTTTAATTTGCATCACCAGTATTTTAATCTCATAAAACTGATAATGTGTACGGTGTATGCATAGTCTAAATAATTTTATGTATAAGATAACTTACTTGATAAATCTTGATATGTTGATCTAATACTCTATGGAAAAACACTAATAGTGGCTTTGCACATAAACAGGATCGAACAAAGAACGAGCTACATGAAGCTTGAAGTAAGTCTCTTACAGATTGTGCACCACGTGGTAAGTGATTATATGGGTTACATCCTATCATGAATGCATAAAATTATTTGCTTTCCTATGATATATGTTTGCTGCTGATGTTTAGAGTTTTGAGGGTAGCATCAGTTGTGGATAGTGGTGTGGTTGTTGAAAGTACTTATGTTCTTAGTGCGTTTTAATATAACATGTAATTCGTTTAGAGGGTTGTTTAAAATTAAGTAGATTTTTTTATAACCAGTCAAATGAGAACGCCGCGCTTTGACCAACATCAGACAACTCATTTTGAAACGAACTTATTTTTCCCCATTACACGACCTACATATCTTTGTCTGCAATATTCTTCATCTTTTTTCTTAATTTTAAAGCTAATCCAAACACCCCTTAATTATTTACTTTATGGGGCGGTTTTTTGAGTTCTATTCCGGACCAAAACTAAATAATTATTACTAAGTAATAGCAACCATCATATCATGTATCTTTGTCGCCTGCTATTTTAGTCTTTATATTCATTGACGTGCTCTTATAATAAAACACAAAGAAGATAACATATGAGCGGCTATTACAGAATTTTTGGTCATGTCTTTTGAATTCGCGGGTATTATGTTGTGCTTTGCCGCCATGACACTTGGGGGTCTCTACAAAGAGATCCTTCGTGTCAAAGAATGTGCCTTTACAAATAAATAGAATTTGATATATCACCTTGATGGAAATCCAATCTCAATATGGTTAACTTTTATTACCACTGATCATTTTCGACTAAAAATAGTTGGTTACTTTTTTGGTTTTTGAGTGCTAATATAACATATTGGCTAATAAGGAGTGTTGTGGGCTTTCCTAAATGTTGTTTTATCAGGTACCAAAAATTGGTACATATTCGTATCAAAACTTAGTTGGATACTCTCCTTGCATATGAAGACATAACACTTTTACAAGTAAATTATTTATCTATTTTGCTGATTTTTATTGATCTCCTATTTGGGTTTGTAGAATTTCGTTTCAAGTTGATAACAAAGATGGAATCACACAAATGGAGTGTCCAACACTCACTCAGGCGTATCATTCAATGTAAAGGTAGAAATCCCGAAGAAGAAACTTACAAAGGATATATCTATGTCAGTTGGAACATATCAGCATGGCAACCAAATATAGCCATGTTCGGAAGTTAGCAAATATAGTTCTGATGATGAAAATTCAACGATAAATAAGTAGAAGCCATAACTTGCATCGATCACAAAAGCACTCGAACCAAAAATGCAGTTGTGGGAATGGCCTCTGCCCATAGGTCGGCTAAGATTATTTAGCCATATTACTATATGCTTAACTTAAACTCTAAATCTGAGTCAAACGGTTGCACTCAGTTGAATATCTTCTAATTCTAGAACGTCAACGGAAGAACACAAGTTGGATTTTCAGTCTCGAAGATGTTGGAATGGAAGACGTTCTGCTTAAATCAAGAAATAGCTCCAAAGGAGAATCTTGCAACCAAGGAATGTTGGATGTTTATACTGCCATCATTTGTGTGACTGACCCGAAATAGTTGTAGAATATGTAGATGCAAGCACAACTTTTAGTAAGGTTGGTACCATGATTGATTCTTGCTGCAGAATATGCATTTGCAAGCACATCTTTTAGTAAGGTTGATAACCATGATTTAGGAAATGCATGACACACAACTTTTAACTGTTCTTGTGTTATATGATAAAACTTATCATTTTTTCCCACTGCAATACAACTAGAAAAGTAGCTTTGAAACATTTTTTCCACTTTCGTTCAGGCCGATCGATGCACAACACTTGCAGACCTTCTATGGCCTTAAAAGGTATTCATATTTATCTGTTTTTTCTACATTGAATTTTATGGTAGTTTGTCTCAACATTTATTTATCTTATTACGTATACATAGTTAAACCAAGTAGCTTATTTGTTGTTTCTACAGAAAACTAGAAGGGGGTTAAATAGTTTTTACCGATTAGTTTTAATTACTTTGAAACTTTTTCGTGATCGTTAATGGATATAGATGAAGTGTGAATTAGCAAAGTAAATAGACTTGAAGTAATAAAGAAACAAACCACAATGCACAATGATTTATAGTGGTTTGGCCTAGCAAGATCTCACTTATCTTTCCAATACTTCCACTCCTCGAGTATCCACTCGAGAGTTCTACTTCACTAGTAAATAAATCTCCTTTACACCGGTGGAGAAACCTTCAAATATTAAGCTTACAGTCTTTAACGACACCTAAGCTAGGATAACGTGTTCTTTACAAAGGCACAACAATGCCTTATACACTATACACTTGTGGATTATAACACCAACCTCACTATTATACAAGTAGATAGATGAATGGGTACAAAAATGATGATTGTGTAGGTAACACTTAACACATTCACACAAAGTGAATCCTTGAAGGATCAAATCATAGAATAGAGATTTCTTGTAACCGATATCAAAATGCTCAGAGATCTAAATAACAAGAGAGAAATAATAGACAAGAGTGAGGTTAGAGAGTTAGATATATGCAGAGAATATAGAGAGAAAAGATAGAGAAGGGGGTGAAGATTCAGCTTGGACAAAGCTTGGTATTTATAGGCAAACATCAGACATGCACGGAACCCGTCGACCCCCTTACCCAGGGGTCCGCCCGGGTCCGCCGGGTCTGACTTTTGTCACCTCATAAATGTTTATCCAAGAACGCAAGCAAGCAATGTATGTGGATTAATTTGACTTTGTATATCTAACATAAGGAGGTCAAAGTCAACATTTGGTCCATTTTATTTTTCCATTTTAAGTTATATAAGTTGTGTAAACTTTTTACACCAGTTTAGAATATAAGTTCATAGACTAAAAAGACTTATATGTTGCTTGTAATTCAAACATAAAAATATGTTTGATATTTTGTCATTAACAAAACGTTTAAGTATGATTAAAACGTAAATATCGTTTTAGTGCGATATTTGTATTTACAGTTTCTTTTACATGTTATTCCAAATTACATTGAACTAGGTGACTATGATACAAAAAGGTGTTTCACTTTTGTTATAACACTAGCGAAACACCCCATCTACCATGAAAGTGGTGTTTTGGTTGTTGTTAAATCAGGAGCCCAACACCCTTAACTTGCATTTTGTAAAAGAAAGAGTGTAAAGGTCGTATTATGTGGGGTAGGGTTATCGGGCCCGGGTGACATTCGGGTTGGGTTATTCGGGTTATCGGGTGATACTATATGCATTCTACTTACTTGATACATTACAAGGCTAGAATGAAGTACATATATTCATCATGAACAAACCAGAAAATGTGTTAATTTATCGCGAACATTTTGCTTATGTACTAATTTTATTTATTACGAACGGATGCCTATGTGCTAAACACTAAGTTATTGATTATCATTTGTCCTTGAAATAAATCAAAACATATCCTTGAAACAGCTGCTTATGTACTAAAAGTTAAATTGTTGATTATCATTTTGTCGCTGAAATAAATCAAAACATATCCCCGACATTGTTTTTTGTTAGAGCTCATATATAACCATCTACTTTTGTTATTAAAATCGAGGGTACATAGTACATAAGTACGAGCCTTCTTTTAGACCATTTTTAGGTACTACTTCATTCAATAACCGATCTTTTAAAGTTTTTACTATATTTGATAGGATTTGATGCAAAAGGTAACGCGTCAGAATGGTTTTAGATAAAAAATTAGCAAACTTTAAAGATATATAGCAAGTTAGAAAAAGGATGGGTCACATAGATCGCTATTCTATTTGCTCTCTCTAGGCGTTGGAAAGCCTTCGATTAAAATGGACCAGGAAGCTTATTTTTCATAAGAAGTTTCTGAAAGTTTTTTATATACTATAAGGAAATTATATTGTCAATGTCTCTTTTATATACAAAGTTACACGAGAGTGATTCATTTTCATTGATTCGTTGGTGCTCATGCAGTTTAAAGAGAAATATGTTGAAGTTGAGACTGCAAGTGCGGATGTTTCTGGTGCCGACTTGCTGACTCCAGTTTAGTGTTGCTGATGATAGGTTGTTGGTGTTAGGTTCGTGGTGCCGTCCCACTAATATAGAGTTGCTAATGTCAAGTTGAAACTTCTTAGTCCTTCTGTGTATAAAGTCACTTAAAAAGCGAGTTCAAGTTTGCTGAGATGATCGATTGGTGCTGTTGCTACTGAGGCTTAGACCCTTTTGCTACTCATGAAACTACAGCTGATGAACCCAAAAGCGAACCTAAAACACCAGAGAATGTTTTACGTCACCAAAAGTGGACACAGAACGTTCCAAAAAATGTTTGCACTTCGCCGTAGCGGAGCGCGGACACAAATCCTAGTGAGTATAATACGTGAATATATAACTAAATTTGATGATTTATTTTTTATGGTTTAATAATTGATAAGGCTCAAATCCTAATACATATAACATATACGAAGTGTATATATAGAAAGAGTGTCTCGCTAGTTATTAGTATGATTTTTGCATATAAATATAAAAACCTCTGAAGCAGTATGCTGGAGAGATTGGGTTGTGACGGTATTAGCTTTAGTGTTTGTGGACGGTAATATTTTTATTTTGACTAGTTATTACGGAGTAAGATTTTTTCTTTCGAGAGTACAACCTATTAATCTTTTATATCTTAAGTTTAATTGTTAAATGTATAGCTACTTCTTTTGATCTAACACAAACTTTTAAGTATTATGTACCTTCGTAATTTACCTTAGCATCGTAGTACTAATTAGATTTATGTTGCCATTGTCAGGATGTGTTTTGGAAACGTGCCTCTTAAATCAAGAAACTACGCATCGAGACATCCATAGCGATTAAAGGAAAAAATGGGAGCCTCCGTGTAGTCGTGGCACATGGTCACCGAAATCACCGAGCCGGCCCTGAGCAATACAATATATTAAAACCACAAGACGAATACAAAATACTCGTTGCCTACCAGGAACAAACAATAATCCAATCTCGACAAAAGTCAACTAAGTTACAAGCACGTATTAGCAAAAAAGAAATCCACCGAAGACAACCCCATTACAAAACCATCGAACAAGTACCTAATAAAAATCACAGAAAACACGCGCCTTTGCACCAATCTACCCTTAAGTTTTTTTTATATCTACGTGAGATCCAAAATAAAGAAGTTAGCTGGATCTCGAAGAAAATATCAATAAACACCACTTCTTTAGACTGAAAAATCTTGCTATTGCGTGCTTTTCATATAAAATAAAAAGAACTCCAAATAACGCTTGATACATACTCTTAAGTTTTGATGACACCGAACCATCAACGGTTAGGATGTCTAATATCGATGAGCCATTAAGATCACTAATACTCCTCCACAAAAAGATCTTTGACCAAACAACATAAACAAAGGGACACTGAACCATAATCTGATCAGTTGTTTCGAAGACATTCTCGCAACATGGACATAAGTAGAGTGTAGATCCATCCTAATATAATGAAGAAGAAACCTTACCAGGATCCGACCACATTTTAATCTCCATATAAAGACATTTACTTTCCGAGGCGCGAACTCACACCACGACGTTTCTTCAACATAAGTGAAGGTCGAATAATTCTTTCATTTATCAACTCTATAATATGAATAACTGTGAACACCTCTTCGAATATTAAAGTCTGGTGTTTTAAATGATCTAGTTAGTTCGTCATGTCATCGGGTCATCAGTTTAACCGATTAAATTGTCAAACCGATATCGTGTATATGTACATATTTTTTTATATATTTAATATGTAGTGTTCTATGACCTTAAATTGTATTTACATTTAATTGAATTGATGAAATATATTGAGTCTTTAATGATATTAGTTTTTAGGTTCTAGGCTTTGATTCATTAAGAATGTTTTATATTTTGAAAAGATCGAGAAATCTTCGTTTAAGCCGTTGATTCATAATTTTTTATTTGAATCACTAGTAAACATCATCTAATAGTGAATCAAATATATATATCACAAGTTTGATTCATAGATCTTTGTAAAAGTCGAGTTATGGTGATTATTCATTAAGTTTGTACAAACGAGTCAATATTGTATTTATACCACAAAATTAAGATATTTTTAACAATGATTCATCTTTTTACACATTTTAGATTACAATCTCATTAAAATGAGTTATACACTTACCAAAAGAGCTTAGCTCAGTTGGTACCTAATTTCAAAAAACCCATGTGCCCACTAAAGAGATTTTATAAATAAGAGTTCAAGGGTTCGAGTCTCGACTCTTGCCTACTATAGTTGGTACCAAGCTAGCCAAGAGAGTTGTAAGAGATATTTGTGTGGGATGGACAATGGCTGGTGACAAAAGGCACTCGGGGTCAGGGTGTACCCACCAATTCACACGTTGTTGACGTATAATCCGGAGTGGGTCGTGAATGGGCTAGACCCCATAGAAGAGTGGCCCACACTTTACTAGCCCTAATCCCTAGTTTTATAAATACAGGGGATAATCCTTCTACTCCTCGGCTTATCTTTTAACCACCTCTTTATACCACACTTATATCATAACTAACTTGACCGTCGGAAGGTGGATCCCGGGGATCCAACCCCGTGTCCCCTTCTAATCGGTTTTACTTTGTTTGTAGTACTATTAAAGGCTCAGCAAGGTGACGAACGAAACCAGGAGAGTAGTCAAGACCAGTCCAACTAATATATGCACCAAAAAGTTAACACCATCTGTGGGACCCGAATATATATAATTTCTTAAGAAGGCCCACAGTCTCAAGATACATTTCAACATTACCAACCCACCACATATGGTTTTTGCCATCAATATCAAGGATGAAAAATTCAATCTTTGAAATGTTTGACATGTCGCAAACTATCAAATATCATAAAAAAGTAATTATAATCCATTTATATCGATACAAAGTGCAATATAGAGTAATGGAAAATAACAGATGCATACAAGCCTAAAAAAATATAAAAATCTCAAGGTGGGAGATTAACTAGAGGTAATTAATTTGAATGGTTGTGATGATGATAACAACTAAAAACATGTTAACCATCTTTGAGCAAAACTTGATTTAAGAAAGAGGATGATTTGTTTTTCTGAAAACTGTGTGGGTTAATAGCCCTGAGTTTATAGTAAAAAATATAGACGTTGTAAATTCTTTGTTTCTGTTTACAACTGTTATATGACCGTTGAGTATATAAACTTTATAATAATTATTTAAAAAAGTATATCGATAACAAGGATAAATAAGCATTAAACTCGGTTAACACATTATGATAAATGAGACATGTTAATATTAGTAATATGAGAATAAAATTGTACGTAAATAAGTAACCGTTTACAAAAATAAAGAGTAATTACCACATAAGTAAACGTTAGTTACATAAATAAATAAATGTTAGTTAGTAAATAAAAGTTAGTTGCAATAACGTAAATATAAGTGCATAAATAAAAAGTTTAGTGGTACCAATAATAAAAGTTAACGTAATAAAAAGATACATATAGTTTTTCTTCGGTAAAGGGGCAACTCCCCGGTAAAATATAATAATCCCAAAAAAACTGATACGTACAATGGAATGTGACTGGGTGCCACATTAACCTCAAGCAAAGCTTGAACAACCACTAATCATTTGACATGCCAAATGATCCTAACTCAAAATGCAAAAGAAATGACACCACTAGAAAAAACCACCTAACGATGCATAAGAATAAGATAACTGCCCTAATCATCGAAACATAGTCTCAGGATGCTCTCATATCTAGGCCACATGCAAGCTATCATGGGACTTCTTGAAATTACAAGACAAGAGCTTAAGTCTATCATCTGACTTAATGCACTCAATAATCTGCACAAGCAATCTCTTCTCACCCTTAAACAACCTCCAATTTCACTCTTGCCATAGATAATAGGCAGAAGCCGCCAAAACCAGCTTAGCAACAACACTACGCGTCGATCTTCGCTTAGCAAACGAAAGCATATTCTGAATAATAGTATAAATATCAAACCATGCATTAGAAAGACAAGTGTACACCTTCGTACGCTCCTAGACATCATGTAAAAAGGAACATGCAAAGAAAAGGTGATCATGAGAATCAATTTGCATTTCACATAAAGCACAAACATTAACAAGAGCATCTAAAACCTCTCTAGAGCAAATACGGTCATGCGGTTTGAGCTTAAGATTTACAATCAACCAAATATTAAACGCATGTCTCTGGATACAATATGAGAACTATACCACATCGTACCAATCTACCTCATTATTCCTAGGTCTGATACACTCCCAAACAGTAGTAGCAGAGAATGACTTAACCACACCATCCATTCTCCATTCAAGACCATAACTTGAACCATCTACTATGTTCAGAACATTAATCTGCTGAAGCCACGGGTACTTAGACACCAAATCTGGAGACCAATTCCAAGCCCCCCATAAATAAACATCTTGAACACAAGACGCTAAGTTGAGACCAGCCCTAAAAATGTCACAAGTAGTAATCAACTCAGCTATAACACAATTTGCACACCACTGATCAAACTACACTAATGTGCTCAGCCCATCTCCAATACGATGCTAAACGAACTCCCGAATAGAAGAGAAAAGTTGTAGGATTTTATGCCAACCCCACGACATGTTACCATGCACCTCCCAAAACTTCTACCTTTTAGCTTATATTCATGAATCCATTTCACCCATAGAGATTCTTTCAACGAAAGCAACGTCCAAACGTGAGAAACCATAAGAGCAGAATTAAAGTTCTAACCTTCGAATCCCAAGAACGCCCTCTTTATTCGGAAGACAAACGACTTCCTATGCAAACTTTTACTTGCCGCTTTTCATTTTACCATGACACCAAAGAAACCCCCTTAGAAGATGCAAATAGTTAGTATAAAATATTATCATGTGTCTATGGTATTGATGAGACTCTAATTATACATAGTCTCATACCTTAAAAGACGAGCTTAAAATACAGAAAATATCGTTAAATGCATACAAAATACCCTTGTTTTCTTTATTTGTGTGTTTGCAGGCTCGGATATCGTAAATTCACTTAAAGATCACAAAATCAAGCAAAAACAAAAACGAGAAATGAAGTCGTACAAAAGAACTGAAGCTGGATGTAAAATTGCCAAAATATCCTTGAAGAATTAAAGATTGACAAGAATGGTCCCTCAATTTTGGCACATTGTCACTTTATACCCCTAATTATCACAAGTATACCAAAAGGTCCATAAAGTTTCAAGATCATATAATTTTAAACCTTGAAGAATCAAGAAACTTTATTTTAAGTCCTTGATCCATGTTTCATAAACCACAAGGACTAAATGTGCTAGTTTTCAAAGTTATTTAACAAAAGAATGGAGCAGCTTGGTTTGCAAATACCACAAGGGCCGAATCTGCCAAGTCTACAAACCTTTTACCCGAGCCCAATACACCAAACCTACCACAGACCAACCCATTACCCTTTTTACCCGTTTTTTATATTTAAGCCCAAAGTTTAAATGTTTTAGAAACGCAATTAACACATTTATACCCAAAATAGAAATCAAATGGCACTGTTTATCCTAACCCTAAAACAAAATTTCCAGGTTCGTTTTTTACCAAAACAAAGGGGAAAGTTAAATTGAGTTGATGGATTTACTATTTACTTTCACCCCAACATCACAACTCACCTAGAAACTTAACATATGTCATGGTCCCTCCAATCTAAGCATGCCCTGCACATGCGATGAGCAAAAAGACAAAGTGTTCATAGAAATCAAAGGCTTGGATGTTATTACGTGCTCACCACATCTATCCAAGGGTGTAGATCAAATTTTCAGTCTGGCATTCCCATGGTACCAGTTGTGCTCATCACATGTCTTAAATTTAACCAAAATTTCAAGTATTCAAACTCAGCATCTAGGAATCTTTGAAGAAACAAGCAAGGGCTTTTTTGAAATTGTAACATTAGGGTTTCTAAGTTCTAGTAGCTTCTCAATTGTAATATAAAATCAAGTCGACCTGTGACTTAGCTTTTTGTTCTAATCCTTTGTAATTCCGAAATTTTCTATAAAATGAAGTTTTATGAACAATGCATTGTATTGAGTTCCCTGTTAATTAATTGTTTTCTTTAAATTATCTGTCCATTTAATTTTATGCAATTACATTTTTGGTTCATCAAAAGGTTTTGTTTAAAGTGATTTGATATAAAGTTTTTGAGATCCAATAAGCTGTAAACTTGCTTATGATTGATCTGACAAATCAGATATAAGTTTATGTTATAGATTATTGTTACTTTTCTTGTTCAAGTTACTCATATCAAAAGATTGGTTCCAAAATTTTCCCAAAAATCAGTTCATTTTTTGTTTTACTTATTTATTGTATCAATAAGCTAAACCTTAGCTTATTTGACAAATAAGCTAGTGCCTTAGCTCATTAGTTACTTGTAGTTTGTTAGTGGTGTTGTTTCAGGTACCTGACTCAAGACATTTTTCACTCTTTATCATTTCCTTCATTCACACAAGGACTGTTGTAGTCCTTGTGATTTAAGACCATATAAGCTTTCACCATAAGCCCTAAGCCTTGATAAACCCTATAGAAACTAGAAGGGGGGTTGAATAGTTTCTCTTCGGTTTGTATTCTAATTAAAATTCCTTTAAATTAGATGAGTATCAAAACTATCTTTTACTTGAAAGCTAGTTGCATAAAGATTAGGTTCAATTCTAATGCATTAACAATGACAAGTAGTAGGTGTAATTGTAATGCAAGAAAGTAAAGAGTAAGGAAGGAAACAACCTAATAGGAAGACACCAAGATTTATAGTGGTTCGACAACGAAGATCTATCCTCGTTCCTACTCCACTCCTCGAGAACACCTACTCGAGATTTCCACTATATCCACAAGCTCCCTTCTTGGCGGAGAAAACCTTACAATGTCGCTTACATTATTTTCCAACACTAAGCTAAATGTCGAGACCTAATCTTAGATAGGACCAATCTACATAACGTCTCCCACTTCACCGTTTTACGATACAAGGCTAGATGTCGAGTTCTAATCGAAAGATAGAACCAATCTTCACAACGTTGCCCACTTCACCATTTTCTGACACAAGGCTAGATGTCGAGTTCTAATCCAAATCTAGAACCAATCTTCACGACTCTTCACTTTGAAGCTAAGTGAGAAATTCACACGACACAACTACACATCACTTTATAGTTTAGTGAGAACTCACAAGACACAACTACATCACTTTATAGTTTAGTGAGAACTCACACAACAAATTACAACTCAACTAAACATATCTAAGTACACAAATGTAAGTTGGATGTACACAAGACAAACCCAAGCACACACATATGAAATGGATTTACACAACACTAATCCAAGTATTCACAAATAGCTAGGATGAAAACAACTAGTCCAAGTATTCACAAATACATTGGATCTACACAAGACACAAATAAACAAATGATGAACATGACTAGATCTTTAGCAGAGGATGATCTTCATCAAGGCTTCATCTTTAATCACATCACAAGTGTGTGAGTGATCTTCTCTTTGGACAAGGTAAAGAAGGAGATCAAAAGGATAATCATAAGTAAACATACTTAACACATTAAGTGATCATTTACAAATGATTAGGATTAGAAAGAAGAAAGAAGGCTGAAAGAAATGTCAAAAAAGGGTTGTGGAAAATGTAGATTTGATCCACTATTTATAGAAGACAAAAACCAACGGCTATCTATGCGCGGTTCTTTATTGCACTAGGCGGTTCCTTATCAATACAGAACCGCATAGGCACTTAAGGAACCGCGGAGGTAGACTCCACTCCTTTTTGTCCTTTAGCGGATTTGAAATATCTAAGGCTGTTTGAATCCTTCAAAGGATATTCTTATGGCAATTAGAATATGCCATATTCAAATTTTCATTTTCCATTTTAATAAAACATTTTCTTAAAAAGAAAGTTTATTAAAAATCTTTTGTCACATTTGACAAAAGTGAGTTTTAAGGCTAATCACTTTTATTATCACTAATCATGATTAAGATATGTTAGGCTAATGATTATTACCTTGATGATAGTGTTTGTTAGATAATTCGTTTGACGATTGTGTTTGACTATAAATGTCTTGTATAGTTTGTTGTGATCAAAACTAAGAAAGATTAGTTAACAAAAATAATGTTTTTTTGGCATCATTTGAATTAACAAACCCCCCTTTTTGTTTACGACAAACTATAAACTCATTACGTAAAATATAAAATTATTCGAATTATTAACGTGTTTATTTACTATCATTTCTCCTCCTTTGTCGAAGCAAAAAGGTTAACACAAGTCTTTGGAGAAGAGAAAAATCGACTTTGCTAGTAGCTCCCCCTTGGTGCTTACTCCCCCTTGCTAGGGGCACCTATTCAAAGAGCTAAGGTAGCATGCTACACAAGGGTTAGAAGAATGAAAAGAAACACCAATGTATATATGTGCACTACCTACTAAATATCTTGAGAGGGAGGAAGAAAAGAAATCTCAAATTAGAAGTAATTATTTGCTAAGTATGTCCAAAGAGTGTGTGTTGACAACATCAAAGTTCAATTGGTGGAACAGAGGAAGAAAAGAAAATCCAAGCCAATTGAAATGATTATAATGTCAATGGGTTAAAAATTTAGAATTTATGGAATCACCCATAACCAATTTTAAATTTTAACCACGATCAACTCTTTAACAAATGTGTGAAAAAGAATTAGCGGGAAAGGGATAACACACATAACATTCATATTACACAAATATGAAAGAACATATAAGAGGAATATTCATACACACAATATGAATATTTAAAGCAAAAAATATGGAAAATAAACCACAAAGCATAAACTACTCTAGTAGTGATAATCTTCCAAGATTGCTTAAGTTTTACTGACTCAAACAAATAAAGTATAAAATGTGCCTTAGTTGGAAAAGAAGGACGAAGAGGCATCATTCGAAGTTTTGTTCACGGGAACGAATACTTTGAGAGGAGGTCGAGTGAGAAGAAATTCAAGGAAATTTAGCTTGTCATAAACATGAGCAAGTTCAATTTGTTGAAATCGACAACAAGCACACGAGGATCCATGATGCAAAACAAAGTCGTTAGATGGGGGAGTACCATCAAGATGAGAGTTTGGTGGAGAGGGTGATAATGTATAAGAAATGTTTTCACAATGCCTAGTGAGGTTTGGGAAAGAAGATAGGTCATTTAGTTTTGGAGTGTTGAAAGGTTTAGGTGGTGGTGGAAGAATGTCCTTTTCTCCGGTAATTGGATTTATAGAGTAAGTCCCATTCTAATATTTGATCAGAGAGAAAGAAGAATTCTTAGAAGGTTTGAGAGAAGAGGAATCATGAGGGTTCTTGTTTTTCTTGATCCAAACGGGTCGAACTAAGATTTATGGTTTCTTTGAAAGCTTAGAAGAGGAAGCTTTAGGTTGAGAAGATTGTGACAAAGATATGTCAAGGTTAGGAATGGAAGAGTTAGACATTACGAGGGATAAAGAGGAGAACTCCCAAAAGAGAAGAATTTAAATAAAATATACAAGGCAAATATTTTATATGAAAACAAAAGGTTTTAAGGAATGTTTAGCCAAATTGGGTAAACAAAGAATCTTGACAAAGACAGTGGTCAAAGAAGAAAGACCAAAAATAAGCCAAAAACAGGCTTGCTGTCCACGATTCCTTAAAGGGATCGGCGGTTCCATATTGATATGATGCCGCGCGACTGCTAAGGAGCCGCACACAGTGGACTTGAAACCATGATTTTTCAATGTTTTGAATAAAAATAAGACTCTTTCAAAAATTTGAAAATCTTGGATTTTTACCTCTTTTAGCACTAGAATATGCTAAGTTTGCATAAAAGCAACACATTCACAAAGAATGTCTTGACAAAGGGTGACAAAATATTTAGATAACATACTGAACCAATTTTTAGTCAAGTTTTAGAGGTTGTGAGAGATTTAGGTTCAATTTTAAATAAATTAAAGTTGATGAATGTGACCCCATAGGTTAAAACACATAAAATCTAAATCCATAGAACATCTTTATGAAAAACCTGTTGATCCCTTTGGTTGGATCTATATTCTGTTAAGAATTAGTATAGTAGTTTGTAATCAAACTAAAACACTTTGAGCACTCTTACTAACACTAAATAAGTTATGCAGAATCTAACTTATAAAGCACAGAAGAACAGAATTACTTTTAACTATTCGATTCTCTTATTAATCGACTTGAATGAGGTACATGAAAGACATTGTACCTATGTTCCTTTTATAGAGTAATGAACCCTAGAAACCTTATAATATTCTATAAAGATAACTATATCACAGACGATATATTATCAATATTCTAACTATTTAAGTATATCACATAAGATATACTCTAACTATAACTATGACATATCTTATACAAAGATATATTCGTCCTAATCATCATAGCAGTACTTACTTTATAAGTAGCAGTACTTACTATGTACCGCGTTAATACTAATGGTACTTACATAACACTAACAGTACTTCAATTATACTAACGATACTTGACACTTAACAAATAATTCCCAATAATCCTCCCCTAAACAAGAAATGATAACTTGTTGTCTTCTTGTTTCTCCTGTTCTGGATGTATTAAAATACATGTCTTCAGTCTTTCTTTCATTCTTGGATTGAACTTGGTAATTTGTATTTGCATCCAACTGAATGTATCCAAACACTTCAAATGTAGATCTTCTTCTGATAAGATAGTCTTCAAACATCAGGAGTATCATCTTTGTCTTCAAACTATGATCTTCTTGTGTCTTCTAAACATTCACTTATCTTTTGCAGCATTAGTTATTGTCTTCTTGAGTTTAGTCTTTGAACTCTGAATCATGAACCTTTGTCTTGATTTGATGAGACAAAACCTTCTAAGTATTTTTCTTTGAATACTTATTTTCTTGTAATCTTCATACAACAAATAAAACAGTTAACAACAAACACCAATCTGTATTGGCTTCATGATTTTTAGCAAATCACCAGCTATCAACGGATTTGATAAATTCTTTACCAGTTAGCCGTACACTCTGTAATAGCCAATACTTTATTTATGAAGAATAAGGTGTAATGAAAACCTTACAATTTTTGGTAAATTGTTAACCATCAACGGATTTGATGAAGTCTTTACCTAGTACCGTTTGTCTAGTACTAGCCAACTCTTTGTCTCGAAACAAGGTGAGTTAGAACCATATAGTTTTTAGCAAACTATCAGCTTTCAACGGATTTGATAAGTCTTTACCACAAACCGTTTGCTTATAGACTAGCCAGTTCTTATGTGTGTTAGACATGGTGAACTGAGAACCATTTGTGAAGTGTGACTGAAAGTCAAACACTTAAGGCTCTTTCTTAGCTTCTTCCTCATCTTTCAAATCCTTGATTTGTTGTTTAACCATTCTGATCAACTCCAAAGCATCAGCAGATTCTTCTGTAACTTCCAACTGTTGTTCTAACATTCTTTCCAACAATTTTCTTTTGAAAGGGTAAGTTTTCTCTTGCAGCATATAGTATGTAACATCATCTACATCTAAAATATGCAATCCACATGACCTATAATATCTCCAGTAACTAGAAACCTGATTCTCTAATTCTTTCAACATTTCTTGATCATAATTGTGTGGCTCATACATAAAGAGAAATTCCCAGTATAATAGTGATACTTCAGTTTTACCTACACTGGCTTCTTGAACTAACCTGGAAAGATCTTGAATATCTTGTCTGTCAAGAATGTGAAGAATATCCTCCAAAAGTCTGAATACCCTTGTTGTGCCATCAGTTCTCTGAATTTCATGAGCTTCAAGTCCTTGGTCCATAGAGTAAATCCATTTAGCAATGGATGCTCTCTTTCCAAAAATCTTTGTATCAATACATTGATCTTCAAATTTTACAATCTTCAAGTACTTCTTCAAGCTCTCATCATCATCACTATCCTCTGCTGTTGATTTAGCCCTCTTGGCTTTCTTCTTTGTCTTTGTTGACCTTTTCCTGTTAACACCCTTGGAAATTCCCTCAAGTTCTGTTGAACCCTCTTCCAAGTTTGTATGTATTGTCTCCTCAGTATGCACTGTTGTATGTAATGTTGACTGTGTATGTACTACTTGTGCATTTTTCAGTCTGAGCAATATCTTGAGTTTCAACTCCTGTATTCATTCTTTGAGCAGTCTCTTCCTCCCTTAAACTTACCTTCTCCTTTCTATTCTTCCTCACATAAGTGGTCTTGATAGGTGGAGATGTATTTGTAGGTTCAGCAGTACTTGGCTCAATTATAGGAGTACTACCAAATTTCCTTTGTTGTTGCAGATGTCTCTTAAACTCTTCAACAGCTTTTCTATCTGCTTCAGATCCAATCTCAACAAAATTCAATTCAGTTCTCTTATTTTGCTCATACGTCTTGATTTATTCAAAATTCTTATTGACCAGCTGAATATGAGTAAAACCCTTAACTTTCTTAAGAAAATTCATCATCTGATTTCTAATCTGCATAGTAGTTGGAGGCTTAATCTTTTCTAATCTTCTCTTTTCAGCAAAGAATCTTTGTTGCTCCCTTACCAGATCATCAATCAATTTTGATTTCTCTTCTTCATCATATGCATCTCTCTCTTCAGCTATCAATGAGTCTGCAAGAAGCTCACTTGCATGTAATTCAGCTTGAATCCTGTCATACTCTTGTATGTTCCATTCTTGCTGTATTCTTTTAGCTTCTAGCAAATTCTGCTTTGCTGCAAGTTCTTCCTGTAATTCATTTTCACGAATTTGTGCTTGCATTCTATAAGCAAATTCCTCATCATGGTCCAATTGATTAAATCTGTACATGACTTTGTTCATATCATCATCTGAATCACAATCTCCCCCTTTTTGTTTACGACAAACTATAAACTCATTACGTAAAATATAAAATTATTCGAATTATTAACGTGTTTATTTACTATCATTTCTCCTCCTTTGTCGAAGCAAAAAGGTTAGCCCAAGTCTTTGGAGAAGAGAAAAATCGACTTTGCTAGTAGCTCCCCCTTGGTGCGTATTCCCCCTTCCTAGGGGCACCTAGTCAAAGAGCTAAGGTAGCATGCTACACAAGGGTTAGAAGAATTAAAAGAAACACCAATGTATATATGTGCACTACCTACTAAATATCTTGAGAGGGAGGAAGAAAAGAAATCTCAAATTAGAAGTAATTATTTGCTAAGTATGTCCAAAGAGTGTGTGTTGACAACATCAAAGTTCAATTGGTGGAACAGAGGAAGAAAAGAAACATCCAAGCCAATTGAAATGATTATAATGTCAATGGGTTAAAAATTTAGAATTAATGGAATCACCCATAACCAATTTTAAATTTTAACCACGATCAACTCTTTAACAAATGTGTGAAAAAGAATTAGCGGGAAAGGGATAACACACATAACATTCATATTACACAAATATGAAAGAACATATAAGAGAAATATTCATACACACAATATGAATATTTAAAGCAAAAAATATGGAAAATAAACCACAAAGCATAAACTACTCTAGTAGTGATAATCTTCCAAGATTGCTTAAGTTTTATTGACTCAAACAACTAAAGTATAAAATGTGCCTTAGTTGGAAAAGAAGGACGAAGAGGCATCATTCGAAGTTTTGTTCATGGGAACGAATACTTTGAGAGGAGGTCGAGTGAGAAAAAATTCAAGGAAATTTAGCTTGTCATAAACATGAGCAAGTTCAATTTGTTGAAATCGACAACAAGCACACGAGGATCCATGATGCAAAACAAAGTCGTTAGATGGGGGAGTACCATCAAGATGAGAGTTTGGTGGAGAGGGTGATAATGGATAAGAAATGTTTTCACAATGCCTAGTGAGGTTTGGGAAAGAAGATAGGTCATTTAGTTTTGGAGTGTTGAAAGGTTTAGGTGGTGGTGGAAGAATGTCCTTTTCTCCGGTAATTGGATTTATAGAGTAAGTTCCATTCTAATATTTGATCAGAGAGAAAGAAGAATTCTTAGAAGGTTTGAGAGAAGAGGAATCATGAGGATTCTTGTTTTTCTTGATCCAAACGGGTCGAACTAAGATTTATGGTTTCTTTGAAAGCTTAGAAGAGGAAGCTTTAGGTTGAGAAGATTGTGACAAAGATATGTCAAGGTTAGGAATGGAAGAGTTAGACATTACGAGGGATAAAGAGGAGAACTCCCAAAAGAGAAGAATTTAAATAAAATATACAAGGCAAATATTTGATATGAAAACAAAAGGTTTTAAGGAATGTTTAGCCAAATTGGGTAAACAAAGAATCTTGAGAAAGACAGTGGTCAAAGAAGAAAGACCAAAAATAAGCCAAAAACAGGCTTGCTGTCCACGATTCCTTAAAGGGATCGGTGGTTCCATATTGATATGGAGTCGCGCGACTGCTAAGGAGCCACACACAGTGGACTTGAAACCATGATTTTTCAATGTTTTGAATAAAAATAAGAATCTTTCAAAAATTTGCAAATCTTGGATTTTTACCTCTTTTAGCACTAGAATATGCTAAGTTTGCATAAAAGCAACACATTCACAAAGAATGTCTTGACAAAGGGTGACAAAATATTTAGATAACATACTGAACCAATTTTTAGTCAAGTTTTAGAGGTTGTGAGAGATTTAGGTTCAATTTTTAATAAATTAAAGTTGATGAATGTGACCCCATAGGTTAAAACACATAAAATCTAAATCCATAGAACATCTTCATGAAAAACCTGTTGATCCCTTTGGTTGGATCTATATTCTGTTAAGAATTAGTATAGTAGTTTGTAATCAAACTAAAACACTTTGAGCACTCTTACTAACACTAAATAAGTTATGCAGAATCTAACTTATAAAGCATAGAAGAACAAAATTACTTTTAACTATTCGATTCTCTTATTAATCGACTTGAATGAGGTACATGAAAGACATTGTACCTATGTTACTTTTATAGAGTAAGGAACCCTAGAAACCTTATAATATTCTATAAAGATAACTATATCACAGACAATATATTATCAATATTCTAACTATTTAAGTATATCACATAAGATATACTCTAACTATAACTATGACATATCTTATACAAAGATATATTCGTCCTAATCATCATAGCAGTACTTACTTTATAAGTAGCAGTACTTACTATGTACCGCGTTAATACTAATGGTACTTACATAACACTAACAGTACTTCAATTATACTAACGATGCTTGACACTTAACAAATAATTCCCAACAATCCTCCCCTAAACAAGAAATGATAACTTGTTGTCTTCTTGTTTCTCCTGTACTGGATGTATTAAAATACATGTCTTCAGTCTTTCTTTCATTCTTGGATTGAACTTGGTAATTTGTATTTGTATCCAACTGAATGTATCCAAACACTTCAAATGTAGATCTTCTTCTGATAAGAGAATCTTCAAACATCAGGAGTATCATCTTTGTCTTCAAACTATGATCTTCTTGTGTCTTCTAAACATTCACTAGTATGTAACAATTTTCTTTTGAAAGGGTAAGTTTTCTCTTGCAGCATATAGTATGTAACATCATCTACATCTAAAATATGCAATCCACATGACCTATAATATCTCCAGTAACTAGAAACCTGATTCTCTAATTCTTTAAACATTTCTTGATCATAATTGTGTGGCTCATACATAAAGAGAAATTCCCAGTATAATAGTGATACTTCAGTTTTACCTGTACTGGCTTCTTGAACTAACCTGGAAAGATCTTGAATATCTTGTCTGTCAAGAATGTGAAGAATATCCTCCAAAAGTCTGAATACCCTTGTTGTGCCATCAGTTCTCTGAATTTCATGAGCTTCAAGTCCTTAATCCATAGAGTAAATCCATTTAGCAATGGATGCTCTCTTTCCAAAAATCTTTGTATCAATACATTGATCTTCAAATTTTACAATCTTCAAGTACTTCTTCAAGCTCTCATCATCATCACAATCCTCTGCTGTTGATTTAGCCCTCTTGGCTTTCTTCTTTGTCTTTGTTGACCTTTTCCTTTTAACACCCTTGGAAATTGCCTCAAGTTTTGTTGAACCGTCTTCCAAGTTTGTATGTATTGTCTCCTCAGTATGCACTGTTGTATGTACTGTTGACTGTGTATGTACTACTTGTGCATTTTCAGTCTGAGCAATATCTTGAGTTTCAACTCCTGTATTCATTCTTTGAGCAGTCTCTTCCTCTCTTAAACTTACCTTCTCCTTTCTATTCTTCCTCACATAAGTGGTCTTGATAGGTGGAAATGTATTTGTTGGTTCAGTAGTACTTGGCTCAATTCTAGGAGTACTACCAAATTGCCTTTGTTGTTGTAGATGTCTCTTAAACTCTTCAACAGCTTTTCTATCTGCTTCAGATCCAATCTCAACAAAATTCAATTCAGTTCTCTTATTTTGCTCATACGTCTTGATTTATTCAAAATTCTTCTTGACCAGCTGAATATGAGTAAAACCCTTAACTTTCTTAAGAAAATTCATCATCTGATTTCTAATCTGCATAGTAGTTGGAGGCTTAATCTTTTCTAATCTTCTCTTTTCAGCAAAGAATCTTTGTTGCTCCCTTACCAAATCATCAATCAATTTTGATTTCTCTTCTTCATCATATGCATCTCTCTCTTCAGCTATCAATGAGTCTGCAAGAAGCTCACTTGCATGTAATTCAGCTTGAATCCTGTCATACTCTTGTATGTTCCATTCTTGTTGTATTCTTTTAGCTTCTAGCAAATTCTGCTTTGCTGAAAGTTCTTCCTGTAATTCATTTTCACGAATTTGTGCTTGCATTCTATAAGAAAATTCCTCATCATGGTCCAATTGATTAAATCTGTACATGACTTTGTTCATATCATCATCTGAATCACTTTCATCTTCAGACTCTGATAATATTTGCTTCTTCCCCTTATCCTTTGGATCAATTTTAGGTAGCTTCTTCTTCAGCTTGGTAGCTCTTTCTTCATTAGCTTGCTGTTGAATAACTATACCTTTAGTAGGGTGTGAAGCTTGAACTTTCTTACCTTGAATTTGATTCTTTTTGGCAAGAACTTCTTGTTGTGTCTTTTTCCATGCCTCTGCTTGTTTAGTTTTCTCAACTAAATTCTTTTTTCTTAAGTCAAGCAGCAATTGGGCTAAAGTCTCATCTTCTCCAAAAGGAGTTTGACTTTCTAGTGAAGAATGATCACCAGCGGTACTTGCAATCCTCTTAGTTGGCTTAGCAGTACTTGGGTCTTCAACAATGTCAGCAGTACTTGCAGTCGGCTTAGTTGGCTTAGCAGTACTTGGATCTTCAATAGTGTTGATTTCACCAGTATTAGACACATTTGTTTCTTCAATCACTTGTGTATCCCCAGATACTCTTTCTTTCATAGAAGCCATCATATCAACTTGCACATCTTCAGTCTTATCTGATTTATTGCTTTGTGGTGATGGAGCAGGAAACTGAATGTTAATTTCCTCTAACTTCTCATAGAAAGCACTCCAATTTGTTTGAAGTGGTGATTGAGGTGATGGTTCTGGCTGAGTTACCAATGTTACTTCAACTTGTGGCTCCTTTGGAGTAGGTTGTGGTTCTTGTTGCTGAATCTCCATATCTGAAGATCCATCCACACCAGTCTCTAAACCAGTTCAATCTGCATAAGTCCCCATGACATCTTTATCCAATTCAAAATTGATGTCATTTCCAGATATCCTTGTCTGATTATCAGAAGAAGGTGGTTGTCCTTCATAATTCCTCCCCTGTTTGGTTGCATTTAGTTGCCTTTTCTTGTGGTTCCTGAATCTTTGCTTCTTGATTGCAGACTTCTGAATAGATCTATGTTGCCTCATCTAAGCTGACACTTTGTCCTTAACTTGATTAGGCTAGCTTCCAATTCAACAATTTTCTTGTCTTGAACAAGCTTTTCTTTCTGCAACACATGTACCTGTTGGGACAAACTTGTACACAAAGCAGTTAAATTTTCAACATCCACCACCTCTTGTGCTTGTGCTTATGGTGAACCACTAGCAGCAATAGAAGCAGCAGGTGTGTGGATCATCTCATCAGTGCTTGG
The DNA here is from genome assembly GCA_025667525.1 of Glebionis coronaria. Lineage (NCBI taxonomy): Eukaryota > Viridiplantae > Streptophyta > Magnoliopsida > Asterales > Asteraceae > Glebionis > Glebionis coronaria. The sequence goes on along the minus strand of CM046880.1, from coordinate 295,394,039 downwards.
TGGAACACCAACATTGTGAGAAGAAGATTGTGAATCTTCTAGGGAATGGGAACTTTGGTGAGAAGGAGTTTGCTTAGAAGCACTAGCATTTCTAGGTTCCTCACCTTCTTGATTGGCAGGTTGGGCTAACATATGAGCAAACAATGGTGTTACTATTCCTGTAAAGGCATTGCCTTGTTTGGTCAAGAAAGATAAAGTTCTCTTCGTGAATGTAGGAACATCCCATGTATCAGTTAACTATGGTAGGTTAGGTATTTGGTCACTAACTAAAGTCTGAATGAATCTAGGATACATTAAAAACTTCTTAGTCCCTTCCAAATTCCTAGTCATGCCTTCAAAAATTAATTTCGAAAAATTAAAAACCCTGTTATTTGCTAGACAAACACCAGATGATGCCAATGTAGCAGGAATTTGATCAAAAGATGTACTTTTAGAACTTAAACAGTGAATAATAGCATGAAAAATCAATTTCCATTGAGGTGAAAATAAAGCTTTAAAGAAAGTAAGACTTTCCCTACCACCTCCATAGCCCATGGCTGCAAGGCCATCGTGAATCTTTGTATTATTAAGCATACTAAGTCCATTTTCATCATTTAATCTCAAACATGCTCGTAGCAGTACCTCAGTTACATATATGTTTCTATGATTCACCCTAGCCTTAATGCAAGGTTGATCAAACCGAGTACCTAAACAGTAGTATTCCAAAATTGTTCAACAACGGAAATAGAGACAACTGGACTTACAGTGAGTGCAAAGCGAACATGACTTTGAGATAGGAAACCAAGCATCTCATGGAAACCAAGAGAGTCATCATTCGTAGCAAGATTCGCAACCAAATTATGCTTAGAGATTACTTGTAAAGCAGCCATTAGTATTTTTGATGATCGAAAAATTAGAGAGAAGGTTATAGAATCAAGAGATAAAAATAAAAGATTAGGTGAATCAATTGTGTAATTGGAGTAAGTATTTAAGTAAATAACAAACCCAAGCGTGAAAAAACCGCCAAATTTACAAAAGAGACCCTTAACGGTACAACGGACATGTAGCGGTACATGGAACATAAGCGGTACTTGAAGTGACAACAATACCTCACAATGTTGACCAGTTCATGCTTTCCACTAACAATGTAACCTCTTTTATCTTTTTTCTATTAACCTGTAATTACATCAAAAACACAAAACATAGACTATACAATAAAAATTATAAAAATTTGTACATCTATTACCTCCCCTCAACATATGCAGCATGTTATTGGTTGAGCATACCAATGTGTGTCACCAAGAATTCGAATCTCTTTGCATCAAATGCCTTGGTCAACAAATCAGCTACATTGTTGTCTGTATGAATCTTCAAGACTTGAATAAGCTTTTTGTCATAAGCATCTCTTATAAAGTGATGTCTTATTTCAATATGCTTGGTCTTGGAGTGAAATACTGGATTCTTGACAATGCATATACTACTTTCATTATCAATGTAAATCTTGGTGTTCATGAAGTTAAACCCATAGTCCAACAATTGATTTTGAATCCAAAGTACTTGTCCACAGCAATGAGCAGCAGCTACATATTCAACTTCAGTTGTAGAAGTAGCAACAATGGTTTGCTTCTTACACTGCCATCATATGAGTCTTCTACCTAGGAATTGACAACCTCCTATTGTGGATTTCCTATCATGATTAGCTCCAGCATAATCACTATCTGAGTAAGCTTCCAATTCAAAGGTGGAATCTCTAGGATACCATAATCCTAAATTGGGTTGACTTTTAAGATATTTAAAAATCTTCTTCACAGCATGTAGATGTGACACCTTTGGATGAACTTGGAACCTTGAACAGGCACACACAACAAACATTATATCTGGCCTTGAAGCAGTAAGATACATCAATGAACCAATCATTGACCTGTATAGATGAATGTCAACATCTTCTCCATGTTCATCTTTTGATAAAGACTTCTTGGCTTCAAAAGGTGTGCTTGTACTCCTTGTATCCATACATGAAAATTTCTTCAAGATTTCAGCAACATATTTATCTTGGCTGATAAATATTCCATCTTTCCTTTATTTGACTTGCAGTCCCAAAAAGAAAGTTAGTTCTCCCATAGAACTCATTTGAAATCTTCCTTTCATCAAAGCTTCAAACTCTTCACACCATGTCTTCTTGGTAGGACCAAAAATGATGTCATCAACATAAACTTGAACTAGAATGATTTCCTTAGCATTCTTCTTGATGAACAGAGTTTTGTCAATGGTTCCTCTCTTATATCCATGTTCTAGCAGAAAATTGGATAAGGTTGCATACCAGGCTCTTGGAGCTTGATGCAGACCATAAAGTGCTTTGATAACCTTGTAGACTCTATTGGGGAATTTAGGATCTACAAAACCTGGAGGTTGTGAGACATATACCTCCTCTGAAATAGTACCATATAGAAAGGCACTTTTCACATCCATTTGATAGACTATAAATCCCATATATGATACAAAGGCCAAAAATAACCTAATGGCTTCTATCCTTGCCGCTGGTGTAAAAAACCTCATCATAGTCTATCCCTTCTTCCTGTCTATAGCCTTGAGCAACAAGTCTTGCATTGTTTCTCACAAAAACCCCTCTTTCATCCTTCTTGTTCCTGAAGACCCATCTAGTACCAATTACTCTTTTACCTGAGGGAAGATCCACAAGAATCCAAACTTTTCGTAGCTCAAATTGTGTTAATTCTTCTTGCATGGCAACTACCCAACTTTCTTCATCAAGAGCCTGAGAGATGTTTTTGGGCTCTACTTGAGATAAGAAACAGGCAAACAAACAATGCTGAGTATCTTTATTATTTGTTCTCTGCTGTTGTTTGACATAACTCACAAGTGCATGAGTTTCAATATTGGTTTGAAGTTGTCTTCTGGTTTGTACAGCGTATTTGGGATCTCCAATAATCTGTGTAGTAGGATGGTTGTTGTTGACTTTATGAGTGGGAATATAACTGACTGGAATTTCTGTTTCCAAATTGTTGAAATCAGTTACTGCACCCTGCTCATCATAGGAAGCTTTGGAGAAGATTCCTTCAGCAGTACTTGTAGATGAAGTACCGCTAGGTGTAGTATGTACTGTTGAGTGTTGTGACTCAAAAGATTCTCCTCCTGAATGCTTATTAGCAGATGTAGCATTCTTTTCTTGATCTTGAAGCCTCTGGAGCTCCTGGGAGGCTTGATCATCATTTGATGGCATGGTTTGCTTCTTGGGAGTTGTAGACATGGGAGTAACAGTAGGCATGTTGGGCACATAGATATGAACATCATCATCTAATGAAGAAACATCTTCTTGAGTACCTGCATTAGTTGCACTTGACTCCTCACCTGCATTGTCAGTTGACAATCCTTTTGCAAAGAGTAGTAATCCATGGAGTTAGTTAGATAATCTAAATCAAACATCCAAGCATAACCTATTCCTGGGACATTGGGTTTATTTTCTAAGAAATTGACATGAGCATTCTTCAACCTTCTTAGTTGCCAAATTATAAACCATATATGCTTTACTTTGCACTGAATATCCTACAAGATATCATGGATTAGACTTTCCATCAAACTTTCCCAAATAATTAAGAGTATTTAGTATAGACACATGACACCCAAAAGATCTTAAATGACTTATGTTAGGCTTTACATCAGTCAAGAGTTCATAAGGTGTTTTATTTTGAGGCTTGGTCTCTATTTAACACATAACATGCAGTATTGATTGCTTCTGCCCAAAAGGTATTTGGCAAAAGTGAATCAGCCAGCATAGTTCTAGCAGCCTCAATCAGTGTCCTATTCTTCCTTTCAGCTACACCATTTTGTTGTGGATTCTAGGATTACTAAATTGTCTATTAATTCCTTTAGACCTATAGAATTCATCAAATTCAGCATTTTTAAATTCTTCCCATTATCAGTCCTAATGATTAAAACCTGTTTAGTGAACTGCTTTTCAACTAAAATGATAAAATCCTTAAGTAATTCACTTGTTTCACTTTTAAGAGCTAAAAAGAAAACCCAACTGAATCTACTATAATCATCAGTTATGACTAGACAAAAGGTCTTATGACTAATGCTTCTGATAGAAACTAGACCAAACAAATCCATATGCAAAAGCTGCAAAGGTTTTGTCACAGTGTTAACAGTCTTGGTCTTACAAAAGGCTCTATGTTGTTTACCTTTTTTACAGGCAGTACATGTGAAATCATTTTGAAAAGATTTGTTAGGTAGACCTCTAACCAAATTCCTATTCATCAATCTATTAAGATTCTTGAAATTCACATGACCTAACCTTCTATGCCACAAATTTGACTCATCTAAAGAAGCCTTAGCTAGCAAACATGTAATACCACCTGTTGGACTAATAGTATAAAGATTAAAGGTGTACATATTTTCTTGCCTGGGTACTTTAAGCAGTATTTGAGATTCATTAGGCATCTCAAAGTCTTTAGACAACACCAAGCAGTCTTTGTCTGTGAATAGCACCTTGTTCTTCGTATCACATATTTGTGATACAGAAAAGAGATTGAACTCATTCAATTCTTTTACAAAGAACACATCTTCAAATTCCAACTTTCCTGTGTTGATTTTCCCTTTGCCAGTGATTCTACCTTTGCTACCTCCAAAGGCTACTGGACCTCCTCTGAATTCTTCAAATTCAGCAAGAAAATCTTTGTTTCTTGTCATGTGTCTTGAGCATCCACTATCTAATATACCTTTATCTTTTAATTCATCAATTAGATGCCCCTGCACACAAATAAAACTCATTAGGTTTTAACAGGGACCCAAGCCACATTTGGCTCAGATCTTGTGGTTCCTACACATTTAAGAGTTTGTACTGAAGCATTCCCAGTATTGCTACTTTTGCTCTTATATTTCATGGTTTCATTTATGTAGTCAAAGTCATAGGGTGACTCTACGTGCTCAGACTTCTTTGACTTAAGTACTGCTTTAGCGGTACTTGCTTTAACACATGATTTATCTCTTTTAGGAACCCACATTTGCACTGGTTTGTTTTTATCCTTACTTCCAGGTGTTTTAACCTTTTCAAAAACTTTCTTAGAAGTCTTGGAGAACTTTGGTTTTACAGACCTTAAACCAACATTACTTAAGTTTGGTCTAGAAGAACTTGCAGGTCTAGACTTGCCGGTAATTGCTTTACCAGACTTTAAAGGTACTAGACCTTGTTTCATAAGTACTGCCCTAGGAACAAAACTTTTGGTAGAGTTATTTTTAACCTGTTTAACTACCTGTGTGTGATCAAACTTAGGTTTGTCATTTTTAAGTTTCTGATTCCTATAAACCTGTGCATTTTTCCCATTACTGTTTTTCATGACCCTTTGTGTAGCCTTTTGTTTCATAATTTTATCTTCATGTAATGTACAATCTTTGATAAAATGACTTATACTACCACAAACATAACATCCTTTTCTTCTTAAAGAAGACCCAAAAGGTTTTTTTGACTTTACTTTTTCAAAACCTAGCCTACCCCTTTTGTCTTTATTATGTTTTACATTATTTTCCAATATCTTGCTAGGAGTTTTTACCTGCTTAGGAGCAGAACTAGTCTTAGATTCCTCAGAAACAAAGTTGTTCATTAAAGGTGGATAAACAATATTTTTGGTCACGACAGTCTTTTCTTGGGACAAAGTACTAGAGTTTAAGACATTATTAACCTTTGGTTCTTCTAACTCTATACTTGTATCGTTACAAGGGGGCATGAAAACTCCTGATAGTGGTGGAGGAACTGCCTTCATTCCTTCAGCATATCTATCATTTTCAAGTGTATCATCTACCTCACTAGAACTATCAAAAATCCCTTTTGATAAGTCCTTGTCAGTTAAGGTTATCCCAGGTTGGTCCTCAATATATCCTAGGCCTGTTTTATCATAATACCCCATTTGTGAATTAATTAATTTTCCAATCCTTTAGAGGATTTTTGCCAATGATTAATCACTTCCCTTTCATTATAAAGACTGGCTTTTAAAGCTTCATTTTCTGTTGATATTTTTAGTAGTTGTCTTTCAAAAGCTATTATTTCCACATCTTTTTCCCTCATTTGAAGAGTCAAAATCCTTATTTTCTCTTCATAGTTTTGTTGAGCCTTTTTGTACAAAACTATATTTTCTTCTAATTTAACAACACCCTATTTAAAAGCAGTTAATTCTACAGTGCATGTGTTAACCTTTTGATAATGTTCCTCTAGTTCTACTTTTAGGCTATTAAATTTAAGAACACAATCTTTAGAACAAGGATGTACCTCAGTATCTCCATGTAAGAGAGCCATTAAACCAAGCTCTTCTTCTTCTTCTTCTGCCCAGTTCACCACTCCATCTACAGTAACCAATGCTTTGGTTCCTTTAGGACTCCTGCTGTTTCCTTTTGGAGAGCTTTCAGTTATTCTTGGACTGGTTTCGTAGCTGTGCTTGGACTTCTGATTGCTATTCTCAGCTTTATCTCTAGAGCATTCTCTTGCAAAGTGTCCATTCCTCCCATAGTTATAGCATTCAACTTTGGACTTGTCATATCCTAATGGATCATTAGGATCAACAGTCATTTTTCTTCCAGTCTTCTTGAAGAACCTATTAGATCTTACTGACACCATAGCAGCTTGCCATTTAAGATCAATCTCTTCAACATCAGCATCATCCATTTGGAACAAGTCATTGAGTGTTAAACTTGGCCTGTTGTCTTGTCCAACAAAGAATGAGAAGGCATCATTGTCACTAAATAATGGTGAAGACCTTCCATGTGGATTTTGAGAGACTATTGGACTGCTTTCAATACTTTGTGGGTAAGTACTGCTTGTAAGTCCTCCAGCGGTATTTGTGAAGTATGTACCGCTGCTAGATCCACTAGCGGTATTATGAAAGTAAGTACCACTGTTCCTATCTGATACAAAATCCAAGTTAGACTTTGAAGTAGTCGATGTCTTTACTTCAGTGCCTTTCACATCCATCTCATATGCTCTAAGATTATTGTAGAGATGATCAAAAGGAATTGTTTCCAAATCATCTCTTGTTATGAAGTGCATAGCCATTTCTCTCAACTCTGGTGGAACACTTCTTAAGAATTTTAAATTAGCTTCTTCATTAGGAATTACTTGTCCATAAACTGCTAACTGAATAAGCAACTTGCTGAACCTTCCATATCCACCATGTATCCCCTCTATACTGGTAATTGAGAAGTTATCAAATTCTTGCTTAAGAACAATCTTCTTAATCTTCTTAGATTTGTCATTGCCCCCAAATCTGACTTTTATAGCATCGCACATAGCTTTAGCATCCTTATAATGATGAAAGCTTGGTAGAATGTCTTCAGAAAGAGCCATAGCCAAAGCAGTTCTGGCTTTTCTCTCTCTGATCTCTACTTGTACCTCCTCAGCAGTCACAGCACGTAGAACATAGCATGTATTGTCTGGCAACCAGTGTAGCTTCTTTGGTGTATTCCCATTCTTGATAACTTGCCACATAGTATGATCTGTGTGATTCAAGTAATGTTCCATCTGCATAGCCCATGTCTCATAATTGTCAACAGCAGACAGAGTATGAGAAGGTGTTGTTGTAGAGGTAGCTACAGCATTCACGGCTTGAACACCTTGTGTTGGTGAAGGATGCACAACTCGTGGTTGTCCCTGTGGTATAGGATCAGGATTCTGAACATCATCCAAGTGAGCATTATCACCATTTGGTTGAGACATTGAGTTTTGGAATGTGTGGAGTGTTTGGGGTTGTGTTCTTCTTTTTCAGAGTTTCTCAACAAGCTCTGATACCACTTGTTGATCCCTTTGGTTGGATCTATATTCTGTTAAGAATTAGTATAGTAGTTTGTAATCAAACTAAAACACTTTGAGCACTCTTACTAACACTAAATAAGTTATGCAGAATCTAACTTATAAAGCACAGAAGAACATAATTACTTTTAACTATTCGATTCTCTAATTAATCGACTTGAATGAGGTACATGAAAGACATTGTACCTATGTTCTTTTTATAGAGTAAGGAACCCTAGAAACCTTAGAATATTCTATAAAGATAACTATATCACAGACGATATATTATCAATATTCTAACTATTTAAGTATATCACATAAGAAATACTCTAACTATAACTATGACATATCTTATACAAAGATATATTCGTCATAATCATCATAGCAGTACTTACTTTATAAGTAGCAGTACTTACTATGTACCGCGTTAATACTAACGGTACTTACATAACACTAACAATACTTCAATTATACTAACGGTACTTGACACTTAACAAATCAAAACCCATGAAGGAAAAGAAATACAAGAAAAGAAATAACAACTAACTAAAACAAAGTTAACTTAAACTAGTTCTTGATAGCATAGTCTTCCTTGGCTTGACTTTCTTTAAAAGCATTTATTTTTGAAATCATCATTCATCTCCTAGGAGGAGTAGGATTAGCAAATAGGTTCAACAAGAAGCTTTGCAACTTGATGTGAGCCCCAATCATCTCCAACCTAAGGATATCAATAAGGTGGAAGTTATTCAAGCAACAAGGACAATTGGTTCCATTCCACATGAAAAAGTTAAACAAGTGTGGATCACCCAAGAAGCGGGAAATGGGAACACCCAAAAGAGGAGTGTTTGAGGGAGGATGAGGTGGTGGAGGCATAATGTCCAAAGGTGATATGGTTGATATGGGTGAATTGGGTGGAGTGAAAGGAATAGGCTCAAAAACAAAGTGAATGCTTTGATGAGGTTGAGGTTGAGTATTCACATCCAAGAGAGGATTAGGGGTGAAAGGTGAGGACAACTCATTTATTCTTGATTGGAATGAGGAAGAGGTAGAACCATGTGAATGGTTGGTACCATGAGTTGAGTTGGTCATGCATGGAGCAAGGGGTGGTGAAAGTGATGAAGAGATGAAAAATAGGAGAAGTTTCACTCTTAGGTTTGTGAGAAGATGGAGAACCAAGTTTAGGAAACTTAAATTTCATCTTACGGTTTTTTTGGAAGATGAAAGTTGGGAGAGTTGGTTGTTCTAGTAGACACCATGGTTGTAAAGAGGTTTAGAAACAAGTTTAAGGGATGAAGAATAAGATCAACAAGGAGGGGTTTAAGAACAGGAAGGGATGATCCAAACTAGTAATGGGTTAAAATCATTTTAGGTGAATAATGAAATTAGGTAGCCTAGTATAGGAAAGTGCAGGTTTTTGCAAAAAATTTATCAATGTTTACACAGATTAAGGGAAAACAGTGTAAATCAAAGATTCTCTCAGAACAGGTGATGACGGTTCCTTAAGTATAGGCGCGGTTCGTTATCGCTAAGGAACCACGGGATAGATAAAGAACCGCCCCTAGAGGGTTCCATAAAATACACTTCCTGAAACATTTGCTAGCCCAGATTTTATTCAAAGGTTTATCAAGCAAAGTGAACTATTAATCAAAATCGAGGAAGCTAACTAACACATAAGATGCACAAAGCTATGTAAATCGAAAGTTCGATCACATAGACACTCAGGATTAAAATACTAAATAATCCAAACACAAAGTCTTAGTTAATACACATAACATCCTAAAAATAAAAGAAAGGTAATACGGATAATTGTTCAACAATTCAAAACATGTTCACCAACATGTTAACCATTGCTCCAAAACTTCACTTCTTCTTTTTGACAAGTCCCTTGATATATTTGCTTATGCTCTTGAACGAACCTCTTGACTCCACTCTATGTTCATACAACTCACCTTGGGTTTTAAGATTAGCACGATAGACATCCTCAAGTCCGAAGTTATCCGGAAGTCTACTAGTGGCATGGTGAGGAGGAGGGTAAATTTTGTCTAAACCTTCCATGAAAGAGTTCATGGATAGGTAGGAGTCACTCGAAGAGCCAACATGAGTACTAGTACCTATGCCACTACCATCACTTGGTGACATATTAATGTCCTCATCATCGGACTCTTGTGGTTCATTCTTTCTCGAACCTCGATCACTTTTAGGCTTTCATGGTTGTACCTCTCGAATATGTAGCATGACCCGTTGAACCGGTTGAAAGCGAGAAAGATTAAGGTCGGGAAAGTCTTCACCAACCTTCTTAAGAAGGAGAGTAAGGAGCATGGCATAAGGAAGATTTGTTTTGGGTTTGGAAATGACATAGTTGATCCGTCGAGCGATATAAAATGCGAGATTGTACTTGATGTTGGTAGAGATGCAAAATAACATATGCGCCATACACGCCGGAATATCATCCCGGTTTCCACCAAGACAAAACACATTTTCCCTAAGGATGTCGGCCCATCAGACCATACAATCATTATGGTCGCTTAGGAGAACCTCAAAACGTTTTACCGAACACTTGTTTGAGTGGAGGCTTCTTACAATATTTCCACTACGCGCATTAGAAATGACATCAAGGATGATTTCAAGTTCAATCTCTTCGTTGTCATTTGGAGCACAATTGAATGGGTCAAGGAGAGCATCAAGCTTCCATTTATCCGTAAATCGACAAGTGCCTCTAAATGGAACACAAAGAGCTAGACCAAAATCTTTAAGAGAGTATGAAATGAGTCGACCATAAATGATGAACTTAACATATATTCTATCGTTATTAGAAACGAGAGAATATATGCTAAAGAAATCCAAAAGAAATTCGGGATATATATCCTCCTTGATGTACAACAAACAATCAAACTCAATTTGTTGAACATCGACTGAGTATATATATAGCCCTCAATATCCTCTTGGACAACTATACCCTAGTGAAAGCAACGTTTTTGAAGTGAGGCATAAGTATTGGAAAGTTGAGGGGAAGGACAAAGATCGGCTAGGTTTGGCATGTATTGTTTAGTGTATTGGTGATCTTGTTGATATTCTGAAGGCATGATTAGTACCTAAATAAACACAAAAGTATTTCCTCAATCACTCATATGTTAAATATAAGCCAAAAATAAAAAAGATGAGAATGTGTTTCATCAATTTCTTGACAAACAAAAGATTAATCCTTATCATTCTCATGTTCATAATGTACCTAGTTCATCATTGACAATAACATATTAACCATGTAAAATCAACAATGAACTTGAACATTGGTTTTTCAAAACAAAGTTTTTAGGTAAGCATTAACAATGCCATTAGCAACTTGTTCATGGGTTCATATCAATTCCATCAATTAACCATAATTATTTAGCCAAAATTCGGATTGTTCTACAAGTGGGTTTTAGTGAAATCTCAATGAATATGAACCTGACGAATCATAGTATAACCACTATGTCAACTCACATTCCTAGTAAGGTTCAAATTCAATATCAATTTTTAAAATCCCCAATTATGAAAGTATGAACACTAGAATAAATTAGATGAGATTGAATGAAATGAATTACAGATAATTGATCTTGGATGAAGGATGAGTGAAACCCACAAATTTGAATCAATTAATCTTAAGTGATTGAAGGTTTTGAAGGTGCAACAATGGTGGAAAATGGAAGAAACCGTCGGCTCTATTGGAGAAGAGAGAGAGGGTTTTTTTGAAAAAATGATTTTTAATAAAAACCTGGCGCTTTAGTCACAATCTCTGACCGCGGTTCCTTATCATAAAGGACCGCGCTTTGAGCTGCGACAAATAAAGAACCGCATATAGTGGCGAGTTTTTATCAAGGAAAATCAAAGAATTTTTCAAAACCATTTTTTTCTGAAATCCTTCAAATATATCTTAAGCCTTTAGGAAATCATTGGACCACCTAAACACTAGGTAATAATGCCTTAATGAAGGATTACGAGTTGAATTGAGATAGGAAAAGACCGAAACGGACAAACGACTACTCGTAGCAAAGAAGCAAAAAGGAGAGAAGTCAAGAGGAATGAATCAAGACCAAGTACAATGCTTAAGAGACAAATGACAATCTTCAAGTCGAGGAGACGAAGAGCTTGTGTCATATATAGTGGTTTAAGACGTGCCTTTCTGGTGGAAGTCTAAATGGCTTTGGTAATGAACTATACCAAGCAATTTTGATACATAGAATAAGATCAATTTCAAGATTAGTCTTACTCTACTTCAAAATGTTAGCAAAGTATAAATTTATTTTCTCTCCCACATGATCGGACAATTATTGTTAGGATTAACAATAACAATATCCTGGGAATATTTCAATTCCAAATGTGTAAAATCCAACTACAATTTGTGAAGTAGTTTGGTATCTCAAGGGATTAACCAATCATCCTAGAGATGAGCTCAATTGCACAAGTTACACATGATATAGGACCTACTAACCGTAAAGGTCCAAACCATGGAAATCATGCTTGATACTTTAAGCTACTACTAACTCATTATACATCTCCATAGTGAGTCAAGTATCCAAGTAATGAAGGTTTGAGAGGGTTAAAGAAGAGAATCACAAACCACAAACTAATGTCAAGGCAAGGATGCCAAGAACAAGCACATAGTCAAGTAATAATCAAAAGAGTGACCAAAAGGACGTGAGGAAGAACGAAAACGTACCTTGCCACAAAGTGCATTCCAAGCAATCAAGGAATAAATGCAAAGCCCAACCATGACTAAAGTGACTACTAAGTCTTCAAGGACTAGTATCACTCCCATCCATCTTGATATCATCATTTAATGATGTTGGAGATCAAAGAAGATGAGTCGTCTACAAGTGTAAGTAACTCAATCCACAATCAATTGAATGATTGATCTTCATGAGTACCTACACATAACAAGATGCAAACTAGTAGATACATTTCAAGAGTAAATCTAAAATTCATAAATACTACTAATTAAAAAGAGATTCTATATTACCAATTAAAAGGCCTATTTTCAAAGAAAAAATAGTTTTGACCAAAGAGAAACTTTAGTATAACTTAACCTTCTAATTTGAGGAGACAATGGATCAATCAAAAGTTTTAAAGTATAATATACTTCAAAGATCTTGTGTCACCATCGCTCTGATACCAATTGTAGAAACTAGAAGGGGGAGGGGAGGTTGAATATTTTCTCTTCGGTTTGTCTCCTAATTAAAATTCCTTTCAATTAGGTGAGTGTCAAAACTATCTTTTACTTGAAAGCTAGTTGCATAATGATTAGGTTCAATTTTAATGCATTAAGAATGACAAGTAGTAAGTGTAATGGTAATGCAAGAAAGTAAAGAGTAAGGAAGGAAACAACCTAATAGGAAGACACCAAGATTTATAGTGGTTCGGAAACGAAGCTCTATCCTCGTTCCTACTCCACTCCTCGAGTACACCTACTCTAGATTTCCACTATATCCACAAGTTCCCTTCTTGGCGGAGAAAACCTTACAACATCGCTTACATTATTTTCTGACACTAAGCTAAATATCGAGACCTAATCTTAGATGGGACCAATCTACACAACGTCGCCCACTTCACCATTTTCCGACACAAGGATAGATGTCGAGTTCTAATCTAAATCTAGAACCAATCTTCACGACTCTTCACTTTGAAGCTAAATGAGAACTTCACACGACACAACTACACATCACTTTATAGTTTAGTGAGAACTCACAAGACACAACTACATCACTTTATAGTTTAGTGAGAACTCACACAACATATTATAACTCAACTAAACATATCCAAGTACACACATGTAACTTGGATGTACATAAGACAAATCCAAGCACACACATATGCAATGGATTTACACAACACTAATCCAAGTATTCACAAATAGCTTGGATGAACACAACTAGTCCAAGTATTCACAAATACATTGGAGCTACACAAGACACAAATAAACAAATGATTAACATGACTAAATCTTTAGGAGAGGTTGATGTTCATCAATGCTTCATCTTTAATCACATTACAAGTGTGTGAGTGATCTTCTCTTTGGACAAGGCATAAAAGGAGATCAAGAGGATAATCATAAGTAAACATACTTAACACATTAAGCGATCATTTACAAATGATTAGGATTTGAAAGGAGAAAGAAGGCTGAAAGAAATGTCCAAAAAGGGTTGTGGAAAATGTAGATTTGATCCACTATTTATAGAAGACAAAAACCAACGACTATCTATGTGCGGTTCTTTATTGCACTAGGTGGCTCCTTATCAATAAAGAATCACATAGGCACTAAAGGAACCGCGGAGGTATACGCCACTCCTTTTTGTCTTTTGGTGGATTTGAAATATCTGAGGTAGTTTGAAACCTTCGAATGATATTCTTATAGAATTTGGAATATGCCATATTCAAATTTTCATTTTCCAGTTTAATAAAACATTTTCTTAAAAAGAAAGTTTATTAAAAATCTTTTGTCACATTTGACAAAAGTGAGTTTTAAGGTTAATCACTTTTATGATCACTAATCATGATTAAGATATGTTAGTGTAATGATTATTACCTTGATGATAGTGTTTGTTAGCTAATTCGTTTTCTAACACCCCACCAAATGCTATGCGCAGCGGAACTACAACATTTGGGTGCTAGGCAGTTATCATCGCACACAAGATATATCGAACGACTCCAAAGAGACGTCAAATTCAAACTTAAATTAAAAATTGTTGAAAAGTTACATGTCTACAGTTTTTCCAACCCCAAATGATACAACAGAGTTTGCGTTACGGTCCCCATGAATCTCAACCCCAAAAGTTACAGTTTTCACAACAACATGACATAAAGTTTAAAAATGTTCAAGTAATAACAGGAGGAAAAACGAGTAGACTCCAAGCCATACACACAACTTCCATCCAAGGCATGCTCCATGCTACACTTCAGCTACCTGAAACACATGCTAAATTTGGTCAACGAAAACGTTGAGTGGAATTCATAGGTTTTACAATTCATTTTGAACATATGTGAAATAAAAACCATTCACGATCATTCATAGACTTGTCGATGAAACAATCTATATTAAAGGTACTGACAATTGTGTTTAAGCTCATGACACTAAACTGTTAACTCAATCACCCGCGTAATAATTACCGACGTGATTCAGATGAAACCAGTGCCCCTACTAAGGCATCAGTTGCAATTATACCTTATCTCTTATCACAAATTATCCGTCCGCAGGGGGTATCAACGTACTAGCCCTCGTCTCGGATAGGGTAGTCAACCCCATAGTACTATCACTTTGTATAAGCGGATATTTCTAATCCACGCTAGGATTAAACAATAGTTAATAGTTCATGAAATTAGGGCCTTTTGCAACTAGGTACTCAACACAATTTCAAGGCAACATTCGGGTCCAACAATCATTCATGACATATGTTCATTTTGAAAACTAGCATGCATTTCCCTCGCGGGTAAAACAGTTTGAAATAATAATAAGCGAGGCTATAAATTCACACCTTATATAACAAGTAGTCGATAGTTCGAGTGACGGTCACTGACGACGATGAGGATGCCCGGGTAAATCAACACCTATCAAACCAAATAACGCGTAATGAGTAATCTCATTTATAAACCTTATGGTACTGTATAAAATACATACATATTAGTCACTTATAATAATTATAACTCACGCCAAAACAAAACAAACAAGTGTTACTCGTTTTATACCATTCGTCCATATTATTAACGTTATTCATTTTTACACATTTTCGCCGATACTTACCAAAAGTACGGACTGTTTTACTAGACTTAACCCTTTTCATAAAATTTGAGAAAATTCCCAAAAATACCTTAAGTCCTGTAGAAAACACATATTTAATCCCACTAAAAGTTTTCGCTTTTACGACTCGTTACTCAACACAATTTCAAAACTACGTTTTTCGGACTGAAATTGTACTTTGACCAAGTCGGACTCATTTGACCCGTTTAAAATACGCCATTGACCCATTTGACATCTAAGTCTTATAATAGACTCAAATATGCAGGTTTGAGACCAAAAATCAACCTTTGACCATTTACCAAACTAAACCTATAGTCCCCGGGATTTGACCTAAAACCAAGCATAATTTCGGATTATGACGGTTTTCATCTCCCGGTACACGAATTTTTTCAAAACGTCGTAACTTTTGACTCGTTAGGAGTCGTAAGCTCTATCGTATACCAAATCGAAGCTAAGAAGATGCTCTAAAACTCTATCCTAATCACAAGACCTGTTTTCAAAATAATTTTTACGAAAACACCTCAAACTTTCTGCCTAAAATTACCTATACCAAAATCATACCAACGCTCGTTTTCAAACCCATTTATCGACATTAGACATCATCCTAAGTACTCCTAAGCATACCCAAACATTATTATCAGTCCTAAACCCCTATTAACCAATGACCTCATAAAAACCAATCATAAAAATAAACATGCAAATGGATATACCCATCTAAAAACATGTAAAAATAGGATTAAACACAAAATCAAACATCAAAACATTAACCACCATGATCCCCAAACACCCCCCTTTGAGCCATGGGGTTTGGGTGATCAAAACCCATCAACCAAATTGATTTTGGTTGATTTGTTTGGTGTTTTAACATCATTCTATCATGAATTAAACATGCAAATGCCCAATTAACATCCAAATGAACTTTTGAAAAATCTTTAATTTTTGGAAAAATTTATGTTAATGCATGTTGGAATTAACCATGGATTAACACTTACTAAAGGGTTTTAGGAAGTGGTCTTTGATTGGAATTGATCAAAAACCAAGAAAAATTGAAGTGGTGGTGGTGTTTTGGTGGTTGGCCGTCGGCCTAGAGAGAGCAAAAGGGAGAGTGGGTTTTTTTTTCTTTGAAATGTTAAGTGTGTGTGTGTTTGATTCCTTTTTGTGAAATGGGAGGGACCAAAGGTGCAATTTAAGCTTTCTTTTGTCCTCAAGTAAAAACGACCCTATAAGTTTACGGGATTGACTCACTAGTCATTTTAGAAAATTTTACGGGAGTCGGGAATCATCCCAAACACTCCAAAATACTTTTAGGACACTTTAAATGTACCCGGAAAGCAATAAAACTCACCCGACTCGACTTAACACGAACCGTAAGTAAAATTCTCGAAATATTACAATATTGATAAAACGACAATAATTATAGAAATTTGGGCATCCATCGGGATCGTATTCGTCATCGTCCTTCTTAAATCGTCAATCGTCAAAATTATAACCTCGAACATCGGTTTCAACCAAAATAATAAAATATATAGCAATTAAAATTTATTAAAAATTTCAAAAATAAGCGTAATTTAGGGTAATGTTAGTGACCTCAGTTCTAGGGTATCACATCCACCCCTCCTTAAAGAGAGCGACGTCCAGGCGCTCGCCTCTTCTTATACTCACATTTCGTGCCGTTGGAACATATGAGGATACCTTTCCTTGAAAAAGTCCTCACGTTCCCAAGTGTATTCCGGTCCACGCCTAGAATTCAATCGAACCTTCACAATGGTAATTCTACTACGCTTCAGCCTCTTGACCTCTCGGTCCATAATTTCCACGGGTTCTTCCACGAAATGCATTTTGTCGTCCAATTGAATCTCGTCCAAAGGAATCACCAATTCCTTATCCGCCAAACTCTTCTTCAAGTTCGATACGTGAAACGTGTCGTGAATAGCACTAAGCTCGCTCGGCAACTCTAACTTATACGCTACTGGTCCAATTCGTTTAACGATCTTAAATGGTCCAATGTACCTCGGACTCAACTTTCCTTTCTTCCCAAAACGAATTACACCCTTCCACGGCGAAACCTTAAGCATAACCATATCTCCGACTTCAAATTCCAACGGTTTTCTTTTGTTATCGGCATAACTCTTCTGTCGACTTCTCGCAGCAAGTAGTCGGTTCTTGATTTGCGCAATCTTCTCTGTCGTCTCTAAAACCATTTCGGGTCCAGTCAATTGACTTTCTCCTACTTCACTCCAACACACAGGCGATCTACACTTCCTTCCATACAACGCTTCGAACGGTGCAGCCTTGATGCTCGTATGATAACTATTATTATACGAAAACTCCACTAAAGGCAAGTGGCGTTCCCAACTTCCTCCAAAATCAATCACGCATGCTCGGAGCATGTCCTCCATCGTCTGAATAGTGCGTTCACTCTGGCCGTCAGTCTCCGGATGATAAGCCGTACTTAAATTCAATTCAGTGCCCATCACACGTTGAAGCGATTTCCAAAATTCCGAAGTAAACCTACTATCGCGATCCGAAATGATCGATAACGGTACTCCATGTCTGCAAACGATCTCCTTCACGTACACACTGGCCAGCTTTTCCATACTGTCCGTCTTCTTCATAGGTAAGAAATGAGCAGATTTCGTCAATCTATCCACTATTACCCAGATTATATCACATCCACTAGGAGTTCTGGGTAAACCCGTCACGAAATCCATAGCGATTTTCTCCCATTTCCATTCTGGGATCTCTGGTTGTACCAACAACCCAGACGGCTTCTTATGTTCTGCTTTAACCTTCACACAAGTCAAACACTTACTAACGTAACGAGAAATATCCGCCTTCATATTCGGCCACCAATAGACTTTCTTCAGATCATGATACATTTTATCCGATCCAGGATGTATCGAGTACTTCGACTTATGAGACTCGTTCATAACCAAATCTCGTACTCCAGGCTTTCCTTCCTCGGATGGACACAACGGTAACCAAATCCGATTCTCGAAATATCTCAGTCCGTCTGACCTAACCACAAAAAGAGGTTTCAACATTCTTCCCAAGTTCTCAGCATCAACATTCTCTTTCATTAATCCCCTCTCTTGAGCCTTCTGTATAGTTTCAGTCAAATCAACACTCTCAGTCATCACCAAAGCTCTGACTCTCAAAGGTTTCTCTCGATCCTTCCTACTAAGTGCATCCGCTACTACATTCGCCTTACCAGGATGGTAGCGAATTTCACAGTCATAGTCACTCAGTAATTCTACCCATCGTCTCTGTCGCATGTTCAACTCCTTTTGATCTAAAATGTGCTGCAAACTCTTGTGGTCAGTGAATACAACACACTTCGTCCCATACAAATAATGTCTCCACAATTTCAACACAAAAACTACAGCTCCTAACTCTAAATCGTGCGTCGTGTAGTTCTCCTCATTCTTCCTCAGTTGTCTCGACGCGTAAGCAATCACCTTCTCGCACTGCATCAACACCGCTCCATAACCCTTACGAGATGTGTCACAATACACTACAAAGTCTTCGGTTCCTTCAGGTAATGACAATATCGGTGCGGAACATAACTTGTCCTTGAGTGTTTTGAAAGCGAATTCTTCCTCATCTCCCCATTCATACACTCTATTCTTTTCGGTAAGCTTTGTCAATGGCTTCGCAATCAACGAAAATCCTTCAATGAATCTCCGATAATACCCAGCTAAACCAAGGAATTGTCGAACCTCAGTCGGCGTTGTAGGTGCCGACCATTCCCTGATCGCTTCGACCTTGGCGGGATCCACGCGAACTCCTTTGCTATCAATTACGTGACCAAGGAATTGCACAGACTCTAACCAAAACTCACACTTCGAGAACTTCGCATACAGCTTCTCTCTCTTCAGCAGATCCAATATCTTTCTCAGGTGCTTCTCGTGCTCTTCCTTACTCTTAGAGTAAATAAGAATATCATCAATAAAAACAATGACAAACTTATCTAGATACGGCTTGCATACGCGATTCATAAGGTCCATGAATACAGGAGGCGCGTTTGTCAACCCAAACGGCATCACTCGAAATTCGAAGTGTCCATACCGCGTACGAAAGGCAGTTATAGGAATATCCTCCTCTCTCGCACGCAGTTGATGATAACCTGATCTCAAGTCGATCTTTGAGTATACAAAGGAATCTTGCAGTTGATCAAACAAATCGTCAATCCTCGGCAATGGATACCGATTCTTAATCGTCAGCTTGTTGAGTTCTCTATAGTCAATACACATCCGAAATGACCCATATTTCTTCTTCACAAACAACACTGGCGCTCCCCTTGGTGATGAGCTCGGCCTAATAAATCCTTTATCCATCAACTCCTTCAGTTGATCCGATAACTCCTTTAACTCGGATGGTGCTAATCGATAGGGTGCACGCGCAACCGACGCAGCTCCCGGCACCAAATCGATTCGAAACTCGACCTCACGGGTGGGTGGTAAACCCGGCAACTCGTCTGGAAAAACTTCCGGATAGTCGCAGATTACAGGTACCTCTTCAATCCTCGCCTCTAAATCACCATCACTCGAAACTTGTGCCAAAAACACATCGCATCCATTTTCTACATACTTCATCATTTTCAAATAAGAAATCACTTTCAAACGAGAAGTGCATTCCTCTCCCTTCACAGTCAAGACTTTATTCCTCAACGGGATCTGAACTAACCTCTCTCCACAGACGATCACATCACTGTGCGCCATCAGCCAATCCATTCCCACGATCACATCAAACGATCCTAGCTCTATAGGCATTAAGTCGATTTCAAAAGCGTAATTTCCTAACTTCAAGGTACACCCTTTCAGTATAGAATTCGTACTAACGATTTTCCCATCGGCTAACTCCACGTTATAACTAGTCGCTAACAATACCGGTTTTCTATCGATATGACGACTAAATTTAACATCTACGAAACTCTTGTCGGAACCAGAATCAAACAAAATACTAGCATAACAAGCGTCTAGCAAAAACGTACCGGTAACCACGTTAGGACCCTGTGGTTTATCAACCGTCCCTACTTGATACACGACAGCAGCATTGTTACGTCCTTGCTTGTATCCTGCCTTCGGGCAATTTCCTTGCTTATGGCCTCTTTCTCCACATCCAAAACAACCCATCACTCTCGTAGCATTCGCCCCAGTGGCTACCCCCTTTGTTCGGCAATCAAACATCCTGTGACCCGCTTTTCTACATTTACCGCACGCAGGTGGGCAACTCCCTACATGGTATAAGTTGCATCGACCACAGTGGGGATTCACCTTCGCTCCTCTGGGGTTTGTCGCAGCTCTCATCCCTTCATTCCTTCGCTGGTTGAACTGCTGATTGCGGTTTTGACCATTGTTGTTACGGTTTCCACCTCGGCTTTGACCCTGGGATTGATTGCTCTGCGCCGCCTCCCACTTCCTCTTATTTCCTTCAGCAATGAAGTTCTTCTTGTCTTGGAGTTTGAAATCCATCAACGCGTGAGCCATCTGGACCGCTTCATCAAACGACCCAGGTTTAGACGAAGTCGTCTCACCCTTGACATTATTGGACAGACCTTTGATGTTCTGTTTCATCTTCTTGTTATCATCGGCAAAGGTATCGGGACACAAAAGGCTTAATTCATTAAACCTCCTGGTGTAAGCAGTGATATCATTGTTTCTCAAAGTCAGGTGCCTCAACTCATCTTCCAATTGACCTAGCTCCTCTTCAGGACATAACTTCTTGGTCAAAAGAGCTTTAGTAGCAGTCCATGTTCTTGCATTCGCTACTGCTAACCCAACAGTGGCTACTTGGGTGTTCCACCAACTCAATGCGTCGTCAAGAAAAGTAGCAGCCGCAAACTTGACCTTGTTCGCTTCTGAACAACCACTAATCTCGAAAGTACTCTCGACCTTTTCTAACCATCTCCTGAGTTCTAGAGCTCCACTAGTTCCACGAAATTGCGTGGGACCACATTTTATGAAACTAGAGTAAGTACACTCTCTTGGGGCTTGCTGTCTCCCCACATTTCTGCCCTGGTCTGGGTTCCTCCCTGCTCGATCTGCTTCTAGCACATTCGCAATGGCTTCCTGAATCATCGTGTTCACACGGTCGGCTGTTAGTTTTGGAGGCATGGTGCGTTATCAAATACACCTCTCTACAAAGACAGGGAAAATAGAAAAACAATGTAAGTATACACATCAAGATTAAGATGGATATCTCTTTCAAGACATAATATAAATACAATGACACATCACTACAGAGTTACTAATATTCATCAATTCACATCACAAAAGATCAAATTAAAGACATATCACAGATCATGAAAGGTAAACATGGATTGTATTGATAATCAACCAAAATTGTGACAAGTATTGCCACTACAACCATTCACCATAAAACTTAAGTCCTCAAGTTTTTCGTCACAATGCCATCATACAAAAGTCTAAAACAGTTCTATTACAACGATCAAAGATAAAATACAAGACAAGCAACTAGTCATGTGGTGATCCACACGACCTCTTGGATGGAGGTTCATCATCATCTTCCTCGGGTTCCTCGTCACTATCTTCCTCGTCCACTTCATCCATCTTCCTTTTTCCTTTGTCGTTCGGCCCACATTCAGTCGTCTTCTTCGTCCCTGACGTAGACCCACACTCAACCGCTACATGATTTCCCATAGTGATACAAACACCTCTGGCAGGTGGCTGGATCATGAAGTCATTAGCTTCCATTTCCAAGTCGTCCACAAATCTCCAATCTGGGGGCAAGGATGCTCTCACTCGATGCTCCCAACTCTGCATCCTAGACAATCTCGCTTGATCTTCCCTAACTCGATCAAGGCTGGCGCTCAAGTTCGCGATCATCGATCTCAGACTGTTGATATCACTCTTGTTTGCATTTCCATCATACTCAATCCTTGAAGTTCTTGCCAATAATCTTTGGTGTTCCCTCTCATTCTTATCAAACCTCTTAATTACCTGGTCTCCACCACAAACCGCTCATACATCAACCTATCCATCCTCCTCAAACGACCTTCGGGATCCCAGTAGTGTCTTGGTCTCGGAAAGTAGACCCTCGCGATATTCTCATGAATAGATTGTGATTTAGATAAATTGCTGGATTCTGCACCACTCCCATTACTTACTCGAACAAACCCTGGCACTGTCTTCAGGTAGTCTTTACAATTGTCCATCGGGCGACGAAAGGGTTGCTGCTCATATCGGTCGGTCGGAGGCACTTCATAACCCTTTGGCGAATTTGGAGATTGAAATGACCGACAGCATTCTCGTGAATTCCATCATCCACCGGTTCCTCAGGCTCTTCCTCAGAATCCTCACTACCATCGCTACTGATACTGAAGTTGTCCACGTCACTTTTGTCACTGTCATTTCCCGGCTCTACCGCTTCTTCTGGAGCGATCCATCCATTGTCATTATCCGGCGGGTTCGGAGGAAACGGTCCCCCTTCGTGACCTACGACATAATCGTCTCCATTACCATTAGGCGGTACCTCGGCCATTCCTGCAATAACAGAGAATTTTGGAGGGTACGTAAGATAACTATTCAATATTTATAAATACATGCATGCAAATGCAATGCAAAGGTGGTACACATGCCCAAAATGCGATAATATGATGCTCATGCATAAGTAATACAAGAATTACGGTGTCGGGTATTCCACGTATAATTTCAACGTTTACATATAGTAATTTCCATATCTACGTAATAAATACCCACATATATACTTCAACTCAAAAGTATACGTCAAATTCCATGAATATAAAAATAAACCTTACCGGAGCCATGCAGGATAGTTGTGTGCGCTTGGACAATTTCTTACGACACCAAAAGTTATAGTTTAGGAATTTTCAAAACGACCTAGTTCTCTATAACTCATGGCTCTGATTACCAATCTCTAACACCTTACCAAATGCTATGCGCAGCGGAACTACAACATTTGGGTGCTAGGCAGTTATCATCGCACACAAGATATATCGAGCGACTCCAAAGAGACGTCAAATTCAAACTTAAATTAAAAATTGTTGAAAAGTTACATGTCTACAGTTTTTCCAACCCCAAATGATACAACAGAGTTTGCGTTACGGTCCCCATGAATCTCAACCCCAAAAGTTACAGTTTTCATAACAACATGACATAAAGTTTAAAAATGTTCAAGTAATAACGGGAGGAAAAACGAGTAGACTCCAAGCCATACACACAACTTCAATCCAAGGCATGCTCCATGCTACACTTTAGCGGTTACCTGAAACACATGCTAAATTTGGTCAACGAAAACGTTGAGAGGAATTCATAGGTTTTACAATTCATTTTGAACATATGTGAAATAAAAACCATTCACGATCATCCATAGACTTGTCGATCAAACAATCTATATTGAAGGTACCGACAATTGTGTTTAAGCTCATGACACTAAACCATTAACTCAATCACCCGCGTAATAATTACCGGCGTGATTCAGATGAAACCAGTGCCCCTACTAAGGCATCAGTTGCAATTATACCTTATCTCTTATCACAAATTATCCGTCCGCAGAGGGTATCAACGTACTAGCCCTCGTCTCGGATAGGGTAGTCAACCCCATAGTACTATCACTTTGTATAAGCGGCTATTTCTAATCCACGCTAGGACTAAACAATAGTTAATAGTTCATGAAATTAGGGCCTTTTGCAACTAGGTACTCAACACAATTTCAAGGCAACATTCGGGTCCAACAATCATTCATGACATATGTTCATTTTGAAAACTAGCATGCATTTCCCTCGCGGGTAAAACAGTTTGAAATAATAATAAGCGAGGCTATAAATTCACACCTTATATAACAAGTAGTCGATAGTTCGAGTGACGGTCACTGACGACGATGAGGATGCCCGGGTAAATCAACACCTATCAAACCAAATAACGCGTAATGAGTAATCTCATTTATAAACCTTATGGTACTGTATAAAATACATACATATTAGTCACGTATGATAATTACAACTCACGCCAAAACAAAACAAACAAGTGTTACTCGTTTTATACCATTCGTCCATATTATTAACGTTATTCATTTTTACACATTTTCGCCGATACTTACCAAAAGTACGGACTGTTTTACTAGACTTAACCCTTTTCATAAAATTTGAGAAAATTCCCAAAAATACCTTAAGTCCTTTAGAAAACACATATTTAATCCCACTAAAAGTTTTCGCTTTTACGACTCGTTACTCAACACAATTTCAAAACTACGTTTTTCGGACTGAAATTATACTTTGACCAAGTCGGACTCATTTGACCCGTTTAAAATACTCCATTGACCCATTTGACACCTAAGTCTTATAATAGACTCAAATATGCAGGTTTAAGACCAAAAATCAACCTTTGACCATTTACCAAACTAAACCTATAGTCCCCGGGATTTGACCTAAAACCAAGCATAATTTCGGATTATGACGGTTTTCATCTCCCGGTACACGAATTTCAAAACGTCATAACTTTTGACTCGTTAGGATTCGTAAGCTCTATCTTATACCAAATCGAAGCTAAGAAGATGCTCTACAACTCTATCCTAATCATAAGACCTGTTTTCAAAATAATTTTTACGAAAACACCTCAAACTTTCTGCCTAAAATTACGTATACCAAAAGCATACCAACGCTCGTTTTCAAACCCATTTATCGACATTAGACATCATCCTAAGTACTCCTAAGCATATCTAAACATCATTATCAGTCCTAAACCCCTATTAACCAATATCCTCATAAAACCCAATCATAAAAACAAACATGCAAATGGATATACCCATCTAAAAACATGTAAAAATAGGATTAAACACAAAATCAAACATCAAAACATTAACCACCATGATCCCCAAACACCCCCCTTTGAGCCGTGGGGTTTGGGTGATCAAAACCCATCAACCAAATTGATTTTGGTTGATTTGTTTGGTGTTTTAACATCATTATACCATGAATTAAACATGCAAATGCCCAATTAACATCCAAACGAACTTTTGAAAAATCTTTAATTTTTGGAAAAATTTATGTTAATGCATGTTGGAATTAACCATGGATTAACACTTACTCAAGGGTTTTAGGAAGTGGTCTTTGATTGGAATTGATCAAAAACCAAGAAAAATTGAAGTGGTGGTGGTATTTTGGTGGTTGGCCGTCGGCCTAGAGAGAGCAAAAGGGAGAGTGGGTTTTTTTTTCTTTGAAATGTGAAGTGTGTGTGTGTGTTTGATTCCTTTTTGTGAAATGGGAGGGACCAAAGGTGCAATTTAAGCTTTCTTTTGTCCTCAAGTAAAAATGACCCTATAAGTTTACGGGATTGACTCACTAGTCATTTTAGAAAATTTTACGGGAGTCGGGAATCATCCCAAACACTCCAAAATAGTTTTAGGACACTTTAAATGTACCCGGAAAGCAATAAAACTCACCCGACTCGACTTAACACGAACCGTAAGTAAAATTCTCAAAAAATTACAATATCGATAAAACGACAATAATTATAGAAATTTTGGCATCCATCGGGATCGTATTCGTCATCGTCCTTCTTAAATCGTCAATCGTCAAAATTATAACCTCGAACATCGGTTTCAACCAAAATAATAAAATATATAGCAATTAAAATTTATTAAAAATTTCAAAAATAAGCGTAATTTAGGGTAATGTTAGTGACCTCGGTTCTAGGGTATCACACGTTTTACGATTATGTTTGACTATAAATGTCTTGTATAGTTTATTGTGATCAAAACTAAGAAAGAATAGTTAACACTAATAATGTTTTTAGGCATCACTTGCATTAACAAACCCAATTAGTTAGTGGCATCAGCTGTTCACTTGGTTAGGAAGTAAATCAAGTGAGGTTAGTTTTGAACTCCATAGTTGTTTTTATCAAAATTATGTGCTTCATGTGATGGGCTTATATGTGACTTAATTGTTATGTTAATTTGCTTATCTTAGCTTGATTTTTGATCATATTCATGTTTCTTGCTTAATCATTATTTATTTTAGCTTTTTAATCAAAAAAGTCTTTGTAATTTTTTAATGTGCCTAGGTTTAGGAGTGTTTGGATCTTTCTTCGTGTGCTTATTGACAATAAGTCATAAGATGATCTATGCATGTACACTTTAGATAGGTTGATTTAGGTTACAAAACTTTTAAATCAAGTGTTTGAGTGTAGAATCTCAATTTAAGTGTTTTTGTTTATATTTACCTAGTTGTCTGATTTCTTGCTATGCAACTTTGCCTGACATCTGATAGTGTATGATTGTGTGTTGTCTGATGAACATGGCATATTTGTTGGGCCTGTGATTTATGGTAGTTGCTTTGTTATATGATTGTGTAGTTTTATTTGCAAAATTTTGGTCATAAACTTGTCAAACACATCAGCAAATTGCAGTTTCATTTTTTAGTTTTAAGTGTTAATTCTTGGTTCATTGTTAGTTTAGGTTATCATCTAGATCATTTTGAAGTTTTTAGGGGTTTATATAGCTTATTAAGTGTGAAATGGTAAGCCTAATTTGACCCTAGGACCTAGAACAAACTTGTTCTAGCACTGTTGCATTATCTTAGCATAAATTTTCTTGCATTTTACTTTTTATCATCTTCCTTGTGTTTTTTGTGTGTTACTTGGTTATGTTTGCTTATTCTTGACTTGCCATCACATCAAATAAGCCCAACTGGCTTATTGGGTCCGAAATCAAGAACAACAAGGCCAACTGCCAAATCATAGAGGTGTATCCTTAGACCTTTAAAACAACTCACAATTTACTTTTTCATAGCTTATTTAGTCC
This sequence comes from Glebionis coronaria, assembly GCA_025667525.1. NCBI lineage: Eukaryota > Viridiplantae > Streptophyta > Magnoliopsida > Asterales > Asteraceae > Glebionis > Glebionis coronaria. The sequence goes on along the minus strand of CM046880.1, from coordinate 295,366,719 downwards.
ATGGTTTCTTTTCTTTCTTTTTTAGCTTGTTTGACTTTTTAGTCAAACTAGTACAAAAGTGGCCAATCTAGCTTATTTCTCATTTCTAGTTTATTTTAACATGCAACAACTTATTTTTTGTAATAAGTCTTAGTTTTTGTAATATGTCTTACTTTTTCTAGCTTATTTTCAGTTTTCTTGAGTTTGGTTTCATTTGGATAGCTTTTTATTAGGACACAAACTTATTAGCTTATTTCAAAAGTGCTTATTGAGTCCACAACTTATTCTTGTGTGCTTATTGGCTTTTTCTTGGTCTTAAACTCTTAGTTATCTTATTTTTAAGCTTCTTGCAAAAAAAATAGGTCTTGTAGTAGCTTAAATCTCCAAATCGACTATTTTGTCTTTTTGTGGAATATGCTTTTTGCTTATTTTAGCTTATTGAGTTAATCTTTGTGAAAAAAACATTTTTTCATTGTTTTATAATCCCCAAATTTTGAGGTCTTACAAAAAGTAGGCAATAAGCTTTGATTTTTGGCTTATTGGCCTTACTACACCCGATAAGGTGACTGATAGCTATTCCTGGCTTAGCGGTTGAGTTTCAGTTTTTGGGCCTTTAGAAAAAGTTACTTAGAATATCATTTTTAGTCAAATAAGGTTTTTTTTACTTTTTCCAAAATGTTTCTTATTGGGCCCATTTAGGCCCATTAAGCTTGCTAATTTGGATTTTGGCCCATTTTAAGGCCCAAAACCCACTTTTTGGATTTTTCATTTTCATTTTTGGTTTATTCATGTAAAAGTTAGTTAGTTTTCTAGTTTTCAGAATTATTTGAAATTTTGATTATTTTAATATTATTTTTACCTCATTTTGCGTGCCCGCGTAATTTTATTTTATTTTTATCCGTCTTAGTATAGTTTCGTCTTTTACTTTTAAATCATTTGACTCCAAAATTGTAACTAATCCAAACACGTATTAATTGGCCCCTAAACATCACCTTCATTTGAGAACGAACTCGACTTTCGGTTTTCGTCTACGTATTTTACGTTTTCGTCTACTTAATACTTACCATATATCACTATTTCCTAAAAGTGGTGCAAAATAGTACACCAGGTATAATCTTATATGTGTCTATATAGTTGATTATAACACCTCAATTTTTGACATATAACAGTTGAATCTAATTTGGGGTATTACTTCATGAAAACAGTCATAGTAATAGAAAACGTCTTAAAATATCGTTTTATGAAAATTTAGTTATCATCAATATAATTTTTGGATTTTCCAATGGAGAGGTCCCAAAATCTATTTGAATACATAAGTTTTAATGATAACAACTTCAAGTCCATGCCACTTCATACCATTCCGTGTCACTTCATGCCATAAGTTGCTAATTACCCGAAACATGCTTAATGATCAATATAAAGGTTGAGTGAAATTCATAGGCTTAAGTAAAAGTTTTGAATACAAGTAATATAGTGGTAATAATTGTAACATGTAAAATCATCGTGGAACATAACATTTTTTGCACTAAGCTCATGACATCAAACTTGACATGGAAATCACTTCAATGACATTGGTAGGAAATCAAAGTCCTTATGGAAAGGTAACTTGCCAAAGCTACCCATTAGGTAAAATATAGTGCATTTGAGTACCTAATGGTCAGGTAACGCAAATGGGATTCGTCATCCCCGATAGATCTATCAACAATATTCGCGTTCATATGCATATGATTAATGATTCATGAAATTTGGAAATAGTGGCAATTTAGGTACTCGTGCAATAATATATCAGGAAAGAATACAGGTGTAAAAGTACTCATAATCGGGTTTATAGCATGTATCTCCCTCATGAGATTTTGAAAACAATTTAAATAAGTGATGCTATGAACTCACCTCAAGTCTAGGGAATCTGAGTTACATCATAAGTGGATCAATGGAAAAATAAACGGCTTGGTCACGTAACATGGGTTAATAGGTATGTCAAGTCTTAGTTGTTTGTTCATATATTTTTCTAAAGTTTAACATATGTTGTTTGAGGTTTATATATTTATGGAGATATCATATCACTGTTCGGGTAAGCATATTTCAAATCTCATTTTGTAAACGCTTGGGGAGCTATGACACTTAAAGCGTAAATCCAGCAACTCGCCCAAACGTCATACCAAGATGAAAAACTCTTCATATGAAGCTCCTAGTATCATGATACGTTTATACTTTTAGAAGTTTCTTTCAAAGTTGGTGGATGATAGATATAGTATATATATATACTTTACATAATTTGCATTTCATACCTTAAGTTCAAAGTTGGCAAAATTTACCCTTATAGTTTTCAAATCAATTTTTATATATTCCTTAAAACTTTAAGTTTGGAAAATGAAAAAACAACCCTTAGAGTTTATAAGTTTGAGATATTATATTTTCAATCTTAAAAGTTATACGTTTAGGTTATTTACACTTTTAACCCTAAAGTATATAGTTTTTAAGAATTACACTTTCAACCTTTCAATCTTAACCTTTAGGTTTAAAACATTACAAAATCAATCCTTATATTATAACTTTAGGAAAAATGACATTTTCAACCCTGAATGTTTATATTTTAAAAAACGACAAAATGACCCTTGAACTTGCATATAATTACATAACAAGTTTAATTTTTTTTAAAAGAGATCTAGTAACTTATAAAAGAGTCTTGAAATAATTTCTTATTATAATAACATTACTTTTCCAGAATTATAGCTCAAGAGCTGGATTTTAGCTCATTATTTCATGTGAATTACCAAACTTGGTTTTATAAACATGTTTGGTTTAGAAAAACCAAATGATATGATTTTATGAACCAAGGCTTATTTAAAGTGCTTATTTAGATTATAAAAAGGCTTTTCAAGGTTTAGAACATAAAAATAACATATAGAACAAGATTAAAACTTAAAAAGCTTCAATGTTGGAAATTAGGGCTTGTAAAGGGGCTTATGACTTATAAATTCTTCAAAACACTTCAAGGGATTATGGGATTATTTATATTCTTTCTGGTATTATAAACCTTCTAAGGCAACAATCGCTTTCTTTAATAGAAGATTGGATGTTAGTATAAGAGAGTTGGGGATGAAATGAAGTTATCGCCATTTTGCCTCTATTTATTGGTAAGGAACACTTAGGTACCAAGGAAAGGCTTAGATAGGTGTCACACATCAGGATCAATGACTAAGGAAGGTTATGGATGACTCTTTCAAGATAGGGGATCAAAGTCACATGGAAATGGTACTATGTATGCCACGGCTCAAAGCATAGTACACGGAGCACATTTTTTTGTCAAGGAGGTGATGCACCTATGTGGTAGGTTTCATAAGGTCGTATATATCCTATTTTATCTGATTTTAATGTTTAAACCATGAAGGGAACTTGTTTGAACTTGAAAATAGAGGGAAAACCTAGCTAGATCCCACTGGGTACAAACTAGCCGCATCCACCAACAAGAACAAGAGGGAGGAATTGTTGATTTTGATCTTGAATCTTTACATGTTCGTGTTCATGATTAAACCCTTTATTCATCCACGCATTTGGTATTAATCGAATCCTTATCTTTTTAATCTTTTTATGTTAATTAAAATCATATGTACATGAATCTTGGAATATTAAATTAAAACATGTTATGGTTAAAAGATTAAATAAGATTCAGGTGTGTTTAGTTTGTTTGGTTCAGCGACACACAAACCGAGAGCTCCAAGGTCTCGGTGGCCTTTTTCCACCAACAGCCGAAACGCCCAGGGCGTTCGGTTGTGCTTGGGTTCGGGCAGCAGCAAACCAAGGAGTATGGTTGGGATCTTGGTGATAACAGTGGGGACTAGATTATGCCGATGGGTACTTTGACTTGGCAGGGGGAACACCGGCTCAACCGGTGTGAACCATTAGCCCAGCAGTGGCAACCGGCGGCTAGGCCAAGGCCACAACCGCCGGTCACAACCACCAGCCGCCGGCTGAGTGGGGGTGTTTGGCTCGGTTTGGTTTTGTCTCGGGTTCGGGGCTCGGGTACATTTTGTTAGCCATTATTTTATTGATTAAATAATTAAATTAATTTACATGAACTAGTAATTTATTTAATTAAAATCATGACTTAGGTTATATTATTAAATTTAATAATACATGTTATAACCTAAGTATTTTATTTGACATAATTAACTTAAAAACCATGCTTAATTTAATTAATTATATAAGGTAAAGTTTTATTAAATTAATCATGGCATATCATTAATTAATAAACCATGGATTTTCATTATTAATTAATAATCACTTTAGTTTAAGTATTTAATTTAATAGACTTTACTAATAAATCATCATGACTTATAACTTATGACTAATAAGCACTAGCTTATATTTTGGACTTATAATCAAGCTTATTGCTATTTCACAAAACTTAATATTTTTCGAAACTTTCTATTTTGGAGACTTACTATTTTTGAAAACTTTCTATTTTTGAAAACTTTCTATTTTTGGAAACTTTCTATTTTTGGAAACCTGCTATTTTTAGAAAGTTACTTATTATGACACTACAAGTATAATAATACAAGAATACATGAAATATGTTATGAATAATATGTGGATGTCTAGAATAAGGCCTATGGCCCAAGTAGTAATTAGGGTTTACCCTAGTATTTGTCTTATAAATACTCCTTGTATTTACCTTCTGGAATATATTAATTGAAGAATACACTCATTCTTTATGTTTATTCATAACACGTTATCAGCACGCTCTAAAAGTTGAGTTTTCGGTTCTAGCTTTATTTTCTCTCCGGTCTGCAAATGTTTTTGACATGTTATCTGTGCGGTCATCCTGATACGTTGATATGATATCTATGTCTTCATCTAACAACTTCAGTTTTGAGGTACGGTCCAAACTTCACCCATGATAGAGGTAAGTTTTCTATTTCTGATGTTTTGTTTCGTAATGATCGTGTGATTTTCTACCTTTTCTTCATATGGTAAATACTTTGCATGCTATCTCATTGATTGAAAAATATTACGAACCAATATTTGATCTTAAACAATTCATATTATTATATAGTAATTAGTAGATGTATGTTAAGTTAGATTGAATTCCATGTAACTTTTCACATCTGATTTTGATAAAATTTAATCAATTTTCAATGTAATCAAATATATGCTAGTATATGAAACCTGATGATAATCCCTTTCTAGTATTTGATTGACAATACGGCACAGTACATATACATATAAACTAAATAAAACATATAATAATATATTATATGCGTGTGCGAATTGTGATGTGTTTATATAGTGTAGACTATGTTTAAATCTTTGATATAAGTGTGTTAGTAATAATCTATAGCTGTTTTCATTTTCTACCGACCTCCAGTGGCACTTCTCATAATTGTTTTAACATATCAATCGTTAAGGTTTTGATTTTGTGTACGAGCTATATATCATCCACCGGGTTTGGTAACATTAACTCGCCGTTAAAAAAATATGTGTTGTCTAAAGAGTATTGTTTAAATCAAATAATATGGAAAAAAGAAAACATGTCATGCATAATTAATGAATCGATCTACCTTTATCTATATGTTTTAATATAATATAAATAAAAAGAACACAAGAATGAGAGAGTAGGAAGAATTTTTATTTCCAGAGGTAATTATCAATGGTTACATAGGCCACTATTTATATGGATAATTAAAAGTTATAAGAGGAAAGTAAATAATGGAGAATAATCCATACTAATGTGAATATTTCATAACACTCCCTCTTGGATGTTCTTCATTCATTACAAGCTATCAATATGACGCTTCAGAACAATTGTTGTATATAGGCTGCCTTGTTAAAAGCCTTATCAAGAAAAAACCCATAGGGATAAAAACTTGAATAAGGGAAAAAGAGTGCAGTGTTTATAATACTCCCTCTCAGTTTGATGTATATGTTCTTCAAGAGTTTGAGAGCTCAAATTATGAATGACTTGCTCACAGAATTTGTTGGAAATGCTTTTTCTTAATGGTGATATGAATAAGCCCTGCAAAACTGACAAAATATATGTATATCTTCCAACCAATATCAAATTCATTCGTTGTAAAGTATACCCTTTGTGTACAAATCTATAAACAGAAAATTTCACTCTTATGACGCATATTATAACCTAAGTTGCACTTTATATATGGTATTTAACCAATAATGTGCCAAAGCAATATAAAATGCGTTCAAATGATGTTCAATGCATATAAGGATTTATCTGCTTAGATCAAAATAAAGTTATGTAGAACTTTATCAAGTGATTCTAAAAGTTGAAATGGCTAGACATGTGCCAAATAAAACACATACATATTGCATATTTCATAAAATATCATTAAGATATTTAGATCCAATGCGAGACAATGTGTCTCTTAATAATCAGTGCCATGTTTTCCTGAAATTATATATGCCACAATTAACGTATTAAAGCACATAGCTTTAGAGCTCTTATTTCGGTTTCGCACAAAATCGATGAATATCCAATAAGTTTTACACATTGATGTGTATAAACTTCATGGTTCAATAGTTTCGTATTTGCAAGAGTTTGTCTCTTTCATGTTGGCCAATCATTTCATTGAACACACCTTTGGATAATAATTTATTTATGATCCTCATTATGCATAATAGCAAGCAAAACATTATATGTAGACTAAGTTATCGATGTCTTTTTGTTTCGATTCCATATGATTTTAGACAAGATAGATTTTATTGAGATCTCATTAGCTATCATATGTTCTTTAGAACCTTCATGTTTAGTGTCTCTTTGTGAGACTATCATGGGGACTTTTATACCTCGACCAACCATCTTGTTTTCATGCTCCGTATTTTTCATCGAGGATTTTATTTAGAATCGATTAGTTTACCATTCTTGAGGCATGTCATAATAAAATAGTGTCCTTGAGGGACAAACTATTAATGGAGCATGACTAGCTGAAATTGTATTTTTAGAAAATATATACCAATGGAGATTGGATTATCCATAAAGGTATAACGTTCCTTACGAGGATCAATAAAATATGATAATTCATTCTATATTTGCAGCTAGTTCTTCTCTCCCTCTGAAGGAATTATCCTTACTTTATATCTCATATTAATCATCCAGGTAGATAAATAATGCACAAAAGAGAAATCAAATGGGATGTGTTTGGTTTATAATCAAAATTAATAATAAATGGGAGGATTTATAATAACATATTGACATGATGCTAATTTTGTTGTTGTGTATATATAGTATGGCCCCGTACAACAACAAATTTTTTTTTCTCTCATTATCATTGAATGATTAAGAAGTAATTCATGCACACTCACAATGAAATACTTAATCTATAAATGTTATGCTCGATTTTTATTTAGTCGAGCTATTAATCACGCAAAACTTGAGATTGCGATTTAGATTACCATTTAGACGATGCATCGATTTTATACTCTAAATGGTGCATACAGTAGATCTGTATGCCTACATTGATCCACTTGTTTTATTTCCAGAAAAAGTGAGGGGCCGAGTCCTCAATATAGTTGATAGATTAATAATCAACTTCTTTAGAGAGATAATAGTAACTTGAAGAATCTTATTCTTGCATAGTTTATTTTTCATCATTAATGACCCGAGATGGTGTAACCGGTCATGCCAATTGCTCATAAACTTATGTTATGGCTAGTGATAATCTTGCACGACACATAAAAATATGGTGTATCCTTAAGATTGAACTTTGTTCATCGTGACAATTTTGATATATTGTTTACGAGCAAAATGTATAAGCATAGATTCTAAAATCTATGAGTATAGTGTGTAATAACTTCGACACACTTGTGAATAAATATAAAGAATAAATGTATATTATTCAGTTGATATCATTGAGGGTAAATACAAGGAGTATTTATAAGACAAATATTAGGGTAAACCCCAATCACTATATGGGCCTTGGGCCTTATACTAGACATCCATACAAATTATTCATAACACTCCCTCTTGGATTTCTTCATATATAATACGCTTTGATAATGCTGCTTCATTAAAAACCTTGTCAGGAAAACCCAGTGGGACAAAACATGACTAAGGAAAAGAGTGCAACGCGTATTATCTCCCTCTGATGACTACATCAACTGAGATCTTTAAGTTGACGCATTCCAATGTTGTGAGTAACATTCCTTAATGTTGAAGTAGGAAGTGATTTGGAAAACAGATCCGCCAAATTGTCTCTTGAACGAACTTGTTGAACTAGAATATGACCGCTCTTTTGTAAGTCACGAGTGAAAACTTCGGTATCGCTCATTATCTTCATACAAAAACTGTTGGTGCCTCTTTCTCTGAAGAAATACTACATGACTTGCGTATGTGTTGTGTTACATTTCTTAACCAAACACCTTCTCGACTTGCCTCATGAATTGCTACAATCTATGCCTGATTGAATGAAGTTTCTGCAATTTCTTGCTTTACCGAACAACATGAAATCGCTATTCCTCCACTTGTAAAAACATATCCAGTTTGCGACCGATCATTTTAAGGGACAGACATATATATCCTGCATCTGCAAAAATCAACTAAACTTGTATTTGATGGGTTAGAGTACAAACCCATATCTCTTGTTAAAAACCTTACTAGATAAAACCCAGTGGAACAAAAATCTGGTGAAGGAATATGGTAAATTAAATCCTTTATACGCTTAGGGATGTTGCCTCGTTAAAAACCTTGCCGGAAAACCCTGCGGGGACAAAATCATGGTCAAGGGAAAAAGAGTACAAAACATATATTCTCCCTTGATGATCACATTACTTAAGCTCACCGAGTCACTAAAATACACATAAGGTGTATTAATAAAATCATATGTATGAACACTATTCACACATATTCTTTGCATAATAATACATATCTCAATCAATATTGTGATCATCAACTCTATAGATCAAGAGAGTTTTTCTGACATCATGTGACTTCATAATTATGAGTTGTTTATCCACATAAAGATACAACTTTATCTTTAGTTTTCATGATACATACATATTTCATAATTAAGATGTTCAATCCTGGAACTAAGACAAACTTTGTCTTTTATTTCAAATTTAATTTCTATGCACTTAGTCGCCTTTATAACAATAACTCTTTATTTGGCACAATACTACACACTAAGGTAATTATAACATATATGCTCAAATCATGATTAGTTCTATACAATCAATATCGTTCTCGAGAACGTTTCTTATATGCCTTAAGCATTAATTATCTCTAGCATGCTCCATGCATATTATATACAATAATGAAATATCAATATCACTTGAGCTCTATTCATATATATCTTTTAGAGGCATATCACTTATAATCACATTGCCATACTTATATAATATTTATTGGATCCACCACATGTGAACATGTATCTACATGATCATTTTCAAGTCTTAGAGAAATATACTTGTGCCATCATTTGCACCTTATGCATATTTTAATTTTGCTCTCTCATAAAGAGTATTGCGTATCCAATAAGTTTTAAAAATAGATTGTAAGCTTCAACCATATGTCTCATCACAAGAGACCTACATTATTCATTATATTCTTGCATCATTAATATTTTAGATATTCATCTATCCATGATCCTCATATTCAATTTAGCGCTATATCCTTTATTATCATTATCATTCACATTATAACTATATCTCTATCAACGTAGATTTATTTCTTTTCGATTCCACACTTTACTAGACATTACATTCTATCATTTATTGAGATCTCATAGTATTTCATGTACCCGGGGTTTTTTCAATTACATTCATGTCTAGTGTCTCTTTAGGAGACTATCATGGGGTCTTTTATTACCTCGATTCGACCATCTTAATTTTCTTGCTCCATATTATCTCTTCAATCGAGGATTTTATTTGGAATCGAATAGTCTATCACGTTGTATCCATGCCATAGACTTACTACCAACCATTGGTTTTATTGTTGGGACACTAATTTTAATTGGAGCACTAGCAGCATTTGTGATCTAGTCACTTTATTTAGGTCACTAACCTTGTCTGGCAATTACAAGATCTGGAATGTAAATCGTCCCATGAACTTTGTGTTCATATTCATTACTTGTGAGGATCAACTTTTCATTATCACAATTCATTCCAAATCCTCGTTGCTCATTCTCCCTTAAATAAATTATCATTCTCAAAATCCCATTTTGTGCGTGGTGGTGGACTTATTATGATATATGTCGCACATTTCATTATCGCATATGGGAACTATATGGTTTGTGACCAAACACAATTATAACGGGGAATATTCATTATTAAATGTTGGCAAGATGCGAATTAATAAGTCATAAATTGCCCCATAACCAAAACTTTTGTTCTCATAATTATTTGCTTTGCAATTATCTGAACACATTTTATAAACGTTTCAACAAAAACAATTCACATATGAATATGTGCTATCTTTAAGTTCACATATATACCAATAATCACCCAATACTTTATTCACCACCATTCTTATTATTTTGTTTGGAACATCATGTTCACATCGAGCCACTAATTACGTCAACTTTAAGTTGCGTATTTGATGATCATTTTGATGATGCATCGATTTTATAACTCAAAATGATCCACATGAGACATGTATAGGCCCATACATGCTCTTTTTATCTTTTCCAGCATTTCAAGGAATGAGTCCTTATTTATATTCAGTGGTGATAAGTAATGAACTTTCATTGAGAACAATAAAGATAGTCAAATCATATTTGAAGAAACTCGTGGTTCTTCTATAACTTTCGCATCATCATTTACCCGGGACGGTCCAACCGGTCATGCTAATTATTACAATAATATTGGCTTATAAACTTTTACTTTGCAACCATGTGTGCTGATGTGCTTCAGTAGCACATTCTTTATCAAATAATATGAAGAGCTTGTATTTTTTCGAATATCTCTCTTATATCTTTCACCCAATTTAATATAATATTTACATTAGCTTATAGCATTAAAAAAATCTTTATAATATTAAGGTTATTTACTTACCTCATAACACCACTAATCGATTAACCAATATTATAAACAAACAATACCACATAGTGAATATGCACACATGTTTCAGCCTAATCACATAATTTGAGCCCACAAAACAGTTCTTATATTTAATATCTTCATACTCATATGCTTAGTTTTTTATACAGAAACTTCAAAACGGGATTAATCACTTCTAATATTCTCCATGAAATAAAGTAATATAATATAGATCATGGTTATAAATAGCGTGAGGCGTGGCGTGGCGGCATGTCTAAGCTACATGCTTTAGCGGCTAAGGCTAAGCTTTAGCGTTTTTAAAGCGTGGCTTATGGCGGCACAATACATATACATATAAACTACATAAAACATATAATACTATATTATATGCGTGTGCAAATTGTGATGTATTTATATAGTGTAGACTATGTTTAAATCTTTGATATAAGTGTGTTAGTAATAATCTATAGCTGTTTTCGTTTTCTACCGACCTCCAGTATCACTTCTCATAATCATTTTAACATATCAATCGTTAAGGTTTTGATTTTGTGTACGAGCTATATATCATCCACTGGATGTGATAACATTAACTCGCCATTAAAAAAATATGTGTTGTCTAAAGAGTATTGTTTAAATCAAATAATATAGAAAAAAGAAAACATGTCATGCACAATTAATGAATCGGTCTACCTTTATCTATATGTTTTAATATGTTTTATTTATTCGGAAAAATTCTTTAAACGACTATTTTGTTTTTCTAGTGTTGTTTATATAAACTTTAAATTGTGGTAACGGGGGCGAGGTCTTTTGCATCATTTTTTTGTGATAATTGTGTTAGTAGATAATATCAAGAGTATTTGCCTATCCTAAATTAAAGGAGAATAAATGGGAAGAGTAAATATCATTTTCAATTTGACGAAATCTTTTCTCATAATTTGAGAAAGAAGAAAATGTACATAATAACATTATGAATTATTTTAAACACGTTATATATGGGATAGTTACTAAAATAATTTTGGTAGAGATTTCAGCCTACTGATAATCGTGTCTTATGCTAAAACATTATACTTTAATTTCATTGTATATTGTATGCATATAGTTCATAGGCTTTGTTCAAAGTTATTATATAAAATGATTTGTTACCATAAAACATATAATGGTTCCTATTAACGCGACAAAGTTTCACTCTTGGTAAGTATATATAGATAATATAAGTATGTAGACAAATCATTATTTGCATTGTTTTTTTAAAATTGAATTAGCTACAAGTGGATATTATAATTATTTGCTCTGCTTTTAAATCATCTATAGACCAAATTTTCAAAATTGTCGTTTAATATCGATTTCATGTTAACATAATTTTAATAAAATGTAAACAAGTGGTCCGACGAACTAGATTCTTCAAGCTTAAGTTTTTAATTGTATATTTGATATGCACTGTCGTAATGAAGCGTCACTTTACATCTCTTGCATATGTAGTAGTAATATTTACTGTAGTAAATAACAAATGCTTTGAACACACATTTGGTAGATGGTGTTCTATATGACACTTACTTTATGCAACTTGTTTATATAATTTACTTTGTAAGAGTTTACTTCGACTATGGCATGCTATATATACGAACGACATTGATTTACTATTTCAAAACTGTCACTTACATTTTTGGGCGTGACTTATTTGTTTGTAAACATGCATTGGAAAAACTATTCTTTTAAAACTAAGAGTACCCAAGTATTAGTTAACTTGCTAAGTTTTTGTATGCTAATTTGATCCTTGCTATGATATACATATTGTTTGCATGAGTTAAAAAATGAGACGGGAATATATCAGTCACCAATTGGTTCATAATGTATTTACATGTCTATTTTTAGATGCAAGACTAGTAGATAAAAGAAGAGAGTTTTTATTCTTCTTATAATGAAAGTTACATATACAATTACTTATATGTATCTATGGCTTGCTTAGCATTCTAGGAATGTGAAATACGAGCATCCTAGGAATGTGAAATATCCAGTTTTGATATTTATATGTCTGATTTATTTATCATGTGATTTTATTTGTGTAAAAAACTCTTGATAATTTAGTAATTGTCATAGATTACTTGTCAGGATTCAACAATTTTATAGGATAATGTGAATATTATATTAAGTTGTGTGAAAGACATAAAAGAGCTTATTGAAAAATTGTGAGCTCTCTAGATTATTTGATTTATCTTTATAAAAAATTTGCAATTGAAGCACATGTGGCCGTAAAGTATAAGTTTACGAGCCGTGATTATATAGTAATTGGCATGACCGGTTGGACCATTCCGTGTCAATGATGATGCGAAAATTATAGAAGAATCATGAGCTTCTTCAAAGATGATTTTGATTATTTTTATTGTTCTCAATGAAAGTTCATTAATTATCACCACTAAATATAAATAAGGACTCATTCCTTGAAATGTTGGAAAAGATAAAAAGAGCATGTATGGGCCTATACATGTCTCATGTGGATCATTTTGAGTTATAAAATTGATGCATCGTCAAAATGATCATCAAATATGCAACTTAAAGTTGGCGTAATTAGTGGCTCGATGTGAGAATGATTTTCCAAACAAAATATTAAGAATGGTGGTGAATAAAGTATTGGGTGATTATTGGTATATATGTGAACTTAAAGATAGCACATATTCATACGTGAATTGATTTTGTTGAAACATTTATAAAACGTGTTCAGATAATTACAAAGTAAATAATTATGAGAACAAAAGATTTGGTTATGGGGTAATTTATAACTTATTAGTTCGCATCTTGCCAACATTTAATAATGAATATTCCCTGTTATAATGGTTTTTGGTCACAAACCATATAGTTCCCATATGAGATATCGAAATGTGTGACAAATATCATAATAAGTCCACCACAACGCACAAAATGGGATTTTGAGAATGATAATTCATTCAGGGGGAGAATGAGCAGCGAGAAATTTGGAATGAATTATGATAATGAAAAGTTGATCCTCACAAGTAATGAATATGAACATAAAGTTCATGGGACATTTTACATTCCAGATCTAGTAATTACCAGACAGAGTTAGTGACCTAAATAAAGTAACTAGATCACAAACGTTGCCAGGGCTCCAATTAAAAATGAGTATCCCAACAATAAAACCAATGATGGTAGTAAGTCTATGACACGGCTACAACGTGATAGACTATTCGATTCCAAATAAAAATCCTCGATTGAAGAGATAATATGGAGCAAGAAAATTAAGATGATATTATCGAGGTAATAAAGACCCCTTGATAGTCTCCTAAAGAGACACTAGACATGAAGGTAATTGAGAAAACCTCGGGTACATGAAATACTATGAGATCTCAATAAATAATAAAATGCAATGTCTAGTAGAGTGTGGAATCGAAAAGAAATAAATCGACATCGATAGAGATATAGTTATAATGTGAATGATAATGATAATAAAGAATATAGCGCTAAAGTGAATGTGAGGATCATGGATAGATGAATATCTAAAATATTAATGACGCAAGAATATAATGAATAATGGAGGTCTCTTGTGATGAGACATATGGTTGAGGCTTACAATCTATTTTTAAAACTTATTAGATACGCAATAGTATTTACGAGAGAGCGAAATTAAAATATGCATAAGGTGCAAATGATGGCACACGTATATTTCTCAAAGACTTTAAAATGATCATGTAGATACATGTTCACATGTGGTGGATCCAATAAATATTGTATAAGTCTGGCAATGTGATAATAAGTGATATGCGTCTAAAAGATATATATGAATAGAGCTCAAGTGATATTGATATTTCATTATTGCATATAATATGCATGGAGCATGCTAGAGATAATTAATGCTTAAGCCATATAAAAACGTTCTCGAGAAAAATATTGATTGTATTGAACTAATCATGATCTGAGCATATATGTTATAATCGCCTTAGTGTGTAGTATTATTTATCATGATCTGAGCATATTGATTGTATTGAAACTAGAGATTTTGTTACCCTTTTTATATTTATTATCGTTCCTCGACTCACTCGAATTTGATTTCCGATTAACGTTTCGACTTAACTTGTTTTTGGTAAATAATCTTTTTATGTATTTTAAACTAAAAGTCTATTTAAAATAAAAGCTATAAAAAATATTAAATCTAATTTGAATAAATCTAATTTAAATGACAACTAATGTAACTATATAGACTAATCTAGAAATCAAAATTTAAAACTATTTTATAAAAAGTAAACTATTTTTAAAAGAAAACTATTGAAACTAACTTTTAAATGAAAGTAAATTAATTTAAAACTAATAAAACTATTTTGAAAATTAAAGTAATTTAAAACTAATTTAAAATTCGAAGAAAGTAAATAAAATATTGTTTATGTCTTTTTGTATTTTTATAAAAACTAGATTAAATTTTAAAAACTATTTAATATTTTTTAAATAAAATTTAAATAAATTAAAACTAATCTTAATTAAAAGCTATGATTTAACTAAATTAAAAAACTGCCAATCAAAATAAACTATATTAATGAAACTATTAGAAAGTAAACACAAGAAAGGGTTCTGGCACAATGGTTATGGCGTTTGGCTGTGATGCGACAGGTCCAGGGTTCGAGTCCCCTGATGACCTTTTTTTTTGCTATTTATTATTTTTTTAATTTTTAATTTTTTTTATATTACTTTTTGAACTTTAACTTTAGATACTCAGACCCAATGTCTGAGATTTATGCAGAAACAGAAACGAAGGAAAAAAAAAAAAACAAATAAGCTGGAAGCAAACAGATAAGCAAAATAGAATATCAAATAAGCTAAAATGAACTATAAGCTAAACAAATACCTATAAACATCAAGCACGTCAAAACTAATAAGCAGCCTAAACTTCTGTGTGTATGTTTAACAGCTTAACCAATCTTAACTCTACAGCTTATGTGAATGTTTAAATGCTACAGATTAAGCTAATGTGCAAACAGAATTAAGACTCAAACGAATCAATACCAACTAGCTATGAACTTCTATATCCTACTGAAAATCAAACCAATAGGCTGCAAGTTAAATAACTGCTCAAACCCAAACAATCAGTCAAAGCTGAAAATCGAATATAAGCAAATAGAAAACATCAAAAAAAACTCTAAAACAAATAAGCAGTGGAAAGGATCTAAGCAAAATAGAAACTAACAATAAGTAAATCAAATAAGCAAGCAAATAAGAATAAACAGTATTAAGCTATGACGCAATAACAGAAAAAGCTAAAAAACTATAATCCAAAATAAGCAAAACAAATCCAATCTATCCAAACATAACTCATATATAAATGAAATCAAATAAGCAATCAAAACAAACTATATTCCAAACATAAGCAATTATTTAAAAACAAGCTGAAATTAATCTAAACTAAATAAAAATAATTAAGACAAGAAAATAAACCTTGCGACGATGCCGTTGGGTCGAAGACTGAGGCGCTGAGCCGTCTTATCGAAAACCGAATCAAACACCTCCATCTTTCACCTAAAAATCATCATCACTCGATCCACCAAACAGAATACTCTCTCTCGACCAAACGCACAGTAAACGAATCCGTAACCAAGAACAGTAATCCTTTTTTTTTATATTTTCCCAGTAGGGGAAAACATATTACTCACTTTCCTTTATTTCTTTCTTTTTTTTCTTTTTTTTATTTTTTTTTATTTTTATTTCTTTTTTTTTTAATAATACGAACAAACAGTAGCCAACTTTAATTGAGACAATTTAAAACTCGAACAGTGGAAAAAAAAAGAGATTAAAGATTCAATTAAATTTTAACCGAAAATTAAGAAGATGCACAAATTAAAAACTTTTCATTAATCATAAAAATTACATTGCTGGAATTAAAGAAATACAATATAAACCTAATCTAATTTGCAAAAATTAAATCTAATCTAATCCTACTCCTAATTAATTTAAATAAAACTGAAAGAAAAAAAATAATGAAAAAGCTTATGCAAATACATGATTAAGGGGGGTTTTTATAGGGATCCCCCGAACCTTCTAGGACTCCTTGGTGCCCACGTCTTAAAATCTTGGCCGCATATCTCTTCTTTTTTTCTTCTTTTTTTATCCAACGGCTGAGATTAAAGCCCTGAGTCTCGGATTGCCAGCGTGGATGTTTTGGCCAATCACAATAGAAGAAAAGTGCCACGGTGGAGAAAGAGGGGACCATCCTTAGTGTTGCATCCGATTTCTTTGGGGATTTAATATCCTTTGAGTGAATTAAACATAAATGTTAAAACCCCCAATTTTTACTGAAGGATTTTGGTGATGGGTGATCTAGGGTTTTGGGGTAAAAGATAAATGGTGGTTGAGATGGGAGTTTTGTAAAAACGGAAGATAAACAGTGAGGGTAGAAATATCATTGTTTTTAACAAGAGTTATGAGTGGAGTAATTTGTTTATTTATTTTGTGTGAGGTGAGTTGGGTAAAGTAATTTATTCGTGTGTTGCTAGGGTGCACCATAAGGAATTTAGAGGCTGTGTTGACCGAGTGAGAATTGATGGGAATTTGTTTTGGAGTGAGATTTAATCGTGTGTGTGTGAGGGTACACGGTATAGAGGTGAGATGTGAAGGTGGTAAACCGTGTATTAATTAGAGATCATTGACTGAATAATAAACATTGTCCTAAATTGTTTGTGAAGTTACCATCCGTCTCATTTTCTGTCTTTGATTTTGATGGGGCTTGGCCCAAATTTAATAGTCCATCCGTCTCATTTGTTTAATTGGGCCTATTATGGGCTTTGACTCCAAAATAAATAATAACTTGTTCCATAATAGGCTTTTTAGCCCAATGCTCAAATGTGGGACCCACGAGCCCAAATATCTTCTAAAAAATTTAATCCGCTTAAAACTCGAACGTAAATTCGGCTTCTTTGATTATTTCTTCAAACTCGTGTCGGTTTAACCGGTTTTTGTGATCGTCGGCACACTTTTGGTCTTTTGACTTTGTCTTCGTCTCTTTTTTGACTTTTCTTCGATATTTGACCGTGAAATCCCGTGTTTTCTTTCCTTTTGATCATTTGTACCTATTTAAACACAAGAACACAAAACCACGCGTAATTCCGACATTTATGATATAAAACACATGATTAGGTCTTGTTTTTCCTTGATTTTAGCGGCAAAAGGATAAGTGTTTTCACACTTATTAAATCCCCTACACTTGACCATTGCAATGACCCCATGCAATGCATAATTATAAAGCATACGTTACATTTCTCTCATAATCAACCCATCTTGGCCTTTATTAATTATTACTACTACTATGGAAAGATAAAAGGAAGCAAAAGTTAAAATAATTTATGAACTTGGAAATTATTTTATGGAAGAAACTCGTGAAGAAATCTAAGACTTAGATTAGGGCTTTGGTGTCATGAATATAAATCATCCTCAAGTTTCACGTTCCCCATACCAAGCTTAAAAACGAGATCATTGTAATTACAAGTTAGTACAACTAACACATACTTATGTGGTTTAGTTAATCACTTAGACCCCCTTATTCCTACGGTGTATCTCTTGTATTTTATTTTTGTCTTGAATGATCACGAGGATGCATTTTTGACTTATTTCGATAATTTATTAAGGCCGAAAATAAAGTGGGACGATTTAATCAATAGTTAGCTAAAGGACAAAATCTTTTAAAACGGCTTCTCGAAACCTCATAAAGTTCATATCTTGGCATAACTCGTTTCACGATTTGAGACCTTTCTCGGACCGATATTTGGCTTGTACTTCAAACTTCAAATCTTGAGAGACGATCTTGAAATTATGGTCTTCTCTTCATTTTGGTATACATCTTCATAAGGAGTGAAAGATGCTTCAAACGTTGACCACGACTTCTTCATTTATCCTCTTCTTTATTTAGGATTTTGATATACAACGATCCGCCTCCTTTTCGGACTTGGATCTATTTATCCTCATACCTTGTTAGGGTCTTTTTGGATAGACTTCTCCATGATCTTTAGGGGAGTAATTGCTTCTCGTCGTGTGTCTTGATCCATCATATTGATTTGGATTACTGATCTTCACGTCATCTTTGGATCTTTAGCAAAAAAAGTGAATCCTCATGCCTTGTTAGGGCCTTTTTGGACTCGGGTATCCTCATGCCTTGTTAGGGCCTTTTTGGATAAGCCAATCTTCGCGTCCCGTTTCAATAAGTTATGCCTTGGCTATGAACTCTAATTAATACCGAGCAACTTTTAAACGATCTTGTGCTAGAAGCTAAGTAACCTTTTAAATCGTACAACCTTATTTATTGCAAATATATTTATTAACAAGTGATGGGAGAAAAAGCTCATAACTAACTCACATAAGTTAATGAAAGAATACCGAACTTGTAATTAACTCTATCATTTCTCGTTCTCCACAATTTAAAATCTCAAGGAATGAGACTCGTGGATGCTTAGCCTAATAAACCAATTAAGGTCCATATGGTTAAGGATACTAGCTAGAGTAAACTCGGATAAGTAAACTCGGGTTGAGTCAAAATATTCACGACGGGCCTAATATATCAAAGATATCTAAACTTATTAAAACCATTTTATTTAATTATTTATTTTTATTTTTGAAACGGGAAATATAAATAAGATGCGATGATAAAAGAAAATAAAAGAAAAATACTACAAGGCCAAAATAGATCAAAAATTTGAAAAACGTTGAAAATTTTTTAAATTTTCCGCTAAAATGGGGTCAAATTCATGGAAAAGGCCACTAAAATTCGATAGAAATCCCCCTACACTTGATATAAACATTGTCCTCAATGTTTAAGCATGTGGGAGAATAAACCCCCCTACACTTAGGACATTGAGTACGTTGTTTAAATCGAGCTAAGGAAAGGACAACTAAAGTGATTACATTTATTCGTTTTATATACAAGATTGAATCACAATAGCAAAAACTTATCGAAGGAACCGGGTACACGGGTAACACGGGAACACGGGTTTTGTCAAAAGTACCAAAAGTGGATCATCAAAGCACAAGTACCTACTCAACACACAAAACAAACAACCCACACGGCACCCCCTACACTTATTGTAGAAAATAGATAAAAGATAAAAAGATAGATCATCGGGTTGCCTCCCGAGAAGCGCTTGTTTTTGTTAACCGAGTCACGAGCCTGACTCGACCCCGAATTAAATGGTCCATGGGGAAGCCTCGAATGTGATACCGGGATCAAAAATCTTATCCTCGGTTCCGGAGGAACATAACAAATGAGAGGCAGGAGGATAAGTCATGAAAGGGAGAAAAGTCCGCTCAACATACGAGAAGTATGTGAGGTCGTGATCCACGGGAGGTGGGATGGGTAAAGGAGACAAATTGTCATCCCCCAAAGACAATGGATGGTCACTATTCGGCAAAGCCGTAAAGGTATCAATCAAAGAATGGTCAATGTCACCTCCCGGGTCAAAGCACTCATCCTCATTTCCCGGTGTGAAATGAGGAGAGGAAAAGCGATACATCACTTGCTTGGGTGTGCACGCGGTAGGACGGGGTGGCAACATAATATGAGAAATATCAGAGGACATATCTACCACCCGCGTCACCTCACCAGACCGAATCAAACAGAAGCTAGGGTCAAATCTCTCCACCTCCTCTATGATGGGAGGTGGCATGGCTAACAAAGGATGCTCATCAATAGCAATAGAGTCGGAGCTATCAATGTCCTCAATCCCCTCTTCAAAGAGAGGATTCACGTCACTAGAGATGTAGGCGTCATCAAAATCAAATAAAGGGTTCGAATAAATCTTGAAATTTTCCTTCGGAACGTCTTCATCGGATAGTGACTCGTCATCACTAGAAGTAAAATCATCATCGAGATCAAAAATGGGATTAGAGAAAGCCAAAGAATTGTTTTCCAAAATGTCGGTGGGAGGTAATGAATCATCACTATAAAGAGATTCGCACTCATCGTCACTATCGGAAGCAACCGTAGGCTCACTTTGGATTGGAATAAGAGTCTCGTCACAAGGAATAGTGATAAGACCCTCATCCCCCATGATGAGAGAGGCATCGGGCTCCGTAGTAGAAGAATCGAGAATAGGAGTGGTAGAATCCTTAGGCTCGAGAGCCGGCAAGTCGAGAGAAGGAATTACAATTGCACTAGGACATTGAGCACAAAGATCATTCCAAGAAATTGTATTCTCATCGTCATCATCATCATCATAATAGTAAGAACGCACAGGAGGAGGAGTATAATCACTAAGATTAGATACTTGCTCATGTCGTTGTCGTTGTTGCTCCTCCAAAGTCTCGGTCAGTCGAATTAAGCCGTCATGAAGTTCCCAAAGAAGGGCTTTTCTTTCGTCATTCAAAGCATTGATTTGTTGAATTCTCTGAGAGGATTGATGATTGATGGTGGGATGTGGGGGTTCAAAATTCTGAAAACCGGAATTATAGCACGGATGTGGCTCATAATTCATCGGTTGACAATAAGAAGTATCGTGAGGGCCCCCACAATGATTGCAACACGGGTATTGAGAAAAACCCGGATCATGTTGCGAATAGGGATTGTCATAGACGGGAGGGGGGGAGAAAGTATTGTAAGAGGAGAAGTACGAATTCGTTGAATTGCAAAATGGACAAAATCCAAATTGTGTATTGTCGATATCAAAACCACACCGCTCACAAATACACCATTGACATGTTTGAAAACCATGCCATGGTCTCCCACACCGAACGCAAGACGAATCCATGAAGAATTAAAAATAAGAGAGGTTGAGAAAAGAATTAAACACAAAAGAGGATAAGAAGAATATTTTTGTATTTTTTTAGAAAAATATATATACAAGAAAAATCGAAAGAAATCGAAATAAAAATTAACACTAATACGTAATATTTTTGGTGTAATACGTTTAGGAAAACGTATTACTTTTGGATTTTTTAATTTTTTTTTTTGGTGCAATTCTTAGGAAAGAAATTGCTTTTGGTTTTTAATTTTTTTTGTATTTTTAAGTTTTTGATTTTTTTTGTATTTTTGATTTTTTGTGCAAGAAACGTAACGTTCAAAGAATGAACGGATCCCAAAATCCAAACGTCTTCACGACAAATCGTCAATCGTACGAGCGAAGCGGCAGCGGCGCCATTTTGAAACTAGAGATTTTGTTACCCTTTTTATATTTATTATCGTTCCTCGACTCACTCGAATTTGATTTCCGATTAACGTTTCGACTTAACTTGTTTTTGGTAAATAATCTTTTTATGTATTTTAAACTAAAAGTCTATTTAAAATAAAAGCTATAAAAAATATTAAATCTAATTTGAATAAATCTAATTTAAATGACAACTAATGTAACTATATAGACTAATCTAGAAATCAAAATTTAAAACTATTTTATAAAAAGTAAACTATTTTTAAAAGAAAACTATTGAAACTAACTTTTAAATGAAAGTAAATTAATTTAAAACTAATAAAACTATTTTGAAAATTAAAGTAATTTAAAACTAATTTAAAATTCGAAGAAAGTTAATAAAATATTGTTTATGTCTTTTTGTATTTTTATAAAAACTAGATTAAATTTTAAAAACTATTTAATATTTTTTAAATAAAATTTAAATAAATTAAAACTAATCTTAATTAAAAGCTATGATTTAACTAAATTAAAAAACTGCCAATCAAAATAAACTATATTAATGAAACTATTAGAAAGTAAACACAAGAAAGGGTTCTGGCACAATGGTTATGGCGTTTGGCTGTGATGCGACAGGTCCAGGGTTCGAGTCCCCTGATGACCTTTTTTTTGCTATTTATTATTTTTTTAATTTTTAATTTTTTTTATATTACTTTTTGAACTTTAACTTTAGATACTCAGACCCAATGTCTGAGATTTATGCAGAAACAGAAACGAAGGAAAAAAAAAAAAAAACAAATAAGCTGGAAGCAAACAGATAAGCAAAATAGAATATCAAATAAGCTAAAATGAACTATAAGCTAAACAAATACCTATAAACATCAAGCACGTCAAAACTAATAAGCAGCCTAAACTTCTGTGTGTATGTTTAACAGCTTAACCAATCTTAACTCTACAGCTTATGTGAATGTTTAAATGCTACAGATTAAGCTAATGTGCAAACAGAATTAAGACTCAAACGAATCAATACCAACTAGCTATGAACTTCTATATCCTACTGAAAATCAAACCAATAGGCTGCAAGTTAAATAACTGCTCAAACCCAAACAATCAGTCAAAGCTGAAAATCGAATATAAGCAAATAGAAAACATCAAAAAAAACTCTAAAACAAATAAGCAGTGGAAAGGATCTAAGCAAAATAGAAACTAACAATAAGTAAATCAAATAAGCAAGCAAATAAGAATAAACAGTATTAAGCTATGACGCAATAACAGAAAAAGCTAAAAAACTATAATCCAAAATAAGCAAAACAAATCCAATCTATCCAAACATAACTCATATATAAATGAAATCAAATAAGCAATCAAAACAAACTATATTCCAAACATAAGCAATTATTTAAAAACAAGCTGAAATTAATCTAAACTAAATAAAAATAATTAAGACAAGAAAATAAACCTTGCGACGATGCCGTTGGGTCGAAGACTGAGGCGCTGAGCCGTCTTATCGAAAACCGAATCAAACACCTCCATCTTTCACCTAAAAATCATCATCACTCGATCCACCAAACAGAATACTCTCTCTCGACCAAACGCACAGTAAACGAATCCGTAACCAAGAACAGTAATCCTTTTTTTTTATATTTTCCCAGTAGGGGAAAACATATTACTCACTTTCCTTTATTTCTTTCTTTTTTTTCTTTTTTTTATTTTTTTTTATTTTTATTTCTTTTTTTTTTAATAATACGAACAAACAGTAGCCAACTTTAATTGAGACAATTTAAAACTCGAACAGTGGAAAAAAAAAGAGATTAAAGATTCAATTAAATTTTAACCGAAAATTAAGAAGATGCACAAATTAAAAACTTTTCATTAATCATAAAAATTACATTGCTGGAATTAAAGAAATACAATATAAACCTAATCTAATTTGCAAAAATTAAATCTAATCTAATCCTACTCCTAATTAATTTAAATAAAACTGAAAGAAAAAAAATAATGAAAAAGCTTATGCAAATACATGATTAAGGGGGGTTTTTATAGGGATCCCCCGAACCTTCTAGGACTCCTTGGTGCCCACGTCTTAAAATCTTGGCCGCATATCTCTTCTTTTTTTCTTCTTTTTTTATCCAACGGCTGAGATTAAAGCCCTGAGTCTCGGATTGCCAGCGTGGATGTTTTGGCCAATCACAATAGAAGAAAAGTGCCACGGTGGAGAAAGAGGGGACCATCCTTAGTGTTGCATCCGATTTCTTTGGGGATTTAATATCCTTTGAGTGAATTAAACATAAATGTTAAAACCCCCAATTTTTACTGAAGGATTTTGGTGATGGGTGATCTAGGGTTTTGGGGTAAAAGATAAATGGTGGTTGAGATGGGAGTTTTGTAAAAACGGAAGATAAACAGTGAGGGTAGAAATATCATTGTTTTTAACAAGAGTTATGAGTGGAGTAATTTGTTTATTTATTTTGTGTGAGGTGAGTTGGGTAAAGTAATTTATTCGTGTGTTGCTAGGGTGCACCGTAAGGAATTTAGAGGCTGTGTTGACCGAGTGAGAATTGATGGGAATTTGTTTTGGAGTGAGATTTAATCGTGTGTGTGTGAGGGTACACGGTATAGAGGTGAGATGTGAAGGTGGTAAACCGTGTATTAATTAGAGATCATTGACTGAATAATAAACATTGTCCTAAATTGTTTGTGAAGTTACCATCCGTCTCATTTTCTGTCTTTGATTTTGATGGGGCTTGGCCCAAATTTAATAGTCCATCCGTCTCATTTGTTTAATTGGGCCTATTATGGGCTTTGACTCCAAAATAAATAATAACTTGTTCCATAATAGGCTTTTTAGCCCAATGCTCAAATGTGGGACCCACGAGCCCAAATATCTTCTAAAAAATTTAATCCGCTTAAAACTCGAACGTAAATTTGGCTTCTTTGATTATTTCTTCAAACTCGTGTCGGTTTAACCGGTTTTTGTGATCGTCGGCACACTTTTGGTCTTTTGACTTTGTCTTCGTCTCTTTTTTGACTTTTCTTCGATATTTGACCGTGAAATCCCGTGTTTTCTTTCCTTTTGATCATTTGTACCTATTTAAACACAAGAACACAAAACCACGCGTAATTCCGACATTTATGATATAAAACACATGATTAGGTCTTGTTTTTCCTTGATTTTAGCGGCAAAAGGATAAGTGTTTTCACACTTATTAAGCATGCTAGAGATAATTAATGCTTAAGCCATATAAAAACGTTCTCGAGAAAAATATTGATTGTATTGAACTAATCATGATCTGAGCATATATGTTATAATCGCCTTAGTGTGTAGTATTATGCCAAATAAAGAGTTATGGTTATAAAGGCAACTAAGTGCATAGAAATTAAATTTGAAACGAAAGACAAAGTTTGTCTTAGTTCCAGATTTGAACATCTTAATGATGAAATATGTATGCATCATGAAAACTAAAGATAAAGTTGTATCTTTATGTGGATAAACAACACTCATATTTATGAAGTCACGTCATATTAGAAAGACTCTCTTGATTTATAGAGTTGATGATCACAATATCGATTGAGATATGTCATTTGAAAATGAACAATTCAATTTTTGCTAAGCGTCATACTTGTTGGAAATGAATAACTTGCAAAGTTTGATGATAAACTTGAACGAGATGTATGACGTATTATTATGCAAAGAATATGTGTAAATAGTGTTCATACATATGATTTTATTAATACACCTTAATGTGTATTTTAGTGACTCGGTGAGCTTAAGTAATGTGATCATCAAAGGGAGAATATATGTGTTGTACTCTTTTTCCCTTGACCATGGTTTTTGTCCCCGCAGGGTTTTCCGGCAAGGTTTTTAACGAGGCAACATTCCTAAGCGTATAAAGGATTTAATGTACTATTTTCCTTCACTAAATTTTTGTCCCACTTGGTTTTATCTAGTAAGGTTTTTAACAAGAGATATGGGTTGATAATCTAACCCATCAAATACAAGTTTAGTTGATTTTGCAGATGTAGGATATATGTCTGACCCTTAAATGGTCGGTCGCAAACTGGATATGTTTTTACAAGTGGAGGAATAGCGATTTCATGGTGTTCAGTAAAGCAAACAATTGCAGCAACTTCATTCAATCAGACATAAATTGTAGCAATCCATGAGGCAAGTCGAGAATGTGTTTGGCTAAGAAATGTAACACAACACATACGCATATCATGTAGTATTTCTTCAGAGAAAGAGGCACCAACTGTTTTGTACGAAGATAACGCAACACGCATTGCTCAACTCAAAGGAGGTTACATGAAAGATGATACTGAAGTTAAACAAAAGAGCGTTCATATTCTAGTTTAACAAGTTCGTTCAAGCTACAATTTGACGGATCTATTTACCAAGGCACTTCCTACTTCAACATTCAAAAAGCTTATTCACAATATTGGAATGCGGCGAGTTAAAGATCTTAAGTAATGTAGTAATCAGAGGGAGATAATACACGTTGCACTCTTTTCCTTAGTCATGGTTTTGTCCCACTGGGTTTTCCTGACAAGGTTTTTAACGAGGCAACATTCTCAAAGCGTATTATCTATAGAGACATCCAAGAGGGAGTAATATGAATAATATGTGGATGTCTAGAATAAGGCCCATGGACCAAGTAGTAATTAGGGTTTACCCTAGTATTTGTCTTATAAATACTCCTTGTATTTATCCTCTGGAATATATTAATTGAAGAATACACTTATTCTTTACGTTTATTCACAACAAAATACATAATCAGAATACATGTAAAGCATGAATAAATACAAAATAACACTTCAAACAGTAAAACATGACAAGAACATATAAAATAAACTAAGAACACACAGAACCAGTAACACACACAGTAATCAGACAACTCATGCACGTCCCTTATTTATGTAGTATCCGTGAAGTTAGGGTAGATTGTTCAGCTTCCATTCTAGCTTCACTACTGGACATAAGGTACGGATATTCCGTCCTTCAATATGGAAATTCTTTTCCTTTATTAGGATTCCCCGTTTGCAGCCATCTGTTTCTCCTAGTTATTTTATATGTTTTGAATGCCTATGTTGTATTTTAAATGCCTGAGCTATATACGTGCATGCAGTCACCTAGTTATGGAGGTACCGTAACCATAACACTGGAGGCACCAGTGTTATGACTTCCCCACGATGGAGTGATTTCTTGTGGCGTCCCTTTCAGTTTGGCCATTTATTTATTTTATCATGTGGGGCGTATGGGTGCATCCTAGTTACATGTTTTTCAAACAGGATTTTCATGGTGAATGTGGTGTGTGCATTGCATCATTCACAAAGAGTTGATCCCTCCTATCCAGACCAGTATAATTAGAGGCAACCCCTCTAATTGCATGATGATGTCACCCCTCTAAGTATTCATGCACGTTGATCCCTCATGACCTATATGGGCTCTTGGCTAAATTTAAAATACAGTTTTTCATAAGTTAATCATAAGCTTTTCAAACTATAAACCCAGTTTTATAAACACGTTCTAGGTTTTCCAGGACTTATACATTTTCGCTGCTAATCAGTCTTTATTATGTTTATGTCATTCATACTATGTTATATCCATTCACTGGGCGTCTTGCTCGGCCGTTTCCTTTCCATGTTCCCAAACGGTAGGTACACAGGGACGCACTTAGGATCTTGAGAGTATGTGCATTTGGATGGAAGATATCCAGCCTTCTTTACCTTATGCATTTCCATACATTACTTTACTTCTTTAGGACATTGTTTAGCCCTTTCCTTTCGGTACTTATATTTCATGTGTGAGCTTATGTGGACTATCAATGTTTGATTCCAGTGTTTGTCTTTATGGTCATTTAATGTTTAAGACAATTACCTTGCATGCTTTGATGACACACCATAATTATCCTGCGATATTCCATTTATCAAATGGGGTGTTACAGTATTAAAGTTTAAAATTTTGTATGAAGATATTTTATATAGAGAGTGACTAGCTAAAATAGGTTGTAATCAAAGTGACTTCATTTGGTTACTGATGATGTATAGTCCCTAGTCAGGCTGTAAACCTGACCCACGGGTACTCCCCGTATCCAATCCATTACGTATGGATTATGACAGACAGCACTAAAGCCCAGGAGGCACAATAAGCCGCTGTCACACACAATTTTTTAATAACCGCACGCGGGTAGGGTCAGACAGAATCATAATACAATTAGGATTATGATTCACATAAGTTAAGAAGATATAAACTCTCTTTATTTACGTGATAAGGATCTTTTTATATATTGTAATTATCTCTTACTTAGGCCACAAGTTTAGGGAAACCCAATTAGGGTTTCATCGGGTATAAAAGGAACCCCAGAGGTTCCACAAAGGTACGATTCACATCATCTCTAAACCCTCACCGATTACTCAATTAAACCGATTACTTACTTTCATGCTGGAGTCTAATCGTGGGATACATTCCCATGGTAAGTCTAACGGTGTTTGTTCTTTAGTGTGTAGGGACTTAATACAAGTTCACTTGTTGCAAGAGCCAGAATCCCTAACACCCGAATTAAGCCTAATTCGTGTCAAGCGCGGTCCATCCAACTTTTGTATCAACAAGTTGGCGCCATCTGTGGGACCCTACACTAAACTCTCAACATAACTAAGGGTGGTGCGTTTAATCAGAAAGCGGGCGGCAAGAAAGCATAAACGACTGATGCGCAAATCACGTTCACTAAACTAACCCCTGGAACACATAACAGGGCGAATAACAAGAACATGGCGAACCCACCTCCGCGAGCAGCTAATTCTCCGTTCTTTACTCCTATACCAACATTAGGGGGAATTCCTAATCAAGGATCAACACAACCTCCTCCCAAAAAGGAAAAACAAAAACAACCCCTCGCGGAAACAAAGGATGACATGATTTTTCCCACGGAAGCAAGGGAGATGGAGGAGTACGTCATCCAAAATTTTGACGCTCTCATCCCACTCGTCACTGCGCGTATAACGGGCGAACAAGTCAAAAATCAAAGCACGATGGATCTGGAAGAAGGACATCCAGCCCCAGATCAACAGGATGGGTCTCAAAGAGTCCCATGAACTCCTGTAGAAAAAGACCCCATCCAGGATTCACAAGGAGGGAGATATGGAAGGAGCCGTCATAGCAAGTCTAGCCGGGGAAGGCAATCCCCGAGCGATGACTCGCCTAGCTCTGGCTCTGAGGATCATCATCCCAGGCGACGTAAGACAAGATACTCTTCCTCAGAAACCTCGGACAGCGAGAGCAAACGCAATAAACACTCCATTTGGGCTTTTTAACGCGAGGGTAAGGACTTATCTCTTCCACGGCATCGAAGAAGGGTCAATGCCTTCACGAAGCGCATCCAAAATTACTTAGAGAGTAGAAGGAGACATAATCCGTCGAATGTCAAGACCTACGACGGTACCACGGACCCTGATGACCATCTGAAGGTCTTCGAGTCACAGGTAAGGATTGAACAATGTCAGAACCTACATGGTGTCATATGTTCAATTCTACCCTAATCGGCAATGCGCGAAATTTGTTCGATAAACTCCCACACCGAACTATTGATGGATACGAAGATCTACGAAAAGCTTTCAGAAGAAACTATCGCAACAAGAAGTGCAATAAGAGCCCCGTATCACTTGCAAGAGTCAAGCAAAAACAGGGGGACTATCTGGAAGATTTCGTGGAATGCTTCAAGAGCGAGTGAAATCACATCAGGGAATGCCCTGAAATCTTAAAATTTTCCGGTTTCATGGTGGGGATAACTAATCAGGACCTGATAAGGAAACTAAACGACAGAATTCCCGAGACCTTCGATGGAGTAATGCGGCGAGTCAGATCCTTCATCCAAGGAGAGGCCGCAGCTACGGATAGTAGACGAGGGACTTCCAACTACAGATCCAAGGATCAGCCTAAGAGGCAGCCCAACAATCAGATTAATGGTCGAAACCTCGACTACCAAGGAAGTTAGAAGGGGGACGTGACAACAACAGCAAATTCAACCCCCTCAAGATGACACCGAGGGAAATATTCTTATCAGATGGTGCGAACTTCCCAAGACCTCCGCTAATGACCACCCCGGTGGAAAGGCGCACAGGCAACAGGTACTGTGAGTACCATGGCCAGAAAGGACACAGAACGAACGAGTGCATCCAACTAAAAAGGCACATCGAGAGCCTGGTATAGTTGGGTAAGCTAAATCATAACATCAAAGATGGGGAAAACACCGAAGATAAGAAAGATAAGCTAAACGACAAGCCCATGACAATCTACATGGTAAAATCGTGACAGCGCAGGACTAGGCAAAAAAACTAGTCAAGAATTTTCTTAGGAACAAAAATCTCGTTCCCACAACTGACTGCAAGCAATGTGGCCGAAGGGCCTCTAGTAATAGAGGTAAGTACGGGGGATCATGTTATTCGCCGTATGTATATCGATGGAGGGTCCTCAGCTGAAATCCTATATGAACATTGCTTCATGCGGCTAAGCTCGGACATAAAAAACCAGATGATACCTGCCACGTCACAATTAATCGGCTTTAGTGGCGAAGTAATCTGGCTCCTAGGTCAATTACGGTTGTTAGTAACAGTCGACGACGATGAACATTCAACCACGGTTTGGATGAACTTCTTGCTAATACGCTCTGAAAGTTTATGGACTTATATTTAATAGTCGTGTGATAGGATCGAACTCGAGATTACGGGATTGCACACAATACGTAAAGAGTTAAATTATTTAATAAATATATTTATTAATTTATTTAATAAATATATTTATTATATTTATTAAATTAAACCGAGCTAAAACTTTAACAATCGTTAAATAATTAAGAGTTAAGTATTAACAAAAGTTGTGGAATAAATAGAAAGGGTAATATATAGAAAGAAGAATGGAAGGTTCCGGAACACTCCTAAGGGGTGTTTACGCCGTCAATTATGGGGGACAAAGGGGAAGGAAAAAAACTTTCCTTATATTTGTTTTGGGTTACACGATTTAGGTCTATATAAACAACCCCCCACCCTCCTAACTCAACACACAAATCTCTCCCTCTCTTCTCTCTAGTTGATCGCAACACCAAACCCACAAAGGGGTTTGTCTGGTTTTCTTGTTCTTTCGATTTTACTTATAATCTAGTCCTAGCCCCTCTCTAGGGTTGTTGGGTAGATTTTCCACAAGCGTAGAATCTCGGTTTACACGTGCTAGAATCACGGTTAGCTCGTTGTATTACGTGTGTACAAGAACGTAATATAGTCTTACTTTAGACTATATCTTGGTGAAGTACGTTATTAACCCGATTCATTCTTTATCTTGTGGGTTTGCTTTAGCGTAAAGGTATGTAACCCTAATTCGATTAATTATAATTGTGTTATTATAATCTTGTTAAATCGCTTCCGCTATATGTGTGCTTTGATCTCGTTTAGGGTTTTGTGTAATTGTTATGAAGTTTATAAACCTTCAGTGGCATCGAGAGCCGTTTTATAATTATCGAAAATCTAAAGTTTTTTTAACTAATAATTGATTTGAGTTAAAACTACATGTTTTTAGGTTTTCTTAAAAATTAGGGTTTTTTTTAATTAGGGTTTTTGCCGAATTTTATAAAAAAAAGAATTGTTTTTGAAACCCTAAATTACATGTTGGATAATTTTAGATTAAACTGCATTAAAGGTTACGATCCAAATAGATTTAATTATAAAGATTTGAGGATGGATCCATGATAAACGTGCATGTTTTCATGGATCATAAAATCGTATGTTTATATGATTTTATGTGCCACTTGCTTTATTTGATTCAATAAATAATTAATTAGGGAAGACGTTTATATGAATGAGAATTCGTATGATGGTTTTACGTTATTAAGGTTAGACAACTTAATTAAGTTACTCAGTAAGATCTGGAAACTTAAGGCATTCAGAAGGGATGAAACATGTTTACAATGCAAAACGTTTTTTTGGCAATGTAAATACCTTAAAAATCTAGAAATTGAAAGTTGTGTATCAATTGAATTGTTCAACAAGTCGCTATGTTGAGTACATTCGTTACTAGCAGATCAACTGATGTAATGGGTCTATGTCAATATAGTTCTAGGATTTAAGGAAAATACTATACTTTATATACCGGGGTAATTTTGTTCTCTTGAAAGTATTTTATTATCGAAAATACTAATATTTGAACTTATTTCTGTAGAAATGGATCAACCCGACAATAACACTATAAGTTTTGCATTTTAAAACGTTTTTTGATCGTCCTAAACTTGCTGGCCCAAATTTTAATGATTGGTACCACTCACTAAGAATTCTCTTGAGAGTAGCGGGTACTATTGCTATCTTGACCACTCCTTATCCAGCGGATATTGCTGAAGGAGCTTCTGAAGCGCAGAGGCTTGAACACGCTGTTAATGTTAGGAAGCACTCAGAGGTGGCTTGCTTAATGTTAGGGAAAATGTCCCCTCCGCTTTAAAAGAAGTATGAGTTGTTTTCTCCTAAGCGTATGCTTGATGAACTCAAGGCTATGTTCGAGAAGCCGCAAGCTGTGGAAATATACGACTTAGTAGATGCTTTACATAGCTACAAGCAAACTCCTTGAAAGTCTGTTAGTGCCCATTACAGGGAGATGAGGGGTTATAGGGAACAACTCATTGCACTAGGAAAACCCTATGATCATAATATGGCTATCAACTTGATCAATAGGTCCCTTAAAGGACTTCAATGATTTTGTTAGAAACTATAATATGCATTACACGGGGAAGACAGTTAATGATTTGCATGCAATGCTCATTGACTACGAAAAGGGGTTAAAGGACAAGGCATCTAACTCTAATCCTTCTGTACTATCAATACAAAAGGGTAGAGTGAGTAAGCCGAAACCGCAAGCGAACAAGAAGAAAGGCAAAGGCAAGGGTGATAAGGGCAAGAAAGTTGCGACTTATTTGAAACCTAAGCAGAACTTTGTCAAGAAGAATCAATATCAGAAGGATGAGACTTGTCACCATTGCAAGGCAAGTGGTCACTCAAAGAGGAATTATCCTATTTACCTCGATGAGTTGCGAGAAATAAAGAAGAAGTCTGAGTAGAGCGCTGCAACTTCAGGTTCTTTATTTATGATCGAATTATTTAATTTGACATACAAATTAAATTCCTGGGTATATGATACTGGATGCTGTATTAACATTTGTAATATTTTGCAGGGATCTAATCTGGAAGGAAGCTATCTTATGGGGAATAATTTCTGCAGGTGAGCAATGACGCACAAGCAGCGGTTGAAGCTATAGGAACATTTAATTTAGTTTTACCTTCAGGTTTAGTACCGATTTTAAATGATTGTCATTATGCACCTACAATTGTTAGGGGTGTTATTTCCTTTTCTTGTTTGTTAAATAATGGATTCGTTCACACTATTGATTATAATGTAATTTCTGTTTGGAAAGATGGTATTTTCTATTTTAATACAATTTCTGTTAATGGTGTGTTTGAAATAGACATGCATGAAAATGAATCCAGTATAATAATTCGGTTTTTAGCATGAATAAGAAGAGGAAGTTTGAAAAGAACTCTTCTCAACTTTGGCATTATAGATTTGCCCATATTAGGAAGACTCATATACAAAATCTTCAACGTGAAGGTCTTTTGGACAAAATCAATAATGAATCATTTGATAAATGTGAGTCTTGTATCTCTGGGAAGATGACCAAGAAACCTTTTAATAGTAATATTGAAAGAGATATTGATCTACTTGGTTTAATACATATTGATGTGTGTGGACCACTTAGACATTTGTCAGGGAAAGGTGCTAGCTACATCTTAACATTTACAGATGATTATAGCCGTTATGGTTATGTTTATTTGTTTAAGCATAAACATGAAGTATTTAAAACGTTCAAAGTGTTTAAAGCAGAAGTAGAATTGCAACTAGAAAAGAAGATTAAAGCTCTTCGTTCTGATAGAGGTAGTGAATATTTAAGTCAAGAGTTTAAAGATTATCTAAGTCAGAATGGAATTGTTCAGCATCTTACTTCTCGCTATACTCCACAACTTGGTGTATCCGAAAGGAGAAATCGTACATTATTAGATATGATGCGATCTATGTTTAATCTTACAACTTTACCATTATCCTTTTGGGATTATGCTTTATAATCTGTTGTTTGCATTTTAAATATGGTTCCCACGAAGAAGGTGAATAAGACACCATATGAACTATGGCATGGCAAGAAGCCATGTTTGTCTTATTTAAAGGTCCAGGGTTGCAAGGTGTATGTGAAACGTGACTCAGGTGACAAACTCCAACAATGATATGTGAAATGTATCTTTGTAGGATACCCAAAGGAAACTATGGGTTACTACTTTTATTATCTACCTGAGAACAAAGTGATTGTTGCTAGGTATGGAGACTTCCTTAAATGTGATCTTTTAAATCAAGAATTCAGTGGGAGAAATTATGATCTAGAAGAGAGTCACATAGAGACATTACCTTCTGAAAACACTAGCAAAATAATTCCTGTAGAACCAGAAAGTCTGGCGGTTCCACCGGAGTTCGTTCCTCTGCGTAGATCCGAAAGGATTAAAAATGCAAATAGCAACATATGTCTTAATATAGAGGATGATGATGAAGTAGGGGATCTTGGAGAACCTGCTAATTATAAATCCGCCATGCTTGATCCTGAGAAGGATAAGTGGATGGTTGCTATAGATGAGGAAATGAAATTCATGAAAGTAAATGATGTTTGGATTCTTGTAGATCCACCACCAACTGCTAAAGTAGTGAGACATAAGTGGATATACAAGAAGAAAACCGACATGGACGGTAGAATACAATCCTATAAGGCTCGTTTAGTAGCTAAAGGTTTTACACAAACTTTTGGCGTAGACTACAAGGAGACATTTTCTCCCGTAGCAGCCTTAAGAGCTTTTAGGATTCTCATAGCTATAAAAGCATACTATGAATATGAGATATGGAAAATGGATGTTAAAACTGCCTTCTTGAACGGTCGCTTAGATGAAGACATCTATATGCAACAACCGGAAGGGTATGTTGATCCTAAGAATCCAAAACATGTGTGCAAACTTCAAAGACCTATTTATGGTTTGAAGCAAGCATCACGTCAATGGAATAAACGATTTGATGAAGAAATCAAAAAGTTTGGATTTATTCAAAATCATGATGAGCCATGTGTATATTGCAAAGCTAGTGGGAGTGATGTAGTATTTCTAGTCCTATATGTTGATGACATATTAATCATGGGAAGTAACATTCCAAGACTTAAAGTTGTTAAGGATTATCTTGGTAGATGTTTCTCTATGAAGAATTTAGGAGAAGCTGCATACATTTTAGGAATTAAGATCTATCGGGATAGGAAAAGACGGTTAATTGGTCTAAGTCAAGATGCTTATATTGATAAGATATTGAAGAAGTATAATATGCATAATTCCAAGAAATGTTTTCAACCTATGGAAGTTAAGCATAATCTGAGTCATGAGATGGATGCATCAACTCCTGAAGAGGAGGCATACATGCAGAAGGTGCCTTACGCTTCGGCTGTAGGATCTTTATGTATGTTTTAAGATTCACAAGGCCTGATGTGGCGTTTGCTCAGAACTTGGTCAGTCGATACCAACAGAATCCAGGGAAGCTCCACTGGACTGCTGTTAAACATATTCTAAAGTATTTGAGGAGTACGAAAGATATGTTTTTGGTATTTGGAGGGAAACCAGACACATAACTGAATGTGATAGGTTTCTGTGATGAGTCCTGGAAATGTGATAAAGACGATACGAAGTCTCAGATGGGTTACGTGTTTGTTATCAATGCAGGAGCAGTTGACTGGAAGAGTAAGAAACAGACAACGATTGCAATGCATGCTACTCAATCTGAGTACATGGCTGCTTCAGAAGCTGCAATGGAAGCTGTTTGGATTAGGAAGTTTATTGGAGATCTTGGAGTGATGCCTTCAATAAAAGAACCTATTGATATATATTGCGACAATCCTTGCTGCAATAATATTCGCCAATGATTCTGGAGTCATGAAAGGCGCTAGACACTTTGAGCGTAGACATCACTACGTCCGAGAACAAGTAGAAGATCGTGAAATCAAATTAATAAAAGTTCACACAGATGATAACGTAGCTGATCTTTTTACTAAGGTTTTGCCTAGACCAAAGGTAGTTAAGCATGCCAAGACTATTGGGCTGCAACTAACTAGCGAACTCATGCAATAAATTTGTGATTAGTATTTGGATAAAGGATGTTAAGACATTATTATTTAATAAATAAAGATTGGGTTTCATTTATTATTATTACTTAATTTTGTATCCTATTTTACATGTTTTAATCCATGAATAAACTGTTATGCTAAATGTCCATTGTCGATTAATAGTATGGGAATATTATTAAACTAAGACAAATCAAAATTGCGATAGAGTATACTTGAAAGTATATTGATCGATTTTGGATGATATTCGATGAATCAAATATTGGACTTATCCCAACTATATGATTTTACTTTGTGGATATTTGTCATCAAGTAAATCATAAATAGTTATCCTTAGACTTGAGATACCAGGAAACTGTTATGAATCTAGTGCATCTATGTGGAAAAATCTAACGCTAAACGTAACTGGTAGCTATAAGGGTTATTATTAGAAGTGTTGCAAAATTCATAAGTTTTGCTTGTAGTCAATATGAAATTTATTTCCTCCAATTTTGTTTTGGAGTTTAATATAGTTGGGCCACTCGTGGGATTAGTAAGATGTTTGTGTGGCCACACCCAAATTTGTTTTGGTAATCTTGCTGAATCTATGAACGATAAACATAATGGTTAATGAAAGGAATGACTGAGATCCATATCCTTGTTAACGTTATATTAGAAATAAAAGGATAATAATAATGATGAATCATTAAAAGGTTTTATCCAGGAGACCTTACTCGAGTTGTACTAGAGACATTGATAGTGTAACTAGACGCTAATCAATGTAATCACGATATTCGAAATATGTCCAAGTGGGAGCTGAAAGTTTATGGAGTTATATTTAATAGTCGTGTGATAGGATCGAACTCGAGATTACGCGATTGCCCACAATACGTAAAGAGTTAAATTATTTATTAAATATATTTATTATATTTATTAATTTATTTAATAAATATATTTATTATATTTATTATATTAAACCGATTTATAACTTTAACGATCGTTAAATAAATAAGAGTTAAGTATTAATGAGCGTTGTGAAATAAATAAAAAGGGTAATATATAGAAAGAAGAATGGAAGGTTCTGGAACACCCCTAAGGGGGGTTTGGGCCGTCGGTTATGGAGGACAAAGGGGAAGGAAAAAAACTTTCCATATATTTGTTTTGGGCTACAAGATTTAGGTCTATATAAACAACCCCCACCCTCATAATTCAATACACCAATCTCTCCCTCTCTTTTCTCTAGTCGATCGCAACACCAAACACACAAAGAGGTTTGGTTGGTTTTCTTGTTCTTTCGATTTTACTTATAATCTAGTCCTATCCCCTCTCTAGGGTTGTTAGGTAGATTTTACACAAGCGTA
The DNA here is from genome assembly GCA_025667525.1 of Glebionis coronaria. Taxonomy (NCBI): domain Eukaryota; kingdom Viridiplantae; phylum Streptophyta; class Magnoliopsida; order Asterales; family Asteraceae; genus Glebionis; species Glebionis coronaria. The sequence continues at coordinate 295,329,090 of CM046880.1, read as the reverse complement.
GAAGCTCAATTTACACGTGCTAGAATCATGGTTAGCTCGTTGTATTACGTGTGTACAAGAACGTAATATAGTCTTACTTTAGACTATATCTTAGTGGAGTACGTTATTAACCCGAATTGGTGATTCGTTCTTTATCTTTTGGATTTGCTTTAGCGTAAAGGTATGTAACCCTAATTCGATTAATTATAATTGTGTTATTATGACCTTGTTAAATCGCTTCCGCTATATGTGTGCTTTGATCTCGTTTAGGGTTTTGTGTAATTGTTATGAACTTTATAAACCTTCACGCTCACCATCATAATACAATGGCATCATAGGATGAAAAAAGCGTGGATATCCCCAAAAACTGTAAATCCAGGAGGGATATCCCCTAGTTAGGCAAAAGAAGCGTGTGCAAGCCCTAGAGCGTAGTCAAGCAATACAAGAAGAGGTGAAGAAGCTGGTGGAAGTGGGGATTATGCATGAAGCTTAGTACCATGAATGGCTCTCTAATCCAGTCATGGTTAAAAAACACGACGGTAGCTGGCGTATGTGCGTTGACTTCACATATCTTAACAAAGCTTGTCATCAGGACTGCTACCCACTACCAAAAATAGTCTAGAAGGTTGAGTCGTTGTGTGGATATCCTTTTAAATGCTTTCTGGATGCATATAAAGGATATTACTAGATCTAAATGGCAGAATAGGACAAGGAGAAGACGACATTCCATACCAGCCAAGGAGTCTATTGTTATACTAAGATGTTCTTTGGGCTAAAGAATGTAGGAGCTACTTATCAAAGGCTGGTGGATAAGGCCATCGATAGCCACATCGGGCGTAACTTGGAAGTTTACGTTGATGACCTAGTTATAAAGAGTCACACAGAGAAAGAGCTCACCCGAGATATCGAAGAAACCTTTAGTACTCTAAGGAAGATCAACATGAAGCTATACCCTAAGTGCACCTTTTTAGCGCAACTGAAGGCATGTTCCTAGGATATATGATTGATCCAAATGGCATCAAGCCATGCCCAGACAAGACAGAGGCCGTGATACAACTCTCATCCCCACGAACATTGAAGGAGGTACAGTCCCTTAACGGGAAGCTGGCAGGACTAAATAGATTCCTCTCTAAATCTGCGGAAAAATCACTCCCCTTATTCAAAACACTCAAGAAGTGTATAAAGAAGGGAGACTTCCATTGGACAAAGGAGGCATAGGAGGCTTTTGACCAGTTAAAGAAGCACTTGGCAGCACTCCCTATGTTGGTCGCACCCAGACCGAAAGAGGAATTAATTGTGTAAATATCAGTCACACATGGAGCAATCAGCGCAGTTTTAATGACGGATAGAGAGACTTTGCAAACACTAGTCTACTTCATAAGTAGGGATATACAAGGTCCAGAGCTGAACTATGCTCCAATGGAAAAACTAGTTTTGGCATTAGTATATGTTGCAAAAATATTGCGCCACTGTTTCCAAGCGCATCCCATAGTCGTGATCACAGATCAGCCTATAAAGAAGATTATATCAAAGCCAGATGTTGTAGGAAGACTACAAAAATGGAGTGTTTTGTTGGGTGAGCACAATATCTCTTACAGACCGCGCACCACGGTCAAAGGACAGATCTTAGTGGATTTTATCATAGAGAAACCAGAAGACGAAGAGCCTATGCCTAAAAAGGAAGAGAAACCCCAGGTTCCCTGGGTCTTGTTCACTGATGGGTCCTCATGTGTCGATGGATCCCGGGAAGGCCTTATCTTGACGAATCCAGAAGGTATGGAATTCACATATACCTTACGCTTTGAGTTCACAGCCACAAATAACGAGGCCGAATATGAAGCGCTAATAGCGGGATTGAGGATTGCAGCTCGCATGTGCGTACACAACCTGGAGGCGAATGTGGACTCACGCCTAGTAGATAACCACACTTAGGCGAATATGAGGCTAAGTAAGACAATGTGGTCCAATACCTAAGGAAAAATAAGTCGCTAATCGAGGGCTTCAGCAAGTTCACCATACGTCAAGTTCCAAGAGGTGAGAATTAGAAGGCTGACACCCTCAGCAAGATCGCATCCAATAGCTTCACACACCTATCCAAACAGGTTTTAGTGGAGATCTTAAAAGATAAGTCCATAATGGAAACAGAAGTGTACACAGTCGTATAGGAGGAGGGTCATACGTGGAAGACTCCAATCATTGATTACTTGACTGATGAAACACTTACAGAGGATGAAACATTGGCACGGCGAGTTAGGAGACAATCGCAGTAGTTCGAGGTATAAGTGATCATTCTTAGAGGCGTGGCTTTGGTGCGTAGGACCGTGACAAGCGAACTATGTCATTAGCGAGATTCCTAAAGGGTCTTGCAACATGCATGCAGGGCCTAGAACTGTGGTGGCAAGGGCGCTATGTTCTGGCTATTAGGCCAACCATGCACAAGGATGCGAGAAATCTATTCCTGAAGTGCAATGATTTCCAAGTCCACAGGCCAGTACCACACCACCCGCAGCAGGAGTTGACACCCATCACATCCTCGTGGCCATTCTACAAATGGGGAATAAACAATATAGGACCTTTTATCGTTGTGGGGGTTAAGTTCTTAATAGTGGTTATGCATTACTTTACTCGGTCGATAGAAGCCAAGGCAGTCGCGAATATCATGGGGAAACAGGTAAAGAAGTTTTTGTGGGAAAACATCGTATGCAGGTTTGGCTTGCCAGGGGGAATAGTCTCAGACAACAACAAGCAGTTTTCTGATAACCCATTTAAGGACTAGTGTGCAACGCTGAATATCACAAAACGATTCGCATCGGTAAAGCACCCACAGGCCAATGGGCTGGTGGAAAGGGCAAACCGAAGCTTAGGTGATGGTATCAAGGCACGTCTTGGGGAGAAAAACACAAAGTGGGTGGATGAGCTATTCCATGTTCTATAGGCACATCGAACCATGATAAAAATAGGGAACGAAGACACTTCATTCGCGCTAACGTATGGAACAGAAGCGGTTACCTCGGCTGAGATCAGGCTACCAACGATCCGCACAAGAGAGGTGGATGTCATCACAAATTATGAGGAATTATGGATAAACTTGGATTTTCTAATGGAGAAACGAGATTTGGCCGCGATCAATGAAGCTAAGGCAAAGTAAAAAATGAAAGGCTACTATGATGCTAAAGTCCGAGGAGTCTCGTTCAAACCAGGCAACTTTGTATATCGTGCTAACAAAGCAAGTCGCGTAGAGAATGCAGGGAAACTTGGACCAAAGTGGGAGGGACCTTACATAGTGATAGAGGCCTTGGGCAAAGGCGCGTACAAGTTGCGCGACATGGACGGCCGCGACCTAGGGCGTACATGGAATATTTGCAACCTCAATAAGTGTTATCTTTAAGTCTACGACCTTTGCATGGATGCTCTTACTTGTGGTCAGCTCCAATAAATATCCATGTATTTTTTCTTTTTATGCATTACGTTTTTTTGTATTTTAAAACTTGTAAGTATTAATAAAACGTCGCGGTACCTAGCTAGTTCCGCGACTCCTTTCTCTCTAATTACTTACGTTCTTGAATTATATTATTATTAGTTATCATCATATCCTGCCTACAGACGTACATGTACTTATTGTTTCCATGATAAATAAGAGGAATGAGTGAACCTACTAATTCAACTTTTCGTGTTAGAGGGATGCAACCCCTTCGACCACGGATCACGTATCCTAGTTAGACACCTTACTAATCAAGACGTTGTAGTGAGTAATGCATCCCACATACTCCGTGATGGGCTTGCGAAAGACACACTGTGCACGTCTAACTGAAAACTGTCAAAAAAAAATTAACTGTCCTAATGGTAGTAGCGGCATGCCGCACATAATGATCTTGTTTCACCCAGTAGGAAAAATTATGATACACGTACGTAGTATCGTAAATAAAACTACATTGTGGTAACATAACATAATAATTATGCGTCTCTTATGCAACTAAAGACTATGGTTCTAAATGTCAACAATTACAGACAAAGTACGAACATTCGTACTCACAAAAATAAATTATTTTTACACAAAGACATTGTATGGAATTATAACAAGTCACCGGTCTAGGAGGATATTTTAAGCTTCAAAGTCACGGTGCTAGAGGAGGGGGTGGTGTGTTCCTAATGAACCATCTCCATGTCTTCAAAATCCGCATGTCACGAGCAGACAATGGGTAAGGGCGGATAGTCGCGATGTTAGCCTGTGGAAGATGGGTTGCACCATTCCCATAAGTAACACCTGGACCATAGGCGCCTATCTTCTTTGTCGCACGAGCACCATGCACGTCTAGTACCTCTTGTAGAGGCACGTCCCTTTCAATCTTAAACGGGTTCAATATGTCACACGGTAAGGAGAAAATGGGTACCTTCAATTATGCCAGGTTGGGCCTTAGAGAATAGTTAGGATCGGTGTCAGCACCCTCAAACCTATGCCTTTCTAGAGTCAACCCTTCCATAACCGCGCTAATGGGAAGCTCCCGATCCGCCTCTCCAACACCAAATGATGGAAGTGCGCACTCCTTAATCTGGTTCATAGCAGTGTCTAATTTGTCTTGGGCGAGAGGGTCATAGAATGAAATATGGTCAAGCTCTTCCTTTAGTAGCTTTTCCTTGTGTGCACACTCCAAACCTGAGTTCTCACCAGCAGCCTCCGCAAGTACAACTTCCGCAAATGCATCCTTGATATTTTGGGCCTCTAGTGCCCCCATTGTGGCCAATCGTAGACCATGGCGTACCAACCAACACTTCTCAGCTACGACAAACATCAAGCATGGGTACAGATCTTCATCGTATTCAATGTTGAGGCATTGGAGCCTACTGTCTTGATTGTGTATTTTCTCTTTCACATCTGCACCCAAAGAGTCGATATCTTTGAAGATCTTCTCTTTTACCGTCCTTGAGATTTTTCATAGCCCATTAATTGCTTGAACAAAGTTGCTCTACCTGGCGCTCTCTTGAGCTATAAGGACATGTGTGACAACCGCGATTTTGAGGTTCGTCCCTTAGTTTTATTTTATGCAAGTTACGTGTCTTTACGTGTTTATGTGCTAATTGGTGAGTATAGATTGTGGTTTGGATATCGTTTCGGGTACGGGGTACCTTGTGAGTGAAACGATGTGTGATGATTTCATGTTCATGAGCTCACAATGTAGTGACTATGAAATGAGATGGTGTTGTTTAGTGGTTTTATGTGTACGTATATGTATTATAGTAAATCGTATTTTTACGATTTAGGGTTTAATATTTTGAGGTCTCGGATAAGGTAATTAGTGACGGGAATATTTTCCGGGATGGTTTTAAGTCATTTAGGACTTAGTTATTTAGTTTATTTCATATTTCAAGAGTTTTTATAAAACTGTATATTTTTACGTCTTTTACTGTATTCGCGTTAAAACTGACTAGTTTTACGGTTTTGAGGTTTTTGAGGCTTTAGGGGCTGAAATAAATTAAGAACAATTAAGGTAATATTAATAAGATATTAGTTAACAATAAAATTTAAAAAAAAAACACACGATGGTTCATCAATGGAGTTTAGAGTTTTCATAAAAATTTTGTCTTCCATTAGGTCTAAGGTAAAAACCTTCAATCTCTTTTTAATTAAATTGTTTTTAATTTATACTTAATCAATAGATGATGGATCTAGGGTTAGGATAATCTTAAGTTCTGTATTTTAAAGATATATAAACATGATTATATTAGTCAAGATTAAGAATCATACATTTTATGGATGGTTAATTAGACTAGTAGGGTTAAATTTGTTTTTAAAAACTGGGCAGAATTTTAGGTCACTTGTTTTAATCATATCTAGAGTTATACAAACTTTTGAGTTGCGATCCAAGTACCCCTGGAAAGGTAATTGAGTTGGCTTTAAAATGCAAGAAACGAGAACTAAATTGGAGGTTAGAAAGTGGGTCAAAAATAGGTTACAACAATCGGAGGTCAAAGCAGTTTTGAAATCAGCCGGGTTTAAATTAATATTTTAAGATGGTTAAGGTACATAGGAGTATAATTGGACCTTCAACAAACATGAGACTTATATTATATATTAAATAAAAGATCTGGAGGAGGGCTAAACAAATGGTTAGGGTAAGACCCTCTGATCATAACAAACTTTGCGTATGTTCAAAATCAAAAAATTCTGGATAGATAAAAGTATATATATATATATATATATATATATATATATATATATATATATATATATATATATATATATATATATATATATATATATATATATATATATATATATATATATATATATATATATATATATATATATATATATATATATATATATATATATATATATGGAGGCATTAACAGTAGCTTTAAGGTTGCGTCCAAATGGTAGAGTTAGCTAACACATGTAAGGGTATATGGTTTCTTTTACAGGGCATGTTATTTTGGTTAAGGGAGTGTTCGACCCATAGTTTGAAGTATGAAAAACGAGACTGTTTTGGGTTAAATGTTAACGGGGCGAGTTATGAACTAAACTAAGTTAAGGGCTTTATAGAGGGATGTAATGAGATGCATATGGCATATAAATAGGGTTAAGTGGTAGGATAAGGTTATATATCCATCATAGATTGATGAGACATTTTGGTATGTGGTTCATGTCTTGATTGTATATGTTTGTGTGTTTAGATTTTCGCTAGAGCGCGGATATTTGGAGAAGCTTGTTCAGGTGAGTTTCATAGTCTCATATCTTTTGATGTATTGATTTCCAGATGGGATGGAAGAGACATTGTATGGTTTTGTAACTAATGTTGTGAATGTTTTTATGGTTTGTGATGGACTTGTGTGTACATTAATGTGATTAACCGCTATGTGATTTCTTGATTGTTATTGTGGTTTGACTTGGTACCAAGGGGATGTTGACAAGGCGGGGCCTTAGGATTGGTTCATAGGTGTATGGGAGCCTATGGGACCATGGTTATTGGTAAGGCTTGGAGCCTTGGAATTATGGTTATTGGTAAGGCTTGGAGCCTTGGAATTATGGTTATTGGTAAGGATTGGAGCCTTGTATTTGTGGTGATTGGTTAATCTTGAATGCTAGCTGTTAATACATAACTGTAGCACATTGTCCATATGTTCTTTTGTTAATGGTTGTTATTCACAGCTTATAATTGATTTGGAGTTGGAGTCTAAACCTATAACTCTCACCAACTTTATGTTGACGTGTTTTAGTGTCTCTTTCAAGTGAGAATGTGGTTAAGCGTGAGAATAGGAACGGATAGCTGGGAGGCTTAGGATTGCATTGGAGGAACCCCCCTTTCCTCTTAGTCTTTACTTATGTTTGAATAAGTGATACTTTGTAGACACCTATATGTTTGTTATTTGTTAATTGTATGTCTTTGGTAAGAGGTAGACCTGTTACCTACTTACCTAGACGCCTGCATTTCTTGTAATATCCTCATGACATTGTGTCACCATTTATGATATTTCCATTTCATTTAGTTATCTCTATAGACACGCTATTGTTGTGATGGTATCCATACGTCGCGCCCCATATTCCGCCATGGTGGGGTATGACAGAATGGTATCAGAGACAATGGTTATAGAGAATTAGGTTGCCTAGCCTAGTCTATAGCTTAAGGATCCTTCCATATAGGCGTCATAGGATTACGTGTATGGTCTTGATTATATTTTCCTAAATTTTATTTTCTATGTATTTTGACTAGTATGAGTTGAACTATAGTTGCCCATACTTAGTCACCTGTTAATTTTTGTGCTGCTTTTGATATATAAATTACTTTCACCATAATAAGTTATTTGGTCTACCTAATGTATAGTATTTTTCTTTGAGAAGAGTTATTTTAGATACCATATTTTTCATTGGATATAAGGGGACTCATCCCCACCATCCATCTGATTATTATCTAATGGATAAGATTAAATATATTTTATTTTTCAACTATTTTTTATAATTTAATTATCTATTAAACCGTTAAGTATTAAACGAAAATAATTATACCATCGCGACGAGCGTTTAATTATCGTTCTACCAATATGCAACATGATATACTTTTGAAGAAAAAAAAAATTCGCTTTTTTTTCTTGTTAAAATTTACGTAAAATATCATATATGATAAAACTGTTTCATCATATATGATAACAGTGTTAAATCATATATGATATTGATTTCTATCATATATGATAGGTCATATCATATATGATACTGGTGTTACATCATATATGATATTAGTATCATATATGATAATTTTCGAAAACGTGAAAAAAATGAAAAAAAAATTGTCGAAATTGTGTCATATAGCATATCTATAAAAAGATAATTAAATGCTCTTCGTAACGGTATGTTTTTTCGCATAACGATTAACGGTTTAAGAGATATTAATATTTGAAAAAAGAGGGTGAAAATATATTTTGTGTTTAATCTTATCCATTGGATTAAAATAAGATGGATGGTGGGGATGAGTCCCCTCATATCCAAAGAAAAGTATTGTATCCAAATGAACTAAAATCTTTTTCTTTTGATGTTTAAGTCATGTTCCCTAAGAATCATGTGGTGATTCGAGTTACTAGGAGTAGGTGGATAGGAAGGATTTTAAGTTGTTTCTACTCTTATGGGCGACATGACTTATAACTGATTATGATGTTGTGTTGGCGTTTGTCTATGCTGTTTTAGCTAGACTATGTATTTATGTATTCCAAGAGTTTGACTATATTATTTTAATAGATGGAGTTTTGGACCTTATTGTTTATGTGGTTATGAGCTTATGTGAGTAGATGGATTTATGTGTTATATGTTGTATTGATTCTTATAAGTGTCATCATAGGAGGGAGTGCATTGGGGAAAGGGTAATTGTATAAGTATGGTGGCCAACATAGTTATACAAGTACCATAACTTCAATGGGTTCTCAAGTATGATTGCATGAAAGAGGGTTAGTACATACTTGTATATGATGAGATGTGGATTTTGGGTATATGCATAATATATGGGTTTATGTAATGGCTGCCTACGATACGGCTATTTTTTTAGTGTGTTATATGTTTTGGGTTATACTCATGTTGGGTGATTATGGGGTCACACGATATGGACTGGTTTTAGTGATGGGTTTTATGCCTTGTGGTAAGATGGTGATTACTCGTATGAAAAAAAAGAGTGTATGATGCGATTGATTGATCTGACATGTATGGTAACGAGTATGTTTTTGGTGATTTAATAGGTATATATATGCGGGTGTATGTATACTAGTATGTGTTAAGTTATGATATATGGTTGTCCAGTAGTTATTCTAACTTGAACGTACCTTGTGTTTGCTCGTGTTTTATGGTGCTGGAGTCTGATGGAGTTCCAACGATGTTTTGAGTCTTTTGATGTGTGTCTACATTCGGGTACGTACTTTAATTAATGAGAACTACTAAATTTTCTTGCAAATAAGTCTGGCTAATTATAGGAAAAGCGTTTTGAAAATAATTTGTAAGTGTATGGTATGATATCGTGACTTACATATTTTTTTTAAGTTTGTGGTAGTAAGCTATAAAAAAAATTGTCTTGAAAATAATTGGATTAGTTTTCTATGTAACATGTCATAATACAATTTAAAGAGTAAAAAAAAAACTTACAATAATTTTCTTAAGTAGAATTAAAATTTTAGAAGTATTTAACTAAGACGAAAAGAGTAAAAGGGGAGATTTTATTATAGTAATGATAATAATAACACCACACCTTGTAAACGTGTAGTAGTTTAGTTATAACCAGCCTAAATGAATTATATAAAATAATAATAATAAAATAAAATAAAATAAGAACACTGTATTTTATAAACATGTATTGGTTTCATAATAATAAGTGAAATAAGTTTAATATGGGTAAACAAGATAATGGTTAGAATAAGATTGTAGTATACTAACTAGTTGATATCTTGATAAAATGATGAAGATAAAGGATGAGTTTATGGTTAAAAATGAGTACGGTTGATTTTAGTAGTATGGGAGTTTGGTTCTTATGAGAAGTAACTAATTGGGATGAAAGTTTAAAAATTTCTAAGGTATCGAAATTTGGTAATACTAATCGTGACGAGTCTAATGTTTCGTTGTTGGCACACTCCATTGAATCTTTCGGATTACATTGTTTCGTTTTTTAGTTGTTTTGGCTAGGGTTCATAATGGTTGATCTTTCGGTTTACCCTATATTTGTTATGGGACGCGGTCGTTTGGAATTTATTTGGTACACGTCAGGGTTGATTTAGTTATGCGTTTGTGGAAACGTTAGGATGAGAGTATAGAGTTGGGTAGTATTACTTATGGTTAGATATTAGAATGGAGAGATGTGTTTTGGTTTAAAGGTTGTGTTGAAGGAATGATTAAGATTTGTGGAGTTTTGAAACTTAAATTGGTTACGGGAATAAGGGAGTAAGTAAAGTTAGTTAACTTGTCGTGAGAACGAGATGTCATGCTATGAGAAGTTGGTTGAAGTACCATTAGGAGATTGATGAAAGTACCAGCGGATGTGAGGGTAGAGTAGAAATTTTATACTAATGGAAAGATTGGGCAAATAACACGCAAGGGAGTTGGTATAGTTATGGAGGCAAGGTAGTAGTAGACACGTGAAGAAAAACATGGATGTGAAAGAATGCTTGGTAGGAGGCTGATTAAGTATGATTACAACAAGTAAGGAAGAGTGAGCCATTGAGAGGTTGAATTACCTTTAGAAATATTGTGGTAGATGAGTTAAAGTTAGAAGCTACTAGGTAGTGTGAAGTTCTAATGTAGCATTTTTTAATATATCGTTTTCTCCTCGACTCACTCGAATTGAAATCTAATTTTAACGTGGATTAATTGTTCTTGGTGAATAAAACTTTGTTTGGTATTTTAAAACTAAAAACTATTTAACCTAATTAAAAAGAAATTATTTAATTAAAAATAAAATACTTTTCTACTATTAAAGATCTTAATTAAAACTAATTTAAACAAAACTATTTAAAAATCTAATTTAAACTATTTAAAACTAAAACTATTTGAAAAGTAACTACTTAACCTATTTAAAAAGAAAATATTTTAAAACTAATTAAATCTTAATTAAACAAGTAAACTAATTAAAAACTATTTTTATAAAAACTATTAATTAAAATTAACTAAAATTAATTAAACAAGTAAACTATATATTTTATATTATTTTTTTTATTATTTTCTTAAACTTTGTAAAAGTAAATTTATAAAAACTATTAATTAAAATTAAATAAACAAAACTTATAATTAAACTAATCTAATAATATCTGACAACTATTTAAGGAACTATATTAATGAAAAAGGTTGTGATTAAACTAAAAGAAGAAGAAGACGAGTTGGTAAACGCGTATGGTACATGAACAAGAGGTCAAGGGTTCGAGTCCCGTTATTGACTTTTTGGAATGATTTATTTTTTTGGAATTTATGAAACACATAGACCAATTGGGTCTGTTGCTTTATGTAGCTAAAATCAGTAACACATCAAAACCAAATAAGTAGATAAAACTTAAACAGAAAATAATCAGATGAATCTAAAACTCAAATTGAGCAAATATAAACTTATCAAATTCAGCAAAATTGACTATATCAGCTAAGTAAAAAAAAACTAAAAATCAACAGCTTATAATGTTTCAGCAAAACTTAACCAATGGAGATCTCATTAACATCAGCTAAAATCAAACTCATAAGGACTCAGCAATACAGACAAAGTATAACAGCAAAGATGTCCAAAAGCAAAAATAAACTTAACAAATCAGCACTTAGTAACCAAATAAAAATCAGCGCAGACTCAAAACTATATATAAAAAAACGGTTAACAGACTTATTCTAATAAAACTTAAATCAAAATCAGATAAAACTTAAAGCTAGCAGACCTAAAGCAAATAACCTATCAATAATCAAATAACAAGTATCCTAAACAGATCTAAACTCAGATTTCAAAGACTAATAAATTACTCAAGCATATTAAACTATATAAAAACAGATAAATCAAGGAACTCAAATAAATTCAAACACAGTAAAATCAATTAAACAAATTATATCAAATAAACTTTATTAATCTAAAACTTTGCAAATAAAAAGAAAATTAAACCTGATGACGAACCCTTTGGGAAGAATGAGAGGCGCTGAGCCCCCTTTTAATCTAAACCAAGACCACCATTAAACATCAACAAATCACGAACAAATTTATATAAAACTTCCCAGTAGGGGAAATTTATCAACCACTTTTATTTTCATTTATTGTAACCAAAAACAGAGTAAAAATAAATTGCAATCAACTTTAAATTATTAAAGAGACAAGATTAAACCGAAAGAAATTTTATTAATAATAGAAATTCATTACAATACTGAGAAAATTGAAATTACAATTAACCTAAAATCTATTTTTGCATAAATAAAAATAAAAATGGCACCCTAAACATTACAGAATATGGGGGTATTTATAGCCAACCCCCATGGCTTGTTGATGAAGCTTGGTGAGCACGAAGAGCAATCTTGGCCGTCCAATCCCTCTTTTCTCATTCTATTTCTTCATTCTTCAATCAAACGGTTGAAAACACATCTAATGGTCACACAGATCGCCAGCATGGACAACTTGTGCTAGTTGTGTTTCTTGAAATCTGATGTGTAATTATCTAATTGGAGGATGATTTATGGTGAGATGTGAGGACCAATCAGAATAGGGGAGAAGGAGCCATGTAGATGAGGACCACCATCTTCAAGCTCCGATTAAACAGGGAATTAATTTAAGGAGCGTGTAACTACACACGCCCTTAATTAAAAAGCCCCAAAAATCTGATTAGGGTTTGTGGAGGTGGGTGACTTCGTTTTGTTTGAGAGAGAGATAAAAGAGGGTTACATTGTTTGTATCGAAGGGTAAAGTAAATAACGTGTGTGTGTGTGGGGGTGAGGGTTTTTATTTGTTTTGACTGAAGTAAATAAAACTTTGTAGCCCAAAACAACCGTCCATTTTTATTTATTTAATCATTGGGCTTGTGGCCCAATTATAACTCCATTCGTCCCTTTTTTTATCCATTTTGGGCTTTAATTTGGCTAGTGATCCAAAAGATAACTAACTTGTTTTTGCTAATGGGCTTTTGGGCCCAATACCCAAATGTGGGACCCACAAGCCCAAATAACTCCATAAAGATTAAATCCACTAAAAACGGACTTGAATTTGGCTTCCTTGATCTTCTCTTCAAAATTGTGTCGATTTTGTCAGTTTTCATGATCTTGAGTTCACTTTTGGTTCTTTGACTTTGTCTTTGTCTCTTTCTTGGACTTTTCTTCAACAATTGACCGTGAAATCCCGTGTTTTCTTTCCTTTTGATCTTTTGTACTTATTTCACACAAAAACACAAAACCACGCGTAATTCCGACTTTTACGATATTAAATTCATGATTAGGTCTTGTTTTTCATTGATTTTAGTGGTAGAAGGATAAGTGTTTACACACTTATTAAATCCCCTACACTTGACCATTACAATGACCCCATGCAATGCATAGTTTTAAAGCATAAAGTTACATTTACCTCATAATTAATCCATTTTGGCCTTTATTAAGATATACTATTACTATTACGATAAAAAGAAATAAAACTTTAAAGGAAACAAAAGTCATAACAATTTATTAACTTGAAATTACTTGATGGAAGAAACTCATAAAGAAATCTAAGACTTAAATTAGGGCTTTGGTGTCATGAATATTAATCACCCTCAAGTTTCGCGTTCCCCATACCAAACTTAAAAACAAGATCATTGTTTACCATAAGTTCTTAGGTTAGAAACACTTATATAAGACAATTGTGTAATACTCTTTATCCAATTCCTAAGTTGTATCTCTAGTTTTTAAGGATTGTCATTCACCCGTAGGCTCATTTGACTTATTTGATATTTATTAGTCCAAAAATGAAGGCAAACGGTGCAAACCCGACACTCAAAACCTAACCTCGTCGTCAAAAACATTGTCACTAAAGTAAGCTCACATCAAGGATAATTTAACACGATTTGGGGAATAAATTCCCGGATCAAAAAATTGGCCAATAGTACTACTTATTATTTATTCCTCCAAAGTCATGTTGACTTTATGTGGAGTTTAGAAAGTTCATATTATATACCCTTAGGCTCTTTAAGATGTAAAAATGCTCCTCATCTATTGTCCACACCCTAAGGCTCCTTGAACGATAAACAAGGGAATTGATTTTTTGATCAATTTTTATTCAACACTTACCATGCCATACATCCTAAGGCTCTAATGACAAGGTTCGTGCTACATGCCCCACACCCTAAGGCTCCTTGAGGTCATGTTTTAATCTTATTCTTTCTTTATTTATGATATATATATTAGGCCAAATTTTGTGGTCCCATGGTCTGAATACCTCCTACTTAGTGGTTATGAGCCACCTTAGTCGGAAGTCCACAACGCTGGCATCCTCAATGTGTTCATGCTTTAATTAAAAGGAGATAAAAGATTTGGCTAAGAGCTAAGATATCGAATCTACACCGCAAAAATCCTCATTTATTAAGCAATTAAATATACAAGCGGGAAGAAAGAGCCACAAAACTCATATAAGCAAGAATTAACCCTTAAACTTATTATCAACTCTATGATCTCTCGTTCTCCACAATTTTAAAATCTCAAGGAATGAGACTCGTGGATGCTTAGCCTAATAAACCAATTAAGGTCCATATGGTTAAGGGTACTAGTTAGAGTAAACTTGGATAAGTAAACTCGGGTTGAGTCAAAATATTCACGACGGGCCTAATATATCAAAGATATCTAAACTTGTTAAAACCATTTTATTTATTTATTTATTTTTGACTTTATTCTTGAAATGGAATTTATTCATACGATGCGATGACAAAAGGAAAGAAAATAAAATAAGATAAATGGAAATACTACTAGGCCAAAATAGATCAAAAATTTGAAAAATGTTGAAAAATTTTAATTTTCTGGTTAAACGAGGTCAAATTCATGGAAAAGCCCACTAAAATTCGATAGAAGTCCCCCCTACACTTAATATAAACATTGTCCTCAATGTTTAAGCATGTGGGAGAATAAACTCCCCTACACTTAGGACATTGAGTACTTTGTTTAAAATCGAGCTAAGGAAGAGACAACTAAAGTGATTACATTTATTCATTTTATTTATATACATGTATGAATCACAATAGTTTTGATAGAACCGGGTACACAGGAACACGGGATCACGGATCGCGTCAAAAACACCAAAAGTGGATCATTAAGGCACACGTCCCTGCACAACATCACAACACAAACAACCTACTTGGCTCCCCCTACACTTATTGGTAGAAATGGGTGAAGGTGAAAAAGGGTGGAAAGGGTGGAAAAGGTAAAAATCTAATCGAGTTATACGATGCTTGATTTATTTAACACGAGTCTCTAGCTCGACTCGATTTCCCGAATATCATTATTCAAATGGGAAAAATCATGGAAAAACCGAGATTTCCAAGGGAGGAAAATCTCTCTATGATAAAGGATGAAACAAAGTCATATAAGGAATACCCCATAAAAAATCCACCCGGGTCAAACACATAATTTCCATCACGAAAGGAAATAAACCCCGAGGTGGTAAAATCACACAAGGCAAAGAAAAGTGGGGTACCCTTAGTCAAAAGTCTCTTACAAGGAAGGGTAAGGTGATTTGGCAATGAAAGTACAAGAGCCTCTATTCTGGTATCAAACACCGGTTCCTTAACGGGAAAATAGCAAGAGGTGTTGACATTTAAGCTCAAAATATCATCATAATCCAAAGTGGGAAAGTCGTCCTCTTCCAAACTTGATGTGAAAACATAACTATCATCGGAGTCATAGGAAAACTCATCCTCGTGAGGAAAATAGGTTTTCAGAAAGATATCTAAATACTCCTCAAATGGAATATCCTCTAAAGTAGGAATGATCTCTAAGAGTGGAGGATCCTCCTCAAAAGTCATGACTTCTAAAATTGGGGTATAAAAGTCAAAAGGAGTCTCCATAATGGAAGAATCACTCATAGAGATATGAGGTGCATTAAGGTTATGAGGTGGGTCATCAAAAATAATGAGATCACTTAAAGAAGTATCATCATCGTAAGTATCAAAGATTGGTGGATCAAAAACGGGTGGGTCAAAAGTGGGTGGGTCAAAAGATGGGTCGTCTAAACCGAAGATAGAGTGATCACTTAAAGAAGTGTCATCACTATAAGTATCGTAAATAGGAGTTTCAAAATTTTGAGGCTCTAAGGGAAGGGATGAAGTTATCACAAAATCATTTTGATTAGACTTTTGAATTCCAAAAGGATTAATAAAAGTCTCTTCATTATCATAATTAAGAACATTAATCATATTAACCGACTCTTTTCCATTTGATTTAGTTGTGATTTTTCCCATTTTAAAAACTTGTTGTTCATCCCTAACCCTAAGAATTAACTCCCCTTCGGCCACATCAACTAAGGCTTTTCCGGATCTTAAGAATGGTCTACCAAGTATTAACGGAATACGAGGATCCATCTCATAGTCGACGACGACAAAGTCCACGGGAAAAGTGAATGTACCAACTCGAACAAAAACGTCTTCGGCAATACCAACGGGGTATGCGAGAGTTCTATTAGCTAACTCGAGAGTCATGCGAGTCGGTACAAGGTCGGGTAATGATAAGTGTTTCCATACCAAGAGGGGCATAAGATTGATGCTAGCGCCGAGATCCGCTAAAGCCATACAATCATCAATTTGAGGAAACGAGCAAGGTAACACGAATCGTCCGGGATCTCCTAGCTTTTTGGGAAGCTCTTTGAGAAGAATCGTGGAACAATTCTTATTTAAACGAGTATTAACGAGCTCAACCATTGTTTCTTTCTTATTGAGCAAATCTTTTAACATTTTCACAAATTTAGGTATTTGAGCAAGTGCTTCAATAAGGCTAATGTTAACATTCACTTGGGAAATCATTTTCAAAAAGTTAGAAACATGAACGTCATCTTTGGTGAGCACTTTAGCCTTGTCCAATCTAGAGGGATAAGGGATATTGGGCTTAGAAGTAGAAGTAGAAGGTTGAGAAGGAGAAGGACTCGCTTCTTGAACAACCTTAGGTTTGGGCTCTTTAGGCAATGGAGAACTAGTACTAGGAGTGGCAGTGGGAGGGATCACCGAAGGGGGAGTAGGATTACTCATTATGACCTCCGGGCCTTGTCTCTCCTTTATAGGCGAAGAGATGGAAGGTCCCACTAAAGTGGCTCCACTTCGAGTAGTGATAGCACTCACATTAGCATGAGGGTTAATCTCGGTATTAGAAGGTAAGGCTCCTTGGGGTTTAAGGGCTTGCAACATTTGCACGAACTTCCTATCGGTGGACTCTTGCATTTGTTTCATAGTTCTCTCATGTTCGGTCAATTTTTGTAGAACCAAGTCCATTTGAGGATTATGCATGTTCATTTGATTATACCCTTGATTGTTAAAACCTTGATTAGGAAAACCTTGATTATTAAAACATTGATTTTGAGTATTAAACCCTTGGTTTTGCCCTTGAAAATTCCCTTGATTTTGGTTGAATTCCCTTGAAAATTACTCATTTGAGGACCTTGGTTCCTATTTTGGTATTGGGTATTTGGGCGGGTGGGGGTGGTCTTTGTGGAGCTACAAAACCCGGGGGAGCCAAATAGTTAGTACTCTTATAAGACAAATGGTTAACATCAACATTTGGTTTAAAGTGAACCCTCTCATTTGCATTGGTGTTATAAGCATAAACTTGTTGTTGATTGTAAACCTTGTCAAAATTATAATACGAATGTGGTCCACCACAAGTCTCACACGTTTCACAAGTCTCTTTTAAGGCATTTACTTGACCATTGATGGCTTTGGTATTGTTAGCGGTTTGTAGAGCAATTGTTTCAACAAGCGAAGTAAGCTTATCAATTCTCTTGTCGCTCTCACTAGTACTAGCACTTGCCATAGTAGCCCTAACACCCTTGGTTTGTACTTTTGTCTTGTTTTCAATTATTGCCCAAGCCTCGTTCATGGATTTCACAAGGATATTGCCCCCCGCGACACTATTAAGTGAGTCTTGGTCATTAAGAGTTAAACCATTGTAAAACGTATTGATTTGATGCACTTTTGTAAAACCATGTTGTGGACATTTTCGTAAAAGCTCCTTAAAATGATCCCAAGACTCACTAAAAGTTTCCTTATATTTTTGTTCAAAGGTAATGATGTCATTCCTTAAAGAGGTGGTCCGTGATGGTAGGAAAAAGTATTTAATGAACTTGGTCTCTAAATCTGCCCATGTAAGAATACTTTGGGGTGGTTCCTTATCAAGCCAAATCCGGGCTTGTCCCTCGAGGGAAAAAGGAAAGAGCAACAAACATATTGCTTCTTGAGTCACCCCATTGTATTTCACCGTATTAGTCAAATGGATAAATCTCTTAATATGATCATGGGGGTCATCTTGGGAACGGCCCAAAATGGTGTAGCGGAAACCATTTGAAACCCGTTTTGATTTCAAAATTATTTGCTCCAATTGCGGGGACAACGATAGCGTCATCGTTTCCCTCAACGTGTGATTGCAAAATCTCGATCTTAGGTCGGTTATCCGTTGCCATCGTATTGTCGAAAGCGCGATTCTCGGGATCGGCTTGAGTGACAGTCTTTTTGTTCTTCTTCTTCTTTTTGGAAGAATTAAAAATATTTGGTACACCACTCGGTATGTGTGCACGCGCGCGAGTGCGCATACAACTAAAATCAAGGAATGAGGTAGGAGACCTCGGTCGACTTTGAGAGCAAAGGGATTATCCCTCTCGAGGTTCAATATTAAAAAGCTACAAAAATATATACGTAATACTACTTGAGTTGGCAAACCAATAATCGGTCGTATCTCTCAATATACGCACAAGCAAGCGGGGAAACGAGGTGGCACAAAGCACTTAAAAACCTTTTTCCTTAGACGGCCTTTTTTAGCGCGTCGCCTTATACCCACCTTATAGTTTGTATAAATCGAGTTCAAACTTTTTACTAGTATTTATCTATTTTTCCCTTTTTTCTCGTTTTGGATTCGAATACAATAGCTAGGTGATGAAATCCCAACTAAGGTCTTATTTGAAAGTATGTAAATTAATTGTTCTACGTAATATAATATAGTAAAAGAAAAATCTTTTTGTATTTTTTAGAAAAATATATATTCACAATAAAAAGCGAAAGAAATCGAAATAAGAAAAATAACAATAATACGTAATATTTTTGGTGTAATACTTTAGGAAAAGTATTACTTTTGGATTTTTTAATTTTTTGGTGCAAATCTTAGGAAAGAGTTTGCTTTTGATGATTTTTTAATTTTTTTGTATTTTTAAGTTTTGGATTTTTTTTTATGTTTTTGATTTTTTTTTGCAAAAAATAACGTTCAAAATGAACGGATCCCAAAATTCAAAGCTTCTCACGAAAAATCGTCAATCGTAACGAGCGAAGCGGCGCCAATTTAATGTAGCATTTTTTAATATATCGTTTTCTCCTCGACTCACTCGAATTGAAATCTAATTTTAACGTGGATTAATTTTTCTTGGTGAATAAAACTTTGTTTGGTATTGTAAAACTAAAAACTATTTAACCTAATTAAAAAGAAATTATTTAATTAAAAATAAAATACTTTTCTTCTATTAAAGATCTTAATTAAAACTAATTTAAACAAAACTATTTAAAAATCTAATTTAAACTATTTAAAACTAAAACAATTTGAAAAGTAACTACTTAACCTATTTAAAAAGAAAATATTTTAAAACTAATTAAATCTTAATTAAACAAGTAAACTAATTAAGAACTATTTTTATAAAAACTATTATAAATTAAATTAACTAAAATTAATTAAACAAGTAAACTATATATTTTTTTATTATTTTTTTTTATTTTCTTAAACTTTGTAAAAGTAAATTTGTAAAAACAATTAATTAAAATTAAATAAAAAAAACTTATAATTAAACTAATCTAATAAAAACTGACAGCTATTTAAGGAACTATATTAATGAAAAGGGCTGTGATTAAACTAAAAGAAGAAGTAGACGAGTCGGTAAACGCGTATGGTACATGAACAAGAGGTCAAGGGTTCGAGTCCCGTTATTGACTTTTTGGAATGATTTATTTTTTTGAAATTTAAGAAACACACAGATCAATTGGGTATGTTGCTTTATGCAGCTAAAATCAGCAACACATCAAAACCAAATAAGCAGATAAAACTTAAACAGAAAATAATCAGATGAATCTAAAACTCAAATTAAGCAAATATAAACTTATCAAATTCAGCAAAGTTGACTATATCAGCTAAGTAAAAAAAACTAAAAATCAGTAGCTTATAATGTTTCAGCAAAACTTAACCAATGCAGATCTCATTAACATCAGCTAAAATCAAACTCATAAGGACTCAGCAATACAGACAAAGTATAACAACAAAGATGTCCAAAAGAAAAAAATAAACTTAACAAATCAGCACTTAGTAACCAAATAAAAATCAGAGCAGACTCAAAACTATATATAAAAAAACGATTAACAGACTTATTCTAATAAAACTTAAATCAAAATCAGATAAAACTTAAAGCTAGCAGACCTAAATCAAATAACCTATCAATAATCAAATAACAAGTATCCTAAATAGATCTAAACTCAGATTTCAAAGACTAATAAATTACTCAAGCATATTAAACTATATAAAAACAGATAAATCAAGGAACTCAAATAAATTCAAACACAGTAAAATCAATTAAACAAATTATATCAAATAAACTTTATTAATCTAAAACTTTGCAAATAAAAAGAAAATTAAACCTGATGACGAATCCTTTGGGAAGAAGGAGAGGCGCTGAGCCCCCTTTTAATCTAAACCAAGACCACCATTAAACATCAACAAATCACGAACAGATTTATATAAAACTTCCTAGTAGGGGAAATTTATCAACCACTTTTATTTTCATTTATTGTAACCAAAAACAGAGTAAAGATAAATTGCAATCAACTTTAAATAATTAAAGAGACAAAATTAAACGGAAAGAAATTTTATTAATAATAGAAATTCATTACAATACTGAGAAAATTGAAATTACAATTAACCTAAAATATATTTTTGCATAAATAAAAATAAAAATGGCACCCTAAACATTACAGAATATGGGGGTATTTATAGCCAACCCCCATGGCTTGTTGATGAAGCTTGGTGAGCACGAAGAGCAATCTTGGCCGTCCAATCCCTCCTTTCTCATTCTCTTTCTTCATTATTCAATCAAACGGTTGAAAACACATCCAATGGTCACACAGATCGCCAGCATGGACAACTTGTGCTAGTTGTGTTTCCTGAAATATGATGTGTACTTATCTAATTGGAGGATGATTTGTGGTGAGGTGTGAGGACCAATCAGAATAGGGGAGAAGGAGCCATGTAGATGAGGACCACCATCTTCAAGCTCTGATTAAACAGGGAATTATTTTAAGGAGCGTGTAACTACATGCGCCCTTAATTAAAAAGCCCCAAAAATCTGATTAGGGTTTGTGGAGGTGGGTGACTGCGTTTTGTTTGAGAGAGAGATAAAAGAGGGTTACATTGTTTGTATCGAAGGGTAAAGTAAATAACGTGTGTGTGTGTGGGTGAGGGTTTTTATTTGTTTTGACTGAAGTAAATAAAACTTTGTAGCCTAAAACAACCGTCCATTTTTATTTATTTAATCATTGGGCTTGTGGCCCAATTATAACTCCATTCGTCCCTTTTTTTTATCCATTTTGGGCTTTAATTTGGCTAGTGATCCAAAAGATAACTAACTTGTTTTTGCTAATGGGCTTTTGGGACCAATACCCAAATGTGGGACCCACAAGCCCAAATACCTCCATAAAGATTAAATCCACTAAAAACAGACTTGAATTTGGCTTCCTTGATCTTCTCTTCAAAATTGTGTCGATTTTGTCGGTTTTCGTGATCTTGAGTTCACTTTTGGTTCTTTGACTTTGTCTTTGTCTCTTTCTTGGACTTTTCTTCAAACATAGACCGTGAAATCCCGTGTTTTCTTTCCTTTTGATCTTTTGTACCTATTTCACACAAAAACACAAAACCACGCATAATTCCGACTTTTACGACATTAAACACATGATTAGGTCTTATTTTTCATTGATTTTAGTGGTAGAAGGATAAGTGTTTACACACTTATTAAGTTCCTAGGTAACATCATAGAGACGAGAAGGAGTGCGTGAAGAGCTACATCGTGAAGCAAGGAGTTGAAAGGACTACGTGTCGGCTGCTAGAAGGAAACAAGAGATTTCGAAGGAGTCACAGAAGTTGCAAGGACTGGAAAGGTGACAAGCACTATGATGGGAATCTCCGTATGGTTCGTGACGAAGAAAGATAGATTGATTACCAGAGTGGAGCTACAAAGAGCTGAACCAGTGGATCGTGATGAATTGACTACATAACATGGGAGATTAAGAGCTCGTGGAAGTAACAAGGGAGTCGAGTGACTACGCGGATAGAATTTTTGTGGCAATCAATATCGAGGGATGAGTAGTGAAGATGAGTTGAATAAGTTCGTGGAGAAGTCATTAGAGAGTCGGTTTTGTGAAGGTGTTATGAAAGATCTTTGGAAGAGACAAATATGCATTATCCAATGCACTAGCGATTTCCATAGATTTGATGAATGAAGTATGGAATTTCTGTTGGATTGGATAGTGTAGGAATTAGGGAGAACCATGGAAGGAGAGAACCAAGTATTCCTAGAAGATGATGATTAAAATTACCTCATGTTGGGTACAAGATCAAAATAGAAGAATGAGATTTGAATAAGAATTGAAAATATGGCTTAGTTTAGACAAATGGAAACTAATATGGGTATAAGATGAGAGTGTGATCCGCATGGGATCACGTAAAACTCTAGTCTGTCCCTATTAGGATGGAGTAGGAGAACTGGTCGTGAGGAAAACAAGTGAAGCTACCTGGATAATTTTGACGTATAGATGACTTGAAAGACGGTAAGCATAACATCGTGATGTATGCCATTAGCTGAGGAAAAAGAAGGAAGTCTGGATAGATGAGGATCATAAATGAAATAGGTCGAGATAGGAACCGAAGGTAAAACTTTGGTATAGCCTAATGAGTGACTAAGGCACTAAGCATGCTAATATTGCAGTAGTGTGGAAAGGAAATAGCATTGACCTATATTGTTTGATTGGAAGGCTTAGTACCGATAATCGAATGGATGAGGAGTTATAGATGTGATGTGTCATGAGGGACAAAGGGCTTAGACTAACTGAGACAAGATGAGGAGCACTATAACCTTGGAGGTAAGACATTGTGTAAGTATAAAGAAAGTGTTGAGTATCAAAAAAAATCTTTCATGGAGAAAAGTGAGAAGGAAGTGTATAGGTGCTACTAATGAGCTATCTAAATTTAATGGATGTAGTTGTAACATGGGTTTGGATGGCATTTGATAGACTAACTGAGATAACCGTCCTTTTGGTAATATTAATAGATCATAAGCTGATTTGGATTGGAAGAGCCTTGTTATGATGAACTAATAAATATGTGAAACGCCGTCATAGGTCACTTGTGTAAGGAAATTGGAATTTTTAAGTAGTTTTAGGGGTACAGACTAAAGGGAGTTGATGAACATGGTTGGATATGAGTATATCCAGCTAATTGGAAAAGGATGGACGAAGTGAGAAATTGCTATAAGTATAGGAGTCATGTTGAGAGCTTGGGTGACTGATTTAGAGGGAGGTGGGAAACTCGTTAGCGACGTCTGAGTTTTCATATAATGATAGTTATCATACTAGAAGTCGATGAATGCCATTTGAGGCACTATATGGAAGGATAAGGTGAATTGACCTTATGGTGGACTAAAATTGGTAAAAGAGACTACTAATGTGGAAATGGTGTTTGTGGAAAGGATGAGAGCAACAAGAGATGCTATGTTGAAAAGGAGGAAACCACTAGAGTTAGTGACAAAATTATGTAGGATGTTTCACCCAGAGTAACGGGTGGTATGTTTTGGTAAAATGGAAAAGTTGATGTAGAGTTTTGTAGGTCCATTTATGATCTTTGGAAAGATCGAACTAGTAGCTTATGAGTATAGAATTACCTGGGGGAATTGAGTGGTATACATGATATATTTCATGTATTAAGATTGGTAAATGTTATTTGAGAATACATATTTTCATGTACGGTTATTCGGGATTTGTGTTACTAAGAGTCTTTGTTTTATCAAAGAGTCATTTGTGAGATTCATTGGCTGTGAGGTCAAGAGTTTGGGAATGAATTTAAATATTGTTGGTTGGTATATGTGGTAATTTGAGACTTGAACTAAAGTACACATGGAAATGAGAAGAGTTCATTTAGAACAAGTATCCTCGTGTGATTTGTTGTTTGTGTGTTTGATCCTAAGGAGTAAATCCCGGGACGAGATTTCTATTAGGAGGGAGTGATGTGACAACCGCGGCTTTGAGGTTCGTCACTTAGTTTTACTTTGTGCAAGTTACGTGTCTTTACGTGTTTATGTGCTAATTGGTGAGTATAGATTGTGGTTTGAATATCGTTTCGGGTATGGGGTACCTTGTGAGTGAAACGATGTGTGATGATTTCATGTTCATGAGCTCACTTTGTAGTGACTATGAAATGAGATGGTGTTGTTTAGTGGTTTTATGTGTACGTATATGTATTATAGTAAATCGTATTTTTACGATTTAGGGTTTAACATTTTGAGGTCTCGGATAAGGTAATTAGTGACGGGAATATTTTTCAGGATGGTTTTAAGTCATTTAAGACTTAGTTATTTAGTTTATTTCATATTTCAAGAGTTTTTATAAAACTTTGTATTTTTACGTCTTTTACGGTATTCGCGTAAAAACTGACTAGTTTAACGATTTTGAGGTTTTGGAGACTTTAGGGGCTGAAATAAATTAAGTAAAATTAAGGTAATATTAATAAGATATTAATTAACAATAAAATTTAAAAAAAAAGCACACGATGGTTCATCAATGGAGTTTAGGGTTTTCATAAAAAATTTGTCTTCCGTTAGTTCTAAGGTAAAAACCTTCAATCTCTTTTTAATTAAATTGTTTTTAATTTATTCTTAATCAATAGATGATGGATCTAAGGTTAGGATAATCTTAAGTTCTGTATTTTAAATATATAAACATGATTAGATTAATTAATATTAAGAATCATACATGTTATGGGTGGTTAATTAGACTAGTAGGGTTAAATTCGTTTTTAAAAACTGGGCAGAATTTTAGGTCACTTGTTTTAATCATATTTGGAGTTCTACAAACTTTTTAGTTGCGATCCAAGTACCCCTGGAAATTTAATTTAGTTGGCTTTCAAATGCAAGAAACGATAACTAAATTGGAGGTCGGAAAGTGGGTCAAAAAGAGGTTACAACAGTCGGAGGTCAAAATAGTTTTGAAATCAGTTGGGTTTAAATTAATATTTTAAGAGGTTAAGGTACTTAGGAGTATAATTGGACCTTAAAACGAACATGAGACTTAGATTATATATTAAATAAAAGATCTGGATGAGGGCTAAACAAATGGGTTAGGGTAAGACCCTCTGATCATAACAAACTTTGCATATGTTAAAAATTAGTAAATTCTGGATAGGTAAAAATATATATATATATATGGAGGCCTTAACAGTAGCTTTAAGGTTGCGTCCAAATGGTAGATTTAGTTAACACATGTAAGGGTATAGGGTTTCTTTTACAGGACACGTTATTTTGGTTAAGGGAGTGTTCGACCCATAGTTTGAAGTATGAAAAACGGGACTGTTTTGGGTTAAATGTTAACGGGGCGAGTTATGAACTAAACTAAGTTAAGGGCTTTATAGAGGGATGTAATGAGATGCATATGGCATATAAATGGGGTTAAGTGGTAGGATAAGGTTATATATCCATCATAGATTGATGAGCCATTTTGGTATGTGGTTCATGTCTTGATTATATATGTTTGTGTGTTTAGATTTTGGCTAGAGCGCGGATATTTAAAGAAGCTTGTTCAGGTGAGTTTTATAGTCTCATATCTTTTGATGTATTGATTTCCAGATGGGATGGAAGAGACATTGAATGGTTTTGTAACTAATGTTGTGAATGTTTTTATGGTTTGTGATGGACTTGTGTGTACATTTATGTAATTAACCGCTATGTGATTTGTTGATTGTTATTGTGGTTTGACTTGGTCCCAAGGGGATGTTGACAAGGCGGGGCCTTGGGACTGGTTCATAGGTGTATGGGCGCCTATGGGACCATGATTATTGGTAAGGCTTGGAGCCGTGGAATTATGGTTATTGGTAAGGCTTGGAGCCTTAGAATTATGGTTATTGGTAAGGCTTGGAGCCTTAGATTTGTGGTGATTGGTTAATCTTGAACGCTAGTTGTTAATACATAATTGTAGCACATTGTCCATATGTTCTTTTGTTAATAGTTGTTATTCACAACTTATAATTGATTTAGAGTTGGAGTCTAAACCTATGACTCTCACCAACTTTATGTTGACGTATTTTAGTGTCTCTTTCAGGTGAGAATGTGGTTAAGCGTGAGAATAGGAGTGGCTAGCTGGGAGGCTTAGGATTGCATTGGAGGAACCCCCCTTTCCTCTTAGTCTTTACTTATGTTTGAAAAATGATACTTTTAGACACCTATATGTTTGTTATTTGTTAATTGTATGTCTTTGGTAAGAGGTAGACATGTTACCTACTTACCTAGACGCCTGCATTGTTTGTGATATCATCATGACATTGTGTCACCATTTATGATATTTCCATTTCATTTAGTTATCTCTATAGACACGCTATTGTTGTGATGATATCCATACGTCGCGCCCCATATTCCGCCATGGTGGGGTGTGACAACATGAAGATCCGATTTCTCTTCACTCAAGACATGAATAGTTTAGGCGTCCAGTTTAGCTCTTCCTTCCTCATATGCCAGCTTTCATCCATGCCTAGGCTAGTTTTGTGTTTATTTCTTCAAGTGCTTGGGTGTGGTGGATTTCAATGGACTTCGCTTGATTGACAAGTTCCACGAACCTCTTTCTTAGTCACGACACAAGGGTTACATTGTGTGTCGCAACAAAATTTACCTCATTCATCAAGGCCGCATCGGTAAGGGTGTCCAAGAGTTGAGCTCGCTCAGGCGGGGTAAGGTTGTCTAGGAAGCTCTGGTAGTCAAAAGCGCCAGATAGATCAGAAGATCAGAAGATTTGGGCATGCACTAGTTAGGAACAAATATGTCTTCTTCAGTAGCAGCGCCCCCTTCTGTAGATGGAACAGGTTTTTCAGCATTATGGGTGGCTACCAACGGATTGGGCATGGTAGTTGCCGTTGGGCTAGGTCTCTCAGTATCATAGCTGCGCAGGTTAAGATACATTCAATTACTATGATATGGGCGTTCGAAGACAATAAGTAGTTATAAAAGAAATGGTTACCTTTGCCTGAGTGTTACTGGTGGAGTCTAGGGGGAGGATTCAGCATGGTTATTTTCAAACTCCTCTTCAAACATATGTGAAGGAGTAGACTCTTTCTCTGTTGTTACTAGTATGACGACAAACGGCTCTCCAATCTCGATCCGCGCGAACTTCTTCGAAGATTCAGGTGTGTTTCTGCGTCTCTTCCTAGTCAGACAAGATATTGCCTCTTCTTTTGTATCATACTCCTCCATGGCGATATCTGGTCTCAGATATGTTCCAAGAGTCAAGGTTGACACTTCCTTCCAGCTCTTGTGGAGGTGGTTGTACTCCTCCTGGTACATTTTAGATAAGATCAGTGCTAGGAACTTCGCCTTGTGATGAAGATGATCCTTGTACTTCCATTTCCAAGGTACGGCCAGCGGTGGCTACGCTGATAGGATTTTCACCTTCTTCAAGTGGTCGTGGTTGCATAGTGATGTTTTTGGTGTACGACTTCTAACAATTTGGAGAATATCCATTTCTGTTGACAAGAAATACACGACAACAACTTAGTTAAAGGTAAGGGATTGAAATACTTACAAGGTAAATAGAAATGGAGAGATGGTCACTAACCTTGGTCGTCGTTATCATAGAATTGTGGGATTTCATTCTCACCCACTATGGGTGTGTGGCTTAAACTGATGAGGTTTAAGAGCGCCTTGGGGTATGCTTGGATAAGGATGCGTTTGACATTTATCACCTCCGTGTCGTCCTCGCTGTACGAACCAGGGTCAGGCTTCACATCTCTCCTAAGCTTCTCTTGAGTCACGAATTCAAAGTCATAAGGGAATATTATGGTGTCAATCCAAAAAAACTTGGTATTCTAGTTTTTAAGAGAATCCAATTTTTCTTCGTAGCACTATAAGTGGCCGACACGTTTTGAGAATGACACCCATCCGTTGGCACATGCAGGTCTATAGAAGGCGCGGAATAGGTCAATGGTGGGGTCTATTCCTAGGACGCGGCAATTTTTTTCAAAGTTTGACATCTTTGTCGCACCGATACAGTTTAATTGGGATATGTATATATGGTGGTAAGCTAATACATTTACGAGGAAGCGAGATATGGGCATACGGTTGTTCGCAAACTCAAAAAACTTGGTATACACTCATACTTTCCCGGCTAGGAAATCTCCTATATTAGCTCGGGGTGAAGGAACTTGTGGGTGTAGATTCATGGAGACATAGTACTCGGATGTGAAATTGATCAATTCATGCTTAGTGACAAGAGAAGTGATACTGTGTAATTGTTTCACCATTTTGAAGTCGGAATTAACAATGAGGTTGCAGTAAGATTACCTTTATTGGTGGTTAATTCGCGTTGAGGATTAAGGTCCCTTAATGGCGGCTGGTTAGTTTTTACCAGCGTAAACACGATGAAAAGGAGATGGTGGTATATATACCCCTAGGGTTAACTGTTCATGCTTGGGGATGATTGCCACGTGTGGTCCACTAGCACAATCTGGCAATGGAAGTCGAATCGATTTGCGGACGTGTTAAACACTTTTTACGGTTTCCAAGGTAGTAGGTAAAATGGGTGATGTATGTTCATGTTTTGGCGGAAATATTTGAAACTTCCTTGCCACACTTCTCCTTTTTACTACCAACTCAGTTTCAAGTTCGACTGTGTTTCTTTAGTCTAGCAGCCGCAGTACGGCATGTGACTACTAGACTGGGGGACATGATGACGTATAGTCCCTAGTCGGGTTGTAAACCCGACCCAGGGGTACTATCTGTATCCAATCCATTACGTATGGATTATGACAGACAACGCTGATGTAACACTCCCAAATTTCAGATAGCAGCGGAAGGGTCATTAGGAGTATTACTTCATAGCACAACATACAAGTTACAGAAAACGAGGCGTTTGAAAAGTTTAATCCATTCGATAATCTAAATTCAGAGTTACAAGTAGGTCCCAACAGTAATGTAATAATAAACAGTTACAAAAAGTTTATCGAATGGTAATCAATATTTTATTGCCTTTAAAATATCTGGTGCGGCTTCATGCTCCAACTGCTCTTAAACCTGAGTACCTGAGATAAACATGCTAAAAACGTCAACACAAAGGTTGAGGTAATTCATAGGTTTGCAAGTAAAAGCAATGGACCACAAGATTTCAAGTATTCAGTTTACAAAGTCAGATAGCATCAATTATCACACTAAGCTCATGAAACTGAAACGTTAACATCCGTTATCCGTTCAGCTTTAAATACAATGCGTCCAGTCGGTTTTCCGTTCAACCCAGACGGGGAGGTCAATCCCAAAAGATCTATTCACCGTATACGTGTTCACTCAACCAGTACAGTTGGTCCCAGTAATTAACGATTCATGACTAAAAGGGATAAAATAAGCATACAGTTTAAGCACTTGCGTCCATTCGTAAAAATAGCATGTATCCCCCTCGCGGGTTTCATAAAACAGTTAAAGTAGTAAAAGCGAGGTTGTGAACTCACCTTGAAGTAGGGTGAGCATAAACCACACCTCAATCCACAAAACCGCAATAACCTCAAGAAACCGCACCGCAAAAATCGCACCACAACAAAAACCGGTGGATCGGTTTTAAGAAAAAAGAAAAACCGCAAATGCGGTGCGGTTGCGGTTTTACTCGTAAAACCGCACCCCACATTAATTATATAAAACCAAAAATCGACAAATCGATTATTTAGTTCGTGTTATATAGGTTTTAGTGCATATTATCACTAATATTCTAAGTAATGTATGTATTTACATTAAATATATGCATTGTTATAATAAAAATACCTACATTTTGAGCCAAAAACCCACATTAGTTATATAAATCATAAGTGGTGGTTCGGTTCGGTTAAAATCCGCATAACCCGCAAAATCCGCAAAAAACCGCAAAAAAATCCGCAAAACCGAAACCGCATAAAACCGCGCGGTGCGGATCTACACTTTTTTAGAAACGTTATTGCGGATGCGGTTTGAATTTTGCCAAAATCCGCACCGCCCCGCACCATGCTTACCCCTACCTTGAAGCAAAACGATGTCAATCGATAATAGCCAACGACAAAATATAATAAAATGGAAGGCCACAATCTTTTAACGGTAACCTAAAAAATGATGCGTCTTAGGTTAATGGAATAAAACGAACGAAGACACTCAGAAAAACTAATATCACAATTGAACGTTCAATTCTTATTTTGAACATATAAAAGAGTATTATCTAAGTTAATATTTATATATAAATGGTGTAAATTTCCTGCCGCTAGCGACGGTTAATACAGTCACAGAAAGTGTTATAAGTGTTGTTAAAAAATAAACATGCATTTATGACGTGAAAATCTGTCACTAAAGGTGTCGCAGTTTCTGATTGTTATTTACTTGGTTTATTAGCCGATTAGTGATGATAGGAAGCTGTCACAAAACCGTCGCTAATCAGAAATACAATTCTTCTTTTGTTATAAGTTCATTCAGATTTTAGTAATAATTATGAATCGTACTATTTAGTAATACCAAATTATACATTGGATTCACGCGTAAACACAAGTAAATCGGCGTCGTGATGTACAAGTATATATGTTGACATGAACACGATTACTAAGAAGTAAAATATGCCCTCAACTCAATCGAACATACTCGAACCCGTGGCTAATGAACTGAAAACTTCTGATGTACATAACAGGTAGACGTGACCCAAGTCTTAATATTCATACCAAAAATATATCATAATAACTCTAAGTTATAGATATTAAGCTAGAGCTTTTGTTTCTTACATTGTTATCTATTATTGATTATATGAAAAGATAGTACCCGAGTATTGTTTTGAACACCACTTTCCCAAAGTAAAATATCTCAATTGTGACACGTATATTTTTCATGTGATGGCGTATGGTACTAGTGACACATTTAAATCATGATGGCATATGCATCATTCATAAACACGTATGTGTTTATCTTTTGTATTATTATTGTTTTGATATGTTAAAGCGGGTATTGTCGAGACCCGATATCTTAATAGTTACGCAATTTGAAAGATACACGCAGAGCACGAAAAATAAATGCTCAATACAAAATAAAAACATCGACATTCAGAGAATGTTGGTATTTTGATAAATAAATGAGGGATTTAATTTAATAAACGTTAACGCATTATGTGGGTTTGCTATTTACTATGATCTGGTGGTCTAGGGTGGTGGTGGAAGATGAATGCCATGGTGGAGAGAGATAGAGGGTTGTGTGTGTTCTAAAGAAAGAAAGAAAAAGTGTATTGAATGAAAAGTGAGAAAAACACAAACAACAACCCATCCTTGGAAGCCTTGGAGGGTTATATATAGTCACTCACGCGCCTACACTATACATAGTTTCCTAGTCTAGTCTTTGCGTGAGTGACTATGATAACTATGAGAATTCTTAAATGTCGTCACATAAAGTGAATTTCCAACAATCTTCCCCCATGGGACGACGTGTAGAACTCCTTACAATATTTTTCCTAACAAGTACATAATGATTAAGAACAAAATCTTCCATGAAGCGTCTAATGCTGATGAAGTCTTCTGAGGCTTTTGACTTCAAGTCTTCACTTCAAAACGACTCATCTTTGTAGTAACTTGTAGTAGAAATACTGTAACGGCACGAGCTAAGTAACCCATATACTTCTGGTTAAGGAGAAGCTTCTGAATTAACTTCCCCCTAATTCATGCCACATAATCTTGATGTAGAAGCTTTTAATAGCTTCCCCCTAAACCGACAATCCTCATAAGCAGTTTCAAAGCTTTCAATAAAACTTAGAATGATTAAGCGCACAACGGAATTTAACAAGCAAACCCTATCATATGAAATGATAATGTTGCTATGAGGGATTGAAAGTTTGTGGCACACCAAGTAGATCAACAACGTCTCTTCTCACGCTTGAATAATTCTTCTAAAATTTTCTTCCCCTGAAAGTTCAAGTTATGTATACTAGAAAGAATCAAGATATTTCTTCCCCCACGTAGGTGAAGAAAGGAAACCAATCTCATGTATGAAGCCCAAATACTGAAGTAGACACTTTATCCCATTCATGAAGTTGACAACGTAACACCAGAGTCAATTAAGTCCCAGAAATGCACATATCTTCTTCCGGAGATGCACCAGAGTCAATTAAGTCCCGGGAATGCATATTTCTCCATATAGGATAATGATGATGAATAATTGCAACATCAAAACAATTAAACATCGAACAATAGTGTACCGTTTAGAGACTAATAACGCCACGAGTTAAAACACTGGTTTACTCTGCGGTTATGTAAAATGTCTTCCCGGAATGTCTTCAAATCAAAAAGAGGTATGAAGTTCATCACGTGTACTCGTTGTGCATTCAATATGTCTTCTTCTTCCCCCTTGATGGTTTCGAATCCTCGGAACCAGCAATAAATCATACGCAAATGTACCTGAAAATCTCGTGAGAATAATAAATAAGCTTAATTATATTCAGCGAGAATCAATTGTTGATCGAAATTCTATACTCGTAAACTATCCATGGCTATCTATACCAACCCCCTTGTAGGCAATTTGAAGTGACCACTGATGGAATGAATCAGATATACCAAACGTGAAACTAAATAAGAATTCCTCGACTTTGTGACTTAAGCTTGCACTATTGTTGATTGAAGAACGGTGGAGAAATCTGTTAATGCAAGTGATGCCTAAAAACATTATTAGTGTTAACTAATCTTTCTTAGTTTTGATCACAACAAACCATACAACACATTTAGTGTAAAACACAAAATGAATTATTTAACTAACATTATCATCAAGGTAATAATCATATCACTAACCTTTCTTAATCATACTTAGTGATCATCAAAATGATTATCCTTAAAACTCACTTTTGTTAATATGACAAAAGACTTTTTAATAAACTTTCTTTTTTAGAAAATGTTTTATTAAAATGGAAAATGAAAATTTGAAAATAGTATATTCCAATGCTGTTAGAATATCCTTTTAAGGCTTAAAATACCTCAGATATTCCTACCCCACTAAAAGACAAAAAACGGAGCGTACTCTAGTGGCGGTACCTTAAGTACCTACGCGGTTCCTTAGCGATATGGAACCGCCGGGCGAGATAAGGTACCGCGTACAGCTAGCCGTTATAGATCTGTTATACTTTGTCTCCTTTAAATAGTGGGTCAAATCTCATTTTCCAGTAAGCCTCTTGGACGTTTTTCTCAGCCCCCTTTCTATTTTCTATAGCATAATCATTAGTAAATGATCACTTAAATTGCTAAGGATGTTTACATATGATTATCCTCTTGATCCCCTCCTTTACCTTGTCCAATGAGAAGATCACTCACTCACTAGTGTTGTGATAAAGATGAATCTATGAGCTAGTCATATTCATCATGATACCCTTTTTGTTTTAGGTCAATCCAATGTATTTATGAATACTTGGACTAGTTGTGTTCATCCAAGTTATTTGTGGATACTTAGATTTGTTGTGTACATCCATTGCATATGTGTTTGCTTGGATTTGTGTTGTGTAAATCCAAGCTACATGTGTTTACTTGGATAAGTCTAGTTGAGTTGTAATAGATTTGATTAGGAGTTCTCACTAAACTATAAAGTGATGTGGTTGTGTCTTGTGAGTTCTCACTAAACTTGAAAGTGACTAGTAGTTGTGTTGTGTAAAGTTCTCACTTAGCTTCAAAGTGAAGAGTCGTGAAGATTGGTTCTAGCTTTGGATTAGAACTCGACATCTAGCCTTGTGTCGTAAAATGGTGAAGTAGGCAACGTCGTGAAGATTGGTTCTACCTTAAGATTAGAACTCGACATCTAGCCTTGTGTCGTTAAATTGTGAAGTAGGCAACGTTGTGTAGATTGGTCCTAGCTAAAGATTAGGTCTCGACATTTAGCTTAGTGTCGGAAAATAATGTAAGCGACGATGTAAGGTTTTCTCCGCCAAGAAGGGAGCTTGTGGATATAGTGGAAATCTCGAGTAGGTGTACTCGAGGAGTGGAGTAGAAACGAGGATAGAGCCTCGTTGTCGAACCACTATAAATCTTGGTGTCTTCCCACTAGGTTGTCTCCTTCCTTACTCTTTACTTATTTCATTATCATTACACGTACCTATTATCTTTGCTAGTGCATTTGAATTGAACCTAATCATTATGCAACATAGCTTTAAACAAAAGATAGTTTTGATACAAACCAAATTGAAAGTAATTTTAATTTGGTCACCAATCGAAGAGAAACTATTCAACCCCCCCTTCTAGTTTCTACAATTGGTATCATAGCGATGGTCACTCTAGATCTTTGAAGTATATTGTACTTTGAAACTTGGATCGATCCATTGTCTCCTCAAATTAGAAGGTCAAGTTGTACTAAAGTTTCTCTTTGGTCAAAACTATTTTGTTCTTGAAAAATAGGTCCTTCAATTGATAATATTGCATCCCACTTTAGATTATTAGCCTTTATGCATTTTAGATATACTCTTGAAATGTATCTACTAGTTTGCATCTTGCTTTGTGTAGGTACTCATGAAGATCAATCACTTAATTGGTTGTGGATTGAGTTACTTGCACTTGTAGAAGACTCATCTTCATTGATCTGTAACATCTTTGAATGATGATACCAAGATGATTGGGAATGATACTAGTCCTTAAAGACTTAGTACTCATCATAGTCATTGTTGGGCATAGCATTGATTCCTTGATGGATTGCTCTTTATGGCCAAGGTACGCTTTCGTTCTTCCACACGCCCTTTGATCATTCTTTTTTATCATTACTTGACTATGTGCTTGTTCTTGGCATCCTTGCCTTGACATTTGTTTGTGGTTTGTGATTCTTTCCTTTTATCCTCTCAAACCTTCATTTCTTGGATACTTGACTCACTATGGTGATGTAGAGTGAGTTAGTAGTAGCTTAAAGTATCAAGCATGATTTCCATGGTTTGCACCCATACGGTTAGTAGGCCCTTTGTGGGAGAGAAAGTGAATTAATACCTTGCTCATATTTTGGTTTAGACTAAGACTATTATTGAAAGTGATCTTAGTCTATACTTGAATAATTGCTTTGTGTTTACTCATTACCAAAGCCGTTTAACGTTTCGCCAGAAAGGCACGTCTTAAACCACTATATATGACACAAGCTCTTCGTTACCACTATTTGAAGAATGTCATTAATCCCTTGAGCATTGGTCCTAGTCTTGATTCACTTCCCTTGACTTCTCTCCACTTTGCCGTTTTGCTACGAGTAGTCGTTTGTCCGTTTTAGTTCTTTTCGATCTCGATTTAACTCGTAATCCTTTGTTAAGGCATATTGCTTAGTGCTATGATGATCCAATGATATTCTAAAAGGCTCATGATATAAATTTAAGTATTTTAGAAAAACTTGGTTTTTAAAATTTGGCGCTTTTCATAGATAAAAACCAGCCTCTGTAGGCGGTTCTTTATCTCAGCGGCTCAAACCCGCGGTTCCTTATCGATAAGGTACCGCGGGCAGTAAAGAGTGTCAGAGCGCCAGTTTGATTATTTTATTCCTTTTCAAACCACTATCTCTCTCTCCCAAAAACACACAGCCGACGGGTTTCATCTTTTCCACCATTGTTGAAGCTTCCAAAACCTTCAATCACTCAAATTAATTGATTCCAAGTTGTGGGTTTCACTCATCCTTCATCTAACATCAATTAATTGTAAGTATTTTCTTTCAATTTCATCTATTTTGTTCTAGGGTTCATCCTTTCATAATTGGGGATTTTTAAAATTGAAATTAAATTAAAACCTTAATAGGAATGTGGGTTGACATGGTTATTTTACTATGATTCCTTAGGTTCATATTCATTAAGATTTCACTAAAACCCACTTGTAGAACAAATCCGAATTTAGGCTAAATGATTTTGGTTAAAAGATGGATTTGAGATGAACCCATGAACAAGTAGGTAAAGACATTGTTAATGCTTACCTAAAAACCTTGTTTTGAAAAACCAATGTTCTAATCCATTGTTGATCTAACATAGATCATGTGTTCTTGGTTAATGATGGAATAGAGACATTGTGAACATGAGAATTATATGGATTCAATCCTATGTTTGTCAAGAAATTGATATAAAACATTCTCATATTTTTGATCTTTGATTTTATTTTTCATATGAGTGATTGGAGAAATATTTTCTTATGTTTATTTAGGTACTAATCATGCCTTCACAATACCAAAAGGATCATCAACTCACCAAAAAGTATATGCCAAACCTATCCGACTTTTGTCACTCAACTCACCTTGCCCATACTTTTTCCTCTCTTCTATCTCGTTGCTTTCATGAGGTTAGAGTTGTCCCAAAGGATATCAATGATTATGTCTACAACAAGTCCATGTTTGGAAACATTGGATTTGATTGTTTGTTGAACATTAAGGAAGACATCTATCCTCGATTCCTATTGGAGTTCTTTAGCACATACTCCATCATTGAAAACAACGATGGAATATTTGTTAGGTTCATCTTGAAAGATCAACTCATTCAATACTCTCTCGAAGTGTTTGGTCAAATTCTTGATGTCCCATTTGTAGGCACTTGTCGCTTCACGGATAAATGGAAGCTTAGTGCTCTCCTTGAATCCTACAATTGTCCTCCAAATGATCATGAGGAAATGGGTCTTGACTTCATTGTCGACATTGTCTCCAAAAAGCATAATCGACCCGTTAAGAGAAGCCTTCATACTAAGGTATGTTCGGTGAAACGTCATGAGGTTCTCTTAAGCGACCTTAATGATAATATGGTTCAATGGACCAATATCCTTAGGTAAAATGTGTTTTGTCTTGGTGGAAACCAGGATCATGTTCCGGCGTGTTTAGTGCATATGTTATATTGCATCTTTACCAACACCAATTACAATTTGGCATATTTTATCGCTCAACGGATCAATTATGCTATTCACAAGCCTAAAACAACCTCCCTTACGCAATGCTTCTCGCTCGCCTTTTTAAAAGGGTTGGCCATGATTTTCCAAATCTTGATCTTTCTCAGTTTCAACCGGTCAAACGGGTCATGCTACCTATTCAAGAGGTATATAAGAGAAAGACAGGATCTGATCGTAAATCCGACCAACAAGGGTTCAATGATGAGGACATGGACATGCCAACAAGTGATGGTGATGGCATTGGCACAAGTGCTCCCATTGACTCTTCGAGTTCTTCTCACCACTCCACAAACTCATTCGTGGATGGTTTAGATGACATTGCTTCCCCTCCTCACCATTCCTCTAGTGAAGTTCCTAATAATCTCAATTTAGAGGAACTTTACCATCAAAATCTTCGAACCCGAGGTGATTTGCATGAACACCGGATTGAGTCAAGAAAGGGAATCAAGTATTTGGGAAAAATGATCAAGGATTTAGGCAAGAAAAGGAGGTGAATACTTTGAGTTGTGTCAAAGTTTGGTTATCATTTGGTGTTTAAACATTTGCTTATTAACACTTTGGTTTGGTTGTTTATTAACTTATGTTACATGTTTGGATTATTATTTATTTTGATCCTAAATGTTGCCTATGCAATGATGTTTGTGATTTACATAGCTTTGTGCATCTTTGTGATAGTTAGCTTATTAGATTATGATCTGTAGTTAACTTTGGCTTGTGAATCTCTTGGTAAAAATCTGGGTGTATAAAAAAACTGGGAGTGAAATTTTTGAAAGCCCTCTGGTCGCGGTTCCATATCAACCCGTGGCTCCTTATCGATAAGGAACCGCCGGTCCTAGATAAGGAACCGCCGACCACTGTGCACGACAGCATCTTTTGCTTTACACTGTTTTCTTAATTCTGTGTAAACACTGCATGATTTTCTGTAATAAACTACACATTTCCTAAACTAGCTTACCTAAATTCATTATTCACCTAAAATGATTTTAACCCATTACTAGTTTGGATCATCCCCTCACTCATTTAAACCCACCTTGTTAGTCATGTTCTTCACACATCAAAACTTCCTTCCCTAACCCTTAAACCATCCTTAAACAACCATGGTTTGTACCAAAACCTCAAACACTTCCAAGACCTCCACCCCAAGGAAAACACTCAAAATAAGGATTAAGGTAGCCAAGCCTAACTCCTCACCTTTCCACACACCTAAGAATGAGATGGTTCCTATCCTCATTTCTTCATCACCTTCACCACCCCTTGCACCATGCAAGACATTATCCACCCATGGTACTAACCACTCCATTGTTTCTACCTCCTCTTCATTTAACTCAAGAATGAATGAGCTCTCTTCACCCTTCACTCCAAGTGCACCCTTGGATGTGACCACACAACCCCAACCAATCCAAAGCATTCCTTTTGTGAATGACTTTGATGACACTTTGGTGACTTCACCATTTACCCCTCCAAATTCACCCATTTTACCAACCTTAGAGAACATACCTCCACACTCACCCATTTACCCTTTAGGGAACATGCCTCCACTCTCACCCACATCACCCTTGGAGAACATGCCTCCTCCACCTCCACCCAACTCAAACATCCCAATTTTGGGTGTTCCACTTTCCCTTCTTTTGGGTGATCCATACTATGGGTTTCAACAAACACATGGTCCTAGTTGTCCATGTTGTCTTTACAACCACTACATCATCCATAACCTTAGGATGGATAT
Organism: Glebionis coronaria; assembly: GCA_025667525.1. Taxonomy (NCBI): domain Eukaryota; kingdom Viridiplantae; phylum Streptophyta; class Magnoliopsida; order Asterales; family Asteraceae; genus Glebionis; species Glebionis coronaria. Next base: position 295,290,085 of record CM046880.1, on the reverse strand, counting down.
GTTTGGACTACATAGGAGGTTGCAAGAGTTCTTGCTTGCCTTGTTCTCCATGCCTCCTCCTAGGAGATGAATGATGAGTTTTCTAAATAAATGGTTTTCAACAAAACCAAGCCAAAGAAGACTACTTATCTAGATTTAATATTAAGCTAGCTTTGTATTAGTTAGTTTTTTCATTTGTCATTGTATTTGCTTCCTTCATGTGTGTTTCATGATGTTGATCTATGGATTTAGCTTTGTGTGTTTCTATCCTTATGTGCACACTAATCAACTTTAATTTGAAATTAAAATTGAACCTAAATCTATCACAACCTCTAAAAACTTGACTAAAATTGGTTCAAAATGATATCTAAATTATTTTGTCACCCTTTGTCAAGACATTCTTTGTGAATGTGTTTCTTTATGCAACCCTAGCATAATTTGGTGCTAATAGAGGTAAAATTCCAAGAATTGCAATTTTATTTGAAAAAGTCTTAGTTTTTCTCAAAAACCTGTAAAAACTTGGTTTCAAGTCTACTGGACGCGGATCCTTAAAGTCCCGCGGTTCCCTAGCGATATGGAACCATCCCTTTAAGGTACCGCGGACAGTAAGTGGCTTTTGACGAATTTTTGGTCAAAACTTTTAAAACCCTATACCCTGTCAAGATCCTTGTTTGCTCAAATTGACTAAACATTCCTTGACACTTCACTTTTTGTATTAAAATTCTTACCTTGATTACATTTTACTTATACCCCAACCTTGAGATTTCATTCTCACACATTCCCAACCTTGAGAATTCATTCTCACACAACCTTGAGATTTCATTCTCACACCTTCACAACCTTGAGATTTCATTCTCACACAACCTTGAGATTTCATTCTCACACTCTCACAATGCCTAACTCCTACATTCCTAACCTTGACATTTCTTTGTCACAACCCCACTCACCCAAAGCTTCCTCATCCAAGCTTTTAAAGAAACCGAAAATCTCGGTTCGACCTATTTGGGTTAAGAAGAATAAACCATCTTCCTCCAAACCACCCAAAAACCCTACCTTCTCTCCAATCAAGTATTGGAATGAGACTTATACCATTAACCCCATCACCGGAGCTAAAGAAAATGTTCCCCCACCACCACAAGCCTTCAATACCCCTAATCTCAATGACCTTTCAACCTTCCCAAACCTCACAAGGCATTGTGAAAACATTCCCAAACCCATTACCCCACCACCACCAAACCCTAAGTTTGATGTCATACCCCCATCAAACGATTTTGTGTTGCATCATGGATCCTCGTGTGCTTGTTGTCGATTTCAACAAATTGAACTTGCTCATGTGTATGAGAAGTTAAATTTTCTTGAATTCCTCCTCAATCGACCTCCTATTCAAGTTTTCGTTCCGGTGGATAAAACTTCGAATGATGCATCGTCGTCTTATTTTTCCAACTAAAGTCTTTGTTACTTTAGTTGTTTTAGAGTCTTTTATTTTTTTTAAGCAATCTTGGAAAATTATTACTATTAGACTAGCTTATGCTTAGTGGTTTATTTTCCATATTTCTTGCTTTAGATACTCATATTGTGTGTATGACTATCTACTTTGTTGTGTCCTTTCTTTTATGTAACCTTTGTGTTGTTTGTGTGCTATTTTCTTTAGTTCTATTTTGAGTTGATCATGGTTAATTTTTACAATTGCTTATGGGTGATTCCATCAATTCTAAACTTTAACCCATTGACAAGCTTATCATCTTTATTGGATTGAAGTTTGATTTTGTCAATTACCTCTTTGGACATACTTAGCAAAATACTTGCTTCTAATTTGAGATTTCTTCTCTCTCTCCCTCTCAAGTTACTTAGTAGGTAGTGATCATATATACATTGGTGTTTCTTTCCTTTATACTAACCTTTGTGTAGCATGTAACCTTAGCTCACAAACTTGGTGCCCCAAGCAAGAGGGAGCAACCACCAAGGGGGAGCTACTAGCAAAGTTCGATGTTCTTCGAAGACTTGTGCTAACCTTTTTGCTACGACAAAGGGGGAGAAATGATAGTGATAAACTCGTTAATAATTCGTTATTTTGTGTTTCTATACAAATGAGTTTATAGTTTGTCGTAATCAAAAAGGGGGAGATTGTTAATGCAAGTGATGCCTAAAAACATTATTAGTGTTAACTAATCTTTCTTAGTTTTGATCACAACAAACCATACAACACATGTAGTGTAAAACACAAAATGATTTATTTAACTAACACTATCATCAAGGTAATAATCATATCACTAACCTTTCTTAATCATACTTAGTGATCATCAAAATTATTATCCTTAAAACTCACTTTTGTTAATATGACAAAAGACTTTTTAATAAACTTTCTTTTTTAGAAAATGTTTTATTAAAATGGAAAATGAAAATTTGAAAATAGCATATTCTAAATGCTGTTAGAATATCCTTTGAAGGCTTAAAATACCTCAGATATTCCTACCCCACTAAAAGACAAAAAACAGAGCGTACTCTAGTGGCGGTACCTTAAGTACCTACGCGGTTCCTTAGCGATATGGAACCGCCGGGCGAGATAAGGTACCGCGCACAGCTAGCCGTTATAGATCCGTTATACTTTGTCTCCTTTAAATAATGGGTCAAATCTCATTTTCCAGTAAGCCTCTTGGACGTTTTTCTCAGCCCCCTTTCTATTTTCTATAGCATAATCATTAGTAAATGATCAGTTAAATTGTTAAGGATGTTTACATACGATTATCCTCTTGATCCCCTCCTTTACCTTGTCCAATGAGAAGATCACTCACTCACTAGTGTTGTGATAAAGATGAATCTATGAGCTAGTCATATACATCATGATACCCTTTTTGTTTTAGGTCAATCCAATGTATTTATGAATACTTGGACTAGTTGTGTTCATCCAAGTTATTTGTGGATACTTGGATTTGTTGTGTACATCCATTGCATATGTGTTTGCTTGGATTTGTGTTGTGTAAATCCAAGCTACATGTGTGTACTTGGATAAGTCTAGTTGAGTTGTAATAGATTTGATTAGGAGTTCTCACTAAACTATAAAGTGATGTGGTTGTGTCTTGTGAGTTCTCACTAAACTTGAAAGTGACTAGTAGTTGTGTTGTGTGAAGTTCTCACTTAGCTTCAAAGTGAAGAGTCGTGAAGATTGGTTCTAGCTTTGGATTAGAACTCGACATCTAGCCTTGTGTCGTAAAATGGTGAAGTAGGCAACGTCGTGAAGATTGGTTCTACCTTAAGATTAGAACTCGACATCTAGCCTTGTGTCGTTAAATTGTGAAGTAGGCAACGCTGTGTAGATTGGTGCTAGCTAAAGATTAGGTCTCGACATTTAGCTTAGTGTCGAAAAATAATGTAAGCGACGATGTAAGGTTTTCTCCGCCAAGAAGGGAGCTTGTGGATAAAGTGGAAATCTCGAGTAGGTGTACTCGAGGAGTGGAGTAGAAACGAGGATAGAGCCTCGTTGTCGAACCACTATAAATCTTGGTGTCTTCCCACTAGGTTGTCTCCTTCCTTACTCTTTACTTATTTCATTATCATTACACTTACCTATTATCTTTGCTAGTGCATTTAAATTGAACCTAATCATTATGCAACTTAGCTTTAAACAAAAGATAGTATTGATACAAACCAAATTGAAAGTAATTTTAATTTGGTCACCAATCGAAGAGAAACTATTCAACCCCCCTTCTAGTTTCTACAAAATCTCTAAGTACTCAATACATTACTGAAGAAGTATATAAGCACAACACCTCTTGAAATTATCCACATCGACTCTGCGCGTGACACTGAGTACAACAATGTAGCTCCTTTAAGTGATAGTTATCCAAGTCATCAACCAACCACCCCGAACCCGGTAACTAGATAAACAATTCTTCATCCTAAGATAAAGTACGAATATTTATAGGTAAAATACGACCTTTTAGGGAAAAGGCGTAAATGCGGTAAGTATTAAGTACGACGATTTAGGAAAACCGTGCACTAATGACCCAATGAAGTTCAAGTTAGGTTCCCAAGGAGGTTTATTGTGTGTGAATAGCTTGTATGATTTTGGATTAATATGAGAGAAAGAAAAGATTAGAAATGAAAATGACGGATACGTTAAAGTTACACTACGACGACGAAACGTAAAATCGTAAAAAGTGAAAAAATAAAATTTAATCTAAAAATTCCGAAAAAATTACCTAACTAAAAATGTAATTAGAGTTTACAAATGATCAAAACTTTTTCAAACCTTTTATTTAATTAAATATTAATTTTTAAATGCTAATTAAAGCCCTAAAAATCAAAATAATTAATAAAAAGCCCAGATTAAGATTTTTCAACTTGTAAAACTATAAAATGACTTAATTAAACTAAAAACCGTTTTTATGAAATTTAAAACCAATTAAAACTATTTAAAATGATTAACAACTAAAATTAAATATTAAAATAATATTAAAAATTCAAAAATTATAAAAATTTCTAAAAACTTGCAAACTAGTTTATTTTAACCTAAATAATCAGAAAATAAAAGTGAAATTACAAAAATATCCCTATTGGGCCCCCAAATGGGTTAAAAACAAAAACAGCAAGCTTAATGGGCATTTTTGCCCAATAAAATCCAAACTCAACCAAATAAGCCTAAATTCACTAATCTGACTCAAAATTAAATTTTAAGCACAAATCTCTAAAGGCCCAAAAGCTGAATATGAGCTTATCACAACTTAAATGACCAACAACTTATTCTTAATGAGCCAATAAGCCCAATAAGCCATAAGCTAATGCCATAAGCTCTAATTTAACACACAACCTTCTTTTGGGATACTAAATAGATCTGTAAAAAGAAATTTTGAAAAAGCTTAACAAATAAGCCAGAAATCAGCAAAGTAGAATTCTACTAAAAGACAAAATAGTCGGGTTTGAGTTCTAGAGGGTTTCAAAAGCTGATTCTTTTTGAAAAAGCTCATAAATAGTTTAACTAAGAATAATTAAAAAGAAAAATCACAAAAACTCAAGTAGAATAAGCTGTATAAGCAAATAAGTTGGCTGAAAAATCCAAATAAGCTAGTCTTCTAGCAAAGGCTTAACCAAAAGACCTGTAACTTGTCAAATATTATAATAAGCTAAGAAAAATGACACCTATCAGAAAAAATAAGTTGTTGCATGTACCGATAAGCTGAACTGAAAAATAAGCCAAATTGAGCTTATTTGACCAAAAGTCAAAGTGTTCCAATGTTTACCAAATTGCCAGGATTGTTTATGAGCTTGTTTTAAGCAAATTTTGTGAAGGAATCAATGCTGAGTCCTTGTGAATCAAGAGGCCAGTTAGCCAAATGATGACAAATTTTGGACAAAATTGGCCAATAAGCCAGTTGGCTTATAAGCACTTAAGCAGACAATCCAAATAGCCAAATACAGTCACAAGCAGCTCAATAACAAATAACAAGCAACACAACAGCAGGGCATGCACTAGATAACAATATGCAAAGCAAAATAGAGGTGGCCACTTTGATAATGCAAATGACCACTTCAGCCAACTTCTATAAGCTCTAACACACTCAATAAGCCACCAAATTCCACAAACAGATATTACACAGATAGCTTATCACAAAACTCTTCCCAAACCAAAAATCAGACTCGAAATCGAAACAACAAGGATTTAATCCTTGCTGATGTGTTTGACCATTTTCAAACCCTTTTTATCAGGTTTTTCCAAAAGTTGCAAAACCTTTTCCAAACCTTAAAACACTTAACCAATTACCAAAACCAGTGACAAATACCTTGTTTAGAGTATCCAAACCCCAAGAACCAAGGCCACAAGGCCTTTTGATCCCAAAAACCAAACAACCTTGTTTTAGTACCTTTACAAACAAACTTTTGATTTTTAAACACAACCTACTGATTTTATGATCTAAATAGCTCACCTAGGTGACAACTAACAAAAGTAAACCAAAAACTTTCAGTCACAAACACAAAAACACTAAATCACATAGCAATCACATATAGCAGACTTAGAACAAAAATTAAAAAGAGAAAAGGGATAGACAGTGAACCTCCTTCCCCATACTTCTTAGGGAAGGTCAGCAATGCTCCCTAGAGTGTAGATCAACAACTAGATCACACCTAGGGTCCTTGAACAAAGAAGATGAAGGTCTGCTGATGGTTTAAAGCAGAACCAGACCTTTGTATGAGTGGATCTCCAACACAAGGCAGCAAACAACCTTTCCAAAGGCTCAAATCCCTTCACAAGCTTGGTGTCAACAAGCTTGCAAGAGCTTAAGCTTTTGGCTAGGGGTTAGTACAACAAAATAAAGTAAACGATACCAAGGATTTTCTACTTTTTTCAAACTTGAAAACCTTATCAAACCTAAACGTGCTTCAATCCAAAGATCAAAACAGGTTTAAAACTTTTAATGGAACTCAGCTTCACTCTTAAACAACACCAAATTTCAAAAACATAAAAAGGAATTACAAATTTTCAAAATACCAAACTTTTATAAATTTTAAAAAGGAATTACAATGTTTAAGAGAAAAACTAGAACAAGGGACTCTCACATGTTGAGGTATCCTTATATAGAATACAAGTGATGATTCTAGAACATGAAAATACATGAAACCCTAGCTACTGAATTCTCTGAATTTCCCGTGAGTGCTTGAGTTGTTGAGCTGTCCAAATGCATCCTAGACGTCCATTTATCCTTTGTGACAAAGTAATCAGTGTGGGTTGTTGATTGGCCACGTGGCATTCCTTGGAGAGGAAGTTGCAATATCATTGGTGGACGTCTTGAATGGGTGGGGTCCATGAGTGGAATGGTGTGGGATTTCAAGTGTGGGATGTAATCGTGTGTAGGTTAATTGTGTTTTGGTTAAGGTAATTTGGAAAAACCCTTTCGCTGTAGAAAGTTAGTTCTGGGTTCATACGTGTGAATAGTGAGTGTTTTGATCCGAAAAAGTGGGGAATTATTTGTTTGGCGCGTGTTTGTATATTCAAACTATGGGAATGGTAGAAAGGGTCCTTGTATTTTGGGAAAACATGTATAACAAGTCTTTCAGCCACCAAACTCACTTTCCTTTATTAATAAACTTTTCCTTTTCACACTTTTGCCATAAAACTTTGTAATAAGGATAACAAGGACTTGCTTTGTCATTTTTGGATATTTCAAGGACTGATCTTGGACATTCTTGATCTGTGAAGGTCTTCATTGGATGTTTGATATCATGGAGGACCATTGTTGGCAATTTTAAATCTTGAGGGACTAAACTTGCCAAATCTTCAAACTGAGGGACCTTTGAGTCACTTTCACAAACTTAAGGGACCAAACTTGTAATTATCAATATACAAGGGTATTAAGTGTCATTTATTCATTGATGAGGGATCATTCTTGTGCATCTTCAATTCTTCAAGGACTTTTCTTTGAGAAATCATAACTTGGGCCCGGTTCATTGTGCGACTTCGTTTCTCGTGTTCGCTTTTCCTTGTTTCTTGTGATCTTTTTTCTTTTTCACGATATACACACCTAAAATATACAAGTAACAAACACAAGCATATATATGGTATTTGTATGACATTTTATGCATTTAAAGCCCGAAAAGAACGATGAGATCATGTATAAATGCCATCTCATCACTCCCACATACTAGACCATTGTCGTGCCCTCACGTAATGCTAGAATAAAGTATCTAAGCATCTCCAAAATTCAATTTTATTACCCTTTATTGAAAAGTAAAACTTGCTACAATAATACGAAGTTGTGTTAAAGACATAATGTATGATTTTCATCACGAATGTGACTTTTAGGGTCAATGAATAGAAACAAGTGAATGTCTTATACAGTAAAGTTCGTCATCCTTGATTGTCATACATTCCATGCTAAGTGAAAAAACGAGATCATTGTTGGTACAAGTCACAATGCTAACACTACTCATACGTCCAAATTGTGTAATACTTTTCTCCCCGCAATCCTAGTTATTATGAAAATAAAAGGTATCTAGAATTTTTTTAACTATTTGTCATGGATTACAAGTGATTCATATTGACTTATTTGAGTTTTTATTAGTCGGAAAATAAAGTAGCACGATTTAATTCCTAGTTAGCTAAAGGACAAAATCTTTTAAAACGGCTTCTCGTAATCTCCTTAAGTTCATATCTTGGCATAACTCGTTTCATGATTTGAGACCTTTCTCGGACCGATATTTGGCATTTACTTCATACTTCGAATCTTCGGAAGACGTTCTTGAAATTATGGTCTTCTCTTCATATTTTGGAATTTCTTCACTTGACGTTTTTTAGAGATTCTTCATACTTGGACTACGACTTCATCATTTTTCTTCAATCTTTATTTTGGATTTTGATTATACAACGATCCGCCTCCTTTTAGGACTTGGATATATTTATCCTCATACCTTGTTAGGGTCTTTTTGGATAGATTTCTCCATGATCTTTAGGGGAGTAATTGCTTTTCGTTGTGTGTCTCGACCCTTCATATTGATTTTGGAATAATGATTCTTCACATCATCTTGGATCTTTAGCAACAAAATAGAGTCCTCATGCCTTGTTAGGGCCTTTTTGGAACTTCACCAATCTTCGTGCCCCGCTTCAATAAGTTATGCCTTGGCTATGAACTCTATTCAACCACGGGCAACTTTTAAACGAACTTAGGCTAGAAGCTAAGTAACCTTTCAAATCGTACGACCTTACTTATTGCAATTTAGTTATTCCTAATGCATTGATCTTATGGGAGAAAAAGCCACAATTAAAAACATATGAATTTTCAAAAGAACATTTTCATGTTCTACGTTTAGCATGATCACTTGTCTAACTCTATCACTTCTCGTTCTTCACTATTTAAAGACCTCTAATTAAAGAGACTCGTGAATACTTAGCCATGCAAGTCAAAATTAAGCTAAATGGATTAGCTTTATTAAGACTATATTAAATCGAAGTTTTGGGTTTTCAAGTCACCTATACCATCTTGCACTTTCTTAGACTTTTTCAAGTTTAGAGAATGCATTTTAAAGTTCCCTTGATAAGTGACTTTCTAGGATCAATTATAGGAACTTGCGAAAAGTTCTTGTTCTTAACCCGTATGGGCTAAGACTTTCGTGCTTTAAAGTTCCCTATATAAAAGTCTAGCAAAACTTGATTCAAGCGGGTTAAGGAATGTAAAGGGCTCCAAATGCCCATCAAGTAAAAAATTAACTCTTATTCTACCCATCGGAAAATATACATTCGTGTCTTAAAAACACTTATGAAAACTAAGAAAAAATTTAAAATTTGGCCATTTTTAGCCTTATTTGCATTAAAACAAAACAAAACGATGAAAGTTGGAGAACGTGAGGGCGTAGCAAGGCAAGTGTATATCCACCCCCTATACTAAAATTAAACATTGTCCTCGATGTTTCGAGTCTAAAGGTGGAGCACCCCCATACTAGAGACAAAGAGTTGAATGCTTAGGATTTAGCATGGAAAGGGTGATCAACAATATATCTAAAGTCGTATATGAATTATGCTAAAAGATAATTGTTAGAACAATAAAGTATATGTCATGGATTCGTGAAAAACTCTTCAAGCAAACGACCGAGGCTCACGTAAACGAACACGAGAGTCTTCGATCGTGGCGATGATGATGATCTAGATAACACATTCACAAACAACCACGCGACAACGAGTTGGAAGGGCACAAATCCCCTCTCATTAACTACATTAGAAAGCGATAATATATACATGGATAAGCATGGGATCTCCCCCACGAGGCACCTCGTTTTTTATTATCGAGTCATGAGCTCGACTCGATCCCCTCATTGCTAATTATCATTGGGGAAGGGGACTTGGTCGAGGTTGTCCAAAGAAGGGACTTCCCCACCGAAGTAGTGCTTAAGCCTATGTCCATTCACCTTAAAATTAGGACCATCATTTTAAGCTATCTCGATGGTCCCATAAGGAAACAATTGTGTTATGGTGAACGGACCCGACCAATGAGATTTAAATTTCCCAGAAAATATCTTCAAACGAGAGTTAAAAAGTAACACTTGATCGCCAACGTTAAAACCCCGGTTTTTAATCTTTGAATCATGAAACTTTTTAGTCTTTTCTTTAAAAATCAATGAATTTTCATAAGCATTATCTCTTAATTCATCCAATTCATTAAGTTGTATTTTCCGGTGATCTCCCGTGGTCTTCAAGTCGTAATTAGCATGCTTTAGGGCCCAATATGCCTTGTGTTCCAATTCAATAGGCAAGTGGCAATTTTTCCATAAACCAACTTATAAGGAGTACAACCGATAGGTGTCTTATAAGCGGTGCGAAAGGCCCATAAAGCGTCATCGAGTTTGTCGGACCATGAAGTACGGTTTTCTCCAATCGACCTTTCTAAAATCCTCTTCAATGCTCGGTTTGAAACCTCGACTTGCCCACTCGTTTGCGGGTGATAAGCCGTAGAAAGACGATGTGTAACCCCATATTTCTTTAGAACCTTTTCGAATTGGTCATTACAAAAATGGGTTCCACGATAGCTTATAATAGCACGAGGGGTTCCAAACCGAGAGAATAGTTTCTTCAAAAACTTCACTACCACACGAGCATCATCCGTAGGCAAATCCTTAGCTTCCACCCACTTAGATAGCTAGTCGACGGCGACAAGGATATACTTGTCTCCATGAGACGATGGGAACGGCCCTATAAAGTCAATACCCCAAATGTCAAAAATCTCACAAACTTGAATTATATTTTGCGACATTTCATCACGTTGAGACGATTTTCCTTGACGTTGGCAAGAATCACACGACTTCACAAGTGCGTGTGCATCACGATAGATCGTAGGCCAAAAGAAGCCGGCATCGAACACTTTCTTAGCCGTGAGATTAGACCATGGTGACCACCCGTGGGTCCCTCGTGACAAGCTCTAAGGTGCTAGAAGCTTCGATACAAAAGACACAACGTCAAACGAGTTGATCCGCACAAACCCGAAAGAGATAAGGGTCGTCCCAAAAATAGAACTTGACGTCACGAAAGAATTTTCTCTTTTGTTGTGTCGGCATACCCTTGATTATGAAGTTGCCCGCATGGTAATTTTCAATGTCGGAAAACCACGGGGTTTCGTCCTTATAATTTACTACACCGAGAGTCTCGAGAGGTAATGTTTCGGTAATTTCCTTGTTCTCGAATACATCTTTGTGAGGATCTTCTAAACGAGAGAGATGATCGGTCGCTAGATTATCGGCTCCTTTTTTGTCAAGTATGGTGACATCAAATTCTTGGAGGGGGAGAATCCAACGAAGCAATCTCGGCTTAGCATCTTGCTTGGCTAAGAGGTACTTGATAGCCGAATGATCCGTATACACGATGCTTTTCGTCAAGACGAGATAAGGTTGGAATTTCTCAAAAGCATAAACCACGGCAAGGAATTCCGTTTCCGTTGTGGTGTACTTAAGTTGAGCCTCGGTCAGCGTCTTACTAGTATAGTGGATAGGTCAAAAGTGCTTTTCATAACGTTTCCATAAGACGGCTCCGATTGCATAATCTCTTGCATCGCACATGATTTCAAAGGGTAATTCCCAATTAGGAGCAAAAAGAATGGGAGCTTCGGTAAGTTTCCTTTTAAGAGTTTCGAAAGCTCGAACACAGTCCTCATTGAAGTTAAAAGGAGCATCCTTCTCGAGAAGGTGTGTCATAGGTCGAGTGATTTTCGAGAAGTCTTTGATGAAACGACCATAAAAGCCCGCGTGGCCTAAGAAACTCCTAACTCCCTTAACGGTTTTGGGATGAGGTAATTTAGCGCTGACGTCTATCTTAGCTTTATCTACCTCAATCCCCGCTCTCGAGACCTTGTGCCCTATGACGATTCCTTGTTTACATATAAAATGACATTTTTCCCAATTAAGCACAAGGTTGGTTTATTCACAACGTCTTAACATTTTCCCGAGATTGGATAAACACAACGTGAACGAATCACCAAACACCGAAAAGTCATCCATGAATACTTCCATCGACTTCTCGATCATATCATGAAAAATAGCCATCATACACCGTTGAAACGTTTCTGGTGCATTACAAAGTCCGAAAGGCATTCTACGATAAGCAAACGTTCCATATGGACACGTAAACGTAGTTTTCTCTTGATCACGATGGTCGATAGGGATTTGAAAGTAACCGGAAAAACCATCTAAAAAGCAATAGAAATCATTTCTCGCAAGTCGCTCCAACATTTGATCCATGAAGGGCAAGGGAAATTGGTCTTTACGAGTGGCGTCATTTAACTTTCGGTAGTCAATACACACCCTCCAACAGGTCAAAACACGAGTGGGAATTAACTCGTTGTTTTCATTGGGCACAACGGTCATTCCTCCCTTCTTAGGGACACAATGGATTGGGCTCACCCATGGGCTACCAGAGATAGGATAAATCATTCCCGCGTCAAGAAGTTTTAAGACCTCTTTTTTAATGACATCGTGAATTTTGGGGTTTACTCTTCTTTGATTTTGAATTGCGGGTTTGTAGTCCTCCTCCATTAAAATCTTGTGAGTACAAAATTTTGGGTCAATACCCTTAATCTCGGAAATTTTCCACGCAATTGCCCCTTTATTAGCTTTAAGAATTTTCAAAAGTGCGGTTTTTTCATCATTGGAAAGGTCTTTCGCAATAATAACCGGCAACTTGTCATCACCTTCCAAGAATGCGTATTCTAGGTGAGATGGAAGATCTTTCAATTCAAGGATTGGCGGTTCCTCGATTGATATTTTTGTTCAACACTCATAACTTCCATTGGCGGAAGAAATGGTGTAATGAGAGTATCATTACCAATAATCACCTCATCTTCATTGTCGATTTTATTTAAAATAAAATCTCCTCCTTGGAATGGAGTGAGATTTTGTGTAGAATTAGCAAGAATTGGATCCATAATAGTGGGATTGCCACTTGACGAACTATCAGAAAAACCTAACACTTCTTGTGAAAACTCATCGCAAACCACATCGACTAAGTCAATGTGGTTGATGGTAGCAATTGCATAAACATGAGAAGGTGTAGAGTGTTGAGTAGCATTTATAACAAGTTCCTATTCGTTGAATCTCAAAGTAATTGTTCTAGCATGAACATCGATAAGTGATCTCGAGGTGTCTAAAAATGGACGACCTAAAATTATAGGAACTTGAGGATCCGCGGGGATGTCCACTACGATAAAATCAACGGGATAGTAGAACTTCCCCACTTTCACGAAAACGTCTTCGACTACTCCACATGTGAGAATCGTAGAATGATCGCCCATCTCGATAGACATGTTCGATTGAGTAAGAGTCGGAAGCGATAGCGATTTCCACATGGAAAAAGGCATCAAATTTATGCTCGCGCCAAGATCGGTCAAGGCGAGGCATCCTTCCATTTCTTGTATATCACAAGGAATGAGAAACTTTCTTGGGTCACCAACTTTTTCCGGTATTCGATTAAGATAAACCGAATAAAAATTAGATAGCTTTGAAAGCTTTTCCTTATCAATCATCATACCTTTGAAAGTGGAAGCGAAACGAGGCATGTATAACAATGCGTCGGCTAAACTCACATTAAAATGCACTTGTTAAAACATTTTATAAAAAGCTCAATTTGTTGTTTATTATGTTCTTGCAATTTCTCCTTGTTTCGTCTCGATGGGTAAGGTAAGGGTGGTGTGGGTTGGGACATAGGCATCAGCCTTGGAATCTCGGGTTCCATAATTGGTATTGGTTCAACCGTAGGTGTGGTTTGAGCGGTACTTCGTGGGCTTATAAAATACTCCTTTTCGACCATCACCTCGGGTTCTTTCTCGATTTCCTTCTCCGTAGAAGTATTAGGACGAGAGATTGGTTCCTTGAAAGTTTTACCACTACGAGTAGTAATAACCTTCATTTCTCCCTTCGGGTTTGCAATGGTATCACTAGGAAGACCACCCTAGGAAGAGGGTTTACACATGATTGCTTCAAACATACTAGCCATTCGATCTTCAAATTTTGATTGCCTTTTATCCGCTTTTAACAACTCTTGATTAATCTCATGTTGACCTTGTTCCATCTTTTGTTGATTTTGTTGAAGAAGTTTAACGTTTCCTTCCATTTTATTAGCATGAGTTTTCAATTCATTAGCAAGATCGTTTTTAAGCTTGTTTTTCAACTAGGATCTTATGCTAATCATCTCATGTTGAATGTTATCAAACTTAGCATCATTTGCCTTAGCATAATCCAAAAATTCTCCTTGAAGATTTTTAGTGTGAACATTTTGAAAACCTTGTGTAGTATTTTGAAAATCACGGTTTTGGTTTTGATTTTGCACTTGCCCATTGTTCCCACTTTGGTAATTACCCTTGTTATAGTTACGTTGATTGCCTTGATAACCACCACTTTGATTTTTGTTTCGATAGTTGTTAACATTTTGATTTTGGGGAGCTTGATTTGGGCGGGAACCTTGGCCGTTTTGGTTGTAAGTTCCCGTTGCTACGTAAGCACTCGAAGTGTTACCACCGGCGGTAATGCACTCGAAAAAATCATGAGCTCCTCCACAAGATATACAACTCTTTTCAACCGCTTTAACCGATGCGGAATTCAAAGCATCTTGTGCTTTCCAATGAGTCATAAGCGTCGAAAATCTATCGAAAAACTGATTCTCCTCATTTGCTTCATCATGTAAAGCATTCATGTTACGAGACGATGACAATGAACCCATAGTCGCAACACTCGGTGTGTTACGAGGGTTATAAAACTTAGATCTATTCTCGATAATCTTTAAGCCTCATCGGACGTTTTGCACAAAAAATTACCACCCGTGGCGGCATTCAAATAATCTCGTTCATGATCGTTAAGCCCATTATAAAAAGTATCAATTTTATGCAATTCCGAAAAATCATGGTGAGGACATTCATGTAACATTCCCTTAAATCGTTCCCATGCCATTGAAAAACTTTAATTAGAACGTTGTGGGAACCTTGAAATCTCATTTTTCAAATGTGTCGTCTTAGATGGTGTAAAAAATTGGTTCACAAACTAAGAGACGAGATCACCCTATGTCAAAATCGAATTTGGCGGTTCTTTCTCGCGCCAAATTTTTGCGGGTCCATCTAACGAGTATGGAAACAACATCATCTTAATGGCGTCATGTGGAACATCCTTAAACTTGCTTGTTGCGGTGAGACGATTGAAATTCCTTATGTGATAATGCGGGTTGCCTTTTTCATGTCCGCGAAACTTGTTTACTTGTAGCATCGACATTAAACCCGTCTTGATCTCGAAATTCTCCGCAATGATGGCGGGAATCACAATAGCTTATCCAAAACCCTCGGTGGGTGCTTGAAGCAACTCCATCATAGTACGATTAGCCATAGTTCCTATTGGTTCTACAACGGGTTCGACAATTGGAGGTTCTTCTTCAATCAAAGATTCTTGATTTACTTCCTTTTGACGACGTTTGCGAGCTCGTTTTGCTTGATTAAGAGTTTGCATAAACGTGACGTAAAACGTGGAGGTGAGCAAAGAAGATTATTTTGGGTGTTTTGTTGAATTTCAATTTTTTGTGTTTTTTATTGTTTTTAATTTTTTTGGATTTTGTGTGTATTTGTAGACAACAATCTACCAAATCTCTCCACGAATCAAACTCTTGATTAAAGGATCCTCAAAGAATGAAAACGATCACGTGGAGCGAATGCCTTCGATTGACTTTAGAACTTTGGTGAAAACCAAATTGTTCAAGATGGTTTAATCACAAAGAAACCAAGCAAATATATATGATACGTAATAATACTTTGGGCGGAAAAACCCTCGATTAGTCTTCAATATCAAATACTCACAAGTGAACGGGGGGAATGAGGTGGCGCGAAGCACTTAAGTACCTAACTTCCCTTTAACGGCCTTTTATAGCACGTTGCCTATCTATTCACCTTAAAGTTTGTATTATTCAAAATCGAGCTTCACGAAAGTATTTATCTATTTTCGCCTTTTTCTTTTTGTTTGAGATTCGAATACAATAATTAGGAGATCAAATCCCAATTAAGGTTGTGTTTTCACAGTTTTGGAGATATTTTGTATTAATTGTGATACATATACAATATAGTAATAATATTTGACAAAGAAAACGAAAAAACCGATAATACGTGTTAATAGATTTCTATTTAACACAAATACTATTTATGGTTAGATATTAAAAACAAAATTGACAAATTAATCACGACACACCTCCCCAACAGCGGCGCCAAAATGATTGTAGGTAAAATACGACCTTTTAGGGAAAAGGCGTAAATGCGGTAAGTATTAAGTACGACGATTTAGGAAAACCGTGCACTAACGACCCAATGAAGTTTAAGTTCGTTTCCCAAGGAGGTTTATTGTATGTGAATAACTTGTATGATTTTGGATTAATATAAGAGAAAGAAAAGATTAGAAATGAGAATGACGGATACGTTAAAATTACACTACGACGACGAAACGTAAAATCGTAAAAAGTGACAAAATAAAATTTAATCTAAAAATTCCCAAAAAATTACCAAAAATAACTAAAAGTGTAATTAGAGTTTAGAAATGATCAAAACTTTTTCAAACCTTTTATTTAATTAAATATTTATTTTTAAATGCTAATTAAAGCCCTAAAAATCAAAATAATTAATAAAAAGCCCAAATTAAGATTTTTCAATTTGTAAAACTCTAAAATGACTTAATTAAACTAAAAACTATTTTTATGAAATTTAAAACTATTTAAAATGATTAACAACTAAAACTAAATATTAAAATAATATTAAAAATTCAAAAATTATGAAAATTTTCTGAAAACTTGCAAACTAGTTTATTTTAACCTAAATAATCAGAAAATGAAAGTGAAATTACAAAATACCCCTATTGGGCCCCCAAATGGGTTAAAAACAAAAACGGCAAGCTTAATGGGGTTTTTAGCCCAATAAAATCGAAACTCAACCAAATAAGCCTAAATTTACCAGTCTGACTCAAAATTGAATTTAAACACAAAACTCTAAAGGCAAAAGCTGAATATGAGCTTATCACAACTTAAATGACCAACAACTTGTTCTTAATGGGCCAATAAGTCCAATAAGCCATAAGCTAATGCCATAAGCTCTAATTTAACACACAACCTTCTTTTGGGATACTAAAGAGATCTGTAAAAAGAAATTTTGAAAAAGCTTAACCAATAAGCCAGAAATCAGCAAAGTAGAATTCCACTAAAAGACAAAATAGTCGGGTTTGAGTTCTAGAGGGTTTCAAAAGCTGATTATTTTTGCAAAAGCTCACAAATAGCTTAACTAAGAATAATCAAAAAGAAAAATCACAAAAATTCAAGTAGAATAAGCTGTAGAAGCAAATAAGTTGGCTGAAAAAGCCAAATAGGCTAGTTTTCTAACAAAGGCTTAACCAAAAGACCTGTAACTTCTCAGATATTATAATAAGCTAAGAAAAATGACAGCTATCACAAAAAATAAGTTGTTGCATGTACCAATAAGCTGAAATGAAAAAGAAGCCAAATTGAGCTTATTTGACCAAAAGTCAAAATGTTCCAATGTTTACCAAATTGCCATGGATTGTTTATGAGCTTGTTTTAAGCAAAATTTTTGAAGGAATCAAGGCTGAGTCCTTGTGAATTAAGAGGCCAGTTAGCCAAATGATGACAGATTTTGGACAAAATTGGCCAATAAGCCAGTTGGCTTATAAGCACTTAAGCAGACAATCCAAATAGCCAAATACAGTCACAAGCAGCTCAATAACAAATAACAAGCAACACAACAGCAGGGCATGCACTAGATAACAATATGCAAATCAAAATAGAGGTGGTCATTTTGA
The DNA here is from genome assembly GCA_025667525.1 of Glebionis coronaria. Classification (NCBI taxonomy): domain Eukaryota; kingdom Viridiplantae; phylum Streptophyta; class Magnoliopsida; order Asterales; family Asteraceae; genus Glebionis; species Glebionis coronaria. The sequence goes on along the minus strand of CM046880.1, from coordinate 295,272,310 downwards.
TAATGCAAATGACCACTTCAGCCAACTTCTATAAGCTCTAGCACACTCAATAAGCCACCAAATTCCACAAACAGATATTGCACAGATAGCTTATCAAAAAAACTCTTCCCATACCAAAAATCAGACTCTAAATCCAAACAACAAGGATTTAATCCTTGCTGATGTGTTTGACCATTTTCAAACCATTTTTATCAGATTTTTCCAAAAGTTGCAAAACCTTTTCCAAACCTTAAAACACTTAACCAATAACCAAAACCAGTGACATATACCTTGTTTAAAGTATCCAAATCCCAAGAAACAAGGACACACGGCCTTTTGATCCCAAAAACCAAACAACTTTGTTTTAGTACCTTTTCAAACAAACTTTTGATTTTTAAACACAACCTACTGATTTTATGATCTATAGCTCACCTAGGTGACAACTAACAAAAGTAAACCAAAAACTTGTAGTCACAAACACAAGAACACCAAATCACATAGCAATCACATATAGCAGACTTATAACAAAATTTTAAAAGAGAAAAGGGATAGAAAGTGAACCTCCTTCCCCATACTTCTTAGGGAAGGTCAGCAATGCTCCCTAGAGTGTAGATCAACAACTAGATCACACCTAGGGTCCTTGAACAAAGAAGATGAAGGTCTGCTGATGGTTCAAAGCAGAACCAGACCTTTGTATGAGTGGATATCCAACACAATGCAGCAAACAACCTTTCCAAAGGCTCAAATCCCTTCACAAGCTTGGTGTCAACAAGCTTGCAAGAGCTTTAGGCTTTTAACTAGGGGTTAGTACAACAAAAATAAGCAAACAGAACCAAGGATTTTCAACTTTTTTCAAACTTGAAAACCTTATCAAATCTAAACGTGCTTCAATCCAAAGATCAAAACAGGTTTAAAACTTATAATGGAACTCAACTTCACTCTTAAACAACATCAACTTTCAAAAACATAAAAAGGAATTACAATTTTTTCAAAATACCAAACTTTTATAAATTTTAAAAAGGAATTACAATGTTTAAGAGAAAACCTAGAAAAAGGGACTCTCACATGTTGAGGTATCCTTATATAGACTACAAGTGATGATTCTAGAACATGAAAATACATGAAACCCTAGCTACTGAATTCTCTAAATTTCCCATGAGTGCTTGAGTTGTTGAGCTGTCCAAATGCAGCCTAGACGTCTATTTATCCTTTGTGACAAAGTAATGAGTGTGGGCTATTTATTAGCCACGTGGCGTTCCTTGGAGAGGAAGTTGCAATATCATTGGTGGACGTCTTGAATGGGTGGGGTCTATGAGTGGAGTGGTGTGGGATTTCAAGTGTGGGATGTAATCGTGTGTAGGTTAATTGTGTTTTGGTTAAGGTAATTTGGAAAAACCCTTTGGCTGTAAAAAGTTAATTATGGGTTCATACGTGTGAAAAGCGAGTGTTTTGATCTGAAAAGGTGGGGAATTATTTGTTTGGCGCGTGTTTGTATACTCAAACTATGGAAATGGCAGAAAGGGTCCTTGTATTTTGGGAAAACATGTATAACAAGTCTTTTCAGCCACCAAACTCACTTTCCTTTGTAAATAAACTTTTCCTTTTCACACTTTTGCCATAAAACTTTGTAATAAGGATAACAAGGACTTATTTTGTCATTTTTGGATATTTCAAGGACTGATCTTGGACATTCTTGATCTTTGAAGGTCTTAATTGGATGTTTGATATCATGGAGGACTATTGTTAACAATTTTAAATCTTGAGGGACTAAACTTTCCAAATCTTCAAAGTAGAGGGACCTTTTTGTCATTTTCACAAACTTAAGGGATGAAACTTGTAATTATCAATATACAAGGGTATTAAGTGTCATTTAGTTATTGATGAGGGATCATTCTTGTGCATCTTCAATTCTTCAAGGACTTTTCTTTGAGAAATCATAACTTGGGCCCGGTTCATTGTACGGCTTCGTTTCTCGTGTTTGTTTTTCCTTGTTTCTTGTCATCTTTTGTCTTTTTCACGATATCCATACCTAAAATATACAAGTAACAAACACAAGCATATATATGGTATTTGTATGACATTTTATGCAGTTAAAGCCCGAAAAGAACGATGGGAGATCATGTATAAATGCCATCTCATCACTCCCCAATACTAGACCATTGTCGTGCCCTCACGCAATGCTAGAATAAAGTATCTAAGCATCTCCAAAATTCAATTTTATTACCCTTTATTGAAAATTAAAACTTGCTACAATACTACAAAGTTGTGTTAAAGACATAATGTATGATTTTCATCACGAATGTGACTTTTAGGGTTAGTGAAGAAACAAGTGAATGTCTCATAGAGTACAGTTCGTCATCCTTGATTGTCATACATTCCATGCTAAGTGGAAAAACGAGATCATTGTCGGTACAAGTCACAATGCTAACACTACTCATACATCCAAATTGTGTAATACTTTTTCTCCCTGCAATCCTAGTTATTATGAAAAGAAATGGTATCTAGAATTTTTTTTAACTATTTGTCATGGATCACAAGTGGTTCATATTGACTTATTTGAGTATTTATTAGTCGTAAAATAAAGTAGCACGATTTAATCGATAGTTAGCTAAAGGACAAAATCTTTTAAAACGGCTTCTCGTAATCCTTAAGTTCATATCTTGGCATAACTCATTTCACGATTTGAGACCTTTCTCGGACCGATATTTGGCATGTACTTCATACTTCGAATCTTCGGAAGACGTTCTTGAAATTATGGTCTTCTCTTCATATTTTGGAATTTCTTCACTTGACCTTTTTGAGAGATTCTTCATACTTGGACCACGACTTCATTATTTTTCTTCAATCTTTATTTTGGATTTTGATTATACAATGATCCGACTCCTTATAGGACTTGGATATATTTATCCTCATAACTTGTTAGGGTCTTTTTGGATAGATTTTCTCCATGATCTTTAGGGGAGTAATTGCTTTTCATCGTGTGTCTCGATCCTTCATATTGATTTTGGAATAATGATTCTTCACACCATCTTGGATCTTTAGCAACAAAATAGAGTCCTCATGCCTTGTTAGGGCCTTTTTGGAACTTCACCAATCTTCGCCTCCCGTTTCAATAAGTTATGCCTTGGCTATGAACTCTATTCAACCACGAGCAACATTTAAACGATCTTGGGCTAGAACCTAAATAACCTTTCAAATCGTACGACCTTACTTATTGCAATTTATTTATTTCTAATGCATTGATCTTATGGGAGAAAAAGCCACAATTAAAAACATATGAGTTTTTGAAAGAACATTTTAATGTTCTACGTTTAGCATGATCACTTGTCTAACTCTATCACTACTCGTTCTTCACTATTTAAAGACCTCTAATTAAAGAGACTCGTGAATACTTAGCCATGCAAGTCAAAATTAAGCTAAATGGATTAGCTTTATTAAGACTATATTAAATCGAAGTTTTGGGTTTTCAAGTCACCTATAGGATCTTGCTCTTTCTTAGACTTTTACAAGTTTAGAGAATGCATTTTAAAGTTCCTTTGATAAGTGAATTTCTAGGATCAATTATAGGAACTTGCGAAAAAATCTTGTTCTTAACCCGTATGAGCTAAGACTTTCGCGTTTTAAAGTTCCCTATATAAAAGTCTAGCAAACCTTGATTCAAGCGGGTTAAGGAATGTAAATGGATCCAAATGCCTATCAAGTCAAAAATTAACTCTTATTCTACCCATCGGAAAATATACATTCGTGTCTTGAAAACACTTATGAAAACTAAGAAAAATTTTAAAATTTGGCCATTTTTAGCCTTATTTGCAATAAAACAAAACTAAACGATGAAAGTTGGAGAACGTGAGGGCGTAGCAAGGCAAGCATCTATTCACCCCCCCCCCCCCCCTCTACTAAAATCAAACATTGTCCTCAATGTTTCGAGTCTAAAGGTGGAGCACCCCCATACTAGAGACGAAGAGTCGAATGCTTAGGATCTAGCATGGAAAGGGTGATCAACAATATATCTAAAGCCGTATATGAATTATGCTAAAAGATAATTGTTAGAACAATAAGGATATGTCATGGATTTGTGAAAATTTCTTCAAGCAAACGATCGAGGCTCACGTAAACGAACACGAGAGTCTTAGATCGTGGCGACGATGATGATCTAGATAACACATTCACAATCAACCACGAGACAACGAGTTAGAAAGGCACAAATCCCCTCTCATTAACTACATTAGAAAGCGATAATATATACATGGATAAGCATGGGATCTCCCCCACGAGGCACCTCGTTTTTTATTACCGAGTCATGAGATCGACTCGATACCCTCATTGCTAATTGTCATTGGGGAAGGTGACTTGGTCGAGGTCGTCCAAAGAAGGGACTTCCCCACCGAAGTAGTGCTTAAGCCTATGTACATTCACCTTGAAATTAGGACCATCATTTTGAGCTAGCTCGATGGCCCCATAAGGAAACACTTGTGTTATGGTGAACGGACCCGACCAACGAGATTTCAATTTCCGGGAAAATATCTTCAAACGAGAGTTAAAAAGTAACACTTGATCACCAACGTTAAAAACCCGATTTTTAATCTTTGAATCATGAAACTTTTTTGTCTTTTCTTTAAAAATCAATAAATTTTCATAAGCATTATCTCTTAATTCATCCAATTCATTAAGTTGTATTTTCTGGTGATCTCCCGCGGTCTTCAAGTCGTAATTGGCATGCTTTAGGGCCCAATATGCCTTGTGTTCCAATTCAATAGGCAAGTGGCAAATTTTTCCATAAACCAACTTATAAGGAGTACAACCGATAGGTGTCTTATAAGCGGTGCGAATAGCCCATAAAGCGTCATCGAGTTTGTCGGGCCATGAAACACGGTTTTATCCAATCGACCTTTCAAAAATCCTCTTCAATGCTCGGTTTGAAACCTCGACTTGCCCACTCGTTTGCGGGTGATAAGTCGTAGAAAGATGATGTGTAACCCCATATTTCTTTAGAACCTTTTCGAATTTGTCATTACAAAAATGGGTTCCACGATCGCTTATAATAGCACGAGAGGTTCCAAACCGAGAGAATAGTTGCTTCAAAAACTTCACTACCACACGAGCATCATCCGTAGGCAAAGCCTTAGCTTCCACCCACTTAGATAGGTAGTTGGCGGCGACGAGGATATACTTGTTTCCATGAGGCGATGGGAACGGCCCCATAAAGTCAATACCCCAAATGTAGAAAATCTTAAAACTTGAATTATATTTTGCGGCATTTCATCACGTTGAGACGATTTTCCTTGACGTTGGCAAGAATCACACAACTTCACAAGTGCGTGTGCATCACGATAGATCGTAGGCCAAAAGAAGCCGGCATCGAACACTTTCTTAGCCGTGATATTAGCACCGTGGTGACCACCCGTGGGTCCCTCGTGACAAGCTCTAAGGATGTTAGAAGCTTCGGTACCAAAGACACAACGTCGACCGTGTTGATCCACACAAACCCGAAAGAGATAAGGGTCATCCCAAAAATAGAACTTGACGTCACGAAAGAATTTTCTCTTTTGTTGTGTCGTCATACCCTTGATTATGAAGTTGCTGTGGGATTGTAAATCTTGCTTATGTTTCTAGAGAGAGAAAGAGATAGAGAGATGGTGGATTTCACACAAAGCTAGAGAGAGAAAGTAATGTTTACTATGTGAAAAAAATAATGAAACCACACCACCCTCTCCATCAAAGGAGAGGGTTTATATACCCAAGCCCTTGTCATGGGCTTGGGCTTACATTTTGGGCCGGCCTACACATGTTGTAGGCTAGGCTTGATGTTGTTTGATAAACAAATAAAGTTAACAAAACTACGAGCTATTACATGAACTATCGTTGGAGTGACCGATCCTTCTTAATACGTAAAACGTATTTCCAACAATCTCCCCCTAAGGGAGGTCACTCCAAACAAGGGCGTTACCCGAGTTACAATAATGAAATAAACCTAGCATACTATGCTTTGTCTTGAGCTCGTAGTCTTCGTCTTTCTTTTCCTTTTTCTTTTCTAGTGAACATGCTGATGTGATCTTTGATATCAATCTTTGGGCATTAATCTCTTACCTTGATCTCGTGCATCCATCACTTGTGATCTTCGCCTCTTCGTGACACCATGTCCCACATACTTATACCTTTGTAATTCTTGAAAGCTTCAGAGTTTGATACAGCGGAAGACTTAACTTTTAGGCTTTCTTGAATTAGATGAGGTATTAAGTGCATAAAGTATAAGCATGCGGGGACGACTTCTTCTTGGATCCCGCAACGCCACCGTCTTCAAATGCCGCAACATAAGTAGACACGAACGAAATGGCTTTGAACATTTCATTCTAATTCGGTAGCATTTTACCTCCGGTCGGTGAAGACCGTTGGACGATATTAGATATCGTACCCGTGACGGATAGTTTCAATTAAGTAACTTCCTGACAGGATTTCGCGGGTAAACCCGTTCTCTTTACTCGACCGTCCAAAGCTGACTGCGAACGTAAAGAGTGAATCATTTGGATAAAATTATCCGCATGATTTGAAGCCGTCAATTCATGTTCCTGGAACAAGTGAAGTTCAATTAAGAACCGCACCATCGTTGCTTTCCAGTTGTCACGAGCTTGATTCGTATAGAATCTTGCAAGTTACCTACCAAGTGCTGTTTGAGGTTAACACTAGAAGGATTTCCACTCATCACCGTGAACACAAAGGTATCACTCTGAGTGTTCTGGCAAGATCACTGAGATATTGCGTAGAGGCCTGGAACGTGTTTAAATTCAGTTAAGAATTAAACAGCTGTTGCTTTCCAGTTATCACAAGTTTGATTCATAAAGAATCGCACAAGTCACCTACCATGAGCTTTTTGATATTTGCTCAAGAAGGATTTCCATCTTCATTGTAAATACTTTCGTATTACTCGGATGTTCAGGCAAGATCATGAAGATTTTGCGTAGGACTCTTAAAATCTTTCTTACTTTTCACGGTGTGTGAAGAAGCAAGGAAACATGAAAGTGTGTCCTACTGAGATATTTGATAATCTCAAATGGCTCTAGACTCAATCGTGCATTTTGGATTTTAGTGATTGGAGGCTGGAGAGGAGTGCCACCTTTTCAATACCAATTTATTCGGAGTGAATAAATCAATAGATAATGCGTTGTCTCCGTGTGAATAAAACAAATATCTTTTAAGAGATATCTGAGTTAGCTGGGATGGGTTGTGCATTGCATCACTGGGTCCATGATGTCTGTCTTCAATATCGAGAATCATTAAAATGATCTCAATAGCATATGTATTGACCCGGTTTCTGCCTAAAGTTGTAAGGAGGGCTTCTTTCTTTACACCCTTTATCTTTACAATTCTTTTTCATTCTTCAACCCCTTCAATGCTTACCAATACGTCATAACTAGCACCTTGTTGTGATTGTTCCAGTGCTAACTTAAGTACTTGGTCGGCATTCAGCTACGTTCACAATCTTTCTCCAACTTTCCTAAGGACTACTATTTCTAGCTATGGAATGTCCTTGGGAAGATTCCTCCGGTTCTGGAAGAATCATTGGACTTAACCTATCCTACCATCCTTATGTCACCACAATCTTCATCGTCGTGAAATAAATGGGTTTAAGGTAAGTATATGTCACCATGAAAATCCATTTTGATATAGCAAATCCATTTTGCTCCCCCTTAACATATGCTACGATATTCGAAAACATTTCGCACATGTCGGGATGAGCCAGCACATTAAGTCAAACCATTTGTGATAATATCCCATATTAAATCACATTTTCTCCCCCATATTAAAAATATTAACCCAATCGATGTTTTTAATATCAATTGATTTAATGAAGTTTTAACAAAGGTTTTGGGAAGAAAAAATTCAAGTCCGTTTTATCTTCATGATACCAAATGTATGAGATATGATATCGATTTGTAGCATGATCACATTTTGATATAATGATTTTGTATGGGTTCAGATTAAAGTTCTCGATATCCTCTCGAATTGATCTAGGTCTTAAGTGGAATGATTGTTCTTGGTTACTAAATAAAGGGGTTTGGTTTTCTAGTCTAATAAGAAGTGGAAATGAAAATTTAAATCAAAGATTATTACTTTAATTATGATTAACAAAGACTTGTATTAAACTCAAGATTAAAATTAAGATTAAAATTTTGAAATTAAAGTTCAATAAACATAAAGAAACAGTAAAGTAGACAAACAGTAACCTAAAGGGAAAACTTGATTCGGAACTTTTAAACCTTGATTCGGAACTTACTCATGCGGAACTTACTGATTCGGAAGTAACTGTTCACTCACTCATTCGGAAGTTTTCTTGATTCGGAAGTTTCCGGATGAGGGGTTGATTCGGAAGTTTCCGGATGAGGGGTTGATTCGGAAGTTTCCGGATGAGGGGTTGATTCGGAAGTTTCCGGATGAAGGCTTGGTTCGGAACTTCTTGCTTGATCCGGAACTTAATGATTTGTTCGGAATCTTCCGAATGATGGCTTCATTCGGAACTTTTAGCTGGTTCGGAAGTTTTGAAACCCAGATACAGTAGCAGGTAACGAAGAACACGGAGCACGAATTTTAATCAAAATCAAACCAAATACTTAAAAAGGATTTACCAAATTAAACACAAATCATTTAGACACCATAAGCAACGAATCCCACTAATAAAAACACAATTCCAAACAACTTTTGAAGATCAAATCAAGAAAATAAAAACTTAAAAACTTGAAGATAAAGATGATGAAGAACAAGATGAAATGGAAAGATTAAACAAGAACTTGTATTGAATGATTAATGTTTTGACAAGATAAAACAAAGATTAAAATTACAAGATTAAAGAATTAAAGATCAAAATCACCAATCACCCTAGTGGTGAAGGTGAAGCTACGAACCAGGAAGAAAAAGTGGGGAAGAAGAAAAAATGAAAGCTAGCTTCTAAATGTGAGTGAGGGACTCCTTTATATAGGCTTGTCCTTTAGTTGGTGAGTGGGCTTTCTCCCGTTATTCTTGTATTTTCGTCTTTTCAGAAAAGTTTCCGTTTTCGATTCTGATTCGGGATTTGTTGTCGATTAAATTCAACTCATCTTTTAATTTCTTCGTTTAATAGACTTGAGTTTCTTCGACTTATATAAATCTTCCATCTTTGGTCCTTTTCTTCGATAAATCTTCGAATAGGCCCAACGACTTCAAATCTCTTGCATCTCTTGGACAATAGACTTTATCTTGAGTCTTTTTCTTCAGTAAAACCCGTGCAATCCCATGTTTTCTTCAATATTCATCCGGTTGTCTATGAAAACACAGTAAACACAAAAACCACGCATAATTCCAAACAAATGATATTAAATACGTGTTTTGGTCTCGTTTTAGCCCGAATTAAGTGGTAAAAGGATGGGTATTTACACACCTATCAAATCCCCTACACTTAACCATTGCCATGCCCTCATGCAATGCTTAGTGATAAAGCAAGTTTACACTTTTCTCATAATTAATCAACCTTGGCCTTATTTAAAATACTACTAAACAAAAATTAAAGTACTAAAGGGAATTAAGACTTTGAAGGAAACAAAAGGATAGAAAACCATTTTCACTTGAAAATAGCTATATGGAAATAACTTGCAAAGAAATCGATGACTTACATTAGGGCTTTGGTGCTACGAAGATTTATCACCCTCAAGTTTCACGTTCCCCAAACTAAGCTTAAAAACGAGATCATTGTTATTATAAGTTAGCAATTCAAACACTTACACACATGGCTTAATTAAATGCTTAAACTCCCTTATTCCTAGGTGTATCTCTTATATTTTATTTTTGTCTTAGAATGATCATGAAGATGCATTTTTGGACTTATTTCGATAGTTTATTAGGGCTGAAAGCAAAGTAGGACGATTTGATCAATAGTTAGCTAAAGGACAAAATCTCTTAAAACTGCTTCTCGGGATATCAAAAAGTTCATATCTTGGCATAACTTGGTTCACGATTTGAGACCTTTCTCGGGCCGATATTTGGCATGTACTTCATACTTCTTATCTTCGAGAGACGTTCTTGAGATAATGGTCTTCTCATCATAATAGAGTTTCTTCACTTGGAGACTTTTGAGGGGTACTCCAACTTTGTTGACCACGACTTCATGATTATTTCTTCAATCTCTAATTGGGATTTTAAGATACAACGATCCGCCTCCTTTTCGGACTTGGATCTATTTATCCTCATACCTTGTTAGGGTCTTTTCGGATAGACTTCTCCATGATCTTTATGGGAGTTGATTGCTTTTCGTCGTGAGTCTTGATCCTTCATATTGATTTTAGGAATAATGCTTTTCACATCACTTTGGATCTTCAGCAATAAAATTGAATCCTCATGCCTTGTTAGGGCCTTTTCGGACTCGCCAATCTTCGCGCCCCGCTTCATAAGTTATGCCTTGGCTATGAACTCTTATCATTACCGAGCAACTTTTAAACGATCTTGGGCTAGAAGCTAAGTAACTTTTCAAATCGTACGACCTTACTTATTGCAGATAAATTATTAGCAAGTGATGGGAGAATAGGCAAATAATTACACCAAGTGGGCTTGCACAAGAATACCGACTTATAATTGACTCTATCATCTCTCGTCCTCCACAATTTAAAATCTCAAGTAATGAGACTCGTGGATACTTAGCCTAATAAACCAATTAAGGTCTACATGGTTAAGGATACTAGCTAGAATAAACTTGGATAAGTCTATTCGGGTTGAGTCAAAATAAACGCAACGGGCCTAATATGTCAAAGACTTCTAAACTAGCTAAACCACTTTATTTAAATTTGACTTTATTGCGGGATATATACATATGAAAGCAAAGATAAAAATTTAAAAATTACGACTAAATGGCCAAAGTTAATAAAAAATTTGAAAAATGTTGAAAAATAGGATTTTCCGGTTAATTGAAGGCATTTTCATGGAAAAGTCCACTTAAAACTTCGATAGAAGTCCCCCCTACACTTAAGATAAACATTGTCCTCAATGTTTAAGCATGTGGGAAAAGTTTCCCCTACACTTATGGCATTGTGCACGTTGGTTAACTCAAGTTAAGGAAGAGACGACTAAAGTGATCAATTTCAAATGTGAGTATGAAGAAAATTGAATCACGATAGTTGAGAGATAGAACCGGATTTCGGATAAACACGGGAGCACGGTTCATCAAAAATTCCAAGAGTGCACTTATCCCTGTAATCACACCATACAAAGACAAACACATATAGAAGTCCCCCCTACACTTAGGGGATTAAAACATAAAAGGATAGATACTCGGGCTGCCTCCCGAGGAGCGCTTGTTTTTGATAACCGAGTCACGAGCCTGACTCGACCCAAAATTAGTTCATGGGGAACGTGGTGAGGGATGGAATCACCTCCTGAGAGGTGTCCTCACCAAAGTACAACTTCACTCGTTGGCCATTCACCTTAAAATTTGGTCCATTAGGTTGAGCGAGCTCGAGAGTACCATGTGGAAAAATTTAGGCAATGGTGAATGGGCCGGACCAACGAGATTTGAGCTTGCCCGAAAAGATTTTCAACCGAGAGTTAAAAAGTAAAACTTTGTCTCCAACATGGAACTCTCGGTTTTTGATCTTAGAGTCGTGAATGAGCTTAGTTCTTTCCTTATAGATCAAAGAATTTTCATAAGCCTCATTCCGAAGTTCATTCAGCTCATTGAGTTGGATCTTGCGTAGGTCACCGGCTTTGTTTATATCAAAATTAGCCCACTTTAAGGCCCAATAAGCCTTGTGCTCCAACTCAATGGGGAGGTGGCACGCTTTCCCGTACACAAGACGATAAGGCGTACAGCCGATTGGGGTCTTGTAAGCAGTACGGAAAGCCCACAAAGCATCATTCAGTTTATCAGCCCATGAGGCACGATGCTCTCCCACAGTCCTTTCAAGAATTCGCTTCAGTCCTCGGTTGGATATTTCAGCCTGGCCATTAGTTTGTGGGTGGTAGGCTGTGGAAAGACGATGATTTACACCGTACTTAGCCATGACTCGAGCAAATTGGTCATTGCAGAAATGAGTCCCACGATCACTAATAATGGCGCGAGGCACACCGAATCTAGCGAAAAGAGCTTTCAAAAAGTTACAAACCACCCTTGCGTCATTAGTAGGCAAAGCTTTGGCTTCAACCCACTTGGAGACGTAGTCAACGGCTACAAGGATGTATTTGTTTCCTTTAGAAGAAGGGAATGGCCCTATAAAGTCGATACCCCAAACATCAAAAATTTTACACTCTTGAATGAAATTCTGAGGCATCTCGTCTTTATGTGTGATTTTGCCTTGATTTTGGCAAACATCACATCGTTTGACCATATCGTGAGCGTCACGGTATATGGAGGGCCAATAAAATCCGGAATCAAACACTTTTTTAGCGGTGTAGTTGGGACCAAAGTGACCACCGGTGGGTCCTTTGTGGCAAGCATTAAGGATTTCAGACGCTGCCGATCCATCAACACATCAGCGAATAATCAAGTCGGCACATTGTTTGAATAGGTAAGGGTCGTCCCAAAAGTAAGTCTGGATGTCAGTAAAGAACTTCTTCTTTTGCTGGGACGTCAACCCTTCCTTGAGAATTCCACCCGCCAAGTAGTTTGCAAAGTCCGCAAACCACGGGGTTTCATTCGGTTTCGAGTTTATAGACATTAAGGTCTCCAAGGGAAAAGAATCATTGATTTCTTTGGTCGGATGATCCCCTTGGTATGGATCCTCAAGTCTACTAAGATGGTCCGCGGCTAGGTTTTCTGCTCCTTTCTTATCACGAATTTCAATTTTAAATTCCTGGAGCAGCAAAACCCAGCGAAGAAGTCTTGGTTTGGAATCTTGCTTTGTCAACAAGTACTTCAGCGCGGAATGATCGGTATACACGATGGTGGTGGAAAGGACAAGATAGGGGCGAAACTTTTCAAAAGCATAGACAACAGCTAAAAGCTCTTTTTCGGTTGTCGTATAATGCAATTGTGCCCCAGTCATTGTCTTGCTAGCATAATGGATCAGTTGGAAGTGTTTGTTCACTCTTTGTCCAAGAACCGCTCCAATAGCAAAATCGCTAGCATCGCACATCAACTCAAAGGGAAGCTCCCAATTAGGGGTAACCAAGACGGGTGCCTTAGTTAGCTTATCCTTAAGCGAGTTAAAGGCTTCAAGGCACTCTTTGGAAAAGATAAAAGGAGTATCTTTTTCCAAGAGGTGGGTCATCGGGCGAGCGATTTGAGAAAAATCTTTGATAAATCGACGGTAGAAGCCCGCATGACCCAGAAAACTTCTCACACCCATCACGGTTGAAGGTGGAGGCAACTTAGCGATAACATCGACTTTAGCACGGTCAACTTCAAGACCGGCTTTCGAGATCTTATGTCCAAGCACGACGCCTTCTTTTACCATAAAATGGCATTTTTCCCAATTTAGAACAAGGCGAGTGTCTTCGCACCGCTTTAGCATACGTTCTAAATTGGCAAGGCAAGCAGAGAAGGAATCCCCGAAGACCGAGAAATCATCCATGAAGACTTCCATGGTTTGTTCAACCATGTCATGGAAGATAGCTAACATGCACCTTTGGAAAGTCCCGGGCGCATTACATAAGCCAAAAGGCATTCTTTTGTAAGCGAAAGTGCCATAGGGACAAGTGAATGTAGTCTTCTCTTGATCTTGGGGATCGATGGGTATTTGAAAATAACCCGAGAAACCATCAAGAAAGCAGTAATATTCATTACCGGCTAATCGTTCAAGCATTTGGTCCATGAAAGGTAGAGGGAAATGATCCTTTCTCGTGGCATCATTGAGTTTGCGGTAGTCTATACAAACTCTCCACCCAGTAACGAGACGAGTGGGAATCAACTCGTTGTGTTCATTGGGAACAACGGTTATTCCGCCCTTCTTTGGCACACAATGGATTGGACTAACCCACGGTGAATCCGAAATAGGGTAAATCATACCCGCATCAAGAAGTTTGATAACCTCTGTTTTGATGACTTCATGGATTTTTGGGTTCACCCTTCGTTGGCTTTGAATAGTGGGCTTATAGTCGTCCTCCATGAGAATTTTGTGTGTGCAGAAGTGAGGATCAATTCCACGAATATCGGAAATCTTCCAAGCGATAGCCTTCTTATGATCTTTCAACACAGCGACAAGTCGGGCTTTCTCTTCATCCTTCAAATCCTTAGCAATGATGACTGGTGACTTCTTCTCTTCTTCGAGGAATACATACTCAAGATGGGGTGGCAACTCCTTAAGTTCCAAATCCGGAGGATTGTCGACGGGAGGCGTATTCGAAGTCAGAGTCTCGATAGCAATGACCGTGGGAGATGGAGGGGAAGGATTGTCTTCTCTGAGGAGGTTTGCAATGAAACTGAGATCGTCATCCCAAGTGGCAGTAGAATGGTCATTGTTTTGCTTCACATCTTCCAAGGTGGCTTCCAAATCTTTCCAAAGGAAATCACTTTCTCCAAATAGAGATAGTGATGAGTCGATAGAGGAAACGGTCTCAACATTGGGAAGAGAGGTAGGAATGTTTTTACAAGCATCCTTAAAGTGTTCTTCACAAGCCTCATCAAGAACGTCAATACAATTAACATTCTCGTAAGAAGAAGGCTGTTTAGATAACTTTCCCATGTTGAAGACTACTTTATCGTCACCCACTCTCATGATAAGCTCACCGGCTTCAACATCAATGAGAGTGCGACCGGTCCTCAAGAATGGAAGACCAACAATGAGTGGCACACGGGGGTCCATCTCGTAGTCGACGACAACAAAATCAGCAGGGAAGGTGAATTTGTCGACTCCTACAATGACGTCTTCGGCTATCCCCACTGGATAAGCAACCGTACGGTTAGCTAATTCCAAAGTCATTTTGGTGGGGACTAGCTCTGGGAGAGATAATTGCTTCCAAACACTTAGAGGCATGAGATTAATACTGGCACCTAGATCGGCTAGGGCCATGCAATTCTCTACTCCCGGGAAATTGCAAGGGATAAGAAAACGACCCGGATCACCAAGCTTGATTGGCAATTTCCTTAAGAGCACTGCAGAGCAGTTCTCATTAAGTTGGGTGTTGGCAAGATCGAGGAGCTTTTCCTTGTCGCTCAGAAGATCTTTAAACATTTTGGCATACTTGGGCATGTGAGCGAGAGCCTCAGCGAATGAGATATTGAAATTCAGTTTTTTGAACATTTTTAGGAAGTTCGAAACTTGAATATCATCTTTGCTCTTTTGCTTCTCTTTCCTCAACCTTGAAGGATAAGGTATATTGGAAGAAGAGGAAGGCTTTAAGGGAATAGGATCACTCACAAGCACGGGTGGAGGAGGGGTAGAAAGAAGAGGTGGAGAAATTGGGGAAGGAGAAGGGTGAGGAACAGGAGCAGGTGACTCGTTCTCCTTAGTCACAACCACCGGTGGAGGTATAGGAAGCTCGGGTTCCTTGGTACCTTTACCACTTCGAGTAGTGATTGCTTTCATCTCCCCTCTTGGGTTCGCAACGGTGTTACTCGGAAGAGTACCCGAAGAAGAGGGTTGACTACTTTGGAAGAAACTAGCCATCATGTTCCTCAGATCATTGGTTTGGCTATCCAACGTAGTTCTCATATCGGCTCTCAAATCATTTCCTTGCTTGACCAAGTCTGCTTTCAAATTGCGCACTTCCTCTTGGAGATTTCCCACTATCACATCATTGGTCCTCATATAGGTTGCAACCTCTTGGTGTAATGCAGTGTTGGTTTGGGTAGGAGGAGCATTGTATGCAGGTGGTTGGTAAGCAGGTTGTTGGTAGACTTGATTGTTACGTTGAGGTGGTTGTTGTTGCTTGTGAGGTGGTATGTATGGTTGTCGAGGTTGTTGTTGTTGTTGAGGAGAGCGGTTAAGGTTTTGTTGTTGGTTTGGGTTGGTAGGAGGGAAACCAGGTGGTGAAAGATAGTTGTTGCTGCGGTAGCTAAGCAAGTTACGGTCACCTTGAGGTCTAGCTTGATAAGCAGGTTGTTGGTAGGTGCCATATGCCGCATTCACATTCTCAGCAGGGTAATCTTGGGTGGTGGTACAAGTTGTGTAAGAGTGGGGACCACCGCATATCTCACAAGGTTGGCTGATAGCGTTCACTTGTGCGTTTTTGGCGTTGTTGCTGTTGTTGTTGCTGACGGTGTGGGTGACAAGTGATTCAAGAAGCGTGGTGATTTTGTCTAATCGCTTGTCGCTGTCATTAGTGCTAGCACTAGCAACATTGGTCCTAACACTCTTGGTTTGCACACGAGATTTGTTCTCAATGATATCCCAAGCAGCATTGGAAGTCTTAGCCAATAGATTACCCCCCGAGGCACTGTTCAGTGAATCTTGGTCACTCATGCTTAAACCATTGTAAAAAGTATTGATTTGATGTACTTTGGTAAAACCATGTTGTGGGCATTTTCGTAAAAGATCTTTAAAGCGATCCCAAGATTCACTGAATGACTCATCGTACTTTTGTTCAAAATTTATAATCTCATTCCGCAAAGCGGTAGTACGAGAGGGTGGAAAAAAGTAATTGATAAACTTTGTTTCCAAATCCGTCCACGAGAGAATACTCTGTGGCGGTTCCTTAGCAAGCCAATGCCGGGCTTGTCCCTCTAAAGAAAAGGGAAAAAGTTGTAACCTTATCACTTCTTGTGGAACTCCATTAAACTTGACCGTGTTGGTGAGTTGTAGAAATCTCTTGATATGGTCATGTGGATCATCAATGGTTCGTCCCAAGAATGGTTGAGCGGAGACCATCTGGATAAAGCCTGATTTAAGCTCAAAGTTGTTGGCGGCAATTGGTGGAATAACAATTGGATCATTATTGCCATCGACATGAGCTTGCAGCAATTCAATCATTGGGCGATTATCCAGAAGGTGCTCATTGTTGTTGTTATTGTTCATGTTGTTGAAAGGCGGATTGTTGTTGTTATTATTGTTGTTCGGAGGTGGTATGTTATTGTTGTTTTGTACACCAGCCATGTCTAAGTTATCGAGAGGCTCGGGCTCTTGATAAGACGTGGATCGAGTGCGCATACACCTGCAAAAGAACGAACAAAGAAAAACAAAGCAAAAATATTTTTGGTTTTTATTGTTTTTTAATTTTTAGGATTTTTTAAAATTTTATATTTTTTTAGTTGTTTTTGAAGATTTTCTTGAAAAAGTAACGTTCACGGGGAACGGATCCCAAAATCCAAGTTCTCACAAAAAACTTTTGATCTTAACGAGAAGAGCCGGCAGCGGCGCCATTTGATATAATGATTTTGTATGGGTTCAGATTAAAGTTCTCGATATCCTCTCGAATTGATCTAGGTCTTAAGTGGAATGATTGTTCTTAGTTACTAAATAAAGGGGTTTGGTTTTCTAGTCTAATAAGAAGTGGAAATGAAAATTTAAATCAAAGATTATTACTTTAATTATTATTAACAAAGACTTGTATTAAACTCAAGATTAAAATTAAGATTAAAATTAAATTTGAAATTAAAGTTCAATAAACATAAAGAAACAGTAAAGTAGACAAACAGTAACCTAAAGGGAAAACTTGATTCGGAACTTTTAAACCTTTATTCGGAACTTACTCATGCGGAACTTACTGATTCGGAAGTAACTGTTCACTCACTCATTCGGAAGTTTTCTTGATTCGGAAGTTTCCGGATGAGGGGTTGATTCGGAAGTTTCCGGATGAGGGGTTGATTCGGAAGTTTCCGGATGAAGGCTTGGTTCGGAACTTCTTGCTTGATTCGAAACTTAATGATTGGTTCGGAATCTTCCGAATGATGGCTTCATTCGGAACTTTTAGCTAGTTCGGAAGTTTTGAAACCCAGATACAGTAGCAGGTAACGAAGAACACGGAGCACGAATTTTAATCAAAATCAAACCAAATACTTAAAAAGGATTTACCAAATTAAATACAAATCATTTAGACACCATAAGCAACGAATCCCACTAATAAAAACACAATTCCAAACAACTTTTGAAGATCAAATCAAGAAAATAAAAACTTAAAAACTTGAAGATAAAGATGATGAAGAACAAGATGAAATGGAAAGATTAAACAAGAACTTGTATTGAATGATTAATGTTTTGACAAGATAAAACAAAGATTAAAATTACAAGATTAAAGAATTAAAGATCAAAATCACCAATCACCCTAGTGGTGAAGGTGAAGCTACGAACCAGGAAGAAAAAGTGGGGAAGAAGAAAAAATGAAAGCTAGCTTCTAAATGTGAGTGAGGGACTCCTTTATATAGGCTTGTCCTTTAGTTGGTGAGTGGGCTTTCTCCCGTTCTTCTTGTATTTTCGTCTTTTCAGAAAAGTTTCCGTTTTCGATTCTGATTCGGGATTTGTTGTCGATTAAATTCAACTCGTCTTTTAATTTCTTCGTTTAATAGACTTGAGTTTCTTCGACTTATATAAATCTTCCATCTTTGGTCCTTTTCTTCGATAAATCTTCGAATAGGCCCAGCGACTTCAAATCTCTTGCATCTCTTGGACAATAGACTTTATCTTGAGTCTTTTTCTTCAGTAAAACCCGTGCAATCCCATGTTTTCTTCAATATTCATCCGGTTGTCTCTGAAAACACAGTAAACACAAAAACCACGCATAATTCCAAACAAATGATATTAAATACGTGTTTTGGTCTCGTTTTAGCCCGAATTAAGTGGTAAAAGGATGGGTGTTTACACACCTATCACATATTCACCATATTGAAAAGAATTGACAAGGTTGGACCTGATTGATGAGAACATCATATGATAAGATCAAATGGTTCTTGGCAGCATATGTTGGGCGCCTCGTCACGTCTGAAGTCATCTCTTGACACCACATGTACGATTGGTATTGTTGTCTTGACACCAGTTAGTGAGCTTGGCACGTTCGGCATCGAAGATTCTGATTGCTTGACAATTGCTCCCCCTCAATTGTTGACCCGTGTTCTATTGAAAGAGCTGTAGTCGTCGGTTGAGTAGTCGCATCGTCGAGTATGTAGATACCAATTGTAGATAGCATGGTTGTAGAGATGATAGCTTCATAAAAACAAGACTTCTCGTGTTTTAACAAATAAATGCACTGAGGCGTACATATATTTGTGTTAGACCAAGTTAAAAGTAAACTTGATCCCTTACAAGGTTATAAAGTAAACCTTGCCCGAGAAAATTAATTCCCGTTGTTAGCCAAAGCTTTCATAAGAAATACATGACTTGAATGTGAAAACCGGGTTGCAGTCTGAAATAACTACAAGCCATTTAGGCATGTTTTATGAAATATTTACAACTTTTGTACGAACTCTATTTATGGCGCCGTGTCGATATTAATCAACATTTCTAAGGCCGTAAATATTATCGTACCAAAAGACATGCCTTTGAAAAATAAAGTAAAAATATTTTTGGATTTTTCTGAATTTTTCAATTTTTATGGTTTTTATATGGTTTTATATTTTTGTATTTTGCTTTTGAGGATAAAAATATAAACAATATATACAAATGATCACCAAGGATACGGAGAATAGTTTTACCAGCACTATTCTTTCGCTTCATCTGCTAGTTCCTTAAGAGTCTCAGGCGAGAAGGTTCTCATTCCTAGCTTGTCGGCCAAAAATTCAATTCGAGCGCGATCTAAAGCCTTCGTGAAAATATCCGCCAATTGATACTCAGATCGGACAAAGTAAAGCTCGATTACTCCATTTTCCACTTGCTCCTTGATGAAGTGGTAGTGAATGTCAATATGCTTCGACCGGGAGAATTGAACATTGTTGCAGCATAAGGCAATTGCTCTTTTGTTGTCGCAGTACATCGAAATCTTGTTGAAACCTAGACCATAGTCGGTTAATTGTGATCTCATCCAAAGAATTTGAGCACAGCAACCGGACATAGCTATGTATTTTGCTTCCGTACTTGAAATTGCAGCGCTTTTCTGCCTTTTCGATGCCCAACTAATTAATCGATCTCCTAGTAGTTGCAAAGTTCCACTCGTGCTACGCCTTGTATCTTGACAACCCGCGTGATCCGCATCTGCATATGCCATTAGTGCAATAGAAGAGTCCTTCGAGTACCAAAGTCCCCGATTAATGGTTCCTTTAAGATATCGAAAGATCCTTTTAACAGTAGCTAAGTGTAACTCAGTAGGCCTAGTTTGATACCTGGCACACATACATATAGCAAACTGAAGATCAGGTCGACTGGCTGTGATATACAGAAGAGTACCGATCATTCCACGATAAAGTGTCGGATCAACGGCAACTCCATGTGGATCTGCATCAAGCTTAGTTCGTTCCACCATTGGAGTATCCACGGGGTCGCAAGATTCCATCTTATACTTCTTAAGCGATTCAAGGGCATACTTGGATTGATTAATAAAGATGCCTCTGGGACTCTGAGATATCTGAAGACCTAAGAAGAATGATACCTTGCCCATCATTGACATCTTAAACTTGGAAGACATGAGTGTCCCAAATTCGTCGGATAAAGTTTGGTTCGAGGCTGCAAATATAATATCATCAACATATATTTGTACCATAATCATATCTTTACCTCGTTTCTGAATGAACAGCGTGGGATCCACCTTGCCTTTAGCGAAGCCTTGCGTAATGAGGAATTGTGACAAAAGATCATACCATGCGCGAGGAGCTTGCTTCAACCCATAGAGAGCCTTCTTAAGCTTGTACACATGATTAGGATAATTAGGATTCACAAAACCATCCGGTTGTTGAACATAGACCTCTTCCTTGAGTTCACCATTAAGAAATGTCGTCTTCACATCCATCTGATAGACGACCATAT
This sequence comes from Glebionis coronaria, assembly GCA_025667525.1. NCBI lineage: Eukaryota > Viridiplantae > Streptophyta > Magnoliopsida > Asterales > Asteraceae > Glebionis > Glebionis coronaria. Next base: position 295,251,551 of record CM046880.1, on the reverse strand, counting down.
TCATATGGGCTGCATAAGCGAGGAATAGTCTAATAGCTTCCAAACGGGCAACAGGTGCAAAGGATTCCATAAAGTCGATGCCCAATAATTGCTTGTATCCACGAGCTACTAGTCGAGCTTTGTTCTTCAATATTCTGCCTAACTCATCGAGTTTCACCTTGTAAACCCATTTCAAAGTGAGTAACTGCACTTGATCCGGGCATGGGACAAGTTCCCAAACATCAAGACGTATGAATTCGTTAAGTTCTTCTTGCATAGCTTCTATCCAACAGGATTGAGTAAAAGCTTGTTGCCATGTCTTAGGTTCAACTTCAGTGAGAAAAGCATCAAAGTGACAAAACAGTGCACTTTCTTGTAACTGACTTCGTGTGGATACTGGACCATTAGGGTCACCAATAATAGAATCTATAGGATGATCCTTTGTCCACTTGTTGTCATGTTCACGAATCCGTGGATTGGAGTAAACTGTAGTAGGAGCTTCCTCTGAGGTGGATGACCCGGCTTGATTAGGGTCGGGAATAGATACACCAAAGAATGGAAGTTCACGCATTTGAGCGAATTCCAAATCGTGATCATCATCATCCTCTTCATCATCAATAGGCATGACATGGGTAGTTGAAACATGTATTGGTTGAGAATTACTCGTTGAAGGTATATCTTGACCCATTGTAGGTGCAGATGTATCTGATTGTGCTTCGGTTGCTGGAGCGACAACTTCGGTTACCGGAGCTATTACCTCAGGTTCTGGAGCAACAATAGTTGGAGGAGTAAAGAATTCATCAAAGAACGGTTGAAACAACGTATCCCATTCCTTCCTAGTAGGTGGTGTAAATGATGATGAAGTAGGGTTGTTTGGGACAAGACCAGAACTAATATTACTGGGTCCCATTTCATGAAGTGCGGGTTCAGAGCTGCTTTGCTCAGAAGCCATTGCTGTCAGCTCATCAAAATCAACATTCATAGTTTCAAGGATCTTGCGAGAGTTACGGTTGTAGATTCGGTATGCCTTCTTTGAGGGTGCGTAACCAATGAAAATACCAATATCAGCCTTTGGTTGAAGTTTTCCCAAATTGTCACCATCATTATTTGGATAGCAAAGAGAACCAAATACATGAAGATATGATAAATCTGGTACTTTTCCATGGAGAAGCTCATAAGGTGTTTTACCATGGCGTTTACGAATTAGTGACCGGTTTTGGGTGTACACTGCTGTAGATACTGCTTCTGCCCATAAAAACAATGGAGCCTTTGCGTAAATTAACATCGTTCGAGCAGCTTCCATAAGTGTGCGATTTCGCCTTTCAACGACACCGTTTTGTTGTGGAGTGCGTGCAACGGATGTTTCATGAGAAATGCCAACTTCTTCATAATAATCACGCAAAATTTGATTCACAAATTCGGTTCCATTATCTGTACGAATGCGTCGGACAGTAGTGTTGAGACGCACTTGAATCATCTTGAGAAATCCGATGATGAATTTAGGTGCCTCATTCTTTGCTTTAAGAAATTTCACCCATGTAAACCGAGAGTAATCATCTACAATGACGAGGATGTACTTTTTGCCACTAAGACTTTCAACACGCATTGGCCCACAAAGATCCATATGCAAAAGATAAAGTTTCTCTTGGCTGGTGTCTTCCGTCTTGGGTTTGTAAGATTTCTTAGTGCTTTTCCCCATTGTACACGCGGAACACAAATGATCCTTGTGAAATGATAGTTTAGGAAGACCACGAACAAGTTCGTTTTTCGCCAAGTGATTGATAGCGTCAAAGTTAAGATGAGATAACCGTCGATGCCATAACCATGACTTAGTCTTCGATGCTTTGGAGAGAAGACATACAGGAGAAGCGGCCATCATGTCTTGTAGAGACAAAGTATACAAATTATTCCCTCGAGTACCTTTCAATAAATCAACCCCTTCCAAATTACGAATGAAGCAGGTATGCTCTCGAAAAGCAACTTCTAGGTTTGCATCACAAAATTGTCCCACAGAAAATAAGTTGTGACCGAGACCTTCCACATAATACACTCTTGAAATTATAACATTCCCAATATGATATTCACCATAACCCATTATCTTTGCAATATGATCATTTCCAAATCGAACCGTACCAAGAAACTTGCTGATGAAATTTCTGAGCTGAGAGCGATCTCCGGTCATATGCTTGGAGCAACCAGAGTCCAAATACCAGAGAACAATTTGGACCACCTGTTTTCAATCACAACAGTAGACAATGCATTGGAAACTATTGGTTCCGGAGTGTTAGCAGATACAGATATGTTATTATCAGAATTGCTAACATTTTTGTTATCCTTAGATTTCCTGCATTTTCTAATGTGAGTTTTAGCATTTACAGGTTTTACTGTTCCAATTTGCTGAGGTTTTGGAGTATTAGCGGGCACTACAGTGGGAGTAGACCTATTTAAAGGGCACTTTGTTCCTACAGTAGTGTTGGTGTTCCTAGTTAAAGGACACGCTTGTGTTTTGGTAGCCTTGGTACTCCTAGTTAAAGGGCACGCTTTCTTCGCTTTAGTGGGAGTGATCCTAGTCAAAGGGCACGTATTTCCTACTATAGTGAAAGTTCTACCAGTGGGGCGCCACATCCAACCAACTTGGGTTAACACCTTCCCAGTCGGTTTCCATTCTAATCCATTTTTCCGGGCATACATCTCATTCACATGGTCAATAAGGCAAGAATCATGACGACTAGAAAACATACATTCATTGCAGTTCCAACATTTCAAATTAGAATTCACACTAGGCTTAGAACGATGCACAACCGCAGAGCCTTTAGGTTTAGCTACATGATTCTTTTTATTCAAAACAGAAATAACATTCCTAGGATGGGCTTCTACTTTCTTCTTCACTTGACTACTAGATGGGGGCAAGATCCTATCATTCTTCTTGTTTCTCTTAAGCTTAGATCTTTGAGCCTTAGTAGTGGTGCTTACTCCTGTAGAAGGCAACACGGGAATATTAGAAGTTGGTTTTGATTCCGCCTTATCTTTAGTGACCAAAGTTTGAGATTGTTTAGTCCTAGGGCCCTTGTTAAGTGGTGTGACGGCTATAAGGTTCCTTTTGATTGCACTAGAGGACGATACTGAGATAGTGGCTGCGTTATCCACAACATTCTTACCTTTTAGAGTTCGAAGTGTTTCCTTTAACTCAGCCAAGACCAGATTCTTATCACAAATTTGTTCCCTCAAATCAGATATTTCCACCGACTTTCGATTCAATTGTTCAATCAATGATTGATTCTGTGCAGTGGTATCAACACATGCGGGCTTTACTGAATCGAAGAGTCGTGTATTTTTCTGTTTTAAGTTATCAACTTTGGACAAAATCTTGGAAACTCGATTATCTAGATCAAGTTTAAAATTCTCAGCGGCCTCAAGTACGTTCACACAGTTATTCTCCTTAGATTTCTCTATGGCTATCGGCAAAGACTTAGCAACCTTGTCACTTGGCTGACGATGTTTTGATTGTAAATTCAATCGAAAATTCTTTTCAAAATTTGCATCATCGATATTAACACCTTCGAATGACGTTTCAAAGATTTCTTGAATAAATTGTTGCTTGCATTCAAGCGAAATACAATGCGTTTGAATCTCATCAAAACGTTTTGAAAGCGATGAATATGAATCTTGAAGTTTTAAAAATTCAGCGCCAGATTCGAGACAAGTACTATCTACCACAATATCCACAGATTCAAAATTATGCACAATAGAATCATTATCAACACTTGTATTCACACAGACAGAAACTATATCATGAGACATCACTTGATTCAGAAGCAGATCATTATGGCGTGAAACCCGTTCTATTTCAAGTAAACTGTTTTCATAAGCATCTTCCATTTCATTGAAAACACGTCTAACTTCTTCTATTTCCAAAAACAAATCTTGATCAATATTACGAAGACAAGCTTTAACATTGTTTACAAACGGAACAACTTCATCTCGAAACGCAGCTCTAGTGTGCTCAAAGTTCCATTCACCTTCCGTTATGGCCGTGGCCGTCGTACGTTCCAAAATGACCTTGTCAAAATCGGCTAAGTGTTGGTGAACCGTATTTAAGTTAACGGACGCCTTACTTACCGGTGGAATTAACTTCGTTAAATCCTTTTTGACGAGTGTAGGAGACGTACTAGGAAGGTTTTCATTTGACAAACTTTGGGGCACAAGAACTGTTAATTCTGCTAATTCCTTTTGTAAGCGAATGCGTGTCTTTTTCGAAAATTGATCTTTGTTATGTTGATCATAATCAATTGTATGGAATTTTGAAAGCATTTTAGAATGAGTTTCATCCCCTAGTGATTGTGTCTCCTCAGTACTACAGACAAAAGGTGCTTCTTTCGATTTGCCAATTATGGTCATATCATAAAGGCCAGGAATATATTCCTGAGCTTGTTTTGCATAACCAGGATTAGGTGGTAAATCGTGAAGACGCTTAAGTTCGAATTCTTTAAATGATTTAGTTAAAAGATGAACCTTTTCTGTGGAAGCGTATTGTTTTAAAAGCTGTTGTTCTTTGAATTTAAGAAGTTTGGTAGCATTAATTTCCGATTCAACCTTTTTAGACTCGAGAGTTTCGAAATCCATTTTAAGTTTCTGAAAATCATTGACAACCGACTCTTTTTCTTTTAATTCATTGGAAAGATTAGCTTTTAATGATTCTATTTCTTTCAAGTGTTCAATCTTTTCAAAACGAAATTGGTCAAATTCAGAACATGTTATTTTCTCTTCTTGAGGGACCATTTCAAAAGTTTTGACCTTTTCTTTATGCAACGCAAGCTCAGCAGTTAGGGTGGAATTCGTATCTACGGATTGTCTGAGGGCCATATGCATTTGATCAATAATATGTTTAGGTACCATGACCAAATCATGTTGAGCATAAGATTCCATACCCGTCGTAGCATTTGGTTGAGGTTCACTCAAATGTGTTGGATTGGGTACCACATCATTTGAGTTACTAGTCCCCGAATGCTGTTCGAGGTTGTCATTTTCATGCCCAACTTGATGTTGGTTATCATCAATATTATTAGATGTGGTTGGTACCTCACTGATGACATCAGAACCGTAGTAAGAGAGATTCGCAACGAGAGCAGCTTGGGCAGTGTGAATGTCATCACAATCCGAATCGTATGCATCAAGATCGTCCGCTTGATAAGCTGCATTAGAAGTAGAAATGACTGCAATGCCTTCAGTATCTGCTGCCCCAGGGTCTGCAAGAAATGCTAACTCCTCTGTATCCAAAATCTTCCCCTTAGACTGAGCATCAACCAAATACATCTTCTCACGAAACCATGCATCATCCCTCCTCCTTTTGGGCTGAGTGCATTCCCTAGCCATATGACCTTGTCCTCGGCAATTGTAGCAAGTCACAACCTTCTTAGGACCAATAGGACTCCCATATCCACTAGCTTGAGAATTCACAGCTTGATTGTTCCCAGTCCTTGTAGGAGGTCCATATGAATTTTGCCTTCCCTGAATTGGTTGCACCATCACTTGACCATCTTGAACAGTGGCTTGTTGTCGAGGATTTGATGAGGTGCGCAGCTGATTGTTTGTTGGTGGAAATCCTCTAGTTGCAACAAGTTTTAACAAGTAAGCAGTGAGATGGTTTAGAACATCAGCTGGCGTATCATTTGGAGTAAAGACTGGTGCTTGGATTGGTGGAAGTTCATTAGAGTAGAAAGCTTGTGCTGGTTGTGCTTCTATTGGAAAATATCCTTGCTGAGGAGTATAGCCCAATGGAGAAGTGTTGGCTTGTGATGGTGATGTCTGATATTGTGGTTGTTGTGGAAAAGATTGTTGATGAACAGTTTGTTGATATTCTTGCTGTGGCATCATTGGTGGTTGATAAGATGGTTGCTGATAGATGTGTGGTGGTGGCTGCTGTAAGTATGATGGTTGTTGATAAGTATAAGCCATGTTTTGTTGAGAAGCATACATTGCAAGTGGATCATGAACTTGAGGTTTAGACAAACGAGCCTCGATCACATGGCATTCGTGTTGTTGAAGAAAAGCTTGAAGTTGATCCACATTGGTGTTATGCAAGTCCTTAGCCAATTTAACATCCGTCACGTATTTTTTCCATTCTGAAGGAAGAGTGTTCAAATACTTGGTGTTCAATTGAAAGGTAGGAATTGTCATGCCATAGATATTGAGCTCATTCAACAATAGGGTAAATCTCAGATAGTAATCATTAAGAGTCTCCCCTGGCACATAGGCAAACTTATCAAAAGTATCATAAAGCTTACACTCTCGTTCTTGTTTAGTTAACGAGGTACCTTGCATGAGAACACGAATTCTATCCCATAACTCTTTGGCAACTTTATGTTTGCTGACGAGTTTGTAGACATCTGGAGGAAGGGCTTGGAGAATGATGTTTGTAGCATACTTATCACATTTATCTTGAATCTTCATATCTCCAGTCAACTCACTCGTTGTGCGAGGACGAGTAGTCGTACCTTCCGTCATTGTACCATAATCTAATGGTCCATTGAGCACCGATGCCCAAATGAGATGTCCATTCTCCTTGTTCAACATATAAAGTTCCATTCGGGAAGCCCATTCCTCATACATAGTCTTCACCAACATTGGTGGACGATTATCCGTACCCGAGAGGATGGACTTATCTGTAAGAGATGTGTACTCCATTTTAATAAGTTAAGATTTACAAACTTTGATCGATCAATGAAAGAAAGTAAATGTGTTTGTTGTTGTGAGTTGAATTCGAGAAACAATGTTAAAATCCCCTAAAATATGTTCTCAATAAACCAAAAATTCCAAGTCAAAATTACACACGACCCACAAACTGCAAGTTTGTTCGAAATTTTTTAAGGAATAATTTTGTTATCGGAATAGTGATCGGAATAGTGATCGGAATGATGATCGGAATGAGTTATCGGAAAACCTAATCGGAATACTTGATCTGAACGCCAAGCGGAATGCCAATCTGAATACCAATCGGAATGTTGTGATCGGAAAACCAAATCTGAATGCCAATCGGAATGCCAATCGGAATGCCAATCTGAATGCCAATCGGAATGCCAATCGGAATGCCAATCTGAATGCCAATTGGAATGTCGTGATCGGAATAACAAATCTGAATGCCAATAGGAATACCAATCGGAATGCCAATCTGAATGCCAATCGAAATGTCGTGATCGGAATACCAATCGGAATGCCTAAACCCTATTCCGATTACACTGATCGGAATGTACTATAAACCCCTTTCCGATGACCAGATCGGAATATTTCCCACTTTTCTCGGACAAAACTCAACCAATTCGTGATTTTAAGCCAAAAAATGATCAAAACACCCAAAAATTTTGTGTTTTTAGCCAAAGTAACTATACCAAATCCCTACCACAACTATGTAGAAGATTTGTATCAAGAAAAAACCATCAAAAACACAAAAAAAAAAAATTGGACGTGTGAAAATGGATCAAAAATGGCGTATAAATCAAGAACACAAACACATGAACAATACAATCATCCCATGGCTCTTGATACCATTTGCGGGATTGTAAATCTTGCTTATGTTTCTAGAGAGAGAAAGAGATAGAGAGATGGTGGATTTCACACAAAGCTAGAGAGAGAAAGTAATGTTTACTATGTGAAAAAAATAATGAAACCACACCACCCTCTCCATCAAAGGAGAGGGTTTATATACCCAAGCCCTTGTCATGGGCTTGGGCTTACATTTTGGGCCGGCCTACACATGTTGTAGGCTAGGCTTGATGTTGTTTGATAAACAAATAAAGTTAACTAAACTACGAGCTATTACATGAACTATCCTTGGAGTGACCGATCCTTCTTAATACGTAAAACGTATTTCCAACAGTTGCCCGCATGGTAATTTGCAGTGTCGAAAAACCTTGGGGTGTCGTCCGTAGAATTTACTACACCGAGAGTCTCGAGAGGAAATGTTTCGGTAATTTCCTTGTTCTCGAATACATCTTTATGAGGATCTTCTAAACGAGAGAGATGATCAGCCGCTAGATTCTCGGCTCCTTTTTTGTCAAGTATGGTGACATCAAATTCTTGGAGGAGGAGAATCCAACGAAGCAATCTCGGCTTAGGATCTTGCTTGGATAAGAGGTACTTGATAGCCGAATGATTCGTATACGCGATGTTTTTCGTCAAGATGAGATAAGGTCGGATTTCTCAAAAGCATAAACCACGGCAAGGAATTCCTTTTCCGTTGTGGTGTACTTAAGTTGAGCCTCGGTCATCGTCTTACTAGCATAGTGGATAGGTCGAAAGTGCTTTTCATAACGTTTCCCTAAGACGGCCTCAATTGCATAATCACTTGCATCGCACTTGATTTCAAAGGGTAATTCCCAATTAGGAGCAACAAGAATGGGAGCTTCGGTAAGTTTTCTTTTAAGAGTTTCGAAAGCTCTAACACAATCCTCATTGAAGTTAATGGGAGCATCCTTCCCGAGAAGGTGTGTCATAGGTTGAGTGATTTTCGGAAAGTCTTTGATGAAACGACGATAAAAGCCCGCGTGGCCTAGGAAACTCCTAACTCCCTTAATAGTTTTGGGATGAGGTAATTTGGCGATGACGTCTATCTTAGCTTTATCTACCTCAATCCCCGCTTTCGAGACCTTGTGCCATAAGACGATTCCTTGTTTACACATAAAATGACATTTTTCCCAATTAAGCACAAGGTTGGTTTCTTCACAACGTTTTAACATTTTCTCGAGATTGGATAAACACGACGTGAACGAATCACCAAACACCGAAAAGTCATCCATGAATACTTCCATTGACTTCTTGATCATATCATGAAAAATAGCCATCATACACCGTTGAAACGTTCCCGGTGCATTACAAAGTCCGAAGGCATTCTACGATAAGCAAAAGTTCCATATGGACACGTAAACGTAGTTTTCTCTTGATCACGAGGGTCGGTAGGGATTTGAAAGTAACTGGAAAAAACATCTAAAAAGCAATAGAAGTCATTTCCCGCAATTCGCTCCAACATTTGATCCATGAAGGGCAAGGGAAAGTGGTCTTTACGAGTGGCGTCATTTAACTTTCGGTAGTCAATACACACCCTCCAACCGGTCACAACACGAGTGGGAATTAACTCATTGTTTTCATTGGGCACAATGGTCATTCCTCCCTTCTTAGGGACACAATGTATTGGGCTCACCCATTGGCTATCGGAGATAGGATAAATCATTCCCGCGTCAAGAAGTTTTAAGACCTCTTTTTAATGACATCGTAAATTTTGGGGTTTACCCTTCTTTGATTTTGAATTACGGGGTTTGTAGTCCTCCTCCATTAAAATCTTTTGAGTACAAAATTTTGGGTCAATACCATTAATGTCGGAAATTTTCCATGCAGTTGCCCCTTTATGAGCTTTAAGAATTTTCAAAAGTGCGGTTTTTCATCATTAGAAAGATCTTTCGCAATAATAACCGGCAACTTGTCATCACTTCCAAGAATGCGTATTCTAGGTGAGATGGAAGATCTTTCAATTCAAGGATTGGCGGTTCCTCGATTGATGATTTTTGTTCAACACTCATAACTTCCATCGGCGGAAGAAATGGTGGAATGAGAGTTGATAGGTGTGAGAACACCCATCCTTTTACCACTTAATTATAATAATAACCAAGCCAAAACGTGTATTTGGTGTCGTAAAAGTCAGAATTATGCGTGGTTTGTGTTTTTGTTGTGATTTAGGACCAAAATGTGAAAAGGGAAGAAAACACGGGCTTTCACGGGCTTTTATCGAAGAAAAGGACAAAAGACGAAGTCAAAAGATCAAGAGTGCAAAAAGAAAGGAAGTCAAAGGCCTATTCTGAAGATTTATCGAAGAAAAAGACCAAAGACGGAAGTTTAACGAAGTCGAAGAACCAAATCTAATTAATGAAGAAATTAGAAGACGAGTTCATTTTATTTATCGACAAATCCCGAGACAAAGTCGAGAATGACGAGTTTATTGTTAAAGACAAAAAATGAGAAGACAAAAGAAAGAAAGAAAGAAGCACCACTTACCAACTCTCCCCTATAAATAGAAGACCCTCTTCACATTTAGAGGGTGTTAGCTAATTCACCATTAGTTCTCCACTTTATTTTCAAGCACTTTAAATATTGTCTTTACATATTTGTCTTTCTTTCAAGTTATTTCATGTAAGTCTTTTAATCTTGTTTTGAATCTTAATCTTTTATTTCAAGCTTTTTAATCATCTCATTCTATCTTTCATCTTTGTTTGATCTTAATATTTTTCATCATCTTTGTTCGTGTTGATTTCGTGTTCTTTATTCATCCATTTCGTCATCTTTTTACATAAAGTTCATAGTTTTTCGCGTTTCTTGATTCGTGTTTAAAGTTTTTACAAGTTTTATCATTAATCTAGAATTTGTGGTTAGTAATACATGACTTTTTGCTTAGCATTTGTGTACTCGATATCGTTCTCGGTATATAATCGAATTGATCACGGTTAATGGTGGAATAGTCGGTAATGGTCACTAAAAAGGGAAGTTGATTTTCTATTCTACTAGAAGGGTAAGTGCGAAACGTAATTAAAATAAGCTAAAAGCAAATCTAGAAAAACTGTCACTTTTTCTCTCTAAAAATAGAAAAACACTTGGTAAAAACAGAGATTTCGGGAAGCGTGCAATTTTTGGAAATTTAAAACGTAAAACTAAAAACTTAACCCATCGGAATGCCCTATCGGAATCACGTCGGAATGATGCAGTCGGAATCCGAGTCGGAATAATCCGTCGGAATGTGTCAAGAGTAACTCTGTCGGAATAACAAATATCGGAATGTGGTCGGAATACAAGAAAAAGGAATTCTATCGAAATATTGTTAACACAAAGCTAATCGGAATATCAAATAATACCCTCGTCGGAATCCAGATAGGAATCCTCGTCGGAATGCAAAACCCTATTCCGATCCCTTGTGATCGAAATAATAGTGAGGCTGTCGGAATATAAAGCCCTAATGGGAATGTATGGTCGGAAAAGGGGAAACCCTTTTCCGATGGTATGTATTTTGCAATAAGCCAAGTTAATAAGCTATTTTTATAAGCTCAAACTAAAACTTAACCAAATCTATAACGAAAAGAACTAATAAGCACAAATAAGAACTTTTTAAACTTTAAATAAGCAAACTTTTTAAATCAAACCATAAAAAGATTTAACTTTTTAGAAAAATGAAAAGTAAATAAGCTAAATACAAAATAAGCCAATAAGCATGATAAGCTCAAAGCTTAATCCGTATAAAATTTAGATATAAACCAAAAGATAAACTTTTTATCAAGCAAACATCAAGATTAAACAAAATCAAAGATGATTTCGAATCAAATATAAGTAAAAAAATTCAAGAAAGGTAGAATAAGATTAAAGATAAAAAACTTAACTTGAACTTATAGATTAATAATTCCAAAATACAAGATCAAATCAAAGCTTACACATGAAAAGAAAGAAAAGATGAAGTTCTAGTGAGAGAAAGTTAAACACTTTCTCTCTCTAAAAACTAAACTACTAAAAATTGAAAATGAACTAATTAACTAACACCCTCCTAATGTGTCATTAGGAGGGTATATATAGGAGGTGGGGAGGTGCATGTGTTGCTTCCTTTTTCTTTCTTCACGTCTCGACTCGATTTAAATTCTTTGTCTTTCTCGACGTCGTCTCGGGAATTGAACTTGTCTTATAATTTTCTTCTTTTATTAGACTTGAGTTCCTTGACTTCATTAAACTTTCGTCTTTAGACTTTTTCTTCGATAAATCTTCAGAATATGCCTTGGACTTCCGTTCTTTTTACACTCTTGATCTTTTGACTTCGTCTTTTCTCGTTATCTTCGATAAAAGCCCGTGATAGCCCATGTTTTCTTCCTTTTTCATATTTTTATCCTGAAACACAATAAAAACACAAACCACACATAATTCCGACTTTTACGACATAAAATACATGTTTTGGTCTTGTTATTATTGGAAATGAGTGGTAAAAGGATAAGTATTTTCACACTTATTAGTTAGCTTATTGGTTTTTTTGTTGGCTTATTATCCTTAAGAAGTTGCGATTAAAGTGCTTAAATTCGTCCCTTTTTCCAAGATCCTATTTTTTAGGAAATCTGTTTCAATTTCGTGATGTTTTGAAACATTGCGGAATTGTGTCCTTCCAAGTATTGCGAAATCGAATGTCCTTGAACATTGTGAAATCTTCTTCTTCAGTTATTGCGGAATTATAGCCTTTGCTGATTGCGGAATTGAATGATTGCCACATTGCGGAATTGTATCTTTCTCCATCTTGTGAAATTGATTCATGTTTCAACATTGCTGAATTTTCCATGATGTAATGGTTTTACTACTCTTTAGGAAAAGAGAGCAAAAATGGCAAGTATTAAGTACGACGATTTAGGAAAACCGTGTACAAATGACCCTTAGTGGGGATCGTTCTCAAGGAGGCTTAGTGTGTGTGTAATGAAATGATTATCTTTGTGATTATATTTGTGAGAAAGAAAATAGAAATGGGATAAGAAGAGAATGACGGTTACGATGTCGTATTAAACTAAGACGAAAAAGGTGTACACTTAAAACCGTAAAAAGCACTAAAATTAAAATTTTACCCTAAAAATTACCAAAAATCACTAAAAATCCACAAAAATATTCTAAGAGTTTACAAAAAATCCAAACTTGCCAAAACCTTTTAATTATTTAAATATCAACTTTTTAATGCTAATTAAAGCCCTAAAAATCAATATTAACTATTAAAAAGTCCAAAACAAGATCTTAAAGTTTGTAAACCTTTAAAATACCCTAATTAAGCTAAAAAGTATTTTTCAAAATTTTAAAACCACTAAAAACTATTTTTAAACAATTAAAAACTATTAAAAACTAATAAAACTTAAATTAATTCTAGAAAATATTTAAAAGACTCTAAAAATATTTGGAAAGTTGCAAAATTCCTAATTAAGTGTCTAAAATCTAGGAAAAATATAAAAATTTAGAAAATCAGACTTTTAATTTTTAACAATAAAATAATATTAAAATATTATTAAAAATCCAAAAATCATGAAAAATTCTAAAAAGTTGCAAACTAGCTTAATTTAACCTAAATAACTCAGAAATGAACTTGAAATTACCTACATACCCTTAATGGGCCTAGAAAATGGGCTAAACCCAAAACAGATCCTTATTGGGCCAAATTTGAGCCCAATATAAAAAAGTGGTCCAAATAAGCCCAAAAAGCACTACTTGACTCAAAATTTGATTTTAAACAACTTTTTCCAAAGGCCCAAAAGCTGAAAGTGTGAAATAAGCTAGCTTATACCAAACAGCTTATTCTTAATGGGCTTTTTTGCCCATTAAGCTATAAGCCAATGCCATAAGCTCAAATTAAACACACAAGCTTCTTTTGTCCTAAATAAGACTTCTGTAAAAAGAAATTTGAAATAAGCCCAATGAATAAGCCTGAAAATACAATAAGCAATCTACAGAAAATGACAAAATAGTCATTTTTGAGTTCTAGGCCACCCCAAAAGCTGATTCAAGTTTCTAAAGCTTTTAAATGACTTAATTAAGCAAAATCAACAAAGAGTTTTCAAATAAGCTGACTCAATAAGCTGGAAAAATCAAATAAGCACTTACGTAAAAGTCAAATAAGTTGGTTTTCTAGCAAAAAGTCAAAGTCAAGGTCCAATAAGCTCCAGTCTAATCAAATGGGTCAAATAATGAAGATCTATCACAAAAAATAAGTTGTTGCAAGTCTGGATAAGCTAAAATAGCTTATTGATAAGCTGATAACAAAATAACACTAGCAGGGGCTAGTTTTGGGTGTTGAGCAGTGGAAACTTTTTCCACTGCTTGACTTGTTTGACTTTTTGTCTTTAGTGAACTTTTTTGAGATTCAGATTACACAAAGGCACCCAAATGATATTTGGATCATAAAGAGTCAATAACAATCAAAAAATCACAAACACAATCACCCAATTGATACAGTTTAATCAATAAAGCACCAGATCTAGCACATACATGAACAAATAAGCAGAACAGGTTCAATAAGCACTTAGAGCAATATTCAGCCAGCCAAACTCAACCAAATGCATACACAAACTATTATAAACTCAAATGAACAAGTCTAAACAGGTTTCATGCAAATATTCAAAGAATTAAGCAAGATTCAAGCACCTTAAGTTACTGATGAACACAAGAACATGCAGTTTTACACTTTGCTGATGTATTTGACAAATAAGCCAGATTCAAACCTCAAGATCTATCAAATAAGTTATAATAATGATGTTTTAATAACTCTTAACCCTAAGCATGCACAAATACTAGATTTCACTAAAATCTTAGGTCAAAAACAGTTAAACTCATCAAGTTATAGCAGATTGTTTGATTCAAGGTTTCAAACCCAAAAACTTGCAGCAAAACACTCTCAACCAAGCATATATCAGATATAGAGCACAAACACAAACTTCCACAAACACAATAACAAGATTTCAACTTAAACAGGTAGACCCAAACACCCTTTAACTTTTCAAAACCAAGTTTTTCAAATCAAAAGTAAGATTCAGTTTACCAAATGATCAATCTAGCATATAAACAACATTATCATGCAAGACTAAGCAGATTTAAGCCAAGAAATCAACAAGAACAACTGTAGAGCACAAATCCACAAAAAATCCAATTTTTATCAGATTTTCAAGGTTTCAAGACAAACCTCATGGATGTACATCCACACCCACGAATTTATGAGCTTATGTGCTAGCTAGAACAAGCACAAGCTTCCAATAACAACCCTGCTAAGATTCAACAAGGTTAAGAGCACAAAATCAAAACAGAAAGGTGACTTCTTGGAAAATAAACTTGATTGATGCAACCTTGTTACCCCACACTTGATTATCCCCAAGTTATAAGCCTCACCACACCTTAATATCACAATGAAGATGCTATGATCAGCCCTATAACCCAAGAATTCCAAGGTTTGAACAAGAACTTAGCAAAATATCAAATTTTGATCCAATGTGTAATTTCTTACACAAGGTTTAAAAACGTTTTATGGTCCAATTACAGTTAACAAATATCATAAACAAGCTTAAAATAAGATGGCACTTGGTCTTTCTTCAACAAAACTCAACACACTTTCATTAATTGAAAAGAGGATTTACAAGTAGTTGAACTAGGAAAAACCAAAAGCCGCTGAAAATGTAAAGACCTAATGCCTTTATATAGGCTACAATGAGACTAAGGAATCTGAGAAATAACATAAACCCTAGTTGTGAAGTCCCCAATTTGCCCTTTGAAAATTTGAATATCTTGGAATCATGTGATGTTTCCTTGGACGTTTGCATGAGTTGGCAAGGGTGGAATTTGATCAAAGGGTCCAAAGTAAGCTTAGGATGTAAGCTGCTTGTGGGACGTTGGATTCTTCTGGCTATTTTGGCATCTTCTTCAAAGGGGTTGGCAGGGGAATCTCATGTGGCCCTTAGGGGTGATGTGGCAAGTGTTTTAAAAGTTGGGTTATGATTAGAAGACCACTAATCATAATTCTGGAGGTGATGGATGTTTAATTTTTGCTTAATCAATAAACACCAATTCGTGTTCATGAGTAAATAGTAGCAAGTTTAATCTGATTTAGGTTTTAAAAGTTATGTTAAGCGCCAAATATTAAACTAATCAAAGATTAGTTATAACCGGTTTTAAGTGGAGGGTGACATGGAGGATTGGTGGGATTTCATTGGTGGAGAGAGTGAGTAGGGCACGTGTCACCCCCTCACTGGCCTAGGTAAATATCTTGTCTTGGCAGCTTTAGCCCCTCACCTTCCTTTCTTCTTTCACTTTGTGTTTAAGTATAGAAAACTGAATTTCCTTTGTAAATAAACTTTCAGTTTTCACACTTTGGCCACAAATACTTTTCCAAAGTATTTTCAGGGGTATTTCTTGCCAATTTTGGATTCTTGAAGGGTTGATTTGGTACATTCTTCAATGGTAATGGTCTTGACTTGTATGATTGGAATTTTGGAGGACTGAAATTGCCAAGTCTTGTTTGATGAGGGACCATTCTTGCCAAATGTTGAAAGTCAAGGGTCCTTTTTGTAATTTTGGGATTTTCAAAGGACCAAAC
Source organism: Glebionis coronaria (assembly GCA_025667525.1). Taxonomy (NCBI): domain Eukaryota; kingdom Viridiplantae; phylum Streptophyta; class Magnoliopsida; order Asterales; family Asteraceae; genus Glebionis; species Glebionis coronaria. The sequence goes on along the minus strand of CM046880.1, from coordinate 295,235,449 downwards.
TTGTAATTTCTTGTACTTTAAAGGAATTCATGATATATTTGACTTTGTGGAGGATAATGGTTGACAATTTAGCTTTGTTGAGGGGCTAAACTTGTCAATTCTTCAAAGTGGAGGGCCCTTTTTGTAATTTTGACAAACTTTAGGGACCAAACTTGTAATTATGAAGATACAAGGGTATAAAGTGTCAATTCTTCCATATTGGAAGACCCTTCTTCATAATTCTTCAAATCTTCAAGGTTCTTCTTGGGAAAGTCTTCATTAGGGCTTGGTTCATTGTGCGGCTTTGTTTCCCGTGTTCGTTTTTGTATGATTCTTGTGATCTTTTGTCATTTTCTCAATATCCGTACCTAAAATACACAAGCAATAAACACAAGCATATATATGGGTATTTTGATGATACTTAATGATTTTTAAGCCCTTTTTGGACGATGAGACTATGTATAAAAGCAGTCTCATCACTCCCCCATACTAAACCATTGTCGTGCCCTCACGCAATGCTAGAATAAAGTATCGTAGCACCTCCAAAATTCATTTTTATTCCCTTTATTGAACGATAAACTAGCTACACTACTACTATTGCTACTACTACTTGCGTTTTAGACATAATGTATGATTTTTGTCTCTCTTGTTTCAGAGGGTCCTTCATGGCCAAGAATGAGGTCTGTCCATATTTGTTTAGCTGTGGGACACTGAATGACAGACTTCATGATATGCTTGGGAAGACAGGAAATTATGATGCTTTTGAGACGTTTATCTTGGTTTGCCAATTTCCTATCAGCTGGAGTCCATTGTTCGAGAGGTTTGGGAAGAGGGTTTTCTTTAGTGGATGTAAGCGCCATGGGAATATATGGACCATTTTCTAAAATTTCTAAAAGAAAAGGTTCAAGCCCATCAAGATATACAAGAAATTGACTCTTCCAACTGGCAAAATCTTCTTCATCAAAGACTGGTACACTTGTAACGTGTGATCCACCTCTTGAGTCAAGAAGTTGGGGTAGATCATCGTCATTGGCAGGAGGGTTAAGTATTGGTGAAGATGGGTTTGTGGAAGGTGATTGTGGTGGGTTAGAAGTTTCCGGCATGGTGGATCTTGATTATAAAACTGAGAACGATGTTTCTTGAAGGTTTTAATATCAAACACCGCTCTGATACCAATTGAAAGTCCCTAATCAATGCAAGAAACCCTAATCTTAACTTAATCAACACAAGGTATTACTTTTCAAACGTAATCTTATTATTGTATAATAAAGAATTACAAGTGTTATGGATAACACAGTTTGATGACAATGTGTTGTGCACACTTTGAACAACAATAAACCCTAACTTATGAATACAGTCGTAGCTGTTTGATTCACTAAGTTATATGCAATAATGTTCTTATAATCTCAAAGTGTTAAACATTAATGCATGGAAACACATCCTATTTATAGTGTTACGAGTTTGAATTAAACAGTACTTGATGTCGACTACACAAGCTTTTACAAGTTCCCACATCAGTCACATGATGTCCTTCTATTCTTGGTAGTCTTCCATTATGCTTTAAGGAACAGTTGTCAAAAATAGTTTCCTTATTCTTCATAGTCTTGAACACACAAATGGCATGTCCAAAGTGTGCTGAGAGTTATCAGGGTATTGCCACCCCTGTTAACTCTCAACCCCTCAGAGTCCCTGATACATCTTGGCTGTTATCCATCACAGCCAATGAGTATGTCTTCAGGTAATCTTCGACTTCCCTGACAATGTCTCTGACATGGACTCCTCTGAGGTTGCTCACAGAGACTTGGATCTCTGTGAGTCTTGCGAAACTTGCCTGCCTCCTAGGCACAGGCAAGGGACTATCTAACAGCCTAATTATGTTTAAATCAATGATCAGGGAATCTAACAAGTTTAGATTCCCAACAATCTCCCCCTATTTAAACATAAATAATGTTAGATCTAACTAAGTTAAGGTAAGTGAGTTTAACAGCTTCTTCTTACACATAACAGATCTAAACAAACATACCTCATGATTTTATTAAAACTTAAAGAAAATTACAAGTGCATTACATAAGTAAAATAAAAGATGAAGGTAAAAGGGCTGTGAACATCTTCAATAGTCATCATTTTTTATTCTTTCTTCAGCTTCAGCCAAGTCTAATCTGTTATCAATTTCATCCTGCAAAGTCTTTGCAAACTTCTTGGAATACTCTGTGTTGATCTTGAGACACTTCTTGTGACAGAGTAGCTGAATAGTTGAAGCTAAGCACAGCTCATCTTCCCTTTGAAAAGCATACTGGCAAGCCTTGTTCATGAATGCCATTCCTTTTTTAGGCTCTGTGTATGTCTGACCATCAACAGGGCCAACAATACCATTTGGGAGGATCAAATCCCTATGCATACCATCCACATGAACATCTTCAGTAACAAAAGTTTCATTAACAATTTGTGAAATCCTTCTCCTTTTGTTGCCTGTTTTTGGGGGTTCTTGTTCAAAAAGCTGTGGTGGGGGATCAATCTTAAGTTTGGCTGCTGTTTCCTTGATCCAGTTAAACTTGGCCTTCAGAGTTTTAAGCAAAATAAAATTAGCCTGTCCAGACTTCTTGGCAGCTAAGGCTTCAAGTTCGAACCATTCTGATAACCCAAGTGTTTTTAACCTGAAGTTGTCAAACACATCCATATTTCTCTGTTGGTTTTCCCTCCATAAGATCATCTGTGGGGTGTTTGTGGATTTATGAATGGTGTATTTAAACTTGGTTATCTTGCCAGAAGCATATCTGTTGTTCACGTAGGCATCATAGTCAGCTTTGACTTTCTTTAAAGCCTCAGCGCGTTTTGTTTCCATTTCCCTCAACCTTTGTTTTTGTTTTTCCCTTTCAGGTGGTGTCATCTTCCTCAGAGTAGCTTCATTCAATTCTTTGGCTGTCTTGAGTTCATTTAATCTTTTGAATTCTTCAGCCTGTTGCTCTATTTCTTCAGGGGTCAAAGGAATCTCATCGGAAGGTGTAAAGGTTGAGAATTGGAAAAGGTCTGTGGTGGATCCTCCTGTCTCTAGCATCGCAGCTATCTTCTTAAGTTTGGTATCAGTATCAACCAAAACTATCTCCTTTCCTTTCTTCGAGACAGAGGACTCCACACTTATGTTTTTCAAAACATCAGCTCTTTTGATAAACGCTGTCTGAGCCTGAGTTTGAATAGCTTTGGGGAGAGAGCTAACAGTGAATTTTAATTTCTTGGCAGCTGGCTCATCATCATCCTCAGGCTTGCTGGTGTTAACCAAAACCAGAGACTTTGATGAGTCAACTCCATCTTGGGTTTGTTGCTCCCCCTGAGTATTATCCTCATCATCAGGTATTATAACTGGTGTGATGACTTGGAGAGGAACAGGTGTAGTGGTGGGGTTAGCTGATGATGAGCCTTGTTCAGCAGATGCAAGGCTGAGTGTTGTGTTTTTCTCCCCCTCACGTTTATCCTGACTTCGCAGATGTTTGGATGAACGTGCTTGAAAGCGTCTAGCAATCTGATCCACAGAGGCAGCCATGGCACGTTGTCTTTTTCTTGAAGCCCTGGTAATCTTTAGCAGGAGGTTGGCATTTGCATTAGTATTTGCCTGAACACGCCTGACAATAAAGTTAGCATGGTTGTATTGCCTGGTGAGAACAACATTAAAGTGCATGTGCATGGTGTGTTCATGTTCATGGAACATAGCAGGGACGACTGAGTCAATGGCATCCTTTATTCTTGTTGACAGATGACCGAGTCCCTAGGCTACACCTTTTCTTGCACCATCCTGAATTGGCTCAGTGACAGCCTCAGTCACAGCCTTTTTGATGATGCCTGGAAATGTCACAGTAAAGTTGTGCATCTCAGACTTGATCACATCCAGCTTTCTTGATAAGCGCTCAATATCAGATTGATGATGGATAGGCTGAAGATTTTTGATATTGAGGCTTTGCTGAGCATAGTCATCCCCCCTTGGTAATAAGTCAAAATTGGTCTGGGCAGGATGATCAAACAATAGAAATTCGGCTGTTGGATCATAAGTTGGTCTTTGGAATGCTGTTGTTGCTGATGTAGCAGAGTTTGGAGTATCAACAGCATCCTTGTGAGGAGAAGTCTTGTCACCAACTGGTGTAGACACAGCTATTTCTTTAGGAGGAGAGAAAGACAGTTGGTCTTCCTCATCATCTTCATCCTCTTCATCGAACATTCCTTCAGGGAATTCATCTTTAGGCATGGGCTCAATATCAGAGACATAATCTTCTAATGAGAGCATTTCTTCATCAACATTTAACACAGGCTCTTCATCATTTGGTTTGTCCTGAGTCATTGTATCAGCCTCCTTTTCTTGTTGTACCTGAGACTCGATGACTGGCTGTACAATTTCAGCCTGCAAATTTGTTGTAATTAGTAACAGGGAAAAGTATAAGGGGAATGGTCGCCATTTCGCTGTCCCAGAGAGGCTGAGGGTGATTACTCAGCCACTCCAAAGGATAAATCCTTGGGATTCTTTTAAGTGTGAAAAATTAGGTTAATGATCGCCATTCGCTGCCCCTAGGAAAGCTGAGTGTGATTATTTAGCCCCCCCAAAAGGTAAAAACCTTTGGGACTCTTTTGATTGTGAAACATATGTTGTTTAAGGATCGCCAGTCGCTGCCCCTAGGAAAGCTGAGTGTGATTATTCAGCCCCCCCAAAAGGTTAAAACCTTTGGGACTCTTTTAAGAGTGAAACATATGTAGTTGTAGGTCGCCTGTTACGCTGCCCCTAGGAAAGCTGAGGGTGATGATTCAGCTCCCCCTGAAAGGATAAATCCTTTGGGACTCTTTTAAGGAGGGAACTAAGAGGCTGTGTGAAGTACAGCTGATCAAGGTTGAGACATTAGTGTATTCAGGTTGTTGTTAGCCTGAATACTGTCTAGAGGGTGTAGGGTCATCGGGGTGCTTTATAAACACAAATGAATCATTCCCTGGTGCAAAGACAGGGTGTACAGAAGTCTTAAGGATTCTAAGTGTATTGACAGACTTCTATGGGTCGAGGATTACCCTAACTTCACCACTCTCTCCTACAGACAAATGAGAGTGGCTGCTTGTGAACCTCTAAAAATGTACACTGATTACCTGTGTGATATCAGCTTGATCAGGCTGGTTTCCTGTCGTCTCAGCTGACTTTGAGACACTAGACGCCTGTTGTTTGTCAGCCAAAGAATCCGAATCCACAAGAGTATCTGGACCAGCTGAGGTGTCGGTCTTCTTTCCCTTGGCCTTAGTAACAGCTTTGGAGTGGGAAGAAGAGGGGATTTTCTTCTTCTTAGGCTGTTGGCCAGATGAAGCCTTGGACTTAGTAGTGTGCTGCCCAGAGGTCAAAGACATAGACTTGCCAGCAACACTAGAAATATTCACCTTCTCAGAGGAAGGGAGCAAGGGCTTCTCAGCGATTGGTACCTGGTTGGCCACGTTCAGCATATGGGCGGTGACAAGGACATATTCAGCTCCTATTTCCTTGTAGATGGCGCCGGTGATGCGATAGGGCTTAAGAGCAGTCAAGGCCTTGTTGTGGTAGTTATCTCCCAGCAGACTTTCAAAGATCAGGGACAGGAAGCGCACATAACAGATATTCTTTTCCCTGACCTGATTCCTTCCCTTCAGCTGTTCTACCAGGTTTGAGAAGAGAATGCTTCCAACGTCAACATCAGATCCCCAGATTAATCCATAAGCAATAGCCTGATGGTTGAAAGACATCTGATCCAGTGATCCCTGCATTCCTCCCAGGGACTTAACAATGTGGGTGAAGAGGACACGCCACATAGGAGTGAAGTACTTAATCTTCAGAGGGGATTTAGCGAGGACTTCAGCAGGTGTAAGTGCAGGGTTAACATCATGGCAAGGGTTGAGTGTGGCCAGGGCTTCCTTGACAGCCTTTTTGTCAACTACCTTCAGGCATTCATCTCCATGCTTTAATCCGGCCACACTTGAAAAGTCTTTAAGGGAGAAGGTAAAAGGGTGTTCATTGCATGAAAGGCTAAATGTGATGGTGTCTTCTACCACTTCAGCAGAATACCAGAATTCCCTAAGGTATTCTTGGTAAAAGGTGGATGGGGATTTGGTGAAGGCTTCATTTAGGTCACAATTCTGCATGAAGTTTACCAGATCTGAATAGGTGCTGTTTGGTGCCTTAATCCATCCAATGGCGTTGTTGGAGGCGAGGATGCTCTCGTTGATCTCGAAGCTAACATTTGAGGCTTTGGGAACTGAAAACGCCATGGATTTGAGGTTGAAAGTGAACGAAAATGGCGGATGGTTGAGAGAGATAAGAACTTAGAGAGAGAAGTAGATTTTAGAATGGTGGTGGGTGAGAAGAGAAAGGAGACAATATATATTCAAACTTAAGTGAACAGTTATTCAACCGTATTAAATGCAAGGTGCGAAAATGACTGCTCAAGTGGATCCCCTTGACCTTTCAAAAAGTTTGTCTCCTCGTTATCCGAAAAATAAATGATTAAATATTTGAGAATGTTTTTTGCATTTACTTGGAAAGTAACTACCTAGTTTTATGTGAAAAACATTTAATATAGAATCAATCATTTAATGAACACATTTAATATCAAGCCACAGGCTTTGAGATATTAAGCATCCCTAGCTCAGCAACTAGCCTGTTGAACGAAGGTTCAGCCAAAGGCTTTGTAAAGATATCAGCTAGTTGCAGCTCTGCGGGAACAAAATGCAGCTCAATATCTCCCTTCATTATATGATCCCTGATAAAATGATACCTGATATCAATGTGTTTGGTACGAGAGTGAAGAACAGGGTTGTTGGATATGGCAATGGCGTTGGTGTTGTCACAAAAGATTGGCACTTTGTCATACAAGATTTCATAGTCAGCCAATAGACTTTTCATCCAAAGCACCTGAGCACAACAGCTGGCTGCAGCGACATATTCTGCTTCAGCTGAAGACATAGCCACAGAGTTTTGCTTCTTAGCACTCCATCCAACCAATTTTCCTCCTAGGATTTGACAACTGCCTGAAGTGCTTTTCCTGTCAATACAGCATCCAGCATAATCTGAATCTGAATAGGCCTTGAGATCAAAGCCTGATTCCTTTGGATACCATAGACCTAGGGATGGTGTTCCTTTGAGATACCTGAAAATTCTCTTAACAGCCACTAGATGGGATTCTTTTGGGTTAGCTTGGTACCTTGCACAGAGACATGTGGAGAATTGGATATCTGGTCGACTAGCTGTTAGATACATGAGTGACCCAATCATGACTCTATATAAAGTCTCATTGACAGAGACCCCTGACTCATCAGGGCCCAAGTTGTTGGGTGGAAGCATGGGGCATTTCACGGATGTACAATCAGCTAAGTCATATTTTTTAAGCAAATCCTTAACATACTTTTCTTGACAAATTGAAATTCCCTTAGGACATTGTTTAATTTGAAAGCCCAAAAAGTAAGTTAATTCACCCATCATACTCATCTCATATTTCTTGGTCATTAATTTAGCAAAACGTTTACTAAGATTGAAATTTGTTGACCCAAAGATGATATCATCCACATAAATCTGCACAATTATGAAATCACTCTTGTCCTTGAAGGTAAAGAGTGTTTTATCAATAGAACCCCTGACAAATTTATTCTCAGTTAAGAAATTTGAAAGAGTTTCATACCATGCTCTTGGAGCCTGTTTCAGACCATACATTGCCTTGTGAAGTCTGTACACATGGTTGGGAAACTCGTTGTTCACAAATCCTTCAGGTTGTGCAACATACACTTCCTCAGCCAAATCACCATTGAGGAAAGCACTCTTAACATCCATCTGATACACAGTGATGTTCATATTGGCAGCATAAGCAAGGAAGATTCTGATGGCTTCAAGTCTAGCAACAGGTGCAAAAGTTTCATCATAATCAATTCCTTCAGTCTGAGAGAACCCCTGTGCCACCAGTCTGGCCTTGTTCCTGATGATGTTCCCAATCTCATCCATCTTATTTCTATAGATCCATCTAGTGCCTGTGATATTCTTTCCAGGTGGAGCTGGCACTAGTGTCCATACTTTGTTCCTTTTGAACTGATTGATTTCTTCTTGCATAGCAGCTACCCATCCTTCTTCTACCAGAGCCTCAGCTACTCTTTTAGGTTCAATTTGTGAAAGAAATTCAGCAAATAGACATTCATTGGCTGAGGCTGACTCTGGGTCTTGGATTCGCTGTCTGGTTGTGACCCCTGCATTTGGTTCCCCAATAATATTGACAAGAAGAATGTGTTGATCTCTTGACCACTTATTTTGAGGAGCTGGAGATTCAAGGACAGGGGTACTTGAGAGCACAGCTGGTACAATTTGAGTCTCATCCTGCTGACTAGGAGGGCTTTCTTCAAAGACTACTTCAGTGTCAGAGTCTTCTTCAGCCATATCAAGGGAAGCTATTTCATTATCAGCAGGAGAATCTTCAGGGATTTGAAGAATTGGTGAGTCATCAATATCATGAGAAGGACCATCAGAGATTTGAGGTTCTTCTTCATCAAGTTCCTGAGAGGTAGGAACTTCTATGTTGTGAGTAGACAGAGGGTCAAAGGCAGGGACATAAGGAATGAGAGTGTTAGAGTAATGATGACTGGTAGGTCTGGGTTCTGTGAACTCATCACTTGGGAAAGAAATATTTTCATTAAAATCTATTTCATCACCCTCTGTTCCTGTTCTCTAGATGACTTCATCATCTTCATTGAATCTAACATGGAATGTTTCTTCTACTTCTTGTCTTCTGATGTTGAATACTCTGAAGGCTTTGGCTGTTGGAGAGTATCCCAAAAAGAAAACATCATCAGCTTTTTCATCAAACTTTCCAAGTTTATCCCTGTAGTTATAAATAAACACAGGACACCCAAACACATGAAAATAGCTGACATCTGGAGATCTTTTTCTGAAAACTTCATAGGAGGTTTTACCATGTCTTTTGACAATGATTGATCTGTTTTGAGTGTAGCAGGCAGTGTGAACAGCTTCTCCCCAAAATTGCTTTGGTAAGGCTGCACCATTTAACATAGTTCTTGCTGCTTCAATCAAAGTCCTATTTCGTCTTTCAGCCACACCATTTTGTTCAGGAGTGCCAGCTGAAGAGAAGTTCTGAGAAATCCCTTTTTCATCACAAAAAGATTCAAGTTGATGATTCTTGAATTCTGTACCATTATCACTTCTTAGAGCTTTGACTCTAACATCATTCATATTTTCAACCTGTCTGATGAAGGACATGATGGTTTCAGCTGCATCACTTTTCCTTCTGAGGAAGAACACCCATGTGTATCTTGAAAATTCATCAACTATGACCAAGGTGTATTTGTTGTGATTAATGGATTGAGGTTTGACAGGCCCAAACAAATCCATGTGAAGGAGATGTAAGCACTTGTCAATAGAGAATGATTGCCTAGTCTTGAATGAAGACCTGTGATGCTTTCCTTTGACACGGGCAGAACAAGTTTTGTCTTTGGAAAACATTACTGAAGGTAGACCAGCAACCAAGTTTTGAGTGGCTATTTTATTGATGTTCTTGAAGTTGAGATGAGACAGTCTTTTGTGCCACAACCAATTGACACTTTCAGAGGCTTTGGCAAGAAAACAATTTGAGCTGTCTTCAGAGCACACAGCCATGTTGATGACATAAACATCTCTCCTTCTAGGTGCAATCAGCACAACATCATTATTTTTGTTGAATATGGTTCCCTGAGTCTTAGTAAACAAAACCTTATAGTCAGCATCACACAATTGGCTGATGCTAATAAGATTGTGTTTAAGACCATTCACATATGCAACCCTGGTAAATGTAATCCCATTGCAGTTCACTGAGCCATATCCTTCTGTGTCACCTGAAGAGTTATCTCCAAACACCACATTAGGACCTGATCCTTTGAGTATCTGTGCAGGTATTGTTGAATCCCTGTCATGTGTCTAGAACAGCCACTATCTAGATACCATACCGATTCCTTGAGATATTTCTGCATAGATACATAGAAACAGATTAGTTCCTATGGTGAACCCACTTTCCAGTGGGTTCCCTGAATTGCTTATTAGCAACTCTTGTGTTCCTGAAAAACTTTTGGCGTTGGGATGGACAGTTCATTGTTTCATGGTTATAACTCCCACAGATATCACACCCAGGGAAGTCACCACACTCATCTGAGTGATGGTCTGTGAACCCACAGAATTTACAGGGAGGATAAGGTTTGTAATTTCCCTGTTGTCTTTTTGAGCTCTGTGGTCTGTCCCTAGAGGGTGTCTGAGCTCTTTTAGCTGCCATGTGTCTGTCATGATCTAAGGTCGAATGGTGAGAATTTTTACATACATTGCAATATGGTTTAATTAAACTTTCCCCTTTGGGTTCACCTAGGACTGACTTAGGTTCATGAGAAGTAGAGCATTCAGCGGAAGGCTTAATGTGTTGTTTCAAGAGTTCTACTTCTTTCATAAGAGACAACAGGCGATCTTCAGTGGTAGGTTCAACCTTATTCACAGCTTTAGTAGTAACAGGCTTAAAAGCTACCTGTTTACCAGTTTGTTTAGCAGGCACATGAAAAACTTTAGCTGGAGGATTCTCAATATCTGTCCTAAGTTCATCCTTAGCAGATCTAGAAGAACTGCTGGGTTCAACTCCAGAGAGTTTGGGCAAGGGTGGTAGCTCAGCCACATCTTCAGAGACAGGGTCATTTGTCAAAGAGGTATCTGACATATGAATAGTCTCTGTAGATTTGAAGACAATGTCTTTGGGTTTGGTGAGAATCCTCAGCTTATTTTTCTTAGCAAATATATCCATTTTTAAGTCAGCAGGCACTTCATCCCTAAGCAATTCATCAATAGTAAACCTAGCACACAGCCATTTTTCAATAATCTTGTTCAATTCAGAGACTTGATCATTTAAAGCAATGTTTTTCAAGGTTAATCTAGCTACTTCATTTTGCAGGGATATTTTCTCTAAATTAACCCGCCTGAGAGTTTCACATTCAGCCTTAGCATTTATCATTTCAGATTTAACAGAGTGAAACTTATCAAGTAGGTTCTTTCTTTGTTCCTCAACAAAGTGTAAATCAACAATGGTGTAATCAATGACATGCTTACGTTCATCACTATCAGACATGGATAAAAGCCTGTGTACCTTTTTCATTGTGATGTCAACCCATTGTCCTGATCTAGCATCACCTTTTCCAACAGCTGGTTCATCCTCAGCTATCGCCATAAAAGCCCTGACTCTTGTGGTGTCTTCTTCATCTGAAGTCAGTGGCTCATCATTCCAGTCATAAGTTTCAGCAACCAACCCTTTCTCTGTCTTTTTCTCACCACCTTTCTTTTTGGACAGGGCTTCAATCTTCAAGTTCATTTGTTCTAACTCAGCTTTAAGTGCCTTGTACTTATTTTTGTAATCTTTCTTCTCAGTGTCTGAAGAATTGGATTGAGATGAGTTGTTATGTTGTTTGAACTTGTAGGGTTTGGATGAAGATGATGGATAAGAGGGTGAGGATGTCTTGGTAGAAGGACAGTCTTTTTGATAATGTCCAAGCTTTCCACAGGCAAAACACGTTTCTTTTGACCTGTCAGTTGGTTTACTAGCTGATCCTACTCTTCCAGATCTTTTGTAGTATCTTCTTTGGTTGGCTAGCAACGCTCTTTCATGGAACTCTGCATTGAGGTCTGACAAGAATTCTTGGCTGCTACGGGTATCTTCTTCAATATCAGAATCGCTGTCATGAGGATGTGTTGCAGAGATCAATGCTTTGGAAGATGCTCCTTGGACTACAAATCTTTCAGTCTCTGATTTGTAGATAGTATCGACCAGCCCTTCTTCATAATTGTACTTACCATAGAGCTGAGCAAGGGTATCATTTTTTATTGAGTTGTTAGCTCTCTGAGTCTGATTCATGCTCAGCCACTTTCTTGGAAGGCTGTTGACAAAAGTAGCATTGATCTCAGCTTGACCAATAGTGACATCATTCATAGCCAGGTCATTTAGAAGAATCTTCAGCCTAGTATAGGTTTGCTGAACCTTTTCACCTTCAAGTGACTTAAAGGCATTAAACTGAAGTCTGAGTGCCTGAATCTTTGTCTCTCTTGTTTCAGAGGGTCCTTCATGGCCAAGAATGAGGTCTGTCCACATTTGTTTAGCTGTGGGACACTGAATGACAGACTTCACGATATGCTTGGGAAGACAGGAAATTATGATGCTTTTGAGACGTTTATCTTGGTTTGCCAATTTCCTATCAGCTGGAGTCCATTGTTCGAGAGGTTTGGGAAGAGGGTTTTCTTCAGTGGATGTAAGCGCCATGGGAATATATGGACCATTTTCTAAAATTTCTAAAAGAAAAGGTTCAAGCCCATCAAGATATACAAGAAATTGACTCTTCCAACTGGCAAAATCTTCTTCATCAAAGACTGGTACACTTGTAACGTGTGATCCACCTCTTGAGTCAAGAAGTTGGGGTAGATCATCGTCATTGGCAGGAGGGTTCAGTCTTGGTGAAGATGGGTTTGTGGAAGGTGATTGTGGTGGGTTAGAAGTTTCCGGCATGGTGGATCTTGATTATAAAACTGAGAACGATGTTTCTTGAAGGTTTTAATATCAAACACCACTCTGATACCAATTGAAAGTCCCTAATCAATGCAAGAAACCCTAATCTTAACTTAATCAACACAAGGTATTACTTTTCAAACGTAATCTTATTATTGTATAATAAAGAATTACAAGTGTTATGGATAACACAGTTTGATGACAATGTGTTGTGCACACTTTGAACAACAATAAACCCTAACTTATGAATACAGTCGTAGCTGTTTGATTCACTAAGTTATATGCAATAATGTTCTTAATATCTCAAAGTGTTAAACATTAATGCATGGATACACATCCTATTTATAGTGTTACGAGTTTGACTTAAGCAGTACTTGATGTCGACTACACAAGCTTTTACAAGTTCCCACATCAGTCACATGATGTCCTTCTATTCTTGGTAGTCTTCCATTATGCTTTAAGGAACAGTTGTCAAAAACAGTTTCCTTATTCTTCATAGTCTCGAACACACAAATGGCATGTTCAAAGTGTGTTGAGAGTTATCAGGGTATTGCCACCCCTGTTAACTCTCAACCCCTCAGAGTCCCTGATACATCTTGGCTGTTATCCATCACAGCCAATGAGTATGTCTTCAGGTAATCTTCGACTTCCCTGACAATGTCTCTGACATGGACTCCTCTGAGGTTGCTCACAGAGACTTGGATCTCTGTGAGTCTTGCGAAACTTGCCTGCCTCCTAGGCACAGGCAAGGGACTATCTAACAGCCTAATTATGTTTAAATCAATGATCAGGGAATCTAACAAGTTTAGATTCCCAACAGTTAGTAATGCTAACACTACTCATATGCCCTAATCACGTACTTATCCTCCCATTTTCCTAAGTTGTATCTCTTATATTTTATTTTGTCTTTGAATGTTTCACGAGGATACATTTTTTTACTTATGCGATAATAGAGATTTAGGTCTAAAAATAAAGTCCTAACGGTGTAACCAAGACCATCAAATCAACAACCCCTCCTAATAGACAACGATGTCAAAAAATTAAGTCAACAAGAAGAATCGATAAACACGGTTTTATAACGGTTTTGAACATGAGACTTATTACCAGGACTTTTATACGCCCCCTAACGGAAGGGCCTTATTATCTTTGGTTTACCTCCATCTTTTATTCAACTTTGCCATGAAGCTTTTATTATGACTTCGGTCTTGCCTTGCCTTTTATTATCCACCTCATCGGTAGTTTTATTAGCCAAAGACGTATATCCTCACGCTAAGGCGAATTTTGGATCTTTAAAGCTTCGAAGATTAAGGCTTGATTCACTTTCAATTTTGCATAGATTTTTCGGCCTTGTGGGGCTTCAAATTGTTTGCTTGATTTAGGTGAGCACTTGAAATCTTATTATTGGGTGAAGCTTTTGATTATTCGGGTGCCAATACTTCAAAACCGTGACGCTGGCGATACCTTAATGTCTTCCCAATTTAATTACACAGAAGCTACTAGAAAAGACTAGAAACCCAACAATCCCAACTAAACCGCTAAGTCAATATTTATTAAGCAAAAAATATTTACATGCGAAGGGAGAATAAGCAAACAACGAGAACACATGAGTTTTTGAAAGAATACGAGTACTCTACGTTTAGCATAGTAACTTATAATTAACCCTATCATTTCTCGTCCTTATTTAAGAGACTTAGCCTAATGTGTAGTTAAGGAATCAAAGCTAAGTGCTCAACACGCACGGTCGAGTCAAAAATTACTCTTATTCTCGCCATCGGAAAACCTACACTCGTGTCTTCAAACACTTATAAAACATGAGAAAGATTTTAAACTTTGGCCATTTTAATCCTTATTTTGCAACAAAACAATAAACAAAAAGATAAACTTTAGAAAGCGTGAAGGTTTGGCAAGGCAAGTATCTATTCACCCCCCCCCCCATACTAAAGTTAAACATTGTCCTCAATGTTTCGAGTCTAGGGGTGCAAACACCCCCATACTAGAGACGTAGTCGAATGCCTAATCTAGCATGGAAAGGGTGTAACCGTTAAATTTAAAGCCGTTTATGAAGTGTGCTAAAAACCGAAGGTTAGAACATCAAAAGGATATATCATGGATATTGAGAAAGTCTTCCAAGCAAACGATCGAGTGCTCCCATAAAACGAACACGAGAGGCTCCAATCGTGAAGATCATGATCATCTAAAGTCCACAATTCACAAACAACCACGGAACAAAGGTTGAAAGGGCACAAATCCCCACACGTTACTACATTAGAAAGTGATAATATATACATAGGATAAGCATGGGACTCCCCCACGAGGCACCTCATTTTTTATTATCGAGTCATGAGCTCGACTCGATCCCCTCAATACTAATTATCATTGGGGAAGGTGACTTGGTCGAGGTAGTTCAAGGATGGAACTTCCCCGCCAAAGTAGTGCTTCAACCTATGTCCATTCACCTTGAAATTGAGGTCATCATTTTGAGCTAGCTCGATGGTCCCATATGGAAATACTTGAGTCACGGTGAATGGACCGGACCAACGAGATTTCAACTTACCAGAAAAGATTTTCAAGCGAGAATTAAAAAGCAAAACTTGATCCCCAATGTTAAAAACCCAGTTATTAATTTTAGAATCATGCAACTTTTTAGTTTTTTCTTTATAAATCAATGAATTTTCATAAGCAATGTCCCTCAATTCATCCAATTCATTTAATTGCATTTTCTGGTGTTTTCCCGCGGTCTCCATATCATCATTACAATGCTTTAGTGCCCAATAAGCCTTGTGGTCCAATTCGATTGGCAAATGACAATTTTTCCCATACACAAGCTTATAGGGAGTGCACCCAATGGGCGTCTTATGAGCGGTCCTAAAGGCCCATAAAGCATCGTCCAACTTATCCGACCAAGATTGTCGGTTTTCCCCAACGGATCTCTCCAAGATCCTATTCAACGCTCGGTTTGAAACCTCGACTTGCCCACTCGTTTATGGGTGATAAGCCATAGAAATCCGATGTGTAACCCCATATTTCCTTAGGACCCTTTCGAATTGGTCGTTACAAAAATGGGTTTCACGATCGCTTATGATCGCACGAGGGGTTCCAAACCGAGAAAACAAGCTTTTCAAAAACTTGACTACCACACGAGCATCATTGGTGGGCAAAGCCTTAGCTTCCACCCACTTAGATAGGTAGTCAATCGCAACGAGGATGTACTTATTACCACGAGATGATGGGAACGGCCCCATAAAGTCTATACCCCAAACGTCAAAGATCTCACACACTTGGATGATATTTTGTGGCATTTCATCTTTTTGTGAGGCTTTTCCTTGTCGTTGGCATGAGTCACAAGACTTCACAAGATCTTGTGCATCTCGGTAAATAGTAGGCCAAAAGAAGCTGGCATCAAACACCTTCTTAGCCGTGAGATTAGCACCGTGGTGACCACCCGTGGGTCCCTCATGGCAAGCTCTAAGGATGTTAGAAGCTTCGGTTCCAAATACACAACGTCGGATGATTTGATCCGCACAAGTTCGAAACAAGTAAGGGTCGTTCCAAAAGTAGAACTTGGCGTCACGAAAGAATTTTCGTTTTTCTTGAGTCGTCATACCCTTGATGATGAAGTTACCCGCATGGTAATTTGCAAAGTCCGCAAACCATGGGGTGGAAGAATCAAGCTTGGAATTCACTACACCAAGTTCTCAAGCGGAAATGTTTCGGTGATTTCCTTGGGCTCGTAAACACTTTGGTGAGGATCTTCCAAACGAGAAAGATGATCGGCCGCTAGATTCTCGGCTCCTTTTTGTCAACAAATTTGTGGTCAAATTCTTGAAGGAGGAGAATCCAACGAAGTAATCTCGGCTTTGCATCTTGTTTAGCCATGAGATACTTGATAGCCGAATGATCCGTATACACTATGCATTTCGTCAAGACGAGATAAGGTCGAAATTTCTCAAATGCATACACCATGGCAAGGAACTCCTTCTCCGTTGTAGTGTATTTAAGTTGAGCCTCGGTCATCGTCTTGCTAGCATAGTGAATAGGCAAGAAGTGCTTTTCATGACGTTGCCCCAATACGGCCCCAATAGCGTAATAACTAGTATCACACATGAGCTCAAAGGGGAGGTTCCAATTGGGAGCAATAAGAATGGGAGCTTCGATAAGTTTCCTCTTAAGGATTTCAAAGGCTCGTACACAATCTTCGTCAAAGACAAAACGTGCCTCTTTTTCAAGAAGATGTGTAATGGGTCAAGAGATCTTTGAAAAATCCTTGATGAATCGACGATAAAAGCCCGCGTGGCCTAGGAAACTCCTAACTCCCTTAACGGTTTTGGGATGAGGTAATTTGGCGATGACGTCTACCTTAGCTTGATCTACCTCAATCCCCGCTTTCGAGACCTTGTGCCCTAAGACGATTCCACTCTTAACCATAAAATGACACTTTTCCCAATTGAGCACAAGGTTGGTTTCCTCACAACGTTTCAACATTCTCTCAAGATTCGACAAACACGAGGTGAACGAATTACCAAACACGGAAAAGTCATCCATGAAGACTTCCATCGTCTTCTCGATCATGTCATGAAAAATAGCCATCATGCACCTTTGAAAAGTTCCCGGTGCATTGCAAAGTCCGAATGGCATTCTACGATAGGCAAACGTTCCATATGGACACGTAAACGTAGTTTTTTCTTGATCACGAGGGTCGATGGGAATTTGGAAGTAACCGGAAAAACCATCTAAAAAGCAATAGAAATTGTTTCCCGCAAGACGCTCCAACATTTGGTCCATGAAGGACAAGGGAAAATGGTCTTTTCGAGTGGCTTCATTCAACTTACGATAGTCAATGCACACTCTCCATCCGGTCACGAGTCTAGTGGGAATTAACTCGTTGGCATCGTTTGGCACAACGGTCATTCCTCCCTTCTTAGGGACATAATGAATAGGACTCACCCAAGGGCTATCGGAAATAGGGTAAATCATTCCCGCATCAAGGAGTTTAAGGACTTCCTTTTTGATGACGTCGTGAATTTTGGGGTTCACCCTCCTTTGACATTGGATTGCGGGCTTGTAATCCTCCTTCATTAAGATTTTGTGGGTACAAAACTTGGGATCGATTCCCTTAATTTCGGATAACTTCCACGCAATTGCCCCTTTGTGATCTTTTAGAACATCGACAAGTGCGGTTTTTTCATCACTCGAAAGTTCCTTCGCAATAATAACCGGCAACTTGTCGCCCTCCTCCAAATAGACATTTAGACATATTCGAGATGAGGAGGTAAATCTTTCAACTCGAGGATAGGTGGTTCCTCAAGTGAAGATTTGGGCTCGATACTCATAACATCCTCGGGTGGAGGAAATGGGAAATCGTTAAGAAAATCCTTGATAATTGATAAGTCCTCATCGTTGTCGAGGTCTTCGTTACAAGTACGTGGAACATCGAATTCTTCCAACGTAAAACCACCACCTTCAAAAGGAGTGAAGGTTGGTGTCGAATTATCAAGAATTGGATCTAACATAGTGGGATTGCCACTAGTTTCTTCATCACCAAAACCTAGAACTTCTTGTGAAAATTCCTCGCAAACCACGTCAATCATATCAACGAGTTTTATGGTTGCAACGGAATAAACATGAGAAATTTGAGAGTTTTGAGTTGCGTTTATAACAAGTTCCTCGTCGTTGAAACGTAAGGTGATCTTTCTAGCATGAACATCGATCAAAGCCATAGACGTATCTAAAAACGAACGACCTAAAATGAGAGGAACTTGAGGATCTGTGGGGATATCAACAACGATAAAGTCTACGGGATAGTAGAACTTCCCCACTTTTACAAAAACGTCTTCCGCCAATCCACATGCGGGAATCGTGGAATGGTCGGCCAACTCGATAGACATTAGTGAAGGAGTAAGATTAGGAAGATTGAGCGATTTGAAGATTGCAAGTGGCATCAAGTTAATGCTAGCACCAAGATCGGCCAAGGCGAAGCATTCCTCCATATCTTGGATTGCACAAGGGATCAAAAATTTACAGGGATCACCGACTTTTTGAGGTATGCGATTAAGATAAACCGATGAACAACTAGACAATTGGTGCAATTTCTCCTTGTTGTTCAACATACTCTTAAAGTTAGCGGCAAATCGAGGCATCATGACCAAGGCATCGGCGAAACTTACATTAAAGTGCAAATCACGAAACATTTTCATAAAAAGCTCAAATTGGTAATTGTCGTGCTCTTGACGTTTCTCCTTTCTAAGTCTCGATGGATAGGGAAAAGGTGGTGTGGGTTGAGGCATAGGCATAGCCTTTGGAATCTCGGGTTCCAATGTTGGTAATGGGTCAACCGTAGGTGTGGCATGAGCGGTACTTCGTGGGACATGCTCCTTTTGGACCACCACCTCGGGTTCTTCCTCAATTGCTTCCTCCGTAGGAGCAATTGGTTGAGGAGTCGGTTCCTTAAGTGTCTTACCACTACGTGTGGTAATCACTTTCATCTCACCCTTAGGGTTTGATACGGTGTTTCTAGGAAGATTACTTGAAGACGGTTTACACATAATTGCCTCAAACATAGATGAGATTTTATCTTCAAACTTGGATTTCCTCTTCTCGGCTTTAACCATTTCTTGTTTTATCTCATGTTGCCCTTGTTTCATTTTTTGTTGGTTTTGTTGCAACCTAGTTACGGTTCCTTCCATCTTGTTGGTATGGATCTTAAGTTCATTAGCTGACTTATTTTTCAACTCTTTCTTCAAGTCGTTCTTAAACTCGGATCTTAGGCTAATGATTTCTCTTTGAATATTGTCAAACCTAGCATCATTCCCATTAGCATATTCAACAAATTCATTTGAAAGATCTTTCAACGTTTGCAAACCTTTGTTGTTGTTTTGAAAATCATTTTGATTTTTGTTTGAAACTTGATTATTAGCCCCTTGATTACCATAGTTTCCTTGGTTGAAATTGTTTTTGAAACCAACTTGATTGTTGCGATAGTTGTTGTTAGCATTTTGATTTGAACCAAAACCCGGTGGAGTCAATTGATTAGAGCGGGTAACTTGACCGTTTTGGTTGTAATTTCTCGTGGCCGCGTAGGCACTCGAAGTGTTACCACCGTTGGTAATGCACTCGGAGAAATCATGACCTCCACCACAATACATGCACGAAACCTCGACCGCGTTAGCCGTAGCGGGAGCACTTGGTTCACCAACTTTAAACTCAATCAAAAGTCCTTTTAGCTTATCAAAAATCTTGTTTTCCAAGTTCGCCTCAATTTGGCAAGCATCGATGGTAGTAGACAAAGAAGGTGAAGCCGAAGACGAAGCCTTACGAACACTAGACGTGCTACGAGGACTATACACCTTAGATCTATTCTCAATTATCACCAAAGCTTCCTCAACCGTTTTACACAAAAAATTACCACCCGCGGCGGCATTTAAATAATCCCTTTCATGATCATTAAGTCCATTGTAAAACGTGTCAATTTGATGCAATTCGGAAAAACCGTGATGAGGACATTCATGTAACATTTCCTTAAACCTATTCCAAGCCGTTGAAAAACTTTCATTAAACTCTTGTGAAAATTTTGAAATCTCGTTTTTCAAGTGCGTAGGCTTAGAGGGCGGAAAAAATTGGTTCACAAACTTAGACACGAGATCCTTCCACGTCAATATAGAATTGAGTGGCTCTTTCTCTAACCAAATTTTAGCGGGCCCTGCTAAGGAATACGGAAAAAGCATCATCTTAATCGAGTCATTCGAGACATCCTTAAACTTGCAAGTGGCGGTAAGACGATTGAATTGGCGGATATGGTTGTGTAGATTGTCCTTCTCATCACCACGGAATTTGTTGTTTTGGATCATCGACAACAAACCCGTTTTCACCTCAAAATTCTCCGCAAGGATAGCGGGAATCACAATAGCCTCTCCATAACCCTCGGTGGGTGCTTGAAGTAACTCCATCATAGTTCGATTCGCCATGGTTGGTGCTTCTCTTACAATGGGTTCGTCAATAGGAGACTCCTCACTAGAAAGATTGGGAGTGGGAGTTTTGTTCTTTCGTTTACGTGCACGTCTTGCTTGATTACGAGTTAGCATAAACGTCACGTAAAACGAGGGGACGAGCAAAGAAGATTCTTTTTGGTGTTTTGTATTTTTCAATTTTTTTGGTGGTTTTTGATTGTATTAACCTTTTTGGATTTTGGTGAATGTATTAAGTAGACACAAATCTACAAATCTCCTCCTTAATCAAATCTCTTGATTAAAGAAGCCTCAAGGAATGAAAACGATCACGTGAAGTGAACGCCTTCGATGACTTTAGAACGTTGATGGAACACCAAAACGTTCAAGAGGGTTTAATCAATGGAAACCAAGAAAATATATATGATACTTAGTAATACTTTGGGCGGCAAAACCCTCGATTAGCTCTCAAAATCAAATACTCACAAGCAAGCGGGGAAACGAGGCGGCGCGAAGCACTTAAGAGCCTTTTTCATTAGGATATATTTTATAATATCCGCCTTATATCCACCTTATAGTTTGTATTTTTCAAAATTGAGCTTCACGAAAGTATTTATCTATTTTTGCCTTTTTCTTTGGTTTAAGATTCGAATACAATGATTGGGTAATGACCTCCCAAGTCAAGGTTGTGATTTCTCACGTATTTGGAGTACTTGTCAATTTATTGTTCTACGTATACAATATAGTAATAGTATTCACACAAAAATCGAAAACCGATAATACGTATTAGTAGAGTGCTACTAATACAAATACTATTTTGGTTAGTATATAAAAACAACAATTCCAAATCAAAACACAACACGCCTCCCCGGCAACGGCGTCAAAATGATGTAATGGTTTTACTACTCTTTAGGAAAAGAGAGCAAAAGTGGCAAGTATTAAGTACGACGATTTAGGAAAACCGTGTACAAATGACCCTTAGTGGGGATCGTTCTCAAGGAGGCTTAGTGTGTGTGTAATGAAATGATTATCTTTATGATTATATTTGTGAGAAAGAAAAATAGAAATGGGATAAGAAGAGAATGACGGTTACGATGTCGTATTAAACTAAGACGAAAAAGGTGTACACGTAAAACCGTAAAAAGCACTAAAATTAAAATTTTACCCTAAAAATTACCAAAAATCACTAAAAATCCACAAAAATATTCTAAGAGTTTACAAAAAATCAAAACTTGCCAAAACCTTTTAATTAATTAAATATCAACTTTTTAATGCTAATTAAAGCCCTAAAAATCAATATTAACTATTAAAAAGTCCAAAACAAGATCTTAAAGTTTGTAAACCTTTAAAATACCCTAATTAAGCTAAAAAGTATTTTTCAAATTTTTAAAACCACTAAAAACTATTTTTAAACAATTAAAAACTATTAAAAACTAATAAAACTTAAATTAATTCTAGAAAATAATTAAAAGACTCTAAAAATATTTGGAAGTTGCAAAATTCCTAATTAAGTGTCTACAATCTAGGAAAAATATAAAAACTTAGAAAATCAGACTTTTAATTTTTAACAATAAAATAATATTAAAATATTATTAAAAATCCAAAAATCATAAAAAATTCTAAAAAGTTGCAAACTAGCTTAATTTAACCTAAATAACTCAGAAATGAACTTGAAATTATCTAAAAACCCTTAATGGGCCTAGAAAATGGGCTAAACCCAAAACAGATCCTTATTGGGCCAAATTTGAGCCGAATATAAAAAAGTGGTCCAAATAAGCCCAAAAAGCACTACTTGACTCAAAATTTGATTTTAAACAACTTTTTCCAAAGGCCCAAAAGCTGAAAGTGTGAAATAAGCTAGCTTATACCAAACAGCTTATTCTTAATGGGCTTTTTGGCCCATTAAGCTATAAGCCAATGCCATAATCTCAAATTAGACACACAAGCTTCTTTTGTCCTAAATAAGACTTCTGTAAAAAGAAATTTGAAATAAGCCCAAGGAATAAGCCTGAA
Organism: Glebionis coronaria; assembly: GCA_025667525.1. Lineage (NCBI taxonomy): Eukaryota > Viridiplantae > Streptophyta > Magnoliopsida > Asterales > Asteraceae > Glebionis > Glebionis coronaria. The sequence goes on along the minus strand of CM046880.1, from coordinate 295,212,972 downwards.
AATGCAATAAGCAATCTACAGAAAACGACAAAATAGTCGTTTTTTAGTTCTAGGCCACCCCAAAAGCTGATTCAAGTTTCTAAAGCTTTTAAATGACTTAATTAAGCAAAATCAACAAAGAGTTTTCAAATAAGATGACTCAATAAGCTGGAAAAAGCAAATAAGCACTTATGTAAAAGTCAAATAAGTTGGTTTTCAAGCAAAAAGTCAAAGTCAAGGTCCAATAAGCTCCAGTCTAATCAAATGGGTCAAATAATGAAGATCTATCACAAAAAATAAGTTGTTGCAAGTCTGGATAAGCTAAAATAGCTTATTGATAAGCTGATGACAAAATAACACTAGCAGGGGCTAGTTTTGGGTGTTGAGTAGTGGAAACTTTTTCCACTGCTTAACTTGTTTGACTTTTTGTCTTTAGTGAACTTTTTTGAGATTCATATTACACAAAGGCACCCAAATGATCTTTGGATCATAAAGAGTCAATAACAATCAAAAAATCACAAACACAATCACCCAATTGATACAGTTTAATCAATAAAGCACCAGATCTAGCACAGACATGAACAAATAAGCAGAACAGGTTCAATAAGCACTTAGAGCAATATTCATCCAGCCAAACTCAACCAAATGCATACACAAGCTATTATAAACTCAAATGAACAAGTCTAAACAGGTTTCATGCAATGATTCAAAGAATTAAGCAAGATTCAAGCACCTTAAGTTACTGATGAACACAAGAACATGCAGTTTTACACTTTGCTGATGTATTTGACAAATAAGCCAGATTCAAACCTCAAGATCTATCAAATAAGTTATAATAATGATGTTTTAACAACTCTTAACCCTAAGCATGCAAAAATACTAGATTTCACCAAAATCTTAGGTCAAAAACAGTTAAACTCATCAAGTTATAGCAGATTGTTTGATTCAAGGTTTCAAACCCAAAAACTTGCAGCAAAACACTCTCAACCAAGCATATATCAGATATAGAGCACAAACACAAACTTCCACAAACACAATAAAAAGATTTCAACTTAAACAGGTAGACCCAAACACCCTTTTAACTTTTCAAAACCAAGTTTTTCAAATCAAAAGTAAGATTCAGTTTACCAAATGATTAATCTAGCATATAAACAACATTATCATGCAAGACTAAGTAGATTTAAGCCAAGAAATCAACAAGAAAAACTGTAGAGCACAAATCCACAAAAAATCCAATTTTTATCAGATTTTCAAGGTTTCAAGACAAACCTCATGGATGTACATCCACACCCACGAATTTATGAGCTTATGTGCTAGCTAGAACAAGCACAAGCTTCCAATAACAACCCTGCTAAGATTCAACAAGGTTAGGAGCACAAAATCAAAACAGAAAGGTGACTTCTTGGAAAATAAACTTGATTGATGCAACCTTGTTACCCCACACTTGATTATCCCCAAGTTATAAGCCTCACCACACCTTAATATCACAATGAAGATGCTATGATCAGCCCTATAACCCAAGAATTCCAAGGTTTGAACAAGAACTTAGCAAAATATCAAATTTTGATCCAATGTGTAATTTCTTACACAAGGTTTAAAAAACGTTTTAAGGTCCAATTACAGTTAACAAATATCATAAACAAGCTTAAAATAAGATGGCACTTGGTCTTTCTTCAACAAAACTCAACACACTTTCATTAATTGAAAAGAGGATTTACAAGTAGTTGAACTAGGAAAAACCAAAAGCAGCTAAAAATGTAAAGACCTAATGCCTTTATATAGGCTACAATGAGACTAAGAAAGCTGAGAAATAACATAAACCCTAGTTGTGAAGTCCCCAATTTGCCCTTTGAAAATTTGAATATCTTGGAATCATGTGATGTTTCCTTGGACGTTTGCATGAGTTGGCAGGGGTGGAATTTGATCAAAGGGTCCAAAGTAAGCTTAGGATGTAAGCTGCTTGTGGGACGTTGGATTCTTCTGGCTATTTTGGCATCTTCTTCAAAGGGGTTGGCAGGGGAATCTCATGTGGACCTTAGGGGTGATGTGGCAAGTGTTTTAAAAGTTGGGTTATGATTAGAAGACCACTAATCATAATTCTGGAGGTGATGGATGTTTAATTTTTGCTTAATCAACCCTAATTCGTGTTCATGCGTAAATAGTAGCAAGTTTAATCTGATTTGGGTTTTAAAAGTTATGTTAAGCGCCAAATATTAAACTAATCAAAGATTAGTTATAACCGGTTTTAAATGGAGGGTGACATGAAGGATTGGTGGGATTTCATTGGTGGAGAGAGTGAGTGGGGCACGTGTCACCCCCTCACTGGCCTAGGTAAATATCTTGTCTTGGCAGCTTTAGCCCCTCACCTTCATTTCTTCTTTCACTTTGTGTTTAAGTATTGAAAACTGAATTTCCTTTGTAAATAAACTTTCAGTTTTCACACTTTGGCCACAAATACTTTTCCAAAGTATTTTCAGGGGTATTTCTTGCCAATTTTGGATTCTTGAAGGGCTGATTTGGTAATTTCTTCAATGGTAATGGTCTTGACTTGTATGATTGGAGTTTTGGAGGACTGAAATTGCCAAGTCTTGTTTGATGAGGGACCATTCTTGCCAAATGTTGAAAGTCAAGGGTCCTTTTTGTAATTTTGGGATTTTCAAAGGACCAAACATATAATTTCTTGTACTTTGAAGGACTTCATGATATATTTGACTTTGTGGAGGATAATGGTTGACAATCTAGCTTTGTTGAGCAGCTAAACTTGTCAATTCTTCAAAGTGGAGGGCCCTTTTGTAATTTTGACAAACTTTAGGGACCAAACTTGTAATTATGAAGATACAAGGGTATAAAGTGTCAATTCTTCCATATTGGAGGACCCTTCTTCATAATTCTTCAAATCTTCAAGGTTTTTCTTGGGAAAGTCTTCATTAGGGCCTGGTTCATTTTGCGGCTTCGTTTCCCGTGTTCGTTTTGTATGATTCTTGTGATCTGTTTTCATTTTCTCAACATCCGTACCTAAAATACACAAGCAACAAACACAAGCATATATATGGGTATTTTGATGATATTTAATGCATTTTAAGCCCTTTGGACGATGAGACTATGTATAAAAGCAGTCTCATCAGTCCATTTCCTCTATTGCGGAATTATAGGGATTTCAACACATTGCGAAATCATTACACTTTTAGACTTTGCGGATTTATTTCATTTCCCTTTATTGCGAAATTATTGCCCTTTTGGCATTGCGGAATTATATAGTTTTGTGATTGCGGAATTGTGTACCAAAGTTGGTATTGCGAATTCGAATCATTTTTGTACCAATTTAATTTTCAAATTTATCTTTCCCACCATTTTCTTTAAGCTTTATTTTTACTTGTTTTGTCTTAGATATTTTTCAAGTTTCCATTTTGATAAAGTTTTAATTTTCGTAATTTACTTTTTGTCAAGTTTTAATTTTTCGTCATTTCTTTTAAAGTCTTATTTTTACGTTAAAGCTTTTATTTATATCTTTAATTAGTTATAGACAGCGACACCCTTTTATTTTATTCACCAAAGACGACTGAGTCGCACATTTAACCGTGATCAATTCTCTTAGACACCGAGACCAATTCAAAGAACTTTTTTAACTAAGTAAAATCTGAGTTATTAAAATGGCGCCGCTGCTGGCTCTTTTCGTAAAGATTAACGGTTTTTTATGAGAGACGCGTTGGATTTTGGGATCCGTTCTCTTGGGAACGTTATTTTCAAGCATAAAAATTTTCAAAAAACCTAATAATTATAAAATTTTCAAAAAATCCGTAAAAACTAAAAAAGATAAATAAAAATCAAAAATATTGTGTTGTATTTTCTTTTTAGTGTATGCGTACTCGATCTTCGTCTTATCTTGAGCCCGAGACTCGTAGAAACCTAGATATGGTCGGTGTGCATAATAATAACAACCCTCCTCACCCTGTTGTGAATAATAACAACCATGACCCTCAACCCGACCTTCGTACGATGGAGGAGCTATGTCAACCGACTATGAATGGACGTGGAGGACCGATTGCGCCGATGCAAATACGACTCCCGAATTTTCGTTGAAGCATCACATGATCCAACAAGTTCAAAATACTTGCCCATTTCGCGGATTACCGGATGATGATGCCAACAAACACCTCGATAAATTCATAACCGTCACTGAAAGCATGAAATTGCCCGGTGTTACCATGGATTTTCTTCGCCTTCATCTTTTTCCACACACTTTATCCCACCATGCCGAAAAATGGTTTGATCGTCTTCCTAAGAATTCAATTCATACATGGAACGAAATGACTCAACGATTTTTGTCGCGCTACTTTCAACCATCCATGGTAACGAGCCTTCGTAATCAAAATCAGTGGTTTCACTCAAGAACCTAATGAGTCTCTTTTCGATGCTTAGGAACGTTATAATGTCTTGAACGATCATTGACCTAACCATAATATGCTCCCCGTCACCTTAATTGATACTTTCTACAACGGTTTAACTTTTTGTGATCGTGATACGATTAATGCCGCCACCGGTGGTACGTTTATGAAAAGAAGACCCGAGGAGTGTAGAGAGCTAATCGAGAACATGACCACTCATCACAAAAATTGGGATTCATCCGCATCTTCAAGAAATAATCCGAGAGTCAATGTTTCTTCTACTACTTCCTCCAACCCCGAGATAACCGAACTCACCCGCACAATAGACGAAATGAGCAAAAATTTATTTGCCATGGCTACGAACCAATTTCAACAAGTTAAAGTTGTAGCACTTTCTTGTGAGACTTGCGGCGGTCCTCATTCATACACTGATTGTCCTTCTACTCATGACAATCCAGAAAACGTGTATGCGGCTCGCGGTAACTATTCCACGGAAGGCTATCAAGCCCGACCTCAAGGTGATCGTAACTTGCTAAGTTATCGTTCCAACAACTTTCTTTCACCACCCGGTTTTTCTCCTCAAAACCACAACCCAAACAACTTCAATAGAAGCAATCCAAACCAACCTCGAGCTTCTACTCCATATCACCCACCCGCTCACCAAGCTCCACCCCTCACTCAACCCACGACATTTAATCAAGATGTTGAAACTTTCATGAGGACCCATAGAGAGGTGGTGAAAAACCTTCAAAGCCAAATTATTAACTTGAAAGGTGATATCACTAAACAAGGGAATGATATTCGAACCGGTCTTAGAAATGATATGCAAACTTCTTTAAGCAATCAAATGAATGATTTGAGGAATATGATGGCTAGTTTCTTCCAAAACACTCAACCCTTTGCTTCGGGCTCTCTTCCTTTGAATACCGTGACCAACCCAAGAGCTAATGTGAGTGCTATTACTACACGCAGTGGAGCAACTCTAGTAGGACCATCTACCCCTCTCCCAGTTACTCCATCTATACCTCCTCCACCCCCATTTATTCCTCCTACTTCCACGCCTAGTACTAGTTCTAATTATCGTCTCCACCTCTTACGGAAGAAGTACCAAAGACAAAACCTTCATCATCCCCACCTTCTACCTCTAAATCTACACCTACTACACCTTCACCTTCTACACCTACACCTCCTAAGCCTAATATTACATATCCATCTTGGCTAGACAAGTGCAAATTGCTCACCAAGGATGACATTCAAGTGTCAAACTTTTTGAAAAATATTTCTGAAGTGAACATCACCATTAGCCTTGTTGAAGCTCTTGCCCAAATGCCCAAATTTGATAAGATGTTTAAATATTTGCTTAATAAGAAGGAAAACATGGCAGAGTTTGTCAACACGCGATTGAATGAGAATTTTTCTGTAGTCCTTCTTAAAGAACTTTCGAAAAACTTGGAGATCCCGGTCGTTTTGTGTTACCTTGTACCTTTTCCAAAACCGAAGAATTTACTGCCTTAGCCGATCTCGGGGCAAGTATTAATTTGATGCCATTAAGTGTTTGGAAAAAGTTATCATTACCCGATCTTACACCAACAAAGATGACTCTTGAGCTAACAAATCGAACTCTCGCTTACCCCGTTGGTATTGCCAAAGATGTGTTTGTTAAAGTTGGTACCTTCACTTTTTCGGTCGACTTTGTTGTTGTTGATTATGAAATGGACCCTCGTATTCCGTTAATACTTTGACGGCCAATCTTGAGAACCGGAAAAGCTTTAGTCGATGTTGCCATGATCAACAAATTTTTAAGATGGGGAAGATTACAAGCAAATCACATGGAAAAGAATCAGTAAAGATGATTGATGTGCTTCAAGACGAGTTTGTCACAACTCCATTGGAAACTACAAAGCTTGATGTCAATGATTTTATCGTTTACAACAATCCTCTTTTCGAGCCTATCTATGATAATCCACTTTTTCAAGAAAATGTGGAAGATTCTGAAGATCCTCTTACCAATTTGTATCCCCCACCAATATATGATGCTCCACCAATATATGATGCTCCACCAATCTATGATGCATATTCTAGTTCCGATGTGGATGATTATGATGATTTTTCTTCAGAGTATAAAGACATGCCAACTTATGATGACTTTGATGATGTTGATACTCTTTCGAGTGATTCTTCAAATGATATGTCTCCCAATGATGATTATGCTCCTATTTTTGATGAAGATCTTCCGCCAACGATGCTTGATCCTACTTTGGATAATTACTCATTTGAGGAAGATTTTGCCACTTTTCTCAATACATACTTTCCAAATGAGCATGATTCTCCTCCTTTGGACTTTGATTATGGTCTTTATCCTCCTTCAGATATTAAGAAACCCGTTTCAAAGGAGAAGAAACCGGAAGACACCAATATCCGTAGTACCTATGTCTTGACACCTCTCTATCCACCTTCTTCAAATGAGATTGTGCGGTTTATGGGCGAATCTTCAAGGTCTACTGAGTCTAAGTCTTATTTTCCCCTAAAGGAAAAGGTGTTCGATCCGGGTATCGAAATTTTTAAGCCATCTCAGTATCCATCTGATGAAATAAAAGGAAATGTTTTTGGAACTTATGGAGCTATGCTTGAACTGCATCATACCTTCTACCACCGTGCTCAACAATTGCTTAAGGGAACCTCACCTACTCTTCTTTGGCTTGTCTTGTTCACCTTAAGCTTGTGCTACTTGATGGATGAAAACCATGTATTTGATCCCGGTGGATGTTCTTTAAAGTTCTTACCATTCTAATCAAGGTCGAGTCAGGCTCACGACTCGGTGAACAAATACAAGCGCTTCTCGGGAGGCAACCCGATTATCCATCCTTTTTATCCGTTTTATAATAAGTGTATGGGGAGACCCTAGTAGTGTTTGTTGTTTTCTTTCTTATGATGTGCAGGGATTGGAGCTTCAAAGATTCACTTTTGATGACTTTTGATGAACCATGATCCTGTGTACCCATCTTCCTGGTTCTATCCTGAACTCTTCTGATTCACTATTTTATATTTTTCAATATTAAAATAGGAATCACTTTAGTTGTCTCTTCCTTAGCAAGATTTAAGCAATGTGCACAATGTCCTAAGTGTAGGGGAGTTTACTTCCACATGCTTAAACATTGAGGACAATGTTTATCTTAAGTGTAGGGGGACTTCTATCGAAGTTAAGTGGGCTTTTCCATGAATTTGTCCTCATTTTAACCGTAAAATTGATTTTTCGACATTTTTCAAAAATTTTAATCTATTTTGGCCTAGTAGTATTTTCCTTTGTTATCTTTATTTTTCTTTCATTGCCCAAATAAATTTTTAATATAATAGTTTTAATAAGTTTAGATATCTTTGATATATTAGGCCCGTCATGAATCTTTTGACTCAATCCGAGTTTACTTATTTGAGTTTACCCTAGCTAGTATCCTTAATGTGTTTAAATCAATTTTGCTAGACTTTTATATAGGTAACTTTAAAACGCAAAAGTCTTAACTAATACGAGTTAAGAACAAGAACTTTTCACAAGTTCTTATAATTGATCCTAGAAAGTCGTTTATCAAGGGAACTTTAAAATGCAAATTTCAAACTTGAAAAAGTCTAAGAAGATGCAAGATCTTATAGATGACTTGAAAACCCAAAACTTTGATTTAATAGGCTAAGCATCCACGAGTCTCATTCTTTGAGATTTTAAAATTGTGGAGAACGAGAGATGATAGAGTCAATTATAAGTTTGGTATTCTTTCATGAATTTATGTGAGTTAATTATGAGCTTTTTCTCCCATCGCTTGTTAATAAATATAATTGCAATAAATAAGGTCGTACAATTTGAAAAGTTACTTAGCTTCTAGCACAAGATCGTTTAAAAGTTGCTCGGTATTAATTAGAGTGCATAACCAAGGCATAACTTATTAAAGCGGGATGCGAAGATTGGCGAGTCCGAAAAGGCCCTAACAAGGCATGAGGGCTACATTTTGTTGCTAAAGATCCAAAGTGATGTGAAGAATCATTTATCAAAAATCAATATGAAGGATTGAGACACACGACGGAAAGCAAATACTCCCCTAAAGATCATGGAGAAGTCTATTAATACACGGCTTTTGGCCAGGTAAAAATTATCGTTCTCGTGGTCTAATCGAATTGATCTAGGTTCTATGTGTGACTCTATTGTTCTTTGGTGAAACAAAAGTTTGTCGTTGTAGTATATTAAAAAGGTGCAAAACGATTAAAGTAAAAGTGCGTTAGAATAAAAAGGCATTGAAATAAAATCTAAATCTAATTAAACGAAAGGGTGCGATATTCAAAAACGTGACGGAAAGTAAATTAATTAAATGACTTAAAATTAAAGCGTGACGGAAATTAAAATTAGACAAAGTATTAAAATAAAAACTTAGAATTAAACAAGACAAAATAAGTGAAAAAACTCCCAATCGGAATATATTCCGATCAGGCTCACCGTCGGAATGTAGACACACCTCCCGTCGGAATGTTGTTAGGAATGTCAATCGGAATATGTCACTTCTCCCAATCGGAATAACAAACAACCTCAGATCGGAATGACGGCTTACCTTTGATCGGAATAACAAATAGCCCCTGGTCGGAATGTAGATCGGAACCCCTAATCGGAATATGTCACTTCTCCCAATTGGAATGCCAAACTAACACCTCAATTGGAATGAACAATGGGGTACCAATCGGAATATGTCACCTTACCTTGATCGGAATACCTCAAATACCTCAGATCGGAATACCAGGCCACCCAATCGGAATGCACAAACCCTTTTCCGACCAAGCCAATGAGCTATGGTCGGAATGTAAAACCCCTTTCCGATTTGTCAGATCGGAATACGGAGGAAAAAGCACAAATTAAGCTAAACAAATAAGCTACTAATCAAATAAACACAAGACAAAATTCCTAAGGCAAACCGTATAAAAATAAGTTACTAAACTGAAATTAAAGGACTTTTAATACACGAAATGAGAAAGCTTTACGAAAAACAAATTTTTAGAAAATAACTTTTATAAAAACTTTATAAAACTTGAAAATAAGCACAAATAAGCTATGAAAATAAATGATCTAACACAATCAAAAGCATAAAAACTCAATCTTTAATCAAATAAGTAACACAATAAGCATGTAATCAACAAAATCAAGCAAGAAAGAAAGGTAGAATGAGAGATCAAACAAGTAAAGTAAAGGTGCAATAAAGATAAAAGTAACTTACTTGAAAATTAAAGTGCAAGACAAGGTAATTAAAGGTGCAAGTAATTAAAGGTAATTAAATGTGCATAAAAATAACGGTGGAAGAACTAGTGTCACTCTAGCCAACAAAATGAAAATGAGATACTAATGGTCTATTTATAGGAGATTAGGAGAGTGGTTAGAGGAAGCTTCCTCCTCTCCTTCCTTTCTTGTTAATTGCACCATTAAGTCCTTCCTTCTTAGTCTTTTGTTAATCTTGGGCTTTAAGGACTTTTGGCTCGGGATTTCTTTAAACTCGTCTTTTAATTCTTCGATAAATAAGACTCGAGTTCTTCGGCTTTTGGTAAACTTCCGTCTTTTGACTTTTTCTTCGATAAATCTTCAGAAATGGTCTTGGACTTCCGTTCTTTTTGCACTCTCGACTTCTCGACTTCATCTTTCATCTTTTTCTTCAATAAAAGCCCGTAAATGCCGTGTTTTCTCCACTTTTCACAATTTTGTCCTAAATCACAACAAAAACACAAACCACGCATAATTCCGACATAAAAGATATAAAATACACGTTTTAGCTTGGTTATTATTGTAATTAAGTGGTAGAAAAGATGGGTGTTTTCACACCTATTAAATCCCCTACACTTGTCCATTGCAATGTCCTCATGCAATGCATTAGTCACAAAGCATGTTTACACTTTTCATCATAATCAATCCATAGTGGCCTTTATTAAAGAGATAGAAAACTATAAATATTCAAAGTAAAGAAATCAAAAGCATACCTTGGGTTTTGGAAATGTTATGAATAATCATCATCCTCAAGTTTTCACTTTCTCCAAACCAAGCTTAAAAACGAGATCATTGTTATTATAAGTTAGTAAACTAACACGAACTCATGCGGGCCAATTATTCACTTAGACTCCCTTATTCCTAGGGGTATCTCTTATATTTTATTATTGTCTTGAATGATCACGAGGATGCATTGTTGACTTATTTCGATAGTTATTTAGTCCGAAAATAAAGTGAACGATTTAATCAATAGTTAGCTAAAGGACAAAATCTTTTAAAACTGCTTCTCGGGACCTCATAAAGTTCATATCTTGGCATAACTCGATTCGCGATTTGAGACCTTTCTCGGACCGATATTTGGCAGCGACTTCATACTTCAAACCTTGAGAGACGTTCATGAAATAATGGTCTTCTCTTCATAATGGAATTTCTTCACTTGAAGTTTTGAGAGATTCATACTTGGACCACGACTTCTTCATTTTTCTCCAATCTTTATTTTGGACTTTGATATACAACGATCCGCCTCCTTTTATGACTTGGATCTATTTATCCTCATACCTTGTTAGGGTCTTTTCGGATACACTTCTCCATGACTTTTGGGGAGTTTTTGCTTTACGTCGTGTGTCTCGATCCTTCATATTGATTTTCGATAAATGATTATTCACATCACTTTGGATCTTTAGCAACAAAATATAGTCCTCATGCCTTGTTAGGACCTTTTTGGACTCGCCAATCTTCGCATCCCGCTTCAATAAGTTATGCCTTGGCTATGAACTCTAATCCATACCGAGCAACTTTTAAACGATCTTGGGCTAGAAGCTAAGTAACTTTTCAAATCGTACAACCTTATTTATTGCAGATAAATTTATTAGCAGGCGATGGGAGAATAGGCTTATAATTAACTCACATAAATTCACGAAGGAATACCAAACTTATAATTGACTCTATCATCTCTCGTTCTCCACAGTTTAAAATCTCAAGGAATGAGACTCGTGGATGCTTAGCCTATTAAATCAAAGTTTTGGGTTTTCGAGTCGCCTATAGGATCTTGCAAATTCTTAGACTTTTTCAAGTTTAGAAATCGCATTTTAAAGTTCCCTTGATAAACGACTCTCTAGGATCAATTATAGGAACTTGCAAAAAGTTCTTGTTCTTAACCCTTGAGAGTTAAGACTTTCGCGTTTTATAGCTCCCTATATAAAAGCCTAGGAAAACTTGACTTAAAAGCGTTAAGGATACTAGCTAGAGTAACTTAGATAAGTAAACTCGGGTTGAGTCAAAAGATTTACAACGTTTGAAAATTAAAACCACTTTATTAAACATTTATTCTGATAAGGAAAGAAAATAACTATACAAAGGGAAAAACTAATAGGCCAAAATAGATCAAAAATTTTGAAAAATGTCGAAAAATTGATTTTCCGGTTAAAATGAGGACAAATACAAGGAAAAGGCCACTTAACTTCGATATAAGTCCCCCCTACACTTAAGATAAACATTGTCCTCAATGTTTAAGCATGTGGGAGTAAACTCCCCTACACTTAGGACATTGTGTACTTTGTTTAAATCTTGCTAAGGAAAGGATAACTAAAGAGATTCCTATTTTAATATTGAGAAAATATAAAATAGTGAATCGAAAAGAGTTTAGGATAGAACCGGGAGGAAGTGGACACGGAATCACGGGTGGTCAAGAATCATCAAGAGTGGATCATTGAGCACTCGAATCCCTGATTAAGAAAGGAGAGGAAATAGCAAACCAACGGGTCTCCCCCTTACACTTAGGATAAAGAAAGCGAAAAGATAGATGCATGGGTTGCCTCCCAAGAAGCGCTTGATTTTTGTTAACCGAGTTGTGAGCCTGACTCGACCTTGATGATCAACGGAAGAAGCATGAAACATATCCACCAGGATCAAAGACATAGTTTTCGTCCATCAAATAGCACAAGCTTAAGGCGAACAAGGCAAGCCAAAGAAGAGTAGGCAAGGTTCCCTTAAGCAGCGATGGAGCACGGTGGAAGCAAGTATGGGGAGGGACAAGCATGTCTTCAATATTTCCAAAGATGTTTCCTTTTATTTCTTCAGGTGGATACTGAGATGGCTTAAAGATTTCAATACCGGGGTCGAACACCTTTTCCTTTAAGGGAAAATAGCACTTAGGCTCAGCAGAGTGGGAAGAAGATCCGCGAAGAAGCACAGCCTCGTCCTCAGAAGGGGGACAAAGAGGTGTTAACTCATACGTGCTGCGGATATTGGTGTCGACCGGTTTCTTCTCCTTAGAAAGAATGTTCTTCAAATCCAAAGTAGGATCAAGACGATAATCTTCAAAGTCCAAAGGAGGTGTATCACTCTCATGAGGGGAGTAAGTGTTGAGAAACATAGAGAAATCTTCCTCAAATGAGTAATCGTCCAAAGTAGGATCGAGTGATGTAGGTGGAGGATATTCATCATGTGAAGAATCGCTCGAAAGAGTATCAGCCTCATCGAAATCATCATACGTGGGCAGATCAGGATACTCAGAAGTAAGGTCATCATACTTATCCGTATCTGAGCTAGAATCATCATCATCATAAGCATCGAAGATCGGTGGAGAATTATAAATGGGAGAAGGTTCCAAAGTGGGGCGAGAATCATCCACATCATCATGAAAGAGTGGATTATCATTGCAAGACTCGAATAGAGGATTGTTGTAAACAACGAAGTCATTATGCACATTGATCATATTCACTGATTCTCGGCCTCCAAAGGATTTGCTAGTAAGCTTCCCCATTTTAAAAACTTGTGCATCATCCCCGACTCTTAAGATTAACTCACCTTCGGCCACATCAACTAAAGCACGTCCGGTTCTCAAGAATGGCCGACCAAGTATTAAAGGAATACGAGGGTCCATTTCATAATCAACTACCACAAAATCGACCGGGAAAGTAAATGTGCCAACTTTGATGAACACATCTTCGGCTATACCAACGGGGTAAGCGAGAGTGTGATTTGCAAGTTCGAGAGTCATCTTTGTTGGAGTGAGGTCGGGTAATGATAGTGTTTTCCAAACACTCAATGGCATCAAATTAATACTGGCCCCGAGATCAGCAAGGGCAGTAAATTCTTCAGTTTTGTTGAACACGCAAGGCAACACAAAACGACCAGGATCTCCAAGCTTTTCCGGAAGTTCTTTAAGAATAACTGCAGAGCAGTTTTCATTTAATCGTGTGTTGGCGAGTTCAATCAGCTTCTCCTTCTTGTTAAGCAATTCCTTAAATGCTTTAACAAATTTGGGCATGTGGACAAGTGCTTCAAGAAAGCTAATGTTGAAGTTCATTTGAGAAATCATCTTCACATAGCGTGTCACTTCGGAGTCCTCCTTGGTTAGCATTTTGGTCTTGCCTAAACGAGAGGGATAAGGGATATTGGGTTTAGGTGGTGAAGGTGAAGGTGTAGCAGGTAAAGGTGGAGATGTTGAAGGTTCCTTCCTAGGAACAACGTCATGGTGAGGCAGAGACGGTAATGGTGCACTAATACTAGGTGTAGGAGGAGTAGGGATAAATGGTGGTGGAGGAGGTGTAGATGATGGGGGTGGGATTGGTGGTCCTACGGTGGTGACTCCACTACGGGTAGTAATAGCACTCACATTTTCTCGCGGATTGGTGACGGTGTTTGAAGGTAGAGAACTCGAAGAAGAAGGTTGAGCGGCGGGCAAGAAACTAGCAAGCATATTCTTTAAATCATTTGTTTGATTGTTGAAGGAGGATTGAATATTATCTCGAAGCTCGGATCTAATCTCATTTCCTTGCTTGGTAATATCTCCTTTAAGATTGATAATTTGGCTCTGCAGATTCTTGATTTGCTCACCGTGGGTTCTCATTATGGCTTCAACATCCGGATTACTGGGTGGGGTTTGTTGAGCGGGTGGGTGATAAGGATTAGAAGCACGAGGTGGGATTTGGTTGCTTCTATTGTAGTTGTTGGCGGGGTTTTGGTTTTGAGGAGAAAAACCGGGTGAAAGGTAGTTGTTTGACCGGTAGCTCAGCAAATTTCTATCCCCTTGAGGTCGAGCTTGGTAATTTTCCGATGAATAATTACCATAAGCTGCATACACATTTTCCGGATTTCCTTGAGTCGAAGGACAATCGGTGTATGAGTGAGGACCGCCACATGTTTCACAAGGATTAGCAACCGCTTTAACTTGTTGTTGTTGTTGGTTTGAAGCGAGAAGTGTAATAATTTTGCTCAATTCAGTCATCATGCGGGTGAGTTCGGTCATTTCAGGGTTTGCTGATGTGGAGGAAACATTGACTCTCGGATTGTTCCTTGACGAAGCAGAGGAATCCCAATTTTTGTGGTGAGTAGTCATGTTCTCAATAAGCTCTCTACACTCCTCGGGTCTCCTTTTCATGAATGTGCCACCGGCGGCTGCATTAATCGTATCACGATCTCGAAAATTCAATCCGTTGTAGAAAGTATCTATTAAGGTCACAGGGAGCATGTTGTGGTTTGGACAACGATCAATCAAGACATTATATCTTTCCCAAGCATCAAAGAGAGATTCATCGGGATCTTGCATGAAACCGCTGATTTGATTGTGAAGGCTCGTGACCATGGATGGTGGAAAGTAGCGCGACAAAAAGCGTTGAGTCATGTCATCCCAAGTGTGAATGGAATTCTTCGGGAGACGATCAAACCATTTCTCAGCATGATGCGATAAAGTATGTGGGAAGAGTTGTAGGCGAAGAACATCCATTGTGGCACCAGGAAACTTCATGCTTTGGGTGATTGTAATGAACTTGTCGAGGTGTTTGTTGGCATCATCATCAGGCAATCCACGGAATGGATTAGTTTGCACTTGCTGAATCATGTAGTGCTTCAACGAAAACTCAGGAGCGTTGATTTGCATCGGCGCAATCGGTCCTCCTCGTCCAAACATGGTAGGTTGACAAAGCTCCTCCATTGTCTGAAGATCGGGCTATGGAAGAACATTGTTGTTATTGTTGAGGTGCGGTGGAATATTATTGTTGTTAACACCTGACATACTTAAATCTTCTTGAGTCTCGGGCTCTTGATAATTAGAAGATCTAGTACGCATACACCTGAAAATGCAAAAGAAAAAGAAACCAAACACAAAGACAATATATATACACAATAAAAATAAAATCTTTTTGGATTTTTGAAATTTTTAATTTTTATGGATTTTTATCAATTTTTTAATTTTTATGATTTTTTTTTAATTTTTTATGCAAGAAAAATAACGCTCACAAGTGAACGGATCCCAAAAAGCAACGCGTCTCTCACAGAAAACCGTTAATCTTTATGAAAAGAGCCGGCAGCGGCGCCATTTAATACACGGCTTTTGGCCAGGTAAAAATTATCGTTCTCGTGGTCTAATCGAATTGATCTAGGTTCTATGTGTGACTCTATTGTTCTTTGGTGAAACAAAAGTTTGTCGTTGTAGTATATTAAAAAGGTGCAAAACGATTAAAGTAAAAGTGCGTTAGAATAAAAAGGCATTGAAATAAAATCTAAATCTTATTAAACGAAAGGGTGCGATATTTAAAAACGTGACGGAAAGTAAATTAATTAAATGACTTAAAATTAAAGCGTGACGGAAATTAAAATTAGACAAAGTATTAAAATAAAAACTTAGAATTAAACAAGACAAAATAAGTGAAAAAACTCCCAATCGGAATATATTCCGATCAGGCTCACCGTCGGAATGTAGACACACCTCCCGTAGGAATGTTGTTAGGAATGTCAATCGGAATATGTCACTTCTCCCAATCGGAATAACAAACAACCTCAGATCGGAATGACGGCTTACCTTTGATCGGAATAACAAATAGCCCCTGGTCGGAATGTAGATCGGAACCCCTAATCGGAATATGTCACTTCTCCCAATCGGAATGCCAAACTAACACCCCAATCGGAATGAACAATGGGGTACCAATCGAAATATCTCACCTTACCTTGATCGGAATACCTCAAATACCTCAGATCGGAATACCAGGCCACCCAATCGGAATGCACAAACCCTTTTCCGACCAAGCCAAGGAGCTATGGTCGGAATGTAAAACCCTTTTCCGATTTGTCAGATCGGAATACGGAGGAAAAAGCACAAATTAAGCTAAACAAATAAGCTACTAATCAAATAAGCACAAGACGAAATTCCTAAGGCAAACCGTATAAAAATAAGTTACTAAACTGAAATTAAAGGACTTTTAATACACGAAATGAGAAAGCTTTACGAAAAACAAATTTTTAGAAAATAACTTTTATAAAAACTTTATAAAACTTGAAAATAAGCACAAATAAGCTATGAAAATAAATGATCTAACACAATCAAAAGCATAAAAACTCAATCTTTAATCAAATAAGTAACACAATAAGCATGTAATCAACAAAATCAAGCAAGAAAGAAAGGTAGAATGAGAGATCAAACAAGTAAAGTAAAGTTGCAATAAATATAAAAGTAACTTACTTGAAAATTAAAGTGCAAGACAAGGTAATTAAAGGTGCAGGTAATTAAAGGTGCAAGGTAATTAAATGTGCATAAAAATAACGGTGGAAGAACTAGTGTCACTCTAGCCAACAAAATGAAAATTAGATACTAATGGTCTATTTATAGGAGATTAGGAGAGTGGTTAGAGGAAGCTTCCTCCTCTCCTTCCTTTCTTGTTAATTACACCATTAAGTCCTTCCTTCTTAGTCTTTTGTTAATCTTGGGCTTTAAGGACTTTTGGCTCGGGATTTCTTTAAACTCGTCTTTTAATTCTTCAATAAATAAGACTCGAGTTCTTCGGCTTTTGGTAAACTTCCGTCTTTTGACTTTTTCTTCGATAAATCTTCAGAAATGGTCTTGGACTTCCGTTCTTTTTGCACTCTCGACTTCTCGACTTCATCTTTCATCTTTTTCTTCAATAAAAGCCCGTAAATGCCGTGTTTTCTCCACTTTTCACAATTTTGTCCTAAATCACAACAAAAACACAAACCACGCATAATTCCGACATAAAAGATATAAAATACACGTTTTGGCTTGGTTATTATTGTAATTAAGTGGTAGAAAAGATGGGTGTTTTCACACCTATCATCTATCTGAAAAGACCGTAACAAGGTATGAGGATAAATAGATCCAATTCCTAAAAGGAGGCGGATCGTTGTATATCAAAATCCCAAATAAAGATTGAAGAAAAATGAAGAAGTCGTGGTCTAATGTATGAAGAATCTCTCAAAAACTTCAAGTGAAGAAATTCCTATTAAGAAGAGAATACCATTATTTCAAGAACGTCTCTCAAGATTTGAAGTATGAAGTCAATGCCAAATATCGGTCCGAGAAAGGTCTCAAATCGCGAAACGAGTTATGCCAAGATATGAACTTTATGAGGTCTCGAGAAGCAGTTTTAAAAGATTTTTTCCTTTAGCTAACTATGGATTAAATCGTCCTACTTTATGTTCGGCCTAAATAAACTATCGCAATAAGTCAAAAATGCATCCTCGTGATCATTCAAGACAACAATAAAATATAAGAGATACACCTAGAAATAAGGGAGTCTAAGTGAATAATTGGGCCACATGAGTGCGTGTTAGCTTACTAACTTATAATAGCAATGATCTCGTTTTTAAGCTTGGTATGGGGAACGTGAAACTTGAGGGTGATAAACATTCATGACATCCAAATCCCTAATGTAAGTCTTCGATTTATGTACTTTTTCTCCCTTCAAGTATTTTGTTATTTTCTATCTCTTTAAGTCTCCTTAATGTCTTGCGTTTAATAAAGGCCAAGGTGGGATAATTATGATGGAAAATGTAAATCTTGCTTTGTAACTAATGCATTGCATGAGGGCATTGCAATGGTCAAGTGTAGCGGATTTGATAGGTGTGAAAACACCCATCCTTTTACCACTTAATTATAATAATAACCAAGCCAAAATGTGTATTTGGTGTCGTAAAAGTTGGAATTATGTGTGGTTTGTGTTTTTGTTTTGATTTAGGACCAAAATGTGAAAAGGGGAGAAAACACGGGCTTTCACGGGCTTTTATCGAAGAAAAAGACAAAAGACGAAGTCAAAAGATCAAGAGTGCAAAAAGAACGGAAGTCAAAGGCCTATTCTGAAGATTTATCGAAGAAAAAGACCAAAGACGGAAGTTTAACGAAGTCGAAGAACCAAATATAATTAACGAAGAAATTAGAAGACGAGTTCATTTTATTTATCGACAAATCCCGAGACAAAGTCGAGAATGACGAGTCTATTGTCAAAGACGAAAGACGAGAAGACAAAAGAAAGAAAGAAAGAAAGAAGCATCACTTACCAACTCTCCCCTATAAATAGAAGACCCTCTTCACATAAAGAGGGTGTTAGCTAATTCACCATTAGTTCTCCACATCATTTTCAAGCACTTTAAATATTGTCTTTATATATTTGTCTTTCTTTCAAGTTATTTCATGTAAGTCTTTTAATCTTGTTTTGAATCTTAATCTTTTATTTCAAGCTTTTTAATCATCTCATTCTACCTTTCATCTTTGTTTAATCTTAATCTTTTTCATCATCTTTGTTCGTGTTGATTTCGTGTTCTTTATTCATCCATTTTGTCATCTTTTTACATAAAGTTCATAGCTTTTCGCGTTTCTTGGTTCGTGTTTAAAGTTTTTACAAGTTTTATCATTAATCTAGAATTTGTGGTTAGCTTATTGGTGTTTTTGTTGGCTTATTATCCTTAAAAAGTTGCGATTAAAGTGCTTAAATTCGTCCCTTTTT
The DNA here is from genome assembly GCA_025667525.1 of Glebionis coronaria. Taxonomy (NCBI): domain Eukaryota; kingdom Viridiplantae; phylum Streptophyta; class Magnoliopsida; order Asterales; family Asteraceae; genus Glebionis; species Glebionis coronaria. Next base: position 295,193,869 of record CM046880.1, on the reverse strand, counting down.
CCAAGATCCTATTTTTTAGGAAATCTGTTTCAATTTTGCAATGTTTTGAAACATTGCGGAATTGTGTCCTTCCAAGTATTGCGAAATCGAATGTCCTTAAACATTGCGAAATCTTCTTCTTCAGATATTGCGGAATTATGGCCTTTGCTGATTGCAGAATTGAATGATTGCCACATTGCGGAATTGTATCTTTCTCCATCTTTGAGAAATTGATTCATGTTTCAACATTGCGGAATTGTCCATTTCCTCTATTGCAGAATTATAGGATTTCAACACATTGCGAAATCATTACACTTTTAGACTTTGCGGATTTATTTCATTTCCCTTTATTGCGAAATTATTGCCCTTTTGGCATTGCGGAATTATATAGTTTTGTGATTGCGGAATTGTGTACCAAAGTTGGTATTGCGAATTCGAATCATTTTTGTACCAATTTAATTTTCAAATTTATTTTTTCCGCCATTTTCTTTAAGCTTTATATTTACTTGTTTTGTCTTAGATATTTTTCAAGTTTCCATTTTGATAAAGTTTTAATTTTCGTAATTTAATTTTTCGTCATTTCTTTTAAAGTCTTATTTTTACGTTAAAGCTTTTATTTTTATCTTTAATTTGTTATAGACAACGACACCCTTTTATTTTATTCACCAAAGACGATTGAGTCGCACATTTAACCTTGATCAATTCGATTAGACATCGAGACCAATTCAAAGAACTTTTTGTAACTAAGTAAAATCTGAGTTATTAAGAGTATCATTACCAAAAATCACCTCATCTTCATTGTCGATTTCATTTAAAATAAAATCGCCTCCTTGGAATGGAGTGAGATTTGGTGTAGAATTAGCAAGAATCGGATCCATAATAGTGGGATTGCCACTTGACGAACTATAAAAAAAACCTAACACTTCTTGTGAAAACTCATCGCAAACCACATCGACTAAGTCAATGTGGTTGATGGTAGCAATTGCATAAACATGAGAAGGTGTAGAGTTTTGAGTAGCGTTTATAACAAGTTCCTCTTCGTTTAATTTCAAAGTAATTGTTCTAGCATGAACATCGATAATCGATCTCGAGGTGTCTAAAAATGGACGACCTAAAATTATAGGAACTTGAGGATCCGCGGGGATGTCCACTACGATAAAATCAACGGGATAGTAGAACTTCCCCACTTTCACGAAAACGTCTTCGGCTACTCCACATGCAAGAATCGTAGAATGATCCGCCATCTCGATAGACATGTTCGATGGAGTAAAAGCCGGAAGCGATAGCGATTTCCACATGGAAAAAGGCATCAAGTTTATGCTCGCGCCAAGATCGGCCAAGGCGAGGCATCCTTACATTTCTTGTATATCACAAGGAATGAAAAACTTTCCTGGGTCACCAACTTTTTCCGGTATTCGATTAAGATAAACCGAAGAACAACTAGATATCTTTGAAAGCTTTTCCTTATCATTCGTCATACCTTTTAAAGTGGAAGCGAAACGAGGCATGTATAACAACGCGTCGGCTAAACTCACATTAAAATGCACTTGTTGAAACATTTTTATAAAAAGCTCAATTTGTTGTTTATTACGTTCTTGCAATTTCTCCTTGTTTCGTCTCGATGGGTAAGGTAAGGGTGGTGTGGGTTGGGGCATAGGCATCGGCCTTGGAATCTCGGTTGCATAATTGGTATTGGTTCAACCGTAGGTGTGGTTTGAGCGGTACTTCGTGGGCTTGTAAAATGCTCCTTTTCGACCATCACCTCGGGTTCTTTCTCGATTTCCTTCTCCGTAGAAGTACTAGGACGAGAGATTAGTTCCTTGAAAGTTTTACCACTACGAGTAGTAATAACCTTCATTTCTCCCTTCGAGTTTGCAATGGTATCACTAGGAAGACCAACCGAGGAAGAGGGTTTACACATGATTGCTTCAAACATACTATCCATTCGATCTTCAAATTTTGATTGCCTTTTATCCGCTTTTAACAACTCTTGCTTAATCTCATGTTGACCTTGTTCCATCTTTTGTTGATTTTGTTGAAGACGTTAAACGTTTCCTTCCATTTTATTAGCATGAGTTTTCACTTCATTATCAAGTTCGTTTTTAAGCTCGTTTTTCAACTCGGATCTTAAGCCAATCATTACAAGTAGGAAACGCAGCCCATGAACTCTTAAGCCAGCCCGGTCCACAACAATGAGTTATATAACAAAGTTATCCCATTTTATTAGGGTTAAGAATCCCTAATCTCTCACACATCCACCGCTAAACATATATCTCCCATCTCAGATTAACCAAAACGCATCTCCCATTTTTCTAACCATCCATCACCATCAAGATTAACAAATCCATCACCCATCACCTATGACCTTTCATTCTTTTCATTCCCATAGTAATCTACTAATCATAACAATGATATTGAAATGCGTAAACCTAAACCGTGATCTAAAACCTTTTTACTTTCTTTGATCAATCAGTTACAAGATCAAATGAAAACTTCAAGGTCTCGTTTAGAGGTCACGGGTAGGTTATTTGATTGCATGTTGTTTTTGGTTTGAGTCAAATCGAAACAAAGATATCGATTTAACAGATTTGTTAAATACCTTTCTTTTTATTCGAACATCAAAAAGAAGGCATGCTTCTTATAGATCCATGATGATATGATGGTTTCGTGTTTCTTGATCTAAAAGGTCTTGAATAAATTACATTACACAAAAAACCAATAAATCAGAGATCTTGAGTTGTTTTGAGTCTAGATGTTAAGTCAGGGTAGGATTAGATGTTAATGATTGATGCATGTGACGAAGGGATTAGATCAAATCGGTCTTGAATTTAATTGAATATGTAGGCTGTTATGTTTGGCATGGGTCTCGGTCAGTTTTTAAACAGCATGGTCTCGAGTAACGTTTTTAGCCATCGTAATGTTCAGAGTCACTACACCCCATTGCAATCCCATCGCAAAAACCCATCGCAATCCCATAAACCCATCGCAATGTCATCGCAATAATGCATCGCAATGTACCATCGCAGTGTCATCGCAATGATGCATCGCAATGTACCATCGCAATGATGCATCGCAATGAGCCATCGGAATGTACATAATCATATCCATCAGAATGTTGAGTCTGAAATCTTATCCGAATGGTACTTTTTTCTGTTTTTCCAGGATCTAGCTTTTTCTTCATCTTCTTAAAAAATGAGGAAACAAGAAACCCAGAAAAAAAACAACTAAAACAAAGGCTTTGATTTCCGACATAAACATATATGACCAGACATCTAAACCTAGACATCAAAACCAGATATGAAAATGATGACCATGGACCAATCAAGACAAAAGTTAGACCAGAAATGATGAAACCAATAAAGTGGACTGTGTAACAGAAGACTGTATGGACTGAGTAACAAAGATAACAGATTATGACAAAAATGATGTGACCAACATGACAAAAAAAAGTTAACAGGTCGGACCAAAAAAAAAAATTGACCACCAAATCAATAACAATAAACACGAACGATCCAAGGGTTGAACCGTTGGCTCTGATGCCAATTGTGGGTTTGCTATTTACTATGATCCGGTGGTATAGGGTGGTGGTGGAAGATGAATGCCATGGTGGAGAGAGATAGAGGGTTGTGTGTGTTCTAGAGAAAGAAAGAAAAAGTGTATTGAATGAAAAATGAGAAAAACACAAACAACAACCCCTCCTTGGAAGCCCTGGAGGGGTATATATAGTCACTCACGCGCCTACACTATACATAGTTTCCTAGTCTAGTCTTTGCGTGAGTGACTATGATAACTAATGGGAATTCTTAAATGTCATCACATAAAGTGAATTTCCAATACATTATATGAACGAATAACGCTTAAATGTTTAACGTAAAATACAAAGAATGCGCGTACATTCGAAAAATTTAAAATGACGATTTTAAAAATATTTTTATGCCATGAGGAGAATAATTATGATCGATGTTTAACTTAGACATTTTTGATAAATAATAAATGACACGTATTCGATACGTTAAAGCCCTAACTTTGCCGGTTCACCGACAATTTTTTTTTATAAAAATAAATATGATAAATAAAAGTCGGGTTATAAATATTGATCCGAAAGTTACGAATTGCTACAGCTGAAGCCCACAAGGCCCAATAAGCCGTTGTCGTACACGGTTTTACAATAACCACACTATGGCCGCACGCGGGCAAGGTCATACATAATCATAATCCAATTAGGATTGTGATTCACCTAAGTTAATAAGATATACACTCTCTTTATTTACGTGATAAGGATCTTGTTGTATATGATAATTATCTCTTACTTAGGCCGCAAGTTTAGGGAAACCCAATTAGGGTTTCACCGGGTATAAAAGGAACACAGAGGTTCCACAAAGGTACGATAATACGATTCACATAATTTCTAAACCCTCACTGATTACTCAATCAAACCAGTTACTTACTCTCAAGCTAGAGTCTAATCGTGGGTTACATTACCACGGTAAGTCTAACGGTGTTTGTTCTTTAGTGTGCAGGGTCTTCATACAAGTTCACTTGGTGCAAGAGCTGTAGTCCTTAACACCTTATTCAGGTCAAGGGCGGTTCATCCAACTTTTGTATCGACAACTACGGAGTATATCATTCGAATTGTAATGTGAGGGTGACAAATAAAATTTGTTTACATTATTATTTTTATAAAAACCTTACTTGATTATAATAGTTTGAACGATCGTGCTGATAACGATTCATAAATAATGAGGCTTATGAGAATTTAATTACCAAACTTTCAACAAAGTATAACCATTATAAAGAGAGAAGTGAAGATCAATAAGAAACTAATTTTGATGTATTTTATTTTGTTACTTCCGCGTACTATTTATATGCAAACATAAAAGCACTATTCAATCTACTCCACTTACTAGGAGAACAATTTTTTACTACTACTTGTTTAACATATATGAAAGTTTACATGGTAATACATAGTAACCGATATAGTAAGAAATAATTCATAACACTATATACACAATAATGTGGTTTTCTCTCTCTTTATTGTTTCACGACTCCCGCATGAGAATTTCTTTCGGGTTTTATCGCATGAAGGGGTCAGTACTCTCGCAAAGAAAGAAACAAATGGTTCCTTAAAGCTTTCACGTATCTACACCTTTTATCCTGTGACTTAGTGGTTGATCATATATTTCACAACATCTTTAGAGATGCTATCTTCGTCTAATTATAGCTGTCCACTTAAAAAAATTAGAGTCTCTTTTTATTCAACTTTGATCATAAATATTTTTATTTGTTTTATATAATACCGAATAGAATTTATATGAATGGATTGAGTTTCTAATGTATTTTTCATTAATATAATTTCATCAAATATTACATAACAAAAGAAAAATATTTATGGTCAGAATTGAACATAAAAGAACAAAAAAAATTAAAATACACACTTATTATAAGACGGAAAAAAACATATCATATAACACTATCATTAATGCAATCATTTCTCTTTAATATTAGTCCAAATTGCATCATCGACTCCGTCCTAAAATTATTGTCTTCTGATAAAAACACACAGTTTAAGAGAAATGCATTTATTACAACTTTCTTTATCTTACTTTTTGACCAAATGACAATTTTACCTTAGCTAATTAATTAAACACTTCTTTAAATCTTGTAATAATAATTTCGAAAAAGAGCAATATAGTAAACTTGATCAAACTTTACTATCTATTTTAGTAATGAACAAATATTTTGGGACGTCAAAAAAATAAGTGGACAATTAAAATAAAAAGGAGGGAGTAAGAAGTTATAAAAGCTTAACGACCCCCGATAGATAATAAAAGGTTCATCATGTAAGGTTATTTAGGATTGAATTTGGTTGAAGTTTATATATGGATGGGTAAAGTTATTTCACAAATACAACACTAGCTCTTTAAAAAAAATTGGGTTCTTTTAGTTAAGGGTGAGTAGAACGGATCGTGAAACGAACCAGGTAAACAAACTAGCCCAAATCGGACTGAATGGACCTGACCAAGCCTATTTCGGTCTAGTCTTCAGTCTATTCTTTTCTTTTTTGGTCTTCGACCCGATCTAGTTTAGTCTTACAATGACCCCGAAAATTATGTCATGTTGGACCAGACCGAACTGAAAACAAACCAGACAAGACCATTTCGGTGCGGTCTTCGTTCCGATATTACGGTCAAAGTCGATTCGATCCGATTCGGTTTTCAAACCGTGAGCACCCTTTTAATGTTCGTGAGGTAATTCTACGTATGAGCTACTCGGAGTATAAGTCAAATGGGTTGGTTTGGGTCATTGGTGAAATGGGTTATAACTCAAATGGGTTATGGGTCTAATGGGTCTAATGGGTTATGGGACAAACGGTTTGGCTTGGGTCGACCCACCAACTTACAATGTTTTCATATGTTTTAACGTTTTCGTCCGATTTTTACGGTTTCGTCAGGTTTTCCGTTTTCGTCAGTTTTTTCCCGTTTTTGTCCGATTTTTTACGTTTTCGTCATTATTTTCACATTTTCGTCATATTTTTAAAGTTTCCGTCAAACTTTTAACGTTTTTGTCAGTTTTTATACGTTTTCGTCCGATTTTTTACGTTTTCATCAGCATGTTTATGTTTTTGTCAAAATGTTTACATTTCCGTCAGCTTTTTTACGTTTTTTTTATACTCGAGTTTTTGACTCGACATTGCAGGCTGACGAATCCACGACGACTACCCATTTAGATAACCCGGAGTAGTTTTTTTACGTTTTTGTCAGATTTTTTACGTTTTCGTCCAATTTTTTATGTTTTCGTCCAATTTTTTTATGTTTTCGTCAGCATTTTACGTTTTCGACAGGTTTTTAACGTTTTAGCCAGTTTTTTAACATTTCCGTCCGATTCTTTCACGTTTTCGTCAGATTTTTTATGTTTCGCTAGTATTTTTGCGTTTTGTCCAGTTTTCGGACCACGTGCCGAAAACGCAAAAGCACTGACGAAAACGTAAAAACACTGACCAAAACGTAGAAAAATGACGAAAACAGAAAAATTCGGCCGAAAACGTAAAAAATCTGACAAAGAATGTAAAAATATAGCCGAAAACGTAAATATCGAACGAAAATGGAAAAAGAAAATGACGAAAACGTAAAAAATCAGACGAAAACGTATAAAATCGGCCGAAAACGTAAAAAAACAGAGGAAAACATCTAAATCGGACAAAAAAAAGTAGAAAAATGGACGAAAACGTAAAAATACTGAAAAAAACATAAAATTAGTGACGAAAACATAAAAAATTGGACGAAAACGTAAAAAAACTGGCGAAAACGTATAATGTCTGACTGAAACGAAAACGTCTGACGAAAACGTAAAAAACCAAAGAAAAACGTAAAAGGTTTGACGAAAATGTTAAAAATATGAGAAAAACATAAAAATACTGACGAAAACATAAAAAAATCGGACGAAAAAGGAAAAAAAGAAACTAACGAAAACGTAAAAAGTTGGACGAAAATGTAAAAAATATGACGAAAACGTACAAAATCGGAAGAAAACGTAAAAAGTTCGACGAAAACGTAATGAATTAGACGAAAAGTAGAAACCTTGACGAAAATGTAAAAACATTGATGAAAACGTAAAAAAAAAACTTACTAAAACGTAAAAAATGTTCACTAAAACGTAAAAAATCCTACGAAAACGTTAAAAATATGATAAAAATATTAAAAAACAATAAAAAACTATTTAGACGATTGGCCTTTTGGTCCGATAATAGGAACCATTTAAGCCTTTCTTAAACTTATTTGACCCAAACTTCATTTCACATAAAGAAGGGGGCGACACATTTGATGCATAACTCTATTTTTGCTCAACCCATAAGGTTGTGAAATTGACCCAAATTGGTTGAATGGGTTGAAATGGTCACCTATTCTTTTCGTTCCAAAATTATTGTCTACCGATAAAAAAACACGTAGTTTTATTAAAAATTATTATTACAATTTTCTTTTTATACTTTTTGTAGAATGATAATTATACTCTCAACTAATTAATTTAAAGTTTTTTTAATATATTTTTAATAATAAATTCAAGTGAAAGTAATATGATAAAATCAAACTAAATGCTTTAGTTATTTTTCAAAATAGATAATTATTTTGAGATCATCAAAAATAAAATAATACTATAGCGATAAGAGAGAAGGGTAACATGATAAGGTAACCCTTCAAAAATTTAGCCCCACAACTGCCACATCAGCGTCACATCACAACAACACAACTAACAAAAATACCCATCACTCACAACACACCCAACCCCTCTTGACTTGGGCTCCACCACTATCTTTTCTTTTTTTCATGTTCACACAAATTAAAATTCATTTCATTCAAATTAAACACTATAAATACGGAAATAAAAATTACAAATACGAAAATAAAAAATACAAATACAGAATTTTAAAATACGATATGATACGATACGGTACGGTTCGACGGAATTTAATCGGTTCGGGATCCGAATCAGATTCCGATGAAATACCCCAAGGATTCTTGATGAATTCGACAGCCTTTTTCCCACTTGATTTGCTTCCCCAACTCTTGTTTGTCCCTTTCTTCTTCTATTAGTGTTTCACGTAATGCTTATTCATCAAGAAGTAGTTGATATTCTTGTTCCTCAGTAAGACGAAACTCAACAGGTACCTCGTATTCTTCAACAGGGCTCTCTGGTTGATCAACCCACCGTATTCTTCAACAGTAGGAACTGATGATCCACCCATCGTGTTTGGGTAAGGTTGTGGAGGGATTGTGTCTGGTACTTTTTCTGGTGTCGATGGGTTGCTTCGAGTAGTTTTTCGTTTGTTTTGTTCTTGTTTGCAGAAGTGTTTTCTTGAGACATGTTTGAGAGTATGGCCTCGGCGAGCCATCCACGTCAGATAGGCGAGGCAAACACGCCGTGGTATTCTCTCTAAGAGCACTGGATACAGTGGTGTGGTGTGGTGGAGAAAAGTGGTGTCATAGCTAGGCTATGACAGCACACAACAACATGGTGTAGGAGTGAGCCAAGCAAATCTGGCGCCATACCCTTTTTTTTTGAAAACAAAATACAAATTAAGTATAAACTAAAATAAAAACACATTTATTCATAAAAAACATTACAATAAAAAAAACATTACAAACACGAAATTAAAAAACTAGAAATTTTTAAACTAAAATAAATTAGGCATAACGAGCCCGGATCATTTCTTTCTTCGACTCAACAATTCCCGCGTCGATTGGTGTCATTTTGGAGGTGTCGATTTGTAGCACCCTCATATCTGACTCGAATTGTTGTGACGTCATTAGTTCCATTCGAGTCTGTGTCTCGGCCTCGATGATATCCATTTTAACCTTCCGATCCAACTCGTATTGTTGTTCCATCATTGTTTTAAACATTTCGAGGTTTGAACCGGAACTAGCGGACGCGGTCGAGTTGGTTGAACGTTGACTCTTTGAAACCTGATGTAAACCTTCGGGACGCGGCACCGCATCGGGTCCGAATATTTCGGGTTCGTCACTGGAGTAGGGCGAAGACGATTTCGTCTAAGTTAGGTAGAGTTGAGATTTTTCCACTTGTATTTGATTTAATAAAAAAAAGAAAAAAAAAAACACGGCACTTTTGCTCGGTTGGAGAGCACGGCGCGAGACCCTTGACCCGAACAAAAGGTCGCGCCAAAAGGCACGGCAACCACCAGCCGACCGTACCCTCGGCTATAAGAAAGAGGTATTATTCCATTTATTTATCCACTAAAACAAGCAGTAGAGCCCTTTAGATATTATTTCCTCAAAAACTGGTAAGATAAGCCTTACTCAACATCATCAAAGATTTCCTTGAACCTTAAAAAACTGTATTTTATACAATATTATTGTCTTCATTTCATGAATTCAGGTACAGTTTTCTAACAAATACATAATCTCAATAGCAAAATCCCAACTGGGTCTATGTTAATTCTCCCAAATTCATGGGAAAATTAAATCTTATGTCTGTAGAAATGTCTGCAGTTCCTGTTTTTAGAGTTATGCCAACCAACTGTTTGATGAAATGCCATCTTTTATCTTGTTCAAATTCATTGCCTTTAGTATGTTACAAGTCTCAAAATAGGCTTTGTTGTATTAAGTCAGTGTTAAATGATAATAATAATGGGAACAAGCAAAACCAATTAGGGAATAAGGAACATGGGTTTTTAAGGAAAGGGTTTAAGCTTAGGTTGCAGCCTAGGTTACGCTTATTGGGTTCCAAAATGAAAAGGGTGTCGGTTAAAGCCATGTTGAATGATATTGGAGCTTTTTTGAGGAAGAATATAAGGAAAGTGACTTTGTCCGGTGCGATTAGTGTTGTATTGGGGCTGTGTTATTTGTTTTTGAAGTTGACTGCAATGCCGACTCCTAAAGTTGTACCGTATTCGGATTTGATAACCAGTATTCAGAGTGGGTCGGTTATGAAGGTTTTGTTTGAGGAGGGGTCAAGGAGGATATATTATAATACGGGAACGTTTGGTGTTGAGGATATGCAGAAGTTGGAAGGTGAGAAAGTGGAAGTAAGTGATAATGACGAAAATATTGTTAAGAGTGATGTAGTGAAGGGTAGTCAGATTACGAGTTCGAATGTGATGAGGAAGTTTACAAAGACGAAAAGTTCGGTGCCTGAATGGCAGTACTCTACGAGAAAGATTGATCACGATGAGAGTTATCTTCTTGGTTTGATGAGAGAGAAAGGAATTACGTATAGTTCGTCTCCACAGTCAGCGTTGATGTCGATGAGGAATACATTGATTACTATACTGTCACTTTGGATTCCTTTAACTCCATTGATGTGGATTTTGTATCGTCAACTCTCGGCTGCGAATAGCCCTGCGAAGAAACGGCGACCTAGCAATCAAGTGGTTAACTTTGAAGATGTAGCGGGTGTTGATACTGCAAAAGTAGAGCTTATGGAGGTAACCATCTTTGTTTACTCCGTAATTGCTATATTTGTATTACTTTAAGTTTCTGCCTTCGTATTGTTTAATGATTGTGTTTAAATGGCCTATTTTCCAGTAACTACTTGATGTAATGCCTTTATAATATGCCAAGCTATCAAAACCTAGGAATTCAACTTATGGTTCAACAACCAATATGCAATTGAACACTTGAATTAAAAGTTACTGCATTTCATTGACTGTTGCAATTTAAGTTTGTTACTAGTAGCAAACACAGGCAATGGAGCCGCACAGTGGTCTTAAGAGGGTTGATTTGCAGATAAATGTCTTTGTTGGTCTTGGTGAAGACAAACAAACTGGAATAGTTGGTAGGCACCTGAATGTCGTCACAGTAGGTCTAGGGTTCAAACATCACTACGTACACATTTGGGGGTAGCCAGGGAAAGGGTCGGAGATGATCACAAGGATGTCTCGGTAGGATGTGTATATTTGAGTCAGATAGTCACCCTCCCCGAGTAACCTGAAGATGGAAAACTTCACCAGTTTACCCATTTTTTTTCTAAGTTGCAATGGTTAGTTGCATTTTTATTTAGCAGAAATTGGTTATGGTTGCTTTTTAAACAAGTAGTGGCACATTCACATAAGGGTACATAGCAACTACAGCTTGTCAGTGCAAGTACTTTATACTCTGTGAAAAGTGAATTCATCGGAAAGTTACAATTCTGGTTACATTGACCATCTTCAAGTTTGTAGGTTTCAGACATATTTATCACACCAATAAAGATAAATGCAGACGTAACAAATTATCTATCTTGAAGTACAGAAATGTGAAATCCCTCGTTTAACTTACTACACAAGCGTATGCGTAATAGAGCCAAGAAATTATAGAACAACCTAGAAAGTACTACTAGAGTTTGTTCTCGTTTTACATTTATGCCAGAATGCACATCGATTAGGTGTGTGGCTCATACTTGCACATATAGTGATAGGTCTTGGTCCAGGTATTAAGAATTTGTCACATCCTTTCCCTCTATTCACCACTTTGTCTAGCAACATTTTACGGAAGAAAGCAAATTCCACAAAATCCAAGCATATTGTCTTGTTTATAGTCTTGTACCTACGTTTATGTGGTAACATCTAAGCATGTAGCATATAACGCGCTTACTGATAAAGTGATAAGTTTCATTGTTTTATCTGTATGGAAGAATTGTTGTTGCTGTACTCGGCATTTTGGCCCCTGCGATGCACAAATGAGTTCATTTAATTAAATGCAATGAAATCAAATGTCATATACGACATATGTTTACAGGGCAAAATATATACAAAACGATTAATGTCAAAATTGTTCAGGTGAAGCTAACCTGTTGGGTTTTTTTTTTTTTTGAGTTTTCGGGACAAATGAGTTCGGGTTAAATATTTACAAACAGGTTCTGGTCAAAAGTGTTTTTGTTAAGTTGGACTGGTTGTTTCCTTTTGAATATATAAATGAGTTCGCGTCAAAATTCATACAAAACTAGTTGGTGTCCGGGCTAAATTGACACGATACTTCTTTTGATTATGAAGATGCGTTTTGAGAAAAAGTTCTAATTGTTTATACTAACATCTGAAGGGTGAGCATGGTGTGGTTTATGGCTAAACCAAACACCAAACCGAAATTTTGGTTTTTGACGTTTTCTAAAACCAAACGCTAGACCGAAAGCCGGTTTGTTTTTTTTTTCTGCAAAATTCTCACATATATAACTTGAGACTTAAATGTAGAGATGTATACTACTGACCAAGTGACTATAAACTTTTACAATTATGACTTGGAACTCAAATTATATTTACAGATTTGGACATAAATTTTCACATTTATTAAATTAGATATATATAGAATATATAGATAAGCTTTTCATACGGCATGCATTGAGTTATTGAGTGAGAGGCGGTGGTCAATGCAACATAAAATCCTATCTCATTTGGTGATTAATAGGGCATACCGAGGCACCAATATGGAAAATGCATGACTTATCTCATCCAATATATGTGCCTGTTTATGTAAAGCACCTAGATTTAAATGGAAGTAAACAATAATCTTGTACTCCAAATTTTAAAGTTAAAAGATACATACAGGTAATGTAAGGTAAATGGAACATGAATTCTGATTTATATGCTACTGTATTAAATACAGTCTACTGGTGTGTCAAGTAATACTTATGAGTGGAGGCTTATAATTTTTTACATGTTAATAGATCGTGCTGTGCCTCCGAGGCTCTATAAACTACAACAAGCTTGGAGCAAAGTTACCCAGAGGAGTGCTACTAGTTGGCCCCCCAGGTACCGGAAAAACATTATTAGCCCGTGCAGTGGCCGGAGAAGCCGGGGTGCCATTTTTCACAGTTTCTGCAAGTGAATTTGTGGAGATGTTTGTTGGAAGAGGAGCAGCTCGTATCAGGGACCTTTTCAGTGTCGCAAGAAAGAATGCACCATCAATCATTTTTATAGACGAACTAGATGCTGTTGGGGGGAAACGTGGTAGAAGTTTTAATGATGAAAGAGACCAAACTCTAAACCAGGTAAAACTTCATCTTATGCGGTTATGCATTTCATATGTTACTCTTAAAATGGTTTAACCAGCTTTTGTTAATCTATATCTATACTACATATAAAAGAGATTAGTATCTCTCTCCTCATTTAATATTAAGTAGTACAACTCCTAAATCTTATAGTACAATTGCCAAATGCACAAAACTTAAGTTTAAGTAATACAACTTATGAAGCTTATGTTATAAACCATTCATTTATTAAATGTCTTTTAAAATTAAATATCAATAATACATATAATAAAACATAATGTACAAGTACAAACAAATTAAATACACGTTATTTTTAAAACGCCTTTAAAATAAAAAATATATGTTATAATACATATAGTACAAACTAATAAAACATATAAATCTTCGTAAAGTTTATTTGGCAAGTTGATGGTTCAAATTGTTCTGGATCGGACAAACGGAGTCATCCAAAAACTAAATTCGCATTCGGTTCGACTAACTAATAAAAGGTATCCGAAAATGAAACAGAGTGGACTGAACTATTTTCTTTTTGTTTCCTTAAGCTAATCAGTTCATGTTTATTTTGTTTGCGCTTGAATTTTAATTATAGGGTACCCGCAGCTGCAACGCGCGGGATCCTGCTAGTATTTAGTAAACAGAAGATGTTTTATTGAAAATTAACACATGGATTAACATACTTTTTTCTATGGAGTAACAATTTCATCATGTTAAGCCAATCATATCTCTAATTAGCTGTGTCTCATGTTTTGTTTAGCTACTGACAGAAATGGATGGGTTCGAGTCAGATGTGAATGTGATTGTTATAGCAGCAACTAATCGGCCGGAAGCACTAGATCCTGCCCTTTGCCGTCCTGGTCGGTTTTCAAGGAAAGTGTTTGTGGGAGAACCTGATGAAGCAGGAAGAAGAAAGATATTGGCTGTACATCTCAGAGGAATCCCTCTCGAAGAAGACTCTGCTGTTATCTGCAACCTAGTTGCTTCTCTTACTCAAGGCTTTGTGGGTGCTGATTTGGCCAATATTGTCAATGAAGCTGCTTTGCTTGCTGCTAGACGAGGTTTTCATCTCTGTTTTTCTAAACTAGTTTGCACTTTGAGTTTCCTCTGAGCAAAATCATACATTGATTATTATCTTTCTTGAGTACCTTTTCAATCATAAACCGTTGTGTTTTTTGCAAAAATGAAAATGGAAAAAAAAAAACACGCTTCTTAGGAGCAAGTCATTTTGGAACAAATTGCCAATCTAGATCTGTTTATTTGACCTTTTTGCCATTTAACTTTAAACCATTTCTACAACATTGTCGGTTCATACTAGCATGTAACCGTCTTCTTGCATTTCACATAACAATGGTTATTTGTTACTCCCTCTGTTCCAGATTAAACTATCCACATTTTTAATTTGATTTGTCCCATAATAAGTGTCCACTTTCAAATCCATCCAATCAACACGTTTTAAGGTAAATATGACATTTTATTGATACACAATATGATGATTGCATTTCTTTAAAACAGTTTGCATTTTCAAAAAAACATATTTAATTCCGGGCTGAGGGAGTATAGAAAAATAAGAACAATTGTAGGCGAAGTTAATCTCTTGTTCTTCTATTGCTCTTAGAGGGAAACTAAGCATAAATATGTACCGTGCAAGATAAACTCCAGGATAAAATAAAGTTTAGGCTCTTCTGGCCTTTTCAGTTTTGCATTGCTAGGATGTGCGAGTTATAAGTAGCAGTCTAACAGGCTATATGTATTTTTATAACAATTTTTCTCACTAACAGCTTTTCTATATCTTTTCCTCGCACATGGTGTGTATTGTGTAAGGCAAAAATACCAGCAGAACCTGTACATATTCTTGCATGATTTAAATTCTTTCAGAATTTCTCCTAAACAAGTCTTGAAAAGTGAACCAAGATAAGAATAGAATTGATTTCAATTCTGTGTGCATCGTAGAGGACCAAAAATCTTGTGTCACATTGTGCAGTTTCTATCAATACTTTAAAATTTAAGCATACAGTTTGTTCTTAATATGAGATGGAAAAACTAGTGACGTAGTAATGTTTACCACTTCACCCCTAATATGCCTCCCCCGGGAACGAGCAGTTTAGAGCAAAGTTGTTTTGTAGAAATATGCTCTTGAACTGTTGCTACATCATATGATGTGATCGTAATGACTTTTTTCTTTTATATGGTTTAGGTGGTGAATGTGTAGCAAGGGAAGATATAATGGAAGCTATAGAAAGAGCAAAATTCGGGATAAATGATAGACAAATGAGTCCGGCTAACTTAACCAAGGAAATTGGGAAGATGTTCCCATGGATGCCGACGTTTAAGTCACGATACGATTCAAGGAATGATGGGTCTCCTTCTCTCGGCGGTTACCAAACTCTAAGCTGATAAAGTACATTTCTCTTTTTCAATGAGCTTTTTCTCATACATGCCTATCAATTTCTTATATATCTTTGAGGGTATTTTCGTCTTCAGAATAGGATTTCCTTTTGACTTGTAAGGTCAAACTTTATGGTTGTTGAACCACAAAAACTTTTGGGGGTCTCAAGTTACACGTGATGCTCAAAAACCAGCATTTGTAGTTGTATCAATAGCTGCTCATTACATGAATGAAACCAAAGTGTTGTACCATATTAATGCTGTGTGATTCTTTATACTTTTAGATATCGTGTGGTTCATGATCTAGGGGTGTCTGGACATGCATCTGTAAAGATATTATTGTGATTTCAAGAATCAAAATCCAGCCTCTCCTTTGATAGTCGATAAGCTTGACTTGCACGTAGCAAATTTTGTACCAGTCATCTTAAAAGACTTTTAAACCCGTGAAGACCCCTATGTTCAGAATTTCTACTGTCAAAATCAACCAGTTTCGAAATGATTTGCTGCGAAGAGCCGAAGACATATTCATCAAAATTCTTTAGACTTATTTATGCTGCAATTTAAGCAACAAGTAATTGTAATTTTGCAAATTCACATAAAAAAATTTAAAATTCTTCAATAAATACTTACATTACCCTGGTTGAGCAAATTTGATGGGTTTAAAAGTTATAGTCATGATAATATTTAATGATAGTAATTTGTTTTTTTACAAGACATGTGATATATGTCCCTGATTCATGGATCTTTGTTTACTTGGGTAGTTACTATGTTTTAACTTTTAAGAGTGCTTGACAGCTATTCTTGGACACAATCTCAAGTGAATATTTCTTGATAGAAACAGACAAGTTTCAAGTTGGAGTTTGGGATGTAGGTAGGCATATCATCAAAATTTAATATTGGACATAAATTGAAAGTGTATTGTATATTACTGTAAGTCCACTATAGTTCTCTAAAATTAGAACTAGTTAACATGCTTTAGTGATCGGATTATAGAATTCAATAGAGTTTTAGAAGTCAAGTGGTCAAGGAGAAGTTGGATACAATGCACACTTGCTATTTTAGAAGTTTTGTATGTCAACTGTCAAGTGATAAGGTGGTAAGCAACTATACAAATAATATCAAAACAAATTACCCTTTCCGTCTTAAAATTATTATCTCATAACATAATATACACAGTTTAAAAAAATACATATATTATAGTTTTTTCTTTTTTATTTTTTAACAGAATAATAATTTTACCATTAACTAATTAATTAAACATTTTTTAAATCTTAGTAATAATATTTATCAACAAGAATAATATACTCTTTACATCCCAAAATAAAATTATAGTCCTATTTAATTTTTTTCGTTATTTCTTTTTCAACTTTAACCTTAAATATGTGTTTATGTTAGAAAATACATATAAAAACTAATCAATTAATATATTTTTCATTAAATATTATATAACACAAATAAAAATAGTTAAAGTCTGAAAAACAAAACAAGAAAAATAAAATAAGACTATGATTTGAGACGGATAAAGTAATAAACTTGGATGAAGTAAGAGCATCCACAATGCAAGTTTGGTAAAAAGACTTTTTGCTATTTGAAAAAGTCATGTAAAGACTTTGCAACAATAGGTTTATCATTAGCTTTTTAATGAATGACTTGGTATATGTCAAGTGTTTGACAAAAATATTACAAACTATTCACATTAAATATTAGAAGCCTATTTGATGAAGACTTGGTATAAAAAAGCTTTTGAAAAGCTTTTTGCCATTGAAGAAAGTTTTTAAAAATGACTTTTTGTTAAAATAAAATTAATAAAAAGTTAATGCTCATAAATGAAAAAAGGTTTTAATGGGTAAAAAGATTGTGATGCTCTAATAAACTTGATCAAAATTATTTATTTATTTTTAATAATGAACCGTTAATATAAGATATTTAAAAAAAGAGAGTTGAACAATAAAAATGATAAGAGTGGAGTTATATGAATGGGGTTCATAGCGTTTAGGCTTTAGCTCTTTTTTCCGTGTTTACTTATCTTGATCTAGTTAGAATTATTTCGCATCATAATAGGTTAGCTAGTTTCCAAACCCACTTGCAAACAAGCTAGTGACTGTCAATTGATTCGGAAAATAATCTGGAATCACTCTAGCGAATGGTATGTTCTCAAAGTGATATATACTTTCTTTTTTCTTGAATTTTGATGAAGTGACCTTCTTATATACACACTTGTTTTTCTAAAAAACGTAACATCAAATATTTAGGGCGTAAATATACAAAATATTATCGGTTTAAAATCAAACCGAATCAATAACTATATTTGAGAAAAAACATGGACCGAAAATGAACCAAATTGCTCAATCAAAATCAAGATCGAAACCGAATAAATAGTTTAGACGTATCTTTTTGTTTTAATCTGAAACTGAATCTAATCGAACGAAACCGACATTAAAAGATAAAACCGAAAACCGGTTTTGGTTCGATTTCGATCGATTTGATTCGGCTCTATTTGTCGAGTTGGTTTTATTCAGCCCTAACTAGGGATGGGCACGGTACCGGTCTCATCCCGAATTAACGGTATCGAATATTTTCCGAGCATAAATTAGTGGTACCGGTACCATACGGAACGAGATTCGGGTATCGGCACCGGAAAATCGGTTTTCCTGTTTTTTTTGGAATTTCCCGATTTGGTAACGTCCCGTTCCGAATTAGTGGTCCCGAATTTTTTTCATCTTATTTTGTTGTCTCGGTACCATTTCGAACGGGATTCAAGTACCGAAAATCGGTACGATTTCGAGACGGTTTCGGTTCAGTTTGGAGATTCGGGTTGAAATGCTCGTCCCTTGCCCTAACTTACATGGCTTTTGCAGTTTTGTAAAAGTTGTTTATATTTTTTAATAAAAGTAGATGAACATCTTTTATTAAGGAAAAGTACAGATAAAAATTTAACGGTGAAAATTGTGAGCAGACCTGGTCACCCCCATGTGGAAACCTCACTGGCAACACAGTCCAAGTTTCTTGGAACAATCGTATTTAATTAGTTCAACTTTAAATTATAAAAATATACTCGCGTGATTTGTTAGCAAAAGAGGACAATATAAGAAGAAAACTCTTTTACTAGGTTTTTGTTAGAAATTTCAAACTACAGGAAACAAAAATGATAAGTTATTGGGTTTTTTTCAACTATATAATCGTTGTCTTTGGGTGTTTCTATCACAGGGGCCACCATGTTTAAGGTCCCCAAAACACTTTTTACCCTTTATTTGCTATCGAAAGGGCCACAATTCTCTATCCCATTTAAACAAAAAGGTTGCAAAATTTTTATACGAACGAGTGGACGAGAATTCTATCCAAAATTGCGCTCTAATCCCAAATTAACAGTTTTCTATTATCATTTTCGGTTATTTCAAATTATAATCACCTTCTAAATATAAATGAATAACGTAACAAGATTATCATATTACGTTTAGTGGTATTAAAAAATATAAATATATATATACAAAATAATAATTAATTGCACAAGCGTAAAAGTATCATTTTGTAAAAAAATAAAAAAAATGCAATGATAGAATATTTACTTAAACTACTTTTTTTATTAGGAGACAATTCATTTGAGACAAATGTAATATATATATATCATTGTTAACTTTGTCTTTTATTATGATTTACAAATATTATTACTGTCGACTAACTAAGGCAGGGGTATTTTTTTTTATTTGAGCCATTTAATAAGTGGGTCCAACCCTTTATGCCTCTTAATGAGAAGAGCTATTAAAACTAAACACCTCTCCACTAAAAGGCTAATAAAGTGACTCAAATGAATCACTTAATTTAGTAGCACCTCCTTAGACTTTTTTAATCGTTAACTCATAAATAGTGTTAAGTGGCCGGAAAATTACATGTGTTTCTTGACTCTGCCTATTATCCGTTTCCAGAAAAATAGTGCTCACAACTCTCCTTATTCAAAAGAACATCAATTGGAGTTAACACGAACACAAGCCATACTCGAAACCATGATCTTTTATTTATAAAATCAAATAAAATCTCTATATTGGCTAATACGTTCATAGCCACTTTAATGATTGTAGTTTTTCCTGTAAGGTTTTATTTTAAGTGTTTTGCTCGGTTTTAATCGTGGCTATTCTCGTGTGTTTTTCTAGTTGTCACTGGTGTCAAATACTCAATATTTTTACAAAGTAAGAGAATTTAAATGGGTAGCAAGTTAAGTCGCTTGATTTTTATAACAAAATCAAAGCTATTAAATACAAGTTTGTATATCTACGTGTCAAAACATTACTATTCATTTTTTTTAACGGCGAAAATTTCATTAAAAACTAGCAAGGAGCTAAAAAAGATTACAAACTAATGAGGTTTGGGATTTTAACCAAGAGATCCAGTTGATCTTTGGCTTATACCGACTATTCATCCATAAAAATGACATTTGAACAACATCATCAAACAAAGACACCTTATTGGGGGAAGGAGTGCAAAAAATCAAGGAGTTTCTAAAGCGCCAAATAGCCCACCACGTCACTAAGAAAACACCTTCAAGAAAATTCTTCAAGTGAATTGGCAATCTGAGATTAACGAGCCAAATTAGCCAATCGCTGTAAGATGAGAAATTGCAGTCATCAAGCTCCCACCAAGATTGAATTTTCCTCCACACCTTACGAGCAGTCGAACATGAGAAGGATATGTGTGATGAAGATTCCACTGTAGAGTTACAATTAGGGGAGTAAATTGTTGGGATGTCAATGCCTCGAAGCGAAAGATTAAGTCCGGTTGGTAAAGCGTCTTGAGAGACTTTCCAAGCAAACACGTTGATCTTGATAGGCAGGATCTTAAGCCAACGAGTAGGAGCGTGTACATTTGGCCGAATTCGATCGTCAATATAAAGCCGAGAAGACTTAACAGAAAATAATCCCGAGCCATCTAAACTCCAACTCCAACGATCCTCCATAATGGGAAGAGCTAAGGATTCGACCTTCGAGGTGAGAAAGTTGAAGAGCTCCTGCTCAATGCCTCCTCTAGGCTGACGCCGAAAAGAGTGATATAAAGTAGGATGTCCAAGCTTTGTAGCAACGCTGATAGACTTGCACTCCTCTAAAGCATGCAACCTACTGAATTGATTGCTAAAGGCAGAGTCATCCACCCATTTTACTGCGAATAAATTAAAACAAATCGATACCTTGAACTTTCAGAAACTCAATGGCACTGGTAATATCTCTCCAAGTCGATCTACGATAAATCTGAAGCGAATCTCCTATTGCCCCGTGAGAACCAAACAACGCTTTGATAAAAGAAGACCACAAAGAAGAACCATCCGTATAAAGTCGCCACACCCACTTGAAGAGGAGGGCACGATTCTGAGCAAATAAACTAGACACCCCAAGACCACCATTCTTCTTTGAAGCAAGAGCTTTGTCCCAATTGAACCAAGAAGATTTCCTAACCGAACCATCATGACCATTAAAGAAATTTCTTCTAATAGCCTCCAGTTTTTTAAGGACACCCGAGGGAGCTTTATAGATCGACATATGATAAAGAGGAATTGAAGAGAGGGCCGATTTCAAAAGTGTTAAGCGACCACCTATGGAGAGATATTTTAACTTCCATTTGGAAAGGCGCGATGATACTTTAGAGATAACGACATCCCACTCACTAATACGATTCATATTGCATCCAACTTTAACACCTAAATAGTTAAAGGGGGCATGAAGAGTAGAGCAACCAATCAAGGTGGCAGCCGAGTCAACAACACTCGAGGGGACTCCGATTCCCTATAGCTTGCTTTTATAGATGTTAATCTTAAGCCCCGAAGTCAAGTAGAAACACTTCAAGACATTAACCAATGTATGAATGTTTCTATTATTTCATTCCTCAAGAAAAACAACATCATCGACATAAAACAAATGCGGGATCATAAAAGAATTAGAGATAGAGATACCTTTGTAAAGATCTGCATTAAGAATCTTCATAAACGAGAGATGAAGCGTTTCCATGACCAAGATGAAAAGGAACAGAGAAATAGGATCGCCTTGTTTCAACCCCTTAAAAAAATTGGAATTCTAATGTAGGGGTTCCATTAACAAGCACCGAGCCTCTCCCATTATTAAGGCACCCGCTGATCCATTTACACCATGTGTCACCGAATCCAAAAGACTTGAGAGTCTCCCCAAGATAGTCCATTTGACGGAGTCAAAAGCCTTTTCAAAATCCACCTTAAAAAACATCCCATTAAAATGTTTATGCTTACACCAAGAGATGATCTCATTAAGAATGAAGGGGCCATCGAGAATTTGACGATTCGAAACAAATTCTGATTGAACATCACTAAGAGATGAGACAGTACGAGGCACAACCGGTTAGCCAAGATCTTTGCAATGATTTTATATATACTTCCAATCAAGCTAATGGGGCGGAAATCTTTAACTAACTTAGCATCTTGAATCCTTGGGATGAGAGCAATGAACGAGGAGTTACACGCTCTAGGAAATTGGCCATCCAGAAACAAAGTTTTAATAGCAATGAATATGTCTTGGTCTATAAAAGACCAATATTTGCGAAAAAAAACTCAAAACTCTGAAACCAAATGTATCAAACGCAAAAGAAATAAACACGTATTGATTTTCAGTACATGTTTTCTCGTGTTTAGACACTTTGTACGAGGCGGCTTTTAAAACAGTCTGACCCACTGTAAAATTCTGACTATTTAACCCCACGAGAGGAGAAACACGTGTCAAATCAACACATGCATGTTTACCTCCAACCTATCTAAAAATCAAAACACCAGCTGATCTGAATGTGGATCTTTCATTTGACGGGTCGGTCAAAAAATTCACAGGTGCCTCTTTCTTGGCGGGGATCCCAACACACCTACATGTGTTAAAAAGAACGGCCATATGTCGGTACTTGAAGCTTGAAAGTTCTTTACAATGAACCGTTTGTTTTCCTAAAGATCTAAACATGCCTTGCAATAAATAAGGCATATCGCATCAACCGAAAATAAGAGAATCATAAGGCGATATTAAGTATGGTGTGGTATTTCACCAGTGATATATGTTGATCGAGCCGTCTATACGGATAACTGGTAGAAAATCTTGAACATGTGCGCCTAGTCACTCGAAAACTTTCTTTTGTCTAACCGTCATGCCAAAGTGAGCTTTCATATGTTTAACCATCTCATTAAAAATAGCACTTGTTGATTGTGCTTTAGATGGAGCGATATTTTTATTAAGAAAAATGTTAAAATCAAAACTTGAAATCGTATCACGAAAACATGATAAAGCAAAAACATAATCATCATTCTAGCACATATCTTTAAAGATAAAACATCTCAATCTACCTTGATATGCAATTAGCGGTTAAGGTTTTAGAGCAAGTTTTCTACCCGGTCATCTTCAAAGACTTCTCAACCCGCGAACTCGCGAGATCCTTGAGGTTCTGAATTTCTATTGTCAAACTTAACCATTTTCGAAATCATTTGTAGCTAGAAAATCTGTTCATCAAATTCTTAGAGTTATTTTTGATGATCCTAGCAAAAACTAGAAGTCACTGAACTAATGATCCTTTAGCCCAGTGTTGATTCATGAAATGATAATGTCTCATTAATTAAAATAGTCAAAATTTATGTAAAAATAATTGTAATTTTACAACTCAATATACTCCTTAATATTTATGTGAAAACTTCTTTTATACTACCTTCGTTTCAAAATTATAGTTCACATTTTTTTTCGAATTATCCTAAATAAATTGTCTATTTTAAAAAATAGATAGAAAAGTTAGATCATTGGTTAAGGGTAAAACTGTCTTTATGCAAAAAGTAAAAGAGAAAAACTGAAAAAATAATTTTTTTTAAAACTGCGTGTTTTTTGTCGGTGAATAATAATTTTGGGACGAAAAGAGTAGTAGATAATTATTACGCTGGTTGAGCAAATTTATGGGTTAAAAAGTTTGAGAGATGATTTATGGATCTTTGTTTACTTGGGTTGTTAAGTTTTAAGAGTGCTTGACAGCTATTCTTGGATAGAATCACAAGTGAATATTTCTTGATAGAGAAAAGACAAGTTTCAAGTTGGAGTTTGAGAAGTAGGTGGCCATATCATTTAGTATTGTATATAATTATAAAGCTAGATGGAATGACAGGTGAAAAAGTCAGTTATTTTAGTTTTTTTTCTTCAATCATTCAACCATTCAATCATTTTTCAATTTTATTGATTGTGAGAAATTCAGTGTTACATAATACCTCATTAAATAGTCTACCTACTCACAAACTAATAAAATAAACAAAAAAAATTAAAAGTAAAAAAAGAAATTATATATATTGTAACTCACCTAAGTGAAGAATCCACCACAGTGAGTATAACTCATGCGTGTGTTCAAAGGTGGAGATGATAAAAATAGAAAACTCACTCCACATGCCATGATAAAAATAAGAAACCCATCATCATTCTATTTAGCTTAAGGGTGTGTATTTTTTTTCCTTTTGAACCTGTGAAAAAAAAAATAAGTCTAAGGTGGTGTTTGATAAAGTATTAATTGACTTAATAGAAAAAACCTGAATTTATTAAGTCATATAAAAAGTGTTTGTTTTTTACTTAATAAAGTAATTTGACTTAAAATATTAAGCAATAAAACTGAGGCTGTCTACATTAAGTCATCTGTTAATTAAACATGACTTAATAAAAAAGTTTAACAAACAAATCTAAATCTTTTATATAATTGAGAGACTCGTTATAACTTTAATCTCCTAACTAAGAGACATATTAAATGACTTATATGTTACCACTTAATTTAATAAACACCTTCTAATTTCCTCTAATTTTACTATAGTTATTTAAAATTAGAATTAAATAGGCTTTAGTGATTGAACTTCAGAATTAATTAAAGAGTTCATGAAGTCAAGTGGTTAAGGAGAGGTTGGGTGGTATGCTATAAAACTAATATTAAAACAAAGAAATTAATACTTTTTTCGTTTAGTTTCATTTATTATTTTGTGACGTTTTAAATTAATAGTTCAGTTCTAAAGATATATAAGAAATGTAGATTAAGTTTGTCATATTGTTTTTATTTAAATGTATTATTACAAATAATAAAATATTATAAATTAATTGATTAAAAATAAAATTATTATTATATAAAAAGTAAAAAAGACTTAAAAAATGTTGTTTTTATTAAATTTCGTGTTTTTTATCGATTGATCATTATTATGAGACGGAGAGAATATTAATGGTTCATAGCTTTAGCTCTTTTTTCTGTGTTTACTTATCTTGATCTAGTTAGAATTCTTTCGCATCATAATAGGTTAGCTAGTTTCCAAACCCACTTGCAAACAAGCTAGTGGCTGTCAATTGATTCGGAAAATAATCTGAAATCACTCTAGCGAATGGTATGTTCTCAAAGTGATATACTTTTTTTTAAGACAATTTATTTCGAACCAAAAAGACAAATACAAACAAAGGCATTCACTACCTTAACAAGATACTTAATAATAGTGGACCGAAAAAAAAATGATACAAAACAAATGGAAAAAACTTGACAGGAGATTACATGCTATAAGCAACCAATGAGCAAACTAAGTATACCAGCAACATCTCAACATGCTCACGATCACTAAAGCCCCATTCCAACAAAAGACTTATCATGGCAACATGACCACACCACAAACACGATACTTAATAATAGTGATATACTTTCTTTTTTCTTGAATTTTGATGAAGTGACATATCTATCTATTTGTGAAATACTGTACTGCGTAAATAAGCAAGGCTAGCCATAGAAATAAAGTAGATACAAGGGGTCGAGTGAGCACGTACTCTGGCTAAAAAAAATTATAGTAGTATAAATTTCGATTAAAAACATACTACTCTTATTATTTTTATAATTTGCTATTTATATAAATGAACTTATAGCGTAGTTTCTTAAAAGAGTAAATTACGTCGTTCGTCCTTGTAGTTTGTGTTGACCGACGAGTTTCGTCATTTGATCGAAAAAATGCACCATTCATCCTTAAATGTGAAACGTTATTTATCATTAGTCCCTCACATTAACAAGCTGCATTAACAACGTTAAGACTAGATGTGTAAGGATATTTTTGTCTTTTTACCATTTCTCTCTACCTTCACCGTCTCCACTTTCTTTTTCTCTTTTTTCGTTCACTCATTTTTCCATTATCTAAAATGAAACCCACCATCATTTATCCAACAATCAACTCTTATATTAAGATTGTTGGAAATACGAAATTCCAAAAAAGTCTCGTTCACATCATAGTTAGCATAGATCACGAGCTATACACTATTTAGGACTTTGTAACTTGGAGTGACCTCTCTTAGGGGGAGATTGTTGGAAATACGTTTTTACGTTTTAGAAAGGATCGGTCACACCAACGAGATACATCTAGTATGTGCTCGTGATCTAGTAATGTAACAGTATAACACATCAAGCCCACATGTAGCATGGGTAATATATACCTCCTCCTAGCATGTTAGAAGGGGTTGGTTCTCACAATTTACACACATCTAATCTAATATTCTCTTATTCTCTCCAAGCTCTCTCTACTTTCTCTCTCTAGTTCTTCATCTATATCTCTCTCTCTCTTTAGATCATTCCAAGGTTTAGATAATCTAAGAATTATATAGACCTACAATTGGTATCAAGAGCCATGTGATGATTGTATTGTTTATGTGTTTGTGTTCTTGAGTTTCACGATAATTTTTTATCTTAATCATTTGATCCAAAATTTTTTTGTGTTTTTTATGGTTTAATATTGATACAAATCATATACATAGTTGTGGTAGAGATTTGGTATATTTACTTTGGCTAAAAACACAAAAATTTTGGGTGTTTGAATCATTATTTGGCTTAAAATCTCGAATTGGGCAGTGGAAGTCGGCTATTACTATCTTCAGTTTTGGAATATTTCAATTATTGCGAAAGTTGGCTATGAAAAAAAAAAGTTTCGAAAGTTAGTTTTGGGAAAAAGTTCTGAAAGTAGCTCAAGCAAATATTCGAAAGTAGCTCAAGCAAATATCTGAAAGTAGCTCAAGCAAATATCCAAAAGTAGCTCAAAGCAAATATCCGAAAGTAGCTCAAGCTAAATATCCGAAAGTTACATTTTGAAGGATCCGAAAGTTATATTTCAAGTTTTATCCGAAAGTGATATTTCAAGTTTTATCCAAAAGTGATATTTCAAGTTTTATCCGAAAGTTTATTTCAGTTCTTTCCGAAAGTTACTTCTTTTATTATCCGAAAGTTGAAAGTAAAAGTATCCAAAAGTTGTGAAGAATTTAAATATCCGAAAGGTGAACTTGGTGTCCGAAAGTTAACATTCTAAATATCCAAAAGGTGAACTTGATATCCGAATGTTAACATTTTAAAAATCAGAAAGTTCAAAATCACTTGGTATCCGAAAGTTTTTTAAAATTTTCCGAAAGTTTTTTTAGAAAAATTATCCGAAAGTTTCATAAAAAAAAAAATTTATCCGAAAGTTAAAAATCTTTTATCCAAAAGTTAAAAAAGTTTTTTATCCGAAAGTTCAAAAAATTGTTTTATCCGAAAGTTTTAAAAACCCAAGTTTATCCGAAAGTCAATTTTGCAAAATCCTAAAAATCATTTGGAATTTTTCCGAATCGATCGTGTGTTTTTTTTAGTCTTGGAGAATTTTTTTTTTCTCGAGAACATATACTTAGGGGATTTAATCAATATTTCTTCACAAATCAAGGGATTTAATCTACAACAACAAACACAATAACCTTTTTTCATTGTCGATCCATAAGTAGTCCTTAAGTTCAGTTTTCATCGAATTTCAATGGATTTGTTGAATTCGACATTTCGAGAGGGAGAATTGCATCAAATGCAAAACAAAGCTAGAGAAAGTGGTATAACTTTATTTCGACTACTTCAGTCTCATCTAGTAACCCTTTCATGGCTTCACGGAGGAAGCGAATTTGTGACACTCTTTGGTCAAGATCGTTATATATTCATCGACTCAATATTCCTCAACTTGAACCAACTAGCTGAGCAAATTCACAAAGAAGAATTTAATCACTCTGCATTAGTATCTGCATATAAAGCTCTAGTGACACAACTTACGCACTTTTTCCAATTCAACATCGTTAAGTCTGAAAAATTCAGGGATATGTCAGTCATTTCTTCAATACACACATACGGAGGTTCAAGAGTTCCATGGTACACTGTTGAAATTTATGACATCGGTCTCGTCTTTGATTTATGAAAGATCCCGACTTCAGCAAATGTATGATAGTGGAGTGCAAGACTCTACGATGCAAATGCAAGAGGAGAATGGCCATACGGTTGACGACTTGGAACCTAAAGATTGCAAAAGCATGGAATCAGGAGGAAAGCAAGATACAAGCAGCATGCCAGGGAATGATATAGACATCTCTTATGATGACACCATACCCGTATATGACGAAGAACCTACAAATACGGTACAACGGAATGTGGTATATGATGTCTATGCCGATGAACTACCGCATGTTGAGCATTCTGAACCTAATTATGACAAACATGGGATGGAAAATGGTGATAGTTTTACCACTTCAGATTCATCCGATGTGAGTCATAATGGGGGAGAGATTGTTCAGAATGCAATATTATATCATGATAAATGCTTCGTGACTTCTTCGTTAACTGATTCCGATTCCAAGATTAAAGAGCTTGAAACGATCATACCTCAACAATCTAAACATCTTGAGGATGCCCAATTTGAATTTTCGAAGAAAACAGACAAATTTGAAACATATTTTGAAAAACTTGAAAAGTCAAACGTTGTTCTTGAACGAAAATTGGATCAAAAAGTTCTAGATTCTAAAGCTGAAAAAGATAATATTTTGAAACAAATTAAGTTGCTGGAATCTAAGTTGGCATCCCAAGATAGATTGCTTAAAGAGAATGAGACTTTAAAGGCTCAAGTTCAGGAAAAGGTTTTTGCAATAGCTACTCTGAAAAACGAGTTGAGGAAAACTAAAGGAACTAGTGTGGACACTAAGCTTGAAAAACCATCAATCTTGGGGAAACCGCCTCAAAATCAGTCTGTTAGACAACTGACTGCATTTAAATCCGAGCAAAAAAAATCCTCGAGACCGCGGTTTGCCACCCAAGTTGATTTGGTTCATCTTTCTAGACCAGTCACTCCACCAAC
Source organism: Glebionis coronaria (assembly GCA_025667525.1). NCBI lineage: Eukaryota > Viridiplantae > Streptophyta > Magnoliopsida > Asterales > Asteraceae > Glebionis > Glebionis coronaria. The sequence continues at coordinate 295,164,885 of CM046880.1, read as the reverse complement.
TAGGCCTAATGTGACTAAATTAGCTTTTGCAAGACCTAATCACATGATTGCATCTAGCCTCCCTAGACATAGCTCAAAGAACACGTCTCAAACTAGTTCAAATAACTTTCACCATAGTTTTCGTCTAAGGGAAGCTAAGCAAAAGACACAAGTAAGAAATAGAAATTTCAAACCTATTCAGATGCCTTCTATGTTACCCAACACTGCTAACCATAGCATGTCATATCCTAGGAGCATCAATCAATCATCTAAGAATTCTAGATCTTACTCGGACTTTAAATATGCTACTTGTGAAACATGTAGGAAATGTGTCTTTAAGGAAAATCATGAATCTTGTGTTAAGAAATTCCTTAATGAGGTGAACTCCCATGCTAGAGTTAAATCCCAGTTGTTAACTAGAATCAAACCCATTTGTAAAGTTTGGCTCCCACTAGTAGAACTTTCACTCTTGTAGGAAACGAGTGTCCTTTAACTAGGAAAGTCTCCACTCCTACTAAGACTACTAGGGAGGAAACTGAAAAAGATGATACATCACTTAAGCCTGAGATTAAGTTAGCCTATAAAAGGAAACCTTTGATAGCTAAGAAAAGTGAACCATCTATTAAGGTCACCTATGGAACAAGAAAAGAAAATTGTGAATCCATGCATGGTTCTAAGATAGATATCGCCAACCCATATAAAAGCATACAAACTCCAAATGTGAATGCAGGTACTAAAGTCAAGGATCAACAAAAACAAACTGGTTTGATCTTTGTATACCGTTCAACTAAGGACACTCTCAGAGTTTGGTTACTGAAGAAGCAGATATCAGAGAAACAAGTGTCTCGGAGGATTTGCACATAAGCTTACAATGAATGGTTCATTGTTAAATGACATACGATGACCCGGACTTCAAATAAAGGGAATTTTATCTATGCAACGATAACTTACTCTGAAAACTGGACACGAGCTTACATTTAAACTATTCAAAGGTCTTAAGCTCGTGTATACGGTTTGCAGTCACATGACAGATTGTAACCCGAGCTTCAAAGAAAGGAAAGTTTATCGCCAGTGATAAACTTATCCTCATTAACGAGAAATTAAATTTTCTCAGACACGAGCTTACAATAAAACTATTCAAAGGTTTTTAAGCTCGTGTAAACGGCGTATAATTATATTTCAGATTATGCCCCAGACTTCATAGAAAGGAAAGTTTATCGCCGATGATAAACTTATCCTCACAATGAGAAATTAATTTTTCTCGGGCATGAGCTTATATTAAAAACATTCGAAGTTTTTACGCTCATGTACTAAGACTTACAGTTAAATATCAGACTATAACTCGGACTACAATTTTAGGAAAGCTTATCTTTCATGATAACTTATCCTCGTAACGGGAAATTAATTTTTCTCGGTCATGAGCTTGTATTAAAACATTCCAGGTTTTAAGCTCAGAAAGGAAAGTGTATCTTTTAAATAAGAGAACTTTTCCTCATACCGAGAAATTAATCTTTCTCGGTCATGAGCTTTCCGTTAAAACATTCAAAAGTTTTCAAGCTCATGAAAACGACTTCTAAGTAAATGCCAGCTTAAGACTCGGTCTTCAATTAAGAGGAAAGTTTATTGCCGATGATAAACTTACCCTCACAACGGGAAGCTTACAACTTCTCAGACTTGAACTCGTTTAGTAAGATATTCAAATTGTTAAGCTCAAGTAATTGGTTTTCAAAACGTTGAACACAATTTTTCAAGAATTTTTAAAAGGTTTTTCTAAATCTTTCAAAATTGTGTGTTCATAATGTTTTGATAAGAAGGGCATGTCTTCTGAAATCGATAATATTTACGATCCTAGAAATTTTGTTTAATAATGACACGAGGTTGGATATAAAGTTTGAGCAGAAGTTCAAATGTTTTAAAACATGCTCAATTATGGCTTGTAGTTATTTCTGACTACAACCCGCTTGTCGCATTAAAGTCACGTATTTCTTTTGAAAACGTTGGCTCACAATGGGAATTAATTTTCTCGGGTATGATTTACTTTAAAATCATACAAGGGATCAAGTTTACTTTATAACATGGTCTAACACAAATTAATGTACGCATCACTGCATTTATTTGTTAAAATAAGAGAAATCTTGTTTTTATGAAGTTGTCATCTCCACAACCCGCATCAATTTACAATTGATATCTACATACTCGACGTTGCGACTACTCAAACGGCGACTACAACTATTTTGATAGAACACGGGTCAAGAATTGAGGGGGAGCAATTGTCAAGCGTTCAGAATCTTCGATGCCGAAAGTGCCAAGTTCACAAATTGGTGTGAAGACAACGATATCAATTGTACATGTGGTGTCATGAAAGATTACCGCTTTTCAAAAAGGAGGAGATAATTTCAGACGTTACGGGGAGACCAACATTCGTGAACAAGAACCATGTGATTCTATCATATGATGTTCTCATCATTCAGGTCCAACCTCGTAAATTATTAATCTTGTGAATACATTATCATATTTGATCTTTGCACGTGATAAGTACCTTACGCTTGTATTTAAAAGGTACTTAATTTACGTATCAAGTACACCCTCATTAATTTGAGGGGGGAGCTTGTGAAAATCATAGAGATAATTGGATTTGCATTTTTCTTCCCAAATTTTGTTCAAATTTCATTAAATCAATTGATATTAAAAACATCGATTGGGTTAATATTTTTAATATGGAGGAGAAAATGTGATTTAATATTGAGATCAATAATGGTTTGACTTAATGTGCTGGCTCATCCCGACATGTGCGAAATATTTACAAATATCGTGGCATATGTTAAGGGGGAGCAAATGGATTTGGTTATCCAAATGGATTTTATGGTGACATACACTTACCCAAAACATCTCTATTATATTGACAATGGTGACGATTGTGGTGACATAAGGATGGTAGGATAGGTTAAAGTCCAATGATTCTTCTAGAACCGGAGGAATCTTCCCAAGGACATTCCATAGCTAGAAATAGTAGTCCTTAGGAAAGATTGTTGGGTCTACTAGATGTAGATCTTGCAGCCTGTCAGGACCGGTGAATGACTTCTGTAATCACAAGTCAAATCACAAAGAGACTCTATACACAATATGAATGTAGAATATAAATATAATTAAGAAGAACAGAATAACTATAAAGACTTGATCCTTTCTAAGGATTTCTAATATTGATAATGACTAGAACTACGTTTTGTGAAGGTGTGTCTAATCCTTCTACCTAAGGTTCCTTTTATACTACAAGGAAACCCTAATACATCATTAAAGAAAACGTGTAAAACTGATATGCATATCCTTTCCTAACATATCTCATGCATATCCTAACAGAATATTAAGTAAATAATAAAGTTTGACTTCGACTAGGACCAGGAGCAGGACTTGCTCCTACTACGACTAGGACCAGGAGGAACTACATACCTCCTAGTCTACCTATTACATATAACTATTACAATGGTCCTAACAATCCTCCCCTAAACTTGAATTTGACCTGTTGAGTTCAAGTTTCTCGGAATACGTGTAAAGAAAGCCCGAGGATTGTATCAGCAAAACAAATAGCAGCATCAACAAGATAAGAATCAGAGTAACAGCCGCAACATGAAACACTAGAAGCTTCTCCAAAGCTTGTAACAAATCAGCATCGTGTTGAATCTTTTCAGCAACATGAGCAGATTTGATGAGCCTTTACCAAGTAGCTGCTCGCTCTTGGGCTAGCTAGTCATTCTGGTGGAATAAGCATCACCCTGGGAGACTAGAACCCAGCCCAACTCTTAGAACGTGAATCAATGGTGAGTGGGAGTACCCTGATGATTTTAGGCAAACCATCACAGCCGTCAACGGATTTGATGCGTCTTTACCAGAAGCCGTACCCCTCTGGACTCGCCAACTCTTAGCAATGAAGCATCGGTGAGTTGAACACCCTATAGCTTTAAGCAAGCTATTACAGCTATCAACGGATTTGATAAGATCTTTACCAAGAGCCGTACCCCCTTGGATTAGCCACTTTTCAGTCTAAGACTATGGCAAGTGAAAACCATCCAGTTTTGGGTAACCTGACAACCATCAACGGATTTAAGAATCGCACCAGGAGCCGTACCCTCAAGGTGAATCAACTTTTTCTTGTCGATTAGACATGGTAAGTTGAGAACCATTTGTTGTGTGAACCACGTCCAACACCAAGTGAAACCAAGTACCAGGACAAGCTCAAACCAGGAACCACATTGTGAAACAGCCAAGGGATATTATGTACAAGTATAAAAGCTAAACTGTGTTTAAAGTATAAGCAGATATTATATAAAAAGTTTTTTTTTTTATTTATAATCTTTTTTTTTTAATTTAAACTATAAAGAATGAAATTCACCAATCACTGTACATATTGGTGAAAAGAATAAAAATAAGAACAAATGAACAAAAATACAAAGCATAAACACTTACAACCCAATCACCTTACATACCAGAAGCTGCCTTCTTATCCGCTAGCAACCTTGCCTGAATACCCTCTACCAAAGCCGTGGCCATACTCGACTCATTCCCAGAAGGAGCAGTAAAAATTTGCAGGTGACTCGCCAACATCGCCTCCATGGAAGAAATAGTCAAAGGATACTCCACATCCGTCAGCATAAACACCATATGACCAGATTCTAATTCCAACATATGAACTCCACATCCAGCATATAGCTTCCATCGCAGAATCTCCCATTGCATTTGATCCTTCCATATGCCCGAAACAGGAGCATTTGGAGGAGGATCTAACATCAGCTTGAGATCAGCCCAGAAACGGAGACCAGGCCAGGAAGACACATCCATTGGGTTAAACGGCATACTAGAATCAACAAGTCCATACAACGCCATAAGATCCATACGGTCAGCCCAAGACAATACACCCTGCAAACTCGTTGCCAATCGCACAGACCCATCACTCAAAGTAATCCGATGGGACACACCACCAGGAAGTGTAGTAGAATGTTCAACCGTATAACCAATAATGTTCCCATTGCCCAAGGGCAAGTCAGAATCGCTGTCGAAAGCTGCATCAATTAAATTCTCAGGATCACGCTTCTCAAAAGGAACTGTCTTACCACGGCGAACACGACGAGCTTGTTTCTGGCGAATGGAACGTCAAGGTGTGGGAGCAGAAGGTGTTGATTCAACCTTTACCTTAACTTCAGCAACAACAGGGGAAGCAGTAGAAGTAGACTCATGAACATGTCCACCCAATGGACCACTAGGAGCTGCATCAGAAGTAGGAGTAGGTGTGTTGCAAGAACTGGTGGTGATAGAGATGGCACATCAGATGTAGTAGCAGTAGGTGTGGTGGTATCAACAAAGGTGCTTGTAGGAACATGTGTGGTGGTAGGAGTAACAGGTGTGGTGGTGGAAGCATGAGTGGTGGTGGTAGTAACAAAGATGGTAGTAGCAGGACCAGCAGTAGAACCCATAGGAGCAACCAAGGGTGTAGTAGAAGGACCAACAGAAGTAGCAACAGAACCAGAAGGACTACCAGCAGAACCAGGAGTGGGTGCAGACGAAGGACCAGTAGAATCAGCAGGCATAGAAGCAGCCACACCACGAGGATGGTAAATAAATCTTTCCGGAATAGGTTGACTCTGACGCTTCACCATCTTTTCATAAAGGGCCTTAAGCTCATCAAAAGTCAAAGCCCTCACCCGAGCCCAAGTCCACGGAGCATTGAAATGAGCAGCAGATTGATATTTCACATAACGTTGCATCTGCTGGCGCTCCTCAGCCCGAGATAAAGGTCTGTTCCTTCTCTATTTCTTAAGTTCTGCAGCAAGAGCCAACTGATGCTTATGCATCAATACCATAGCCTTCGGTATACAATTGTGTTCATCAACATCGTCACCCAAAAGATCCTTAAACTGAGCATAATCCCGAGTGAGAACAGTCAACACTTGCATCCATTCACTATCACTCCAATGCATGGCATCATGCTGAATATGTGCACGCCTGCGCTCTCAAAGCTCTTCCTCGGCAGCCCTATCCGCCGCATCAATCTCAGCCTGAACCCGACGAGCAGCCTCTTCACCAAGCCTTTCTTCTTCAATCTGTCGACGAGTACGCTTGCGAGATGGAGATGGAGCCTCAGTCATTGGGGCTTTTCCCTTTGGATCATGAGAGGGACCAGCATGAGAACCATCAGCAGGATCAGAATCACCACCCATAGAAGGGGGATTAGCACCAGGAGAAGGAACATTGGAGGACGTTGGAGGAACCGGCAAATCATCATAAACTTTATCAGCAAAGGCAGCCTTTGCCAACAACGTCAAGCCATCCTCAACATTCTCCGCACCCTCATCCTCAGAATCTGAATGAACCACATGCTTCTTGCGACGACGTTGTTGAGTCTCCAACGCCTTAATGCGATCAGCCAGAGGAAGAACAAACTCCCTTGTAAGCTTCCGATGTTGGTTTAAGTCAGCTTCCAAACAAATCATCCTCTCATGGTACCTGTGCATAAGATCGAGCAAAGATATCAGTGTAGTAGGCTCCTCCGCCTGCCCACCAAGAGAACTTGGATCAGGGAAAGCATCATGGGAGCCCGAAGCAACATGTGGGTCAACTTGTGGAGAACTAGCATCAAACGGGATATCAGTCGAATGTGGGGCAGGACTAGGAGGTGGAGTCTCCACAAATGGAGACCTTTGTGGAAATGAGGAAGGACCAACCTTGGTAGGAGATGGTTTTTCAACCACCACTTCCTCAACTAGCTCCTCCTCTACCACAGGAGTGGCACCAACAGTAGGAGCCTCCTCCTCCATGGGGTCATCATCTATCACAACAAACTCAGGAGCCTCCTCCTCCTCACCCATAGGACCCTGAGCCAACCCTAACATGGCTTCAGTCAGGGGCCTCCAATCCCCAGTAAACCCATTCATCATATTGTAATACACTTTAGCTGTAAGTTTAGATGGCACATGCTCAGTCCTATCACGTGGAATGCAAACAAGGATTTGTTGAAGAAACCTAGGGTACATAAGAAATTTCTTCCTCGAACCAGCAGTAGACAAATTACTAGCCATCCCCTCAAATAGATAATGAGAAAAATTAAACACTCTACCCTGGGCTAAACAAATAAGACCAGTAGCCAAAGGAGTAGGGAAAGCATCCCAACTCCCAGACTTGGGACTCATACAATGGATTAAAAAGTGAACCAGAAGCTTCCATTGGGGGGAAAACCTATTTTTCTGGAAGTTAAACTTCCCCCCATGTTCATAACCTATGGCAGCCATTCCCTCCAATACTTCCGAATTGGGGATTGATTTAACACTCCCCTCATCCTGAAGATGAAGAGAAGAGCGAATAGACGCTTCAGTCACCACATATACACGTCCATCTATGGTAGCATGGAGTGCACGTGGACGTCCAGCCACATTCACAAGTTGAGCAGACGCCCAAAATTGACGTATCACACTATCATATATGGTGGAACAGACAGTAAATGCAAACCTTAAGTTAGAAGCTTCAATGAAATCCAAGATGTCAGCAAAATGTTCACGATTTGGACCATCACCCAGATAAGCAACACGGTTGTGTGCAGGTTGGTAAGCAAGAGCAGCCATGGATCTTGATGAATTGATGGAAGAAGGAATGGGATTGGGGTGTAGAGAGTAGAAGCGGTTTTGTGTGTGTGTTAATTGCAATGAGTGAGTCAAGGGTGTATGTTGACCATATATAAAGAAAGTAGTAACTGTTCATTGACCCCTATTAATGGGGGGTTGCCCTTTCAAATTAAACCATAAGTGCATAATAACCACTTGCCCTTTTTAACATAATAACCAACTCCCAATTAACTTGCTTAATTCAAACTTGTAAATACCAGCATTGGGAGCGTTGACCAAAAGTCAAAGCACACAATGGTCAAACCAGGAGCAAAACGTGATTAACAAAGGACAAAAGGAATGAACAGTATGCCAGACCAGTACCAGGAGCCAAACACCACGTGACATGGAAGGATTTTAAACCACCAGAAGGCAACCAAGCATAACTAGAAGCTGACCAAAGAGGACCAGAAGCCAGTCATGTAAGGCCATATCCACCAGAAGAGAGCAAAAATCCCCATCATAAGCACCACACACCATCATAACCAAAAAAAAAACTATGTTGTTAAATACTATGAAGACGTTAGTCTGACCTAATATGTACACAAAGCCTCCCCTTAGGCTTTGCCTCCCCTCAATCCTAGACCTCAAGGATTGACCATCCCAATATGAACCACCAAGTGGTTAAACCGAGGACCATCAAAAGCTTTAGTCAGCAAATCAGCAACATTGTCATCCGTATGAACTTTAAGAACCTGTATCAGCTTCTTCTCATTGGCATCCCGTATAAAATGATGCCGAATCTCAATATGCTTCGTCCGCTGATGAAAAATAGGATTCTTCACAATGCAAATAGTGCTTTGATTGTCAATAAAAATTTTGGTATTCATAAAATTGAAACCATAATCCAACATCTGATTTTGGATCCACAAAACCTGTCCACAACAACTAGCAGCAGCAACGTATTCAGCTTCTGTTGAAAAAGTAGCGACGATTGTCTGTTTCTTACATTGCCATGAAATAAGCCGACGACCCAAAAATTGACAACCACCAGTAGTAGACTTCCTATCATTATTAGCACCAGCATAGTCACTATCACTATAGGCTTCCAGAACAAAAGGAGATTCTCTAGGATACCATAGACCCAATTTAGGTTGAGCCTTGATATACTTGAAAATCTTCTTAACTGCATTTAAGTTCGAAACCGTTGGAGTCACCTGGTGTCTAGAACAAGCACTTACTGCAAACATAATGTCCGGACGTGATGCAGTCAAATACATGAGGGAGCCAATCATAGACCGGTACATGTGAACATTTACCGGGGGGTCGGGCTCATTCTTAAGTTTGATTTTAGCAACTTCATAAGGAGTTGCTGCTGGTCTAAGAGGATCCATGTCAAACTTCTGAAGAATCTCATGGACATATTTATCTTGACTGATGAAAATCCCATCCGATTGTTGCTTGACCTGAAGACCAAGGAAGAATGACAGTTCTCCCATGGCACTCATCTGAAATTCGCCTTTCATCAAGTGTTCAAACTCATCACACCACTCCTTCCTTGTAGAACCAAAGATAATGTCGTCCACATAAACCTGAACAAGGATAATATCCTTGGAATTCCGCCGAAGAAATAGTGTTTTGTCAATAGTACCTCTTCTATAGCCATTCTTTAACAAGAAAGTGGAAAGACGCTCATACCAAGCTCTAGGAGCCTGATGTAACCCATAAAGAGCCTTGACCACCTTGTAGACTTTCTTGGGATGAAGTGGATCTACAAACCCCTTAGGTTGAGTAACATACACTTCCTCGTCAATTTTGCCATAGAGAAATGCACTCTTGACATCCATCTGGAACACCGTAAAGCCAACATATGAAGCAAAGGCCAAAAACAGACGAATGGCCTCGATCCTGGCAACCGGCGCAAAGACTTCAGTATAGTCAATGCCCTCAATTTGAGTGTGTCCTTGTGCGACAATCCTAGCTTTATTCCTTACGACAATTCCCCGTGCATCCTTCTTGTTCTTCAGAATCCATTTGGTATTGATAGCTGTCTTTCCATCTGGTAAGTCAACCAGAACCCAAACATTCTGAAACAAGAATTGCTGCATTTCCTCCTGCATAGCCTCCACCCAACTTTGATCCTCAAGTGCATGAGAAACAGACCTAGGTTCCACCTGTGAAAGAAAACAAGCAAACAAACAGTGTTGAAAGTCCGTATGATTATTACGCTTTTGATCCTCAATATAGCCCACAAGAGCATGATGATCAGACGAGGCCTTCTGCTGCATTCTGCGTGTCTTTACGGTAGAACCAGGATCTCCAATAATTTGAGTGGTAGGATGATCTTTATGTGATTGCAAGACTGGATTGGAAGAAACCTCCACGTCTGGTGCCAAGTTATTGAGATCGCCAACAAAGTCAGCATCATATGAAGCATTTTGGAAAATCCCATCGACCGGTTGTTTATGTATATCATCCAGCTTGGTAGAAGACTTTTTTTCATGGTTCCCCAAATCAGAAGGACTGGAGAAACGTGTATTGGAAGCAGACTCACTAGCCGGAGTACCAGTAGGTGATAAGCGAGCACTAGGAGCAGAAGCTGGAGTACAAGGAGCAACTTTGTCAGTAGGCTCAACCAAGGGAAACTCAAAGCTACCATGAGCAGCTGCTTTAGAAGCTTCTTGTTGTTGCTTGAGAAGAGTGTCAAGAGCTGCTTGGGAATCTTGTACATCCAATGGAGTTGCATCACTAGGAGGAGTAGGAGAAACCGTGGTGGAATAGGATGGAACCACAAAAATGTCATCCTCATCATCTGAATCAGAAAGACTAGAAGGAACACCAGTACTAGAAGTTGCAAACACTTGTGGTCCTGCATCATGGTTAGTTTTGAAACGAAAATATCCTAACTAATCACTAAGATAATCAAGATCAAAATACCATTCTGGACCTTTGCCTTGGATGTTTGACTTTTCCTCAAAATACCGGAGATTAATAGTTTCAATTATCCGTTTGGCTTGAAGATTGTAGACACGATATGCCCGAGAATGAGCTGAATATCCCACAATGTATCCTTCATCTTCCTTGCCATCAAACTTCCCCAAATAGTCACTAGTATTCAGAATGGTGACTGGACACCCAAAAGGCTTCAAATGAGAAATATTTGGAACTTTGCCCGTGAGCAGCTCATAAGGAGTCTTCTTGTGAGGATTGGTAATAGAAACCCTATTCAAAACATAACTTGTAGTATTAACAGCTTCTGTCCAGAACATGGTTGGAAGCTTGGAATCGGCAAGCATAGTTCTTGCAGCTTCTATTAGTGTCCTGTTCTTTCTTTCTGCCACACCATTCTGTTGAGGAGTCCTAGCAGCACTATAGTCTCTTTTGATGCCCTTAGCATTGCAAAGTTCGATGAGGTCTCTATTTTTAAACTCGGTTCCATTGTCGCAATGAATACCTTTAACTTTCTTGGACAACTGATTCTCTATCAAGGTAAGAAAATCTCAAAGAATTGAGTAGGTCTCACTTTTGGCAGCCATGAAGAACACCCACGTAAACCTGCTATAACCATCAGTCACCACCAAACAGAATTGCTTGTGGTCAATGCTCCTAATAACTGACTTTTAGTTGGTTAATTAAAGGTTTTGCTTGCAAGATCTCTCTTTGCGTTGCTCGTACCCAATTGATATATATCGTTGTTTCGTTCTCGGTATCTTCTCGAATCGATCACGGTTAATAGTGGAATCGTTGTTATTGGTGACTAAAAAGGGGGAGCTTTGGTCTAAAACTACTGAACTGATAAAGACAAGTAATAAAATAACTCTAGAGACTAGAAATAAAAATAAATCCAGACTTTAAACGAACAGTAGACAATACCTTATGAAAAATAAAACTGGAACTTCTCTTATTCGGAATGCTTCTTGCTATGCGGAATAAACTGCTCCATTCGGAATATTTTGTTCTATGCGGAAAGTACCCCCTATGCGGAATGTAGGGCTATTCGAAAAAATATCTCTTATGCGGAATAAATGGAAAAATGCCCCATTCGGAAAGTTTGGGCTATGCGGAGTAATTTGGAAAAAAACCCTTATGCGGAAAAATCACTTATGCGGAATACTTCTGCATATCCTATTCGGAATAATTTGGGAAAAACCCTATTCGGAATAGTGCAGCTATGCGGAAAAAGATTCCTTACTCGGAATAACTGGTATTCCGAATAACAATGAAAAATCTACCTCTATTCGGAATGACTGAAATATTCCGAATAGCCAAATTAATAACCTCAATTCTGAATAAATAAAATATTCCGAATTACAAAGAAAATCACCACTACTCGGAATAATTGAAATATTCCGAATAGCCAAGAAAACTAAACCCTTACTCGGAATAAATGCAAAATTCCGAATGGATACAATCCCAGATTCCCTATTCGGAATCTGGGCGAGATCAGAAAGGGCAGCGAAGAACAGGGAAGTTACAGAACACGAAATCAAGACTAAAAATCACTAAGTTTTTGATCCAAACTTTAACCAATTTTACCACTAATCTTTTACTCAAAGAAAGCTTGAATCCAAACAACAAAAATCTCAAAACCCACTTACTTTTGACAATCAAACCCAACGAATGAAATTCAAGAACTAAGAATCCAAAAGATATGAAGAACAAGATGATGGAAAGATTAAAAGATGATTTGTATTAATGAATTAAGATTCAACAAACAAGAAAAGGTTAACTTACAAGATTGAAAGATAAATCAAACAAAGATTAAAACCACTCCTTAAGGGAGATGGTTCCTAAAAGCTAGGAAGAAGAAAAACTGGAAAAAGAAGAAGAGCGAGACGTGTGTGTGTATTGGGAGGAGTATTTATAGGCTTCTCCCTTGGTTGGTGAGTGGGCTTTTCTTCCTTTCTTTTTGTCTCCTCGTCTTTTCAGAAAAGTTGACGTTTTCGATTTCGATTCGGGATTTGTCGTCGAATAAATTCAACTCGTCTTTTAATTTCTTCATTTAATAGACTGGAGTTTCTTCGACATTTTATAAATCTTCCGTCTTTGGTCCTTTCTTCGATAAATCTTCAAATAGGCCCATTGACTTCAAATCTTTTGCATCTCTCGGACAATAGTCTTCGTCTTCAGTCTTTTTCCTTTATAAAACCCGTGCAATCCCATGTTTTCTCCAATATTTATCCGGTTGGCTCTGAAAACATAACAAACACACAAACCACGCATAATTCCAAACAAATGACATTAAATACGCGTTTTGGTCTTGTTTTAGCAAGAAATAAGTGGTAGAAAAGATGGGTGTTTACACACCTATCAAATCCCCTACACTTAACCATTGCCATGCCCTCATGCAATGCTTAGTGATAAAGCAATATTACACTTTTCTCATAATTAATTAACCTTGGCCTTATTCAAAGACTACTAAACAAAAATTAAAGCACTAAGAGAAATTTAAAGTTAACACAAGGATAGAACATAGCTATGTGGGAACAATTCGTAAAGAGATCGAGGACTTACATTAGGGCTTTGGTGCTGCGAAGATTTATCACCCTCAAGTTTCACGTTCCCCAAACTAAGCTTAAAAACGAGATCATTGTTATTATAAGTTAGCAATTCAAACAATTACACACATGGCTTAATTAAATGCTTAAACTCCCTTATTCCTAGGTGTATCTCTTATATTTTATTTTTTTTTCTTAGAATGATCATGAAGATGCATTTTTGGACTTATTTCGATAGTTTATTTAGGCTGAAAGCAAAGTAGGACGATTTGATCAATAGTTAGCTAAAGGACAAAATCTCTTAAAACTGCTTCTCGGGATATCAGAAAGTTCATATCTTGGCATAACTTGGTTCACGATTTGAGACCTTTCTCGGGCCGATATTTGGCATGTACTTCATACTTCATATCTTCGAGAGACGTTCTTGAGATAATGGTCTTCTCATCATAATAGAGTTTCTTCACTTTGGAGACTTTTGAGGTGTACTCCAACTTTGTTGACCACGACTTCATGATTATTTCTTCAATCTCTAATTGGGATTTTGAGATACAACGATCCGCCTCCTTTTTGGACTTGGATCTATTTATCCTCATACCTTGTTAGGGTCTTTTCGGATAGACTTCTCCATCATCTTTGTGGGAGTTGATTGCTTTTCGTCGTGAGTCTTGATCCTTCATATTGATTTTGGGAATAATGCTTTTCACATCACTTTTGGATCTTCAGCAATAAAATTGAATCCTCATGCCTTGTTAGGGCCTTTTCGGACTCGCCAATCTTCGCGCCCCGCTTCATAAGTTATGCCTTGGCTATGAACTCTCGTCATTACCGAGCAACTTTTAAACGATCTTGGGCTAGAAGCTAAGTAACCTTTCAAATCGTACGACCTTACTTATTGCAGATAAATTATTAGCAAGTGATGGGAGAATAGGCAAATAATTACACCAAGTGAGCTTGTGCAAGAATACCGACTTATAATTGACTCTATCATTTCTCGTCCTCCACAATTTAAAGTCTCAAGTAATGAGACTCGTGGACACTTAGCCTAATAAACCAATTAAGGTCTACATGGTTAAGGATACTAGCTAGAACAAACTAGAATAAGTCTATTCGGGTTGAGTCAAAATAAACGCAACGGGCCTAATATGTCAAAGATTTCAAAACTAGCTACACCATTTTATTAATATTTTAGACTTTATTGCGGGGTATATACATATGAAAGTAACGATAAAAATTTAAAAATTATGACAAAATGGCCAAAGTTGATTAAAAATTTGAAAAATGTTGAAAAGTATGATTTTCCGGTTAAATGAAGGCATTTTCATGGAAAAGTCCACTTAAAACTTCGATAGAAGTCCCCCTACACTTAAGATAAACATTGTCCTCAATGTTTAAGCATGTGGGAAGGGTCTCCCCTACACTTATGACATTGTGCACGTTGGTTAAATCAAGCTAAGGAGGGGACGACTAAAGTGATCAATTTCAAATGTGAGTATGAAGAAAATTGAATCACGATAGTTGAGAGATAGAACCAGATTTCGGATAACATGGGATCACGGTTCTTCAAAGATTCCAAGAGTGCAATAATCCCTGTAATCACATCACCATCCAAAAACAAGCAAACTATATAGCTCCCCCTACACTTATGATGAAAAACGGGAAAGGGGGAAAGATACCCGGGTTGCCTCCCGAGGAGCGCTTGTTTTTGTTTACCGAGTCGCGAGCCTGACTCGGTCCCAAACTAATTTAAGGGAAACGTAGTGAGGGATGGAATCATCTCCTTAGAGATGTCCTCACCAACGTACAACTTCAAACGCTGGCCATTCACCTTGAAGTTAGGCCCATTTGGCTGAGAAAGCTCAATGGTACCATAGGGAAAGACATTGGCGATGGTGAATGGACCAGACCAGCGGCTCTTCAACTTGCCTGAGAAGATCTTCAACCGAGAGTTAAAGAGCAAGACTTGATCACCAACGTTGAACTCTCGGTTCTTGATTTTAGCATCGTGGATAATCTTGGTCTTCTCCTTGTAAATCAATGAGTTCTCGTAAGCTTGATTCCTCAATTCTTGAAGCTCGTTGAGTTGAATCTTCCAAAAATCACCGGCTTTGTTGATGTCGAAGTTAGCCCACTTCAAGGCCCAGTATGCCTTATGTTCCAGCTCGATGGGGAGGTGGCAGGCTTTCCCGTACACAAGACGATAAGGTGTACAACCAATTGGCGTCTTATAGGCGGTACGGAAAGCCCACAGAGCATCATCAAGTTTATCGGCCCACGAGGTACGATGCTCTCCCACAGTACGTTCCAAAATTCTCTTCAATCCACGGTTGGATATCTCGGCTTGACCGTTGGTTTGAGGATGATAGGCGATGGAAAGACGGTGATTGACACCATACTTTGCCATGACTCTTGCAAATTGATCGTTGCAAAAATGAGTCCCGCGGTCACTGATAATAGCACGAGGAACACCGAAACGAGCAAACAGTTGTTTCAAGAAATTACAAACCACCCTCGCGTCGTTAGTGGGTAAAGCTTTTGCTTCAACCCATTTAGAAACGTAGTCGACAGCGACAAGGATGTATTTGTTGCCTTTAGAAGACGGGAATGGCCCCATAAAGTCGATGCCCCATACATCAAAGATTTCACATTCTTGTATGAAATTTTGAGGCATCTCATCTTTATGTGTAATCTTGCCTTGTTTTTGGCAAGCATCACAATGTTTAACCATCTCGTGAGCATCACGATAAATGGTGGGCCAATAAAATCCCGAGTCAAACACTTTTTTGGCGGTGTAGTTGGGACCAAAGTGACCACCAGTGGGTCCTTTGTGGCACGCTTGGAGAATATCAAAAGCTGCCGGTCCGTCAACACACCGACGAATAATCAGATCAGCGCATTGTTTGAATAGAAAAGGGTCCTCCCAAAAGTAAGTCTTAACATCGTTCAAGAACTTCTTCTTTTGTTGGGATGTTAACCCTTGGATGAGAACACCACCCGCTAAGTAGTTTGCAATATCGGCAAACCACGGGGTGCCATCAAGATTGGGATTTATAGACATTAAGGTTTCAAGGGGAAAAGAGTCATTGATCTCTTTGTTTGGATGGTCCCCTTGATATGGATCCTCAAGTCTGCGCAGATGATCCGCGGCCAAGTTTTCAGCACCCTTCTTGTCACGAATTTCAATGTTTAATTCTTGAAGGAGTAAAACCCAGCGGAGAAGTCTTGGCTTAGAATCATTCTTTGTCATCAAGTACTTCAACGCGGAATGGTCCGTGTATACGATGGTGGTGGATAAAACAAGATAGGGGCGAAATTTCTCAAAAGCATAGACAACAGCTAAAAGCTCTTTTTCGGTTGTCGTAAAATGCAATTGAGCCCCCGTCATTGTTTTGCTAGCGTAGTGGATTGGTTGGAAGTGTTTATTCACTCTTTGGCCCAGAACCGCACCAATAGCAAAGTCGCTAGCATCGCACATCAATTCAAAAGGCAGCTCCCAATTAGGGGTAACCAAGACCGGTGCCTTAGTCAGCTTATCCTTGAGAAGATTGAAGGCTTCGAGACACTCTTTAGAAAAGATAAAAGGAGTACTTTTTCCAAGAGGTGGGTCATCGGGCGAGCGATTTTAGAGAAATCTTGAATGAATCGACGATAGAAGCCCGCATGACCCAGAAAACTTCTCACACCCTTCACAGTTGAAGGTGGAGGTAATTTGGCTATGACATCTACTTTAGCACGGTCGACTTCAAGACCGGCCTTAGAGATTTTGTGTCCTAGCACAATGCCTTCTTTTACCATAAAATGGCATTTTTCCCAATTTAGAACAAGGCGAGTGTCTTCGCACCGCTTAAGCATACGTTCCAAATTGGCAAGGCAAGCAGAGAAGGAGTCCCCGAAGACCGAGAAATCATCCATGAAGACTTCCATGGTTTGCTCAACCATGTCATGGAAGATAGCCAACATGCACCTTTGGAAAGTCCCGGGGGCATTGCATAAGCCAAAAGGCATTCTTTTATAAGCAAATGTGCCGTAGGGACAAGTGAATGTTGTCTTCTCTTGATCTTGGGGATCGATGGGTATTTGAAAATAACCCGAGAAACCATCCAGAAAGCAGTAATATTCATTACCCGCTAGACGTTCAAGCATTTGGTCCATAAAAGGTAGAGGGAAATGATCCTTTCTCGTGGCATCATTGAGTTTGCGGTAGTCTATACAAACTCTCCACCCAGTAACGAGACGGGTAGGAATCAATTCGTTGTTTGCATTGGGTACAACGGTGATTCCGCCTTTCTTAGGCACACAATGGACTGGACTAACCCATGGGGAATCCGAAATAGGGTAAATCATACCCGCATCAAGAAGTTTGATAACCTCTGTTTTGATGACTTCATGGATTTTAGGATTCACCCTTCTTTGGCTTTGAATTGTGGGCTTAAAGTCGTCCTCCATGAGAATTTTATGTGTGCAGAAGTGAGGATCAATTCCACGGATGTCGGAGATTTTCCAAGCGATAGCGCGTTTATGCTTCTTCAACACAGCGACAAGTCGGGCTTTTTCGTCTTCTTTTAGATCCTTTGCGATGATAACTGGTAACTTCTCGTCGTCTTCTAAGAAAACGTACTCAAGATAAGGCGGTAGGTCTTTAAGCTCGAGAGTAGGAGGATCCTTAGTAGATGGTGAAACTAACGATGGATCATCATTAGTCACCTCTTTAGGAGTAGGAGGAGACAATGGGTCCTCATTGAGAAGTCTCTCAATAGTACGAATATCTTCATCCCAATTGGTGGACGAATTATCATACTTAATATCGAGAGGACCCGAGCTAGCTTCGAACTCATCTAAGTCACTTTCTCCAAAAGGAGTAAATGCCGGAGCAATTGAGGCAACGGTCTCAACAATAGGTAGAGAAGAGAGAGTACTTTTGCAAGCATCATAAAAATGTTCTTCACAAGCCTCATCGAGAACATCAATAGCATTAACACTCTCATATGAATAAGGTTGCTGAGAAATCTTACCCATGTTGAAGACAATTTGATCGTCACCAACTCTCATGATTAATTCGCCTGCGGCTACATCAATGAGAGTGCGACCGGTCCTCAAGAATGGACGTCCAACGATTAATGGAACACGAGGGTCCATCTCGTAGTCAACGACGACAAAATCAGCCGGGAAGGTGAATTTATCAACGCCGACAAAGACATCTTCGGCTATCCCCACTGGATAAGCAACCGTACGGTTGGCTAATTCCAAAGTCATTCGCGTGGGGACTAGCTCGGGGAGAGATAATTGCTTCCAAACACTTAAAGTCATTAAGTTTATACTGGCACCTAGATCGGCTAGGGCCATGCAATTCTCTACTCCCGGGAAGTTGCAAGGAATCAAGAAGCGACCCGGATCACCAAGTTTGGTGGGCAATTTCCTTAAGAGCACTGCGGAGCAGTTCTCATTAAGTTGGGTCTGAGCAATGTCAAGAAGCTTTTCTTTATCACTTAGAAGATCTTTAAACATCTTAGCATATTTGGGCATGTGAGCGAGAGCCTCGGCAAAGGAGATGTTAAAATTCAATTGTTTAAACATTTTTAGGAAGTTTGAAACTTGAATATCATCCTTGCTCTTTTGCTTCTCTTTCCTCAACCTTGAAGGATAAGGTAGATTGGATGAAGAAGAAGGCTTTAAGGGGATAGGATCACTCACAACCACGGGTGGTGGGGAAATGGGGATAGAAGGTGAGGGAGGTGGAGAAAGTTGCTCTTTTTCCTTGTTCACAATCACGGGTGAAGGTGTAGGAAGCTCGGATTCCATATAACCTTTTCCACTACGAGTGGTGATTGCTTTCATCTCCCCTCTTGGATTTGCAACGGTATTACTCGGAAGAGTACCCGAAGAAGAGGGTTGATTACCTTGGATGAGCGAACCAATCATATCACGAAGGTGAAGAGCTTGATTATTAAAAGAGTTTTGCATGTTGGTATTAATAGCATCGCTGTGTTTGGCCATATCATTCCTTAGCTCGGCTCGAATATCGCTTCCTTGTTTCACCATGTCATTCTTCAAATTGACAAATTGACTCTGAAGATTCGTCACCATCTCACGATTAGTCTTCATGAACGACTCGACGTCGGGATTCACTGCCATCGGTTGATTGAGAGGTGGAGCTTGGTAAGCTTGAGAATTTCCTTGAGTTTGGTAGGTATTTCTTTGGGATGGATATTGGTTTTGAGCACGAGGTTGGGATTGGTTGTTTCGGTTATAGCTTTGTTGTTGGTTTTGGTTTGCAGGAGGGAAACCGGGAGGTGCAAGATAATTGTTGGAACGATAACTTAGCAAGCTACGGTCTCCTTGAGGGCGAGCTTGATAGCCTCCCGTGGGATATGTACCGTATGCCGCGTTAACGTTTTCAGAATAATTGCCTTGAGTGGAAGGACAATCATTATAAGAATGAGGACCACCACATGTGTCACAAGAAATAGCAACAGCTTTAGCTTGTTGAAAGTGGTTTGTGGCCATGGCCATGAAATTCTTGTTCATTTCAGCAAGTTGTCGAGAAATTTCAGACATTTCAGGATTGGAGGTAGTAGAAGAAACATTGACTCTCGAGTTAGATCTTGAGGATGCGGATGAATCCCAATTCTTGTGGTGAGTAGTCATGTTTTCAATCAACTCTCGACACTCCTCCGGTCTCCTTTTCATAAAAGTACCACCGGCGGCGGCATTGATCGTGTCACGATCGCGAAAGGTGAGACCATTGTAGAAGGTGTCAATGAGAGTGACGGGGAGCATATTGTGATTAGGACAGCGGTCGATCAAATCATTGTAACGTTCCCAAGCATCAAAAAGTGATTCATCATTCTCTTGCATAAATCCACTGATTTGGTTACGAAGGCTAGTGACCATGGATGGGGGAAAGTAGCGCGATAAAAAGCGTTGAGTCATGTCGTTCCATGTATGAATAGAATTCTTAGGAAGACGGTCAAACCATTTTTCGGCATGGTGAGAAAGCGAGTGAGGAAAGAGTTGGAGGCGAAGGTCATCCATAGAAACACCGGGAGATTTCATGCTTTGGGTAATAGTGATGAATTTGTCGAGGTGTTTGTTGGCATCATCATCCGGAATTCCGCGAAATGGATTCGTTTGTACTTGCTGGATCATGTGATGCTTCAACGAAAACTCCTGAGCCGTGACATGCATCGGTGCAATCGGGCCTCCACGTCCGTTCATTGTGGGTTGACATAGCTCCTCCATGGTTCGTAAGTCGGGTGGATTATTCATATTTGGGTGGGGTGGGTTATTATTATTGTTATTGTTTTGGGGGGGTGGAATATTATTGTTGTTGTTGTGTACACCGGCCATGTCTAATTGTTCGAGAGTCTCGGGCTCTGAATAAGACGTGGATCGAGTACGCATACACTAAAAAGAAAATGCAAGAGAAAATATTTTTGGTTTTTATAGGTTTTATATTGTTTTTGTATTTTTGGAAATTTTATATTTTTATGGATTTTTGAAAATTTTTGTGCTTGAAAATAACGTTCCCGAAAGGACGGATCCCAAAATCCAATTTTTCTCACGAGAAACCGTTGATCCTTACGAAAAGAGCCGGCAGCGGCGCCATTTAATAACTGACTTTTAGTTGGTTAATTAAAGGTTTTGCTTGCAAGATCTCTCTTTGCGTTGCTCGTACCCAATTGATATATATCGTTGTTTCGTTCTCGGTATCTTCTCGAATCGATCACGGTTAATAGTGGAATCGTTGTTATTGGTGACTAAAAAGGGGGAGCTTTGGTCTAAAACTACTGAACTGATAAAGACAAGTAATAAAATAACTCTAGAGACTAGAAATAAAAATAAATCCAGACTTTAAACGAACAGTAGACAATACCTTATGAAAAATAAAACTGGAACTTCTCTTATTCGGAATGCTTCTTGCTATGCGGAATAAACTGCTCCATTCGGAATATTTTGTTCTATGCGGAAAGTACCCCCTATGCGGAATGTAGGGCTATTCGGAAAAATATCTCTTATGCGGAATAAATGGAAAAATGCCCCATTCGGAAAGTTTGGGCTATGCGGAGTAATTTGGAAAAAAACCCTTATGCGGAAAAATCACTTATGCGGAATACTTCTGCATATCCTATTCGGAATAATTTGGGAAAAACCCTATTCGGAATAGTGCAGCTATGCGGAAAAAGATTCCTTACTCGGAATAACTGGTATTCCGAATAACAATGAAAAATCTACCTCTATTCGGAATGACTGAAATATTCCGAATAGCCAAATTAATAACCTCAATTCTGAATAAATAAAATATTCCGAATTACAAAGAAAATCACCACTACTCGGAATAATTGAAATATTCCGAATAGCCAAGAAAACTAAACCCTTACTCGGAATAAATGCAAAATTCCGAATGGATACAATCCCAGATTCCCTATTCGGAATCTGGGCGAGATCAGAAAGGGCAGCGAAGAACAGGGAAGTTACAGAACACGAAATCAAGACTAAAAATCACTAAGTTTTTGATCCAAACTTTAACCAATTTTACCACTAATCTTTTACTCAAAGAAAGCTTGAATCCAAACAACAAAAATCTCAAAACCCACTTACTTTTGACAATCAAACCCAACGAATGAAATTCAAGAACTAAGAATCCAAAAGATATGAAGAACAAGATGATGGAAAGATTAAAAGATGATTTGTATTAATGAATTAAGATTCAACAAACAAGAAAAGGTTAACTTACAAGATTGAAAGATAAATCAAACAAAGATTAAAACCACTCCTTAAGGGAGATGGTTCCTAAAAGCCAGGAAGAAGAAAAACTGGAAAAAGAAGAAGAGCGAGACGTGTGTGTGTATTGGGAGGAGTATTTATAGGCTTCTCCCTTGGTTGGTGAGTGGGCTTTTCTTCCTTTCTTTTTGTCTCCTCGTCTTTTCAGAAAAGTTGACGTTTTCGATTTCGATTCGGGATTTGTCGTCGAATAAATTCAACTCGTCTTTTAATTTCTTCATTTAATAGACTGGAGTTTCTTCGACATTTTATAAATCTTCCGTCTTTGGTCCTTTCTTCGATAAATCTTCAAATAGGCCCATTGACTTCAAATCTTTTGCATCTCTCGGACAATAGTCTTCGTCTTCAGTCTTTTTCCTTTATAAAACCCGTGCAATCCCATGTTTTCTCCAATATTTATCCGGTTGGCTCTGAAAACATAACAAACACACAAACCACGCATAATTCCAAACAAATGACATTAAATACGCGTTTTGGTCTTGTTTTAGCAAGAAATAAGTGGTAGAAAAGATGGGTGTTTACACACCTATCAGCTCCTGATGGAAGTAGGACCAAATAAGTCCATGTGTAGAAGCTGCAATGGTTCAGTAATAAGACTTAAAGCAGTAATGGCCTTGAAGGATGCTTTGTGTTGTTTGTCTTTGCTGCAGGCAATACAATTTATATCATTTCTAAACGTCTTGGGAGGTAAACTAGAGACCAGATTCAGATTGGCAAGTTTGTGAATGGTCTTGAAGTTCACATGTCCCATCCTTTGGTGCCATTTTGTGGCTTCATCTTCTTAGGCTTTTGCAACCAGACATGCTAGTTGACCAGTAGGGTTGACTTCATTCAACTTGATGCTATATAGATTGTGTCTTCTAGGGATTCTGAGTACAACTTGTGAGTCATCGGGAAGTTGAAAGTCTTTGGAAAGCGCAAGTGCATCAGTATCGGTGAAGAGAACAAACTGCTTCTTGTCACAAATCTGAGAGACCGATATCAAGTTGAAATGTTGAAGTGCTTCCACATAGTAGACCTGCTCAAAATTAAGATTTGGAGTCTTTATCGTTCCTTTGCCATTGATTCTGCCTTCACCTCCACCAAAATAGACCTTGCCTCCATGAAATGGTACAAAGTTAGAGAGAAGACTTTTATTGCCAGTCATGCTCCTGGAGCAACCACTATCAACAATGCCTAGACTAGGATCCTGGTATGGAGTAACCTACAACAACAAGATAATAAAAATGCAAAAGTTAGTGTCTTAAGGGGACCCAAACCTTTTCATGTTTGAGCCTGCCTTGTGGATCATTAGATGAATGCCAAGAAGATTGATGGGATCCACCATTGTTCCTTGGTTGTCTATGCATCATATGGGTATTATTATTTGACCAAGAACAACCTGCTGAGGGCTTAACAGCAGTTCCCAAATTTCCCAAACCAAAATACGTGTGGTCTAAATTATGCGGATAGATTGGATTAAAATTTTGAAAATAATTACTGGTTGTTTGGAATCCACTATCTCTCCAATAATCAGACGCGAAAGGAGAGAATACTCTAGAAGTATTAAACATTGGAGCACTAGGATTAAGTCTTCTAGAGGCATAGGAAGCAGCTCCTGGTGAACCAGGAGCAGGATAAGCATTATTAACAGATGCATGTGTGTCATAATAATCACAATCTTTAATTAAATGAAAGGAACTGCCACAAACAAAACATGTTTTGAAAGACCTTTTATTAGAATGAGATTGTTTCATACTGCCTACTTTATTACACACATTTCTAGGAGAAACATTCTTCCTAGGACTCAATAAACAAGGACCAGACACACTTGACTTGACAACAACTTTTTCTTCACACTTCCTAGCACCAGTAGCAGCATGTTCATTCGACTTGGAACTTGTAGGTCTTGACTCGTCACTTGAACCATTAGATGCAGAGTCACCGGCTTTGTCACTGATAGTACATGAGACAAAGTCATTAGTATTAGTAGAACTAGTTGGGGACTCAAGCATCTGTGATTCAACCGAGTCATTATGACATGAAGTGGGCATAAAATTTCCAGTAAGAGGAGGAGGGACAGCATGCATTTCTGCTGCTGGTTTAAACCTATTGTAACTAGGTTTGCCCTCATCCTCTTTGTCGGCATCAAAGACACTTGAGAAAGACAAATCAAATACATCTTCTGAATCAATATATTTTTCAAATCCTAAGCCTCTTTTAGTTCTGCCAGACATGCTACTATCAATTAATTTTGAAAGATTTTTAGGTGCCGTTTGCCATTTGTCAAATCTTAGCATTGTAGAATCTAATTTAGCTTGCATCTCCTCTTTTTCTTTGATACTAGCATCTCTTTCAGTTTCTGTATATTTAAGCATATTTGTAGTGTTTTCTAAATCAATGCTTAGTATCCTTATTTTATCCTCATACGCACGTTGTGTATCTTGTAACCACCTCTTTTGTTGTTCCAATGTGTTTAATGAAGCCTTATAGGCTTGTACCTCTAAAAAATACTTATCATTTTGATCATTTACTTCATTAAATTGGGACAACAATTCTGTGTATTTATCATGACAACCAAGAGGACAATGTTGTACCTGAGGTGAGATGCCCATAAGAGCAAACTCGTCTGCTTCTTCTGCATCAGAGAGATTCCCAGCAATCATTGCTAACACGTCAGTCGAGGATTCAGCTGATTCCAGAATAGAAGCCTGATGATCATTCCAGTTGACCATAGAGTCAACATATACCAATGCCTTCCTGTCATCTTTAACCTCCTGAACCTTGAAAGCGGAGTACCTGCTCTTCTCCTGATCATTCTTGCTAGGGCACTCCCTTGCAAAGTGACCCTGTTGCTGGCAGTTATAGCATCGTACCTTGCTTCTATCGAATCTTGATGGCTCCCGAGGGTTGTAATTAAATTTCCTTCCCGCTTTCTTCTCAAACTTGTGAACCCTAAGAGTAAGCATGGCCATCTGCCATTTAAGATCCATCTCATCCAGGTCAAGTTTATCTACCTGTTTGAAGTCATCAAAAGCAAGTTGTTGTTCAGCATTAACATCAGCCACAAAAGAATGAAGAACAACTTCTACCATACTACCAGACTTGGCAGCAGGATCAGGAGCAGAAGTATGCTGAATAGTATGCTGAGAGGAGACAGTATTGCTTGGGCTACTTGCATATGACATGGGACTAGATGCCATAGAACTCACAAAGGCTGAATTAGCAGGGGTGGGAAAAGAGTCACTAGGATATCCTCTCACATGGGGTTCGAATGTTCTGAGCCTATGAAACAGGTCATCAAAGGTGAGATAGTCAAGCCCACCTTTGGCTTTGAGAGAGATCACCACCTGGTTCCATGAGTAGGGTAAGGCTTTAAGAAACCTTGCATTAATGTCACCATCATCAGGTTTTGACCGAAGTTGATTCAATTGGCTCAAGATCTTCTGGAACCTATCATACCCTTGATTTAGACCTTCAGTTTCTGAGATTTTGAATTCGGTAAATTCATCTCTCAGCATGGACCTTCGCATTTTCTTTGACTCCTCATTCCCGCAGAACCTTGCTTTTATGCCATTCCAGATCTCTCTGGCATCATCCAAATGGTAGAAGTCACCCATGTGATCTTCAGGAAGAGATTGAAGCAAAATTGTTTTTGCTTTTACCTCCTTCTGAATAGCTATGATTTCCTCATGAGATTTAGGGTCAAGAAGAGTAATATTACCGTTCTTGTCTCGTCCAGTAAGCTTCCTGCTGTTCCCATTCAGAATGATCTTCCAAAGATCTTGATCAGTGTTGGTGATCCACCATTCCATCTTCATTGCCCAGTTATCATATCCACCCTTCTTCAGAAGAGGGAATTTTCCATTCGTGTTGGAGACCGTAGCCAGGATCTGCTGAGGTTGCACAATTTTAGGAGTGCTTTCTTCTCCTGTTTGAGTAGAAGTTGAGGCAGACATGATAAACAGATTGTGAATAATAAGAGAACTTGATTCTTCTTGTATAGAGACCCTTCCAGGCTCTGATACCACTTGTTGGGTCTACTAGATGTAGATCTTGCAGCCTGTCAGGACCGGTGAATGACTTCTGTAATCACAAGTCAAATCACAAAGAGACTCTATACACAATATGAATGTAGAATATAAATATAATTAAGAAGAACAGAATAACTATAAAGACTTGATCCTTTCTAAGGATTTCTAATATTGATAATGACTAGAACTACGTTTTGTGAAGGTGTGTCTAACCCTTCTGCCTAAGGTTCCTTTTATACTACAAGGAAACCCTAATACATCATTAAAGAAAACGTGTAAAACTGATATGCATATCCTTTCCTAACATATCTCATGCATATCCTAACAGAATATTAAGTAAATAATAAAGTTTGACTTCGACTAGGACCAGGAGCAGGACTTGCTCCTACTACGACTAGGACCAGGAGGAACTACATACCTCCTAGTCTACCTATTACATATAACTATTACAATGGTCCTAACAAAGATGGAGAAAGATTATGAACGTAGTTGAATGCTGACCAAGTACTTAAGTTAGCACTGAAACAATCACAACAAGGTACTAGTTATGACGTCTTGGTAAGCATTGAAGGGGTTGAAAAATGAAAAAAAATTGTAGAGATAAAGGGTCTAAAGAAAGAAGCCCTCCTTACAACTTAGGCAGAAACCAGGTCAACACATATGCTATTGAGATCATTTTTAATGATGCTCGATATTAAAGATAGACATCATGGACCCAGTGATGCAATGCATAACTCATCCCAACTAACTCAGATATATCTCAAAAGGTATTTGTTTTAATCACACGGAGACAACGCATTATCTATCGATTTATTCACTCCGAATATATTGGTATTGAAATGGTGGTACTCCTCTACAGCCTCCGATCACTAAAAATCCAAAATGCACGATCGAGTTTAGAGCCATTTGAGATCATCAATAATCTCATTAGGACACATTTCCATATTTACTTGCTTCTTCACACACTGTGAAAAGTAAGAAAGATCTTAAGAGTCCTACGCAAAATCTTCATGATCTTGCCTGAACATCCGAGTAATACGAAAGTATTTACAATGAAGATGGAAATCCTTCTTAAATGAACATTATAAAGCTCATGGTAGGTGACTTGTGCGATTCTTTATGAATCAAACTTGTGATAACTGGAAAGCAACAGTGGTTTAATTCTTAATTAAATTTAAATACGTTCCAGGCCTCTACGCAATATCTTAGTGATCTTGCCAGAACACTCAGGGTGACACTCTTTAGTGTTTACAGTGGTGAGTGGAAATCCTTCTTGTGTTAACATCAAACAACACTTGGTAGGTAACTTGCAAGGTTCTATCATAATCAAGCTCGTGGCAACTGGAAAGCAACGATGGTGCAGTTCTTAATTGAATTTCACTTTTTCCAGGTATATGAATTGACGGCTTTAATCATGCGGATAATTTTATCCAAATGATTCACTCTTTACGTTCGCAGTCAGCTTTGGACGGTCGAGTAAAGAGAACGGGTTTACCCACGAAATCTTGTAAAGGAGGTTCTTAATTGAAACTGCCTGCCACAAGTACGGTATTTAATATCGTCCAACGGTCTTCACCGACCAGAGTTAAAATGCTACCTAATTAGGTTGAAATGTTCAAAGCCATTTCATCTGTGTCTATGTTTTGTTGCTAGATGTCTTATGTAGCGTAACAAGACGGTGGCATTATGGTGCCGAGAAGAAGTCGTCCCCGCATACTTATACTTTTTGCACTTAATACTTCAACAAATTCAAGAAAGCCTAAAAGTCAAGTCTTCCGCTGTATCAAACTCTGAAGCTTTCAAGAATTTATAAAGGTATAAGTATGTGGAACATGAAGTCACGAGGAGGCGAATATCACAAGTGATGAATGCACAAGGTCAAGGCAAGGAAACATGCTCAAGACTAAAGTCAAAGATCACATCATCATATTCACAAGAACAAGATCGAAGACTCAAGCATAGTATGCTAGGTTTAAGATTTTGTAAAATGGTGTGACCTCTCTTAGGGGGAAATTATTGGAAATACGAAATTCCAAAGAAAGTCTCGGTCACATCATAGTTAGCATAGATCACGAGCTATAGACTATTTAGGACTTTGTAAATTTGAGTGACCTCCCTTAGGGGGAGATTGTTGGAAATACGTTTTTACGTATTTAGAAAGGATCGGTCACTACAACGAGATACATCTAGTATGAGCTCGTGATCTAGTAATGTAACTGTATAACCCACAAAGCCCACATGTGGGATGGGCTATATATACCCTCTCCTAGCATGTTAGAAGGGGTTGGTTCTCATACTTTACACACATCTAATCTAATATTCTATTATTCTCTCCAACCTCTCTCTAATTTCTCTCTCTAGTTCTTCATCTATCTCTCTCTCTTTAGATCATTCCAAAGTTTAGATAATCTAAGGATTACGTAGACCTACAAAGACCCTATTGTTTGTGCCTATTAGCCTTATACCCAGATTCATTAACATATCATCTTAAAAAAGTCTTCGTCTCACACGAACACCCACCTAATCACACGGTGACAAAGTGACCACTAGATCTGGACGTGGTGGATACTTCTAGTGGCACCAGGTAAACAAAAATGGGTTACTGATTTTTATCTTACGAGGTCAACAATAACCCATCACCACTTTTCAAGATATGCTAAGCCAAGTATCCTGTTTAAATTTCAAATAATAGGCTACTAATTTTTACATATGTTGATTTTTAGAACATGTACGTCACATCTTGTTTAAATTTCTGAAAATTCGTTGTTGAAGGTAATTGTATGGCGGGGATGTGTGTTAGGGAAACCATGGTTACCTAGTAAATAAATTAAGAGACATAAAGATTGTCATACTTTTGTGTTTCGAGGTGTTGGGATGGAGCTATCAGAGGGTGGTGGTGGTGCTCAGTGGCCGACGGTGGTTGTGGTGGTCGACGGCTAGCGTCGGTGGGCAAATTGAAAAGGTAGATAACGATTAACGAGAATTAAATAGAAGGGTTGAGAAATTAGAGGATTTGATGTTTGTAGGGTGTTTGATTTGATGGTTTTTATATTCTTAATAAGGGGTGGTTGTGTTTGATTAAACTACGGTTGATATATGTATTCATGTAAGATAAATTTGATGTAGATATTGATGCATTCAAGAATTTAAAGAAGTTAGTGATTTCTGATGATGTGTGTATAAGGGTACGAAGATATAACATGTATAAGAGCAAACAAAACTGAGAAAACAAGCTATTTCTTTTCTGCACATAATGTTGAAAACAAAACTTGTTAATGCAATGATGTCTAAAAACGTTACTTGCATTTTTTGGTCTCGCTTTGTTTTGATTACGACAAAATATAAAAACAAGTATTTACGAAAATAACGAAAAACGAATTCTTGAGTTCAAGTATTTTTTCATTCCAACCATTATCACTTAAGGTATGAACAAACAAGTTTTCATCTTAATTAAGTGATCAAGGATTTAAATTTTCATAAAACTCACCTTTTATTAAATGTGACAAAAAATTTTAATAAACTTTATTTTTAAGAAAATGTTTTATTAAATTAAATATTTGAAAATTTGAAAATGGCATATTCCATTTGGTTTCAGAATATCCTTTGAGGATAACTATTCCACTAGATGTGACTATCCCACTAAAAGACAAAAGGGAGCGGAGTCTACGACCACGGTCCCTTAAAGGTCTATACAGTTCCTTATCGATAAGGAACCGCATGCACAATTAAGGCACCATGTTCAGATGTGACCGTTGGACCTTTGTCCTATAAATAGTGGACGATTCTCATATTTTCTCTTCACCTCTTTTGCACACAAATTTCCAGATTCAAACATACTTCTTAAATCATTCAAATCCTTGATTATTTGGTTGATTACTACTTGTATACAAGTGACGCTTTCTCCTCCCATCTCTTCCTTTACAAGTGCAAAGAGAAGAACACTTTCACCCTTGAAGTGTTGAGTCTACCTCAAGATCTATTGAAGATCAAGTTTTATTCATTAATTATAGTTGTGTTGTGTCGATCCAAGTAGTTATGTTATTTGGAAGTTGTGTTGTGAAGATCCAAGTAGTTGTGCTATTAGGTAGGTGTGTTGTGAAGATCCAAATAGGTTTGTCTATTTGGAAGTTGTGTATGTAGTAGGGTTAATACTTAGTCCTCAAAGTATATTGGTGTAGATTGATCCTAGCTAAGATTAGGGCTCGACTTTTATCTTAGAGTCGGAAATTGGATAAGCAACATTGTGTACGGTTTCTCCACCTTAAGGAACTTGTTGATTAGTAAACTCTCGAGTAAGGAGTACTCGAGGAGTGGAGTGGGAACGAGGAGTGAGCTTCGTTGTCGAACCACTATAAATCCTTGGTGTTTGGTTTGATCTTTCTTTTCCTTATCTCTTTATATTCATTATTCTTTATTAGCATATACTTGTGATTATTAGTTTAGTTGCACTATCCCTTGTTCATATTGTGTATAAGAAGATTTCACATAATTACTCAAGCTTAAGTTTTTGAAAAGGATTTTTGAAAAACTTTCTTTTAACAAGTAAATTTTAAGAAACTATTCAACCCCCCCCCCCCCCCCCTTCTAGTTTCTACAATTGGTATTAGAGTGTGGTTGCTCAAGCTTTTTAAAAATATATTGTATTATAAATTTAAATCGGTCTATGGATTCCAACAAGTACCTAGAAGGGAAATTTATGCAAAGACCACCTCTTTTTGAAACCGATTGTTTTATTTATTGGAAAAATAGATTTGAGACTTATGTGAAATCAATAGATTTAGATCTTTGGCATGTTATTACCAATGGTGAATTTTTTCCTTATCAATATAATGAAGTTTCCAAAAAGAAAGAGTTAGTACCTTTTGAAAATTCTAATGATGACACTAAGAAGAAACTTGGTAAAAATAATGAGGCTAAAATGGTGATTTATAATGCTTTACCTAAGAAAGAGTATGAAAGGATTTTCATGTGTAAAACCGCTAAAGATATTTGGAATACTCTTTTAGTAACCCACCAAGGTAATAGCCAAGTCAAAGAAAGTAAAATCGATCTTCTTGTTCAACAATATGAATAATTTATCATCTTAGAAGATGAAACTATTGATAGTGCTTTTGCTAGATTTAATAACATTATTAGTAGTCTAAGATCTCTTGATGAAAGTTTTCTACCAAGAAAAATGTTAGGAAGTTTCTTAGGGCATTGCATCAAAAGTGGAGAGCTAAAGTCACGTCAATTGAAGAATCAAAGGACCTCGCTACGTTATCACTTGATGAACTTATTGGCAATTTAAAAGTTAATGAAATGATAATTTTGAAGGACACGGAAGTGGTGAAAACCAAGAGTGAAAGAAACTCTATAGCACTTAAATCCAATAAGGTGCAAAGTGACCATGATAGCTCTTCCTCGAAAAGTGATGATGAGGAATATGCTATGGCGGTTAGAGACTTCAAGAAGTTCTTCAAAAGCGAGGTCAACATGTTAGACAACCTAACAACGACAAGAAGGCAATTTCCAAAAACCGATTTGTCAAGAATGAAAATGGAGATAGGAAATGTTTTAGATGTTGTGATCCAAACCACTTAATCGCTGATTGTCCCAAGCCATCTCGCGATAAGAATCACACGGCCTTCGTTGGTGGTTCATGGAGCGATAGCGCTAAAGAATATGACGACAATGCTAAAGACGAGAAATGTCTCATGGCTCATTCTTCTAAAGAGGTACATTCCGAAACTGAATATTATAGCTAAGATAGTTCTTCACTAGATAATTTTGAACTAGAAGGTCAATATAACAACCTATGGAAAATAAGTTTAAAATTCATTGAAAAGAATAAAGTGCTAAAGTCAACTAGGACCAAGCTTGAAAATGAAATTAATGAGCTTAGAGATAAGTTAGCTAAGCTAGAAAAAAACAAGGAAGTTGATTTGGGTTGTTTAAATGGTGAAGACCTTAGACAAGATAATGAAGATCTCAGGAGTACTTCCATTAAATTGGAAAAGTTCGTATAAGGAACTAGTGCTCTTGATGACATGTTAAATAAGCAAATTCACACTAAGGAAAGACTAGGCTTAGGTTTTAACACAAATGAAGCATCCACTAGTAAACCTAAACAAGTTAGTTTTTTTAGAAAAACGACCCTCTGTCCACGGATCCCCAATATATGGTGTGGTTCCTTATAATTATGGAACCGCAGGTCTGATAAGGAACCGCGGACAGAAGGACGGATTCTTGAAAATTCTCAACTTTCTGAAAATCCCATTTTAGGTAAAAAGCCAAAACATCTTGTAGTTAACAATGTTGAATTACCTATAATTCACAAAAAGGAACTTGATAAATTCTACAAGCCTTTAAGTAAACCTCTAATGGGAATTAGAATTTCTCCAAGACAATCATCTACTCCTCCGAGAGTACGCAATGATTCAAGGCCTAGAAGTAGAACACCAACACCTCAAAGAAATGATCACTCTAATTCAAGACCTAGAAGTAAAACTCCAACACCTAGAAACAACATTAACTTTAGGTCAATATCAAGCACTCCTAAGAGAAACAATGGACATCAAAATAATCATATGAATTGTTACAATAATTGTAACAATTGTCAACAAGGTTTCTCTCTAAGGGGCATGTGTCCTCCATTCATGCATCCCAATCAAATGCAAGGCATGTGTGGAAATAACAACTTTGGATCCATGAGATATTGGGGACCAAATGTTTGATCTTGTGTGTTGTTACCTAGATATGCTTAGGAATATATTTGGAGCCCGATGAGTTGATTATGGATAGTGATTGTTCTAAACACAAGACGGGTAATCGAATTTTATTCTCTACCTACAAAGCATATAATGGAGGTAACGTCACTTTCACTAATAAGCTACGTGGTAACATCATTGGAAAAGGTACGGTTTCTTTTGACTCCATGACCATCAAAAATGTGGAACACGTAGATAATCTAGGGTTTAATCTTCTAAGTATAGGTCAAATTTGTGACAATAAGTGTAAGGTCATATTTTCGGAAAACGACAGTGAAATCGTAAAGGATGGAAAGATCGTTGGAAAAGGTGTTAGAAAGCATGGGCTTTACGTCATTTGGGTCAATAGGAAGTCAAAAGACAGCTTATGTCTAGCGACTTTAGATGATAGTTTTACTCTTTGGCATAGGAGATTAGGTCACGCTAATATGCGTTTGATTCAATCTTTAGTCTCTAAGGAGTTGGCAAGACATCTCCCAAGATTAAGTTTGATAGTCACTTTTGTGATGCTTGCAAAGTTGGGAAGCAAGTTCACTCAAGTCACAAGGCCAAGAATTTGGTATCGACCTCTCGGTGCCTAGAGCTCCTACATATGGATCTCTTTGGACCTTCCGCCATACGGAGTTATGAAGGTAACCTTTATACCCTAGTTATTGTTGATGACTATTCTAGATTCACTTGGACTAGATTTTTGGCTTCTAAGAATGAAGCTTTCGATCATTTCGAAACCTTTAGTCAAAGGATCCAAAATCAAATAGGAAGTTCAATTGTCTCTATTAGGACGTATAATGGTAGGGAATTTGATAACGAAGTGCAATTTGGTGCCTTTTCTGAAGCTCATGGTATTACCCATAACTTCTCGGCTCCTCGCACTCCACAATCAAATGGGGTAGTTGAAAGGAAGAATAGGACTATCCAAGAGATGAGCAGGACAATGTTAAACGAGCAATCTTTGCCTCAAAGTTTTTGGTCCAATGTCGTGGACACATCAACCTATATTCTCAACCGAATTCTTATTCTACCTTTTCTAGGAATGACCCCTTATGAGATTCTTAAAGGTAAGAAGCCCTCATTAGAATACTTTAAGGTGTTTGGAATCAAGTGCTTCATTCTAAACACCAAAGATTACCTTACTAAGTTTGACCCAAAGTCGTACGAAGGTATCTTTCTAGGTTATTCTCAAACTAGTAAAGCCTACATAGTCCTCAATAGAACCCCGGGTGTAATCGCAGAATCACTCAACGTGACATTTGTGAAACCCCTCCTTCATCTAAGACACCACCTTTGGTAGATGATGACTTAGATGAAATAGACATAGTTAAAGCCAAAGAGGTTACAAAATTAAATGTTGAAGACCTTAATGTTGAAAAGGGAGTAAACATTAGGGAGTCTAAGGATCATGCTCTCGATAACGTCATGGGCGACTTAAATCAAAGGACCCTAAGATCTCAAGTCCAAGATCAAAGTAACTTCTTTTGTTTTGTCCCAATGATCGAACCAAAGAATGTTAAAGAAGTTTTGACGGATGAGAGTTGGGTCATCGCCATGCAAGAAGAATTAAATCAATTCATTGCTAAAAACGTTACTTGCATTTTTCTTCTTGCATGCAAGAAGAATTAAATCAATTCATCGCCATGTAAGAAGATTCAAGTAATGTTTTTAGCAATGAATTGATTTAATTCTTCTTACATGGCGATGACCCAACTCTCATCCATCAAAGCTGCTTTAACATTCTTTGGTTCGATCATTGAGACAAAACAAAAGAAGTTACTTTGATCTTGGACTTGAGATCTTAAGGTCCTTTGATTTAAGTCGCCTATGACGTTATCGAGAGCATGATCCTTAGACTCCCTAATGTTTACTCCCTTTTCAACATTAAGGTCTTCAACACTTAATTTTGTAACCTCTTTGGCTTTAACTATGTCTAACTAATCTAAGTCATCATCTACCAAAGGTGGTATCTTAGATGAAGAAGGGGTTTGTAAAACCCGCAGGCTTTTACCATGAATAGTACCCTTATGATCGTACGTACATGATTATAACTTCCCTTTTATAGCATGTTACGTTTCACGAATATTAGTTATAAGTATTACGTACGTGGTATTACACGATAATTATTACTTATAATAATTATAATCACGAGCATAAAATCACGAACATGCGATCATGAAATCATGAACGTAAATTAATCACGAGCTAATATTAATTACGTACATATATTTATTACGAACACGAATAAATATATTAGGTCACGACCGACAACTAATTAAATCACGTAAACTACGTAACAAGTAATCACGAACATTTAAACGATTATTATTATTACATATATTTAAAATTAACACGACAAGTATTACGTAAATTAATAGTACGTCTATCATGTGAAATTATTACAAAATAATTCACGACATAAAATATACGAAACCGATTACGTATTTAATTAAACGCGTACGTTTTATTAAACGAATAATACAAACATATAAGAATAAGGTTTTGGGCTGTTTTAGACAAGAATAAAAGAAGAAGGACTTGGGCTCAAAGCCCAAGTGTGTTGTTGATGCGTGTATAACCAAACATACAGGGGGGGGGGGGACTTTTATTTTGGACAACACTAAAATTCCTTAAAACCCTAAAAAACTAGAAACAGCCGTCACTTGTTCTCCCTTCTCCTTCTCTGCCGCGACCTACACCAAAGGAGCAATAACCAGGAACGAGGATTGATCAGAATAGGGTGTATCTCGTGTTTCAAATCATAACTTGAACAAGAAAACAAGTAATTCTTTTCTTCCTTCTGTTTGTTTGATTTAATTATGTAAATGGTGAAAACCCTAGATCTAAAACGCGACAAATCAAACGGATTAAGGGGGGAATCGTTTTAGTGTGATGTGTTTAGATCACACGCAAACCGAGACTCATATGAGTCTTGGTGGTGAGTTATTGCACCAGCCGCAACCCTAATTAGGGTTTTGGGCTTGGTTTGTGCTACCAGTGGGAACCCCGCAGGGGAGTGTGTTCTAGCAGTGGGAACCGAGACCTTGTTGGTCTCGGCGGAAACTTATAACAGGCAAGGGAAAATTCCCCACTGTCGGGGGGAAACACATAACTGCCAAGATTAACTGGCAGTTAAGGGGTGTTTGGATTTTGGTTTAAAAACAAGACTTAAGGGTGCGTTTGGCAGTCAGTATAATAAACGTAATTATAGGGCTGTTTGGTTCGGCTTATTTGTTAAACACAACATGTTTTTCACGGGTTTGATTTAGGACACGTTTGAATAAATAATACATGAGTCGGGTTATTACTTTTACAAGTTATTAGCTTAAACATGTATGTAATTTACAAGGTAAATTGAATTAGTAAAACACGACTTATAATTACAAGATTATTTATTACAAGATTAATTAAATTAATTTAACATACTGGATAATTAATTTAATTAAAACATGGACTTAGATTATTATTAATAATTAATAATACATGATTTAACCCAAGTATTTTATTATTTAAATTTAGACTATAGTAATTAATTAATTATTAAACATGACTTATAATTAATTAATTATCACGACTTAGGTTATATTAATATTAATATTAATACATATTTTCAACCTAAGTATATTATACACTTAATTTAATTAAATCATGTTTATATTTAATTAAATCTTATAACCTATAGTTTATGTAATTTACATGTAATAATTAATAAACTATACCTTATATCAGTATGACTTAGAAAATAATCAGAAAACACTTAAGCTTATATAATTAGCTTATTTAACCAGCTTATATCTAATTATGGAAACTTTCTATTTTTAGAAACTTATTTAATTCAGGCAGCTAATCTATTTATGGAAACTTTCTATTTTTAGAAACTTATCTATTTTAAGCAGTAATATATTTTTGGAAACTTTATATTTTTGGAAACTTTCTATTTTTGGAAACTTTCTATTTTTGGAAACTTTCTATTTTTGGTAACTTTCTATTTTTGGAAACTTTCTATTTTATAAAACTTGCTATTTTTAGAAAGTTACTTATTATTACACAGTAAGCATAAATACATGAAATACAAGTAATACTTAATAAGAATAAACAAAATATAAGATAAACACGGTTTAAAGCTTAAAACAGTAAAACATAACATGAACGTATAAAATAAGCTAAGACATGACATAAAATCAGTTACGTATTTAGTAATCAGATACTTATACACGTATGTATTTATGTAGCATTAGTGATACCGGAGTAGGACTCTCTTCCGTTCGTCTTCTTCGTTCACTGGACATAAGGTACGGATTCCCGTCCTTTCAGTATGGAAATTCTTTCCTTATTAGGATTCCCCATATGCAGCCAATTGTTTTCCCGTAGTATAAGTTTATATGTTTGATTTGCTTATGTTTAATTTAGAATACCTATAGCCATATACATGCATGACCAGTTTCACCTAGTTATGGAGGTACCATAACCATAACATTAGAGGCACTGGTGTTATGACTTCCCCACGGCGGAGTGATTGCTCGTGGCATCCCTTCAGCTTTGGCCTTATTATTATATTTATCATGTGGAGCGTATGGGTGCATCCTAGTTACATGTTTTCAGCAGATTACTCAGTGTGAATGTGGTGTGTGCCTTGCATCCTTCACAAGGAGCTGATCCCTCCTACCCAAACCAGTATATTAAATTAGAGGCAACCCCTCTAATTTGCATGATGAGGTCACCCCTCCAAGTATTCATGCACGGTGGATTTTCATGACCTATATTGGCTAATGGTAAAACATGTTAAATAGTTTTCATAAGATAAACATAAGGCTTTTCAAACTATAAAACCAGTTTTATGAACAAGTTCCAGGTTTTCCAGGACTTATACATTTCCGCTGCTATTAAGTCTTTATTATGTTTTAGTCATTTATACTATGTCTATATCCGTGCACTGAGCGTTTTGCTCAACCGTTACTTTCCTTTCCATGTCCCAAAACGGCAGGTACTCAAGGACTGACTCGAGCATTTGGAGGACATACATAGGATGGAAGCTGACATAGACTTCTTCTCCTTTTTCCTTCATATACTTATGCTTGTTTAGTCTTTCATTCATTTCTTTTGCTTTATTATGTTTTGGGCTTATGTTTGGGAACCGATGTTTGATTCCGGTTATCCCTATGGTCATGTAATATTTTAGACATTTATCCTTGTATGCTTTGATGACACGCCATAATTACGCGTGACATTCCATTATCAAAATGGGGTGTTACAATTATGGTATTAGAGTCGACGCTTCGACCTGTAGGCTCTAAAACTCGACCTGTGACTAGTGGGTAGTCACCAGGAGCTTCCTAAGCCAACGTTTATTATACCACGCATTGATGTTTTTAGCGCATTGTTGTTTTAACCATGATGTTTTCAGCACCTTGAGGTTTTAACCTTGATGTTTTCATCGATATTGTTTTACTAATATGGATGGACAACCGTCAGTCATATTTAGTTATGTGTCATTGTTTCATGCATAATGTTCTTCGTGAACTGTGGCTATGTGGACTGAACCCCAGTAGTTCATAATTAGTCACATAAAATTTTTTTCTGATAAGTTTTGACAAATGAGTTTCATTTATTTATGTTTCATGTATCATTGTTGCAGGGATTATGACTAAGTAATGGTTGGTACATGACTGGCCCTATTTAGTAGCATGTGCTTTTATCGAAACTTTTAACTTTGGGACCGACCCATAGGCGTCCCCTCGCCATGTATTTTGTTTTGGGACCGACCCATAGGCGTCCCCTCGCACATATAAAGGTTTTTATAAACTACATTATGCATTCATGCACTGTTTTTCATGCATAAAATTTTTCTCATGATTTATTGGCATAAAAAATTTTCATGTCCCCTCATAAGATAATATGTTTTTATGTCAAGTATGTTTTCATACTGTCATGGTTAACTTCAGTTCATGTTGATTATGTTATACACTCCTTCATGTTGAATTGTTCATGTTTCTTCATGATAATTCCGTCTTCATGTTGATTACGTCTTACGCCTCTTTTGTTATTTATGTTTTCATGCAAGGCATTGTTGGATTTCATTGAATCCTGCTTTCATTATAGTCATGGTTGGTTTTCATTGATCATGCTGTCAGGCAAATCATAGTTGAATTTTGTGTAACCACACTTTAACGTTTCTCTATGCAACCAGAATGAGGTATATACTGGCATTGCCAGGTTATCATGATGGTTTTCCTTACCGTTTAAACGATATACCTTCCTTAAATCGTGACAAATGATCGACCCCATACCAATCATTTCATGTGTATTTCATGTGTACTCCATGTACTGTATTCCATGTGTATTACACGTACCTAAATCCACATGTATTTCAGTTGCAATACTTCACGAGTATTCGCTAGTCGATTCTGAATCATCTCAGGCGTATGTTCACTTGCTGACATTTTACAAGATTGCTGATGCCGCTCATAGCTTGGAGATGTTACTAAAGGTTGATGTTGCTGACGTTCGGAAACGCTACGAGATGCGGATGTTGTTCACAACCTGGAGATCCTACAAGACGAACACAAAGGCGTTAGAGCAAAGCAATTGGACGAGAATATGCTTCACTATCATAAGATTTCCATCAATCATTGTCCCAAATTCTTAGTTACATGTCACACGTCATTCGGCTGTCATTTCAGCCATATGAGTGCAAAGCGGGTACCAGCCGGCCACTCAGCTGAATAGTTACATGAATCACGGTCATGAGAATGACCGTCATGGAACTGACAGACAGGACGATAGTAACCACTACTATGACAGAACTATCCTAGAAATCGCAACCGAGGCTCCGGCCACGGACGTGATCAGACATATAAAGGATCAGTAGTCCAACCGATCCGCCAAGTCTGGCATAATAACCTAATATTGTAGTTCTATTGTTTTACGTCTCGAGACACATGTCAAGACATCAGTCAAGACACATGTCTCACATATACTTCCTGAAGACACATGTCAGGACACCAGTCAAGACATATGTCATGCTTATAGTTCCAAGACACGAGTCAAGACACATGACTCACGTCTAACTATGGAACATGTCTAAGAAATTTAGGGTACCCTCCAAGGGTATATCCATTTTGTTGTGCCATGTATTAATCAGGCCACAAGAATTTCAATACCATTACCGGCGCATCAGTGAGAACTGTCACGTTGCCGATGTCACTTCATTTCTTTCACCATATTTCATATATTCATGACCATGAAGGACGCCTTTAGTATTCCCATGTATACAAAGGTTTTCCTTCAGCTTAATGATGAGATCCAAGCTGCAAACGCATTTCCTCGGACATACACGAGTTGAATTTTATCCTAATTATGGACTATGAACAGCACACCATGCTACGATTCATAACTATATGCAGTAATGTTCAGGCCCCTGAATACATTCAGCTTGATTCTCCATCAGGAAAATCTGTACAAATTATCTATGCTTCCCAAGCATGTGCTTTGTTAGCCATGATTGCTAAAATTTTCTAGTGGTCAGTAAGACACGACTACTAAAGTCCTTTTACGCATAACCAACGGATTATTCCAAAATTGTTCCTTACACTCCAGAAGAACCTTCAAGGAGAAGGACGGTAACGTAAGATTATGTGTCGACTACCGTCGATCTTAAACAAATCACCATTTACGACCGTTACTCTCCTCCATGTATTGACAAGATAGGATTCATGATCATGCTGCCAATAGTGACGGGTGAAAGAGCAGGACATGTCCATGACTGCTATTCGTGCACGACTCGGTCATGCTAGATTTATGATTTTGAATTAGTCTCATCAATGCTCCAACAACATTATGGAAATAATAAATTGGGTTTTCATGAACTCCTAAACAAATTCATCAGCGTTTTAATTGAGGATAACCTGATTTCCTCTAAGCCTAGAGAAGAACAGGAAGACCATATCTGCACTATGTTGCAAATTCTATGACAAGAGAAATTTTACCCTGGAAAATTTTCCAATATCATTTCTATTTAATTAAAGTGACACGCTGGATCACATGGATTTGCATGGTTAATCTTACCATGACTCAGCTTATGCGTAAAGGAGAGAACCCTACACTACATTGATGTTCTAGAAAATCCTACGCTAGGAGAAGTCTAGATTCAGAGACTCAGAGTTTCGCAACTCCTATGTATCAAGTTCTACGAAGCAAGATACAGTTACGTTCATATCTAAGTACCTGACATACCAACAGGTTAAGATAGGACACCAACAGACTGGGATGTTGTCATCATCTGAAATTGTAAATTGAAATAGGACAAGATCTCCAATTTTTGGTTACCAGATTAACGCAAACTCAGAAGAAGCATGATGTCATCTGGGTTATTGCAAATAGTTTGATCAAGTCTGCAGAATCCTAACATCCGCAAGGATTTCAGAACCAACATATTGATCGGACATGTTCCAGCCAAGGCTCATCCGATCACTTGGCAATCCCTTAGTTATCGGGTCAGATAAAGATTCGCAATTGTACTCCTTAATTACTTCACGTCTTCATTCTAATTCCACGACTTGCTTTCTCGCTCGCGTTCATGACACTATTCACGTTCATGATGGTATCTCGGCTTACGATTTTGTGTTCATTTTTCTCATTCTGGGAAGTTTTGCAAGAACTTGAGAGACCAGACCCAAGTTTAGTATAACTCCCTATCCTCAGATAGACGTTTCTCGTCATATTCTATGTTTCACCTTGTAGTGTTTGGCGTTACCGCCATTATATTCTATGTTCACGATATGTTTCACATGTCATGTTCATTCCACGTTCCTTATATCATGATCAAGATATGTTACACGTATCATGGATCACGATATGTTTACTCATACTACACTCGCCATATCTCCACGTAGCACGTTCAAAAATTTTCACGTATCACGTTCAAAATTTTTCACGTACTACGTTTCTATATGTCTCGCGCATCGTTGCTAGTTATCAGTTAAGTTGGATTGTTTTGCACCATAACGTTTCGATTACTCTTATACGTTAATTCTTATTTCCCTCGATCAAATTCAGGGGATCCATTTTACGTCGGTAACCACCAACTCGTCTTCGGATTTTTCAAGTCAAGGTCAGGAGGACCAAGATTTATCATTCGTGGCAAGACCTTGAGAAGGAATCGTTCCAAGAGGGAAGCCACTCGGAGACGGAAAAGTTCATCTGAACTTCTTATCCGTTTCTCTTATCGATTAGATATGTCCTTTCAGTGACGTCACGTTCCATGACCTTTCAAGTCACATTTCGTTATCTTACATACCTCTCAGTTTGATTCGGGTATGTTTCTCTTTCAGTTACGTTATCTATAATTCGGGGACGAATTATTCTTTTTAGGGGGAAGAGTTGTAAAACCCGCATGCTTTTACCATGAATAGTACCCTTATGATCGTACGTACATGATTATAACTTCCCTTTTATAGCATGTTTACGTTTCACGAATATTAGTTATAAGTATTACGTACGTGGTATTACACGATAATTATTAGTTATAATAATTATAATCACGAGCATAAAATCACGAACATGCGATCATGAAATCATGAACGTAAATTAATCACGAGCTAATATTAATTATGTACATATATTTATTACGAACACGAATAAATATATTAGGTCACGACCGACAACTAATTAAATCACGTAAACTACGTAACACGTAATCACGAACATTTAAACGATTATTATTATTACATATATTTAAAATTAACACGACAAGTATTACGTAAATTAATAGTACGTCTATCATGTGAAATTATTACAAAATAATTCACGACATAAAATATACGAAACCGATTACGTATTTAATTAAACGCGTACGTTTTATTAAACGAATAATACAAACATATAAGAATAAGGTTTTGGGCTGTTTTAGACAAGAATAAAAGAAGAAGGACTTGGGCTCAAAGACCAAGTGTGTTGTTGATGCGTGTATAACCAAACAGACGCGGGGGGGGGGGGGGGGGGGGGGGGGGACTTTTATTTTGGACAGCACTAAAATTTCTTAAAACCCTAAAAAACTAGAAACAGCCGTCACTTGTTCTCCCTTCTCCTTCTCTGCCGCGACACACACCAAAGGAGCAATAACCAGGAACGAGGACTGATCAGAATAGGGTGTATCTCGTGTTTCAAATCATAACTTGAACAAGAAAACAAGTAATTCTTTTCTTCCTTCTGTTTGTTTGATTTAATTATGTAAATGGTGAAAACCCTAGATCTAAAACGCGACAAATCAAACGGATTAAGGGGGCGGGAATCGTTTTAGTGTGATGTGTTTAGATCACACGCAAACCGAGACTCATATGAGTCTCGGTGGTGAGTTATTGCACCAGCCGCAACCCTAATTAGGGTTTTGGGCTTGGTTTGTGCTACCAGTGGGAACCCCGCAGGGGTGTGTGTTCTAGCAGTGGGAACCCAGACCTTGTTGGTCTCGGTGGAAACTTATAACAGGCAGGGGGAAATTCCCCACTGTCGGGGGGAAACACAAAACTGCCAGGATTAACTGGCAGTTAAGGGGTGTTTGGATTTTGGTTTAAAAACAAGACTTAAGGGTGCGTTTGGCAGTCAGTCTAATAAACGTAATTATAGGGCTATTTGGTTCGGCTTATTTGTTAAACACAACATGTTTTTCACGGGTTTTCATGGGTTTGATTTACGACACGTTTGAATAAATAATACATGAGTCGGGTTATTACTTTTACAAGTTATTAGCTTAAACATGTATGTAATTTACAAGGTAAATTGAATTAGTAAAACACGACTTATAATTACAAGATTATTTAGTACAAAATTAATTAAATTAATTTAACATACTAGATAATTAATTTAATTAAAACATGGACTTAGATTATTATTAATAATTAATAATACATGATTTAACCTAAGTATTTTGATATTTAAATTTAGACTATAGTAATTAATTAATTATTAAACATGACTTATAATTAATTAATAATCATGACTTAAGTTATATTAATATTAATATTAATACATGTTTTCAACCTAAGTATATTATACACTTAATTTAATTAAATCATGTTTATATTTAATTAAATCTTATAACCTATAGTTTATGTAATTTACATG
Source organism: Glebionis coronaria (assembly GCA_025667525.1). Classification (NCBI taxonomy): domain Eukaryota; kingdom Viridiplantae; phylum Streptophyta; class Magnoliopsida; order Asterales; family Asteraceae; genus Glebionis; species Glebionis coronaria. Next base: position 295,121,173 of record CM046880.1, on the reverse strand, counting down.
TAATAATTAATAAACTATACCTTATATCAATATGACTTAGAAAATAATCAGAAAACACTTAAGATTATATAATTAGCTTATTTAACCAACTTATATCTAATTATGGAAACTTTCTATTTTTAGAAACTTATTTAATTCAGGCAGCTAATCTATTTATGGAAACTTTCTATTTTTAGAAACTTATCTATTTTAAGCAGTAAATATATTTTTGGAAACTTTATATTTTTGGAAACTTTATATTTTTGGAAACTTTCTATTTTTGGAAACTTTCTATTTTTGGTAACATTCTTATTTTGGAAACTTTCTATTTTAGGAAACTTGCTATTTTTAGAAAGTTACTTATTATTACACAGTAAGCATAATAATACATGAAATACAAGTAATACTTAATCAGAATAGACAGAATATAAGATAAACACGGTTTAAAGCTTAAAATAGTAAAACATAACATGAACGTATAAAATAAGCTAAGACATGACATAAAATCAGTTACGTATTTAGTAATCAGATACTTATACACGTATGTATTTATGTAGCATTAGTGATACCGAAGTAGGACTCTCTTCCGTTTGTCTTCTTCGTTCACTGGACATAAGGTACGGATTCCCGTCCTTTCAGTATGGACATTCTTTCCTTATTAGGATTCCACGTATGCAGCCAACTGTTTTCCCGTAGTATAAGTTTATATGTTTGATTTGCTTATGTTTAATTTAGAATACCTATAGCCATATACATGCATGACCAGTTTCACCTAGTTATGGAGGTACCATAACCATAACACTAGAGGCACTGGTGTTATGACTTCCCCACGGCGGAGTGATTGCTCGTGGCGTCCCTTCAGCTTTGGCCATATTATTATATTTATCATGTGGGGCGTATGGGTGCATCCTAGTGCATGTTTTCAGCAGATTACTCAGTGTGAATGTGGTGTGTGCCTTGCATCCTTCACAAGGAGCTGATCCCTCCTACCCAAACCAGTATATTAAATTAGAGGCAGCCCCTCTAATTTGCATGATGAGGTCACCCCTCTAAGTATTCATGCACGGTGGATTTTCATGACCAATATTGTCTAATGGTAAAACATGTTAAAAAGTTTTCATAAGATAAACATAAGGCTTTTCAAACTATAGAACCAGTTTTATGAACAAGTTCCAGGTTTTCCAGGACTTATACATTTCCGCTGCTATTAAGTCTTTGTTATGTTTTAGTAATTTATACTATGTCTATATACGTGCACTGAGCGTTTTGCAAAGCCGTTACTTTCCTTTCCATGTCCCAAAACGGTAGGTACTCAAGGACTGACTCGAGCATTTGGAGGACATGCATAGGATGGAAGCTGCCATAGACTTCTTCTCCTTTTTCCTCCATATACTTATGCTTGTTTAGTCTTTCATTCATTTCTTTTGCTTTATTATGTTTTGGGCTTATGTTTGGGAACCGATGTTTGATTCCGGTTATCCCTATGGTCATGTAATGTTTTAGACATTTATCCTTGTATGCTTTGATGACACGCCATAATTACGCGTGACATTCCATTATCAAAATGGGGTGTTACAGGGTTTCATCAAATGTCATGTTGAGTGATTCTGCGATTACACTCGAGGTTCTATTGAGGAAAATGTAGGCTTTACTAGTTTGAGAATAACCTAGAAAGATACCTTCGTATGACTTTGGGTCAAACTTAGTAAAGTAATCTTTGGTGTTGAGAATGAAGCACTTGCTTCCAAACACCTTAAAGTATTCTAATGAGGGCTTCTTATCTTTAAGAATCTCATAAGGGGTCATTCCTAGAAAAGGTAGAATAAGAATTCGGTTGAGAATATAGGTTGATGTGTCCACGGCAATGAACCAAAAATTTTGAGGCAAAGATTGCTCGTTTAACATTGTCCTACTCATCTCTTGGATAGTCCTATTCTTCCTTTCAACTACCCCATTTGATTGTGGAATGTGAGGAGCCGAGAAGTTATGGGTAATACCATGAGCTTCAAAAAAGGCACCAAATTGCACTTCGTTATCAAATTCCCTACCATGATCCGTCTTAATAGAGACAATTGAACATCCTAGTTGATTTTAGATCCTTCGACAAAAGGTTTCGAAATGATCGAAAGCTTCATTATTAGAAGCCAAAAATCTACTCTAAGTGAATCTAGAATAGTCATCAACAATAACTAGGGTATAAAGGCTACCTTCATAACTCAGTATGGTGGAAGGTCCAAAGAGATCCATATGTAGGAGCTCTAGGCACCGAGAGGTCGATACCAAATTCTTGGCCTTGTGACTTGAGTGAACTTGCTTCCCAACTTTGCAAACATCACAAAAGTGACTATCAAACTTAATCTTGGGGAGATGTCTTACCAACTCCTTAGAGACTAAGGATTGAATTAAACCCATATTAGCGTGACCTAATCTTCTATAACAAAGAGTAGAACTATCATCTAAAGTCGCTACATGTAACACCCCCAAGTTGGTCAAATGCCACAGAATAGTAACTGGGGTGTGACTTTGGTGGATCGATAGCAAATAGTATATAGAGCATGATCATAAAGTATCATTTAAACATATTACATGAATCAAATTTGCAGATTTAAATAATTGTCTTGAGAACAACATTTATTATAAATTTGAAGAAATATCCCAACCCGATGATAAATATGATGTTTCCTATGATGCTAGAATTCAATGCACATGAACCTGCTTATTTACCTCAGAAAATATATAAAGTAAAATGTGGGGGTCAACACGAGGTTGGTGAATTCATAGAGTTTAGTTCAATAAGTATAAGTATTGTTATGCCAAACACCACGATCATAGCTGGACAATCACAGCCCAATACTATAGTAGTTCCTATTGCCCTGTAATAGAAGCTAGACATGATGCTCAGTACGCCCATTAGGTCTATCCTGATGTTGTTTCCCTCAGTCCGACAATGAAATAAACATGTTGCTTGGCCTAAGCGTTTCGTGATAGCAAGTCACGCAGGCCGGGTGTTGTCAATACCCGAATAGATCTATTCAAAACATTTCGTGCTACACTATTAACTACTACAGTCTACGGGAATGGGGAAAACAATAGGCAGTAAGTTGTTGTTATATGTAAGCGTTTTCATAAACAATAATTAAGTATGTTTTCTCCTCCAGTTATAAAACAGTAAAAGATGGGGCCATGAACTCACCTCAATAATGGAGCAGTAGTAATAAGTCACTTAGTATGCTGGCACATTATGATCACGAAGCAGTAGAATTACCTAAGTAATTTATGTGTGTCTCAGTAAATGCACAAATAAAATGCACATGTGAATGTAGTTGATGAAAATGCATGATCAAAGATTTAATAAGTTTGTTATCGTTTTAAGTGTTAACTTATTATCGAAACATGTACATCTTTAATTTTAATAAAGCGTATTTACCTTTGGTTGAATGGTAACAGTATAAATGAATTAAATAAAATGATTTTTATTTAATTAAGACTTATAAATATAATGTTTCATAAAAGTCTTACAAGTTTCCGTTATCGTAATAATAATATACGTTGTATATAATCCCCTAGTATGTGCTTGAGTTCATCTAAGTGAATCGATAGTTTTAATAATTGTGAAAGTTTTAGTGGTTTTAGTAATAATGTAGTCGTTCAATCAGGATATATTTATAAATACTAAATATTTTGTTGTCGGTCCAGTTTATTTATTCGGGTTATTTAATGGGTCAAATATCCTAAATATATTTTATTATAAAAATAATTAATTAAATAAGTTAGATATTTATTATAAAAATGTTTTTACAATGTGAAACATGTTTCTTTTAAGGAAACTAGACATGTTGGTGTTGAGGAAACATGAGACAAGAATGTCGAATGTTGGGGAACAGGAGACATTTTACAAATATAGAAAGTGAATGGGTTACGTACTAGATCGTTTCATGCAATGTTTCCAACATTGGCTAGGTTTAACTGACAGTGGCAACAAATAAACTAACGGTGGCAAAGTTTATATGGTGCATTGTTTTTGAAAGTGAATAGCGACTTCCCAAGTGATTCGCGACACAAACTAAAGGCATCGTTAAAAAGCTAGTCGGGTCGTCTAGAGACCCATGTGTTTAGTTTTATAAACCGAGGTCATTTGATAGAGTAAAATCGTGTTCGAATTCGGTGTTGTGAACTACTTTAAAAGACAAGAGTTTGACGAGCCACTTTTGATCTCGTCTATAGTTTTCGTTAAAGACTTTAGGGTTCAAACTAAAAGTAGGCTCGCGTAGACGGCATAGCCGTCTACAACTTTCGTTGTTTACTCGACTTGGGGCAAGGTCGTTTAGAGTGTCAAAAGTAGGTCGTAAAAAGGTCGTGTTGAAGTACTTAAACCAAGTTATATTTTCGATTACACTAAGTCTCATTCGGCATTTTTGCCGATTAATATCTAGCTCGTTTCCTAACCAATTTAAGTGATTCGAGTTACTATGGATTCTTAGCTAGCTCGTCTACCATACGCCCCCATAAAACTTGTGGGCACTCGTTTCTAGGTGGATCATTTTGGGGTCTAAAGTTAAGGTTTCGCCACTATCTAATTTCTTTCATACATTTCCATTACTTGTATAACGTGGGTAACATTTCATGTTTCTATTTTTAATAAGTTCAAGTGTAAACTATGGAAGATTAAAGTGCATAGACTATGAAAAACAAATAAGATGTGTGTAAAATCACTGTTCTTGGAGACGACGTGTGTATGCCCTAAACCCAAGAACTCGGGTTCGTTTAAGATCCCTAACGAACCAACGTAGCTCAAGGCCAATTTTGAAACCGTGTTCTTTACCACTTGCGACCACTAACTAACGAAAACCAAAGGGGAGTGTTCACTGTTTCTACATGTCGCCTGTTAACAACACACGGATAACTCGAGCATTCTTACTCTTCTCGTACACTTGTGGTTATCAACGATCTAACAATTGGTATTGTTGGATACTTGGCTTGTCGAACCACAAGGAGGAAGAATCCATTGTTGGCATTGTTCGATGTCGAAATCGGGAAGAAGAAAAAGCGATGAACGATCACACGCCATGGTCTTTCATAGGCGTATTTAACTAGGGTTTCTTTCTTATACAAACATAATGATGAAGTTTCAATGTAAGGTGGTAACATGGTCTTTATTTGGTTGCTTTGTTCTTGGCAGAAATGGAGAGGAAGGAGAAATATGATGGGTGTTGATGATTGGAGATTGTATGATATTAGAGATTTGGAAAGCTTAAAGTTGACGTGGGCTTTGAACTAGGAGGAATGGTTTGGTAACAAATGTGGTGGTAGGAGGAGCCATGAGTATGAGTTTGGTACATTTCTTATGAGTGGTGGTTACTCTTGCCACAAAGCCTAAGGTCTTAGAATTTATGTTAAGAGTGATGTGTTCTAATATTGTAGGAGGATAGGTATATGGATATCTTGAGATTTCTTTAGGTACTATATATGAGACATGTGAAAACGTTTACCAAAGGAAGTGTGAGATTTGGAATTGTGGTGATGACATTATACACGAGTGAAAGAAAGGAGGTCTAGGAAGTATAATGTAGGATTTGGTAAATCTTAATTATATCTAGTTAGATTTGGAAGTATGATTTGTGTAATACCTCATGTGTAAATAAAATGGATTCAAAGAAATGTTTATTTTAAAGTTTAGCTAGATAGAAGATAGTATACTTTATTTTGGTTAGTTTGATTAATTTTGTAGCTGAAAAAGGGTCAAGGGGTTCTAATATATTTTATTGAGTCGAGTTAATTTTACTAAAAGTTTATGTTCAAAAATTAATGTGTATAGTTTCAATGCGTAATATTTTGGATCGTCATTTTTAATTATAATTATTATTAATATAATTATTTATGCACATAAAATATGTCTAAAAATAAATAAATAAAATAGCTCTATGGTTAAAACGTCAAGTTTTTAAGTAACATAAGTAAATATATAATCTTTACTATATATGATCTGGTTTGTAAAAGTGGTCGATAATAAGAGTAAAATCAGTGACGTGTTAAAAGCCCAAAATTTGGGGTTTTACAGCACCTACGTGTTATTTTAACTTTGTCCTCAAAGCTTAAGATGAAGTTACTCGTCTAGGGAACAAGTGAGGACACTTTTTCTTGAACGTGTAATCTTGTGAAATCCAGTTTAAACTCATAGGTGATATTTAGAATATAGTTATTGATCGTATGTCTCCTATGAGTAAGTTTTGATGCACAAAGGAATTTGTATTTTATGTTTTGATAATTTACACATTTGGTCCTTCTATTTTTGTAATGTGGCCTTTATGGCATGAATGTTTTTCCAATGAAAAAATAACTTAGGGCTCAAATTGAGTTCAAAAGTGGCAAAATCAATCCCTAGGGTTTTTAATCCGTGTTTATTCCTTAGAGTTTTACAACTCTTGTCTTATTATCCTAGGGCTTATAATATATTTGACAAATGGCAAAATAAGTCCCCGATAGTTCTAAAAGCCAAGTTTAGTCCAGAAGATTTAGTAAAAGGTTCATTAAATCATATTCGAGTTCGAATAAGTTTACAAGGTTGGATAAGATACAAGCTCGCTTTAAGTCTTGGCTCTATTAAATGTGTTTCATGGGCCTTATCGGGCCTCAGTGTGCATAGATAAGGCTTCTTAATGTTTTAATAGTTCTGCAAGAGATTTTTAAGTCTATTAAGCTTCAAAAAGCTTATCTGATGTTGGGGAGAAATAAGTCGAGAATCAATAGCACAATGCTATGATCCAAGAGAGATGAACACGAATCTTCCTTAGGTTTGTTGTTAAGGATGTGATAGTGATAAGATATTTTGGAGGAATCGTGAGTAAAAAAGGAATACATTCCATAGCTGGATTAATAAAATAATATCAATAATGAGTCGCGTCGAATATATTTAAGCCCACTTGTTTATAATTTTTTTTTACATCGATAAGCGTCCTTATCTATGTAAAGTAAAAATTTATAACTTCATGGTTTGTTGACCTACGATTTCTTTATTTAAACGAAAAAGCGTCCTAATTTGTTTCAATAAGGATTTCATAGCCCAACCTACTTAAATATTCCCGGCAAGGCTTATCATTTAAAACACATATAATATCTAAGAAAATAGATATTATTAAGATACTTTACAGCCCGTTTATTTACAACATTTGTCTTCGGGCGTCCCATTCCACCTTAATACGACTTTATAAATAAACTTCTGGTCCGGTGGCTTATGATTTCACCTTTGGACGTCCCATTCCATCTAAAGACGAAATCATAATTAACTTAGGATCAAGGGACTCATGTTCCATATTTAAACATAATCTAAATATAGAATCTTAAGTACCTTGATGTGGGTCCCACCACATCATTTAAGGATGTAAACTTATCCAAATAATACCACATGAAATTACCAAAAGCAAAAGCGTATGAGCCGATAATAAGTGTGAAAACACTTATCCTTTTACCACTTATTTATAATAATAACAAGACCAAAACGTGTATTTAATGTCGTAAAAGGCGGAATTATGCGTGGTTTGTGTTTTTATTGTGTTTTAGGACAAAAAATGTGAAAAAGGAAGAAAACACGGGCTTTCACGGGCTTTTATCGAAGAAAAAGACAAAAGACGAAGTCAAAAGGTCAAAAGTGCAAGAAGAACGGAAGTCAAAGGCCTGTTCTGAAGATTTATCGAAGAAAAAGTCTAAAGACGGAAGTTTAACGAAGTCGAAGAACCAAGTTTACTAAAAAATTAGAAGACAAGTTCAAGTTACCATTCTACTAATCTTGAGACAAAGTCGAGAAAGACGAGTTATTTAAAAGACGAGAAGACAAGAAGAAAAGAGAAAAGAAACAACACTTTTCCCTTCCCCTAATATATCCTCCTAAACATGTCATTAGGAGTTAGTCTTTATTTTTTAGTAGGTAATTAGTGTGTTTTTATTTTTCTTCTCTCTAGCTTTTCTTTCAAGCTTATTAAACCTTCATCTTAATCTTGTAACTTTGATTCTTAATCTTTAATATAATCAAGCTTTTTAATAAATTCCCATTCTACCTTTCGTAATCATAATCTATTGTTTTGCTTAATTAATCATGTAGTTGATTTCATCTTGTTGATTGTGTGATTGGTTTGCTTATTGGATTGTGCTTATTGAGTTGGTGTGTTTGAGGTTTTTAGATTATTGTGCTTATTGCTTAATTTTTATGTTTGTTAGTTGATTTCGGTAGTTTAATATTTTTATAAAAAGTGATTTTAAATATTTTGATGATTTAGTATTTTTAAAAGTTTTTAAATTGTGTCTTATTAGTTTTTTCTAAAAATCATTTTGGTTTAAGTTTTGGTAAGTGCTTATTGTGATTTTGCTTATTTGTGTTAATCTGGGTTTTAGAAACCCTTTTATCCCGAACTAGTTGAAAACCACATTATCCCGACTTATATACAAACCCCAGTATCCCGAATTAACTACAGTACACTTTATTCCGACCTAAACCTTATTTTCCCTCCAAAACAATACATCATTCCGACTTAAGTTGCAAAATTCATTATTCGGGCTTGTGTGATAAAGGCCACATTCCGAACTAGGTGTAGGATTCTGATCCCGAATTAGATCTAGCATCTACATTCCGACTTAGGTACAAATTCAGGATTCCGGATTACGTTGAAAGCGTGGATTCTGAATTAGGTCAGGGATTCACTTATTCCGAATTAT